>OY728155.1:1151417920-1153817920 GCA_963277665.1 Viscum album | reverse complement strand
CACTGTTTTGTTAAAAATGGACTTAATTTTAAGTGAAATCAAAAACTGACATACGGCAAACCGACCAAACACATTGGGATTCTATTGAAACTTAAGGACAACTATCCATGGGTCAAATGTGACGTGTAAGATTCAACCCCGCCTCAATCAGAGGCGCGGTGTGACCGGTATCACTCCAAGTGTATGTATTTAGTTTAAAATGGACAATGTTTTACGTACATACGCCAAACCGATCTAACGGCTTCTGATTGCGTTGATACTTTTTCACAACAATCAATGACTCATGTGTGACGTGTACGATTCAACACCGCATCAATCTGAGGCCCGGTGTGGCCGACACCACTCACAATGTCACTGTTTTGTTAAAAATGGACTTAATTTTAAGTGAAATCAACAACTGACATACGACAAACCGACCAAACGCATTGGGATTCTATTGAAACTTAAGGACAATGATCCATGGGTCAAATGTGACGTGTACGAGTCAACTCCGCCTCAATCAGAGGCGCGGTGTGACCGGTATCACTCCAAGTGTATGTATTTAGTTTAAAATGGACAATATTTTACGTACATACGCCAAATCGATCTAACGGCTTCTGATTGCGTTGATACTTTTTCACAATGATCAATGACTCATGTGTGACGTAACACCGCATCAATCCGAGGCCCGGTGTGGCCGACACCACTCACAGTGCCTCTCTTTTGTTCAAAATAGACTTATTTTTAAGTGAAATCAACAACTGACATGCGGCAAACCGACCAAACGCATTTGGATTCTGTTGAAACTTAAGGGCAATGATCCATGGGTCAAATTTGACGTGTAAGAGTCAACCCCGACTCAATCCGAGGCCCGTTGTGGCCGACAGCACTCAAAGTGCCTCTATTTTGTTCAAAATGGATTTATTTTTAAGTGAAATCAACAACTGACATACGGGAAACCGACCAAACGCCTTAGGATTGTGTTAACACTTTAGTACAATGATCCATGGGTCATATGTGACGTGTACGAGTCAAACCTGGGGTGGATTACATGGCTTTCCTACATGGAATATATCCCACTACACGTCTTTAATGAGCCAGCTACGCAGTTTATCCCTTGTACAGATACACAGGAAGAATCACACGAGATCGACGTCATGTACTAACATAGGGCAAGGGTGCATAAGAGGACACAAGATCAAAGGGTAACACGTATATGTTTTTTAACATGCCATGTAATTTCCTATTGATATGACATGTATATTCACACAGGCAGCTGAACATTGGAGTTACCCAAGGTAAAGCGACAAGGCATGTGACCCTTTAAATGACACATAATTTTATGTACCATGATTGATCTCTTTGAACACTATATCAAGGACATATTTCATTAGGGTTGGCTCCCATGATCCTTCCTAGGATGGTTTTGGTATCTTTTCCGACTTACGGTAGTACGATCGCTTCAGTAGGACATCCTAGACATAGTTGGAGTCTCTCTGAAAGTCCTGGAGTGAGATCATATATCTATTTTTGAGGTCCAGGTAGAGTCATGTATCAACGCAACCAATCCTACCAGACATCGATCCTATATATAGAATGTTAATCTTGATGTCTCATTACAATCCCCCAATTTATGATATGTTACCTTTTTTGTATTAATATACATAATTACTAAGGGTGATGGTTGGGAGAGTTAGGATATCCTTTTTATGTATTGCAGAATGATTCAAGGAGCACGGGCTCAGCACGATTTGTCAAAACCAAGTGGCAATCCAAGGAGAAACAATGCATAGTGGAATGTTCTAGTATTTATCTTCTGAGTTGTGTAGGAATATTTTGTGATACTATGTAATGAGGTAGTTTTGGTTTCTGGGTAGATGGTAGCTAACTCATGGTAAGAACACTGTTTGGTTGGGTTGTGATCAGTTGATGACATGCTTGTGGTTGATATACTGGTTTTTGTGCAGGTCTGTGGTTGATATACTGGTTTTTGTGCAGGTCTGCTCGGCTGGCTGTACTAGTGCAGGTTTTTTATTAGCAGCAGGCAGGGATTTAACAGCGCTAAAAAAGCGCTGTTAAAGGAGATATTTAACAGCGCTAAAAAAGCGTTGTTAAAGGCAACATATAACAGCGCTTTTTTAGCGCCATTAAAGGTGACATTTAACAGCGCTTTTTTAGCGCTGTTAAAGGACCCCCCTTTATCAGCGCTGAGCTTTACAGCGCTTTTCTAGCGCTGTTAAAGCCCGATTTTAGCGCTGTTATTGCCCGTTTTTGTAGTAGTGAGAGTGTGAGCTGCACCACACCAACTGTTTGATGGAAGACCTTACACCATATGTAAAACACCTTTTCACAAAACACATAATTTAATAAGAAAGAAATAAAAGCATACAAAATAATTTAAAAGAAATCACATTTCGTTACCTACTAAACCCACACCAAAAACTTCTTTGACAACCCGACGCACACGACACCATGTCAAAAATATAGTTCGCACCACTTGCACAGATTAATAACCTAACCTCACAATATAAAAACCAAAATAACTAAATAGATATGAGTTTTTAAGTAAAAAAAACACACATAAAATAGACATGCTATTAAGCAGTTCAAATTCATATTAAACATCAAAGGAAAAAAACTTCGCAATACACAAATCAATTAAATGATATGCTAAACACACTATACTTTCAAATTAATTTATCAAATATTAATTAGACATGTAACCACCTACCGGTGTGTAGAAACTCCACAAAATTGGTGCACAAAGTCCACTGGATGTCAAGCGTAAGCTCAAAAAATATGGGTATGTCCAAAAAACAAAATACCAAACCCTTTTCCTGAAAATTAAACTGACTGCAACCTAAAAATCTAACCCGACAACCCTCAAAATTGAAGAAAAAACTAGACGAGGGAGAACACACCAGTGGCATGGATGCAGGAGGCTGGCCGGAGATAAGAGGAGGCCATCAGATGTGTGTCATGCCAGAAGAACTGATTGGAAGGGAGAAATGATGACACCGGCCGAGAGGGGGTGCGCCGGATAGGCTGGATTGGAGGATTTCGACAGGGGAAAAAAGGGGGGAAAACATGGGGGTTGCTCTAATGGAAGGTGGTCAAGGTTCCTGTCGTCATCCAGAAAGGGGAGGCTGGGGCAGGGGCGTGGTGAGGAGGTAGGGAGAAGGGCGTGGTGCATGCTGGTTGGCCAGGAGGAAGGCGAACGATGAACAGGAGAGGTGAAGCGTGACTGAGGTGGGGTTAGCCTGTAGGTCGGAGCGCGACGCGACAGAACCAGGAAAGGAGAGGTGATGCGGCGTGACGCGATGGGTCCGGGAGGAAGTGAGCAGGCTGGCCGGGGAGGAGGGTCTCTCTGGGAGGGGGGATCGAGGCATAGGCTGGCTGGGAGGTGGAGACGGCATGGAGGGAAGGCCGAGAGGGGCGCTGATGTGAGTGAGGAGGAGTAGAGCCGACGACCATGGGGTGCAGCGATTCAAGATGTCCGAACGAGAGGGACGAAAAAAATGATGTTTAGGGTTGGGGGGGCGGGGTTCTGCAGCACGACACCAAGAAGGGGAACGTGGGTCCGACGGGAGAGAATGAGGGGAGGGAGAAAAAAGATTAAAAAAAGAATAAAACGAAACCCTAAAAAAACTAAAAGAAATAATAATAATAATATTATTATTAAAAATATTTTTAAACTAAAACCATAATAATAATAAGAATAATAATAATATTATTATCACTAAAACAAAACTTATTAAAAAAAATACTTATTAAATTATTAACACATTTTTTTCATTTTATTTTTTTATTTTTATTCTTCAAAAAATTTAATTTTATTTCACTGTTATTAACTCACTTTATTTAGTTAATTGTTAACAGGCGAGTCACACGGTGACACTGGTGAAGTCGTAAGACTTTTCAATTATGATTCACTCATGCGTCACATGTTGTCGTGCCCCAAAATAAAAACTCGTTTATGGATAAAAACATCAAATTCAACTGAAACTCATCCCGCATCTCGACAGAAAATTTCAAATCCAAATAAAATAAAATAAAATAAAAGATATTAACTTAATTTAATTATTAAAAATAATAATAATTGTTGAAACATTAATTAAGAATTATTCAATTACTCTTTTTTTCCTTAAAACTACTAATACTAATAATAATAATATTCTCGAACAATATTATTATTATTGTCATTAATGCAATTTCTTAAATTTTATTAAAACTTCTTATTTTTAATTTCATTCCATTTAATTATTCATTAAATTTTATATTCCATCCTTGAACACCAATCATACTGTGCGGTTAACCAGATGAGGTCACACAGTGACTCGGGCGAGGCCGCATGGCTTAGACCGTAGTGCGCTGGATGCTGTCAAGGCCAAAACATGGTCTTTTAGGTAGGAACTCAAACATTTTATGTCAGGCTTCAACCCGAACAACCCAATACACATAAAATTAATAAAATAATTCATTTAAAGATGATGGGTTTGATAGGAGGTAAGTTGCTCCATCTTTATCCATAAAGGATAACTACAATGATGTCAACTGCTCCAATTCCTCGTTTAGAAACTGTGAACTAGATCTCCTGCTGATAGCATATACCACCACGTTTCCCTTTCTAGGAGTATAGAAAATATCAAAGTCATAGTCCTAGAGTAACTCTATCCATCACCTATGTCGCAAGTTCAGATCCTTCTAAGATAATATATACTTGAGACTCTTGTGGTCAGAGTAGAAGACAAACCACTCTCCCATCAGGTTGTGTCACCACATCTTTAAAGAGAAAATTACCACTACTAACTCAAGGTCATGGATCCCATAGTTCTTTATCATGTGGTCTCAACTAGAGTGGAAAATAGGAAATCACTGCTTTCCTCTAAATTAGAACACAACCAATCCCAACTCCTTATGCATCACAGAACACCATGTACTCAACAACTTCCTCCAGTAACCTCAATATGGGAGCATTCATCAACCTCTACCTCAGAACCTGAAAGCACTGCTGGCACTTTTCTGTCCACACGAAAGGCTTACCTTTCTTGGTTAAGGCTGTCAAGGGTACTATCACTTCCTAGAAGTTGGTTACAAACCTATGATAGTACCCTGCCAATCCAAGGAAACTCCTCACTCCATTAACACTCTTGGGTGGATCCCAAGCAAGCACTGCCTCAACCTTCACTAGATCCACTGCAACTCTAGAATCTGAGATGACGTATCCTAGAAAACGGACCTCTAAAATTCAAAATTGTAACTTTGAGATGTTCCCATAAATTTGGTTCTCTTAGAGTGTGTCCATGACCATCCTCAAGTGTCTTGTATGATCCTTTTGAGATGCTGAGTACACTAGGATTTCATCGATAAAGACTACCATGAACCGGTCTAAGAAAGGTTGAATGATATAGTTAATGAGTACCATGAACACTGTTGGGGTGTTTTTCATGACAAACAACATCACAAAGTACTCATATTTGATTTAGAAACATCTGAAGTCTGTCATCAGTATATCCCCATTCCGTACTCATAACTAGTGATAGCTTGATCTGAGGTCAATCTTTGTGAACCATGATAACCCTTTCACTTGATCAAAGATGTCATCGATCCTTCATAGTTGATACTTATTCTTTATGATAACTTGTATTAGGTTCCATAAATAAGCACATAAACTCAATATCTCATCTTCCTTCTTGGCAAAACAAAACTGGGGCAACCTAGGGTAAAACACTGGGTCTCACGAAGCCCTTCCTCTATAAGTCCTACAACTACACCCTTAGTTCACAAAGCTCTTCAGTAACCATATGATATGTATGTGTAGATATAAGTTCCATACTGAGGTGTAGATCAATACAGAAGTCTATATCCTAGTAGGTAGGTAAACATATAACATCCCCATGAAATACGTCCTCATACTCTGCCACCACTATAGGAAACTGAGTACTCATAACATCCACTACACGGAGGGTCAGTCTAGCCAACTGATGATTAATCAGATTCACCCTCCTATGTGTGAGATCATCCTATGTTTCCTATATTTCATTTTCACCAAAAAGTAATACTTGGTCCCATCACTGTGGAAACAACACAACCATCACCTAAAATAGTCAACTTGAGCATGAACTATAGATAACTAGTCCATACCAAGAATGATGTCATAATTCCTCGACACCACTACCAAGATATCCCAACCAAAACTCTCACCTCTATGAGATAGGTCACACTATCGGGACCAGTGTGTGATCATCAAGTCTCTTCTAGTAGGATTCTCCAAGTGTAAGGGTCGAGTCAATGATTCAATCAAAATATCCGAGTCTTGAACAATATTTGTGGTAAGAAAAGAATGAATAACACCCATGTATATCAAAACTATAGTGAAGGTGGAAAATACAGAGATCATACCTCATATTAAACTTGGATCCTTGAGTTATAGGCCTCCATATCCTATAGCTAGCCTAATCCCTGCCCACCAGCTCCCTAAGCCTAGCGTGGATAACCTTGGGGTGGTGGTGGTAATAGGTCGAACCTTTGACAACATCCTACTACCCTACCTATGCCTATAAAATGTATTTCGCCTTGCAGACCACCCTTATATTATATATATATATATATATATATATATATCTATGTATTAGCAATCCCTCGATCATATCTTGATTAGATGTGTGACAGGTCATGAAATCTCATACCATTTGTCCCCGAACGCCGCAAGAGAAACACCACCTTCCCCTTGGTTGATTCAAGCTACCCAGATAACCCTGCAACACCGACCCTAAGTCCTAGGATCACCTCCTAAAATTCATAACCTACTTGGATCCCTATTAATTATTTCGGCTACCAGCTGCTAAGGTATCAACTATCAGGTGTTCGCTGCTAGCTCCCATGACTGATGTGTGCTCTTCCAGAAAACATTCTACCAACAAGGCTCACTCAAGTACCCCAACAAGAAATTTTAAGGGATACCACTGATGCCCTAATTTATAAACACAATCCCTACTCGAAGGTTTGAGATTTGAAGAACTAGTCCCATACCATATCTAAAGAGTAGTGTGAGAGATTTGTAAACTTCGTTGAATACTCTACCATAGTCATACTACCTTGCTTTAGATGAAAAAGGTCTTATATGTATATTAATTGCAACATGGCCAGATAGAACTCCTCCCTGATGAGATTATCACAGTCTATCTCAAATAGATCTGTCTTGTCATGTGACTAAGTCACTGAGCTCCACCATCACCCCGGAGATCCCTGAAGAAGACTCGTGGAAAGGACTACCATCTGGTCGGAAGACATCCTCATAAGGTGGAAAATATAGGTGACTACCTTTAGCCAATCCTCAGCGATCTGGGAGTTTTTCTTATCCCGAAATCTGGGAATTCCTTACCTTTGAAACTCATGAAATGAACTCAGCCTCTGTACATCCTTAGCTGGTAGTTCTAGTACCATATGCAGCTCAGTGGGTGGTGGTATAGCTGGTAAACCACCCAGAGGTGATAACTCTGGTACATGCCCATGTACTAATGCCTTGTTAATGGGAAGATCATCCTCATGATCACATGGTGGAATCCTAGCTAGCTGTCTACATGGAGGCATCCTAAAATAAACAAGATGTAACATGGTCCAAAGAGTATATCTAGGGAGATTACTCATGAAGGACATTGAAAACACAACCATTCCTATATGTTTCATGTTCCATTTTATCCCTACAACCAGTATTCTCATGTAACGAGTTGAAAAGATGGTGATCAGATTTGGTGTATTGATACGTCGGCCACCACACCAACACTGGAGTCCCTGACCATAAAGATGAACTTGAAACACATAATATTGTTACCCCAAACCAATCACATCAACTTTGGTCCTAAGGTAGAACTAAACTCCTTTGATTCCACACTATCACGACCCGACTCGTGATTAACCCAATCCTACCTCTAATAGGCCAGGTGCTGATGACCAGTGTCGAGTAGGCATATCCCACTAATGGTAGGCATTAGCATAAAGTACCTACACACACAAAAAAACACACACACACATCTCCAATCCCATACAATGCTAAAATATTAATCAATTGAAAGAGTGCATGCATATATATAGGACCCCACAATAGAGTATGATATTGAAAGTAATGTAAACATAAAAGGGGAAAAACAAGACCAACCAAAACTCTAAAGAGTCTAACCCTCTCCAAGGGAGAGTATTAAGTCAAAATTATGGTCCTGGTAAACTCCTTGATATGTCTAGCTCCAGCGATGCTCCACTCTCTCACTGTCCTCCTAGGATCCCATCATAAGGGCCACCGACTACACAAGACATGACACATGCGGGAAAAGCCTGTGCAGAGGTTAGTATAATAATACTCAGTAGGATAACCTGAAAACTCTAAACACATAGCTCAATAAAAGATATAAAAATCTATGAATAATAGATACAAATTTTACAAGAACCCATATATACTCATGAGACACACTACACCATCAGGTGGTCATAACCAACCACCAACCAAAAGATTATTCTTGAAGCAATGATTGTTCTAGGATAAATCACTCCACAAGCCATGATACCATTAGAGACACTCAATGAAGAGGTCTGTGTCATTTGGCCCTACCCAAGGAAGCTCACTCATCTAAGGGGACCATTAGACATAGATAGGTGGTCCTGCCCAGAACTGCTGGGGGACACCACAAACTCAATATGGATCAACCCACTATGTATGGGATCATATGTAAATGATTCCACAAACCCTACCAATACAACCAACTAGATTGAGTATCAACACCTTTCTCAAGAAGGACACAATGATTCTACAAACTCTAACTAGTGATGATAGAGGATTTCACTCTAGTCTCATGAAGGGACACCACAACTCATTCTAAGACTCAACCTTTAGAGGGGATCACAATCCAGTGATGTGGATATAATGCCACACTATACCCTCTAGAGAAAGGAATAATGAAACACAATAATCCTATACTGGTATAAACTAAGAAAACAAAGATCCTAAATCACTCTTGACGGGAGTACACGACATGTCCCAAGGGGTACAAGGTGTGTCCAGTTATTCCAAATTTTTCCTATGTGGAAGAACCTCACATGACATTTCATCTCCATATAAATGGATTGTAGGATTAGTACATGGTGTGTAGAGACACATAGTTCCTTTCCCATGTCACCTGGCTGTGACCATGTACCAAATCCATGTCTTTGTACCCATCTGTGTATGCCAATCCATGTCCATATCTAAGTACATGGTGTTCTATCTGGTTGTGTAATGTTACCCGTGTCCATGTAATCTTCAGAGTACATTCCATGTCAATTGGGGAGGGTCACATGCTGTGTGACAGGGGTCACATGTCATGTGATCATCATCTCCTTCCTAAAACCCTAACTGTTTCTAAAGGGGGACTCACACAGTGTGTAGTACTGAGTTAAACACCATTTGTTATAGGATTTTCCAGAATCCCTAGTTCTTACACATGCTTTTGCCAGCATTACTGATGACTTTGGATACAATTTAAATCAAGAAAAAAAAACACAAATCTTCTCTAGCCAAGCCTCACTGTCGATGATCAACACTCTCCGTCCATCGAATCCGTCCAGTAACCGAAGGTGTTCATGAGGTTCTTCTTCTATGTACTAATCTTGAAAATTGGGGGTTTCTAAACCTCTTTGATCCATCTGACACCATCACCATCGCACCTCCATTACATTGTAGTAAGTGCAGATATATAATCTTGGATTATTACACCAAGAATCATGTGTGCAATGATTGATCCGTTGATAGGGAATCGAACCGTGGACCAAGGGGCCTCCCATGATCAACGAGAAAATAGGGTGAAAATCACAAAGTAAAACCTTGAGAAAAGAACCTCTACCATTTTTCGTGATGACCTCAATACATTTCTATAGGAAAGATAAACAAAGTGGAGTAATCAATGAACTAGAAATAATAAATTTTATGAAATTGAAATCTACCGACAATGTGTGGGTCAATCCTTGTTCATTGAATTTATCCCTGTTCGTTTGATATTGAGATTTGGATGAAATTCCTAGAACCAAACACCCAACCTTGATTCAGATCATTTGCTGAAAAATATCGGTCACTGCATCATTGTTGTTGGTGAGATCCTCCAAGATTGGTGTGCATAGATCACTAATCCAAGGTTTCACCATAGTTCATCACATGATCCAGAGAATCCGCTAGATCTCTCTACTTCCAATGTCTCCAGAGGATTCTAGGGTTATGAGGATAAACCCTGGTCTCTTAATTAATGATACTTTTAATGAAATAAAGTCAATTCACTGTGTCACTACACCAAAAACTAATATAAAATAATTTTCCTTAATTTTTTTATTAATATAAGAATCCATGATGACTTTCCAGAATTGACTCAGGCCGACCGAGGTTAGGTCACACATTAGGTAAAACCTCCATTCTGAATCCAAAAATTCCCTCAGATTTCTGATCTGAGAAATCATTTAATATTTATGACACCTTTTTAGAAAAAATGTGTGCACATGCTATTAAATATTTTTATATTTTTCAATCATCTATTCTGAGTACACCGGGCCTCAAAATCACACACCGTCTTAGCGCTTGGTCCCAAAAATAATCCATACAATATCAAAAAATAATACACGAAAAATTTGATATGTTAGAATCCTATTCATAAATACTAATTTAATTTATAGGTTATGTCTTATTATAATAAATAATTATATTTTAATAATATATTATTGTTTGGTAAAAATCGGTCTTGCATGCAACACAAACTATTGAAAAAATTCATTCTTGTGTGTAACACAAACTATCAAACAAAGTATTTATTTCATGTAATTCAAGATTACTCAATGTTGTATACATTACAAGGTATATAATAGATTTATTTAAAATATTAAATGTATCTTAAATTATTAGGATTTTATATTCCTTTATATGCTTTGTTTTTCTTATCATTCACACTATTAAATACATTTTTTACATTATAATTTTATGGTTTTACAAATGATCTATCTTAATGAAACATCATTGGGTAAATGAGCCATCACAAAAAAATTCCATCTATGTGAATGGTCCATCACCAAACCAATATCAAAGTAGAATGATTCATTACTAATAGACAAGGAATCACTAATCATAGTTAGGTGATACACTACCATTTACATGACTGGGTGGATGATATACCACCATCTTAAAAATCTATCAGACAAGGAACTACCCACTAAAAAAAAGTATATTAACAACTGTTTTTTAGAAATTGTTATTCATAACCCCTTCTAATCATAGAATTTAGAGGGGGTTCACAACCCCCTTTAAATTTTTTAGCATTATGTTTTTAATATTTGGTTAGATTTTAGAGGTTCTATATATATATATATAATTTTCATTTGGATATTAGAGGATATATATATAATTGAATTTATTTTTTCAAAATGAGATAGTGGGGTTCAAAACCCCCTATAATTTATGATATTATACGGGGTTTTGAACTCCCTCTCATTTAAGAAATTAGAAGGGGTTAATGAACCAACACTAATCCCTTAAATAAGAGGGGGTTTTAACACCTTCTATTTTAAGAAATTAGAGGGGGTTCAAAACCCCTCTAATTTGTGACATTTGAGGGGGGTTGTAAACCCCATATAATTTAGTAAATTATAGGTGGTTCATGAACCGCCGCTAATTTATGACATTAGAGGGGGGTTATTATCCCTCCTCTAATTCATCAAACTAGATGTGGTTCATGAACTGCCATTAATCCCTTTGAATGGAGGTGGTTTTAAACCCCTCTAAATTATTGTTTTTTTTAAAATAAATCTCATTAAAATGCAAATTTTATAATATATATGTGTGTGTACGCATGTGTGTATATATATATATTACATAGACATGCTATATAAATATATTTAAATACATTAGAAATAAGTAAATATATATAAATAAATTATATAAAAAATTTAAATAAATACCTATACATATATAAAAAAATGTATACATATATATATATTGGTATATATAATATAAATGTAATTATAAATATATTTATTCAAATATATAAAATTCAAATATAGTTTTATAAATACTATACATTTATATTATGATTTATATTATACATATATTATATTAAATACATTTTTATTGTATATTTATGTATAAATACATTTATATTTTATTATATATGCAAATTATTATGTATAATATAGACAATATTAAATATAAAAATACATATATATGTACATAAATATTATAATTATATTATATATATTGTATTATAAATACATTATTATATATAAATTAATATAAATTATATAATTATTTTATATATATTTTAGTATAACTTATTAATTATAAATTAATTTAGTGTGTATATATATATCATTTAATTATATTATGTATTTTTAATTATATGAATGGTTTGAGTTTTTTGTTTATATATATATGTGTGGATACTTGAAATAATATAAATGTATATAATCACATACATAAATAAATAATATAAATGTATTTAATATAATATATGTATAATATAAATCATAAAATATATAAATTTATCCTATTTATAAAACCAAAATATAATCTTTATAGTTTAAAATATGTGTAATAATAATAATAATAATTAATAATGTTATTGTTACACACGTACATATATGAAAATATATACAAATAATTAAACAACTAATTATATTTATAAATTTTATGGAAATACGTAAATACACACACAAAAATATAAATGTATTTAATATAATATATGAATAATATAAATCATAAAATATATAAATGTATAGTATTTATAAAACCAATTTATAATTTCTATAGTGTACAAAATAGGTGTAATAATAATAATTAATAATTTTATTGTTACACACACATAAATATAAATGTATTTATAAATATATGTATAAATATATATGTATGTATGTAAATATAATCATTTGTATATATTATATATACATAGATAATATATATATATTATACACAAATATATTATATATTATTGGATATTTATGTATCTAATATATTAGATATATATTAGATATATATATATATATATATATATTATACTCAAATATATACATATATATTATACACACATATATATAATATCTAAAAATTCTATATCTAAATAAATACAAAGTATTGTATACAGTATGTTAAGAAAAAATCAGTATATTGGTGAAGGTGTGGGGCGGTTTCTCCGGGAACCCAGGTTTGATTATAAGACCCCAATCTTAAACATTACGTAATCTTGAGTTAAGTCAATAATTTTAATTTATTTCATATTGAGGATGTTATCAAGTTTAGCGTTTTAGAGAATTAGGCCATAACTCATACATAACAACTTAAATATTACAAAGTAGACACTTCTACTCACTATCCACTTTTTCATAAAACAAAAACTTTTAAAAAGAAACATGGTTTAGTTTCATGTTTAATCATCATAAATTTTCTTTGATCGCATCCTTGACTCTATTTTCCTTTATATTTTGTAAAAAACATTTCAAAACTTGGGATGACCATAAAAATCTCAGTGAATGATATATTCCAGAAGGAAAATTTTTAGTCTTGAAAAAACATGTAAACCATGAATACTTTATCATAAAGTAATACTTTTCACCTCTAATAAGTAGTAAAAACAAATCACTAAATATAATCTCATGGATTAACTTTTTTGTAATCAAAATATTACCATAAAACCCATAGAAATAAACTTATAAAATATAAAGGTATCTTGGGACATAATCATACTTAAATGGAATAACCATACAATCAACTACCACACATTTCACTCTTACAAATGGAATAGCCATACGACTGACTTCTATACCCAATGAATTGGAGGTTATAACGTAACCACCTATCCTTGGTTTATCATGGAAACACACGTCTTTGGTGTATCATGTAACCACCCATCTTTGATTTATCACATAACCACCCGTCATGTGTCAGAGTACCATTATATAATAATAACACATAAATGATTACAATTATCACCATTTCACTCATAAAATTTCATTTTCAATCACAAGAAATTATTTCAAGATATTGAAATAGTAAATTCACTTTTAAAACCATTTACAATACCAAAACACCCAAAAATGGAATAAGGGATTTCTTTTCAATTTTAAAAAAACATTAAGGCTTGTAGAGGAAGCTAAATATCAAATAACTGTTACGACGACAGAGAAGGCATTATCGCCACATACATTATAAAAATATTCATTTTGTCATTTTTTAAATAAAGTAAAATTCTTAATTTAAAAATATGAATTTTGAAAACCATGTAATTAATTAAAAATCAAATGAGGTGATTATACACCTTATAAAATAAGGTGGTGTATAACATCAAAATATGACTCAATAAAATGAGATTGAGACAAAGTCCCTTACCTTGAATCTTACTTTTCTCATTCATTATTTATATTCCCAAATAATAAACTTATGTTAATTTATAATTTCTTTAGAACCTTTTTCAAGTTTATTATTCTATTTATATTAACAATTATATATTTATTTAAGTTCATGTCGGGCATTTTGTCGATATTCGATACTTGAGTCAAAAATGAACTTACTATGATGTAAATTGTCCATGTGGTCATAAGTACATCATATTGGGAATAATATTCATGAAATAATAATAAATTTTATAAATTAATCATACCTTTTAAATCAAACCATTAATTATGGTTATAAAAAATGAACAACATTATATTAATGGAGAATGCAGGTCGTACGTACGCATGAATAATGTTTTCATTTTTCATTGATCATTATTAAAATAAGGTAATTATTATTTTATTTTTCCAGAATTATAATCATAATATTAACATAATAATAATCATTTAAATATACTTATATATATCATACAAGTGATGTGGTGAATTAAAATGATTCAAATCGGTTCGTGGAGGTGACAGTTCATACGCACACACAAGCGTTATTATCATCTTTATGTGTATGGTAAGTAAGAACATAATTGAAATATTATAATTTTAAAATGATAAATATGTCATTAATATCATATATAAACATTTAATCCATCATTATAACTAGTCTTGATTGGTGACAATGAAAAACAAATTATATCAATTCGTGAGGTAGTAGTCAACTGTAAACACGAATGAAATGTTCATTTCCCCTTTATTGAAATTGGATATGGACTTAGGCGATGATATTAAAATAATAAAATCTCATTATATTTAGTATAAAGTTGTTATTATTTCATATTTGAAGAATAATATTTAAAGGAAGTGGAAGAAGAAATAAAATTGAAACAATTAAAAAATAATACCTCTTCTTCAGCTGATCACCTTTAGGGAACACCTTAACACCTATAAGATGGGTGTTCTACCTAATATAAGGCCTCAAGAAAGTGGGGAGAGATTATAGAAAGGGTTTTGGGAAGATCTTGGCCGAACCTAATGATTATTTAAGTGTGAGTATTAGATAAGGGTGAGTTTCTTTTTATAGGAGAGGGGAGGGGAACCCTTGGAAACTCTTAAAATATTAAATTAATATAAATTAAGTTTTTAATCTAAATGACTCAAAAATGATATATCTAGAAGATAAGATTAATATAGTTCTAAATCCCCTCATCCAATAATTTTTATATAAGTATTTATTTTATTTCAAACCTTATCATTTCAGTTTACCCTTAATTATTCTCATTCAATTTTAATTGTGGTAATAACATTTTAAATATTAAGAGGCTATATATTATACTTATATGGGGTAAATTTCTTATAATTGGACACTTAACAAAATTTTAGACCCTAAAATATACACTTTGTAATTTTAAAATATTTTAAGTATTTTTAAATAATTTAATAAATTATTATTTTTTATAAAATATAAATTATATCAATTTTTACACCATTCATTTCATTGAATTTAAATAAAATAGAAAGAGAGAGATAAATTAAAAAAACCATTTAATAGAATTATAAAATTTCATAGTCACCTATAATTTTTTTATAACATTAATTATGTAATATAAAATTTATTTTAATATTTATAATATCACTTATTTGATTGTTTTTTTAGTAAAGCAATCACCACATCATCATTGTTTCATATTTAAATTTAATTATTTAATGTATAAAATTATAAATAAAATACCATTATGTAGGTAATATTTTTAGATTTCCAATTAATATTTATAGTCAAATATATCACTTATATAACCTCATATTAAAATTGTTTTAGTAAAAAGATACATGTTTATGATATTTTTGCCTTTACATTAAATTAAGTGTTATAAATTTCTTAATCATGCCCAGGTAGATTATGAAGGCCAAAGGTTCATCCCAATGATTTTATTATTTTTTCATAACTCATCCATTAAAATTAGGATAATTTTTATGATAGTTTTAATTTATTATAATATTATTTTTACCTTTAATTACCTGATTTACCTTTAAGTGTGGTAAATAAATACTAAAGTTACTATTCATAAAAAAAATTATTTTGATCCTATTAGATAAAATTTTTCATACCGATTACAACAATTTATGCCCATTTTTTAAAATTAAATTCATAAAAGTTACTAAAAGTAATTTAAATTTAATCCCGTTGACAGATTGAAGAAACATGTTTTTAAAAAGTAAAAACCATCAAAAGATTAACAAGTCTTTATATCTAATTTAAATGTAAAATTACATACAATGGAAAACATTGGATTAAATGAAAAAAACCTCATATAATTATACCTTAAAACCATGTATAAGGATAATCTAACAATATAATTTAATTATATTAAAATGATGTTTTGAATTAAAATGCCGTATTTTTTCACTATTCATTAAAAAATGAATTTTATCATAAAAATCAAAAAAAATCAACCAAAGTGAATTTTTATGTCCCACTTCTTAAGAGGAAATTTATTTTGTATAGTAGAACATAAAAAATTGAAAAAACTATATTTAAAAAGGGTTTTCCATCAAAAGGTGGTAAAACTACCTTTAACAAATATTAGTGTTTTATACTTAAAATTGGATTTATTCTCATTTAAAGCCTCTAAAATTTATTAGAATAAAGTAAAAAAAATTCAGTAAAAATGCGTAAACATAATATAGGTAGTTATTTTCATTCCTTATAATACCATGGCTAGGCGTTAACTACCATTTAAAATAATAATATTAATAATGTATTAATTTTTTGTATATCTCAGTCTTGTGTGCAACACAAGATTTTAGAGAAAACCATTATTGCATGTCGGGTGCACTATTAGATAAAGCGTCCATTTTACATTAAAATTAATATATAATTTATAAATATTAATTTATATATGGAAATTTATTATTCTATAATTACCTGAGATATTACATCCTTCCCCCTTTTGGAAATTGTATCCTCGCAGTTTTAAATTTGCGCTCGGTACCTATGGGCTCACTTTTTGAAATTACTTTATTGGAATTTCACATCAGAAAGAGTCAATAAAAATTTAAATTTAAAATAAAGAAAGTTAAGTTCAATGTTTTCTTAAGATAACTCATACTAGGATTTGATGTAGCAAAACATGTATATGGAAGAAAAACTAACCGGCATGTTCTGATGGAGGGTGATAGAAAACATGATCAGGAGAAATTTAACAATCAGAAAACCAAAAACATATGATTGGTTAAACAATATTTGATTTGGTAGTAGGAAAAGTCAATATAAAATTTTATTATTTTATCATCCTTTTCATAGAGTTGTGGAATTCATTTACTACATAGACTAATATCATAAGGAAATATACTTTCTTGAAAAGTAGTTTTTCATCAACTAATCAAATTCCACAACAAACTCTACTTTTTCTCTAAATGTTTAGTATTCAAGTTTGAGTTTTCACACCTGAATCACTAGAATCCACTTCCATAAAATCACATAATCCAAAAAAATATTAAATATCTATTCCTCCTGTCTTGAAACATTAAGAAAAATAAAAAAATTAGGATAAATTTTATAATTCTCTATATATAAAAAACTTTAAAAGAATAAAGAATAGTTTTAATATCCAAAATTCAACTGTAATACAGAAAGTTCAACATAGACCATTCAACAAATAACTATCCTTAAAATTAATTAAAATAATGAAAATTAAGATTGAAACCCAAAATTCAAAAGGATTTGATCACATAGTCTTCTGGTATATGTTTTAACATTTATCTCAAGGTACCCTAAATCACTCTTAATGTCTCATACCAAAAAAGTAATTTCCAAAATCACATATTCTCCAAGATAGGTTAATCATTTACTTAAATAACCCAAATCTTCATAATTCCACAATAAAAATTAAAGATTCTTCCAAAATATAAATAAAACAATACTCCTAAATTAAAATACCATAGTATTATATTTACCTTAATCATATAAAGTTCCCAAAATAGTGAACATCTTCAAAAATAACATTTATCACTTAATTCCCAAATCATTTTCCAATACCAAGGATATCCATTTAATAAAACATAAGTTCTCAAAATCATCTTATTCATATTATATCAACTCATTTAACTAAAAAAAGTCATACTTTCCAGGGACTTCACGTAGGCCAGTGGTAGGCAATAAATACTTATCACACTTCAGTTGTGGGTTCAATTTCCACATCCTTTCCAAATGCAACAAGTGGTCACCCTTTCTATAGTTTGTCCTTTTCTAAAAATTATATAATTTTATAACATTCCCAAAATGAGATAAAATCCACAAAAATAACCATACCATATTTTAACCTTAATGGTTATCTCATACGTTTAATTTTGAATCCCAAAATGTAATATCCCATAATTACCTCAAGATCAAGATCATATTAACCCTAAAGGTTATTCATACCTTTATAATTATGTATACATAAGAAAAGATATTTCTTAATTGAATAAAATTTTCACATAACAATCCTCAAGGTTATACATACTAGAAAAAGTCTTCCAACGTAATCCCATAATAAAAAGATCATTAATACTTTTAAAAATTTCATCATCCATAGATCTAACATAACTCTTGAATCCCTTATATACAATCTTCTTAACCATTCAACATTCTTCATGTTCCCTTAACCACAATTTTTCATATTATTCCTTAATACTTATTTCCTAAAAATAGAAACACGAATCATATCCTAAGATTCAATAATGTAAAAACATGAGACAATAAAATAATCCATGGATTTCATATATAATTTTTAGTTTCCCCATGTTCAATTGGAATGACATTAGGTATTTCTAAAAATATATTAGTACAGTCCTACTAATCCCATTCCCAAACCTTCTTCAGAGGACATCTATTTTTATAATGACCATACGACCCACATTTAAAATAGTCAATTGATAAATTGGAAAGAACTTATTTCAAATTCTTGGAGTCAACTTAATGATTAATTTTTCCATGGAAGGTTATTGCTTTGTGAAATTCATTACCACATCTATAACACCTTACTATCCCTTTAAAACATTTTCCTTGGTGTTTATTTCCACATCCATAATCCATTTATTGATGAATATTCTTACCTTTATTATCATTATTACCTGAACTTCTATATGGATTCATTTCTCTCATATATGATGCATCAAAAAGATTAGTATGGTTCAATTAGTTAATCATTACTCCAGATAGTTGGTTTAGAATAACCAAGAGAGTTATCATTGTATCTCCCATTTCATTTGGTTTCTTATTAATAGAACCACCACATTTTCCTTCACATCAATTGTTACTTTGGTGTCCGCTGAATTCAACCATTTACTAAAACCAAAGATGTTAGTGTGAGTATATCAATAAAATCAACATATGAGGAAGATAAAAACTAAGATATACATATTCATGGTATCTCAAAATCTTTCAATTTATCTAAAATAACTAAGACTCTTTATATAATCATGGCCATTTTGGTTATATATAATTTGTAACTTATTCTTAAATATCACCCAAACCTCAAAAGTTATCTAAACCGACCTATGATACCAACTATAATGCCCCAACCTTAAACATTACTTAATCTTGAGTTAAGTAAATAATTTGACTTTATTTCACATTGAGGATCTTATCAGGTTTATATATTTGTAGAATTAGGCCATTACTCATACATAATAACTTAAATATTACAAAGTATACACTTATACTCACTATTAATTTTTTCATAATTTTTTTTAAAAAGAAACATGGTTTAATTTCATGTTTAATCATAATAAATTTTCCTTGATCCCATACTTAAATATATTATAATTTAGATCCTGTGAAGAAAATTTCAAAACTCAGGATGAGCATAAAAATCTCATTAAGGAATATACACAAGAGGAAAAAACATAACACTTCATTGAATATAAGCTCATTTCCTACCTTTTTTATAATCAAAATATTACCATAAAACCCATAGAAAGAAACATATAACATATAAAGGTAACTTGGGGCACAATCATAATTAAATGGAATAACCATACAGTTTAATTCCACACATATAACTTTTATAAATGTAATATCCATGTGGATGACTTCCATACCCAATGCATTGGAGGCTATATCACAACAACCCATCATTAGTTTAAGAACCCAGTTCTTACTTTGAGGTATGAATCTTTTCTTTTTAGTTTTTACTTAAGGAAATGAGGGAAAAGAGGTTGAGGGGATGGCTTTAGGCCTGTTACACAATGTGATTGGAAACTATACACTATGTACATATAGGTACATGCCATGTATGGAAGGCTACATACCATGTAATCCCGGTACATGACCACGTAATGGTCGGGCTAGAATTTGTATGGACACAACGTGTAGTCTCAAGTACATGTTGTGTACTTTTTTTATTTATTAAATTGGGCAGTAGCATTTTTTTTGTGAAAATAGGCAGGGGCTCGTCCGGGTTTGCGAACAATAGCACCGGGGGCCATTTTTCTTAACAATTGATCATCTGAACCCCTATTCCTTCTCCATCGGTTATATATGATCCTGATCGATCTACATCATTCTATCTTGAATTAGAGGTTAAGATTGGGTGAGGAGAGTCATACTACTATAAGGTAGGTGGTCTTGTGCCTTTTTCTTAATGTTGAGTTGTTTATATGTGTCTTAGTGCCATTCATACATTTTTAGGGTGTATCCTTGAATGGTAATTGACCCTTGTTGTTTCTTAATGATGATTATTTCATGAATTAAATTAAATTATGCATGTTAGAGCTTGTTGGTTTGATTAAGGGCCACCCTATGGGTGTGTCCCCTTAGAATGACCGTTTATGGACGTTTGGGTGAGGTTTCCTATGAGGCATGACTTGTTTTCCCATATTGGGTTGTTAAGTATGAATTACATTTATAATTGAATTGTAATTATGGTAAATTGTGATTGATTTGATTAAAGGGTTTGGGATTAGTGATTTCCCCTTTTCCCATTATATTCCAATTACTATTTAAAACTTGTGATAGTTTAATTCAGTTGTTTATTAATATGTATGATGCACACGTGAGTTGTTATATGTTAACCATGTAATAGTTTAATGTACTTGTGTTGTTTATTATGTTGAAATGCTGATATACCGAGATTGACCCTGATTTATTTTTTATTCCTATGGCCAGGGATTTATTATGCCTATGGGTGAGGATTTTTTATGATTTGGTGCGAGGATTTTTTACGCATGAGGGAAATGATTTGGTTATTCCTTATGGTTGGTTTTTCTATGCCTATGGGCAAGATGTTGATCTAAATATTGAAATGGAATGACTTATGATGCGTCTACAAAGCAAAATCACAAGATTGGATTCAGTCATCACTTTACTTGTTTAGATAGCATTCTGTGGTATCTGTTGAGTGTCCTTTATATGAGGGATTGATGGGAATAGGTTAGATCTTGAGACTTATGTAATTCAATTTAATTTTATGGTTGAACTAGACATAACAAATGAAAATGGAAAACATGACTTGTAAGATTGTTTTTAGTACTTCATAGTTTACTAGTGTTTTTTTTGTACACTACTTGTTGTATATACTCACAGAAAGATAGGCACATATCTTGAGTGGTCACCTATTGGTATTTATTTCTCACACCCTGTTTGGGACATACTTTTGGGCCCAAATATATTATATTGTTGTGGGTGTTGATAAGGTGAAGCTCCCTTCTATAGGTACTTGATATGCTATTTAGGATCCATAGAGTGTGGGATTGAGCTAAGGCTTGTGATGCTTCCTAGTCTCTTTTTGTTTATTTAATTATTTTGAGACATATATTACGTATCACTATAGTGTACTTGTTTGGCTATTTTCTTAGAACATGTGACATGCTGCATCATTTTTGTATTTAATGATGCTTGGTTAATTTTCTTATTCATCTTCCACTATTATTTCAATTGTATGCTATTTAATGATTTTACTATTGTATTATTATTTATTCCACTATGTTAAACTCTAACAATGAGGGCATAGTTTCCCCACTATCACACCCTATTCCCTCAATGCTAGTCATAAACCTCTGGTGTTTGAGGAAATGCGCTTGAGGCCATGATGCCAATTGGGTACGAGGCACCAGTTGAGTGGAATCAAGATCCGGGATGTTACAATCAGTTTATCACAGAACCAACTATCTTTAGTTTATCATGTAATGACCCATCTTTTCTTTATCATGTAACCAACTGTCAAATGTCCAAATACCATTATATAATCAGGACACATACAAGATTGCAAATATCACCATTTCACTCATAAAATTTCTTTTGCAATCACAAGAAATAATTTCAATATATTGAAATAGTCAATCCACTTTCAAAACCATTTTCAATACCAAAACACCCAAAAAGGAAATAAGTTATTTATTTTACTTTAAAAAAACATTAAGGATTATAGAGGAATCCATATATCAAATAACCATTACTTTGGCAGAGAATTCATTGTCACCACATACGTTAAAAACATTACTTTTATCAGTTTTAAAAAATGTAAAATAATTTATATAAGAAGATCCCTTTCTAAAAACATGGAATTAATTATAAGATAAAAAGGGTGATTATACACCTTATAAAATAAGGTGGTGTATAACATCAAAATATTCCTTAGTGAAAGTAGATTGAGATGAAGTCTCTTACCTTGAATCTGAATTGTCTCGTTCATTACTTATTTACCTGAATAATAAACTTGAGTTAATTTTTACATGGTTCAGAACCTTTTTAATGTTTATAATTCATTTTATATGACTTATTACCATATTATAACAATTACATATTTATTAATTTTTATGTCAGACGTTTTATCGATATTCGATACTTGAGTCAAAAATGAACTTGTTATGATGTAAATTGTCCATGTCGTCATAATTCCATCATCTCTAGAAAAGTATTGATGACATAATCCTAAATTTCATACATTAATCATACTATTAAATCAAGACATTAATTATTGTTATGAAAAATGAACAATGTTATATTAATGGAGATGGTAGGCCATACGTACAAATAAGTTACGTTTTCATTTTTCATTGATCATTATGGAAATAAGATAATTGTTATTTTCTATTTATAGACTGATAATAATATTATTAACATCATAATTATAATTTAAATATACTTATATATATATATATATATCATAAAAGTGTTGTGGTGAATAAAGATGATTGACATCGCTTCGTGGAGGTGATAGTTCACTCGTATGCATGAATGACATTATCATCTTTATAGAATGATAAGTAATAACATAATTGATATATTATTATTTTAAAATGATAAATATGTAATGATATCCTATATAGAAATTTATTTCAGCATTATAACCAGTTTTGATATATGGTAACGAAAAATGAACTGTTTTAGTTCGTGAGGTGGTAGTCCGCCGTACACACGAACAAAATATTCATTTCCAATTTGATGAAATTAGAGAAGGATTTAGGTGATGATATTAACATAATAAAATATCATTATATTTAGGATACTGTATTTATTATTTCATATTTGAAGAAGAATATTTAAATGAAGTGGATGAAGAAATATAAGAGAAACACTAAAAAAATGATACTTCTTCTTCAGTTGATCACCTTTGAAGAACAACTTAACACCTCTAAGAAGGGTGTTATGCCTAAAATAAGGCCTAAATAAAGTGAATAGGGATTATATGAAGGGGTTTGGTTAGATATTTTTTGAACCAAAAGATTATTTAATTGTCATTATTAGAGAAGAGTAGGCACCTTTTATAGGATAGGGGAAGGGCACCCTTGGGAACTCTTCAAATATAAAAATAATATAAATTAATTTATAAATAAATCTAACTCCAACATGAAATATGTAGAATATAATATGATGATAGTTCTAAATCCTCTCATCTAATATTTTTTAGACATGTATTGATTTTATTTTAAGCTTTATCTTTTCGGTTTTCCCTTAATTATTTTCTTTTAATTTTAATTGTGGTCACAACATTTTAAATATTAAGAGGCTAACAATTTACATAAATGGGGTAAATTTCCCATAATTGGAAAATTAATTAACTTTTAGACCTTATAATAACCACCTTTTAATTTTAAAAGTTTTTTACTATTTTTAAATAATTTAATAAATTATTATTTTTATATAATATCAATTATGTCAAATTTTAAATTATTCATTTCATTGAATTAAAATAAACATAAAGAAAAATTATAAATTATAAAAAAACCATTTAATAGAATTCTAACATATCATAGTCACCAAGAAAATTCATTTATGATATAAATTATTTCAAATAATATTTATTTTAATATTTATAATATCACTTATTTAATTCTTTCATTAATAAAGTAATCGTTACATCATCATTGTGTAATAATTAAATTAAATTATTTAATGCATAAAATTATAAATAAAATACAATTATTTAGATAATATTTTTGTATTTCTAATTTCTATTTATATAAGAAGATATCACTTATATAACCCCATATTTAAATTGTTTTTAGTAATAAGAGACATGTTTATGATATTTTTGTCATTACTTTAAATTAAATGTCATAAATGTATTAATCACACCCAAGTGGATTAAAAAAGAAAAAATTTAGGCCCAAGGATTATCTTGGTCTTACATAACTCATAAATTAATATTAGGATAATTTTTAGGATAGTTTTATATTATCATAATATTATTTTTACCTTTAATTATCCTATTTACCTTTAATCGAGGTAAATAAAATACTAAATTTATTATTCACCAAAAATTATTTTGATCCTATTCGATAAAATTTTTCATACTTATTAAAACAATGTATGAATATTTTTGAAAATTAAATTCACAAAATTGAATAAGATTAATTTAATGTTAATCCTGTTGACAGATTGAGGAAACAAGTTTTTAAAAAGTAAAAACCTTCAAAAGGTTGACATATGTTTATATCCAATTTACATGTGAAATTACTTACAATGGCCAAAATTGGATTAAATGATAAAAATTAATATATTTATACCTTAAAACCATTTTAAATGATAATCTATCAATGTAATTAAATTATTCAAAAAGGCAGTTTTGAATTAAAATGCCGTATTTTTTCACTATTACTTAAAAAATGAATTTTATCAG
Source organism: Viscum album (assembly GCA_963277665.1). Taxonomy (NCBI): domain Eukaryota; kingdom Viridiplantae; phylum Streptophyta; class Magnoliopsida; order Santalales; family Viscaceae; genus Viscum; species Viscum album. The sequence continues at coordinate 1,153,792,457 of OY728155.1, read as the reverse complement.
AAAAATACAAAAAATTCAACCAAATTATAATTTTAAATCCTAATTATAAAGAAGAAGTTTTTTTTCAAATAAAAATATAAAAGTGACAAAAACTAGATTTAAAATGGGTTCACCATCAAAAGTTGGTATAACTACCTTTTAAAAATATTAGAGTGTTTTATGAATAAAATTATATTTATTCTCTTTTTAAGCCTCTAAAGTATATTATAATAAAGTAAAAACATTTAATAAATATGTTTAAAAATAATATAGGCATTTATGTTCATTTCCTAGAAATACAACGACTAGGCGTTAACAACCATTTAAAATAATAACATTATTAATGTATTATTTTTTGATATATCTTAGTCTTGTGTGCGACATAAGATTTTGGAGAAACCCACTGTAGTGTATAGGGTAAACTATTTTAAAAATCATCCCTTTTAAAGTAAAATTAATATCTAATTCATAAATATTAATATATAAGAAAATTTATTATTCTATAATTACCTGGGATGCTACATTGATTCCTAGTGAGGGTAGTTTTTACCACCGAGTGTTGAGAGCAGGGCGATAAAATGGGCGTGCAAGCATGGCCTGTGGAGTTTGGGCCTACTGTGGAGGGATGATCCTCATCTCATCGCCCGCGGGGTGTGTATATGCGGGAGTTTGGGTGGGGGTGTGTCCTGGTGACCCTAGTGTCTGGGGTGTCTTGGGGGGGGGATTGTTTGGGGAGTCAGGGTGGTTGTTTGGGTCCCAGGGGGTATATCATGGTGGGGTTGTCTGGGGGGTGTTTCCCTATGGGGGCATCGGGGTATCAAGACATGGATTCTTGGGTTGTCTTAGGGGGGTTTTCTGTGTCCCAAGGTGGTTTTCCTGGGGCGTTAGTGTGGTTGTCTGGGTCTAAGGGGGTCTTTTTTTGATGTGTCTGGGTGGTGTAAAATATTTTATAAAAATATAGTTTTGGGGAGGTTACAATATAACCTTCCCTAAATGTGGACCCCTATAATTCAATTATGGGAAGTTAAAACTACCTCTAATTCGGTGTTTGAATTAGGGGCCATTAAAACAACACCTAATCTATCTATATATGTGGTGACTTTACGTCGAATCTAGAGGGTGTTAAAAACCCATCTAAATTAAATACCACTAAAAACATTCCTTATATACCGACACTTACCCAAAACCACATCTAATCAGAGTAGGTGGCCACTTTAGTGGTTGTTCCATATAACCAACACTAAAGTATTTATAGGGGGTTACAACCCCTTCTAAAATAAAAAAAACAACCCCTTCTAATCACCCAATTTTTTGTAGTGACTATCCCATCCCATCTGGTTGGATGGTATGCTATCTGTATCACTCTCAAAGTGAAAAATATTCCACAGTCTAAAGTCCCCAGGTGGAGGATACATCACCGAGTTAACATACATAGGTGCATGACGCACCCCTGATATCAAATCCATAGGTGGAAGATGCACCACCATTACCATCCTCTCTTTGGATGATGTACCAATAATATACATATTTCAAGTGGTTATTAAACCACTAGCATCACAACCTAGGTGGTTGGTATACCACTAGAGTAGGTCCCCAAGTTGGTGATGCACTATTGGGACAACTTACATAAGTGGAAGATGCTCCAAAAACACAAATATCAAGTGGGTGATATAATAATATGACAACATCCCAATGTGGATGATGATCCACTATTTTATTGACATGCAGGTGAATAATAGATCACCTACCCCGTTTAGGTGGATGGGGCACCCCCAACCCACTCAATGTGGTTGATAATCCAATCATTCACCAATGGTAAAAAAAATACCATTATCAATTAGATTTAGGTGGAAATGGAACCACCACATACCAAAACACAATTTAAGACGAATGATTTATCCTTGAAACCTGATTTAAAGTATTTATAATAAAAAACATTTCAAGGGTAAAAAACTCAATCCAAATTCCCAAACCCATGTCTCGTTCTTATGTCATGTGTCCTCTAGCCTAGATCTTCCTCAAGAAATTCCTCAATAAGAAATAATATATGGATTTTAAAAAGGATAATAGTATCTATTATCATTCATAAGAACCTATTACAGGCCCTAAATCTTGGTTTTATAAGATATCTCACATAGGAATTGATCATAGATGACCATTGGTATCAACACAAACCTTACATGGGCCACCCAATACCTATTAGGATCAAATCGCACCATGAGGAAATTAGGAAAACTAATTTCATTTATTTTTATGGAATAAAACAAAAAGAGGCATATCATGTATTTTATATGAGGTATATATGGAAAGAAAATACCATCAAGAAATAAGGGGATCACATACCTAGGACTAGTATGGTCCTTCTCCTTGAAGGACTCATTGTCATTCAGACTCAAATAGATGGAATCAATAAACCTATAAAAAACTAAAATAAAGTTTAATCGATGATATATGATGATAGGATGATGAAAACAAATAATAGAAGGAAAATGAGTAGTATCCTTATCGACACTGACCTCCTACGATGAACAACCCATAAAACTAACAAGTAAGAACAAGGAATCAAGGTGGAGAAGAAAAAGAATCTAAGAGTCTAAGGAGTGGTGCATCTACCACTGATGGGTAAAATGATAATGTTTCCCTCATTTTAAAAGAATAATTAATTTTATTTTTTTTAAAAAAACATGTAGTTTCCTAGAGGGTACCCACATGACATACATCGAGTACTCAATGGGAACCAAGTACTTGGAAACCTATTAACCCACTTGGATGAACTGCCTATATAGCCTAACTAACTAGGTACCCAGTTCCAATCCACCTAGTACCTGATGGAATCTGTTAAGGGACATATGTCCCGACACCTGTCCCATTTCCCTAAAAAAATCCCCTAAGCCCCTAACAACACCTATAATACTCAATATTTTCTAAAATAAATGAGGTTAAATGAAATTGAAATTAAAATAAAAAATTTAAGATACATGGGGTGCTATATCCTCCACACCATATAATTTATCATCCCCAATCTATACCACCAAGAATCACTAAGCCTCGCTGGTGAAGATCTTTGACTGCTATTCCTATATATTAGACTCCCACCCCCACTTCTCCTCATGGATACACACATATTTCCATTTCACCCACAAAAAATGAACAATATTCCCATGTAGGGTCTTCTCATTATGATCCAATATCTATAACAGTTTCTCCTCAAATGAAACATTAAAATATAGATCAACCTCATCGATGTGGATCATATGAGAACTGTTGGGATGATATCAGTAATGTTGAGATACAAAGAAGACATTTTTCACAACAATATATTGTTGGAGAAATTTCAAAGAATAATTCACTAAACTAAAATGCTCCATGATATCTAACAACCCAAAAAATCAGGCATAATCTTCCCCAACCCCCTAATCCACCTATTCCAACCGAGGAAATACTCATAGAAATACCATGCCAACCCCATAAAACTCTAGAGGATGGAGTAACTGGTTGACATAAAATCTTTTCATACTTTGAGTGTTCAATAACCACTATCTAATTATCCAAATATACTCCAACTTATCCTACACGAGACTCAACTAAATTATTTATGACTCCCCATCCTCTAACTAACAAAGAGGTGATTGAAAAAGCCTACCATATAAATCCTTAAAAGGAACCATTTGAATCAATTCTCAATAAATTCTATTGTAGGAGAAATCCACAAGAGATTTATGGTTCTCCAATAAACCCATGAAATGAAGGACACATGCTTCTAGAATTTCCTCCAACTCCATTATGGTTTACTCAGAGTATGATAAGTAGTGATCATATGAAATTGTGTATCAAGCACCTTAATTAAACCCTTCCATAAGTATATTTTAAAATGGGTATCCAAATGAGAAATAATGATCCTAGGAAATCCTAAGAAACAAATAATATCCAATAAATATGTCCTACCCAACTCATCGATGGAATAAATCTCCTAAATTAGTTCAAAATGCATGACCTTTATTAACTAATCAATAATAACCCACAATCAATCACTACTATTAGATGACCTCAAAAAAACTATCATGAAATCCATAATCATTCCATATCACTTATACATAGAAATATGCAATGAATAAAGAATACCTATGGTTCATTTATTCTAATCCTTTACCCACTGACTGGTAATGATCTATGAAATGAACCCTGATATGTACTTATTCATATGAATCCATTGATATTGTCTCTAAATGTCATGATACACATTGGTAAGACTTTTAGTGGACAACCCATCTTGAGCTATGCAAATCCTAGATTAGATCTTTGTCCATGATCACATGGACAACCACATGACCCCACACATAAAAAACCTAATAATTATCTAGGGACCAATGAGGTGGAGGATCCTTGAAATATATAATCTTCCTCATAACCAAGTAGTCACATTTAGATTTCTGATCCACCTTTACTCTCTCATGGAATGAGGATGCAATAAACAAAGATATCAAGGCCACCCCACCTTAAATATCCTAAACTTCAAGAAGTATCTCAATGAATAGGCTCATCATCCACTAATCACTATTAGGAACTGACACGAGCTGCAACCAAGTATTCCTACTCAACGCATAAATCATGACATTCCAATTCCTAGGGGAATATTAAATCTCAAAGTCTATAAGTTCTCAACCATCATCCTCTACTGAAGGTTCAGGTCCTTCTAATAATAGATATACCTAAGGCACTTATGGTTATTATAAAACAAGTACCACTCACCTAAAAGGTAGCGACACCAGTATCTTAAACCATGCAATATCACTACTAGATTAAAGTCACATGTCAGGTAGATTCACTTATATGGAATTAGATTCCTGGACCCATAAGTAACCAATCAACCATCCAATTTTTCAATTTACCCTAGTATGAATCATGAAGAATACTAATAAAATGTATGTTTCCTAACTAACTTAAGTAAAGTTAGGATCAATGTATTTTTCAACCTCCCTTTTAGCACTTTAAAGTCTCTCTCACAAGGATTAGACCAAAGTAAATCCATTCCCTTCTCAGTCAGGTCTATTAATGGTACTTCCAATTAGATGAAGTCCCAAATAAAACTCCATTATTAACATTCTAAGCATAGTAAACTAAAAATTTCCAAAAAAAAACTAATTATTTGGCATCTCCCATTAAACCACATCCTTGACCTATTTTGGATCCACTATTGTGACCACCTAAAATATCACATTCCCTAATATGTATACCCCACTGATCCAAAACTGACAGTTTGAGAGATTAAAATAAAACCAATCCTCTATTAGTGTACTTATAATAATATCTATGTGGTGAGTGTGATCTTTACTCAACTGAGAGTAAAATATAATGTCATAAAAAAATGACTTTGAAATAATTAAGGTTAAGATGGAAGAATCTAGTCATCCTGACCATAAACACCATTATCACATTCATCAACCCAAACAACATCAAAATATACTCATATAAGCTATTCCTACTCCTAAAATAAGTATACAGAATATCTTAAGGACTCACTCTCAACTAGGGATAGCCTAACCTCAATTCAATATTAGAGAATTATTTAAACTGTCTCAGCTGATCAACCAGGTATTCAATATAAGGAATGTGATATCATTTCTAAAACTTCACCTATTTTAGCCTTCAGTAATCCATTCATAAACTCAGCGATCCACTATCCATGTTTTACAATATAAGATCACCCAAAGGGGACGTAATTAGGTGAATAAACCCTGTTATCTCAAAATAATCATGCTAAGACTTCATCTTTAAAATATCTATAGGATCCATTCTGTAAGGTAGAATGGATATTGAATCTATAACTAATATAATATTGATTGTGATCTCAATCTCATACCCATGTGGAAACTAGGAGAAATCCTTAAGAAACATGTCTTGGAACTAACCGATGATATGAGTAAATATTTCCTCATTCATCTCCTCATCTATCAAAAAAACACCATCCAGTCAGGTCATGATTGACCCCAACTATTGATGGATATGTCACAAATTACCTGATTTCAGATCCCACTCACTAACATAGGTATAAAAATAACTCACTATAGACTTGAAGGATATTCATCAGTGATAATAGTCCATGTGTTCTTGATAATAATTCATCTAATCCATCCCAATGATCACATCAAAGCTATGCATCTCCAACATGAATAATTCCCTACGAATCCTATATCCACAATTCACTATAGAATACTCTAAAAATATCAAGATACCCTAGGATCTTACCCCTAAGGATTTATAGATATAAAATAATCCATATATCTATTTCACTGGTAACCCTAGATCACTGGAAATATACTTAGATATAAAGGAGTAAAATTTATATATATTCAATAAAGTAGAAACTAGGGTTGATGCTATAAGAATCACACATCAAATTATAAATATATCCTTGACCTACATGATATGAGCCTTCTTAATAGCATGAACATAGATTGAACCCAAAACCTATGATCTCATTACCTAAATACCTTTAGTAACATCTCTATACTATAATTGATATCCTCAAGTACTTTAATCACCTTCATGAGCTGAATGACTAGAGGATCACAAACTTCCTAACCACTACTATGATCTTGACCATACCCTTGAAACTCAAGTATTACTAGATACATTCCTAATATCTATCCATGAAACAATTACAATAATCCTATAAAGGTTCCCAAACTCTCTATAGGATTGTAACTCCTTTAATGTATTATCACAATTTGGCCAAACATGCCCCTACTGGCTACATTGATAACACTTGACTGAGGATCTCCCTCTCAAAGGAAGTGATGACACACTTCCCTGAATGCTCTTCCTATCACTACCCTGAAGAGACTATTCAAACCTCATATTCCTACTACTTTATGGACCTCTAATAGCCTCTATAGAACAATCCTTGCATATATAATCAAGGTCAGATTCACAAACTCTTTACCCAAAGCATGAAGTCATTTATTTATCTTTTTGACAATCCCCTTTTTAAATAGGTTGAAGGGGATCCTTACATGTTCCATAGGGACAATGGAAAATGGGAAATTATATAACCTAAATGTATAAGGACCATATACATAGAATAGATCCTACCCTATCTGATACTTCATGATATGCCAACGCTCCATAACCATGCAAGGCTAGTCGACTAGAATTTCCCCATACAAAGTTACATGGTTACTTTTACTGAAAATGAAATCCATACCCTCCCATAAATCCCAATCAGATTAGCCTATTGGGGGGGGGATTATATTCTTTAATATTAACCATCTAGGTCGAGCACATGATTACATGAGATGTGTGAGGCTCCTTGCACCACCAGTGGCTCTTCTACCCACCAATTAAGCCACTCCCTCAACCCACTTACCTTGTCAGCTAAATTCACCACATCTGAGATCTCAACTAAAGATGTAGAATCCCTCAGAACATTGATGACTATAAAAAATATCTACCCTTATCTTCTGACCACAATTTTTTTGAGATCACCACTAATGACGTTGAAGCCCTCGACCCACCAATGACCACTATAAATCATTTCCCTTGTTTTCTAACCACACAAACTTCAAGATTTACACTGAAAATATTGAATCCCTCAACCCATTGGAACCCAAAACAACCCAGTTCCCTAATAATTTAACCATGAGACCATTTAGATTTCCTCTCCATCATCAGTTATTCCCAGTAGTGTTGGAACCCATTGTCTAGCCCTAAAAATCATCATGCCGTTACAATCACCACATTTCTCCTGAGGGTTCCAACCACCACCATCCAATGTCGTATCCCTTTTCAGTATCTAGACAAGAATTAAATAATAAATAAATGGGGATATAAGGATTTTATCATGGGATTGATGTATGATTACAAGTTGAATTTTCCCACCAGTCCAGACCTTAACTTCCCTGATTTATGACCTCTTAAAAGGATGTTAATATCAATAAATTCACCAAGTATCAAAGGAAATGCCTCAATACATCCTCAAAATGTATGAATCTAGTTGCCTTTTCACTCACCAACATAGTTATAAATCACAATATATTGGTAAATAAAGTGAAATAATCTATAATTGAAATCCACCTTATACTATATGCATAAACTCTGTGTCTCTTTCAATAATCAGAGTCTCTAGGAGGAAGTGATTGAAGAAATAAGACTAAAAATACTTCCAGGCCAGTAACACATACCAGTATTCCTAGACAATAACATCCCACTAATACTTTATTGGTCCATGAAGCATATAATATACAATATTTACCCACCTCTCAGGATGTGTCTTGGTTAAATTTCATTTTCTTAGACTCAATCCAGAACTTGTATTCCTGTAGTCTACCATCAACCCCAAATATTAGTGGATGATTCAAATAAAAATCATGGGTCAATTTTTATATGGTCATTCCCTCCCATGATTACCCATCTCCCATAGATTTCATGACCTAAAATAGGCACTCTATGAGTTACTTATTGATAAGAAGAATATGTGTAATAGGTGTCTCTAACTCCACTACTGATGGGGAATGCTCATTCCTACCATCCTAGTCCTCAACCAGAGTTAATCATTGTCATGAACCATCCACAGGGTCCCATTCCGTGACTACCCCAAGCCCACCTTCCATAGGCCAGGGGTTGGCGACTAGCACCGGAAAGGCATATCCGTAAAATGGGAAATGCATTGCCTCAAAAATCAGTACACACAAAAATAGGTCACACTACGCACAAGTAAACACAAAAAAAGAAGAAAGGAACAACCACAACTTAAAACCACCACTGAGTTTGAAAGTGAGTGATGAATGTAAAGAGGCCAAAATACAAACCTAACTAAAATGGAAGTACAACAAAAAGGGAAAACTGCTCCTGTGGTCTTCCACCAAAGTTCCTACCTGAAGGGTAGGTACAGATCGTCACCATAGCTCTCCACGTCAACCGGACACCTTCATACACCACCTTCCAATGACATCCGAGCACATTCAAGACCTAACTCCTCAAGAATCAGTCTAGATATCCGTATTCTGCACAAGACACAACAAGGTGCAGGCAAATCCTGTGCAGGGGTGAGTATTAAAATACCCAGTAGGGACCCTGAGACCCCTGATGGTATCCTAGAATTACACAAAGGAAAATCCACAAATCATGATCTCAATAAGAAATCACAAATAAAAATACATATCACACCACATATAACGTAAGTATATAAGTAAAGATGATTAGTTTTAAAGCTATATCATCTTATTCTATCAATATACATTGCTGCTGACCCATACCAGATCGCTCGATGTTGACTCACATAGTATCTCTCGGTGATGAACCACATATGATCGATAGGTGGTGACCCATATAGGATCACTCGATGAAGACCCACACATTATCGCTCTGTGCACACCCACACAAGATCACTATTCACTCTTCACGTCACATTCATCCACAGGATTCCTGCACAAAGAACGCTTGATTCTGGAAGGATTATCTCCTCAATCCATTAGTCATATTTTAACATGTAAAATATCCCATGAAGAATTAAACCAATGAACCAAAATGTCATAAGGGTTCCAATGCAAGAGACGACGTGTCAACGAGACACCTGGTCTGTAAGTTATATGCATTTTAGTGCCGAGGGCCCAGTTGGATTCGGGTTCGATCCAACCCAGCTATACTATAACTTTCTCCAAAACTCAGTTGAAGCATATCAAAAAGAACACCTCTTACTAAGGGTTATAATGTATAGAAGGTTTGTGAAATGGATGTCCGGTTTAGGAGATGTGCCCATTTAAGCATAACTGGGCTGGATGGGGTCCGGGTCCAGGGCAACCCGACCCGGCCCACTGTGATCGGTTTGGCTAGGCTTGGTCCAGCCTTAATGGCTTTGATCTCGGCCTGTTAGCCATGGGCGTGGCCCACATGCTGCGGTTTTGGCCCACTGGGCCGCGAGTGCGGATCGTCCCACCCGGTTGGGTGCGGCCTGCTGGACCATGGAACCGCCCGACCCGCTGACCGGGTGTGAGGGTCCACTCCCCCCAAACGGTGCGGTTACACAACCAAGTGTAATCATCCATTAAATGTTTTGACAACCCAATGGTCCCACCACCACCGCTCAAAAGTTACTAATAATGTAATAAAATAAAACGTTGAATTATTTTATTATTTTTTTAAAGTCCAAAAATTAAATTTTGTCTTCCGACCCTTGCCGATTGAAGTTAAGCTTCCCTTAAGTGAATCACAGTGCTGTGGATTCAACTGTACCCTTGTATTTTTATTTTGATCACCAGTTCAAAAGATAGAAATCGCCACCCACATGTTTACTTAATGTACCTTTAAAAAAAGGTCAATATTCCATTCTAGGCTCTGCATGTCTCGGAATCATGTGGAGTCAATTTTCACAGACTCATAATAATCTTAAATTATTTTAAATAAAAACATGAAAAATACGGGTCTTTACATTCTCCCCACCTTAGAGACTTTCATCCCCAAAATCTATAACAAATCTAGGAAAACAAATGGGGGTACTGAGCATGTATCTATGTCTCCCAATCCTATGTGATCTCTTTGAGGTTCCCATGCTTCCAACAGACTCACACAGAAGGAATCTACCACCCAAAAAATACCCACTCCTATCGATCCTCTATCTCCACTGGGAACTCCGCAAACATCTCCCCATTGTAAATGTCTAGCTCGCCCCAGTTGATAACGTGTAATAGATCATGAACGTACCTCCTCAACTGTGACACATGGAAATCATTATACACATTGTGCATATGTTTGGGAAGAGCTAGATGGTTCGCCACCTAACCTACTCTGTAGAGGATCTGGAAAGATCCGATGAACCTAAGAGATAGCATGCTGCCTCGGCCAAATCTCCACAATCCTCGTTGGGGTGAGGTCTGTAAGAAGACATGATCTCTCTCCTCAAACTCCAAGGGTCTCTATCTCCTATCAGCATAAGACTTCTGCAGGCTTTGTGTAGTCTTCATATGCTCCTAGATGATCTTCACCTTCTCAGCGGTAGCCCATACCAGCTCTGGACCCATAAGTGTTGACTCCCCTGGGTCTATCCAGCATAGAGGTGATCTGTATGGTCGCCCGTACAGGGCCTCAAATGGATCCATGCTGATGGTGGAGTGATAAATATTGTTGTATGCGAACTGTGGCCAAAATATAGGATGCAAGCATGAAGAATGTCCTCAAGTGTCTGTATGGTCTGCTCCGTCTAACCATCTGTCTGAGGATGAAAGGTGGTGCTTAAGCACAAATGAGTCCCACACACCTCCTGCAATCCCATCCACAACCGAAAGGTAAAATGAGAATCAAGATCTGATACGATCATTGATGTCACTCCATAAAGCTATATAATCTCCTATACATAGAGGCATCCCAATCCCTCTACTTATCCCTACTCTTAGATGGGTAGGAAGTGGGATGACTTGGTGAGACGGTCAATGATCACCTAGATAAAATTGTGGCCCCTAGACGTACGTGGTATCCCTATCATGAATTCCATGGAGATACCATCCCAATTCCATTGTAGTACCTCAAGTGGTTGTGCTAAGACTATTGGAACCTGATGCTTATCCTTCACTTTCTTAAAAGTGAGGCATTGTAAAATGAACTCCGCCACTGCTTTCTTCATCCTTATCCACCTGTACTAATGTCAGAGATCATGGTACATGTTTTCCACACCCGGATATACTGCCAAAGGGGATGTGTATAACTCCCTCAACACATCCTATTGTAACATCACTGGTACCATGGTGTGTCGTCTGAAGAGGACGACGTTCTCACCACCATCAGAAAATCCCTCAGGATCTTGTCCTGAGGATATCTGAGCATGTCGGGCCTCGCAGTCCACGTTCCCAAGCTGTGCCTCCCAAAATCACTGAAGGAGTGGGGGAGTGACTATAATAGATTGAAGTTAAGGTTCTCTATCACTATCCATGAAGGATATCTACAATGTGACTAGCTTCTCTATTTCCTCACTCAGCAACTATAGACTAGACCTCCTGCTGAGTGCATCTGCTACTACATTCCCCTTCCTAGAAGTATAGACTATCTCAAAGTCATAGTCCTAGAGAAACTCTAGCCACCACCATTTTCTCAAGTCCAGGTCCTTCTGTGAGAAGATATAAATGAGACTCTTGTGATTAGAGTAGATAGTAAACTGTTCACCCATCAAGTAGTGCCACCACATCTTTAAGGCAAAGACCACTGTTACTAACTATAGTTCATGGGTAGCATATTTCTGCTCATGCTGCCTTAACTACCATGAGCCATAGGTGATCACCTCTCTCTCCTACATCAGGACACATCCTAGTCCAGTCTCTGATGCATCACAGTAGACTACATACCCAACATACTCTTCCGGTAGCCTCAGAATGTGGGCACTCGTCAGTCTCCACCTCAGCTCCTGGAAAATCTACTGGAACCTCTTCATCCACAAGAAAGGATGTCTCTTATTTGTCAAAGATGACAATGGTGATGCTACCCTAGAAAATTCAGGTAAAAATATCCACCATTACCCATCCAATCCCATGAAACTCTGCACCTCGGTCACACTTCTGGGTGGCTCCAAAGTAAGCAATGCCTCTATATTTTTCGAATCCACTACAAATCCAGCCTTTGAGATAACATTCCCCAGGAATTGGTCCTCCTGTATCCAGAACTATCACTTCAAGGGATTTGTACAATTTTGGTGCTCTTGGAGTGTATCCAAAACAATCTGCAGGTGTGTGGCGTGCTCCTCCTCCATCGTCGAGTACTCGAAGATGTTTTCAATGAAGACCACCATGAAGAAATCGAGATAAGGCTAGATGATCCTGCTCATGAGTCCCATGAACACTTATGGAGCATTGGTAACACCTAAAAGCATCATCAAGAATTTGTAATGGACATACCAAAATCTGAAGTCTTTCTTCGATACGTCCTCATCCCATACCCTGAGCTGGTGATTACGTGATCTGAGGTTTATCTTGAAAAACCACTGTGCTCCCTATAGCTGGTCTAAGAGATCATCAATCCTCAATAGATGATACTTGTTCTTCACATTCATCGGATTTAGGTGCCGATCGTCCACAAAAAGCCTCATAATCCTATCTACCTTATTAGTGAACAAAATCTGGGCTGACCATAGAGAAACACTGGGCCTTACAAACCCCTTCCTATTGAAGTCTTCTAACTATACCCACAACTCACATAATTCCATAGGAGCCATATTATATGTTGGTGTAGATATTAGTGTCCTCCCAGGGTACAGGTTGATGTAAAAGTCTAACTCTCTATGAGGAGGTATTCCTAGAACATCATCAGGGAAGACATTATCATACTAGTACACCACAACATGATAGCTCTGACTCCTCTAGTCCACAACATCGAGGGTGAGGCTAGACAACAAATGAGTGATCGGATACACCCTCCTTCAAAAAATCCCATCCTATGCTGCAAAGGTTTCCTTCTCACCAGTGAAGGAAAACTTGTTCCCATCCTCATGGACACACCACACTCTATGCCTAAAATAGTCAATCTGGGCATGGACTGTGGATATCCATTCTATACCCAAGATGACATCATAAGGCCTCAATGCTGCTTCTAGGAGATACCAGCTGAAGGTCTCACCTCCTAGTGTGAGATCACACTGCCTGCACCAATGTGTAATCATCAAATCCTCTCCCGTAGGAGTCTTTAATTATAAGGATTGAGCCAAAATCTCCATCATAATCTCAGAGCTCCAAATGAGTGCCGTGGAATTGAATGAGTGACTGAAACCTATGTCTATAAGTACTATATCTAGGGTAGAGTAGACAAAGATCATGCCTCTAATCATTTCTAGAGTTCCATGGTCGTAGGCCTCTGCCACCTGAAGCTAAGCTCAACCCTGTCCACCTGCTCCCTGTGGTCGGGGTGGACCACCTAGGGGTGGTGGTGGTAGTACCTCAAACAGTCGCCCACTGCCTGTTGCACGGCCTTCTCCTCTGCCAAGTCCACTTCCCCACAGACCTCCTCACTTGATCCTCGACCGCTGTCTCAGCAGTCCCTCGACCATCTTCTGAACATCCATGTGGGGAGTTTGATAGTCGTGATCCATGTGTCCCTCTACACCACAAGAGTAACATATTTTATCCCTTATAGGAACTCCTCTATCTCGCAAGCTCCGCACCTCCGACCCTACGTCCTAGGGCCATCCTCTAGTAAGTCTGGCCTGCTTAGACCTCTATATCATCTACCTACTACATGCTGCAGATGACTCAGCTACCTATTTTTTGGTGGTGGATCTCACTGTCAGTTCCTTCTCAAATAAGAATCTCTCCACCAATAATGGTTGCTCGAGCACTCCAGCTTGCGTTGGGATATTGAGCGATATCATCAACGCTCTTATCTCCCACTAGATACCCTACTCAATGGTCCAGGCCCTAAATTATGGGTATGATACCATGTCAGTGGAGTAGCGAGATAGGTTAGTGAATATTATTGAGTACTAGGACACTGTCAGTCTTACCTACTATAAGTACAGTAGCTTCTAGATACGCACTGAGCATAAAGTCGCTGATACAAACTCCACCCTAAAGAGGGTCTCAAGGTCCAACTAGGAGAGTATCTCCTCCTCATTCTTTTGAAGAATCATGCTCCACCATCTCCCTGTTGTTCCTTGGAAGAGGCTAGCAGATGGGATCACCATCTGATCTGTTGGTGTCTGAAATAAGCAAAAAACCCATGCCACAGCCTCCAGCCAATCCTCAGCTGCCTGGGGATCTGTCTCGCCTTGAAACCACAGAGGCCTTGGTCTTTGGAACTCATGCAATTAACTCAGTTGGCGTGTAAGGTATGCTAGTGGGTCTAGTGTAAACTCCTTCCCTACAAGCGGTGGTGCTGTTGGTACACCACTTGAAGGTTCCAACACTGTAAGAGGGCCCTGCACCAATGCCTCATCACTTGGTGGGCCGTCATCATGATCTCTCTCTTGAATCCTAGATGGCTATCTATGTGATGACATCCTGAAAGTAAAAAAGTCCTCCACAATCAATAAGTTATACCTGGTGAGATGACTCAAAGAGATCAAAAGAAAAACAAAATTTTCAAAACACATGAAAACATTGTTTTCATGTACCAAGCTGGAAATCAAAATTCAGGGTCTTGGTGTATGGATACGTCTGTCGCCTCACCAACACTGAACACCCAGAACTAAAACCCGAACTCCCGATACTTAACACTATTTCTCCATTAAAAACATAGACTCCTAGTTCTTTGGGTAGAACCTCCCTCTGATACCACTCTTTCACGACTCGTCCCCCGGGGCCCGTGCTGTGACTTCCCCAAGCCCTCCTTCCATAGGCCAGAGGTTTGCGACTAGCAGCAGAAAGGCATATCCCTAAAATGGGAAGGAATTTCCTTAAAAACCCATACACATATAGATAGGTCATACTTCACAAAAGTAAACACAACGAAAGAAGAAAGTTACAACCACAACTAGAAACCACCACTGAGTGTAAAAGTGAGTACTGAATGTAAAGGGGCCAAAATACAAACCCAACTGAAATGAAAGTACAAAAAAAGGAAAAAAACTCCTAACGCTATCCACCAAGGTTTCTACCTGAAGAGTGGGTACAACTCATCACCACATCTCACCACATCTACTGGTCATCTCCGTACACCATCTTTCAGTCGCCTCAGAGAACCGTCAAACCCTGAATTCTCAAGACATAGTCTAGCTATCCGTCTTATGCACAAGACACAACAAGGTGTGGGTGAAGCCCGTGTAGGGGTGAGTATTACAATACCCAATAGGGATCACGAGACCCCTGATGGTATCCCATAATTACACAAAGGAAAATCCACAAAGCATGATCTCAATCGCAAATCAAAAATCAAAATATAGCTCACACAAAATATAACTAAAGTATTGAAGTACATATGATTAGTCATAAAGCTATATCATGTTATTCTTTCAAGAGGCTCTGCTACTGACTCGCACATGATCGCTCGGTGCTGACCCACATAGGATCACTTGGTGCTGACCCACACATGATTTCTAGGTGCTAACCCATATATGATTTCTCGGTGCTAACCCAAAAAAAATTTCTTGGTGCTGACTCACACATGATCTCTCAGTGCTGACCCACGTGTGATCGCTATTCATTATTCACATCATATCCAACCACTGGATTCCTGCACAAAGAACTCTTGATTCTAGGAGGATTCGCTCCTCAAGACATCAGTCATATTTTAACCAGCACTAAGTACCAAGAATACGTAACCCAATGAACTACTATGTCATAAGGGTTCCAACGCAACAGATGGCGCGTAAACCGGACACTCAGCCTTTAATTTATAGGAATTTTAGTATTGAGGGCTCGGTTGGATTCAGGTTCGATTCAAGCTAGACATACTCCAACTTTCTTGAAAACTCAAGTGGAGTATCTAAAAAGGACCACCTCATCCTGAGGGTTCCGATGCCATAGACGGTTCTTCAAAAGGACTTCCGGTTTAGGAGATAAGCCCATGTAAGCATAACTAGGCCGAAAAGGGTCCGGGTCAGATTGGACCCACCTAGACCGACCCAACCCGGCCCGTTGGGCCTGAATCAAAGGGGCTAGGCTCGACTCGGTTTGGCTAGGCCTAGTCTAGCCTATTGGGCCATGGGTTCGGCCAGACCCACCCGGTTGGGTGCGGCCTGCTAGGCCGCAGAACCACTCAGCCCGCTGGCTGGGCATGGGGGTCCGCTCCCCTCCCAAATGGCCGAGCCATTCGGGTATTCCAAAAAGTGGTGCCCGATGGAGCCGCACCACATGGCCAGTCCACGTGGATAGACCTTCTACAGAACCCGCGGACCGCAGGTCCACCCTCTGCCGCGACTCAAAGCCGCAAACCTCCTTCGTGGCGCGCTGCCCTGCTCCCACATAGCTGGAAAATGCCGACTGCCCCTTGTCCACCACGGTGCCTTCTGGAACCTCCATCCCTTCCTGGCCAGTGGGTGCCGGCCGACGCCTCCCTCAGACGCTGGCACCACCATGCCAGCGGTTCATTTGAAGGCTATAGGTGAAGCTCTGATGGTCTGATTTTATTCCCGTCTACGCCTACGAGCTTCCTAAGACGGTTCCTACGCTGCGCAGCCCTTGGTTCCACCTTGCTGCCATGTCTTCCTATTTCCCATGAAGAATGCAACCAATACCGAGAGCAATGGAGGGTCTGGGCCTTGTTCAGTTTGGCCCGCTCCCTCTGCGTTTGCGTTATAATATGGGAAGGATTATTTAATAATAAAACTCCCATAAAGTAATCGCCACATTATCCTCTCATATTAAAGAATGAAATACAGATCAACCCATTGAATGATTTATCTGTGTTATTTATCATATTCAAGAATAGGAAAAGGGAGAAATTGAGCACATAACCCCCACCTCAAGTTCATTGGAAGTCACTGCAGACGAGGAATGAGTATCCACGTTCGAGGGTTTTGCGGACGAAGGAGAAGGTTCATGTCCTTTGGCTCTCATCATTGAATCCTCCAATGGTTGTCAAAGCTCTATTATTCACTAGTGTAAGACATCTTGGACACTTTATCAGAGGTTCCTCTCTTCAGTGCCAAAAGCCCCTGCCCGAGCTTTGTTTAAATAGAAGAAAAGAGGAGATCAAACCACCTCACAATTAACGAGGTTCATTAATAAATTTAATTAATGAACCTGTTAATTCTACCAACGGTGCGATAATACAACCAAATGTAATCATTCATTAAATGGTCTAACAACCCAATGGTCCCACAATAATAGCTGAACAGTTACAAAGAAATAAATAAAATAACACGTTGAGTTATTTTTTTGTTAAAGTCTAAAAAATACCTTTTTTCGTCCAACCCTTTCCGGTAAAAGTTAAAATTCCCTTAAGAAAATACCAGAACCATGGATTCAATGGTTCCCTTAGATTTTAAATCTGAGCACAAGTTCAAAAGATAGAAAACACCAACTGCACATTTACTATACAGACCTTAAAAATGTTCAATTTTTTTTGGGCTCTCCGGGCCTTGGAATCACCTGCCGTCAATTTTCACAGACTCGTAATAATCCCAAGTAATTTAAAAAATTATATGGAAAATATGGTTATTTACAATCATGGTGGAATATCTCTAAAATTCCAAGAATATGACTTAAAATATCGTTATATCATTGAAATAAATATCACTATTTAGGTTAATAAATAATATGAACACACTAATCTACCCAAAACACAAACCATATGATAGAAGAGTCTCAAAAAAAAAATCGTGAGTTTATGCTAACCTACCCACTCTTGGGTTAGTTATAATCTCATTGGGGTCACACAGTATCCATAACATATCAACTTAATAGTAATTAATCCTAGTTCGGTCAAATAGAGTTCCACTAATATGTTATATAAGAGAGACCTACATAAGTCTCCAACGACACATTATGTTCCCCAAAACTGTATTCATACTGTAATATCAATCAAAGGCAAGAATACAAATGTCATTTGAACTCTATGTGTAACAAACTGGGCTCCAGTAACCTTGATCTGGTGTCTACTTTATTTCAATAACATTGATTCAAAGGGTAAAATCCAAAAGGATCAATCATTTTTGAATTTTTAGAGAACCACATACATATATGATACCCATTTTACATTGATAATAGTGTATAAAACATAAAAAAATAAATTTCCTGATATCCTTAATAATAATTCAAAGGATTCATATTCATATCTTAGGGAAAGGAAATATATAATGATGAGCTCAAATGCTCAGTAAGGGTTAAAAACAATGGAAGATATCATAAATCAATAAGGTATAATCACTATGGAAAGTTTAATAACTAAAAATACATGCCATTTCATAATCAATTTGACTATCATAATTAGATAAGGAATAATCAATATGGAAAGTTAAGTAAATGAAACACATTCCATTTAATCAATAATATGAGCACAAAATGTTTCTATGGATAATATAAATGAAATAATATCATAGATAATAATAAGTAAATTCTTAATGAATTAGATGATTAAGATTTAATGGAATGATCTCAGATATCCTGATATCTATGTTATCCATACATTTCACAAGATGGTAAAAAACTATGGGTAGAAACCCATTTAATTTTATCAAATGATTTGTCTCAAAAGACCTACTGATGTATCAACGAGCAATATAATTCTAGGGCCCATCCATAACCTACATGTCCAATGCATTCCTCATATATAAAATGATAAATTTAACTCATAAACAACATGACTTATCAATAAATATCAGTATTGAGTAAATAATATTGATTTATCAATATTTCTCCAGTTAATCAAGTAACATTTAAAGTAAACACCACATGTAAAAAAGTTACACAGTTTAGGAAGTAGTCATATAAATGATAAAAATAATGTGGATATTTAATATAAATATAATGTCTAATGAGAAATGATTACAAGAAAGTGATTTTATCAATAGAATGTTTACAATAATAAAATTAATCAAGACATTATAGGTGAACATTGGTTCATCGGGAATATAGGTTTTGGTAATAAATCATATCCTTTTGTAGAATAAAGGGAATGGAAGTGAAATATTAAAATATTATTTCATAAAATATTTTTCTTTATAAAAATATTGAATAATTATAGAACAAGCTACATGTCATAAAATGGTTACAACAATGGAGAAGTATATTATCACCATATACATAAAAAATATTCCTTTTGACTTTTTTCCCAAATGTTTTCATTTTAAAAAAGTTTTAAAGGTTAATTTAAAACATTTTTTAAAATTCAACGATAAAAAAAAAATTCCATCATAAATAATTTGAGTAATTAAATTGACTTTTGTAAAATAATTTTGAGAAACATGGACATGAAAGAAAAATATATTTAATTTAAAGAGAAATAAAATCTCTTTCTCTTTAAAAAATTTATTTTATTGATTCAAGTACTAAAGAGAGAAAAAGTTAGAATATAATATTAAAACTCCTTAAATATCCCTAAAATAAGAAAAAAATTGGATCTTATGAAGGATAATTGATAATATTCCTTTAATGAAAGTAAAAGCAATCCCAAAAGAAAGTGATATTTTAAAATAGATTGTTATCTCTTTGGGAACATTTAAATTTAAACCTGTTCAAATAATCAAAATGAATTGATACATTGAAAATCATTAATAAATATCTATTTATGTTTAATACAAACAATGGGAAGTATATACACCACATAAAATTGAATAGGTACCTATTAACAAATACATATCAATGAAATGGAAATTGAGACGAATTCCCTTACCTCATGTTACATTTTGGTTGGAAATACTTTATCCTCTTATATAATGATTTTAATAATGTTATTAATTTATACTAAAACTATATTAATATTTATAATATCATATATTATCCTCATATGACATCTTACATCCAGTTCATTCATAATATTTTATTATTATTATTATTGTTTCAGGTGTTAATTACCTTGTTTTATCATGTGTGTTTTGACAGGAAAGTTCAGGTTCTCATGCATAGGATATAATTAAATAATATCCACAATTATGTTAATGTTATAAATATCATACTTATTTTTTAGATACATTTTTAGAACTATTCTTGAAATTTGAACATGGAAACTGATTCGCATCGTTACGTGGAGATGGTTGGTCGTACATACGCACGAGTGATGATATAATTCCATTAATAGGTGAAAGAGTAATTAATTGGATGATATATAAATTTATAAAATAAATATTATTTTAAAAGTATCATATATATTAATTATTTCCATAATATTGACTATCTAAGTGAGTCGGTGATGGAAAAGAAATTACATTCGTTCCTGAGGTGGTAGTTCTCCATACAAACTAGCAATGGATTTGTTTCTCATTTGATGGAGAATAATATGGATAAATATTATAACATAAACACAATAAAATTTCATTATATGGGATATCTTCTTAAGGACCCTACGGTTGGTATTTTGGTAAGACCATAAACTCTAGAGCGTGGATACAGATTTTTAGGAGAGATTTTGGTAGGTTGTTTTCAAGAAAATGGCTTGAGAGGTGTGAGTAATTGAGGGCAGGGAGTTCCATTTTATAATTTAGGAGTATAATTTTTATAAATACCAAAAACTATTCAATATTGGGAAGTCAAACTCACCCCAAGTTCCTCAAAAATGTATAATTAATGGATATATTTAAATAAAAACCTCCAATACATAAAAATAAACATGTATTAAACATTTCATTCCCTTATCCTAAATGTTTACTTAGTTTTACCATTTTAGATTTCACCATGATAACTAGTTTATCTAATCTAGGTAATTAATATTTTAATCATAAAATAAAATGATCCTTATTAGATAATTTGGAAATAATAATTCTAAATATTAAATATAATTTATCAAATAAAAATTCAATGTGTGTCAAAAATTAATTTTAACACAAGTGCAAGTAACATGAAAAACCTCATTTCAATATTAACCATGTTAATTAATTTTTAACAATTTTGGATAATTGTTATGAAAAAAATTAAGTTGAAAGTATTAAATAATATAAATGAATCTGATTCAAAATATGGAATCGTTTTATTAAATTCAATTCACTTAAGTTGAATAATTTCGTTTAAAAACAAACCCATAATTCGGGTCGAAAAACGACTATTCAGGAAATGCATTATTCAAGAATAAGGTGTTATTATATAAACTATATGAATAGTAATCATAATTATATGAATTTAAATTCATAAATTTAGATAAATAATATATACATTTAATTTAAATCATTCAATGTTAAATATTTTTTCAATTAATTAAAATGGAAATTCACTATGCCTTTTTAATCAAAAAAGAGTTCTTGGAAAAAAAGTTTTTGAAAATTATATATTTTTACCTCCAAATGATCTTATATTTATTTATATAAAATTTTGAGTTAAGAAATTTTTAATTATAAAAAAATATTACACATTTTTTCTAATAATAGGGGGAATATTGAAATACCACATGTTTTATTATTCTTAAAAACATATTTCTAATTGAAAGTTTTAAAACATAATTCTAGGATTATTTTAACCAAGTATGTTCAAAATCAATATTCATTCCATCAAATGAAATATTAAAATATTTATTTTATTATAGTTTTATTAAAACAAAATTTCACTTACTATAATTGAGGATTAGGTATTCCATTATTCACCCCTAAAAAAATTTTCCCCTCCAAATTTTCATGGATGTTACCTTCTAAACAAATGAGGATGGTTCTTATTAATAAAATCCTTTGGTTACCACATTACTTACTCCATTTTATTATTTCTCTAAAGTACCTTTACTAATCAAGTAATTCAATTCCTCAATACTTTCTCTTTATTATTAAGATTTTGGATAATCTCTTGAAAATAATAAATATCATGTTCTAATTCTATTTTTTCATAGGTGAGAACATATGTTGGGTATAGAATGTACTTCCTTAACAAAT
The DNA here is from genome assembly GCA_963277665.1 of Viscum album. Taxonomy (NCBI): domain Eukaryota; kingdom Viridiplantae; phylum Streptophyta; class Magnoliopsida; order Santalales; family Viscaceae; genus Viscum; species Viscum album. The sequence goes on along the minus strand of OY728155.1, from coordinate 1,153,770,061 downwards.
ATATATGGAAAAAATCATATACTTTAGAGAGACTTGGTGTAATTTCCAAATTAGAATCCACATATCCAATTCTTTCTATAATTTTAAAGGGTATGATGTACCTAGGGCTCGATTTCCCCTTCTTACTAAACCTTATGACTATCTTCCATGGATAAAATTTTAATAAAACATCATCCCACACATGAAATTCCAAATCTTTCCTCTGAATGTTGGAATAATTATTCTTATTTTTTTGAGATACTTTATAACAGGCCTAAATAGTTTACCTTTTTCATTGTCTCTTCGACAAGTTCCATTCCCATAAATTTCCTTCCACAAACTTTATCCCAAAAATTTGGAGTAAAACATCTCTTTCCATATAATGCTTCACACAGAGCTATTTGAATACCTGAATGGAAACTATTATTATAGGAAAACTCTTACAAAGATAAATAATGATCCAAAATACCTTTTATGTCAATTTATCATGACCTTAATATGTCTTAAAATGTTTAAATAGACTTATTGGATAGAGATTGAGGATGGTAGGCGGTGCTCAAATGAAGATCAAGATCAAGAGCCTTCTAAAGACTCCTCCAGAATTTCGATTTAAAATGAGAATCAAAACCATACACAATCAAAAGAGGTACACCATTATTTATTACAACATCATTAATATAGATCCTTATGAGGCACTAAAAAGGTAAATATTATCTTATATAGAGGAAATGTACATTTTTGGTTAGAGGATCAACAATAACACATTTTTCATCATTTCTTTAAGGAGTCTTCAGTAGGCCTATGACAGATTATTTAATAACTTCATCACATTTACACATAGTAGTATGAAGAGGTTGCATAAATCCTATAGTATTCTGTCTCTAAACATTAATTTTTTAAAAAACCAAACATTTGGACACATAATCAACAATTTACCACTTCATGATGTCCCACCTAAAGTGTTCCCAAAAATCCCTATACATCATGGTGCTACAAGGGTGTATAGAGAAATTTGAGCTATGAGAATCATCTAAAAATTTCATTTTTTATACTAGGTATATTTAGAATGCATAATATATTTCTAAATTTCATAATTCCATCTTCAGAAATGATTTTTTCAAATTTACCATCATTCAAAATTTTAATATTCTTCTAAAAACACTCACAATTAGATTGAGAACATTTTATGTTTTCGAATAATATGGTTTCAAAATAATTTGAAAAATGAGTGATGTTTCCCCTTCTATAATAATTATCATAACCATATTTACTAGATCCATGAACATAAGTTCCCCCTCAATCCTCATTTGGTTCAAAACTCCATGATCCCTCCTACTCAATGCATCAGTTAACTTTTTTTCTTTCCTTGGGTGGAATGTTTTTGAGAAATCCTAATTATTGAGTAGCTCGAGCCATCAACTTTTTATCATAATGAGATTTTTTGTGAATAGATATATTTTAAGCTCTTATATTATTTTTATATCTCACATATTTCACTATAGAGATAATTTATCCACTTATTCAAATAAAATATTACAGCTATAAACTCAAGATCATGGGTTTGATAGTTTTTCTCATGAGTTTTTAAATTCCTTGATATATATAAAATAAATTTATCATTTTTTATAAGGACAGAACCTATTCCTTTCATTGATGCATCACTATATACCATAAAACCATCATTTCTTGATTTTCGAGTCGAAATCAGATCATTTACCAATATACTACTCAATTCATCAAAACATTCTTCATAATCCTTATTCCTTATGAACTTAAAAAATTTACAAGTATTCTTGGTTAATGGCTTATCTAATCGGGTGAAATTGTGAATGAATCACTGATTTTAAGCAAAAAAACTAATTAAATTACATGCCTTAGTTTTTATTATTAGTTTAGGAAATTATATGACTTCATTTATTTTAACAGGATCAACTGAGATTCCATCAATGAAGAAAATATGGCCCGGAAAAGAAACCTCCTGAATCCAGAATTAAAACTTACTAAATTTCCCATACAAATATTTTTTTATAAGAGGCTCAAGTATATCCCATAAGTGATTCTCATGGTCCTCATATGTTTTATAATACACCAATATATCATAATTGAAAACCAAAATGAAATCATAAAGATATTCCGTGAATAATATATTTATTTTATCCATAAAATAGATGGTGCATTTTTTAATCCAAATAGAATTATTTTAAACTCATAATATATATATATCATTTGAAATGTTATATTTATAAAATATTCCTTCTTTACTCATAATTTATGATATCAATAATTAAGTTCAATATTTGAAAAATATTTAGCTTTGTGTAGTTGATCAAATAGTTCATTAATGCGAGGTATATGGTACTCTTTATTTATCACAATAACATTTATTTCCCTATAATCAATAAAAATATTTATGGATAAATATTTCTTCTTTATAAAGATAACATGGGCTCCCTATGGTGAAAAACTAGGGTGAATAAATATCTTATCACACAAATAAGATAGTGGTTTCTTCAAATACACCAATTCCATAGTAGCCATTATATATGGGGTTTTGGATATTAGTCTTATATCATGGAATAAATCAATGGAAAAATCAACTTCACACTCTAGTGGCTGTCTAGGTAATTACTCTAGAAATATGTCAATTTATTCCTATACAATAGGTACATACTAGATTTAAAGATTACCTTTTCCATCAATAAACTATTTTTTCTCTTCTTCCCCAAGAATCTCATTTAGAAGGGCTACTAGGGGTGGATCTAAACATGACTCAGATGATGAAGTTTCTGTTATAATGATAAATAATTTTATTTATTCATCATGAATCATAATTTCCTTCTCCTTGGAATAATGTTTTTGCAACATATTTTGAAATCCATTCCATACCAAGGATTATATCATAGTCAACAATAGATGTGATAATAAATTCTATAAATAGAGAACATATATGTGTCATAATGGGGAATTCCTCACACATCCTAGTTATAGTAAGACTTCTACTAGGAGTTTTGACTAAGAAATCCCTTCACAAGGAGATAGAGAAGTATCTAATTTTCTTATAAAACAAGGAATATATAAAAGAGTGTTATGATCCAGAATCAAATAAATAATTTCCTAAATTGTAGTATGTGATTAAAGTACATGCCACCACATCATTGAGTACGTCCACCTCAGCAGTAGTGATCATATAATCTTGACCTTCTCCCCTTGACCTCTTCTGTTGTATATTCCCTTGATTCTTGGGAGATTGGTTTAAATAATGCTACATTTATTTTCAATTTAAGCATTAAATAATATTAGTCTCTTTATTTACCTCATTTTCATGTTCCAAATGTCCCTTGCCGCCACACTTGTAACAAACTCCCATGCCCTTAAAAAATTTTCTTGGATGTTTCTTTCTATAGTTTTCACATTATGGAAACTTATTTATCTTTATATTATCATTTTATGAATTCCATTTTTCTTTGTGTTCATATAACCTATTTTTCTCTAGATTACTGTAACGACCCAAACTTTCATTAAATGAGAATCCCTCTTGATCTAATTAAATGTCTTAATAAGTTAAATGGTTATACAACATATGCACTTCTTTTGTTTTATTATTTTATAATACCGTTATGAATTGTGACTATTGCTAATATAGTTATTGAACATTGATAACATGATTAGTATAAATATAGGGCTTTAACAATCTAATTTACTCAGACAAAGGAAGAGATGGAATCATCCAGTAGAATTGCTCCGTACGAAGCCCATTTGTCAGAGCTTGGAAAAGAGGTGGCATAATTGGGATTCTCTCTTGACCAAGACCAAGCCAAGACTCATCATGTAAAGATCGAACAAAACCGTCTATGGGAGAAGTGGAAGTCGATAGAGATCACCACACGTGCAATGTTATCCGAGACACCCCAAGAGTCTGTCACCATCGCACATCTTACCCTTAGGTATTATGCAGCTATTTTAAGGGGTTATGTAAAGAATCCCTAGTACTATGATTATGTACATTATTTTTGTATATATTAATGAATATACTTTCATTTTATTATTGTTACTTTGTAAATAGTATTTAAAGCAAAAATATAATTTTCAGTTAAGATTCAATTAAGAAATAAATTTTGATAATTGATGGATTTTTGAATTAAATAATATTTTAATAAAATATTATTATTATTATTAAATTAATTTTTATTAAATATAAATGATCATATAATTTTATGTATGCAATTGTAATTTTTATTAAGGCTTGAAAGCCATTTTGGTCAAAACCCGTGAATTTTCGATAAATGTTGGTTTCTATTTTAAAAGTGAAAATTAACATATTTAGAAAATTATTTAGATAAAATGGATATTATTTCTGGAATCAATATGTCAAAATTATCCAATTGTGAATTTTTCATAATTTTCTCAGACAGTCAAATTTTTGGGTAAAAATTAAATACCGTTTAAATATATAATATGTTTTATGACATAATAATGACCAAATAGTGATGTAATAAAATACTATAAGCCTTATGTTCGGCCAATATATGTTTTACCATTAAAATAATGTGATTTTGGATTTTTTTTATTTAGTTTACAAAGCATTAATGGACCCTTTAAGACTTATTAAACATCTTGCCTTTTTAAATTGTTTTCCTTGGGAGTGTGACTCACCTCCACATAAGCAACCCTGTTATTTTAAGAAGTTATGACTTTGGCATTATAAAATATTTTTTTCCGCTTCCCTTTTCCAATAAACATGGGCAAAAACAATGGGATGTTTTGTGGTTTGGATTAGTTTAATGTGAGGGTCCCAAACCTAAATAATAAAGAATTCCCTCACATTTCCTATATAAACCCACCCAAGCTCCCACTTCCTCCACACTAATCTCCTTTTGAGTTCGTCCAACCTCTACCCTCCTCTCTCTGGAATCCTCGGAAGGTTCCCTAAGCTTCCAAGAAGCCTCTCTCAAGCCTCCCTCAAGCTGTTGGAAGCACACTTCCAAGTAAGGGGTTTTCCCCCTATCTCATTTTTGTCCAATTTTCTTATTGTTCTTATGCCCTTTTAATTTCAATTATAAATGTTTGGGTATGGTTTTTCACCTCCCCCATACTTCCCTCTCTATGTTTTAATGGTGGTATACCCCTTTCTCTCTCATTAAATACCTCCCATGTACAGCCGTTACTATGCCGAAATTCTGAAAGGAATCCATCTCTCCTCATTTACATTCAAGTAATTATTTTGTATCATGAATATAAACTCCATTAAATTTGTTGGTACATGTATATATATTACCCCCTTAATTTCCATGTCATGTAAATATGATGAGACACCCTTTTCTCTCTCATTAACCATTTTTATGAGTTCTTATGTCACACTGTTATGCTGCTAAAATTGCACCACGTTTTTCCTAGACAAAGTCTCTGTGTAGTGAATACCATGCCCATTTCTCTATCAAGGGTATTCACATTTATGAACATTTACTTATTGTTTAAAGAGTTTCATTTATGTATTCCACATTGGTTTATCATGTAATAAAAGATTATGTTGAATTATTCAATGTTTTACGATCCATGTGGCACACTTGTGCATGAAATGAAATGTTTAAGAAGGGTGCGCCCTGATAGTGATTCATTGCATTGGGTAAAGTATATTATCATGATAAGTTATGTGCAATGGGTGTTTACTCATGAAAATTCAAGTGTAATGGGGGTTTACTTGTGCTTCATGTGCAATTATGGTTTACTCATGCTCTATGTGCAATGAGCCTTGGCTCATGATAATACCATGTTAAGTGTTGTTGCCACATTTCCATGTTATGATTATCATGTTTTTTCATACCTTTATGTTTATGCTTCCCTTTTTCTCTTTTGATATTCCTATTGTCTAACATGTATTGTATCCCTCATGTTATTCCATGTTTATTCCCTTACTGGGCTTTATATCTAACCCTTTTCTTATGCATGTCCTTAGGTTATCCCATTCAATGCTATGTACGAGGGAATATAGTGGTCATGTAAAGGAAGTTTTCAATAAGGATATTGTATTTCATGTTTTAAGTTGTTATGTAATGATCCTAAGCCCCAAAGACACTAAAACTCTCCATCTTCTATGTTGTATCAAGTGAATTTTATGTAATAAATCATGTTTAATTGTGTAATAAGGATTAGGGTTGTCATAGTTGAAATCAGAGGATAGGTTTAGTTATTTTTGGTATTAGGATTAGAAAATCCTAGGGAAACCTTAGAGACAAGACTTGTAACATCCAAAAATGATAAAGGGTTAAATTACTAAATGATATGACTCATGTCAATAAGGTGCACCTTCGTTTTTGGGAGCCTCCCTGATTAGAACTCCAAGGTGTGTGTGAGTGAGGAGAAAGAAAACTGGAAAGGAAATGTATTGGCATGTGGGGACTATCATTAGTTAGATAACCCATTCAGGCACATGTGTGGCCCCTGGGGTGGGACCCACGTGTCTGCGGGGCAACTGGGGGTACCTGGTGGGCCAGGACCCGACGACCATGTCAAGGCGGGGTGGTTGTGCTCTCACCGGGGCCCAGTTGTCACATTTGGTATTAGAGGAGGAACCCAGTCTTAAGTGTGCAGTGCACTGCCTGGGTTGAGATGTAGGGCCCACAACGAGGGTGTTGTGCTCTAAAGGGGGGGGGGGGGGTGATTGTAACATCCCCAAATGATAAAGGGTCAAATGACTAAATGATATGACTCATGTCAACAAGGTTCACCTTCCTTTTCGGGAGTCTGCCTGATTAGAACTCCACAGTTAAGCATTCTTGAACGGGTCATCTGACTAATGATAGTCCCCACAGGCCAACACATGTCCTTTCCAGTGTGTTTTGTCCTCACTCACATAGGATGGTCCAAGACCCGACGATCATGTTAAGGCGGGGTGGTTGTGCTGTCACTGGGGCCCAGTTGTCACATTGGGTATCAGAGGAGGAACTCAGCCTTAAGTACGCAGTGCACTGCCTGGGTTGAGATGTAGGGCCCACAATGAGGGTGTTGTGCTCTAAAGGGGGGGGGGGGGGGTGATTGTAACATCCCTAAATGATAAAGGGTCAAATGAATAAATGATATGACTCATGTCAACAAGGTGTAACTTTCTTTTCGAGAGCCTTCCTGATTAGAACTCCACAGTTAAACGTGCTTGGCCTGGAGTAGTGATCAGGATGGGTGACTTTCTAGGAAGTTTCCCAGGGTGTGTGTGAGTGAGGACAAAGCACACTAAAAAGGACATGTGTTGGCCTGTGGGGACTATCATTAGTCAGATGACCCGTTCAGGCACGTGTGTGGACATTGGGGTGGGACCCACGTGTCTGTGGGGCAATTGGGGGTACCTGGTGGGCCAGGACCCAACGACCATGTTAAGGCGGGGTGGTTGTGCTGTCACCGGGACCCAGTTGTCACAAGACTAATAAAAACATTCCAATGTTTTGGTGAGTATTGAGTTAGTGGTTTATCAAGAAAATACATCCATGTCTGGATACGAGCTGGTAGAGGTGGCTCTGGCACAGATGTATCCTTGGGGTAAAACCCGAAAACACTACTTTGAGCTAGACTTGAACGAGAACTGGATCATGAAAACATTCCTTATTTCACTCTTGGTCATGACACTCCCGGGGGATATGCTTTGGTAGATTCACAAGATTAGTACCAACCTTTATTGAGGGATAAAAAAATCCCATTAGAATGTTAGTTAAGAAATAGATTGAGTTAGTGGTTTATCAAGAAAATACATACATGTCTGGATACAAGCTGGTAGAGGCGGCTCTGGCATAGATGTATCCTAGGGGTAAAACCCGAAAACACTGCTTTGATCTAGACTCGAACGGGAATTGGTGCATGACAACAGGCCTTGTTGCACTCTTGGTCATGACACTCCCGGGGGATATGCTTTGGTAGATTCACAAGCTTAGTACAAACCGTTATTGAGGGATAAAAAAATCCCATTAGAATGTTAGTTAAGAAATAGATTGAGGATAACCTAGATTTAAACCTAAGAAGTCACATGATTGGATATACTTCCTCTTTATATGTTTATACTTTTATGTTTAAAGTTTCCTTTTTATGATCAATGGCTAAGTATTAAAGAACTCTAATTATACGTCCCTTTTATTAGTTAATGGAGGGAAATAGAAGAACATGTTCTAACAAAAAATGTGATAGGCAATGTGATGATTTCCCTAATGATATGCCTGATATGATGGAAGTGGGTAATCAAAATTTCATGACAGTACTTTCTTATCTAGCTTATGTTATGAATAATAACTTGAATCATGCAGAACGCCTTCCTCCTCCACAGAAAGAGAAAGTTTCCATAGAACATTCATATAGAAAAGGCCTCCCATTTTTAGCGGATCTTCTGATCCCCTCCTCGTGGAACATTGGATTAAATCCATTGAGAATATATTCTCTATCCTCCAGTGCTCCGAAGAGGAAAACTTTGTACAGGTAGTTTATCAGTTTGATGGGGAAGCTGATCAATGGTGGACACTAATAAAGAATAAAAAGTCCCAAGAGAAAATTGATTCCATGAATTGGGAGGAATTCAAGAGGATGTTTTTCAACAAATATTTTCCTCAAACCCTCTATCTCAAGATGAAAATAGAGTTCCTTGGACTCAAACAGAAGGAAGAAGAGTCCATTAGGGCATATGAAGCAAACTTTACAAGGCTTTAAAGGTACGCCTCTTAATTTGTCTTGAAAACTAAAAGCAAGGTAGATCACTTCTTTAGAGGACTAAAGCCGAGTCTACAAAAAGCATTAGTGATTGGATACTTTGAAAGTTATGAAGATATTGTCCATTGTGCCCTAAAGGTTGAAATGGAGATTGGATACTCTCAATTGTCTCATGGGCCCAGTGAAAATAAGTGGAAAATGGAGAACAACATCGGTGGTCCATCATACAAATACCATGATGGAAAGAAGCCTAACTTTTCCCCTTACAAAAATTGTGGAAAGAAGAATCCTAGTAACTATCTCAAGGGAACCAGGAATTTCTAAAAATGTGGAAAGTTTGGTCATCTGGACAAGAATTGCTGAAGGGATATAGAAAATCCCACTAATGTTGAAGAAGAAAGGAAGGTTCAGATCAACACTCAGCCGGAAGTGCAGTGTTACAACTGTAGGGAGCTTGGGAATCTTGCAAACAATTTCCCTAAGCTGAGGGTTGTCAGAGGTAATCAAAAACAACCTCTGAGGCAACAAGGAAGGGATTATGCTATCACTACCGCTGAGGTGGAGCCGGATAACGATGTGGTGACAGGTACACTAGTTATTCATTCAAGAATAGTGAACATACTATTTGATTCTGGTTCTACACATTCTTTTATATCCTACAAGTTTAGTAGAACAATTCAAACACAACCTCAAAATGTGGAGGAAAAGTTATCTGTGAGAACAGCGAATTGGGAAATCATTGCATCCATGGTTTATAACTCCTCCCCGGTTAATGTTTGTGGACTGAACATCCCAGTAAATCTATTCAAACTTCCTTTAGTGGAGATTGATACTATCTTGGGAATTGATTGACTATCTTTATAAAAAGCCACTATCAGCTACCGGGAAAGGGAGATCACTCATCACATCTCAAAGCATATTTCAATTCTTTAAAAATGCAAGGAGGAAGATGAATCTTTTTTCAAATAATCATCTCAAGTGTATATATTTATGCCCTATGAGAAAGCATATCTAGCTCAAATGATTGAGACAAAGAGAGAATCATTCTTGAAGACATTCCCATCATGAGGGATTACACCGATTTATTCCCTGAAGAGTTGCATGTTGTTCCTCCAGATCAAGATGTTGAGTTCTCAATTGAACTTATCCCTGGATCTCTACCAATCTCAAAGACACCTTACAGAATGGGCACTATAGATCTGAAAGCATTGAAGAAGCAGTTATAGGAGAATATGGATAATGGTTTTATATACCTGAGTGCTTCACCATGGGGTGCGCTGGTCCTCTTCCTCAAGAAGAAGGATGATACAATGCGCCTCTACATTGATTATCGTGAGCTCAATAAAATCACGATAAGGAAAAAGTATCCCCTGTCACAGATATATGACTTGTTCGATTAGCTTCATGGGGCCATTTATTTATCTAAGGTAGACCTTCAGTCGGGATATCACCAATTAAATATGAGGAAGGAAGATATTCCCAAGACTACCTTTTGAACGAGGTATTCACACTATGAGTTCATAGTGATTCCCTTCAGACTCACTAATGCCCTGAAAATTTTCATGGATTTAATGAATAGAGTCTTTAGAGATTACCACAACAAATTTATGGTAGTCTTTATTGATGATATTTTGATATACTCCAAGAGCAAGGAGGAACATGAGGAGCATTTGAAAACTGTGTTAAAGACTTTGCTAAGGGAGAAATTATATGCAAATTATAGTAAATCTGAGTTCTGGATGGAGGAAGTTTCATTATTGGGGCATGTTATCACTAGAAAAGGGATATCTATGGGCCCTAACAAGATGAAGTCAATTGAATAGTGGCCCAAGACATCTTCTGTAATGGATATCCGTAGATTTTTGGGTCAAGCTGGGTATTATCGATGATTTGTGAAGAAATTTTCATGATTGTCAAACCCAATGACCATACTGACATGGAAGGGAGTAAAGTTTTTCTGGACACAGGAATGTGAAGATTGTTTCAAGGAGTTGAAAAAGAGGCTTATCACTGCTCCAATACTCACAGTCCCTACAAGTAAAGAACTCTTTGTGGTGTATAGTGATTCTTCTAAGAAGGGCTTAGGCTGTGTGCTAATGAAAAATGAAAAAGTGATAGCTTATGCCTCAAGGCAGTTGAAAATACTTGAGCAAAACTATCCAACACATGATCTGGAGTTGGTGGCTATGATCTTTGCCTTGAAGATCTGGAGACATTATCTCTTTGGGGATAAATGTGAGATATATACTGACCACAAGAGTCTCAAATATATATTCACACAGAAAGAGCTTAATATGTGCCATCGAAGATGGATAGATCTTATGCTGGATTATGACTGCTCAATCCACTACCATCCCAGTAAGGCAAACAAGGCGGAAGATGCTCTGAGTAGAAAGGATCTTGCATCTTTATCATTGATGAGAATTGAAAAGGATCCGATCTTCTAAGATTTGTAAAGGATGGACATGAGAATCATTAAGGGAGTTATATGATCAATCCTTTCACAAATGATTTCTCAACCATCACTTTTGTAAAGGTTAAAGGATGCTCAAAAGAATGATGTGGGAATTCAATAAAAAGTGGAAGCTATCGAAAAAGGGAAATCCTCAATGTTTAATGTTAATGAAGAAGGAATTGTGAGATTTGGGAAAAGAATATGTGTTCCATCAAGTCTGGAGCTGAATAAGGAAATTTTGGATGATGCACATAGTTCAAATTTCTCTATTCACCCAGGAAGCACAAAGATGTATCAAGATCTCTAAGAAAACTTTTTGTGGGATAATATGAAGAAAAAAATTGCTGAATATACATCAAAGTGTCTGGTGTGTTAGAAAGTGAAGGCAGAGAGGGAAAAGTCTAAAGGGATGATGGAACCATTGCCCATACCAGAATGGGAATGAGAGAACATCACCATGGACTTTGTCACTCGACTTTCGAAGACATCCAAAGGAAACAATGAAATCTGGGTTGTTGTGGATCGTCTTACAAAGGCTGCACACTTCATTGCTATTCGGGAGGATTTCTCAGTGGATCAGCTAGCACAAATATATATCTGGGCAGTGGTAAGGCTGGATGGAGTACTACTATCAATTGTGTCTGATCGAGATCCAAGATTCACCTCTATGTTTTGGAAGAGTCTTCAACATGATCTAGATACTGAGCTGAACTTTTGTACGACTTATCATCCTCAAAATTATGGACAATCCAAGAGGACTATCCAAACACTTGAGTACATGTTGAGAGCATGCTCAATGGACTTTAAAGGAGGATGGGATCAACATCTTCCTTTAGTTGAGTTCTCAAATAACAACAGTTTCCACTCAAGCATCTGAATGGCACCATATGAAGCCCTGTATGGGAAGAGGTGCAGAACACCGACATGTTGGGATGAAGTTAGTGATCGTAAGCTGCTAGGACCAAAAATGGTCAATGAAATGGTGTAGAAGGTGAAAACCATTCAGTAGTATATCAAGGCATCCTAGAGTTGATAGAAGAGTTATGCAGACAACTGTTGACAAGACCTTGAGTTTACAGTTGGAGACATGGTATTTCTACACATCTCTCCATAGAAGAAGGTCATGAGGTTTGGAAAGAAACGGAAGTGAAGTCCTAGGTACATCGGCTCCTTCGAGATCCTTGATCGAGTCGGAGTTGTGGCCTATTGTCTAGAACTTCCACCTACCATGTCAAAAGTACATGATGTATTTCATGTATCCCTCTTAAAGAAGTACATATCAGACCCTTCACATGTACTTTCTTCCGAGGTGGTATAGTTGGAGGATGATATTTTCTATGAGGAGTGGCTTGTGAAGATCTTGGATCGTAGAGACAAAGTTCTACGCAGCAAGGCTACTCATCTGGTCAAGGTAATATGAAAAAATCATATGTATGAAGAGGCAACATGGGAACTAGAGGAAGCAATGAAGGAAAAATACCTGCATCTTTTTTTGTCTTAGAATATAAAATGAAATTTCGAGGGCGAAATTTCTTATGGGGGGAAGATTGTAAGGACCCAAACTTTCATTAAATAAGAATCCTACTTGATCTAATTAAATGTATTAATAAGTGAAATGGTTATACAACATATGCACTTCTTTTGTTTTATGATTTTATAATACCGTTATGAATTGTGAACATTTCTAATATAGTCGTTAAACAATGATCACATGATTAGTATAAATATAGGGCTTTAACAATCTAATTTACTCAGAAAAAGGAAGAGATGGGCTCATCCAGTAGAATTGATATATATTAAGCCCATTTGACAGAGCTCAGAAAAGAGGTGGCATCATTGGGATTCTCTCTTGACCAATCCTAAGCCGATCTTCATAATTTCAAGATCGAACAAAACCGTTTACGGGAGAAGTGGAAGTTGATAGAGATCACCACACATGAAATGTTATCCAAGCCACCCCAAGAGTCTGTCAGCATCGTGCACCGTACCCTTAGGTCTTATGCAGCTATTTTAAGGGGTTATGTAATGAATACCTAGTACTATGATTATGTACATTATTTTTTTATATAATAATGAATATACTTTCATGTTATTATTGTTACTTTGTAAATAGTTTTTAAAGCACAAATATTATTTTTAGTTAATATTAAATTAAGAAATCAATTTTAATAAATTAATGGATTTTTGGATTAAATAATTTTTTAATATATTATTATTATTATTAAATTATTTTTTATTAAATATAAATGATCATATAATTTTACGAATGAAATTGTAATTCTTATTAAAGTTTGAAAGCCATTTTTTGTCAAAACCAGTGAATTTTTGATAAATGTAAGTTTTTATTTTACAAGTGAAAATTAACATATTTATAAAATTATTTAGATAAAATGGATATTATTTCTGTAATCAGGATGTTGAAATTATCCAACGGTGAATTTTTCATAATTTTCTGTGACAGTCAAATTATTGGGTAAAAATTAAATACCGTTTAAATGTATAATATGTTTTATGACATCATAATGACCCAATAGTGATGTAATAAAATACTATAATCTTTATTTTCTTCCAATATATGTTTTACCATTAAAATAATGTGATTTTGGGTTTGTTTTATTTAGTTTACAAAGCATTAATGGACCCTTTAAGACTTATTAAACAACTTGTCTTTTTAAATTCTTTTCCTTGGGAGTGTGACTCACCACCAAATAAGCAACCCCATTATTTTAAGAATTTCGGACTTTGGCATTATAAAATATTGTTTTCCATTTCCCTCTACCAAAAACCATGGGAAAAAACCATGGTATGGTTTGTGGTTTGGATTAGTTTAAGGTGAGGGTCCCAAACCTAAATAATAAAGAATTATCTCACCTTTCCTATATAAACCCACCCAAGCTCCCACTTCCTCCTCACTAAAATCCTATAGAGTTCGTCCAAACTCTGCAATACTATCTCTAGAATCCTCCAAAGGTTTCCCAAGCTTCCAAAAATCCCCTCTCAAGCCTCCCTCAAGCCATTGGAAGCACACTTCCATGTAAGGGTTTTTCCTCCAATCTCATTTTTGTCCAATTTTTTTAATGTTCTTTTCCCTTTTAATTTCAATTATAAATGTTGGGGTATAGTTTCGTACCTCCTCCATACTTTACTCTATTTGTTTTAATGGTGGGAGACCGCTTTCCCTCTCATTAAATACCTCCCATGTACACCCGTTACTATGCCGAAATTCCGAAAGGAATCCCTCTCTCCTCATTTACATTCAAACAATTATTTGTATCATGAATCTAAATTCCATTAAATTTGTTGGGAAATGTATCTATATAACCCCCATACTGTCCATGTAATGTAAATATTATGATACACCCTTTACTCTCTCATCAACCATTTTTATGAGTTCTTATGTCACATCGTTATGCTACCGAAATTGCACCGCGTTTTTCCAAGCCAAAGTCTTTGTGTAGTGAATACTATGTCCATTTATCTATCAAGGGTATTCACCTTTAGGCACATTTACTAATTGTTTAAAGAGTTTAATTTATTTAGTCCACATTTTTTTATCGTTGAATAAAAGATTATGTTGAATGATTCAATGTTTTATGATCCATGTGGCACACTTATGCATGAAATGAAATGCTTAAGAGGGGTACGCCCTGATAGCGCTCCAATTCATTGGGTAATGTATAGTACCATGATAAGTTATGTGCAATGGGTGTTTACTCATGATAATTCAAGTGCAACGAGGGTTTACTTGTGCTTCATCTGCAATGAGGGTTTACTCATGCTCTATGTGCAATGAGCCTTGGCTCATGCTAATACCATGTTAAGTGTTGTTGCCACATTTCCATGTTATGATTATCATGATTTTTCATACCTTTATGTTTATGATTCCCTTGTGCTCTTTTGATATGCCTATTATCTAAAATTTATTGTATCCCTCATGTTATTCCATGTTTATTACCTTACTAGGCTTTATAGCTCACCCTTTTCTTATGCATGTCATTAGGTTATCCCATGAAACTCTAAGTACAAGGGAATGTAGTGGTCATGTAAAGGAATTTCTCAATAAGGATGTTGTATTTCATGTTTTAAGTTGTTATGTAATGATCCTAAGCCCCAAATACACTAAAAATCTTGATCTTCTATGTTGTATAAAGTGAAGTTTATGTAATAAATCATGTTTAATTTTGTAATAAGGATCAAGGTTGTCATAATTACCCTTGAATATATAGTATCTATAAAGTTTCTTTCTCTATTTTGTTGGCGCATGAAACAATTCCATAATATGATAAAAAATTTTGGGATACCAATTCCCTTTGGAGACTTGTCTTAATACCTTTAAATAAATGGCTAATATTACTTTCCATATTGCATATGTAATATATTCCATCCCCAAATAGTATTGTAAAGGTATAATCATACTCCACAACACATTCTCATTAATTTTTCATTAATATAATAATTTTTTCTTTATTTTAGTTTTTTTCTCACAATGGAAATATTTATTAAATAATGTCTCATTAAAATATCTCTATTCCATCTATTAAATTCAATATTCCTCCATATTATTCTAAATAAATGACCACTACTGATCAAAATCACTTTTGAGACAATACACAATAGGTATAACCTTTTTTTTCATCACATCCCAAGTACATAAATATCTTTTTAGGGTACTTAATACATTACTCAAATATCACATGATTAGAATTACCACTAAATGATAAGAGATTTTGTACCATGAAGCAATCCAACATAGTAGAATCAAACTATGGAAAAACAGGTTTCTCTATCCAGGAAATCTTATTCTTTATAACCTATGTAAACTTCTATAATATATCCTAGATCTGATCTAATCTAATACTAACTCCATTGAGTTTCTCATCAGGGAAATTTATATATTGACCATGAGTGTTGATACCATTCTTTCTTCCCAATTCCATTTCAGAACAAGGGAATATACTGATTTGGTTCATAACATTATGATTTTTAAATCATAATGTATAGTTTTAAATTTGGTGTAATTATTATCATAAATCCCAAAATTATATACTTCTAGCCTCGAAATATTAAACTTGGTTTCTTTGAGGTATCTTTATTTTCAAATCCTTTATAATGGTTTGAAAAAAAATGTGAATTATCTTAAGCACATCCATGGGAGTATCAAACTAGGTGCGTAGTAAGGACCATTATCGTGCACCATGTGATGATCTAGTTAGTGCCCAAGACACCATTTTAAGAGTTATTACCCCTTGTTATAACTGGGAAAAAACCAAAAATACTTATAGTATACAAAAAGGATGAATTTCTTGGAAAAAACCACATAATATATTCCTTTCCAAAACATTAAGATGTTCTTCTATACTAATCCTCAAAATCTATTATTAGGTTATGTTCCCTAATATATTTTTTCCTTAATATAATTCACCTAGTTTATAATAAATTTGATCTAATACCAACTGTAACATCCCCAACTATAGTAACCCATAGTGGGTGTCTACTTTATTATAATGACATAGATACAAGAGGTAAAATCCCAAAGGACCGATCAATTTAGTAGATATAGAGAACTAGATACATACATAATTACCATTTTACATTGGAAATGGAATTCAAAACATAATTAAGGAAAATTCTCTATATCCTTTGAACTCATTCAAAGGTTTCATATTCATATCCTAAGGAAAGAAAAAAAATAAGGGTGAGATCAAATTCTCACTAAGTGTTACATACTGTGGAATATATCATGAATCAATAAGGAATAAACCTTATGTAAAGGTAAATAACTGAACACACATTACATTTAATAAATAACTTGACTATCATGACTAGATAAAGCACAATCAATATGGAAAAGTGAGTAACTGAAAACACATTCCATTTAATAAATAACGTGAGCAGAAAATACATCCATGGATAATATGGATGAAATGATATCATGGATAACAATGACTGAATTAATGATGAAGAAAATGATTAATATTATATGTCATGATCTTAAACATGGTGATATCTATACCATCAAGACCTTTCATAAGATGGTTTAAAACTATGGGTAAAAACCCATTTAATTTGGCTAATTGATTTGTATCATGATACCTACTAATACATCAAGGGGATATACAATTTTGAGCCCCAACCATAAACTACATGTCCACTGCATTCTCATATGTCAAATGATCAATTTAATTCATGAAAACTATGAATTATAAATAAATATCCATATAGAGTAAATAATATGAATTTATCAATATTTCCCCACTTAATTAGATAAATTTAAAAGTAAACCCAAAATGTAAAAATGGTGTACATTTTTTGAAATATACACATCCATGATACAAATAATATTAAAATTTAATATAAATCTAATTTTTAATGATAAATGATTACAAGAAAGTGATTGTCTCAAGAGAAATTTTACTATCACCAAAATTAATCAAGAAATGAGAGGTGAAAATTGGTTCATTTGGAATATAGGTTTTTGTAATAAAATAATGGACCTTGGAAGAATAAAGTTAATGGAAGTGAAATATAAAAATATTTTTTTCATAAAATATTTTTCTTTGTAAAACCATTTAAAACGTGTAGAATAAGCTATATTTTGAAAAACTGTTACGCTGGCGGGGATGTCTGTTATCACCTTATACATTTAAAAACATTCCTTTTGATTTTTTCTTCAAAATGTAACTTTCAAAAAATAGTTTAAATATTAATTTAAAACTATTTTAAAAGTAAATGATAACTTATAATCACCTTAATAAATCATTTGAATAATTAAAATAATTTTTCTGAAACAATTTTGAAAAACATTGACATAGAAGAAAAAATATTTCTGATTTAAATATAAATAAAAATTATTTCTCTTTTAACCATTTAATTTATTAATTCATGTAAAAATGATTGTAAATTTGTAATGAAAACCTGGAAACTCCTGAAATATTTATAGTATAAGTAAATGGTGGGATTTTATGAAGGATGAATGATTAGATTCCTTCAATTAATGTAAAAGAAATTCCAAAAAAAGTGAGATTGTAAAATAGATTCATACTTCTTTGGTAACATTTAAATTATAACCTATTTAAATAATTAACTTTAATTAAAACATTAAACATCATAAATAAACATTTATTCATGTTAAATACAATAAAGGGGTAGTATATACATGCATATTAACAAATATGTCTCACTAAAATGGAAATTGAGATGAAATCCCTTACCTCACGCTTCCTTTTGGATGACCATAATTTAGACTCTTGTATAATGGTTTTAATGGGATTATTTTTTTATTATAGAACCATATTCATATTTATAATATCATATTTTATCCTCTTATAACATTTTACCACCTTTTTGTTATCAATATATTATTATTATTATTATTATTTCAGGTGTTTATTACCTTATTTTCTCCTGTGTGTTTTTCATGAAAGTTACAGTTCCTATGTATAGGATATATTTAAATCATATATATAATGATATTATTATTATAAATATCATATTTATTAATTAAATACATTTTTTATAACCATTATTAAATGTCAAACATGGAAAATGAACTGCATCATTTCATAGAGACAGTAGGCCGTATGCATTCACAAGTGACGATATCATTCCATTAATGGGTGAAAGGGTAATAAAATGGATGATATATTAATTTATATAATAAATATAATTTCATAAGTATCATATATATTCATTATTTCAATCATTATCACTATCTATGTGAGTCGTTGATGGAAAACAAATTACATTAGTTAGCGATGTGGCAATCCGCTGTACACATGAGAAATGGATTTGTTTCCCATTTAATGGATAAATATATGGATAAATATTATTAAATAAACATAATAAAATCTCAATATATGATAAGAATGTTTTTATTATATTTTAAGTTTTAATACATTATATAATGTGGTAAAAGAAGAAAGAAAAAGAAAGAGCTTGTTTAAGACGATTACCTTCTATTATAGATACCTCCTTAGGATATCTTCTTAAGAACCATTGGGTTGGTATTTTGGGAAGACTATTATCTCTATAATTTAGATATGTATATTGGGGAGAGATTTAGTTAGGGTTTTTTTGATAAAAATGTCTTTAGAGGTGTTGATAAGTAAGGGGAGAGAGTTCACTTTTTAATTATAGAGGAGTGACATTTTTGTAAATACTCAAAATTATTCTACAATGGGAATTAAATCTCACCCAGGTGATTAAAAAATTTATAAATAATTAATTAAATACGACCTAAACTTATAGAAAATAAAAAAACATGTTTCAAACATGTCATTCCCTTATCTTCTAAGTTTACTTAATTTTACCATTTTAGTTTTCGCTACGGTAATGATTTTTTAAACCATGTTAATTAATATTTTAAACCTAAAATAAAATGAGAATTATTAGATTATTTGGACATAATTATTCTAAATATTAAATCCAATTTACCAAATAAAAAATCTATGTGTTTATAAACTTAATTTTAACACAATCACATAAAACACACAATACTTTGTTTTAACCTTACCCACATTAAGTAAATTTTCATTGTTTTTACTAATAATTATGAAAAAAATTAAGTTCAACTAATTTTATAATTTTTTTAATTATGATTAAAAAAAATTAAATTTTTTTATTAAATTAAATTCACATAATCTTCAAAATTATGTTTAAAAACAAACCCATAATTCGTGTTAAAATATTGGTTTTCAAGAAATGCATTTTTCAGGCATAAGGTGTTGTTATTTTAACTATATTTATAATAATGATTATTATATGGATTTAAATTAATATAGTTAGGTATATAATATATATATTTAAATTAAATAATTCATCATTATATATTAATTCAAGTAATTTAAATGGATAGACCTTATGCCTTTTTAAACAAAAGTAGTTTCTGAAAAAAAAAGTTTTTTGAAAAATACCCATTTTTACCTCCAAATAATATTATAATTATTTATATTGAATTTATTTTTTAAAAAGTATTAATTATATTTATTATTAAACATTATTATTAATAAAATTAGTAATATATAAATACTACATTTTCGATTATTCATGAAATATTATTTCTAATGGAAAGTTTCAAAAATTCATTCTTGGATTATTTTGACCATGTAAGTTCAAAATTGATATTCATCCCATAAAATGAAATATTAAAATGTGAATTGTATTATAGTTTTATTAAAAAATAATTTTCCCATACAATAATTTAGGATTGGGTGTTACACTATTTGTTATGAATGATGCATGAACGTACACCACTTTCCATCCCGACCTAAGAGTAAAAATACATAAAACAGAAATCATTTAAAAAATGAATTATATTTATCAATGTAATCCTACTATAAAAGTGAAAACAAAAAATAATAGTCCCATAACTTATAATTTGGACTTCCCTTATAAGTGGGTTAGCTGGCTTTGAGCACAAGATCCATACCAATCCCCAATGACATCCTATGTTCTATACACCATATCCCAAATAATAAGATAAAGTGAAAAGAAAGTATTTGATACCAATTTTTAATTCCCCCCAACTTGTTTCATTTAAAACATAAACAAATATAATTCCACATAACTCAAGTGTGCCTCTCTATGTACCAAATAAAATTGATGAGGTTTGACATATAACAAGTGGGGAAACTACATACTCAGGTGTAGAGTACCATAAGCACAACATAAGCAATAATAACTACTATTCATCACAACAAAAAAGAATTAATAAAAAAGTATCATAACTAAGTTACAAATGATAGTAATATAAATATATGATATATCAAAGATGAACTATTGTATATGTCATAGAAGTGAAATAAGAAAAATCATGACCCCCTTGGGTAGATCATACACAAATGAGTCAAATATAAATTAATGTAAAATGAGAAATCCATATTGCTCCGAAGTCCTAGCACAAAACTATCTCCTTAATTACACCCATAATGATCTACTAGATAAAATGTGACATATTTAACAAAATGACTATAAAACCAGTAGCCAGACTGGTCACCACATGTCCTGAAGCACACCTCCCCACACGCCATAGGATGCCGACTAGAAGTGAGGGTCTAATGGTGGCCCGATAGGGAGACTATAACCTAATTATCAGAGTGGATCAATGAGATACTAGATAATAAGTAAATCATTCAACATTAGAAGTAGTATATTAAATAAAAATTAGTTGATGATAACTAAAACAACTGAATCAAAATGGGGACAACTAAATATAAAATAATGCATGCACAACCAGATGATGCTAAAAAGTACGAGAAGGAAAGATGTATCAGGTAGTAAAATTCAGCACATAAATAAGAAAAACAATAAAAGTTATTAAGGGATAACTCCATGAGTATCCTAAGCTCCAGAACATTCATGTTCTCCAAACTCCTAGGTACAATTAGGAAAACACCATTACAATCTAAAGAACCTAAAAACATAAGGTTTATTCAGGTACCTTGGTGAAATAGTGGCCTGAAGAGGGTGTGAGATATACTCATTAGTCCACCAAAAATGGTTTCAAAAGCATAATATAGTCTGTTAATATAAAATACAGTAGTGTGAAGGTATGATAGAAAAAGTAGTAAATAAATAAAAGAAAACAAGTTGGATCAGGTTCCTTAACGACACCCAACTAACCATACTTACTTTGGACTAAGCCTAAATGCCTTTGGAAATTGGTGAACCTATACATATATGATATAGGTGTAATAATGCATCATCATAAATGAAGAACCAAGAATTTATTGATCTCAAACATGTTATTTGGAATAACAGATGCGCACCTAGTGAACATTTAACTATTTTCCTTTTTTAATATATAAGTTATCAAGAGTATTAAATAAGGGTCACCTTGATCCTATACAGGGAGATCCATAAATGGAATCCAAAGTATCAATTTAGGGACACAATAAATATCAAATACCATAGGATTCTATCACAGGAGATCCATAATTGGAATCCTAAGTACCACTCTCAGCATGGGAGAAAGGTAAAACCCTTAGAGCACATATTTGGTATCTCACATAGGGGACAAAGTATCAATTGTGGATTGGTATAACCATAAATCCACCAATCCTATCCATAGTTTCTCCCATAGTGAACTAGTATCGCTCATAAGTATTTAGAGAAAATGAATGATGAACCCATCCAAGGCATACCAAGTATCGCTCCCAACATATTTACCATTCATTAATAAATTATAATTATGAATCATGATGATCCCATATAAGGTGATTCATAAATGGAATACAAAGTATTTTTCTCAGCATTAATAGTTCATTTATCCATTTAAACTAACAAAGAATAAGGACATGCTCATAATCACGCCACATCACAAGTCCAATATACTTTATGAGGGCCACACCATTTAGCAATTAAAGTAAAGATTAAGAGAGGCCAAAAGCCTATGCATTCCATACCCGAACAAAAGGATACCAAAAGAGGGAAATTCCCATAACATTTAATTTAATTCATTTATCAGTCCTTTTAATTTTAAGGAATACTAATCATCAAATAAAACTATTAACATTTGGTGGATTGCCCATGGTAGTTAACATCATATGTGAATATTTATTAAGTAGGTTATTATAACAAGTACACAACACAAGAAACATAAAATTAATTTCATAAGAGAATAACTAGCACCTTTGGTGGTGGTCCAGTCACTAGGAGATAACATATTCGGGGATAAACCCCTTTACATTCAAATTTATCAACTCATTACATTTTATAAGAAAATTCAACTCAATGAGGGGTTTTATTAGAATTTTTTTTATTAAATGCATTCAAGGGAAATAATATTAAGGGTGGTTTAAACATGATGTTAATAACTATTAACAATGATAAATTATTATACAAGGGATACTATATTTAGGGTTTTAGGTGATAAAAAATTAATTCAATAATTTAAGGGCATCACACGAAGAATCCAACAT
The DNA here is from genome assembly GCA_963277665.1 of Viscum album. NCBI lineage: Eukaryota > Viridiplantae > Streptophyta > Magnoliopsida > Santalales > Viscaceae > Viscum > Viscum album. Next base: position 1,153,747,030 of record OY728155.1, on the reverse strand, counting down.
GTGACATAATGACATATTTAATAAACAAGCTATAATTTGAGGTAAAATATATATACTACCTAACTCGTTTTTTGGATGACCCAAACATCCAATATCGAGGCTTGATTTAGTCTAGTTTGGGAGAAATTGAAGAAACAGACAAACACACAAGGGTTATCCAAATCACCCAATTACACTCAAAATAGACACTATATAAAGGATATATCTCCTTACCTAGGAGGATAGAAGGATCTCCCATAGTGAGATTTTGTGCATGGGTAAGAAGAAAAGAATAATGAGATGAAATAGAATAAAGGATGGTGGAAAAATTGGTAAATTTACCCCCATTAATGAGGTGCATGGTTTGGCCACATAGTTATCCAAACCAAGTGCCAACCATGCTTAAGCCACTGCCCAAGGAACCCTCTTACAAGGGTTTCCCGCATGGCTTGGATAACCATGCACAACCCATGAAAAATCCCTATATCAATATTTCTATAGTGCCCACATGGCTATGTGGCTCCTTTTACATGGTTAGGACAAATCATGCGACACCTCTAACTCAACTGGATCAGTAGGACATTTTATTATAGAGGGTCAAATGGTTTTAGAGAAACCTTATGCCCTACCATCTTTATCTACTTTTGAGGTTTCAGTGTTCTATGCTCCTGAAACTCAACAGAACTCCCAAGAAACCTCTCAAGCATAAAAAGTCTAAAAACAAAACATTTGAGTGTTCCAACTCTCAGAATTCCATTTTTAATCTCAGTTTTCAATTCATCCCATCTACAAAACAAAAAATTCTAGTTCCTAATGAATTTTCCATCCATTACAAAGAAAACACATGACACTACAACCTCCCCACCTTAGAACTTCTCATCCCTAATAATCCTAGGGGAAAATAACAAAATAAACACCCAACCTACTTGGGTCATGAAGCTTTTTCCAAACTGCCACATTGCATTCCAAACACCAAATGCACCTGCAAGCATCACATAAAGAATATGCTATAAGAGTCATTAAAACATGAGTAAACACTCATTTTTTGAAATGAAACATCGAGATAGAGTTTAACTGATCACATCAAACAAGAGAAATGATCCTTTCATCATCTATTTAATTACCCGAACTATGACACTCCCCACCATAGGTTCTATCATTTAAAGTCCATCCTCGATCCATGGGACATCCCACGAGGATTTACTTTTCAAGAATTCTCATAGCATTCAAATGCTTCTCACAAAATTATTTTTGTCTCGATAGAATGGAAAAATACCAATCGTCCTCATTTGGGCAGGTTGATCAAATTTTTTATGAAAAACACCATCCAACCCACACTTCACTAGACTCACCCCGTCAACATTCCAAAATAAGTTCCTCACTGATCGCATCTAGTAGAACAAGAGGGAACATTTTAGGTCATTCTCAACAAACTATTCTCAAAATTATCATCTTATATAACTGAAAAAACATAAACTGAAACACAACACCATCCCATGTGACACCTCACATTTACTTCAAATATGTCCACCAAAGCCCGTAACCATCTTACTGTGACATCTCAAGCCCAAAAATTATTCAATTTTTTGTGTCGCAGAATTAATGTGGTTGTAAACATGATCTAATACACTTGGATCATTACCCTTAAAACATGCCACTCGATCCAAATAGAAGTTTGGTGTAACATCATAATCAACTGGATTCTAAAGAGATAATCCATGGTAGTCCATAATCAGGTGTTTACAAGTGAGAAATAGGTACATCGCCAAAAATCCATGTATCAAAACATTCAATGATCCAAATGGAAGTTAAGAAAAATAACTGGATGGTGTCTGTGATTATTCCCATGGTTTTGGTACTTTGGGACCCAAGTGTCACTCAGGACAAACATGCCTCTTAAACTTACCATGCTTGCATAAGAAAATTCCCATGGAATACACTTACCAATCCTAGTAGAATATATATTTAGTGAAGTGTATAACCAATACTCCCTTAGAGTATATAGACAATGTCAATATAGGGGACATTATGATTATTTAGCTGGGAGTTCACTAAGATGATTCAAAAAGTTTCCAAAAAAGGACCTCAGACACTCCTGCTACCCCAAGGTTAAAGTGGTATGTATAATTTCAAACTAGAAGCCCATAAACTAAAAGGAAGAATAGTAGAACCACCTCTAGTAAACTTTTTTTTGAAGAATGTTGGTTTCAGCTACTAACACATTATCATTAATCGACTATGATGCCTTTACCACTTGAGGTATCCCCTAATCTCTAAAGCATAACTAGTAATGTCCAACTCAACTTCTGACATTTTCAATGGTTGTGTAATACACAACAATATAATAATCATTCTATCCTACAAGCACTGACTTAAATAGAAACTCAACATCCTCAAGGGATTGTAAAATAATCACTGACCATTTCAACATGTTCCTCCTTGGTTATGTTCCTTGTACTTGTAAAGACACATTTTTCAAAGACCAGTGTGATGCTCCCAACCTTAGGAGTGTCATAATCATTGTTTCTTGATTAAGGGAACTCATCCCATAGTACCCACTCCATCAACCACTGAATTTAGTTTATAGAGATGGAAAAAATGATTTTAGAATGCATTAAACCAAAAGGAGTGATAGACTAGTCACTTACAAGTGCAATGGGCCAAATTTAATTTAGACGTACATGTGACACTCCTGACGAGTAACATCCATGAAAGCCATCGCTTTATGTGTAAAATAAAAACTAACCAACCAGAGTTTCAAAACACCCAATCCTTTTTCAACATAATCTTGAGCATTGGGATGAGTCATACTTACTTTAATTTATAGGTAGCTTTACCTAGGAGATGATTGGGAAACAATTATACAGTAAAAGGCCCTTACGATCATTATGGAACTCAATGGTTTGCTATACTATTTTACCAACTTGATGGGTATCATGTGTATAAACACCTATTATGCCACAATTTCATAAGAAAAATGAAACTTCCTTAATACCATCCATGGTTTCATCATCCAATGAGTTCAAGTATTTAATGGTCAATATAAATGAACTAGATCAAATTTGCATCACACCATACAACTATAAATTTGGATGATGGCCTCCCGAGTCATCCTTCACAAAAAAAAGAGGAAGAAAATGAAGGGTCATCCAAGATACTAAGCGGATAACCATGCATAAGGCATGTCTAAACCACTATAATAGAGCATTATACAATTATCCTTCCCGTAATGAGGTCTAACTACTAAACGACCACCGGTCCAGACAAAGGTTTCATTTCAGAGACATGGAGTCTTATATGGGACTATGAAACCCAAAAAATAACACACACCTAAAAATATTCACAATATTTTACCAATGGTTTAAATCTCTAAGGGTTACACCTACCTCCAGATATCCCCTTAAAAAAGTAGGAATCATGATCCCTATAGCTAGGCCACACCAAAAAAATTCACTAGGTTCTACCACCTATCTTTTAGGTTTAAACTATAAAAGAAGGTGCCTATGGGTAATGCTTAATTAACCATTCCATGGAAAGAACAAGGAACACTAAAACTAACCTTACAAGAGGAATAACACTAAGGTCACCACTTAAGGTTCCATTTTAAGTAATTACCTCAATTCACCTTTTATTCTTTAGGAATTTGAAAGGATCAATTTTAAAACATGAAGCACCAGTCATAATTCAATCATGATTTAATAATTTTTTAGCTAAATCCATAAGGAAATATAGGAATGTTTAATTAGACTTATTTTTAGACATTAATTATTTAATTTTCTAACATCCTATCATAGTTAGTCAATCTATCACATAAATTCCTTTTATCAATTTTATTTATCCATAAGGTTCTCTCAGTTGGGTTTAGTTAATTAAAATTTCAATTGAAATATTTAGAGGGAAACAACCTTTAAGTTGAAATTGTAATTTTAATTAACTAATCCCCCATAAACCAATAAAGATAAAAAGTAGAGAACATGTCATTTATTAATTAAGGAGGGGACATGTCAAGTAATATGACACCATATATCTATATGTGAACCCATATAGGCAGCTACATACACTTTAAATGTTCTTCCCTATATAACATAACACAACCCATAGATTAAATAAGAAGGCATAATAAAATAATGGTGACCTACAAGGGTCCCATTATATCCATCCTGGGTCCATAAACCAAAAACATTCAATTTAATTATTAATGTTTTAAAAAAACCCTTAGTGGGATATCTGATAAGAAGAATGTCCCAAATGACATACTTGGGTTTTGTTGTATATTTTGGAATTTAGTCATATGGGTCATCATGCCCAAGTAATAGAGGTATAATCCTTCATAATGAAACCATTTCATTTACAATAATGTTTTTAAGAGATTTTATATTTACACAATAGTCTCTTCGTATATAAAGATCATAAATAAGGGTTAAATTATATGGGTCACCATTTTCCAATTTATAAAGTGACCATACAATTTATAGATTGAAATTTGGATCCAATTTAATCGAAACCAATAATTTTTCATCCCATGTGACCAATGGTCCATGGCTCAAACACGTTCTGATTGGTTAGTTAAGGTGTCACAATCAATATATGTGGGAAAACACTATTTAAGTTGATGATGCCACTTTAATAACCAATTATATATCAAATTTTGAAACATGCATGCTACAAAAAGATGCAAACACAAGGAACATACTAAATAGGCACTAAATCATGAAAAATAAACATGGAAAGCTACTATGTAAGTAAGAAAAACACCTAATCATGGAATATAAAAAAGCATGACTAATAAATTTTAGAAGCATGTTATACCAAAAAATGTACTAAAAAAATCAATAATGATGTTATAAAAACAACAATGCTAATGAAATACATAAGTAGGACTAAAACTAAACATGTTACAAAAATTCCTAACATGGTATATAGAAGGAATTCTAGTAACACACAAGGCACATTATTAAATATCAAACATCCTAGCAATGAAATCTACATGGAATGTTATATGAATGGAATGTGAATCTAAATGTTCCTATAATGATGCATGTAATGCTATATCCTTACCAGAATAGGCCAAGGGTAAAATAACACAAATCTCATAAATCAGTAGGTAGTGTAAAATACACCAGTTAATGGAGGTGAATAATAATCAACTATAATAGTGAACAACATGAAAAAATCCCATCCTTGTCCACTTAGACATTTCCCCAAGCGTGGGTAGATCACTACCAAACACAAATATTTATGAAGCGTTGACACATTCCTAGTCTTCTGTCTACCATCCAAAGATAGTAAGATAATGGAAAATAGGCTTTAATTCCAATTTGTAATGTCTCATCCTGTATAACTATAACACAAGTAACCAGACCGGTTGCCGCCTGGAATCAAGCATGCTTCCTCATATGCAATTGGCCGTTGACTAGTAGTGAGGGTATAATGGTGGTATGGCGGGGAGACTATACCCTCATTATCATATTGGTACATGAGGATACCTGAAAATAATTAAATCACCCAACAATGGAATAAGTATAAATAAATAACAAGTAGTATAAGATAAATACAATAACTTAATAAAAATAGCGATAATCAAATATATGACAATGCATGTATGACCAAATGATGATACAAATTATGAGAAGGTAAGATACAATATGTAGTATATTGAAGTACATAAATAATAAAAAGAATAATAATCCTCGAGGGATAACTCTATGAGCATCTTATGATCTAGTCCAGTCCTATGCTCCTAACTCCTAGGTACAAGCACAACAACATATGCACAGTCCATATGACCTGCGAACATAAGGTCTTCTTGGTTACCCCAGTGAAATGGAGGCCCAATCAGGGTGTGAGATATACTTATTAGAAAAAAAAATTGGTATCTAATGAATAATCTAGTCTCTGGATATAAAATACCATAGTGTTCAGGTATGATAGGGAAATAAGTAAATAAATAAAAAGTAAACAAGTCAGCTTGGGTTCCTTAAGAACACCCAACCAACCATACCTTCTTTGACCTAATATAGAATTCCATTGGAAATAGGTAAACCCATAAATATATGATAAATGTGTAACAATGGTCATCATAAACCAAGAATTATTAATGGATCAAACCAAAGCATGTTATTTTACTTGGCGGATGCGTCCATGGGGAATAGTTATACATTCTCAGTTTTTAATATATAATTTATCATGAGTATTAAATAAGGGGAACCTTGATACCTTATAAGGAGATCCATAAATAGAATCCCATGTATCATTCCAGGGGAACTACAAATATACAATACCATAAGAGTTCATCTAAGGTGATATATAAATGGAATCCTGAGTATCACTCTTGACAGGGAATGAAGACAAAACACATTGAGCCTTTCCCTAGTATCTCACAAAGGGGATAAGGTATCAGTAGTTTCCCGATATAACCATCTAGACACCGATACCATCCATGAGGTCTCCCCTAAGGAACTGGTATCACTCATAAAGAGGTATATAAAAAGCATGATGATCTCATCCATGACATACCAAGTATCTATCTCATTGTATTTGACATTATTTAACTAATTATAATTATAAATCATGTTGATTCCATCCAAGGAAATCCATAAATGGAATAATAAGTATCACTCTTGGCATTCATTGTTAATTTATCCATTTAAACTAATAAATAATAAGTCCATGATAAAACACATTCCACATCACCAGTCCAATATAATTTAAGAGGGACACACCCATTTACCAATTTAAGTAAAGATTAAGAGAGGTGAAAATCTCATGCATTCCATAACCCATCATAAGGATACTAAAGGATGGCCATAAACGTAACACTTTATTTAATTCATTTAGTGTTCCTTTACATTATTAAGGAATACTAGGCATCAGATAAAAGTATTAAGGATAGGTGGAAAATCGATGAAAGTTATAACAATATATTCAAAGGTATTAAATAAGTCATTATAATAAGAAAACCACACATGAAACATCAAATTCATTTCATAAGAGAAGGTTACAACCCCTTAAGTGGTGGGATAGTCACTAGGAGATAATATAGTGGGTGCTACACCCCGCCAAGTTCCGATTTATCAGCTCATTACATTTTATAATACAACACTCAATGAGGTTTTTTTAGAAAAAAATTAATTTATTAATGGTGTTAAAGGGAAACACCCGTAAGGGTGGTTTAAACTTTATGTCCACAACCATTAATTGTACTAAATTATTTTACAAAGGCTACTAGATTTAGGGCATTATGTGCTACAAAATTAATTCATCAATTTAAAGGAAACACATGGAGAATATGGCTTGTGACACAACGACATATTTAATAAATGAGATATAATTTAAGGTAAAATATAAAAAAAACACAACTCATGATTAGGTAGATCCACAAATCCAATATCAATGATTTATGTAGTCCAGATATCCAACACACCTGATAGTGCATGAAATAGACATCATAGGGAGGATATATCTCTATACCTAGGAGGACATGATGAGCTCCCACTATAGGCTATTATCTATGGGTAAGAGGAGAAGTTGGAGTGAAAATAAAATAACTGTTGGATGGAAAAATGATAAATTTACCCCTTTTAATGAGGTGCACAGTTTGGAAGAATTGTTAGCTAAACCGTATCACAACCTTTCTTAAGATACATACCAAGGAACCCCCTCACACAAGTTGTCCACAGGGCTTGGATAACCATGCACAGACCATGAAAAATCCCTATGTCAAGATTTCTAAAGTACCCACTTTTTTGTGTGGCTCCTATCACGTATTTATACCAAATCATGTAATACCTCTAGCTCCACTAGATTATGTGAACGATTTCTCCTCAAGGTTTTCATGGATTTAGAAAACCCATGTGGGCCTGTTATACTTCTTCAGTTTTGAGGTTTCAGGTTCTGATGCACCCAAAACTTGATGGAAACTCGAGGAACCACTCTAGTAGTAAACAAAGTATAAAAACAACACATTTTGGTGTTACAACACTCATAATTCCATTCCAATGATTGGATTAAAATTCATCCGATCTACCAAAATGAAAATTCAAGTTCCTTCATAAATTTTCATCTAATCCAAAAACATGGGACACTTTATCAACTATCTAAAGATACAATTACCTTTCCCTTGGATTATAAATATTGAAATTTTCTCATGTACCAGGGTGTTCAAGTAGGGTTTGAGTAAAACTTAGTAGAAAACCACAAATAGTTTCCCTAAAAAACATATCAAATATAGGTACATTATCAATATGAAATTCTAGTAAAATAAAAAATAATGAATCACAAATCTTTCACTTCATAGAGTGCTCCTAACAAACCATGGGTGACCATACCAACTTCATCCAGTGTCTAAATGGGATGATATACCCATGGTTTATGCACAAACCTTGAGTATGAACAATATATAACTCCTTATATAACAATATATCACAACAAAACATTATTGGGTTAATTATCTATCACTAATACACACTATATAGGTGAACGATCCATCACTAAACCTACATCAAATGATAATTATTCACCATTGGTAGATGAGAAATCACCATCCATAAGTAGATGTTAAACTTCCATTTCCATGCTTGGTTGGATGATATACCACCATCTTACTATTTGATTTGACGAGGCACCACTAAGCTATCCCATCTTGGTGGATGATATACCGCCAATATCACTATCAAAGTGGATAACAAATCCCCATCTTAAGTCCTTGGGTGGACAATACTCCACTAGGACAACATTCATCGGTGGATGATCCGCCATCGATATCAAATCCATTGGTGGATGATGAACCAATATTACCATTATCTAGGTGGATGATATAGCATCATTAACATATCTCAAGTGGCTTTTACACCACTCGAATCCCAACCTAGGTGTTCAATATACCATCAAAGTAGGTCCTCAAGTGGATGATGCACTATTAGGACAACTCCTATAAGTGAATGATACCCCACCAACATGAATCTCATGTGGACAATATACCACAAGTATAAAATCTCAAAGCGGACAAAGTTCCACTATTTCAATGGATGTTAGGTGAATGATTAATCACCATCACCATTTCGGTGGATGAGGCACCCCAACCTACTAAATGTGGTCGACAGAGAACTAATGAACCATGGGTGGACATAATACCACCATCGATTAGATTTAGGGAAATGAAGAACCTCCCTATAATAAAAACCCATTTAAAATGAATTATATATCATATAAATTCAATTTGAATCATTTAAAATTAGCAAAGACATCAAGGGTAACAACACTCAATCCAAATACCCAACCCAAAGTCTCAATCCTAATAAATCCTCTAATAGCCTATCACTTTTTAGGAAATTACTCACTACATGAGACTCTAGGGATCTACAAAAGGATCTAATTATCCATTCTCATCCACAAGAACCTTTTTGGGGTCCTAAATATCAGTTTCATAACATATATCACATAGGAATTGGTCATTGATGACCATCGGTGTTAATGCACACCTCACATGAGCCACCCATGATCTATTTGGGTCTAATTACACTATAGGAAAATCAAGAAAAAAAATTCCATTTAGTTTCAGGGAATAAAATATTAGTGTTTCCAATATTTACTATGATTCATTCATTAAGAAATACCATCGATAAGGAATGCAGCCACATACCTAGGACAAGTTGGGCCCTACTCCTTGAATTTCACCCACTAATTTTCCATTAAATGAATGAAATCATGAAACTTGGTAAATACCCTTGATTTAGGCATAAACAATGATATAGAATGATATTGTGTTGAAAAATAAGAATATAGTTGATATAGAATCATTTTAATATATGTTTTCACGTTATTTTGGTGATTTTTGACAATTTTTTATACAAAATATGATTTATTTGAAAAATAATAGAATTTGGATCAATTTGAGTGAAAAAATTATTCTTTTAATATTTCTAAGAAAATGTTATTTTTTGGTTTAAATTGATCAAATGGTTATACCTTAATTTTCATATGTTTTATGAATAATTATTTTGGTTATTTTTGGTGAATCTTTGTTGAAATTTCATTTAAAAGTGATTTTGAGGATTTTAGGGTTTAAAAGTGATTTTCCCATATCTAAAAGTTTTTATTTTGAATATTCTTGGATGGAAGAAATTTTAATTCTTCTATGAAATTATTGAATTTATTGAATTTTAATACTATAATTTGAATTTATAAATGTTACAAACTTTTATTTTTAGGAGATTTAATTTCTATAATGATCAATTTGTTATTTTCTTTAGAGTAAAAATAAAATTTCACAAGATTAATTTTTTATAGATGGATACTAGAATTTGGATAAGTCATTTTTTGTAAGGGTAAAGTAAAAATTTAGAAGAGTCATTTTATAAGGGAACCTACTTCAATAGAGTAAGAATACTTTAGAAGGGTAATTCGTGATAGCACTGAAGATTAATTATTAAGGGGAACCCACCTTGCAAGAGTAAGACAGACCACATTATAAGAGTAAAAACAAACCTCGCCTATGAAACTTATTGATGTTGTTCCTTTAGTGGATGAAAAACCACTTTATTAAAATGAATATGTGTTGAGGTTCAATATTTTTTTTGATTTAATGATAAAGGAAGCATGAAGGGTGAAACTAAGTGAAAATTGAACCAAGGATAACGAGCATTGGTAAAGATCTTAGATCTATAAAGGGTTTGTACTCAGCCAAGCTTGATCGAAGAAGGACCTCAACTGACCTTTATTTAATCTAGGAATATTTTCTCATGCATGTATGAGAAATTATGTTTTTATAAATGTAATCCAATATAAATATGAAGATGATCTGAGTTAAATAACATTATATGGTGGGGAAAGTTTCATAACCATGAAATTGTTCAACTAGTTCGAGCACTGATTGATTGGATATGACTATTAAATAAATGGTGTAGATTTGAATTTAGTGTTCTCAATCACAATTTCTTTTCTGTAGTTTCATGAATATGGGAGTTTGGAGTTCTCGATCACAACGGTTTCAAAATTAGTGATGAATGCAATCTATTTTCTCAAAAGATGGCCTAATTGTGTCTGGTTGTTTTCCACTAAAATAAATTCCCAACTTACCAAGAGTCTGATTTACTTTATGAAGATCAAACAAGTTGATGAAAAGCTAAAAAAAAGTGGGTGATCCCATGTCCAGTGTTGATCCGGCCAAGTGAGTCAAATTTGAATAATCCATTGTATCTTTAAGAATATATTATTTCAAATTCTTTAGATTAAGTAAATATAATTGTCGATTGGGATATGGATCGGGGACACTCCTAAGAATATTTTTTCTAAAGTTGAATGTAGAGTTAAACTTGTGATATTGATCAAGAAACTAAATTTAAGGAAAAACTAGCTGGCTGTTGAGGTCGAAACTAACTGAATAGATTGATTATTTGATTTAAGATTGGTGATATTGAGCCAATGGGGTTTCTAATCGAGCTAGAATTTGAATACTCATGTGAATTAAAAGCTGGTACATCAATACACAAATAATTTCAAGCATATAAACATGTTAAATAAATTTTGTGAAGTTTCTAGAAGAAAAAAATAAAAATAAAAGGATAATAAAAACTGAAATAAGGAAAAAACTATAAAATTATCCAGTCATGTGAAATGAAAGTAAGTCATTGGACTACATTAGTGGAAAAATCATTAAAGAGGAGATTCAGAAGAAAATACAGTGATAAAATCATTATGAAAATCTTTGATTGACTAACATGAAAACAAGATGTATATTTTTAGAGGAGATAGGTAGAATATTGGAAGCGTAAACTGGTATTAAAGAGAGATAAAGTGAAATATAAAAGGGGGAATTGGATCCTATCTCGATAGAGAATAATATTCTTTTAATAATATTTTTTCTACTGTATTTGAAATTTTATTTTATCATGTTATACCATTTCATTTTTAAATACAAGATATGGTTAATTTATTTGGGGGGAATATAATTATTGTTTTTTTTCAATCAATTCATGTTATTAATTATTTATATGAGATTGAAATTCTTTATTCTTAGGTCTTTTACCTTTAAATTAATTTACTTTATTCTTAATGTATTGAAATAAGAAAATCAATTTCAATACTATTTTTAACAAATTTACCCAATATAATAAATCAAAATATCATGTTTTGGGACTTTCTAAATGGACACTCATAGATAAATGACAGTTTATTCTTGGAACAACCATCCTATTTTCAAATCTATTTGAACCAATTTTCAAGACCATCATTCTCTCATAAATCTTATTCAATTGGGTTTCCACATTATACCTTTCTAGAATGTATCCATCCCCATAACCCCTTATAACATTCTTGATTTAACCACCATTTAATTTTAACTCATTCACTAATTATTTATTTCAATTCTATTCATTCTTCTATTCAATAATTTTCGTCCTTGTTTTTAGTAGTATATGTTAAATAAGGAAATTTGAAAATTCACCCACCCCAATTTGGTTCAACCCTACTCTATCAATATACCAGAATGGTATTGGTCCATAAATAAATAATTTTATAGTCCGATGACCTATCAAATTTTGGAACTATTTTCAAGGAAGGTTTGGCATTGATATTACTATGGTTAAAAATAAATAAATAAAAATAATTTTTTTACTAATCTCAGTGCTATTTTAAGATATAAAATTAAAAATTTTCTATATTTAGTGTGTTTTTGTGATGAAAATATTTGATTATAGTACTTTTAAACAAATCAGCTTATTACAATTAAGCATTGATGTTATTATATTTTTTTTTGTTTCTTTGAATGGATTGTTATTAAGTGATGAAATATAATATATTTATTGAGTGATGGTTTAAAATGGACTATTATGGGGTTTAAATTCAATAGTTAGGAAATTAATTTTGTTTTCCATGGCTATTCTGGGAAAATTGATTAGTAGTGTACATATAACTAGCCATGGTATCCTTATCAGTTTAAAGAAAACCAAGATTATTTTTAGCCGAAACCCAAAGATAATCCAATTATGAGACAATTAATAATAGAGATGAATTATAAATTTAACTAATAAAAATAATCTCAATATTATAGTATCATGATATTAAAAACTGAAACAAGGGAGATTGTTAAAAAATGAAAGAACAAGGATAAGAATAATTTGAAGTATACAAAAATAAGGAAGATGAGTTTAGAATAATAGAAAATTAAATTAATAGAGAAAATAAGTAATTATTACTTGAGAATGATAATTCTGTGGAATGTGAAGAAGAGGATAAAAATAATGAGCCTAATAATGTTTTAATTTTCAAAATATTATACCAATTCATTCATGTGGTTTCAAATATAGGTGAAGAAGAACATCACATTTTTAAATTTCTAATAAAAGAAGAAAAAATCTAATGTTTTGAGGGCATTATTGCTTAGTATAAGGAGAACCTTGAAAATTCGAATTTAAATTTAAAAAACTCCAAACAATTATTTTCTTAAATTTTTTTATATGAGTTAAACTTTGAAGTTGGGGAACTTTTGGAATATGTTTTTTTGGAAATCATTGATTTTAAAAAAAATGAAACTAATATTCAATGTGAAAATTTCTATTTAAAAAGTGTGAACCCAATAAATTTTTAACTAGTTATTGACTAATATAATTAGGGATTTCTCTTTTAATAAATATTAATTAATGAGAAATCACTCCCTTATCCTCTCAATAATGATTCTGCCAAATCATTGTTCAATAAAATGAAAATCAATGTTGATCATCCTCCAAAAAAATTGTTTCAATCTAAAATATTTTGAATATGATTTTATAAGAATTGAACTAGATTCTTTAGTCCCTAAAACTGAATAAAAAATATATGAACCAATCCTATTAGAAATTATATTACATGTTTTTTAACTTAAATATCTAATAAACAGAACCCGTGAATCCAGATTACTAGTATCTTTGGGAGACTAGGTTCGTGAAACATCAACTTGAATCTAGAATAAAACAATTTTTATTATAAAATCCACAATGTTCTCCTATATACCTTTAGATTCTAAAACAATACTAGATAACCTGGGGAATTCATAAATAAAAGGGTGGAGCTATAAATCCTAGTAAGGGAATAAACACGATAATGAATCATAAAATAAGATTTAAATGGAATCACATGATATCAGAAAATAAGCTCATGAATAATCATATGGAAGCATTAAATAAAAAGGATGGAATCATAATATCATGGAATCATAGGAATGTGGAAAAATCATAATACATTACATCATAAGAACAAGTCAAGACTCATTATTGTGACATCAAAACATGGTGGAAAAAGTCTCATAATGGATTAGGTGACTCCCTAATCCCATAGATATCATCTCATGAGATATAAACATGAAAAAAATCATTAGAGCACTATTTGGGAAGACCCATAATAACATGAAAATGCATGTTTTTTCCATATAATGAATTCAAACATAAATCATAATCATTAGAAAAACCCATTAAAAGGGGATGGGTTACATAATATTGTCTTATATAATAACCAAATTGAATATCATAATGAATTACATGATAGAAGGGATTAAATAATTCTTGGAAATTTATTGATATATAAAGAATAATATGACATGATAATGAAATCCAAGTGAATTTATTATATAAAATATATTAGATAAGTAAATTTGGAAATATTATTTTTAAATGGGGTTTTAGGAAAAAGGATAAAGAACAATTAAAGAGGGTAAGGGTATAATAATTTACATAAAACAAGAAATGAACTAAAATTATTTTTTATAAAAATGAGTGTTTTTGAAAAACCATGTATGTTTAATGAAATTTTTTGGAGTGATACTTGAAATGATATATGAAAGAGACAAGTTCCCTTTAATCAGGTTTTCTTAAAGAGATAAAATAAGGAGGGAACTTTGAAAACATGTATATCCAAAAAATGTTGAGGTATGTTTAACTAAGTATATATGGATGAAAAATATATAAAAAATTTAAATGAAATACTTTAGTAAAATCTATTGATAAATCTAGGTTTAGAGAGAGAAAACATAACCCGAAGATGGTGGAGGGTGGTTCGAAATTTCTCTTACCTTAGGTCCAGATTGATTCTGCACATGCACATAACATCTTGAACAATCAAAGTAGGTTCATTAAACACTCTAATGAGAACCTAATTATTCTATATTTGTTTTTATGATGATTTATGTTAGTTTAGATTCATTTAATTAAGATAACAAGTTTTTTATACTTCCCCAAGGTTGTTTGTATCATGCATCCAAGGTCGCATTAGGTTTAGGTAATTACGAATGTTCATATGGTTTTGTTCCATACTATAAATGTGTAATTTATTGATGATCATGTCATTACAAAATTTAAATGGGCCCTAAATATTCAATATTATTCAGAGTTAATCATGATTTATAGGGTATTGTTGTTATTAGTTAGTTCATTTAGGTAGGTTTTTCGACCATGATGAAAATATTCCATTACATTTAATATAATGGACATATATTCATTACAGAATATAAAACAATATAGAATATAAATATTTAGGCCATTTTTAACCATTACAAGATTATTTCAACTAGATATGAAGGAAGTAATGGAAATCAAAATTCATTGTTCATGGAGGTGGTGAACTGACCTTAATATGTACAACATTTTCATTTTAGAATCGATTGAGGGGAGAGTATAAAATGGATATTACATTATAATAAAAAAATGCAATTATATTTAGGAAACTTTTTTACGATTTTTAGTTCAATTTAATACACACGTGGGAGGTAGAAGAAGAAAAGAATCTAAAGAGACTCAGATGATAATTTTACCTCTTCTATTGGGAGTATCCTATTGGCTACCCTTTAAGGATTATTAGAATGGTATTTTAGAGAGACCAACATTTTTTGGATGTAGGGAAGAGGGTTGGGGAGATAATGGGTAGATTTTGGGATAGCTCTAAGGTTTATAATGTGTGAGGAGAAGGGGTAGTATTTAAAAAGGGATTAGAGGTGTGTTTTTTAATATAATATTGATTTATTTATTATTTTTTTATCAAGACTATCAATAGTGATGACTCTTGTGACTAGATATAGTAATTATTACATTTTATTTTTAAATATTGTCTTCTTACACCATTCACGACTCATTAATTCATGTATTTAGCTTATAATGTTAAATGTTATATTTTTTCGTATTTCACTATTCTCTAAAAATGAAACTATTTTAGAAAAGTTCTAAAAATTCATACAATCAATTTTTTGGTATGAACATTAAAAAAAATAAATCTATTTTATAAAAATAATTATCTAAATATGATAAATTTAATTTTTAAACAAAATACTTCTTTATTTGAAAAATATCAATTTTAATATTATGATAAATTTTCTAACTCTTTAAAAAATCACTAATGGTATTATAAAATCATATTATAAATATAATAAAACTTAGTATTTTTTTTATAAAAACACTTTATAATACATCATCCATTTCAATTTTTATATTTATTATAAAAATAAAAATAAAAGATATATATTTTTCTAAAAATAAAAACACTTATCTTATCAATCATAGAACATTTATTTATATTGAAATGTGATATAAATTAGTTATATTTTCATTTTATAATATACCTATGTAATGAACCAAACTGTTATTAATAAAATTCTCCCTATTTTTAATTAAAATGTATTATTAAATAATATGGTTTTCGGAAACACATGGAATTATTTGGTTTAATTATATCATATCAGATTTAAATGTCTATTAAGTATCAATACCATTGATAATATAGCCATTGAAAAATTATCAGATGATTAGTATAAATATAGGGCTTTAAAAAATCCAATTGACATAGAAAAATTATGTGATGTCCTCAAACAATAGGATACTACCCTATGAATCCCACTTATCAGAGATTATGAGTGAGATAGCATCACTGTGCTATCCCTTGGTCAAGTTGAAGTTGATATCAAACAACTTAAGTATGATCAAAACCATTTATGAGAAAAGTTGATGCTCATCGAGATCACGAACCAAACCATGCACACCGAACCACCCCATGAAAATCTTACCATTAGAAACCTTACTCTTAAAGAATTTACAGGTGTATTAAAGGGATATGTATCAATACCATCGAGATATTAGTATGTAAATTAATTTTTTATAGAATAATGGACATATTTTCATCCAATTATTGCTACTTTATAAATGATTTTTATTATGATACAATAAAAAAAATAGTATTTTCAGGTAATATTAAAATTCTATTAAGGAATTTATTTTTATGAATTAATGGATTTTTTAAATAAATAATAATTTAATAAAATATTACTATTAAATAATTTTTATATAATATAAATGATCATAGAATTTTCATGAAGCCATATGTAATTTTTATAAGCGTTCAAAAACTGTTATTGTTAAAAAACCTGACATTTCTTAATAAATGTTGATTTTATTTTAAAAGTGAAAATTAAAATATTTATAGAATTATTTAGATAAAATGAATATTATTTTTTAATTAGAATTGTGAAGTTATCCAATGGTGATTTATTTATATTTTTTTTAGATAGTCGAATGTTCGGGTAAAAATTTAATTCTGTATAAATATACTTTGTGTATTATGACACCATAATGACCCAAAAGTGATGTAATAAATACTATAAAAGGTATATTCTACCAAATATATGTTTTATATTTAAAATACTATGATTTTAATTGAATTTTATTAATTTTTTAAATCCATTATGAATCCTCCAAAGCCATTAATATAATATAAGATTTTAAAATCATTTCATTAATAGTATAACTCACCTCCACATAAGCAAGGGAAATATTTTACTTTGTTTAGAACTTTTTTTTATAAAATAATTGAAAAAAATTCCATTTGGAAGAAATGATGGTCCACAACCATGGGAATTTTTGTGGTTTTGGTTATTTTATTATATGGAGTCCAAAACCTAAGTTTGATAAATAATAAAGAAATACACACTTATTTCCTATATAAACCCACCAACTATCCCATTTCTCTTCAGCAAAAATACTTGTTTCACATACGCACTCTGTACTCACCTCTCTATTGTCCTATCATGGCATCCCCAAGCTCTCAAGAAGCTGCTCCCAAGCATTTGGAGTCACACACTCAAGTAAGGGATCCACACCTTCTCCTCTTTATTCAAGTTTCTTTATTATCTTATGATTTATATTTCCAATTACTTATGTTGTGATATGTATTTAAATTTCCCTATTACAACCTATTTCATTTAAAAATTATTATATACCACTTTCACTCTCATCAACCCATTTTATGAATTTTTATGTGATACCATTATGCTACCAAAATTTCACTGAGATTTTCCATGCCAAAACAATTGTGTAATGAATACCATACCCATTTCATATCAAGGGTTTTCACATTTATAAACATTAACCAATTTTAATTAGGGCCTAAATTTATTTATTACATAATCCTTAATTGTGTAATAAAATATTACAATGAATGAATTCATTTTGTATGATCTATGTGGCACACTTAAGCATGAGAATAAAATGAAACTAACGGGTGCACCCAAAATTATATAGCATTCCAACACATTGAGTAATGTTTAATCTCATGAAAAATCATGTTGGGATAGGGATTTAACCTAATTACTTTATTTTACTTTTTCCATCATGATTTCCTAGAAGTTAGCCTTGACCTATGTTTATGATGCAGTGTTTTAAGTTGTTGCCACATTTCCCATGTCATGATTATCATGCTATATTATTCCTTATTATTCATTTTACTTTTATTACCCATTGATATGAATATTTTATAATATGTATTACCTTATTCCGTACTTATTTACTCACTGTTCTTTATATCTCACCCCTTTATTATTTATGTCCTCGGGTTATCCTGTGCTGTCTTAAAATCCATGGAATTTTAAAAGCATGTTAAGGAAGTTTTCAATAATGTTGTTGGATCCCATGTTCAAGATTTTATTCTATTTACCTAATTAAAAAAATAAACTATACTTATTTATATTATAGTATTTATTATGTGTATTTTTAAGTAATAAATAATTAATTAATTTGTAATAAATAGCATGGTTTTTATAATTGGTATCAAAGGAAAGGTTTAGTTATTTTTGGGATTAGGATTAGATAACACTAGATAAAGCCTAAGGGATACGACTAAGTATAAGAAAACATACCTAAATTTTGTTAATTATATATTAAGTGGTTTATCAAAAAAATACATTCATGTATGGATAATAGAAGGGTAGATGGTTTTGAATCATATGTACCATGGGGTAACAACCCCGACAAGTTGCATCGGGCCTGACACATTGTAACTTGGTACACAATAACAATCCATAATATGAAACTAGGTTGAAACTCATGGGGGATATGATTTGGTAAAATTAAAATCTCATTACAAACCATCATTAAGGGAACATAAAAATTACCATATGAATATATGTTAGGAAATATATCATAGATAACATAGATTAAAGCCTTAAATTATTAAGTTAAGGAAATAAATTTAAGTTATATGTTATCCCTTTAATGTCTTTAAATTACCATTTATGTGTTTAATAGCTTAAAAATAGTCATCCATAATTTTCCATTTATTCTATCCAATGGTTGGAAATTGGATGAATCCAGTAAACAATCTATGTGGCTAACAATGTGATGATTGTCCCAATGAGATTCCCGACCTAATGAGAGTGTGAATTGCAAAATTTGGGATGACACTCTCTCAGTTGAATCATGTAATAAATAAAAACCTAGATCAAGAGTAGTTACCAAACCCCCTAAGAAGAAACAAGCGAAAATTGAGAACTTTATGTGACAAATACCTCCAAATTTCAATGGATCATTCGATCCCTTAATCACAGAATAGTGAATAAACTCCCTTGGGAAGATCTTATCTATCCTTAGATATTATAAAAAACGAAGGTTCTACTGGAGTTTTATCGTATGGAGGGATAATATGATCAGTGGTGTACATTGATAAATAATATTAAGCTTTAGTAAGAGATCAAAGTGATTGAATGAAAGGAAATCTGGAATTTGTTTTTGATAAATATTTTCCTCAAACCCTCTATATTAAAATTGAAATAGATTTCCATACCATCAAGAAAAAAAACTATGAATATGTCAGGGAGTGTGAGGAAAACTTTACAAGACTTGCACAATATGCCTCTGGCTTTTTTAGTACCCCCCGAATGCAAGGTTGACCACTTCTTTAGTGGGATATAACCTACTCCATGAAAATTCCTAATGACCCAGGACTTGGTAGCTATGAGGAAATTTTATGATGCAACCTCAAAGTCAAAATGGAGATCAGTTAATCTCAAGGGTATTATGGGGATTAGAAGAAGAAAGAGGAGTTTAATAATTATAGTTCGATACATAAATCTAATGGTTCCATGAAATTTCAACACCCCACTTGTCTAAGGTATAGAAAGAAGCAACCAAAAATTTCCTAAGGGGGACAAGTAAATACTTTAGGTTAGGGAAGGTAAGACACATAGCTATTGATCTCCAATATTAGAAACCATATAATGCATTAGAATAGAATAATTCTCTAGTATACCATCAATGTATTGTTCATTGCTACAACTGTAATGAACTATGGAACTTTGCAAACCAATTCACTAAGTAAAGGGTTTTTAGAGACAACCAAAAACCACTGAGGCAGTAAGGGTGATATTTTTCAACCACAACCACTGAGGTGGATCCCAAAAATGAAGTGCTGAAAATTATCCTAGTTATTCATTTAATATTTTTTTTATTATGGTTCTATTCATTCCTTCATATAATGAAAGTTTAGTAGAAATATTCAAACACCACCACAAATCATGGAAGTAGGGATGTTAATGAAAATAGAAAATGGAGAAATTATTGCATCCCAAGTATATAACTCATCACCTATTGAAATTTATTGGTTAGACTTCCTAGTAATACTTATCATACCCCCTTTGGTGTAATTTCATTTAATTTTGGGCATGGATTTGATTTCTATATATATATATAACATAAATTTCCATGACAAGGAAATCAATTTCCATATTGAGAATTGTTCTTTGATTCTATACAAGTTAAATGAGGAGTATGAATGTTTTTTATCACCAATATCTCAAGCATGGATATTTTGTCCCTATGAGAAAGAATATCTAGTTCAAATGATTGAGTATAATAAAGAATCATCCTTGAGGAAAAGACCGTCGTGAGGGAATATGTTGATGTGTTTCCCAAGGAATTTTCTAGTTTCCCTTATATCCAAGAGGTTTAATTTTCAATCAACCTTAGATATGGGGCATTATCATTATCCTAGACTCCATATAGAATTTATATTATGGAATTTTGGGGTGCTGAATAAACAACTATATGAGAATCTAGATAAATGGTTCACATGACCTAGTGCTTCACCACGGGGTTCACTAATCCTCTTCATTTAGAATAAGGATGGGTCAATGCACATTTGCAATGAATATCACCATCTCAACAAGATCATGATAAAAAAAATTAACCTCTATAATAGATTGATTTCTTGTTAGATCAACTATGTGAATAACAATACTTCTCCAAAGTGTATCAATGGTTGAGATATTATCAAGTTAGTTTAAATAAGGAGGATATCCCCAGGATTAATTTTTTTACAAGGCACTATGAGTTTATAGTAATTCCATTCAGACTCATTAATGCTCCAAAAATCTGTACAGACTTTATAAATAGATTATTTATAGATTACCTAAAAAAATTGTTATAGACTTTATATATTATATTCTAATATTATACATAACCAAGGAGGAGCATGCAGATCTTATGAGAACTGTAATAAAAACCTTAAAAAGGATAAAATTTATGGAAAGTACAAAAAATTTGAGTTTTGGTTGAAGGAAGTATCATTATTAGGGTCTTATAATCATAAGAAATGGGACATATATGTACCCTTCAAAGAAATATGTAATTTAAGGATGAATGAGGCCAATATCTATTACATATATCCATAGTTTCCTTAGATTAGCTGGGTATACCATTGATTTGTGAAAAATATCTCATGATTGTAAAACAGTCTAGAAAAGATAACTTGGAAGAGAGTCATGTTTTCTTGGAATGATGAATGTGAGTAAATCTTCAAATATTTGAAAATTAGGCTTATCACTACCCTTTTTCACACACTACCCACAAGAGTATATTTTTTTTGGTATTCAATGATGCATTGAAGAAGGGATTGGGATGTGTGTTAATAAGAAATGAAATATTTATAGCCTATTCTTTAAGGAAGTTGAAAGTTTAGGATAAGAACTAACAATGCATGATTTGGAGTTAATTTTAGTGATATTTAATTTTAAAATATGGAGACATTATCTATTTGGGGAGAGTTTTGAAATATATATGGATAAAAAAATCCTTAAGTATATATTCACATAGAACGAATTGAATATACTGCAACAAATATGGTTAGAGTTGATCAAGAATTGTGATGGCTTAATTCCCTACTATCATGGGAAAGAGAATAAAGTGGAGGATTCTCTAAGCAGAAAGGATCCATCAATTATTTCATTAATGAGAATTGAGAGGGATACAATCTTCTTAGATTTGGAAATGATGTACATGAGACTCATAAAGGAAGGAACATCATCACTCCTTTCACAAATTATTTCTCAACCATACCTTATAGAGAAGATAAAGGATACATAAAGGGATATGTGATAATTACAAATAAATTTGAAACTATAGGAAAAGATAAATCCTCAAAGTTAAATGGTAATGAAAAAGGTGTTGTAATATTTGGGTCAAAACTATGTGCACCATCAAATCAAGAGTTAAAGAAGGAGTTTTTGGATGATGCACATAACTCAACCTTCTCCATCCACCTAGGAAGTAAAAAATTTGTATTGAGATCTCTAAGAAAACTATTGGAATGAGAATATGAAGAACAATATCATATAATATATATTATGATGTCTTGTATGTTAGAAATTGAAAGAGAAAAGGAAAAAATCCAGGGAGATGAAGCACCCATTACCCATACCTACATGGAAATGGGAAAACATCCTCATAGGCTTTTTTAATGGTCTTCCAAAGACATCAAGAGGGAATAAGGATATATTTCTTGTGGTGGATACTCTTAAAAATAATTCACAATTCATTTTGATTTGAGAGGATTTCTCACTGGATCACCTTGTAAGGATATACATTAGATAAGTGGCGAGGCTTCATGAAAAAACACTATAGATTATGTCTGATAAAGATCAAAGATTCCCCTATATATTCCGGAAGAGTATTAAATATTCTATAAATACAAATTTGAAATTTAGAATGACTTATCACACTCAAACAAATGGTCAATCTGAACAGACTATCCATACACTCAAGGATATGTTTAGAGGATTCTCAATTGACTTCAAAGGAAGACGAGATCAACATCTTCCTCTGGTAAAGTTCTCGTAAAATTACAATTTACACTCAGGAATCCAAATATATCCATATGAATCCTTTTATGGGAAGAGTTGTAGAACACCTGCATGCTGGGATGATTTTGGTAAAAACTATTAGGTCTAGAAATGGTCAAGGAAATTCTAGAAAATGTTAAGACTATTTAGCAGTATATAAAGGCTGCTCAGAGTTGACAGAAAATCTATGCTGACAATCATATATGAGACCTAGATTTTTATGTTGGAGATATGGTATTCATCCAAATATCTCTATGGAAGAAAGTGATGATATTTGGGAATAAGGTAAAGAATAATTCAAGATACTTCATCCCCTTTGAGATAATTGAACGCATATGAGAGGGTGCCTATCAAATAGCAATCCAAGCTAATATATCTTAAGTACATGATGTATTACATGTATCTATATTGAGTAATTAAATACTATACCCCTCACATGTACTTAATCCATTGGTGATACTGTTGGAGAATGACCTTTCCTATGAGGAGAAACAGGCGAAGGTATTAGTTTTTAGAGACAAAGTTCTACTAAATAAGACAATGCACCATGTCAAAATGCAGCAGAGAAACGAAAAGTTTAAAGAATTGATGTGGGAACCATAGGAAGTGATTAAATAGAGTTACCCTCATTTCCTTTATAGTAGGAAATGAAAATTTCATGGGAAAAATTTCTTAAAGGGAGAAGATTGTAACGATCCACACTGTTATAAATAAAACTCCCCTTGTGATTTAATTAAAATGTCTTATTATGTAATATGATTATAGAAAACACATGTACTTATTTGGTTTTAATATATCCTATCAGATTTAAATAAACATTAATCATAATTACTTTGGATAATAAATCCATTGAATAATGATCACATAATTAGTATAAATATAGGGTTTTAACAAATCCAATTGACACAAGCAAAGGATGTTATGGCATCAACCCGTAGAACCGTAACCTATGAAGCCCATTTATTGGTGCTTCCAAAGGAGATAGCATCAGAAGGATTTTCCTTTGACCAAGAAAAATATAAGATCCAACAACTTAAGCATGAGATAAACTATTTATGATATAAGTTCCTGATCATTGGGATCGGGACTCAAACCATGTATGCCGAACCATCCCATGAAAGTCTCACCGTCAAAAACCATACTCTTAGGGAGTTTGTGGGTTTATTAAAGAGATATGTGTCAAGACCTAATATATATGATTATTTTCATTATTATTTATATAATAATGAATATATTTTTATCCTATTATTTTTATTTTATAATGTTTATTATTTTGATACAATAAAACAAAAATATTATTTTTGGATAATATTAAAATTCAAATAAGGTATTTATTTTGATGAATTAATGGATTTTTGAAATAAAAATTATTTTTATAAAATATTATCATTAAATAATTGTTATTAAATATAAATGATCATATAATTTTTATGAAGTCAAATGTAATTTTTATATGGGTTTGAAAATGGTTATTCGCAAAAAACCTATCATTTCTTAATAAGTTACAATTTTATTTTAAAAGTGAAAATTCACATATTTTGAAAATTATTTATGTAAAATGAATATTAATTTTTGAATTATAATTTTTTAATTATCAAATGGTGAATTTTTCATAATTTCTCGAGAGAGTTGAATTTTTGGGTAAAAATTAAATACCATATATATATATATATACTTTGTGTATTATGACATTATAATGAACCAAAAGTAATGTAATAAATACTATAAAATGCATATTATACCAAATATATGTTTTTTTATTTAAAATAATAATATTTTAATCTTATTTTTTTAATTTTATAAAGCCATTATCAATCCTCCAAAACTAGTAATATATTTTAATGTTTTAAAATCATTTCCTTAAGAGTATGACTCACCTCCACATAAGAAAGGGAATTATTTTATTAAGTTCAGACCTTTTATATATTAAATATGGAAAGGCAGTACCATTTGGAGGAAAACATTTTCAAAATCCATGGGAAGGTTTGTGGTTTTGGTTATTTTATTATATAGAGTCCAAAACCTACATTTTAGAAATAATAAAGAAATACCTATTCATTTCATATATAAACCAAATAATTAGAGAACATAATTTCTCTGTCCTTCCCTCTCTAGAGTCCTCTCAAGGTGACCAATTTCTCAATAACCTCCTCCCAAGCATTTGGAGCCACACACTCAAGTAAGGGATCCCCACCTTCTCTTCGTTATTCAACTTTCCTTATTATCTAATGCTATCTATTTAAAATTAATTATATTGGGATAGTACTTTTACATGTCCCTATTACTAGATATTTTATTTAAAATTAATGAGATACCCCTTTAACTCCCATCAAACCATTTTATTCATTTTTAAGGGATGTCGTTATGCTGTTGAAATTCCACCACGATTTTCCATGCCAAAACAATTGTATAGTGAATACCATACCCATTTAATATAAATGGTGTTCACTTTTATAGACTTATACCTCCTTGAATTGGGACTTATGTTTATGTATTACATACTCTTGTACTGTGGAATAAAATATGATGATGAATTAACCCATCTTGTATGATCTATGTGACACACTTAAGCATGATATTGAAATGAAAGTGACAGGTGCACCCAAAATTATATATCACTCCAATGAACTGGGTAATGTTTAGTCTCATGATACTTCATGTGGGGACATATAGTGAACATGATTCCTTTATGGGAATTTTACTAACATTATGTCTTGGTATTTATCCTTGACCTATGTTTATGATGTATTGTTTTAAGTTGTTTCCACATTTCACATGTTATGATTATTATGTTATATCATGCCTTATTATTCATGTTCCTTTTATTCCCCATTGATATGCCTATTGTATAACAATTATTACCTTATTCCATGATTATTACCTTAATGGTATTTATATCTCACCACTTTCTTATGTATGTCTTCAGGTCATCCTGTTTAGTTTTAAAATCCATGAAATTTTAGAAGAATGTTAAGGAATTTTTCAATAATTTTGTTGTATCCCATTTTCAAGATGTTATGCTATACCTAATTCTCAAAGACAGTATAATTATCAATCTTCCGGATTTTATTATGTGTAATTTTATGTAATAAATCATGAATTAATGTTTAATAAAGAGTAGGATTGTTATGACCTATTTAATTTATTTTTTTTCATTTATTTTCCCATTCTAATATTATGCATTTTTGGGGTTTAATTGCTGAATAAATGTAATGTTATAAATTAATTAAATAAAATGTTATAATTTAAATTTATAATAACCTACATTACCAAATGTGATACATGTGTAAAATTATATGATAAATTACATTAATAAATTCCTAAGTCCTCACAAGAACACTCTAATGATTTTTCTTTGGAGGATAAAGTTTTGTAAATTAAATTTTAAGGGAAATTTAAGCACACACTATTAGATACAAGTATAAATTACTTTTCAAATTAAATTATTTATTATTTTCTGTTTAAAGATGAGGAAATTTGGGAAGAAGATCCTAGTTTAAAAAATCCTAAATTTGAAAAATTTAAAGATGAACAAATATAAATTATTCCCTATTATTCAATGAATTACTCAATTTATATAGGTGTTGAAATTTTCTTAGGAGCTTCGAGTAACTTAGAATAGGTTTTATTTTTGATTAGTAATGATACAAAAACTATTCTAAGAATCATTTAACAACCACCTACTAAATCTATTTATCTAATGACAACCACTTATACCATGTTTTTAGAATATAGAGGTTTAAAATGAGTAAGATATATGTGGGGATCATTTCAAAACCATAGGGACAACTTATGTATTTCCATCCCTTTAATAAAGCTTAAAATTTTCAATTATAAATTAATTATTGAAGTAAAAAATATTCATTTTTCTGCTGAAAAAATTTATTCAGATAATCTTTTTTCAGTTTTTATGCTATAAAGGTTTTGGTAGAGTTTTATGTAGTATTTTCTTTTTCACATATGTCTGAATGATTAAAATTCATTATAGTGGCATAAATTTGTGAGGTTTTTTCTCTTCTAGGAGTTTTTTATAATCTACCCAACTTTATTAAGTAGAATTTCGAAGGGGGTATTCAACTATGAAGGGGTTTGTTTATTTTCCTATAGGTTTAGAATCCCTCAAAACTTAGTTTCCACTTAAAAACAAATGATCTATCAATATGTTTGGGTTCCTAATAAGGAAACCACATCCTCCTTATAACTATGGTTAATCCTCTATGGAATTTTGGTTGAAGACTTAAAACTCAGTTTCGTATTCATGGAATACCATGGTTTAATATAAAAATCGTTTTATTATAAAAATACATCATCCTTAATTCTAGTAAATCCTCAACTGACCCCATAGTCATCTATTATCATTTTCTTGGAGATTCACCACAACATCCTCTCTCTTTTTACATGGGTTCATGTTATGATCTTCAATGGTTGAATGAAATGGATAATTTGTTCTACTTTTATATGTGACTCAATGAAGAGACCAATATGTGCTTGAAGTGCTGAAGGAGAGTGACTAATTGGGCTGAGAACTAAGGAAACAACATTAACTATCTATGTTTGAAAAAGTTGGGTACTTCATTTCTAGTGTGGACCTACTGTGAAATAAACCGAAGAGAATAACATTAAAAAATACAGTGAATAATTCAATTTGTTTCATGTTTTAATAGGGTATACATACAAGAAAAACATGAATCACCTTTACTATAAACTCATACCCTGGTTTCATTTATTTTTGAGTTAATACTGCTAAAATCTCATATTAATGTTTGAATCCTATTAGAGCTATAATTGAGTAAGCTTAGGGACCTCTCTCAAAAAAATAGAGTCAAAGTGATATTGAATGAACTTAATTAACCAAGCTATATATGAGGGGATTTTTTGTTTATATTACATATTTTTTCCATCTTATTTAATTTCAGAAAAAATATAGTTATTTCTATAAATTAAATAGTTTAAAATTATTTTTAAACTACTTTCACATATTGAATCAATTGGAAAATTCCTATTGGGTACATTCACTATTTTTATTACATTGTTTTTCCTATTTTTATTACCATTTCATGCTTTTTTGTGCATAATTGAAAATATTTCTGAACTTTACATTTAGAAATACACTTTTCTTAATAATAATTGTAGATTCACATAATAATATATGTATTATATGGATGAAAACATTTTATATATTCTTAAATTGAGTTTTGACTGTGTTTTTTGGAAAATATGATGTTTGAACTTTATTGCGACATTATGAACAATGCGTTTAGACTATTTATTTCATTATTGAAAACCATATGGGGTTGGAATGTCATTTTGGGGTGATGGTGGAACAACATTCATGTTAGAGACATATTTCCACATCTTTTATAGAAAGTTTCCAATGGGTTGTTTTTATAGAACTGGAAACACCCAAATGTTCCCTTATTCAAAATGTTTCATGAACATACTTTCCAAAGGGAGTTCGTCATTTCTAAATGGCTCTAACAATGATTAGGGACTCACATAGGTCGAGGGGATGGGAGGTCGAGATCATCACACATTTTTAGGGGGAATTATTTACTACTCTGGGAATCAATTATTTATTTAAGACATATTCATGAATCCTTTATTAAATCACAAATATAAAATGGGTCTTCTGTACATTAACAATAAATTATTAGAATATATTAGATTTAGAATCATCCATTTCACCTGATTTTATTTATATATAGATAAATCTATATGTATTATAGGTTCTTCATCGATGGTACCATTTTTTATAAATAATAGATATTCTTAGGTTATTTTTATTACGATTTTAGTTTCAATCCACATAGTGGGATTCTTTGAAAATTATCATTATCCAAGAAGATGGGAGTTGTTTTGATATTTTTATCCAGCCCATGAGATGGGATTCCTATATATCCTTGGGAAAGGATTAGAACCCATGTAGTTCAGTTCCACTTAACGGGACTCATCACACCTTTTAAGTCCATGTGACAAGGACCAAAATGTGTAGTTTAGTGTACCGCGACAAGGACATCTAGAAAGAAGGTGCCTAGTCAAGACTGCTGTGGGCCTGACACTGAAATGAACCAAGGGACCTGGAAGAGACGTAGCCTCCCAGGATAGATATGAACCTATTTAGAATATGTCCCAAATAAGATTATGGTGTGTTTGGGGTTCTCGGTTTATACATTAAGGAGCCTTCTTACATGTACCATTTGTATGAGAATCAAATACCACATAGTTTGAAATGGGTCGGGGTTTAAACCTATGGGGGAGGTCTAATTGAGTGAATATGGTTTGAGATTACATAGAATAGGATTCCCATTTCAAGGTGAGAGGAATATCCATCATATGGAATCTCTACCAAGATATTTACTTGATCATGTGAATTCCATAATCGTCATAAAACGTTAATCCCATATGAGTCATGATCAGTGTGAGAAACAAGGGGAAGTGGAAGATCTGGAAAATCAAACAATATCCTCTACCTACAGGTGGATGAGGCTGGGGCTATGGAAGGTGTGGGAATATCCCTCAAGAAAGGCTAGGGGCTTACTCTAGGAGGTACTATTTATAAGAAATTCTAGGAGCATACTCAAGGAGGGATTCCCTAATGAAGAACATACCCTCCTACCCTTTTGACAACTGCAAGCGAGAAAGAGGGTGGGTCTATAAGCCACATAAGTACCCAATCGGACTGTGTATCCACCTACAACCATTCCAAAGGTTTTTATCATAATTAGAAGAATAATGTATGATTGATAACATTCCAAGGATCTCACTTCTAAAATATGTTAATAGTATGACCTCATTTACCATGATAATGTATGATCGAGAGGACACACCAATGTTCCCTATAATCTGATCACACATATATGGAGGCTTTGGAGGACGGCTTGGCATGGTAGTTCATGAAGGGACCCATATGGTTCCTAGAGATTTGTGGGAGAGGATGATGAAGAGAGTTATTTAGATAGTTCTTAGAGGGTCTAAGGTAAGGTTGGACACTACGTGGAAGGGGGTACTGAAACCGTGAGGGTCCATCCTGCATAGGGACAGAGCCGAACAAAGACTCTAAACTATATAATATTTTCTACGAATGACGGTGGTATATAAAGTATGTCTTATGTGAAGGTATTTCTATGTGTATGGGGTTTTTATGTGAGAGGCCACCCTTTTCGGGTGTTTGAGTGAATTCCCTTTCACACTTTACGATTTTTAGTAAGTGATTACCTTCTAGAATCACTTTATCAGACTATTTCACTATATCCTCTAATATTTCCCTATATGGGGTTTTTATAGGGGTATATATATAAGCATCTTCCTAGGATAGTCGAACATCTTCATAACAATAAAAATTTTCACCCATGGAAATGTCATTTGTGGTATGATTTAAGAAGATTTCTTACCCTGTAAAAAAAATTTAGTTGCAGGGGGCATGAAGAAGATGCAACACCATATAAATGTAAATTTCATTTTTGATGGTCCTAAAGAAGATTACTCACCCCCCATATGAATGTTTTTTTCTGGGGGGGGGGGGTGGGATGAAGAAGATACCCCCCCCTATAAAAAATTATTTGTGGGGGCCTAACAAAGATGCCTCACCCCACAAATAATTTTCATTTGTGGGGAACCTAAATAAGATGCCTTGTCTATCAAACAAAATTCATTTTTGGGGGGTCTGAAGAAGATGCATTACCTTACAAATGAATGTATTTTGTGGGGTACCATGTGGAACAACGACCGACATAGTTGGCATGCTATGCAGAAAAAGTGGATTTCAATTTGGATATTTGACCTTTAATGATTTAATCTTCATGAAATGGTTATCTTGATTCATTTTATCCTTTCCAATTTTACAAAATCTTTATGATATTCCATGTGAAATTTTTTAGACCCAACAAATACTCCCCGTCAGGATGGGTCTGATCAACATGAAGAGAAGTGGATCTTGTGGAAGAATTGCGTCCGGTTGGATGCTTTGTGGGGTGAATGTGGACCTAGATAAGGGCCCACACCAATAAAAGTTTTCATATTGACTCGAATAATTTTTCACATAGTGAATAGGCACTTTTTAGTGAAACTCGAGTTTACTAATTTGGAAATTCCTTGCATAGTAGTTTCCTTTACAGACCGAATTTACCACATACAAAAGGATCACCACCCACAAACTAGTATTTTTCACAAATTATATATCTTCCATTACCATTGAATAGTTCTGTCATAGTGATAGATTATTCCACATGGAATATTAAGTGCTTCACAGCCTACGTAGCATGTTATGTGATTTAACAGTCTTTGTTTTGTGGGGGTATTTATGATTTTAAAAACATTCTTGTATCGAACACTTCCTTTTACAATTTTTTAGAATATAAGAAATGGATCCTACATAAGATGATTTAGTTTCTGATGAAAGGAGAACACCATGGTTGAAATAATTTATAATAAAAAAAACATGTTTTCATATCACATCATCAATTTTTTTGCAGGAATCATGGGTGTTGGCCTTCGAGAGTATCCTATCTTAAATAAGATTACACTCTATGGATTTGGGTTTCCATTAGACATCCCAATCCTAGAACCGCATCAGGGAAATCAACCATTGGCCTAGACAATCCAGTGCAGAAACACACCTCAGGTGAATATCTCATCAAAGTGATCTTTTATTTGGGATACCTAATCCAAGGGGGTTGTTTTGAATTGCACCCGTTTTTCATTGGAGGAAACAATATGAGAACCAAAACTAGACATCTATTGCTATCACTCCATTTCAAGGAAATCCATGACCAATGAGAAAGTAGGATGGTCATCCAAATGGGATCTTCAACCCTGTGGATAATTCGATCATTACTTGTGATGGCCTTTATGGGTTCTTCAGATTTGTGAGAAGTTCAAGGTAGAGTTGAAGGCCATGGGATTATATGAGGCTTTTTGGGTATCATTGACCTTTTCCCATTGAAATTGATCCTTTATTCCTCAACTGCTTATTTGGTGGAGTCTACATACTAATGAATTCCACTCAGTGCATGTGGAAGTCCGTATCTTCCTTTGGGATGTTTGGATGATCTCAGGGGTTCCAATTATAGGGGAAATGTATGAATAATCCTACCACCCTCCTCAGCTTGGGATGAAATAGAGAGGACCCCACCACTTGTAAATACACTTATTGACAAGGAAAATAATCCTCTGAATACCGAACCACATCCAAATATGGATTTTTTCTTATTCGATTAGATTTAGGATTAATCTATACAAAGAGGATGTCAACCTCATATAAGAAGTTTGGGAACCTACCTAACCCTTAGTACCCGGATATGTGTTTGTTCCTACTGGTCGAAACCTGAGGAGGGATAGTTTACTCAATGGGGCTATATGGTTTCCCCCATTATCTACCAATTTGTTTGATTATAAGCCTTTTTTATCGTGTTTCTTAGTGGTTGGATACTAATGGTGCATGAATCCAACACCAGAGTTAGAGTTACAGACTTTATGATGGTGGACTAGTCATAAACTAGGTGGCACAATAATTTTTCAGTCCTAATACTGGTGCAGATATATTGTTTATTAGGGTGTATAAGAAAATGGAATTCACCTTACTATATCATGGGCATATGTCAAGTTCCTTGGGGCTGGATAGAATCCCACATAAGAGGATACACATTCATCAATGACCAATAGATCACAAATGATTGATTATAGACTAACTTATAGTGTATAAGTGGGGTGAACCAATTGTATTTGGAGGAATATGATGTAATGGATATGATCAACCATCACAACCACTTTTTTATGCACCTTAATCCTCCCCTATTGGTACTTTGGTGAATGGTGCATCTGGAGGTCATGAAAATAGGTGGTATCTCATTTCCTTGATAGATAGTGTCTTGGTTTCCGAAATTGATGGAAAATTCATATGTGATGGGTATTCACCCTATAGGTTTGGGAATCCATTCCACTATGTTCCAAAGAGGTGTCCCCCAACCATAAAAAACACTTTTAAGGGGAAGAATTTGATGATTGCTCAGAAAATATGGATGATGTTTACTTAGGAAGATACACATTGTCAGATTGTGTTACCACCTTCCGAAATTCGTCATGGAATCTTCAAATATTTTTCCAATTCCTGGATTTCATCATAACTTAATGATCATCTAGAGAAATTAGTCCATATTATTATGGGTCAACCTATGTTTGAGGATGGGGTGGGGGTGGGGGGGGGGGGGTGAAGAGAAAAGAACTGAGGTTTCTAGACCCAGAAAGGATCTATGAATGTATCTTATTTATTATCCTTCATGGAATATATTTAGAATCCCATTTTTAATCCCCCTAAATACTAGCTTTGTTTCTCAGACTCATGTTATTGAACAACTGATTTTTTACACATAAGGCTTCATATCCGATGTCTTGGATAGAGTGTGATGCTCATAGAAACTCTATACCTATCAGGGGAATATAGAGATTTATTTAAGGGAAATATGTTTCTTTGAGTGAGTATGGATGTATATTATCACCCAAAAATATATCTTATGCTAAGGTCCCTGAGACGGTGGAAGCTTATATTCATGGACTTGATGCCTCCATCCATTTTTTCATGGATAACATGTGTACTTAAGGCAAGTAATCAAAATTTTGTGACCCTGTGCAACTGAAGATGAGGAAGAAGATAAAAATCATGCTTCTGAGGAAGCTAATGAGGAAAAATTACATGTTTTTACTGAGTTAGGGGTTAATTATTTTTTCTTCACGATTGGGGTCTCATAGGAACCCAGATCCAATGGGCTCTATAGCACCCGAGATGATGAGGAATTTGGTGTGATGTCTTGATCCTACCCCATATTTAAGGGTTTCTTCTTCTTAATTATCCATTATTAACACCACTACATTCCAATAAGTTTGGAAATAGTGGGATGCTTGGAGGAAGAAAGTATGGACCAAAGATGTCTCAAGGATGCTTCAGGTTGAGGAAATTGATCTCCCTAGATTCAGGCTCATGACTACTTCAGAGAAAATTTATTTCAAATATAACCATGATGAGATTAGAACATACCTCCGAGAGATGGACACCTGTATTCATTCCTACAAGGGTAAAATTAATTAGTTAGAACAAGTATGATATATGGTGGTGTAAATGGAGGAATATTCTGATTTTGGGGAAGAGGTAATACTATTTTTTATATCAACTATTATTATTATTATTTCAATTATATTGAATCCTAATTTATTATATACTTAGGAGGTTATAGGGAATCAATCATATTTACCTTCCACAAAATATAATGAGTGGGGAACTGCTATCAGGATGGACATTTCTACAGGTGAGGGGATCATTGAAAAATGTTATCTTGGGGTAGCTGAGTATAAGAAAAAAATTCTTTAAAATTATAAAGGACCATTTTCACCCCTTCCCCACCAATTTTTCTCACTAAAAGTATATCCTCATAGGAAATAAAAAAGAATCTCCATGAAAGGAAGATGATGATACACATTCGATTTGGGATAACTTGTTTCTGTTTCATCTCTTTACCTATCCAACATGTTGTCTACTTCTATGTGATGATGAATTAATTTGAATAGGGGTTGGCATCAGTTATATAAATCAAGAGGTACCAATTTTTTCAGAGCATGTGTCCTCTCTACTTGTGGATCTGGTTGTAGTAGAAACAATGGTTCCAGTGAAGTCAGGACTAATGAATATATTAGGACAACATGTTTCATTGATGGAACATAGGGGTTGCATATGTTAGAGCCTCAATGTAGAAAGACCTATACCCTACCATGGGAGGATCTTGAAGGAGATAATACTCTATATTCAGGGTCGACTGATCTCCTTCCCCTGAATAGCATAGTAGTGGGGGAAATGACAATCCTAGTCAAGAGTGGTTCAAGTCCAATTAGCACCGAGGATCCAATAATAATCGTACCTATAGGCTCAATGACTATGAGTCACCTCCTATAGGTTACCGACCTTGTTAAACATGCACATGTCAAAAGAATTTCCCTAATGGGTGGTTAGTTATTTTTAAATTTTCTAATTTCACTGTGTATTTCTTGATAGTGGTTTATATATAAATTAGGGGTGTATTCTGAATTCAATCCTCCACCTGAAAGTGTAATTTCTATTATGTCTATATATGAGGTGATAACAATTGCAGAGATTGGTGTCTCGACTACCAAAGGTGAGCATCCCAATATCTTAACCCTTTCATCCTTTTATTTTCTAGATATTGAGAACCTTGCAAATTTTCTTTAGTAACATCAATTTAGGTACACAAAATTCAGGACATTCCAACCCCCAATCTACTGATTCCATTAGGAATTAAACATACATGGAGTTTTCACATCCTAAAAGCACCATGGTCATTAATTAATTATTTTATATGATTCATATTATGTTCTTCTTTTAGAAAGTGACCCTGAAGAAGACCAAGAGACTCTTAGTAATCTATGTGTCACTCGATATACCATATCAAAGGATATATGGAAGTTAATTTCATAAATCCTGTAGTCAGGTTTTCTAACCATGTTTCCTCATCTGCACAATATACTTTCCTTTCTTGGGTATGGGGGAATTTATTATTACACCACTCACACTAAGGTGATGGTGGTGGTTACAGCTTGATAGAGGGATAGAATTATTCGATTCTAGATTTTATTTTCATAGACTATGGACCATTTTTAAGACCTGAAATATCTTTCTCAATGAGGATTTTGAACTAGCTATAGTGGATGTGAAGTGACAAGCCCAAATTATGTATCAAAGTGATTTAGTAGAACGACTCTGACAGGATTCAGATAGAGATAAAAAATAATTGAATCAGTTTTATTGGGAATTATCTAGAGTTGAAGTATTGATTGATGAGGAGTATAAGTTGGATCAAGATGTTGAATGATCTTGTATGGATGCCACTGATAAGGCTGAGGCATTGTAGGCCAACAAAAAAATGGATATTTCAACCTTTTATAAGTTACAATGATCTTTCAATGGCTCTGATCAAACAATGATCCAGCTCTATGAATCCATCTATAAGAAAATTTATTTTATTATGTGGAGAGATTTATAGTTGTGCATAATCCTCCATATTCTTGATATAAAAAATAAAAAGATATTTTATATAGATTATTTTATATTAATTCCTACTTTCCCTTGTAATTTTAACAATAATACTAGAGTTGGATCACTTGTTAGAATGTCCACATGTTACTGTGTTTAACTTTCAATAACGGTAATATGAAAATGCTTTACATTTTTCTTAGATCACTTAACAAATAGAGTTGAGAATAAACTATTTCCTAGGTCTCCCTTTTTCGGTTTTTAATGTGATGACTTTTAGGTCTATTTTCATTGACAATTTAGGGTCTTGAAAGACTAACCAATGCAGCTGGTGTTTTAATTTGAAAAAAACTGACCAATAGTTTTGAGAGAAATAATCCCAAATGTGTATTTCATTCCATGAATATGAAACTCCCTTCATAGATCAGACTCATGTGTAGGGAGGGGAATTTTATTCATAGTACGTGTCCATAAACCATATAAAATGTTTCAAAAGCTTCTTTATAGACTTAAATCATACACAATAAATGGGGTATTAATATTATAAGGTATAAATGGTTGATGTGAAAATGCAATTTTACTTAGAACAAGCTCAGATGTAGGGAAGAAAAATTCCATAATAAATGGTCCACCTAAGCAATTTTGAGTCATGTGTGGCGAAATTATACCTATCATTTTAAGGTCATTTCATGGGGCTAAGTTTCTTATAATTGAAAAAGAAAATGTAACTAAATTGTGATAATAGAAGTGACTCTCAAGGTAATCTAATCTCACATGAGATTTTATTGGCATGATATTTAAGAGAAAACCTAGGAAATTATTTAAATACACACAAGAGTGCTTGATAGGGAACATGTGGAGGTATTTTTACCTCAATCAGATTTCATGGAGGGACATGATTGAAGTAAATGAAAACTCATGGTTGGTCCTGATATCCTTGACCAATAAATCCTTGATAAATAATGGTACCCTGATAAATAAGAAATTATTTCATAGGGGAGGGTAATTCTCATATTTCATACTGGCATGGGATTAGTATAATGTGATTCTCCAAAAAAAGTACTAAAGGTAGTAGAACCGAGTTTCCTTAGAAATGGATTAACCAACCCTACTGTTAATCTATAGATAGGGATCATATACTAGGAACCTTTACATGGATCTAGATTTCATGTTGATAACAGTTCATGTAGAATATACTATGTTTCATGTATTTTAATGTAATGATACAAGGAATTAGATGCACTATGGTTTAGGGTCATGTGATGAGGACCTTTCCTTATAGTTTAATTTCATATATCTTGGATAAGTTTCATATAGTTTAATTTTATTATGGTAAAGAAATTATCCACACAGTTTAACGTCATGTTGTGGGGATATATGATTACTGTGGTTTAAGGTTGCATGGATTTGACCAAAATATTAGTGATTTTCTATTTCTTAGTGAACTGACTAAGAATGTTCCATTATCCTTTAGGCATGAAGAGGGGAGGTTTTATGTACTGATATGGTGCCTTATGAATCCAAAAAGTGAAATTGGAAAAGTTTTCAAGGAATGACCGAAGACCATGTGTGAAAAATTCTTTATAGTATAATGTTTTCAGGGCTTTTGGAGATAAAAGAGATTTATTCTAAGAACGAAGGTTCCATTGATTGAAAAGAATTTTAAGGGAGACTTATATAGAGCCAAAATGTGGAATATAATGCATATTCAAAACAAAGGTGTCCTCAAGAATCATACATTCTGTCACCTATGGCTTGGTAAATCTTATATAGAGTCATATTTCCCCAGACATAGAGTTTGATTTTTATAAGGAAGGTGTCTAAGTATGGAAGGAGAATTTTGTTTCAATATCACCCAAGAATGAGAGAAATACTTCTTATATTGGTATGAACCATATGTGGGGAGGATTATTTTTTTATTGTTGACGGTCCTGAGATATAGGGTTCTTGCATCACTACATATCTCTTCAAAGTGAGAATCAAACCACATGTAGTTCTAGGGTAGATTCCCCATATTGATTGAATTCTTATGTGGATAAGGGAATTTTTATTTGAATACAGGCCCACGTGCTGGGTGAGAACCCCTAATGGTCAATCATATACAGATCTTGATCATACATACAAGAGTGGGGATATTTTTATACCTTGCACATGGACCAGTATGTAGGACCTGGGAGTCCCTATATATATTTTTAATGCAAGAATCAATCCACTCGTAGCTCTTGGATGGCGGGGTGGTGGGATACCAATACCCAGAATAGTGGTCCTCTTAGGGGGGTCCATTATAATGCACAATTTTTGATAATTCAAGAGATGTCAACCATGTAGTTTAATGTCATTTGGTAAAGATGTTTGGTACGTTTTTAGGGTCTTGCATCTAGGAGCATGCTTACCCTGACGTGAACTAATAAACCTTGATCATGCGAGGAATCCTTTACTAAAACCCCTAATCCCAAGTGAGGTATGACTGGTGTGAGAAACACAGAGTGGAAAAGGT
This sequence comes from Viscum album, assembly GCA_963277665.1. NCBI lineage: Eukaryota > Viridiplantae > Streptophyta > Magnoliopsida > Santalales > Viscaceae > Viscum > Viscum album. The sequence continues at coordinate 1,153,708,123 of OY728155.1, read as the reverse complement.
TTATTTCACCACACAAATGTTATTAAAATAAATTACAAGGGAATTTTTATCATGTGATGGTTGGACCAGGGTATTGAGAGGACCAGTTTGGGATATACCTAACCCTGAGAGGGGGGGGGGGTGAATCATTATTGGGGATTTCTTAAACCAATTCTACTTTTTTATCCATGTACCTCTTTACATATTATGATCCTAATTCTCTTATTATCTTTTCCCCATCACAAGAAATAATATAAATGCAGTCAAAATATGCACATGATATTTTTACAACATTCACTAATCAGTAAGAGAAGCTACATCCTTTCCATGTATGGTGATAACTAGTACTATAACAACCGTTATCTTTAATACACACTTAAATGTGATATATTACATAAAAACCATCACTTGATATGATATAGAAGATCGAGAGGTCTAGTGTCTTTGGGGATTAGTAACATTACATAACATCTTTGTACATAAAACCCAACATCTTATTGAAAACTTCCTTTACATAACCACTACATTCCTTTGTACTTTTCATTTCATGGAATAACCTAAGGAAATTCATAAGAAAAGGGTGGGCTATAAATAATAGTAAGGGAGTAAACAAGGCCTAACATTAGGAATGTAAGACATGTTAGGCAATAGGAATATCAATGGAGCACAAGAGAAACATGAACATAAAGGCATGATATAGCATGATTAACATAACATGGAAATGTGGCAACAAAATTTAACATTACTTTAGCATGAGCCAAGTATCATTGCACATGGAGAAAGAGTAAACCGTCATTAAACTTGAATTATAATGATTAAACCCTCATTGCACTTGAAGTAACATGATACTAACCTTTACTCAAGTCATTGGAGCGCTATCCGTGCGCACCCTTCTTAAACATTTCATTTCATGCATAAGTGTCCCACATGTATCATATAACATGGAATAATTCAACATCATAAGTTATTCCATGATTAAAGAGTGTGTAATAAATAAATTAAAATAACATTCAATATGTATATGTTCATAATGGTGAATAACCTTGATAGAGACATGGGTATGGTATTCACCACACAATGGTTTTGGTTTGGAAATTCACAGTGCCACTTTGGCAGCATAACGACGTGATATAAAAATCCGTAAAAATGGATGATGAGATAGAAAGGGTAATATTATCATGTGTTCATGAAATGGACAATAATTGGGGTCATATAGATACATGTCCTAGCATTTTTAAGGGAATTTATATGCATAATACAAAAGAATTTCTTGAATGTAAATAAAGAGAGAAACTCTTTACAGAATTTCGGCATGGTAACGGGTGTACAAGGGAGGAATTAAAGAGAGAGAAAGGGGTATCCAATCATTTCAAACATAAGGATGGAAGTATGAGGGAGGTGAAAAATCATACCCCAATATTTTAAATTGAAAATAAAGGAACATAACAATATTTATAATCTTGGATAAAATGAGAAAAGAAGGAATCCCTTGCTTGGAAGTGTGATCCCAAAGGCTTGGGAGGGGCCTGAGAGAGGCTTCTTGGGAGCTTGGGGAACCTTGGGAGGATTATAGAGAGAGGATATAAGAGGTTGGACGAACTCTAAAGACTTTTAATGAAGAGGAAGTAGGATATTGGGTGGGTTTATATAGGAAAAGAGGGGGAATTTTTTATTATTTAGGTTTGGGAAACCACACATTAAACTAATCAAAACCACAAACCAACCCATGGTTTTTGCCCATGGTTTCTTCCAAAGGGGAGTAAAAAAAATATTTTATAAGGCCAATGGCCAAAATTCTTAAAGTAATAGGTTTTCTTATGTGGAGGTGAGTCACACTCTCAAGAAAAATAATTAAAAAAGGAAAAAATGTTTTATATGTCTTGGAGGGTCCACTAAATATTTGTAAAATAAACCCAAAAAAAATATAAAATAACATTATTTAAACTTTAAAGCATATATTGGCTGAAAAAATGTTAATAGTATTTTATTAAATCACTATTTGGTCATTATGATGTAAAAAAAACACATTTTATATTTAAACGGTATTTAATTTTCACCTAAAAATTCGATTGTCTTAGAAAATTATGAAAAATTAACCATTGGATAATTTAGATGTCCTGATTCCAAAAATAATATTCATTTTATATAAATAATTTTCTAAATATTTTAATTTTTACTTTTAAAAGAAAAATCAACATTTATAAATAATTCATAGGTTTTGAAAAAAACAGCTTTCAAACCTTAATAAAAATTAAAACTGTATTTATAAAAATTGTACGATCATTTATATTTAATAAAAATTAATTTAATATTTTATTAAAATATTATTTAATTAAATATCCATTATTTCATCAAAATATATTTCTTAGTAGAATTTTAACTAAAAACACTATTTGTGCTTTAAAAATTATTTACAAAGTAACATTAATAAAAATGAATGTATATTATTTATTCAATATAAAAGTAATTGAAATAATCATAGTTCTAGGGATTTTTTACATAACCCCTTAAAAAATGTGCATAAGACCTAAGGGTAAGGTGCACAATGGTGACAGACTCTTGGGGAGGCTTAGATAACATTGCATGCATGGCAATCTCTATCAACTTCCACTTCTCCCGTAGATGGTTCCGTTCGAGCTTAATGTTTTAAAGCTCAGCTTGGGATTGATCAAGAGCGAAGCCCAATGACACCACCTCATTTTTTAGCTCTAACAAATGGTCTTCGTATGGAGAAATTATACTTGATGAGGCCATCACTTCCTTTTTCTGAGTAAATTGGATTTGTTAAAGCCATATATTTATACTATTCATGCGATCAATGATCAATGTCTATATTAGCAATGGTCATAATTCTTAACGGTATATTAAAATCCAAAAACATAAAACCAAGTAAGTTCATAAGTTTTTCATAAAAATTTTACATAATAATACATTTAAATAGATAAAGAGGAATTTTTATTAGTGAATGTTTGGGTCGTTACAATCTTCCCCCCTTAAGAAATTTCACCCTTAAGAAATTTTCTTTTCCCACACTAAAATAGATGTGGGTAAATCTACCTCATCACTTCCTCTAGTTCCCATGTTTCTTCTTCAAATTTTTGGTTTCTCCACAATAATTTTACGAGGGGCATCATATTATTTCATAGAACTTTTTACCTACGATCTAAGATCTTCACTGATTTCTCTTCATAGGAGAGGTCATTCTCCAATGGTACCACCTCTGGATTGAGTACATGTGATGGGTTAGGTATATAATTCCTCAAGAGTGATAGATGGAATGCATCATGTACTTGAGATAGGTTCGGTGGGAGTGATAGTCGATAGGCCATTGCTCCAATGGGATCAAGGATCTCAAAAGGGCCTATGTACCTTGAACTAAGCTTTCCATTTTTTTCAATTCTCATAACCCTCTTCCACAGTGATATGTGGAAGAATACCATGTCTCCAACATCAAACTCTTGGTCCCATTGATGATTATCAGAATAGTTGTTTTGTCAACTTTTAGTAGCTTTAATGTGTTGCTGGATGGTCTTAACCTTCTCAACCATTTCCTAGACCATTTCTGGACCTATGAGTTTTCTCTCCCCAACTTCATACCAACATGCGGGTGTTTTGAACAATTTCCCATATCGGACTTCATAAAGAGCCATTTGGATTCTTGAGTGGAAACTATTGTTATAAGAGAACTCTACCAGAGGAAGATGTTGAGGTCAGATTGGCCATCAATTTGAGGATGATAAGTCGTACTAAAGTTCATATCAGTATCCAAATCATGTTTAAGACTCTTCTAAAACATAGAGGTGAATCTTGGATCTCCATCATATATAATTTATATTGGTATTCCATTCAGACTTACCACGTCTCTGATATATATCTGTGCCAACTGATCCAGTGAGAAATCCTCCCGAATTGAAATGAAGTGTGTAGTAATTGTAAGACGATCCACAACAACCCAGATAGCATTGTTTCCTTTAGTTGTCTTCGGAAGTCTAGTGACAAAGTCCACGACAATTTTCTCCTATTTCCACATTGGTATGGGTTATGGTTGCATCATCCCCTTATACTTAAGCCTCTCATCCTTCACTTGCTGACATACAAAGAACTTGGATGTATACTCATAAATCTCCTTCTTCATGTTATCCCACCAATAATGCTCTCAGAGATCTCAATACATCTTTGTGTTTCCTGGGTGAACGGAGAAATTTGAACTATGTGCATCATTCAAAATGTCCTTCTTCAGCTCTAGACTTGATGGAACACATAGTCTTTTCCAAAATCTCACAATTCCTTCTTCATTAACATTGAACTCTCAGGATTTCCCTTTTTTGATAGTTTCTACTTTCTTCTAAATTCCCACATCATATTTTTGATCATCCTTTAATATATCCAAAAGAGATAGTTTATCAGTCATTTATGAAAGGATTTATGATGTTCCCTTATTTATGATTCCCATGTCCATCTTCATCAAATCTAAGAAGAGCATATCCTTTGCGATTATCATTAATGATATAATTGCTGGGTCCTTTCTACTTAGAGCATCTGCCACCTTGTTCGCTTTCTCAAGGTGGTAATGGATTGAGCAGTCATAGTATTTGATCATCTCTAACCATCTTCATTGGTGCATATTTTACTCTTTCTATGTGAATATATACTTTAGGCTTTTGTGATCCATATATATTTCACACTTCTCCCCAAAGAGATAATGTCGCCAAATTTCTAAAGCGAAGATTACTACAACCTACTCCAGATCATGTGTTGGATAGTTTTTCTCATGAAATTTCAATTCTCTTGAAGCATAGGAAATGAATTTGTCATTTTTCATCAAAACATAACACATTCCCTTCTTCAAATAATCACTGAATACCACAAAAAGTTCTCAACTTGTGGGTAGTGTGAGCACAGGTGTAGTGATAAGCCTCCTTTTGAACTCCTTGAAGCTCTCTTCACATTCATCACTCAAAGAAAACTTTACTCCATTTTGAGTTAGCTTGGTAAGAGGGTTGGAATACCATAAAAAATTTCTCACAAATCATTGATAATATCTAGCTAACCCCAAGAAGCTATGGATATCTGTTATAGATGTTGGCCTTAGCCATCCCTCTATTGTAGCTATCTTCAAGAGATCCACAGATATCCCATTGATTGTGATGATATGACCGAAGAATAAAACCTCCTTCAACCATAAATCACGCTTGTTGAAATTTTCATAGATCTTATCCTTTCATAAGGTCTCTAGTACAGTTCTTAGATGCTCCTCATGATCCTCATTGGTTTTGGAGTATATTAGAATATTGTCTATAAAGACTACCAAAAAATTGTCGAGGTAATCTCTATAGACTCTATTTATCAAGTCCATGAATATTTATGGAGAATTAGTGAGTTTTAAATGCATCACTATGAATTCATAGTGCCCATATCTTGTACAAAAAAGTAGTCTTGGGGATATCTTATTTCTTCACCCTTACTTGATAATATCCATACCATAGATCTAACTTGGATAAATATTATGCTCCATGTAGTTGATCAAACATGTCATCGATTTTGGGTAGAGGATACTTTTTCTTTATCGTGATTTTGTTGAGATCACGATAATCAATACAATGGCGCATTGACCCATCCTTCTTCTTGACAAAGAGGAATGGTGCACCCCACGGTGCAACACTTGGGTGTATAAACCCTTTATCCAGATTATCCTATAGTTTTTTCTCTAGATCCTCAAGCTCTACAATATCCATTATATATGGATTCTTGGATATTGGCAACTCCATAGGTATAAGATCAATTGATAATTCAACATCTCTTCTAGGAGAAAGACCAGGAAATTCCTCGGGAAACACATCGGTGAATTCCCTTACAATAGACATGTCTTCAAGGATGGTTTCTTCCTTGGACTCAATCATCTGAGATAGATGTGCTTTCTCATAGGGCAGTAATATCCATCCTTGAGATGATGGAGATAAAGAAGATTCATCCTCCTACTTGCACTTGTACAGAATTGGGGGTCTATTAGCCATATGGAGAGTGATTTCCCCCTCATGGAAATTTATGTTGGCTCTATATTAGGAAAGATAATCCATGCCGATAATTGCATCAAATTCCACCATAGGGAGTATGAAAAGGTTCTCTGGGAAGTTCAATCCACAAATTATGATAGGGGATGATTTATATTCATGGGATGAAATGATTTCCCCATTTGTTTTACTCACCGACATCTTTACTTCCTTGATTTGTTGTGGTGTTGGGAATGTTATACTAAACATTCGGAATATAAAATAATGTGTAGAAATAGTATCAAAAAGTACATTCGCTATTATTTAATAAATAACTAGCGTACCTATCACCACTTCGTTGTCGGGGTTCACTTTGGTAGTAGTGATGGAAAAATATAACCCTTGCTGCCTTAGAGGTTGTTGGTTTCCTTCGAAAACCCTTGGGTTAGGGAACTAATTTTCAAAGTGACCTGGTTCGTTGCAGTTGAAGAAATGAATAATGAATTGAGGGTTGAGCGGAGCATTCTTCTCCTCTATCACAACTATGAGTCTTTTTTTGCTGATAGTTAATAGCTAGGCACCCTTATCTTCCACACCTAAATCATTTCTTCATCCCCTTTAGGAAATTTTCGGGGTGCTTATTTTGGTATCTTTGGCAAGTGGGTTGTTGGGTTTTCTTAGCACCGTTGGATTTCTCTATCAGACCACCAGAATTGAATTCCACCTTATGCATATTATCCCCATGATACCCCTAAGATTATCCAATATCCATTTCTACTTTAAGGGAATATTAGACAATTTCCTCATAGTTGGCGAAGTCACGGATTGCCAGGGCTTTCTGCAGGCTAGGCTTCAGTCCACCAAAGTAGTAGTCAACCTTGCATTTTGGGGTAATGACAATGTTGGAGACGTATCGTGCAATCCTTGTGATTTTTTACTTGTATTCTCCTATGGATTAGTCATCTTACTTCTTGAGGGCATGTAAGTCCCTTTCCATCTTAAGCCGAAGGGTGTGAGGAAAATATTTATCAAAAAACATTTTCTGAAAATCCTTCCATTCCAATGCCTCGATCTCTTCCTTAGACTTCATATTTTTGATCAATGTACACCATTTTCAGCTTCACCTTCCATATGATAAGCATATAGAAGAAAATTCTCTTGTTCGAAACATTGAAGGATGGAGAAGATATTCTCAATGGAGTTGATCCATTGTTCAGTGATTGAGAGATCAGATGATCCATTAAAAGTGGGAGGCCTTTATCTCATGATGCTCTCAATAGTGACTTTTTCTTTTTAGGGGGGTTGAGCATTCCTCTTGACCCACGCTTCTATTCAAGACTTGAGATAACTAAGAGGGTATCGTGACAAAGTTTGTGATTCCTGCTCCCATCAGATTGGGCATCTAATTAGAATAATCATCACATTGATCTTCACATCGGCTGTTATCCTGAGTCCTCTTATTACCAACCATTGGCTGGAATAAAATGAAAGTTAGGGGTAAAACATAAAGGGTAATCCAAAGACAAAAACGAATGACTTATACATTACTTTTATTTCCTTCACTTATGAATCTATAGGCTTAAATCTATATTATCCATGATCTACTTCCTAACATATATTCTTAGGGGAATTTTTTTATTCCCTTGATAATGGTTCATAGTAAGATTATGAATTTAGAAAAGAATATCCCCCATGAGTGTCATAACCAAGAGTGGAGTAAGGCCTACTGTCGTTTACCAGGATACCTCAGGTCAGGCCTAAAACTCCTTGTCAGGGTTTTCACCCCTAGGTACATCTGTGCCAGAGCCACCTCTACCTGCTCGTATCTAGATAGGGATGCATTTTATTGATAAACCACTTACTCAATAGTCAACAAAACTTAGGGATGTTTTTATTATACTTAGTATTGTCTCTAAGGATTCACTAGGGTATTCTAATCCTAATCCCAAAAATAACTAAACCTATCCTCTGATACCAACTATAACAACCCTTATCTTTATTAAACACTTAAGAATGATTTATTACATAAAACCCATCACTTGATACAACAAATAAGATCATGAGTTCTAGTGTCTTTGCGGGTTAGGAACATTATATAACAACTTAGTACATAAAACCCAACATCTTATTGAAAAATTCCTTTACATGACCACTACATTTCTCTGTACTTATCTTTTAATTGGATAAAATTAGGACATTATTATGAAAAAGGTGAGATAGGAAATAAGCATATCAATGGATTTCAAGAGAAACATGAACATAAAGTCATGATATATCATGATTAACATAACATGGAAATGTGGCAACAACATTTAACATCACTTTAACATGAGCCAAGGATCATTGAACATGGATCATGATTAAACCATAATTTAACTTGAATTATCATGAGTAAACCCTCATTTCACTTGAAGTATCATGATACTAAACTTTACACAATGCATTGGAGTGCTATCATGGCACACCCTTCTTAACCATTTCATTTCATTCATAAGTGTGCCACATGGATCATATAACATGGAATCATTCAACATCATAAGTTATTCCATGATTAAGGAGTGTAGAATATATAAATGAAAATACCATTCAATATTTATATATTAATAAAGGTTAATACCCTTGATAGATACATGGGTATAGTATTCACTACACAATGGTTTTGGTTTGGAAAATCACGGTGCAATTTCAGCAGCATAACGACGTGACATAAAAATCCATAAAAATGGCTGATGAGAGAGAAAGGGTAATATAATCATGTGTACATGAAATGTAAAGTAAATGGGTTCATATAGATACATGTACCATCATTTTTAAGGGAATTTAGATGCATAATACAAAATAATTTCTTGAATGTAGAAAAAAGAGAGAAACCCTTTACGGAATTTCAGCATGGTAATGGGTGTACATGGGAGGCATTAAAGAGAGATAAAGGGGTATCCCATCATTTTAAACATAATTAGGGAAGTATGAGGGATGTTTTAAATCATACCCCAACATTTGAAATTGAAAATAAAAGAACATAACAATATTATAAATCTTGGATAAAATGAGAAAGGAAGCAATCCCTTACTTGGAAGTGTGATCCCAAAGGCTTGGGTGGGGCTTCAAGGAGGATTATTGGGATCATGGGGTGCCTTTAGAGGATTATAGAGAGATTATAGATGAGGTTGGATGAATTAAAAAGGATTTTATTGAAGAGGAAGTGGGAGATTGGGTGGGTTTATATAGAAAAAGAGGGGGAATTCTTTATTATTTAGGTTCAGGACACCACACATTAAGCTAATCAAAACCACAAACCAGACCATGGTATTTGACCATATTTTTTTCCAAATGGGTGTGAAAAACAATATTTTATAAGTCAAATGGACGAAATTATTAAAATAATAGGGTTTCTTATGTGGAGGTGATTCACACTCTCAAGGAAAACAATTTAAAAAGACAAAATGTTTAATAAGACTTTGATGGTCCACTAATTCTTTGTAAAATAAATGAACATAAAAACATAAAATCACATTATTTTAATGTTAAAAAATATATTGGCCAAAAATAATGTTTATAGTATATTATTAGATCACTATTGGGTCATTATGATGTCATAATACACATTATATATTTAAACGGTATATAAATTTTACCCAAAAATTCGACTACCTCAAAAAATTATGAAAACTTCACTGTTGGAAAATTTCGATATCCTAATTCCAAAAATAATATCCATTTTATCTAAATAATTTTATACATATGGTGATTTTCATATTTAAAATAAAAATCAACATTTTTCAAAAATTCACGGGTTTTGACAAAAGAGCATTCACATCTTAATAAAAATTACAACTGTATTTATAAAAATTATAAGATAATATATATTTAATAAAAAGTAATTTGGTATTTTATTAAAATATTATTTAATTCAAAATTCCATTAATTCATCAAAATAGATTTCTTAGTAGAATGTTAACTAAAAATACAATTTGTGCTTTAAAAAGTATTTAGAAGGTGACATCAATAAAAATTAATGTCCATTATTTATTCTATATAAAAGTAATTGACATAATAATAATTCTAGGTATTTTTTACATAACCCCTTAAAAAATTCGCATAAGACCTAAGGGTAGGGTGCGTGATGGAGACCGACTATTGGGGTGGCTCAGATAACATTGGATGCGTGGTAATCTCTATTAACTTCCACTTCTCTTGTAGATGGTCCATTAGAGATTAATGTGTTGAAGATAATATTGGGATTGGTCAAGCGATAAGACCAATGATGCCACATCCTTTCCGAGCTCTGAAAAATAGGCTTCATACAAAGAAATTATACTGGATGAGACCATTGCTTCCTTTTTCTGAGTAAATTGGATTTGTTAAAGCCCTATATTTATATTAATCATGTGATCACTGTTCAAAGGCGATATTAGCAACGGTCATAATTATTAAAAGTATATTGAAATCATTAAACATAAAACCAAGGAAGTGCATAAGTTTTACATAACCATTTTATATAATAATACATTTAAATAGATCAAGAGGAATTTTCATTAACAAATGTTGGGGTTGTTACAAGTATGTTTATTCTACACTATAATTTGATAACTATTACAATTAATTGGTGAGAAAAATGATCCTATAGATAGTGTGGGTCCTTACAATTTGGAGGGGGGAATGAAACAATCCTTTATAGTGTGAGTCCCTAGACTTTGGAGGGGGAAGGGAAACAATCCTCTTCTTGAACTGGTGATGACTTAGTCCAACTTGTATCCTCTAGTTGGTTCTTTATACTACCTATGGATATAGTCTTCTTTCTTATTCGAAAGGTAGGTTCTGATCTTGGTCTTCTTTAGTTCTCTTCACTTGGTTACTTGCAAAGAAGTATTCAAGCAACTCTCTTTTCTTCTTCTCTCTTATTCTCTAGTACAAAACCAATTTTACTAGAACTTCTTCTTTTTTTTACTTATTCTTTTTTGAAACAACCGAATTCATTAGTACTTCTTCCAATTCTTGGATAGAATCCCAAAAAACTTTGTTATTGTTCAAACAATGAAGATCAGGTTACTTAACATCATCATAATTATCTTCTTCTATCTAATTCTTTTCATATATGTGTGATATCATGCATGTGACATTTAATTGAACTTATCTATTTATCCTTCTTGGTGAAGTTCATATTTATTTTACTGAATTTCACCCTGTTTACATTTTTATTCTATCATGTATATGTTGTTCACTTCTTAGCTTTTCTCTTATTCTCTATGCACTTGGTTCGGGAGTCTTTACATCACACACATGAGTGCATGTGTTTCATGCATGGTCTTCTTCGAACCCAAATGGGTGTAGCACAAGATTCACCTTGTTTTTTAACACTTGAATGGATGGAGACCCTTATGCACACAATGTTTTTTACTTCTCACTTATGAGTTCATGTGTGCATGCACTACCCCTTCCCTCATGGGCCTTCTTCTTCCAAAAATCTTAAAAAGCCTTGGGATTATTCAAAAAAGGCACATGAGTGCATGAATGGACATACGAATCTTCTTCATGCAATCACTTTCTTCACCCAAAAAACAAACCCCTGCAAACAAGATAGGCATAATGTGTAGAATATAGGGTTTTCCTACCTTTTCATTGTGAAACCAAGAAGGTCATGGTTCTTCCATGCACAAGATGTGTAGTGATTTTCAAAGTGCAGTGGGAGTGTGAGACTCAAGCATTTCCTCACTGATCTCTGAAGATCTTCACGAACCAAGATGGTTTTGTGGGTCTCAGTTCATTACAAAGTAAAGGGAGATGCAATGAACTATCCCTTTGCTTTGTAGAGCAAGGTTCTTCACAAATCACAATTGAGAGTGGGAAGCACTTATCAAAGTCCTGTACAATCATTTCTTTATAAAGCCTTTAAGGATTGTTGTTATCCTTGCTTGGCATTTGGAAAATGGAAATATAGAGAGGCTCTGTTTTGAGAACAAGAGCTCTCAGTTAATTAATGGTAGAAAAATCCTTTGGCTCTTGGATTCTTGTTTTATAGGTAGAGATCACCAAAATTTCCATGTTTTTAAAGCCCACATGATATGCCTTGAAGATTTCATCTTTGAATGGACAATATATTTTTTGTTTTAATATTCTTCAGGCCATAGAGGGAGAAATGCACATATCTCTGTTGTTTCATTTTCAACGCAGGTTCCTCATTTAAAATGAATAAATATCGTGCATGTGATTGAGATTACATGAAATATCTATTTAAATACACACCTGGACTTTCCACATGGCCTTGGAAATTCCATTTTCCTCATCTCAGCCTTCATCGTCAAGATTTCTCATTCATTCACAATGCATGTTGCATGCATGGTCTCAGTTATATCATCTTATATTTTTGATGTTAAAATTACAAGTCATGGTTGTCTAGACATGTTTCTTCATCATCTCTGGTAGATAGGAGTGGTGCCAGCAAGCACTGAAGGAGGAAGGTGATGAAACAACATATTCAATTACCAAGAGAGGATCAGACAGCTCTAGTTCAAACAAACGAGGCATGGGATGCATGAACGATAGTTGTTAGATCACGGAAATGGATTAGATGGATGTCTAAGATTGCATCCATGTTTTTTAAATGATGAAAAACATCCACTTATTTGTACCACATCAAAACTGAGATGTTTGGAGGACTTGGTTTATCAATCAATACACTCCTCTATTCCCTCATAATTATCCTCCTCCCTCCACGGTATAGCCCCATACTGTGTTTTATGCGAGCGCTTTCTGCACCCACTCTTTGTGTGAACTTAAGTCCAACTATTTCTATGCACTTCTTCTGGCCTATACATGGCCCTGCAACTCGCAGGTTGGCTTGTCTAGATTCCCCTTGGGTGTGGTTGACTCTCTCATGCACATTCCTTTGGTCAAGGATGCAAACTAGCTCGTGGGTTGGCTCAATTTTTTATGTGAAGAGCATAATAAATAATACTTCTATGTGTAGAATTGTATGGACACCTTAAATCATAAACCTCATGCATTGCTACCACAAAGACAAATACTCTTCTTTAACCAGCATTCTTCTTTTCTTTTTGGAATATTAATTCCAAATAACACTCTTCAATCAACCTCTTCATTTTTGTAAACTATGTTTCTCATATGATATAAGTTATTTGAACATAGAATCAGTGCATCAGTCATCTAAATTGTCACCATGAATAATTTCCCAATTATCCATGTATCATCACTCCTTCATTTTAACTAGAATTGAAAACTGGTGAAAAAATACTACTTCATACACAAAGTGGTCCCAACAATATCCCCCTTTGTATTTTTTGGAAATACTTCAAAGTTCTTTCTCAAATGAACGTTTCAATATCAAAATAATAATCTTCTCTAACCCCTAAAATTTCATTTCAATTCCCTCCCCGTTATTGATAAGAAATAAAAATTTCATGGAAAAAGGGTATCAATTCATACTTACGCAGTGTGACCTCCATCATTTCACTCTAAGTCTACTTGATCAATGCTTGGTGTAGAAAAAAAGAGGATTTGATTTAGAAAACAAAGCTATCCATTACCCACTGATATGATACCTTATGAGATGAGAAATCACTTTTCTTCAAGGGATTTCCACTTTCATTCCAGGATGAGGATAATAAATCTGATATGAATCTTTCTAGAAAGAGTCAATCTAAAACTTCTGGACTCACTTCAACAAATGGATCAAAAACATTCAAGTGTAATAGGTGGGATGGGTGACCTGGGGTAACTTCAATTCTTCTTATATCACTGATTAATTTAGTTAATCCCCCTTTTTCGAATGATCTTTATTTTGAGTAATGAAGGATGAGAGATTAAGAAAAATAATACCTTTTCAAATGACATGATCTTCGAACAATCTTCAGAGTAATTGAATTTCATACCAACTGAATTTCATACTAATTGAAATAATCACTCTGTCAACTTCTTCATTTGTCTCCCCCTCAAGGGGAACACTTCTGATTACTATTTCTTGGTTGTTCCCCTAAGAAATTACTTCACCTTTAATTCCCTGTATTATAATATCGAATAAAATATATAAAAACTTAAGAGAATAAGGTGGATTCTCCTTACTTCATCAATGTGAACAGCAAGGTTGAGATGATTTTCTCAACCAAGATTCTCCACTTTCTTCACTCTTCACACTTGTATATTTGATCATCAAATTTGATTGTGGCTGTGTGGGTCTTATAACTTCTTCTATTTCTTTTTGTGTGAGCATTATTTCTTCAAGAGATTTTAAAGCACTATAATATCATGGTTCAACTTTCAACTTCTTAAGAAAATTTTCTTGAGCTGTAATGAATGCAATGAAATTTATAACAGTATGAGTATCCATGTTTCACCTCAGACACATGACTTCTTTATCTTTGTGAAAAATCTAATTTTTACGTTTTTTCACTAGTGTTACCTTTTTAATCTTCTATTTACCTCATTCCTTCCAAAAATTATCTCCATATAACCAATAGGTCATTAGAATTTGAGTCATAAAGATTGGATCTTCCATATGTCTTCTTTTGAGTGACATACTTCTTAAGAGTTATTTTGGATGCACCACCCTTCACCTTATTGGATTTAGAATCCAAGGACTTCTATCCTTTAGTTATTGGAGTCTTATTGGGATAATTTTCTTTTCTAACATTCTTGTAATTTCTTCCCAAGGATGCTTATTCTTTATTTTCCAGCTTCTATGATCTTGTTCTCTTATCATATTCTGGTACCTATTGAGATAAACATGTACTAACCTTGTGACCACTCCCATTGAATATATCACAGATGTTATCAAGAATTCCAAATCTATTTGTAGTATACAGATTCTTCTAGATTTGTGGATGTTGCGTCTTCCTCTATGGATTTATCCCCCTTGATATAGGCTTTCTCTATGCTTTTTTCATTTAAGGGATTGTCGTAATAATCCAATGATCAATGCCTAAATCTATTACAGTACCAACATTTAACAACATACACTGTCTTCTGGATATCTTTCGTATATGGTTTCTGATCGTTCTTCTTTATTTTTTGTGCTCTCTATGGGGAACCACATTTATCCTTATTCTTCTTATACACCCTAGACATGGTGGTAGGCATCTCATCACCTTTCTTCATCCATACTTGTTTATATTTTTTCTTCCAACCTGCACTAATTGTGGAAACACATTTAAAAATAAGATTACAAGATGGTTTGGATGGTATCTGAACTTTCTCAACTACTTGAGATAGATCAATGAGTGATTACATAATCTTCTTATCACATGTTGGAGTTCTTTTGGCAGTAGAATCCTCCAATGAACAATGAGTACCAACAACAACTGTTACCTTCTTTTTTGAGGGTTCAATATGTTTCTTCTCCATATTGGAACACTGACTTTCTAATTTTAGACATTCTATATTGAGTATGATCTTCTGGTATTCAATCATAATCACCTTCTCTTCATAAGTATTATTTAATCTTTCAACTTTCACATCATGCATCAGAAATTTTTTTTGTAACAAAGAGTCAAGTTCCTTGATCTTCTTGGAATTTTATTCCAAATATAAACCCTTGACATAATTCCTCCTCTTTAGCTCATTTTCAAGTGCATGGATATCCTCTTCCAGAGTCTAATTGACTCCCTCTTTCTCCTAATATTCTTTGTACCATTTTGAGGAACTTATTCAAAATTCCCTCTTTGTTTCTTCAAAGGCTCCAACCTGTTCAAATAGATTTAGACATTTTTTTCTTGCAATCCCTTCTCCAAAATATCATTTTCCTCTTCCAACTAGGTGACTTCTTCCTCCATACTTTGAAATACTCTACAAATAAGTGATGCACTTTCTTCAGGGATATCATGTAGAATATACCTTAATCTATCTACTGATAATTATTAAGAGGTTGTATATTGATCATCACCACTTGTTCTAGAATTTACATCCTGAGAATAAATTTCAACTGTACTAACACATACCTCCAGATCATTTTAGGTATGAAGGTTTCCCATATTCTTGGTGGAATCTTGATCCACCTGCTCATTTATTTCCAAGCATGATATGTATTCATTGTCATCAAGGGATAGAGATACAAATACTTAATGTCCTTTAGATAAGGGGGAATTCTTCTCCAGCTTTCTCTTCTCCTTCTTTTTCCTGTTCATCATGGTCGTGGCAGATATGATCATTTTCTCAGAGGCAACTGAATCGTCACAAAAACTGCACTTTATTGATTAACCAGGAAATGAAATCATGTCTTTAAAATAGAATATCTTCACTATAGATAATCCAATAGAGGTGTTCCTAGCTCTGATACCTATTGAGAGGACCATTTTGGGATATACCGAACACTGATAGGGGGAATGAATATATGTTGGGGAATTTTTAAACCAATTCCATCCTTTTTATACATATACCTCATGACCTATTAGGATCTTGATTCTCTTATTCTCTTTTACCTATCACTTGCAATAATATGAAAGAAGTAAAAATATATATATAATATTTTCACAAAGTTCACTACTCAATAAGATCATCTACATCCTTTCCAGGTATGGTGATGATCTATACATGGATTCTCCACTACAATGTGATAACTATTATAGTGAAATGGATAAGAAAACAATCTTCTAGACAATGTGGGTATCTACATGTTGGAGGGGGGAACAAAATAATCCTTCCCAGTGTGAGTGGCTATACTTTGGAGGGGAAAGGAAAATAATACTCTTCCTAAACTGGTGATGACCTAATTCAACTTGTAGGATCTAGTTGGTTCTTTATACTGTATGTGGAGACAATCTTCTTCCTTCTTCAAAAGGTAGGTTCCTCTCTTGGTCTTCTTTAGTTCTCCTCACATGGTTCCTTGCAAAGGAGTAGGGAATAAACTCTCATTTCTTCTTCTCTCTTATTCTCTAGTGAAAACCCAACTATAGTGGAAGTTCTTATTTTTTCCTTATTCTTTAGTGAAACAACCAAATACACTAACACTTCTTCATTTTCTTGTATAGAATCATAGACACCTCTGTGATATTTCAAACAATGAAGATAAGCTTACATGGCATCAAAAAAATCATCTTCTTCTATCCTCTTCTTTTCATGTATGTATGAGATCATGCATGTGATATTTAATTGAACTTCTCTATTTCTTCTTCTTGGTGTAGTTGATATTTACTTTTACTAAATTTCACCCTTTTAACGTATGTATTAAAGAATACATATGATATTCACTTATTCCCTTTTCTCTTATTATCTTTTCACATGGTTCAAGATTCTTTACATTAGACACATAATTGCATGTTTTTCATGCATTTTCTTCTTCAAACCCAAATGGGTTCTTACCATGATTCACCTTGTTCCTGTACACTTAAGTGGATAGAGTCCCTTGTGCACACACTTCCTTTTTTCCTTCTCATTTATGAGTTCATGTGTTCATGCACTACCCATTCCCTTGTGGGTATTATTCTCCACACAATCTCACAAAGCCTCGGGCTTATTCAACCAAAGCACATGAGTGCATGCATACATGTATAACCCTTCTTCATGCAATCACCATCTTGACCGAAAAACAAAACCCTACAAACAATATAGGTATATCGTGTAGACATGAGGGTGTTATTATCTTTTCTACATGAAACCAAGGAGGTCATAGGTCTTCTACACCCATGATGTGTAGTGGTTTACGAAGTGTAGTGGGAGTGTGAGACTCAAGCACTGCCTCACAAATCGTTGAAGATCTTCATGAGCTAGAATGGTTTCATGGATCTCAGTTCATCATAAAGGCAAGGGAGATGCAGTGTTCCGTCCCTTTTCTTTATGGATCATGGTTCATAAAAAATCACAATCAAGAGTGAAAAGAACTTATCGAAGTCCTACATAATTATTTCTTCATGAAGCCTTGAAGGCATACAATTCTCCTTGCTTGCCCTTTGCGAAATGGAAACACAGAGAGGATCTGTTTTGAGAACAAGACCTCTTAGATAATGAATGGAAGTAACCTCCTTCAGCTCAGGGCTTCACCTTTTATAAAAATAGATCACTCCATTTTCTGTGTTTTTAAATACCAAAATATATTCCTTGAAGATTGCATCTCTGAATTGTTGAGATATTCATTATTTTAAAATTCTTCAAGCCATGGATGAAGATATGCACATATCTTAGTTGTTTCCTTTTCAACGCAGGTTCCTCATTTACTATTAGGAAATATTGTGAATATGATTGAGATTGAATGAAATCTCCATTTAAATCCACACTCAAATTATCAACATGGACTTGGAAAATCCCTTTTCATCTCCCGAGCCTTCAACATCAAGATATCAAATGCATGCATAAGGAAAGTCGCATGCATGGTCTCAGTTCGATCAACCGGTATTCACAATGTTAAAATGACAAGTAATGGTGGCCCAGATATGGTTCTTTATAATATAAGGTGGATAGGAGTCATGTCGGCGTGTGCCGGAGGAAAAATACGATGGCACAACATCTTCAATTTCTATGGGATGATCAAAATCCTCTGGTTCAAACATGCGAGGCATGGGATGGATGGATGGCGACGGTCAGATTGCAAATGCAAATTATATGGATGGATGAGATTGAGTTCATGTTTTTTAAATGAGGAATAATATACTCTTACTCTTCCCATATAAAAAATAGGATGTGGGGAGGCCACTATTTATCAATCAATTTGATCCACCATTCACTCATAATTCTCCTCCTCCCTCCATGGTACCTCCTCGTACCGTGTTCTTAACAGGCACACTCTACGCCCACCCTCCACATAGGCTTCAACACAACTATGCATGTTCACTCATGTGGGCCTACACATGGCCATGCCACTTGTAAGCTGGCCTGACTGTCTTCCCCTTGGGTGAGGTCAACTCTGTTTAACATATTCATTGGGCCAAGTCTGCTGACTAGCTTGTGGGATGACCCAATTTTTTAAGTTAAGACTATAAAAAATAATACTTCTATGTGAAACATTTCATGGCCTCTATAAATAATAAACCTCATGTATGGATACCAAAAATACCAAGACTCTTCTAAAACCATCATTCATCTTTTCTTTTTGGAATATTAATTCCAAATAACACTCTTCAATCATCATCTTCAATATTCTAGACTGTGTATCCCATATGATGAATGTTCTTTGAACTTAGGATCAATGCATCAATCGTCTGAATAGACACCATAAAGAATTTATCAATTATATATGTATTATCAGTCCTTCATTTTGACTAGTATTGAAAACTTGTGACAACAAATTCAACTTCATACAATAGTGGTCCCAACATGTATAGGATCTGGGTGTCGCTACTTATCTCATTGGGGTGAGAATCAAGTCGTACATTGTTCTAGGAGCATCTTAATGCATAAGATTAGGGAATTTAATAATTTAGTTTAGCATCATATGGAAAGGAAAAATTATTTATTTTAGTTTTAGGTCCTATGACTGGGACTATAAATATAAAAATGATGAGCAACATAGGGATTATGGAGCCATGGATGTTCCGAAACACTTTAGATGAAGAGAGGGAAATTTTACACCATGATCTTGGGGGTTCTTAGATTAGATGTAGTGATATGGTATACGTATTCATTTAATGACCATGAAAAATGTTCCAATTTTTTTTTGACATGATTGTTTTAGGGATTATAGAGATAAAAGATGTTTATTTTGAGATAAAGGTACCTCTAGTTGAAATTCCTTTTGATATCAGTTTATGTAGAGCCAAAATGGGACATATTATATATAGTCAAAATAAATATTTCATATATAATTAGTCATTCTATCACTTATGGGTGGGGAAAGCATATGGAGATCTAAAATTTTATAAGAAAAAGAATATGATGTGTGGAATGGATGTGTACGAGCACAAAGAGAGAATTTAGACTGACATTTATTGTGGAGTGTGAAGTTACATGCATATAATTGGCTCATATATAGTGAATGAGATATTTTTTATTCATGTATATACCTATAAAATAAGTTATAGGTGTCACTACATATCCCATTGAGATGAGAATCAATACACACCTAGTATTAGAATAGAGATGTTGTGGGAGACCATCACCAAGTAATTTGATCCACTCAAGTGTGGACCAAAATGTTATGAATTTTTACAACATACAACAATGACATGAACCTTGTAGTTTTATGTCATGTGGCAAGGACATTGTCATACAGATTAATTTTGAGTGTCTTGGATGTTAGGTTATCCACTTTAAAGTCTTATATCTCAAACTATGGTGTCCAATTGTTTTAGGTTATATGACAAGGACCATATGTCATTCCTTTAAAGTTCATGCAATGAAGAATAAAGTTTTTGTATTTTATCATCATGTGACAAGGAATAAAATTATATATCTTTATCACATGAAGTATTTATTGAGAAATATTTCATTTTTAGGCATTGTAACAAGTTCCCCATCACTCGAGATCAATGAATAAGCTCTATTGTGAAAGAAATTATATTTTATGTAATGTCCTTCACACTTTGGATTATGATTTGGGGGTTTCTAAATAGGTATCATTAGATTCCTAAAATCCAAAACATGTTCTCCTTGAAGGAATGAATGGAGAAAAACTTTCTTGTTGAAGGTTCGTGCTATCCTGTTTTGGTATATTTCTAAATGATGCAGGTTATACAACCTTTTATCATCATGTCACTCTAACTTGTAACATTTCTTTTGTGATTAGTCATGATCTGAGATTTGTCCATAGATATATATTCAGAGTGAGGGAAATTGGACCTCAATGGGTAGCACTTCCTCTATTTTACAAAGCAGTGAATAAGGGGTTACCAATGTAACTGTGTGGGTTGTGGTTTGTTAAGACCACATGGAGTACGTGAGATTTTTTGGCCAATATTTATTTTCTATATCTATAATTTTCTAGATAATGATTAAAATATTTTTATTAAATCCCTCTATCTATCCATTTTCCTTCGAATAGTAGAGAGATGAATGGTTGGATTTGATGATGTAATCTTAGTACACATTATTCAATTCAGAAGAGTAGAAGTTGGCATTGTTATACACTAGTATTGAATGAGGGACACCAAATCTAGTGATGATGTTTGAATTCTAGTAATTGATGATACTTTTGGTATTTAATTACTTCATAAGTAACACATCAACCCATTTAGAGAAGAAGTGAGTAACAATAAGGATGTATTTGAACTACTAGGTCATAAATGGAAGGTACAATCCTATAACATCCATTCTAAAAAGAGAGAATGACTAAGAGTATTTAGCTATTTGTAGAAACTCCAGGGGTTGATGGATTAAGTTGGAATTTACTTTGTAGGAATGAAACTTTTTTACAAATTTTGTGAATTTCTAAATCATATAATTCCATAAATACCCAAGACTCATTATTTGGTGAGAAAGAATATTTCATAACTGATGAGAACAACAAGAACCGACATGAACTTACTTCGTAGTGGCAATCATTTCCTCCCCATCAATGAATCTAAGAATAAATCCATCAAATCTTATCTTATAAATAACTTTTTGATTACCTGGGATTTCATAAAGGGTGTAATTGACTGCAAATTGACAGATCTATTCTTTTCCAACTCTATATAGGTAACGGAACTCATCTTATAGGTATTACATATGGGTTTCATCGACTGGTTTTTTATAATTATCTGGTTTCATGATATAATTGATCTTTTTGATCTCTTCCATGTCACTTTGAACAAACAATAATAATGTTTTGAGGTGGGTGATGCTGATGACTATTTCATCCTAATCTAGATCTTCTAAGGCATCATCAACATTTAATAATACATCTTTCTAAGTATTTATTGAATGTGGAATATGATTTAGTGTTGGGTTATAAGGTAATTTTACCCTCAATCCTTGAAAATAATTTAGTAGGGGGATTAGATCTTCTTTCATGATAGTGTAATCACCGTTGATCTTCTTAATTAGCAACCTAGAATTACCATTGATTCTTAGGTTAGTCTCCAGTATTTGAAAAGACAACTCTAAGCCTTAATTGAGGACTTGTTATTCAGATTTATTATTAGTGCGACTTTCTGATAAAAGAAAGTAGTAAGATACAATTACCTTTCCGTGATAAAGGAGAACAATTTACCACCCGAATTTGTTGATCTTGGGGTCTCCCATTATATTTCCAATTGGTCTTCCAGATGAACCACCAAAGTTTATCTCCCAAATTCATCTAGAGTCATGGATGATGAAGATATCCTCATCTGGTAGTTTGGTACTCATTGACACTTCTTCTATAGAGGGATGTTCTTCTTGGAAGTTTTCTAGGGCCTTCCCTTTTATCGCCTTCCACTGGATCAACCTAATGTCAAACTATTGGAGAATGACTACCCATCATGTCAAACTTCAAATAAACATGGAAAAATTGATGATTTATTTTCACAGGTCATTTTGAGAGACCAAATGGTTCACATGGTGCTGTAGATAATTCAATAATTTTGGAATTGAAAAAAATAAAATCCACAGAGTTATTCTTAATATCCGAATTCAAAGTCTTAGTGTTGAGAATGGTGTGACTGAGAAAATAAAGGTCGTTCTCACTACCAACATCATTTTTCTATGTAAGGAAAGAACCCAACATCCATTCCAAGGTCATCATGTATAGTATGAGTATATTTCCTTCAATTAGTGGCATCAACACTGGTGGGATCAAGAGATATTTATTGAGGTTTTTAAATTCTTCATGGAAATAATCAGTCCACTAAAACAAGACACATATCTTTATTAACCTGGTGAATGGAAAAAAACTTCTTTGAGGTTTCCTATGAATTGTATAAAATAGGAAAGGATTCCCTATAGTCCTATCAAGTATTTGAAGTTTCAAGGAGGTAAAATACCTATAATTTCCTTGGTCTTCTCAGGGTTGTCTTTAATGCCACGATGGAATATGCAGAAGGTGAGAAATTATTTGAGGTAACACCAAAATCACATTTCAGGGAATTCATATTTCGTCTATGTTTTAGCAGTTTGTTAATAATGATTTCCAAATTGGTAAGGTGATCAAACAATTTCCAGGATTTTACCACCAAATAATCAACAAAAATATTAATAACTTTCCTAGGAGGGATTCAAAGATGTAATTCATGAAACATTTCTATGTTGTGTCAATATTATTTAAGTCTAAGGGAATCACCCAGTAGAAGAATAATCCCTGGGGGACTTGAAGGAAGTAGATTATTCATCTTATGGGGACATTCAAAATCTGGTATACTTTGAATAGCCATTCATTAATGAGAGGTGTTGATAAATATACATTTCATTGACCATAAGTTCAATAATTAGAATCATGAAGTCATATTTCAAATAGTTCCAGTTGATGTCTTTGAAATCAATGAAAACCCTGATATTACCCTTATTTTTCTTAATGGGGACAATGTTGGTGAGACATTTTTGGTACAAGAATTCCTGAATAAAATCATTATTTATGAGTTTTAAATTCCATCTTTAACATTATCATAATGAGTTGGACGTGTCCTTCTAGACTTCTACATGTAACCATAAGGGTCTCCAAGAAATCCTATGGCAATTGGTAGCCACTTTGGATCAAGGCCAAAAATCTCTTTGTAATTCTAATAAAACACATCCCAGTGCTACATTAGAAAATATTTTTAAATTTCTTGCTCATCAAGGGGCATAGTTTTGTTGATCAATCTTGTTCACAGATACTCCTATGTACCTATATATATTTTTTATAGTCCATCGATAGTAGTTTAGGATACTTTATTGAATACTAGAGGAGTATCTCTGAGGTTGTTTTCTTCCTCTTCTTTCTTTTCCTCATTTTCTTTTTCTATGTTTATGTTAGGATGGATGATAAATGAAGGAGAATAATTAAGGAAAAGGGAAAGGTTGGTTTCCCAAGATCTATCTTCCAATAGTGATATCACGACTTTGCTGGGTTTAGAAAATGAAGTTGTAGTCTGCTGAAGTTTTAGAGGATTTTCATTTGATATATCACCGCCGGTAGAGGAATCAATGGATTCTTTGCTTACATCAAGTTAAACTGACATGGATGATATCATGAATACCAGAGAACACATATCTAAGTTTGAGTTGATGTATTCAACCTGAAAAATAAGAGACATATATTCATTACCAATTCCTTCTAATGGGTTAATTGAGGTCAATTTTAGACCATTTTGAGTGGTAACCCCAGTGATGCTATTAGTTATGGGTTGTTTCTCTTCTCTATGAAATAATCTTGGATTAATATATTGAGATTCACAAGAATTGAATCGATATTTTTCACCATGAAACATCCCAATCAGCCTATTGATACAATATTTATGTTATGATAAAGGGATAACTACATGGTGATGAAACCAGGGCCTTCTAAGAAAGACACTAAAAGCTGTATCTTGAAGAATGACCAAGAACTCTGAGTCAGACACTAGATTCCCGAACCAAGATCTGATCTTAATGTGTCCAATGGGGTTTTATTCACTTTTATCATACCCTTGAAGAGTTTTAGTGGAAGGGGATAAATCAAATTTAGTGTATACCCATTAGTGAATCATTCTAAAAGGAATGTGGTTGAATCACGATCTATTTTCAATGAAAGATTGATGAATTTCAATGTTTTCTAATCTTTGGGATATTTATAGGGGCCTGATCTGTCCCTGTATAAAATTATCTCTATCCTATACAGTGAAATTGATAACTACATTAAATTCTAAAGGGTTAATCTGTTTGAGATATAACTCATAAGTAGTGAATTCACCTTTGAACTCTTGAAGGAACAAAAAACCATCTACATGTTTTCCTTATAGATCCATTAAAAAATTATGAGCATCCAGAATTGAAATCCTTTCCATAACGATGGCCAGTTACTTCAGGATTTCAAAATTTTGGGTTGAAGTTCTACCTTTTCTTATGGGAAACTATTACCTAGAAGGAATTTATGGAAATGACATGCCTAGGGAATATGAGTATGGTGGTTGAGCATATTGGGAGGGAATTTTTTATATTATTGGATCGTTCCGTCTTGGCCAGGCTAGTTTCCTGGGCTAGTCACGTTGTCGAATATTCATCAATCTATCTTTAAAAATTATTGATTATGAATTATTTTTTTCATGTGTGGAGACATTCTTATTCTAGTTATGCTTATACAAATTATTTTCCATGGGTTTTGGTAGTGCAGATAGCTTTAGTAGGGATGTAGCTGGTATATTGCCTTTGAATTCATTTTCACCTCCCTCTATTTCCTCAGATCCCGCGGCCTTGATTCATGTCTATAAAATTTGGTGTGGGAGTTTGAGGTTAATAATAAAACTCATAATAAAATGTAAGATCCATTAAATGAATTACATTAAATGAATTAAATTAAATGAATTACATTAATCTATCCTATATGGTGGGCCCCAATATTTAGTTAAGGGGAAATAATTCAGGAAATCATCAAGGACAACATGGATAGGTATTTTGGGTTATTCCAGGGTTAACAAGTTATTTTCTAAGGTTGAAAAGAAATATCCATGAACCTACTCATCTCATAAGGAGTAGAATTTGTTCTTACAGTATCCATACTAAGAGCATCACATCTCTTTCCTTTCACCTCAATGAGGAAACAACATCTAAAACTACCATTCAAGAGGAGGTACCATGTGATGAGGTGCGGGTTTGGATTTAGAGATAGCGTAGTGGTTGGTTTCAAGGTAACAATTGTGGTTTCCACTCCACCCACCGTCTTCCCTTGAGACACTAGTATATGATGGGAGTTAGCCTTGGTTAGACAAATTGAATCTAAAAAAATTGTATTACTATAATAAGATCATAAAATCCAACTAGGAACTTTACTTGGATATGTAGTGTTTGTCTCTTTTCATGAAGATTCTTAATGAAAAGAACTAGTAATCCTTTTTAAGGTAGATACAAGTTCAGAGAATAATTCAAAATCTTCTGCTTGATAATAAAATATTGTTTCTGACGCTTTCGCCGGGGCGCACGCACCCGTCCGTCCACGGAGGAGGACGTGCAGCGCTTGTTGCCCCGCATTCCTGCTTTCCAAAGGTGGGCGACATTCGCTCCTTATTCAGGGACGTCTGCTCCTTGATCGAAACGGGATGATGGGATGTCGGTTCTTCCTCCTATGGATTCCTCCTTATAACTCGTCACCTAGTCCGGGTCTCCCTCATAGATTTAATACGTAGTTCATGAAACTCTTCCCAGTTCCATGTTTCCATGGATTCCGGTTAATTACACTGCTACTTTCGGGACATTCCAAAGGGTCCGGTCAGGGCAGCAACCTTCAGTCGGGGGAGTAGTCACGTTGAGGCATCAGTAGCGTGTCTGGATGCTGGGGAACCTGGCATGTCTGTCTATTATCCCTGGTCACAGGGCTTCTCGAGGGCGTGGAATCCCAAGGCATCCCACATCGAGCGCGGGGAATTATATTTCATAGACACATATCTGAGGTTTTCCTCAGCTTCCCGTGTTTAACACAGGGTATGCCGCGAGTTTAACGTCTAGCGGAGACGGATCAACCAAACCAGAGCGTTATCTAGGATAGATCGGATTGAGGGATTTCCCTTGAAGGGATGCCGATACCGGGGCCAGCCCATGGGCGGCTGTGAAGAGGAGCATACTGACATGGTCTCACCAAGATATAGCAGTCCGGGCGAGAATCGGGATGGGTGGTAGGTGGATGAATGGAGTGGAGGTGGAGTGAAATGGAACCAAAGGGGTGATGGTGAAGTTGGGATTGAGCCTTGAGGAATCTTCCTACGTATCCCCGTGGTAGGGAATCAAAGTCTGCGTAGTTCGGGATGGTGCCGGTAAACCGACGTGAAGGTGGACCTTGGCCCGATGAATGTCGTCAGCGAACCAACGTGAAGGTGGACCTTGGTCCGATGGGAATCGTCAGCGTACCGACGTGAAGGTGGACCTTGGTCCGATGGGTGGTGGGCTTGAACCTCGGGGAGGCTTCCTACGTACCATGCCTTGACATGGATCAAAGACTTCATAGTTCAAAGGGTTTCATCGGTGAACCGACGTGAAAGTAGACCCGTGGGTCCACTAGTGGTGGGCTTGAACCTTGGGAAGGTTTCCTACGTACCATGCCTTGACATGGATCAAAGACATCATAGTTCAGGTTGGGGAATACAGTTTAACATCATGCAGGACAATAGTTAACCCTGACGTGAATAAACGACAGGCATTGGGTGTCAGTGAACTGACATAAACGATGGGACCTTGGTCCAATGGGAGATGGGGGCTTGTCACACCGACAAGGAGACGGTCTGGGCCAATGATTGTTGGGCTTGAACCTCAGGGAGGCTTCCTACGTACCATGCCTTGACACGGATCAAAGTCATCGTAGTTCGGATTAGGGAATACAGTTTAACGTCATGCGGGATGGGGGTGAACCGATGTGAATGAGTTCGGAATGACCAGATGGTGGGTTTGAACCTCGTAGAGGATTCCTACGTACCATGCCTTGACATGGATCAAAGACCTCGTAGTTCGGGTTAGTCACAACGGCTTGCCGTCGGACTGGAATTGCAGTTTAACGTCGTGCTGGACGTAGGTAGAACTCGACGTGAATTGGATGATGGGTGGGCTTGAACCTCGTGGAGGCTTCATACGTACCACGCCTTGACATGTATCAAAGACCACGTAGTTCAAATGGGGCTTTGTTGGAGAACCGACCTGAAAGTGGACCTTGGTCCAATGAGTGGTGGGCTTGAACCTCTGGGAGGCTTCCTACGTACCATGCCTTGACATGGATCAAAGACCTCGTAGTTTAGGTGGGAATGGGTGTGTAGTTTAATGTCATGCAGGACAATGGGAGGGGCACACAGTTTAACGTCATGCTGGACGAGGGCAAAACTCGACGTGAATGAACGACCGAGCAATGTGGCTTGAACCTCATGGAGGCTTCCTACGTACCATGCCTTGACATGGATCAAAGTCCTCGTAGTTCTCTAAAGGGTTGGGGGTCAGGGTCAGTGCTCACTCTAATCCCACGTGAGTCATGCTCGGTGTGAGAAACAAGAGGTTGCAAGGACCTGACGATCACGTCGCGAAGGATGAGTCCGTGAGAAGCGAGAGGGGCTTACGCGTTAGGCGGCCCATGGTGCTGGGACTTACTCCAGGATGGAGGCCCAAATGGGGGGTGCCTCATTCCCTATCACGCCCTCCACTGACCGTGGTAGTGGGGAAGTATGGAGATGCATGGGTGCAGCCATCCGTTGGGGAATTAGGGTCGCCATTCTCCTGAGAACATACGCCACTCCAATAAGGAGGATATCATCCCTTGTGGATGGGTGATTCCATTCCTGTGGAGAAGAGTGGTGTAAAAAATGTTCGAGCTGGGGGGACCCTTCGTGAGAGAGACAAGGTCGGATCACAGTTTAACGTCATGTGTTGAGGACGTGGTGCTTGGCAGTTTAACGTCCTGCAGCTCAGACGAAGTTGGTTCACTCCGCACCCCTAGGACTTACATAACCGGTACCCTCTGGTCCTTGGGGAAGGGAAGGTACCAGTAAGGACATGGTTAAGGGGGGTTGTGGAACGAACCATCAAGGGGTCCACGTTAGCATGGCTATGTGAATAAGCAATAGCCATTAGCGTGCCTATGCGAAGAAGCATTAGGCAAAGCAACGCTACGGGTGGTATTGTCCATGGGACTTTGAAATCACATCGTGCAAACCTGGAGGGTCGCACGGGAAGAGGAATCGCTAAGAAAAGGAGTGTGCTTCACGAAGTGGAGTGCCTTGGCCTTGGAATGGGGCATAGGTGTGAGTGGGAGGTGCTTCGCAAAGTGGAACAGTGTTCGCGGATCACTACCTCGTGAAGAAGGGGTGCCTCACGAAGCAGGGTCCTGCGAGGCAGTGTGCTTCGCGATGCGTAGAGATCCTGCCTTAGCATAGGGATCACATGTCTGGTTTGGGTGTTTCGCGAAGCAGAAATGCTCCGCGGCTTCCTGGGTTCCCTTGGGAATCCCCTTCCTTCGCGAATGCCCTTGAGCTTCGCGAAGGGAATCTTTCTTGGAAGAGGGGCTCAAAACGAGACAAAGCAGAGGCATCTCACGAAGTAGAAGTACCTCACAGAGCTCATGATTCCCGGGGCAAAGAGTGCTTCGCGATTCGGGAGAGGAGAAGCCGAAAGGTTAGATTGTCCATCTTCAGGACTCAGGGGGAGTCCAGTATTTATAGGCAAGGGGAGCCGCGAAGCAGAACTCGCGCACCGCCTCAGGTGCTTCCCGGCGCACTCGCGAACGTCAACGGCATCCGCGGAGGGTTAACACCTCTGGAGCTTCGCGGCGGGCTCACGAATGTCAAATGCGTTCGTGGAGCGTTACCACCTCTGGAGATTTGCGGCGGGCTCACAAACGTCCAATGCGCTCGCAGAGGGTTACCGCCTCTGGAGCTTCGCGAGGCCGCGATGATCGGGGCGCTTCGCATCGGGGTTCGCGTCGGGGCTTCGCGTCGGGGCTTCGCGTCGGGGCTTCGCGAGGCAGCGCGCCAGCCTTTTTCGTGCCTTCCTTTCATGCCATATTTTGGCACAAACAAATATAAAACACACTAATTTTATCATCTATATATATACTAAAGCAAGAATTTTTCCAGACAAGCGTAACTCCCATAGCCCTCCGCTCCACCTATTCATCCCAAACCTAATTACCCACCCCGACTCCAGACATCCATTCAGGATTTACCTACACCGCTCCTCCATAGCGAAAACCCTCAACATCCACCTTCTTTATTGGACGATTCCTTCAACAGATGCATCTCCACTACCACCGCGATTCACCTACACTGCTCAGCCATCGGTAAAACCCTCAACCTCCACCTTTTTAATTGGTCGAATCCTTCATATTTTTCATCTCCACGGCCGTCGTGATTTACCTACAACACCTTTCCATCGGTAAAACCCTTGGCAACAACCTTCTTCATCTGATGGTTCATTCCTAACCTAAATCTTCACTTCATTCGGCATCTTCCATATAATGCAATTAGAAAATTTTACATTCCAATATCGACATGGTCTCTCCTTGTAGACATCATCTACTCACCTACATATATTTCCACTATCGTGCCTAAAATATTCCCATTCACATGATTTGATTTCTCCAGTATTACGGCTTCATCATCGACAAAATCCAATGACAACATACTTCTTGTAAATCAAGACCCAACACTTATTTGCAACACACCAACAAAATCACTATAGAAATCAGAAAACTAGGGATTAAGAACCTACCATAGTCAGTGCTGGAACTCTTAGGTCTCAAATATTTCTTTCTCAGTTACCAGGTAGCATCTATAAGCTTCTGAAACAGGTATGTCTGGATACTCTATTGTCATACCTACAACTTTAGTTCATGTTCACATTAATTACGGATTCACAGAGACTACTGAAATTTCATAATACTATAACCTAATTCAATAATGATAGTTTTACCTGTCATCTCCATTTAACTTGACCTGTATTTAGACATATGACAACACAACCAATCAAAGCATTTATTCATGAAGATTATAATTATTGTTTTTCTTTAGTATTTACGTACTCAATAATATGTTCATAATACTGCCATGTAGTATTTGATCTACCTTATATCAATGTCTGACGAGAGATATCAAGATTTATATATTAATGTCTGCAGTAAGTAACTTTCATATGTACCGTTTGGACATAAAACCCTTAGAATGTGACTACATCCACATTATAAACACAATTGTGT
The DNA here is from genome assembly GCA_963277665.1 of Viscum album. NCBI lineage: Eukaryota > Viridiplantae > Streptophyta > Magnoliopsida > Santalales > Viscaceae > Viscum > Viscum album. The sequence goes on along the minus strand of OY728155.1, from coordinate 1,153,677,484 downwards.
TTAGAATATATATTGTCTATCATCTGATCACGACATTGCATTTCTGGTTTTTATGGTTCTGTTCTATTCCTTTACAATCAATTAAAAAAGATACACTATATAAACATGCACTCCGTGTCGAGATTCAAAGACACACGACTACAAAGAAGACTACTACGACAACAACTATAATCATATTCTCTTATTTTTACCCATCATTCTAGATAGTGTTTCGTTATTTACCAATAAACAACTTCTATGTTTTACATAATTGCAATGGCACAGGAAGATTGTCTACTTAAAATATTATTGCAAGTCAACCTATAACACCAACAACAAGCATGCCAAGAGGTGTCTGGTTGCCTCTTACACCAATATCCAGTAATTGTCAGTTCAATTTACTATTTCCATTACTATTTTTTAGTTAACATATTTCAAATGAAAGTATCATACTACTTTACTATAATATCTTTCTTCTTGACAATATATATTCCAACATTACTGTGAATATTACGATAAAACTGACCGCGGGACAATGTTTTACAACTAAAGTTGTCACACTAGCTAATAACATAGTACTACATAGACGCATTCCATTCTCACCTATATGCAGAAATGGTAATTTCAGTTTACTCTCTACTATTTAAATACATTGATTTCATATTGCAAAATATGTAATCATAGGTCGCTAAACCATTTCATCTTCCTGTTTCACAGTCCCTCATAACTGTTCGGATCTGTCAACATTCTATGATGGATCAAACAAAAAAAAATAAACGACCAAATTCCATGATACAACACAGTCTTTCATTCTGTAAGAATGTTGTTAGTGAACTTTGTTTCAATAAATGGACAATATGTTGAATTTCTATTAAGCATATTCATTTCTCATTATTACTCTTACAAGGTATGAATACAAATGGATGTACTATTACAGAGCCATCTGATGCCTCCTCATAATTTTAAGTATAAATTAGTCGACTATATGATTTACTCTCTACCAGTACAATATAGAATTATACACATGTGCCATCAATAATGAACAATACTACTTCTACCAATATCGGAAACCATATTCATTTATCAACCACATCCGTTTACTGCTGTCCTAATGCCATTACAGGTTTCTAATCTCTATCTATTTATATATTTAAAATTTATACCTTTTATTAACAATGTTATAAATAGTGTCATTTTAATGACACAACCATGAAGGTACTACACATCATACCAATGAACAGAAAATGAATAATCTGACGATCGGAGAAACTACTCCATCAATAAACTATGACATGGATCCTGTTATAAACTATAGAGGTATGTCAAATTTGACATTATATTTTCCACAAAAATATTTTTTGATGAATGTTTGCAATTATTAATTACACATTAATAACGAATCACTACAAGTCGAATGTTGCAAAAATATCACTTCACGTAAAAAGTCCTAAAGAAATAAGATAATTACATTAACGTAATGCCAATTTTATAAAATTTAATAACATTCTAACCAATGGGGTTATTCTAATGATGGGGGAATGCAGGTACTACACATCCTCCCAAGGAACTAGAAGTGCCGAATCAAACAACCATAGAAACTACTCCTTCAACAATCATTGAAAGAGGTTTTGCTATTAACTTCAGATGTCTGTCATACTTTATTACAGATTTTCAACAGAAAAACTATTTCATTGTAAGTTTTCTATTTTTATTTTGACATTAATAATGACTAACTGCATCTCGTATGTTGCAGATACATCATTGCAACTTCAATATCCTGAACAAACAGGTTATCTACATTTAATTAGTACTCAAATTACTACCATGTATTTGTATATGTTATAATTAAAAAACTATTTCCATCCCCATTATTTTTAACTATACTTACATTTTTCTCCTACATAATATTCAGATTGTGGAGACCCTACTAACATTTGTGAGTACTGAAGTTTAAACAATTAGTATGAAGAGAGGAGTAAAAAATATAGCCACCGACATATCCCATGGTTTTCTTTATGTTATTCGCTGGGAAAAGTTTCATTACAATAGTTGCCTGAATTTCCAGAATAACTTCAATAATTACTTTTCAATTCAACCTATAGTCATTCAAAAACATTCCAAGACCACATGCACATTTACAATTCACTGTTTTCATTCACATCATTGGGTGGAAAAGTAGACAAATCTGTGAACTGTGGAGGGTCTCCAAATAATTTTAGATTAAATGGACAGAACTACCATCATATTGGAAGTTTATGTCTTCCTAATGGACAACCACCAAAGTTTTATTAGCTATATGTATATGAAACAACTAATGAGGCTCACAATAGACTGTGGGCCATCAGGTGACTACTACATTTAGTGGTAACATTTCTTTTTTTTGGTCTTCTGGTTTTAACTACTTAACTATTTCATATGAAGCTTTGACGACAGGACTGAAAACTCTATTATACAATTAAGTGTTGTTCAGAAACTACAAGAAATGATCCATGAAATTAATGCTTTATCACAAAAATTCAGAACTTCTAGGGAAGATATCAAAAGTACTGGCACTCAAATTTAAAGCTCAGACTACTTAGAAGATGAGGAAGTGATGCACAAACATACAACTTACCAACAACATCTGAGATCTCAATACGATTGTTGGTGACATTGAAGATATTAATCATGAGAGAGATATCATCATTCAAAGAGAAAGTGTCAAATTTCAGTGCATAGATGAGCTTCACCCAAATTACCTACCTCTACAATATCCATTGGTTTTCACAGGAGGAGAGGATGAATATGTCGATAACATATTCCATTGTGCGACCACCTTCAATCCAAGTGCAAAACTAAGAAAATTTACAAGGAGATAATATTTCTCCTTTCACCATCAGTTCTGTTAAAATGATTCATCATGTCTACTTTATTCAAGGAGGCTTATACAACAGTTTATTGTGGACGCATATACAATCATTGAGTCTTAAAGACTATCTTTTATTTGCTTCAATAAAAAGCATTTTAGGGCAGAACTTTACAATTGTTTGCAGGATGATTTCCTTAGAGGTGATCGAGATGGGTCTTTATGTGGGAAGCGTATCATTTTACCTTCCTCATTTACGGGCAGTACGAGATATATGATTCAGAATTACCAAGATACAATTTCAATCTATAATTGTGCGGGGGTATCCAGATCTTTTTTTAACATTTACATGTAATCCAATGTGGCCTGAAGTTTCGAGATTTGTTAAGGAAAAAAATATACGCCCATCAGACTGTCCTCATATACTTTCAAGAATATTCAATATTAAGGTGGGGAAACTAATGAAAAATTTACATGAAGGTTTTTTTTTCATAAAGTCTCGAGCAGGTACAAAGCTTCTTCACTAATGAGATTTACTATTTTATTTTTTTCTTTTAACAGCATATTACACAATACTTCCACATGCTTTCTCATATATCCTTCATCTTCCAATGTAGTTGTTCGTACTATAGAGTTTCAGAAAAGAGGAATAATACACGTGCACATTCTGTTATTTCTTAGCCATAAAGACAAAGTTGTCACTCCAACAGACATTAACAAAATTGTTAGGGATGAAATTCCAAATAAAAGTACCTTTCCAAAACATCATGAAGCAGTAGAAAATTTTATGATCCATGGGACTTTTGGCGATGTGAATCGTCGCCCACCTTGAATTAATAATGGAAAATGGTCAAAATATTATCCAAATTTTTTTTTTGAGAATACAACAACAGATGATGATGGTTATTTTGTCTATCAGAGAAGGAATTCTGGATGCACAGTTGTCAAAAATGGATTTTCATTAGACAATCGTTTTGTTGTGCCATACAATTCAGTTCTTCTTCTAAAATATAAAGCTCATCCTAATATTGAAATTTTTAGTCAATCCTCCTCTATCAAATACCTTTTCAAATATATAAGAAAAGGTCATGATCATGTCACCACAACACTTTATGACAACAACAATCATCTATCTAATAACAGCGTTGATGAGATTAAAATGTACTATGACTACCGGTACATCTCACCCTATGATGCTTCCTGGAGGATCTTTTCTTACAATATTCATTCTATATATCCTCTAGTTGATAGACTATAGTTTCATTTACATGGACAGAACAACGTGACGTATACAGACTGTGAAAATATTGGAGACATATGAAATAATAGCACCAGTTCTAATACCATGTTCACATATTGGTTTGAAGCAAATTTGTGGTACCCAGAGGGAAGAACTCTAACATATGCAGAATTACCAACAAGATTTGTCTACCTGTATCGTGAAAAAAAATGTTACCTGTGAAAACAGGGATTCAATATTGGCAGAATGTACTATTTTTCACCGTCTTCTGGTGAACTATATTACTTACGGATTCTACTTACAAAGGTCAGAGGTGCGACTTCATACGATTCTATTAGAACGGTGAACAACATTAATCATAGTACATTCAGACAAACCTGTTCAACAATGGGACTATTATATGATGATAATGAGTTCATTAAAGCATTAAAAGATGTCTCCAAATGGGGAATGGGACACTCATTGCGAAGACTCTTTTCCGGAATGTTGTTCTCAAATACCATTTCCTGACCTGATGTTGTTTGGCTTGAAACTTGGAAGATTCTAACTGAAGATATTGAATATTCCCAACAACAACTCCTGTAAATACAAGGTACAAACAACTTACCATATTTTTCAATACATATCAATTATATTATATTGGACTCTAATACTATTTCCCTATCATGTAGACCTGACAATGACGGATCATCAAAAACAAATGTTAGGTTTGATTGAAATAGACAACGTTCTACGCAGCAACGGTAAATCTCTTCAATGTTATCCTCCAATTCCCATTCTTGATTACTCATTAGCTGCTCATCCAAATCGATTAATTGAAGAAGATATCAATTACAATAGGTAGAAAAATCATACTGAGTACTCATCATTGCACAATATGATTACCATTGATCAAAAACATGTAATTGGTAGAAGTATGTCTACGTTATGTTCTGATGTTGGGGGATTTTTTTTATTGCATCGATTTTGAGGGATGGGTAAGACTTTTATCTGGAGAGTCTTAACATTTTTACTAAGGTCATAAGGTAAAATTGTACTTGTAGTTGCTTCCAGTGGAATAACATCTTTACTTCTACCAGGTGGGAGGATATCCCATTCTAAATTTCGTATTCCCATATCTAAAAATGATCACTCAGTCTGGAATATTCAGCAAGGGAGTGATATTATAGAACTACAACAGTCAAAAAAATTGATTATCTGGGATGAGGCTCTAATGCTTCAAAAAAACTGTTTTGAAGATCTTTATCATACATTAAGAGATATACTTTTAGTGAAGAATGAAAATTCTTCTAATTTAACATTCGGCGGTCTAACGATTGTCCTTGGTGGAGATTTCAGACAAATTCTTCTAGTTATCCCTACTGGTGATAGAAATGACATTGTATTTGCAAGTATAAGTTCATCATATCTATGGAAACATTGTTAGGTTTTAACATTGACAAAAAAACATGAGATTGCAATCTAAAGATTCAAATGATGGTTCTGATGAGGTGCAACAATTTTCTAAGTGGGTATTGGATATTGGTGAGAGACACGTTGCTGAGCTCAATATTGAGGATGGTTGTATTCAAATCCCATCAACATACCCCCTGAGAACAAATAAAACACCTCTAGAAGCATCTGTTGATTTTGCATACCCAGATTTCAACATTAACTATGGATCTATTTCATATCTATAAGGTCGTGCTATATTAGCAACAACTCATGACATTGTTAAAGAATTCAATGACTACACGTTAAATCTAACTTCATCAGGAGGAAAAGATTACTTCAGTTCTAATTGAGTTTGCAATTCCAGTTTTGATACTGATCGGCCTGAGAACATATATACAACAGATGTTTTAAATGGTATCAATGTCTTTGGACTTCCTGCACACAAAATTACTTTGAAGGTCGGTGTACCAATTATGTTTCTTAGAAATGTAGATCAATCAATGGGGTTATGAAATGGTACTCGTCTTATTGTTACACACTTGGGTGACCATGTAATCAGAGTTGAAATTTTAACTGGTAGTCATTCCAGGTATCTGACATTCATCACAAGAGTTAATATGACACAAAATGATGACAGATGGTCTTTCACACTACAAATAAGACAGTATACTTTGACTGTTTCTTATGCAATGACTATTAATAAGAGTTAAGGTCAATATCTGTATTCTATTTGTTTATATCTATGCAATCCTATGTTTTTTCATGGACAACTTTATGTTGTCGTATATAGAGTTACGCCACCAAGGGGTTTGAAAATTGTTCTTGATGATTGAGATAATCCAACATCTGACTGTACACAAAACATTGTGTATAAAGGAATTTTTGATAGCCTTTCTTAGGTATCTATTCATTAAATATATATTCATTTAGATTCTTTTATCAATTACATATATATATAATCTGATTACTCATATTGCAGCTTACTATGTAATATCTGTAGACTAATTGAAATCATACAGAAACCAAAACATGTGACGAAGAACGTGTCTTTTGAATGATATTACTATTGAGGCTGATGAAACATTAAAGATACAAGTCCATGTATTGAATATGTGGTGTAATTCATCACCCAACTCGGAATTTGGTTCTATAGATCTGATTTTCTATGTTGATCAAGTGAGTTTATCCTCTCCATAAATTAGATTTTATGTACTGTTTTCATACTGCTAATACTTTGTACTTCTATTGCAGAACATTATTTCCTATAACTGATATGTGTCATATGATTTTTAAAGGTTTTCATTGTAAATAAATTGTGCAGGAGGCCAAAATTCAGTGCAAAATTACTAACCACCAGCTAATCAGAAAGTACAAACCACTACTGCGAGAAGGCTTGTGCTACATTATACAAAACTTCCAAATTACTCCTAATCAAGGGAGCTACTTGGGGATAAGACATGCTTGCTGAATTGTTTTTTACCACAACAACATATGTTCGACCTACCGATGCCCAACTGCCACTGTTCATCTTTGAGTTCACTTCTTTTGATGAAATTATTAACAAAGTCGTTTCAGAATAACAATTAATAGGTAAATTTCATTACAACTCTATATCTAGTAAAAACTAAAAATTTCATATACTACCACAAAACTGGGCAAGGAAGGTGCCTGCCTTTATCAGTGCTAACGGAAAAGCACTGATAAAGGGGTAGGCCTTTATCAGCGCTAAAACAAGCGCTGATAAAGGACACATTTATCAGTGCTTTAAATATCCCTTTATCATAGATTTTCTTAGCGCTCATAAATGTTACATTTATCAGCGCTTTGCTTAGCGCTGATAATATTTATTATATACTTTAAATAAAAAACACTTGTTATAACTAAATAAGTATATATATATAATTAAATAATTATAAGATTAATAATAAATATATTTATTTTATTTTTAAGATTTATTAGATTTATTAATTCATTATATATTTATTAATTCATTATATTTATTAGATTTATTAATTCATTATATTTAATATATATATTTATTATATTTATTTATATTTAATGTATTTGTTTTATTTATAAATATATAGTACGTTTTAATATATATGTATAATTAAAATTATTGAATATATATGTGTTTTCCAATGAATTGGGGTCAATGAATATATCATACCTGCATATATATATGTGTTTTCCAATGAATTGGGGTGAATGAATATATCATACATGCGTATATATATGTTCATATTGAATAATGTTCATTTATAGATTATAATTCTTTATGTTACCCATATAATATATATGTTATAAAAAATGTACACTTATAATTAAAATTAAATTATATTTAAAAAATAAGTATATATTTTACTATATTTTCAATGATATATATATAAATATACCTTTAAAAAAAATTATAAGTATAAATAGAGATATATATATTTAGAGTTAAATAAATATAAAATAATATAAATAAATTCTTAAATTTATACATTTATCAGCGCTTTTATTAGCATTGATAAACTACGTATTTATCAGCACTACAAAAGCGATGATAAAGAGTGTCTTTATCAGCGCTAAAATGAAAAGCGCTGATAAAGTCACTATTTATCAGCACTAAAAAAGCACTGATAGAGTCCAACCTTTATCAGCGCTAAAAAAGTGCTGATAAAGGTGGTATTTATTAGCGCTTTACATTTTAGCGCTGATAAATACCCCTTTATCAGCACTTTTTACTAGCACTGATAAAGGTCCACGCGGGATTTATAAAATCCACCGGGTCCTCCTCCTCCTCCCCACACCCTGTCAAGCTTTCGCGGAAGCCCTACACTGCGTTGATGCCTCTTCTCCACCGCTGCCTCCCCTCCGCCGCTGCCGCCGCCTCCTTCTCCTCCTCCTCTGCTGTGGCCGCCGCCTCCTCCTCCTCCTCCTCCGGTGCCTACTTCTCCTCATACTCCACTTCCCCCTCCTCTTGCACGGTGGTCTCCTCTCCGCCGCTCCTCCTCCTCCTCCTCCTCCACCGCGGCCTCCCCCTCCTCCTCCTCCACCAGCTCCTCCTCTTCCTCCTCCTCCACCTACTCTGATGCCTCCTCTCCACCGCGGCTCCTCCTGCTCCTCCTCCACTGCGGCCTCCTCCTCCTCCCGCTCCTCCTACTCCTACTCCTCCTCCTCCTCCTCCTATACTGCCTCTGCTGCCTCAGAGCTACCTCCGCTACGTCCACTGCCTCCGCACTTCCTCCATGTTGCCTCCGTGCTGCCTCCGCGCTGCCTCTGCATAGCCTCCACGCTGCCTCCACTACCTATGCTACCTTCGGTGCCTCCATTTTCGAGGCCTCCTTCTCCTCCTCCATCGGGTCCTCCTCTTTAAGGTGAGTAAAATTGAATTTCCATGAATTAACTATTTTTTCATTTATTGTCAATATTGATATTAATTATGATTTGGCATGATTCTTGTGTGTGATGCCTGTGTGTGTGACACATGTATATGTGGTTGGTTACTTGTTTGATCTGTATTATCTCTCCCCACTTATGGTTGGTTTACTTTGGAATTGATCTTTTTGAGTGGGTTTTGGTGCCTTTTATGCTTTGGTTCATTGTGTAAACCATTGTGGTTAATTATAATTCCCCTTGAATTTATTTAATTATAATTTTTTGTATTATTTTGGCCTCCAAAAGTGAACTATTGGATATAGGCATATTCATATGTGCACAGAGTGCAAATATGTATTGGTACACAAATGATAATGGCTTTATAAAATGACGCTCACTTTAAACCCTGGATTTTGAAACAATTTCCCTCCTTTTCTCTTTATTTTCTTTATCCCTCCTCCTTTCAAATGGTTCTTATAAAACCCCAATATTTCAAAAATGGATCCTTGGTTCCCAAATTTTAAATTTAGTTTCAAATGTGTTCCATAAATCTAGGTATGTTTGGCTTCTTGAGGTGTCTTTTGGTTTCTAAATGGCATAAAGGCCCGTTTGGAATCTTCAGAGCTTACATGGTGTTTTCCCCTTGGTTTTGAAAATGGGATTTGATTTGTAAATTTTAAAGATCTATTGGTATTTTGTGGTTCTTTGGAATTTTTTTTTGAAACTCATGTGATGTACAATCCCAGTTGGCACTTGTGTGTGACTTGATATGTGATGGGAACCTCTATGGTTGTCCCTCTATGGAGAGGTTTTCCACATAGTTGGTGTTGGAGCATGAGAAAGACATGCATAGAGCCATCTGTGTGTTATTGGTTTATACTGTGCATGTGATGGCCTATTCATTCTCTGGTATAATACTATAATGGAGCATCAATGTTGGTTGTTTACTATGGAGGTACACCATATGTCAGCAGGTGAGTCTAAACCTAGTAAGTATAGGGATTTCTTCTTGGCATGTTTAAGTAATTCTAATGATTACCTATCTATATGTTCTTCTTTATTTTTCTGCACTTTGGTTATCTACTTTTCTAGTATTTTTATACTTTTATTGTTTAAATAAATTTCATTATGGATCTGTTATCACCTTGTTTGGATTCTTATATTGAATATTGAATTCATTTTATAAACTAGATATCTATTTTAAAAAGGGAAGTCATGATTTGTTTTCAAAATGGATTTTCTAAAAAATATGTGTTGGTTCTTTAAATGATAAAAACCTATTTTATAAATGTATTTCAAACTAGTGTTTTTGTATTATTTCAAGAAAGGTAATGTATGGATTCTGTGGTTCTTACAGACTAAGTTGTTTTATTCTCACACCCTACTTGTGACACTCAACATCTGTATACCCATGTTATTTTTAGGTTTGGGTTTCTTGTTTAGGTTTCCTTTAAAGCAGGTTGGTCTTATAGTTAGTGGTAACCAAAAGTTCATGAGGGTATCTGTTCGGGTTCTGATTGATTCTATCTCTATTTTTAGTTTCTATTTTGTTCAGTTGACGCTGTATATGGATCATGTTTATGTATTCTTTATGTTATATGATTATGGATCCTCATGGTTTTGTTGTGTGCTCTATTTTGTTTATATATATCCCCATTTCTATATCTCACATCATATTATCACACAATGACTCTTATATATCCTTAAGAGGGTGTTCCTCATCATACATGAGATATAAAACTATATTATCCATCTTCATTAGGCCTAATACTCTAATACCTACTCAAATAGCCTTATAAAACCTAACTAGGCTATACAAATCTCATACCAAACCCGATCCTCTCATAAACACAACTAATACATGGATACATAATCTCCGGATGATCACAAAATCACAAAAATTCAATAGAACCCTCACTCTATCTCTTGGTGGATAAAAAACACCCTATTTATTTACCTTGGTTGCTCTTGATTTCTATCCCTTTCACCGGAACACATATACTCATGCATTAATGCACAATCATTCATAAATTGGAACATGGTTTTTTATTATAGGGTCCACCTACCTCAAAAAATGGAGTAACCCCCTCACCAAGATCAACTCATCCTCAACCAAGACTATACATGCCTTATCTAATCTTGTACCAATGATTGAGACCCAATCTCAAGGAAAAATTCCCAAATAATTAATTATAGAAACTTATAATTAATTATTCACCTTAATATAATTAGGAATAATCTTTTAAAAACTCACTGGGAAACACAACACCACCTAAACCACACAAAACTTGGTGCGTTCATCATACGTGGATAACCTCTAGCCAATAAAATCAAGATCTACATCATCTGAATTGATTTGAAGATGATATAGTGAAATCATCACACAAATCCTAGTTAAAATCATCCCAAATGATAGGAAAATAAAGGATAATAGTAATGGAGGAAGTACGAGGGAATAAATAACTAATGTGCTATAAACAATTCTCAAGAACCACCCCTCATTAGGGGGGATCGAAGAGAGGAAGAGATTGGATGAATCCCAAGAACCACCCATGATTTGCAATTAATGAGCATGCCCCCCCCCATTTTTGAAGTATATAGTTTTTTATCACAATTATACTCATATTCCTTCTCCCCTAACTTATATACCCATCCTATGGATTTCAAATAGGATGAATATTAATAAAGAAGGGATGAATTCCAATCGGTTGAAAAAAGAGTATGAAGTAGGTGTGAAAGAGTTTATCAAGTTTGAAAATGATCATGCATGTGACCCTTCTAAAATCCTTTTTCCATGTTTACACTGTTGATATTTCAAAAAAATTAGTCCAGAGGAGTTGGAAGAATACTTGATCTGTCATGGAATAGATCAGAGTTATACATGTTGGAATAAACACGGGGAAACAATGAATGTAGGTAGTGGCTGGGATGACACTGCGTTTTATGGATCATCTGATATGATTATAAACATGAACAATGAAGATGACCGTATAGAAGATGTGATTACATATGTTAATGATGATGAATATTGTATTGAGGAAATGACAAGGACCATCGAAGATAAACTTCGTGATTTCCCAAAATTGTTTGAGAAGTTAAAAAGTTGTGCAAAGACGTCATTGTATGCTAGTTGCGCTAAATATAAAGCATTGTGAGCCATAATGAAGCTGTATAATTTGAAAGAAGACAATGGGTGGAGTGATGCCAGTTTTACGAAACTACTTTCTCTCATTAATGACATGCTCCTAGAAGACAATGAGGTCCCGAGCCGAACATACGATGCCAAACAAATGCTACGATCGATGGGTATGATCTCTGAAAGAATACATTCCTTACTGAATGACTGTATACTATTTTTTAAGGACCACAAATCACTTAAATAATTCCCAAAGTGTGGTGCTTCTTGATATAAGAAAGATGAATCCAGTCCTACTAAAGTTGTATGGTACATTCCAATCATTCCAAGGTTTAGGTGCCTATATGAAAGTGAGGAGACTGAAGAACAATTAACATGTCATGCAGATACAAGAATTAAAGATGGGATACTATGTCACCCATTAGACTCTCCTCAGTGGAAGAGAATTGATCATGAATATCCTGAATTTGGAAACGAGTCGAGTAACCTTCGTCTTGCGTTATCTACAGATGGAGTGAATCCTTTTGGTTTTCAAAGAAACAATCACAGTACATGGTTAGTTATGTTGATAAATTATAACTTACCACAGTGGTTATGCATGAAATGAAAATACATCATGTTATCTATGCTTATATCTAGACCAAAACAACCGGGTAATGATATTGATGTTTATTTAGCTCCATTGATTGAAGATTTGAAATTATTATGGGATTCAGGTGTTACACTGTATGATGCTTACAGAATGGAAGATTTCACTTTGAGAGCCATATTGTATGGGACAATAAATGACTTCCTTGCTTATGTAAATTTATCAGGATATAGAATTAAAGGAACTCAAGGGTGTCCTGTTTGCGAACAAGGTACACAATCAATTAGGTTGAAACATTCATCAAAAACCATGTTTCTAGGACATCACATATATCTACCACAACGAAATAAGTACCGTTATTGGATGACATCATTTGATGGAAGTTCAAAAGAATGTACATCACTGTCTCCACTAACAGGCGATAAATTTTTTGAGAATGTTAATAATGTGGACACTACTTTTTGTAAACCAGCTTTGAAAAACCTTACAAAAATCAGTTGGAAAAAGAGATCAGTTTTTTTGAATTACAATATTGGAATTGTCTGTATGTGAGACATTTTCTTGATGTTATGCATGTAGAAAAAAATGTATTTGATAGTGTCATAGACACGTTGCTAAATACATTTAGCAAAAAAAAGATGGAATTAAGGCTAGGTTGGACATGGTTGAGATGGGAATACAAGAAGAGTTGTCACCAGTGAAAAGTGAAAAAATGAACATTTCTTCCTCCTACTGCTTACGCTCTTTCCAGGCAGGAGAGATATCAGTTTTTCATTTATTGAATGATGTAAAGGTTCCATAGGGGTATTATTCAAATATCAAAAACCTCGTGTCAATGAGCGACTTGAAGTTAAAAGTTCTGAAATCACATGAATGTCATGTTTTAATGCAAGATCTCATTCCAATTTCTTTACGTTGCATTTTTCCCAGGAATGTCCATCATACATTAATGAAACTATGTTTCTTCTTCAAAGATATATGTAGCAACGTTATAGACCTGGCGAAATTGCCAACTATGGAAAGAGAAATTGTCGTCATATTATGTGAATTAGAAATGTTCTTCCCACCTTCATTTTTTGATATGATGGTTCATTTGATGGTCCACCTGGTGAGAGAGATTCGACTATGTGGTCCTATACATTACAGATGGATGTACCCCATTGAATGTTATATGAAGATTTTGAAAGGGTATGTCAAAAATAGAAGTCGGCTAGAGGGTTGTATTGCAGAGCGATATATTGTTGAGGAAGCTGTTGAATTCTGTACCGAATAATTTTCTGGTGTGGAAAGCATTGGCCTACTAAAATCTCATCACACTAGGTGGCTTGAGGGTGAAGAAATTTCTGGAATACAAGTTGTCACAATCAATATTACAGATCAGGAGTAGGTCCACCTTTTTGTTTTTCATAACAGTTTTGATGTTGACCCATATGTTGAAATCCAAAAAGAAATTCTTAGTCATTTGAATCCATCTATGGTTGAAAAACGGATATCAGATACACATAATCGACAGTTTATAGGATGGTTTCAAGATCATATTTTTAATAAGTCAGATGAAAATCTAGAGTCAATTTCAGAACGACTTCGATGGCTAGCCGGAGGACCAATTGTGTATGAATTATCTTACAATACTTATGTAGTTAATGGTTATACATTTTATACTAATGAACATGATGAAGACAGTACCATACAGAATAGTGGGGTTACACTTGTGGTTGAAGCGATGCATGTTTACAGTGCTAAGGATAGAAATCCAATTTATACGAATCAACTACACCTCAATCCGACGCATGGTGTGACTGGTATGGCTAAAAGTGTCCGATATCAGTTTCAAATTGTCATAATATTTAGAAAACAAGACAAGTGACATATGGAATATCGAGAAAATGCGTTCGGATTGTTTTGATACTTTAGGAAAACAATCCATGGGTCATTTTTATGTGTACAAATAGACTGCAGCTCAATGCGATGCACGATGTGACCTTCATGGCTAAAAGTGTCTGATATCAGTTTGAAATTGACATTAACATTAGAAAACAACACAAGTGACATACGAAATACCAAGAAAATGCATTCGTATTGTTTTGATACTTTAGGAAAATGATCACTGAGTCATTTTTGACGTGTAAGAATCGATCGCATCTCAATCTGACACACGGTGTGATTGGTATGGCTAAAAGTGTCTGATATTAGTTTGAAATTGACATAAACTTTAGAAAACAACACTACTGACATATGGAATACTGAACAAACACATTTACATTGTTTTGATACTTCAGGAAAACTATCCATGCGTCATTTTTGACGTGTACGAATCAACCGTACCTCAATCCAATGCATGGTGTAACCGGTGTGGCTAAAAGTGTCTAATATCAGTTTCAAGTTGACATAAAATTTATAAAACAACACAAGTGACAAACAAAAAAACAAGAAAATGTGTTCGGATTGTTTTGATACTTTTGGAAAATGATCCATGTGTCATTTGTGACGTGTATGAATTAACCACACCTCAATCCGATGCACAGTGTGACTGGTATGGCTAAAAGTGTCTGATATCAGTTTCAAATTGACATAAAATTTAGAAAATAACACAAGTGACATAAAGAAAACTGAGAAAACGTGTTCATATTGTTTTGATACTTTAGGAAAAATATCAATGAGTCATTTGTGACGTGTACGAATCGACCGCACCTTAATCCGACGCACGGTGTGACCAGCATGGCTAAAAGTGTCTAATATCAGTTTGAAATTGACATTAACTTTAGAAAACAACACAAATGACATACAGAATACCAAGAAAATGCATTTAGATTGTTTTGATACTTTAGGAAAACCATCCATGAGTCATTTTTGACATGTAAAAATTGACCGAACCTCAATCCGACTCACGGTGTGACCGGTATGGCAAAAAGTGTCTGATATCAGTTTGAAATTGACATAAACATTAGAAAACAACACTACTGACATACGGAATACGGAGCAAACACGTTAGGATTGTTTTAATACATTAGTAAAACGATCCATGAGTCATTTGTGACGTGTAATAGTCGACCTCACCTCAATTCGATGCACGGTGTGACCGGTATGGCTAAAAGTGTCTGATATCAGTTTCAAATTGACATAAACTTTAGAAAAAAACACAAGTGACATATGGAAAACCGAGAAAATGCATTCATATTGTTTTGATACAATAGGAAAATGATCCATGAGTCATTTTTGATGTGTAAGAATCGACTTAACCTCAATCTGACACACGGTGTGACCGGTATGGCTAAAAGTGTCGGATATTAGTTTCAAATTGACATAAACTTTAGAAAACAACACAGGTGACATACGAAAAACTGAGAAAATGCATTTGGATTGTTTTGATACTTTAGGAAAATGATCTATGAGTCATTTGTGACATGTATGAATAGAACACACCTCAATCCGATGCACGGTGTGACTAGCATGTCTAAAAGTGTATGATATCAGTTTGAAATTGACATTAAATTTAGAAAAAAAAAACAAAAATGACATATGGAATACCGAGAAAATGCATTCAGATAGTTTTGATACTTTAGGAAAATGATCCATGAGTCATTTTCTACGTGTTATAATTGACCGCACCTCAATATGATGCATGGTGTGACCGGTATGGCTAAAAGTGTCTGATATTAGTTTGAAATTGACATAAACTTTAGGAAACAACACTACTGACATATGGAATACAAATCAAAAGCATTCGGATTGTTTTGATAATTTAGGACAACGATCCATGAGTCATTTGTGATGTGTACAAATCGACCTCACCTCAATCCAACACATGGTGTTACCAGTATGGCTAAAAGTGTCTGATATCAGTTTCAAATTGACATAAACTTTAGAAAACAACCCAAGTGACATATGGAAAACCAAGAAAACAGGTTCGAAGTGTTTTTATACTTTAGGAAAATGATCCATGATTCATTTTTGATGTGTAACAATCGACCGAACATCAATCTGATGCACAGTGTGACCGGTATGTCTAAAAGTGTCTGATATCAATTTCAAGTTGACATAAACATTAGAAAACAACACAAGTGACATACGGAAAACCAAGAAAAAACATTCAGATTGTTTTGATACATTAGGACAACGATCCCTGAGTCATTTGTGACATGTAAGAATTGACCTCACCTCAATCTGATGCATGGTGTGACTAGCATAGATAAAAGTGTCTGATATCAGTTTTAAATTGATAGTAACTTTAGAGAACAACACAAATGACATATGGAATACCAAGAAAACTCATTCAGATTGTTTTGATACTTTATGAAAACAATCCATGAGTCATTTGTGACATGTAAAAATTGACCGCACCTCAATCCGACGGACGGTGTGACCGGTATGGCTAAAAGTGTCTGATATCAGTTTGAAATTGACATAAACTTTAGAAAACAACAATACTGACATACTTAATACAGATAAAACGTGTTCAGATTGTTTTGATACTTTAGGAAAATGATCCATGAGTCATTTTTGACATGTACAAATTGACCACACCTCAATCCAACGCATGATGTGACCGGTATGGCTAAAAGTGTATGATATCAGTTTCAAATTTACATAAACTTTAGAAAGCAACACAAGTGACATATGGAAAACCAACGAAACAAGTTTAGATTGTTTTTATACTTTATTAAAACAATCCATGAGTCATTTTTGACATTTACAAATCAACCTCACCTCAATCCGATGCACGATGTGACCAGTATGGCTAAAAGTTTCTGATATCAGTTTCAAATTGACCTAAACTTTAGAAAACAACACAAGTGACATACGGAAAACCAAGAAAACACGTTCGGATTTTTTTGATACTTTAGGAAAACAATTCATTAGTCATTTGTGATGTTTAAGAATCGACCTCACCTCAATCCGATGCATGGTGTTACTGGTAATGCTTTTCATTATATAAAGAATCAGTATTTATTAAATGAGATAAATCATCCAAAAATATATTGATTTTACATTATTCTCTTTCATTGTTATCAGAATGAAAACATTTGAGTTTAAAATTTCATATTTTAGTTTCACATTTCCATATTAATGTATTCTTTCATATTAATGTTTTAATTTATTTCATTATTGTATTACTAACATAATATTTGTTTTCTTATATAGGTGAATTTTTTTCCTTGATTTTGGATGCTTTGTTCGTCAAAAAATACCGTGGACAAATTTTTTTGAGAGCGGATCATGGATATCAAATGATGAAACATGAATGATTATAAATGTTGTTGAATAATTGTAATTTTAACCATGTAAAACAATGTTTGAAATGTATATAGTAGTGTGTTTTTTTTGTATTCATGATGTTTAGTAAATGTATATACCATTGTCTGTAAAAATATTGTGTGCGAGTGCTATTTTGTGCAGGTGTTCATGTGATATTTTGTGCATGTATTCTGGTTTTTACAGGTGTGCAGGTTCTGTTTTGTAGGTGCAGGGGAAGGTGCCTTTATCATCGCTTTTATGAGCGCTGATAAAGGACACCTTTAACAGCGCTAAAAGAGTGCTGATAAAGGGGACCCCCCTTTATCTACGCCGGAATTAACAGTGCTTTTCTAGCACTGTTAATGTCTATTTTTAGCGCTGATAAAAGGCCAAGTTGTAGTAGTGATATATGCATATTTACAACATTTTTTCTATAAATATAGTCCAAAAAAACAGAAATGGAATAGTATACTATTTAATTTTATCAATTACTATGTTATTCACACGCTGATCTGGGGGATACCCTTCTCATAAAAAATATTAGTTTGACATCAGTTTTACCTATTATAGAGATTATCGGACATCTGCGACAATCATATCCTATACAGTCTATCATTACTTCCAACCAAAAGATTCAAATTATTTTAGAGGATGACAGGTATGCATCATTGACTTCCCACAATAATTACCATAGGATATTGCTATTACCAACACAAATATTATGATATCTTGCATAGGATTGGACTAAACTGTAGCTTGTGGGGGAAGTTTACCAACATAATGGCTGAGTACTTGGAAAACACCAACAACTCCTCTAAAATACTGATCTTGAAAATGGTCAGGGCCAAGCGACTAAACTATAATAAATCTAACTAAAAATTATGAAATCTTCCACACTATAAACTATATTGTTCAGTAGGTCAATTCAAAATAGGATTATGAGTTTAAGCATGATCAATATTATTGGAATAATAGTAATTTAATTTTTAATATACACTATAAAACATAAACTATAAGCAAACTACAAATATACAGCATTTAATTTTTTCGAACAATTGAATTTTGTTAATGGAAACTTAAATGTTTAATGTTGCACCAGGTTATGTTCTCTTAGGCCTTACTAAAATATAAAAATTCCTAAGATTAGTAATGCCTAACTTCAAATTTTAATGTTTATCAATTATAGTTCTGATCTAGACAATGGTCCACGCATTGACCATTTTGCTTAAAACTATAAACTTCTTAAATCTTCTTATTCTCTCAAACATGTTCCAATATCTGTTATTATCACCACTTCAATAAATTCTTCAAAAATACTACTAAACTTGGACATCCCAGTAGTCCATAACTTCAGAAGCAGATAAATTTATAGCTGATATTATTTTTCTAGAAATCATATCTACTAATATCAACAACATGATTCCCAACTGCTTAAAATGTTGTCTTCAATGATACATTTTCTACATTTAACAGATCTGGTATCATCTGTCATTCGCAATTTCTAAGTACTCCATCAATAAATTCAAACAATTTAGTTACAACATTATCTTATTGGAATAACAAAAAAACTATTGCTGATGTAAAAAAACTACTGGAGGTAAGGTCAACTTCCTGTTTTATTTATTTCACTATGTTGTCTACAACACTATTTCATGTAAGACCTACTTTCATGAATATATATTCATATTAACATTTGTAACACAACTAAAAAGATGTTTTATTTCTGCTACAATAGTTAAACTTCAAAGCACTCATAACTGGTATTTTAAATCATGCAACTATTTCATGAAAAAAGTTTAATCTGTGGATAGAAATATCTGGTTCCAGAATTGTAAAAAACAACCACGATGCACTACTCCAAGGTATTCATTAAATGTGTACCTTAATTGATAAATATTACTTGGGGCTAGGTTTACTGATATGACCTCATGGATTATAACAACTATAAATTCAACAGGTATAGAGTTCAACTACAGGTGAGAGATGAAATTGACTCACTGTCTGTCATTCTATTCGACAATCACGTCATGCAATTCATAAGTAAAACAGCTTCCCAGTTGAGAGATTCTATGATACAAGTAATCTTATTGAACTATTTTTTCTTCTTTGTGTATTTGATGTTATTTTTTAACTCACACTTCTGTTTCATTATATAATAAGATGAGGATAAGTTTGGTTCCCCCCCTTAGCTAAACATTTTCAAAACAAAAAAATATTACTGGCATTAGATGTAACAAATTACAACATTCAGAATCAAAAACAGTCTTCAGAACTAAACACTTACACATGTATCTTCATGAGTGATAATGAAGAGAATATCAGCCCCTATCATCACAGTTTTGCGGACAGTCAGATAAATAGAGTAATTACCCCCAATTATTTAGTTCCAAATATTAAGAATTTCTAATAACAACATTATCAATAATTTTATTACGACATGTTATTTTATTCATCCTTATTTAGAATTCATTTTACTTGAAAACCAATCCCCACATACCTATGATATTCATTTCACCCATTTGGTTTAAGAACATCACCATGTTGGATCTTCAGATTGGAGGGGAGGGGAGGGGAGGAGAGGATGAGGGGAGGGAAGGGGAGGATGAGGATAGGGGGGAGGGGTTGGGCATGTTTGAGGGGAGGGGAGGGGAGTGAATGGGAGGGGAGGATGAGGGGAGGGCAGGGGAGGATGAGGATAGGGGGAGGGGGATGGGCAGGATGGAGGGGAGGGGAGGGGAAGGGAGGATGAGGGTATAGGAGAGGGGTTGGGCATGTTCGAGGGGATGGGAGGGGAGGGGAGAGGAGGGAGGAGGGGGCTACTGGGGAAAGAGGTTGGGCAGATGGGGGGAGTGGTGGGGGAGGGGGCTGGGCAGGGGGGAGGCTATGGTGGGAGGGGGAGCTTCTGGGATTGGGTGGGAGACAAGCGGAGATGGGGGAAGGGGATGGTTAGAGCTTGGTAGGGGGGTAGGAGGAGGTTCTGGAAATTTTTGGGGGGAGAACTACTATTACCATACAAGCTATTTTTAATGAAATGTTTTTTTACACTTCACTACATTACCCAAGTGTTTTTTCATTGTCATATGTCTGAAGGAAAGGGTACAATCCGATGACAAAAAAATGATGGAATGTCCTCTTTAGCTGTTTTTTGACTTATTCTATTTTTCTTTAAATTTAATACTTTTATGTTATCATTTTTTTATTCTACAAATTCAGGTTTTCTTATTGCATTGATTTTTTTTCTATGTAGAAATGTTTTTCAGGCATTTGAAGTTGGATATTTATACACTATAACGCAGTTTCTCGATGACATAATGACTTCTAATGTATGTCTAGAAATGTAAATGTCCATTTGAATTTTCTTTTTCATTCATGTTCATTGGAATATTGTGCTATTTATATAATTCCTGTATAAAATTTCTTTCATTTACTTGTCATAATATCCTAGTGAAATTAATAGCTATGTAATTTCATCCATGTTCATTTTTAATGTACTTTTCTAATTACTGTCGATTAGTTCTTTTTATTTATGTATTTGAAAATTTATACTTATGATTTTTTTCTACAACGTGACCTATTTACTTTTCCTTATTATTTTATATTTTCATACATGTTCATTTCATTTTTCTGCAAAAATGTTTTTTTTCTATTCAATTGACCTTTATCCGCTATATTCTCCTATATTTTTTTATATATTTTCAAATAATTTCACTTTCCTTCTATATTCTTCTATATGTTTCCTTTATATTCTCCCTCAAACATTTCAATGGTTTATTTTGTATAGTTATGGTATACTTATGTTTTCCTCATGTATTGTCATATATTCTCCAATATGTTTTTAGTATTATCCTACATATTCTTCTATATTATTTCCTTATTCTTATTTTCTTATGTTTTCAATTATATATATTTCATCAGATTACAGTTCAATATTAAGTATCACTATTTTTCTTCAATATATACAATATTGATGTTCTTTAATATTGCGAAATATTTTTGTCTTCTTGAAAGTAAGCATTGAACGTATTACCGTGTGAATGCATGGGTAAGTACTAGTTATATAAATTAATAGAGATCCAGGACTATTGTTTTCTTCAACATAGTAGTTAATTTATAGAGGAATTATCAGCGAAGATCTTCCCATCCCGTATTTGATCCGGTCAGTAGACAGTTATACATGGTGAATGATGGTCCTTCTAAAGTCTGTACTAAAAAATTTATCTTATACACTTCATGCTATTTGAGGGTACCATCATTAGACCACACCTGGACATGAATTGAACCAGATGCTACATCAAATCCCCTAAGCCATTGAATGTTGGGAACATAAGATTCCTAAATTTTGGCAGGGGAAGAGTTGCATCAACCCATCTAGGGTAAGGCTTCCTCCATAGTTGTACCGGTTCACATAATCCTTCCATGTGTCGATACATATTCCTATTCTAGTTAGGCTTATCCAAATGATTTCCCATTGGTTTCGGTAGTGTAGATAGCTTCAGTAGGGATGCAGCTGGTATATTTTCTTGGAATGCATTTTCACCTCATTCTATTTCCTCAACTATTGCAGCCTTGATTCATGTCTATCCAATTTTGTGTGGGAGTTTGAGGTTAATAATAAAACTCATAATAAAATATAAGAACCATTAAATGAATTACATTAATGGATTTTATGATCCATTCTTCATCTGAGGCAAATTTAGTTTGACGGGTCAGTGCCTATTGTACCATTTCATGGGGAGGTGGCCATTCTATTGGGACTAAAGGAATGATGTTTAAGAGATTCAATGATAACTATTCCCTAGGTGTATATCCATATTCCCATGTTTGTTTCTCTCCCTTATGGATATGTTATTTCTTATAAGGTTGTACCTTATAGGGTTGGGGGGTTGAAGGAGTCAGTTATTCCATAACAAAAAAAAAATGGGATCACAATTGGTTATTTTAACTATGCTTGTAGAACAGTATGAGTCTGATTTATTTTTTCGAGTCATCCCATCATGGAGCTTTGGTGAATTTTTTTGATAAATCCTTCCATTCACCATATTCATATGGATTGGTAGTGGAAACACACACTACTTGTGTTGGTGGTTTTTCTAGCTTCACCTTCCCAGAGTGAACCATATTTTACATGACATTTTTGAAAATTAATATTTCATGTAGGGTGGTCCCCAATATGTAGTTAAAGGGGAAATAATTCAATAAATCGTCAATTCCAACTTAGATAGGTCTTTTGGGATCTTCCAGGGTTAACAGGTTATTTTTCAAGGCTAAAAAGAAGTATCTAGGAACCTACTCATCTCAGAAAGAGTAGAATTTTTTCTTACAGTCTCCATACAAATAGAATATCATCTCTTTCCTTTCATCCCATTGAGGAAACAAATTCTAAAACTACCATTCAAGAGGAGGTACCATGTGAGGAGGTGCATGTTTGGAGTTGGAGATTTCGTGGTGGTTGGTCTTAAGGTAACAGTTGTGGCTTCCACTCCACCAACCCTCTTCCCTTGAGACACTAGCACAAGATGGGAGTTATCCTTGGTTAGAAAAATATAATCTAATTTTTTTTTGTTACTATAATAAGATCATAAAATCCACCTAGACACTTTACATGGATAGGCAGTGTTTGTATCTTGTCATGAAAATTCTTAATGAAAAGAACTAGTAAACCTTCTTAAGAGAGATATAAGTTTATGGAATAATTCAAAATCTTCTTCTTGATATTAAAAAATGACAACCACTAATTTTCTCATTATATAAATTTATAGAGATCCCGGACTGTTGTTTTCTTCAACATTGTAGCGAATTGATAGAGGAATTATCAGCAAAGATCTTCCCATACCATATTTGATCTGGCTGGTAGACTGGTATACCAGGTGAATGCTGGCCCTTTTTAAGTATATATTAAACATTTTAACTTAGACACTTCCTACTATTTGAGGGAACCATCATTAGGCCAAACCTGTACATGAATTGAACTAGATGCTACTTCGAATCCCCTAATCCATTGAATGTTGGGAACATACGATTCCTAAATTTTTGTAGGGGAAGAGTTGCATCCACCCATCATGGTTAAGGCTTCCTCCCTAGTTGTACGGGTGCACATCATCCTTCCACAGCTTCTAATTGATCCTATAGTATTCTGATGATGTCGATGAGTTGGGGAGGAACAACCAACTAGGATGGAGCCTATGTAAGGTGAACAAAAGGTCCGGATAACTAAGGAAGGCCTAAATATACCTACGGTGGGTAACCTACATGAGATGATTTAGGAGGATGTGTTTGAATGAGCTCTAGTTGTGTACCCAAGCGAGGGAACTTATAATCTCTTTCTATTATGGGATCCAAATATATTGGTTATTAGCACCCCATGTTGATAATTTCTTCTTTCTCCATTTCAGTTATTGGGATGAACCCTCTTGTTTATGTTATGACAGTTGGGAGAGTGATTTGAGGCTCCTCATGTAGAACATATCTAAAAGGGATACTTCCTCATAGTAGTTCTACATTGTGTTTTATCAATTGCTTCATCTCTTCCTCCCACCAAGTAAATATTTCCCAAAGTGTGATGGGTTCGAAACCCATGGGTAATAGGTGTGATTGAACCATAGCCTTTCCATTTTATTTTGATAATTCCTGTCAATGGGGAGGTAATGGAGAATTCAATAGAGTTCCAATTTTCGGGAAATCCTATAGTTTAGGGTACACACACCCTCTTCAGTCATTTCTGTGTGAAATGTATTTTGAATGGATATATCCTCCTATTTTTCTCTCTCATTTACTTGATGTTATGAAACGTTAGTAGGAACAATGTTAATAATTCTTACTGATGTGGACTATACCATGATAATTTCATTAGTCTCTAAATAATGGAAACAATGGTATATCCAATATCATCTTCTAGAATAGATGTGACTCATAGGAGCAATTATGCTCCTAAAATTTCATTTTTTGCGACTGTCATAGGAGCTTAACATTTATTTAAAGGATCCTTTAGATCCTTCAAGTGAAGGTTCATATGAAGGTAACTTTAGATAATTTTTTTTTCATGTTCGTGAAGAATAAACTGCATCATTGGATGGGATGAACTGGGAAAATACATTTTATGAAATTCACCCCCACCAAGAAAATACTGAATTTCACTGAGGTAGAGGTAAAACTTCTCCCATACCTATGAGATATGGGTTATTATGTTCCACATTCATATCATTCTAGGATAGTTTTTTCAGACTTTATAGTTGTGTTAAAAATTCCTTAGCCCACAGGTTGCATTTTCTCCTGTAATATCACGGATGCAACTGATGTGGCTACCCTTTTGATTATATGGAGCATTGTTCAAAAATGGGTTGGGTGAATTGTATGATTTTCACCTTATCTATCTAATTATATAGACATTTTATATACATTATTATTGGTTTCCATCAAGTGGGATGCTTTCACAATATTTTTAGACTCTTGATGCAAGAGTTTTTTGATGGATTTATCTCTTATAGAATGATATCTTTAAGAGTTGTTAGGGGTCAATTATTACTGATAATACCTTTTGTTGTGAGTATATCTAGTTTTTAAAATATGAAATGAGGCTATGATGTTACATAATTTCACCTTTGGCAGGATTTGTTGATTGGGGAGGAAGTTTAAATAAATCACCCCATGTTTTCCCCATATCTTGATATGAAAACTAGATGGGGCATCAATGATAATCTGACACAACTCTTTTAACGCATTGAGACATGCACACAAAATGAATCCTTACTGTTTCCCCAATTTCATGTGTCATGTATTTAGGAGGGCCACTATGTTGATTTTATGAAATATCCTTTTTATTACTTTTACATTACTTGGATATTCATCAAAAGGTAAGACATTTGTTTTCAAGTTATGAAGAGTAGTCTGTATATTTAGGTGGATGTCATGCTCACACTCATTCGAAAATACCTTTGTAATGATGTATTTCAAAGATGATAAAGGATATACCATTACAAGTATATTGTCTTTATCTAACAATCACCTCATGATAAATATGTCTTGTTCATCACTTTCAAGTGGTTTATCAACTTGATATGACCAAAGTGGACATTTAACAATTGATTTTTTGTAAAAAATGGGGTTGGGAAGTATTTTATCTTTTGCATTAGAAGTTAGGTGATCTAAGGGTGGTTAAGGGAATGGTATTTTCCCTGGGGTATCTTTTAATTGAAAAAGAATATCTTCTGTCAATGAAGAGACATCAGGTATGACGGGCCCCGTTTTTCCTGGCGCCTCATGATAGGAGGGTTTTATTAGAAATAATTTGTCAAGGGGATGGACTTCTTGGCAAAATGAAGTTTCATTGTAGGGAGAAACATCATATACAATACCATAATGGTGTGGACTACCGTCATAGATTTATTTTAATCTTGACGGAGAATGTCTGTAGTGTATACCATGGGGAGGAACTTTACGGTAAAAAATAGTAAGGGAAGGAATTTCATTCTATTTGATCTTCTATCCAAGAGGAGGGTTTCCATAATAATTATCAGGTGATATTCCCTCATGATTTATCAAATTTTGGATATGAATTAATCCTTCATGGTAAGATATATGGGCAGGACATCAGGAACCACATGCAGCAAAGTTGTAGGGAGGAACTTTTCACTATCTCTATAATTTGGTAATGGATGAGTATGATATTGAGCACCCATATATAAAAGTTTTAGGGATTCAAGAAAACTATAATTCAATAGATAAAATTCATGTAAAATATCTCCTATTTTCAATCATCCTTGGTGAGGTTTCTTTTTATATTCTTTCATACAAGCGAGTGGGGATGCCTACTGTGGGTGGAGGCTTCCAAAAAAAAGGGATAATTTGAGTAGCTCCCACTTCACTGTTGGAATTTATTGAAAGGTATAAAAAATTTTGGTAGGGATATATTCCTTCCCTGGAGTGCCCAAAAATATGGACTGGTGACCTCTAGTTGGAGTGGGGTTATGGGCCCGATTTGATTGTCCATTTGTCATGGGATTTGGCACTTGAACCTCTTAGATGAGAGAAGGAATATAGTTATACATCTAAGTGAACATCATTTCATGGTTGTGGGACACATAAAATATATAGGTAGGGTAGTGTTCCTGACTTCTAGTCACCACCAATGAAATCATTATATCCTAGAAAACCTGCATAATGTAGGCATGAATAGATGTATATCCTTCCATCATTGCTAGGATGTAAGAGACAAATTCTATAGATAGAAGAGGAATATACTAAAATTCTATAGTTAGATAAGGGATGAATTATTTCGTATATCATCCATTAATTTCTAAGGTAAACCAAAAAAATCTAGTAGCGGGGGTAGAGGTATGGGTCTTCCCCTTGTTTTTTCCACAATCTACTGGATGATTTATTTAGATTCCCCTAAACTATACAGGAAGGATTAGAATATGTGGGTAGGTGTATATGCCTACTAATGGTTAGCAACTATACTTTGTCAGTGCTATCCTCTGTAGGGAATAGAGGTAGGGTCCTATTCTATGTTGTTTGATTTCTAACCTCAATGTGCTATCCTGAGTGCCCATGTTGGAATGAATTGGGATGGACTCTTGAGAGTGAAAAACTCATCATGTTGAGGGTTTGATGCTGTGCAGTTTTGGCAGTGAAGAATACATGAATTCTTCTTTTGTTGGGGTTACTTTGATGCTAGAATGAGATAGTTGGAAATCTCTTGATCCACATCCCTGAAATAATGGAAGAACTTGTTATTGTGCTTTGGGAATGGAATCCCAAACCGATTTGAGATGGCAGTGTATTCTATTTTATTCTTATCCATCAAATGATGATGGATGGATAGATGGTGGGACTTTATTCCTTAGATGGCCTCACATGTAGCCTCCAAGGTTGGTATAGTACCATGGTGGTGGTACTTTTAAACAAGAATGTTTGAGAACTAACACTAAAGATGCTGTGTTTGTGACAGTGTCCTCTGATTTGATGAAAACCCTTCTTGTAAGGAAACCTATACATATGTTCAGTCTGGGTGGTAGGATTCCATTTTGGATTGAATGGTGCTCATATTAGAGTGTCTAAATGTAAAAAAACAAATAAGGTAACCCCTTAAAATTATTATCTCAATAAACAAACACATTCATAATAAATTCATTTGGATGCAAGCTTTGACCTCTTTCATTTTGTGTGAAAAATGGGCCTAAAAAATGGGTGAAACAATCATCTTGGTTAAGGATTCATTTAAGGATCACCATTTTTGTTGTTCTTAACTCCCACAGTGGGTCGAAATGGATTTTTTTTAGCGATGGTGGAACAACCTTTCTATAAAACAAATATTTCAACATCTTTTCCAAGTGATTTCCAATGTGTTGTATTCATGTAATCATAAAAACCCAACAATTACCTTATTTGAAATATTTCAACAACCTACTTTATAAAGGTAGGTGGTAATTGTAAAATAGATCCAAAAACCCCTAGGGACAAACATTGGTTGAGAGGAAGAGGGGTTTGGATAATCACACCATTTTATGGGAAATTATTTTCTAATTTGGGACTCCCTTTTATATTTAAGACATATCCATGAATCATTTATAAAATCACAAAAATAAAATGGAACGTCTTTAAATTAATAATCATTCAATATCTTTTATTGGATTTAGAACCATTTGTATTAATTTTAGGTTCTTCATCGATGGAGACATCTGTTTTATCCATGTTTCTTCACCAATTGTACTCTTTTGTATATTGATTATATATTTTTTTTTGTTATTTATTATTACAAGGGTGGTTTTAAGCCATACAGTGGGGCACTCTGGAAATTATCATTATCCAGAAAGATGAGAGTTGTTTTGATATCAAGATTAGTCCTATAAGATGGACTTCCTTCATATCCTTGTGAAATGAATCAGAACCCATGTTGTTTGGTTCCACTTAATGGGGAACATCATACATTTTAAGGTCCCATGATGAGGACCAAACAATGAAGTTTAATGTTGTGTGGAAATGATGTCTAGGTGGAAGGTTCCTAGTCAAGGATGGTGTAGGAATAACACTGAAGTGACTGAAGGGGTCTGGAAGGGATGTGGCCTCCCAAGATGGATATGACCCTACTATGAATTTGGCCCAAATAAGACTAGGGTGTGTTTGAGGTTCTGGGTTTGGACCTCAAGGAGGATTCCTATGTATCCCATTTGAAAGAGAATCAAAGCCCACATACTTCAAAATAGGTTAGGTCTTACACCTATGGAGGAGGTCCAATTGAGTGTGTATGGCTGGGGATTATATAGAATAGGATTCCCATGCCAGGGTGAAAGGAATATCCTTTATAAGGAATCTCTACCGAGATAGGTATTTGATCATTCATATTCCATGATCATCACTAACCTCTTTTCCCATGTGAGTAATGATTGGTGTGAAAACAAGTGGAGGTGGAAGAAATGAAGAAAACAATCTTCTTTACCCACTAGGGGATGTTTCAATGTTTATGGAAGGCAAGGTAATACCCTACCATAGAGGATATGGGATTACTATAGGAGGGATACCCTATAATAAATTTCTAGGGAAAACACCAGGAGGGTTTCCCAAATGAAGATCCTTCCCTCACCCACTTTAAAAAGGTGGAAGAGATGAAGATGGTGGGAATATGGGCCACATATTTAGTTTCCCACCACAAGGATCCACCAAAAAATATACCTATGGTTGGGGTCCATGTTACCATAATAATTTAGGACTGAAAACATTATGAGGACCCCACTTATAAGGTCGGTTAATATTAGGACCTCATTTACCATGGGAATATATGATCAAGAGGATACACTAATGTGACATGTACTTTAATCACACATATTTTGAGGCTTTGGAGGGGACCATGTATTTGTAGTTCACAAAGAGACCATATGGGGCCTAGAGCTTTGTGAGAGAGGTTGACATAGAGTGTTATTTAAAAAGTTCATGGAGTGAATGAGGTAAAACAAAATTCTATACAAATGGTTGGCACTAAAACTAGGAGTGTCCATCCCATGTATGAATAGAGGTCTACAAAGAATTTATTCCACATATTGTTTGCAGTGTCAGATGGTGGTCCACAAAGGATGTCATCTGCAAAGGGATTTCTATGTGGATGGTGTTTTTATGTGATATTCCACCGTTTTTGGGTGGTTGGGTGGGCTCCCTTTATTACTTTATGATATGATATAAGTGATTACCTATTGAAATTACTTGCTCATATTTTTTCTCTCAACCCTCTCATTTGACCTTGTATGGTTTTTTTATAGTGGTACATATATAACTATCTTTCCAAGATAATTATACACCAACATAGAAATAAAAACCATCACATGTGGAAATTACGTTTGTGGTAGGATTGACAATGAAACCCTTCAATACAAACATAATTCAATTTTGGGACGTATAAAGAAAATTCATTGCCTCACAAATGAAAATTTCATTTTTTAGGGGATTAAAGAAGATGCCTCACCCCTTAAGTGAAATTCATTCGCAGGGAGCATGGAGAAGATGCCTCACCCCATAAATGAAAATTTAGTTTGCGGGTGGCATAAAGAAGATGCCTCACCCTGAAAATGAATGTTTTTATGGGCAGATTAAAGAAGAAGTCTCTATCTACAAACGAAATCTGTTTTCATGGGGCCTAAAGAAGATGCCTCATCATGCAAACAAAAGTTATTTCTTGCCCACTATGCAGAGCAGCGACCCTCGTAGTGGGAATTCTATGTAGAAAATATGATTTATTTTTAAATCTTCATCCTTTAATGATTTAATATTCATGAAATGGTTCAATTGATATATTCTACCGTTTCTAAATTTATAGAATACTTTTAATATTATATGAAAACTTTCCCATAACAAACACTACATAAATTGAATAATCCTTTTAGAGTACACTATTTTTATTATTCTACAACCTTAGAGTTCAACATTGGGGATAATGCTATATTTTATATTTAAGAGAGGGTTCTCAATTTGTGTTAAATTGTATTCCATAAAGTTCATGTTAAAAATCCCCTAATTTTTTTTAAAATTATTATATTAGAGAATTAGTTCTCATACTTAGTGGTTTAATTTTGTTTATAAAATTTAGCATTTATTTTTCCAGTTTGGGGGATTTATCATTTCATTTTTTTATTGATTCAATTGGGAAAGATCTTTTCTTTTTATCTCATAAAAATATTTTTTGGTGAAATTTTGGGAGTAAGTTTTATAATTCTAATTTATATAATTTTCAAATTATATTTAAGCAAATAAACATTTCTTTCAAATGGAATGAACTTATACACATCGTCCAAGTAGATCTTCTTATTTCTATGTTAAAATAGTTTGATGAGTTAATTATTCTTTATCATTAATTATAAAACTCACTCGTCCAAAATTTGTGTCTATTTATGTTGTGTGCTAAATTATGTGTGTTTTTCATGTAAGATAAAAAATAGATGTTGTAAGAACATATTAAATAAAAATTTGGTTAGTTAAAATCCTTTCAATTTTTTTTAATTTTGATCATATTTATCAAAATAAGAAAATAACTTTTTACTAAAAGTTTTCTTTTATGGGGTAATTCATATATAATTAGTTGATAAATTATATGGGGGAAAAATATTTAAAAAATACATCTTAGTTTTTATTGTAGTTCTTAACATTTTGAGATTAATTAAGTTTCACTAAATAGTTTTAACTGATTTATCGATTAAAATTATTGAATTTAGTGTGGGGGAGTTTTATGTGATAATATTTTATATATGTTTTCTATAAATTTAATGAGTTGATGATAATTTTATAACCTAAATATACATTAATTGGTAAATAATTTAATTGGATCATTTTGAGTGAAAAATAAAATTCATTCAATATTTGCATGAAAATGTGAATTTTTACTGTAAAATCGTTCAAATGTAATTTCCTCAATTTTCATGAAATTTAAGAACTATTATTTTGGTTTTTATTAGTGAGTCTTAGATGAAATATCATTTAAATGTGATTTTGGTGATTTCAGGTTCTTGAAGTAATTTTCCCATGGTTCTAAATTTTTATTTTTAATATTCTTGGTTAGAATAAATATTAATTATTCCTTTTAATTTTGGAATTTTTTAATGTTTAAATTTGTAATTTGAATCTTAAAATTTTAAAAACTGTTTGTTTCAATTTATAAGAGGTTCAATTTCTATAATAATATTTTGATATTTCTATATGAGTAAAAATCAAAGTTTATAAGAGTCATTTTATGCAGTACGATTATTAAATTTAGATATGTCTATTTTCAGAAGCATAAAGTAAAACTGAAGAAGATTCATTTTATAAAAGTATTTAATTCATAAAAGTAAAGAAACTTCAGAAGGGTAACCCAACATAGCATAAAAGAGTCATTCTTAAGGGTAACCCTCTTTGTAAGAGTACAGTATATCACTTCATAAGAGTAAAACTGAGTGATGAAAATTCACCATGTTGAACTTTCACCTTCAATAATGAAGAATCATATAATAAAAATAAATATGTGTTGAGTTTGATTCCTATTATCAATTTGAAGATAAAGTATGATTAAAGAGTGAAACTATAGGGAAATAAAACCAACACTGACTAATTATAGTAAAGAGTTTTAATCTATTTAGGGGTTGTACTCATCCAAGATCAATCAAAGAAGAACCATGTCTAATATTGATTTAAATTGATAGGTTTTACAAATACATAGATGAGAAGTGAATTTTCATAAAAATGAATCCAATATGAAGAACAATATGATTCGAGTTCAACAAAGTATGATGATGAGGTGTGCTTTCAGATTGAGACCTTATTCTATTGGTCTGAGCACTAATTGATGGGTGAAGAATATTGAATTGACGATGTATATTAAATGTTGGACTTTTCAATAACCATTTGTTTGTTTATTGGTTTGATAAAATGAGATTTTAGAGTTTTTGGTCTCAATAGTTTCAACATTAGTAATGAATGTATTCCATGTGCTCGATGAATGTACTCGATGTGTTTGGTTGATTTTCCTCTTGAAGATGAGGTCAAACTGCTATGAGACTAATTCATTTTAGGGATATTAAACTAGTTAATGAGAATATTTAACACAGTGGGAAGCATGTGTCTAGTGCTGAGACTACCGAGTGAGTGAGAGTTGAAGAAAAAATTGTAGCTCCGAGAAGATGTTATTTACAATTTATTTGATGAAGATAAGTTGATTTTTAATTGATATGTGTATTTTATTTGTATCAAATCATAATTTTTGGAATTATAATGGAGAGAGAAAATTTTCACATTGATTAAGATACATTAGTTAAGGTGAAACCTGCTGACGGTTGAGGTCGATGCCAACATGACAGATTGAATCTGTGATTTGAGATTGAAGATACCAAGTCACCGGGGTTTCTATCTAAGCGGTATTTAGATACTCATGGTAATTAAAATCTACTAACTAATAAATAAAGAAGTCCATTAATGAATACATTTTGATGAAATTTAGTGAATGTTCCATTTGGGAAAAAATAAAATAAGAGTAGAGTAAAAAATAAAGGAAAAAATGGAAATTTCTCTAGTCATGTGAAATAACAAAATCGGTGGACTAAAATAGATGAAAAATATTTTAGGAGGGGATGAAGTAGAATATATGAAAATGAATTCATTTTGGAGATCTTTGAGTAACAAATAGGAAGATTGAGAGTATATTTATAAAGGATAGGGGTGGGAGATGGGAGGAAGAAGATGGGATTCATGGAGAAATAAATTGAAAGATGGATGGGGATAACTGTATATTATCTCGGTAGAGAAGAATCATCTCTTAAACGAATGTTTTATACTATATTTCTAATTTTATATACACATGTTTTCCATTTTCATTTTTAAAATGAATTATGGTCAATTTCATTAATGGGAATACATTTGTTGTTTTTTATCAATCCATTCATGTTCTTATTTCTTTATATGAGACCAAAATTCAATCTTCTTAGGAATTTACATTTTCAATTCAATTCATATTTTTTATGAATTCATCCAATTATGAAAATAATTTTTAGGACTGTTTTGAATTATTTTACACAGTACAATAAATCAACAAATTTATTATTGAGACTAGCTAAATGGGCACTCATAAATTAATGATAGTTTATTCTTTGAATGACTCCCCTTTTCACAAATATTGTTAAGACCATTTTTAAGATCATCATTATTTCATCATGTTTCTTCAATTATATTTCCCTTTAATATATTATTATATGTATATTTCCTCATAACACCTTATTATGATATCCTAATCTTTTATACATAAATATTACATCTATTTAGATGAATATTCAATAAATAATAATACGATCCATGCTAGAACCATAAAGGTTTAAATTATTTTCATCCTAGATAAATAGTCTTATTATTTTATGAAATATATTCAACAAATCCCATAAAGATATCCCCTCATATTACACTTTAGAAGCATATCCTACTAAAAACATTATTTATAACCTAGGTAAAGGAATCATATGAAAAAGGGTGAGATCAGATTCTCCGTAAGGGTAAACATGGGAGATACAAATCGATGATCATATGAAAACATAAGATTATCATAATGGCATAATATCATGACCATAAAATACAAATTTTATACCTAATCCCTTAATGATCATAGAAATGAGTTACGATATAAATCTTTAGCATTTCAAAAGGCATGAATCATAAGAATGAGAAATCATCATAAATAAATCATGAACCATAATTTCATGTCATAAATGTGTGTGGTTGAATCATAAGTATAAAAACCATATCATATATCAATTTTTTCTACCAATACCATCGTATCAAGCATCAATACTTGTTTTATATATGGGATCATGCACATCGACTTGTTTCCCCAAACGTATCATGCACTTTGATTGGTCTCCCATAACAAATCAATAACTTTTAATTTTTTCCGAAAAGTATCTTATGAGATGTAATACATTACCCAATTAATTTTAGGGAATTATATTTCACACCCACTAAATAATTAAAATCACATAAGGATGGTATCTTTTGTAACACCCCAATCTTCAACTGTACGCTTCTCTTTGAATAATATAGTAGCGTGTGTTGTACGCAACTTCAAGTCCTAACACACCACAACCAATAAAACTAGCCTTTATGAATTGTAATACCCACGTTTTAAAATTTTATAAATTTTACCTTTCAAAATGGACTTCATTTTTGGATTCATAATATCTAAATTATCTTAGGGTGATTTTTTAGTATTTGTTTAAAAAACTTTCAATTTTTGATGAATAGTGAAAAACACTGAGTTATTTTTTAAAATCGATTATTTATTTAAATAATTATTTATTTTATTTAAATTTATTTTAGGTCAAAATAGATACATAATACCTATATAAGTTCAATTTAATTAATTGGATTCAGTTTATAATGAGTTTAGATATATAAAAATTTTATTGTACTTTTTATTGTCTTTTACCCACCTCCAAGGAGAATTTGAAAATTTGTATAAAACTTAATTTTACCACTTCTGTGGGTATAATTTCAGAACTACAAGAGACAAGGTTAATATAAGTATGTAAAATGTGGTTTAATAAGATGAAAATAATTTTTGGTGAATAGTACCTTTCACTTTTATTTAACACGGTTAATAGTAAATAGCGTAATTAAGGGTAGAAATGATATTATTATTACCCTAAAACATGTTCTAATTCTATTGGATAAGTTTAATTTGAACAAAAACTACCTTAGGAATAAAATATGATCCTTTAGGTCTACTTGTATTAGATTAGGACATTTATTATTATTTAATTCAAAGAAGTGTTAAAAGTGTTTAATTCAATGTTTAATAACTAAACCATTTTTAATATAGGGTTAAACATAATATAAATTCAACTATGAATATTTATTAGAAAGATAAAAAGATTTCCTAAATAATGGTATTTTATTAATAATTTTTATACATTATATAGTTAAATTTATTTATGACACAATGACGATACAATAATTACCTTATTAATGAAATATTAAAATAATTGATATTAAAAATATCCAAATAAATATAATTGGAGGGTTTTTATGAATTAAACTAATTTTATATGTTAATATGACATGTTAGGGTTGGTTACATGAATTGTTTTCGAAGTAATAATTCTGTTATGAATTTAGAAAAAACAAAATACCGAATAGTGTCAAAATTGACATAAAAGAGTTTTTAAAACAAATATTATATTATTAATTGATATAATATTCCTAAAAATATAATATTTAGCCAAAATACTTATATAATGATAGGTTTATAATTAATTAACCTCTTGGGGTTCTCTTGGATGTTTATAGTATGTTTATTGACCATATAATATAAAAATACAAAGGGAAATGGTAAATGTCAAACTATTTAACTAAGAGTTAAATCTAAAGGATAAAGTAAATAAAGTGACCCAAAACCGTCTAAAACCTATTGGTTGAGTGTTTTTTGACCCATCCTCAACTAATAATTTAAATAATTCACTTTGGATCCATTATAAACCGAAAATTATTTTATTATAAAATAATATTTATAGCTTTTCCTAAGGTCCCCTCTCCCCTCTTTTAAAAGGGCACTTCCACTTCTCTCAAATTCACACTTTAAAATCCAATTGTCTCGGCCAATCCCTACCCAAATACCCTCTCAATTTTCCTCCCTTCATCCTAGAGGACTTAATTTAGTCAGAAATCCAACCTAAAGAGCCCTTTTGATCAAATCAAAAGGAATAACCTGAAGAAGAGGTAAATATTTCATCACCTCTTTCAAGTTCCTTTCTTCATCTGCTTCTTATTTCTTTATTGTTTCCATTATAAAATAATAACTCCATTATATTCTATATACTGTGATGTTATTATAAATATGGTAAAACCATATTATTTATTCTATCCAACCTTTGAATGACATGTCACCATATGTGCGTACGTACGACTTACCGTCTCCACATCGTGGTGTAATTGTTATTCAACACATTATTATTTGGATGGGTATAATAACTATGTGTAATTGATGTAAATAATAAATATAACATGACAATGATTCTGTATATATGATACACCATCCAATTATATATTATTTTATATCATAAGAATAATATTGTTGCTCATGCGTACGTATTGATTACCGTCTCCATGAACGTGATGAGATTCATTCCCCATCGTATCTATTCAAGACTAATTTTCATTATATGTTTAAAAATCATGTTTAAAGACTCAATATAATTCTGGATATGAATAAGATACATCCAATACATAACAAACATTATATACGTAACAAATCATATAAAGGAAAAATAATCAGTTAACACCCGAAACGACGATAATACTAAAATATTATTAACAAAGAAATATTAAAAGATCATATATGATATCATATTAATATAAATGATTATTTTATAATTTAATAAAAATTATTTCACCATTATAAAGGAGGTTAAACTACCCTCGAACAAGGATAATTTCAAGGTAAGGTTTAATTCTACAATCTCTATATTATCCGAGGTTGTTTTTACGTAAGTATCTTCTGGGACCTCTTTATCATCCACATCCGTGTTTTCTTAAAAATGTATTTCAAAACATTTTTACTACCTAATAGACAATGTTTTAAAGTCATTTATACCCTTTTTTTACTTTTTATATGATTTTTATAAAGGAATATTTCTGTTGTTTTCCAAACAAGGACCTTTTATCCTTTTTGACAAAATTAATGTAGGAATGTCTTTTTTTAACTTATATGGAGGGTGTGGATATTTTTTGCCTTTATAACATCATCAAAGTTTCTCTTAAAATCTTATAAGAATATTTTTAAATATAAATGTCTTCTTTTATAATTACGTGACTTTTAAATGATTTCAAAATAGAAAGAGATGTTTCTCTAAAAAGGTTTTTATTTCATCTTTGTCTCCATCCTTTGATGGATTGTAAGCTTGTTTGAAGTTGATTTATTATTATACAAAACATTCATATTTTATTTAAGGTTTTGTGATATTTTTGACTATGTATATGTTATATCATACCATTCATGGTTTATAGATGATGTATTGACATTTCATATGCCAGTTTTAATATAAATGTTTATGTTATGTTTAAACATTTTCATATAAGGAATGCATTGGACTTAGTAAGTGAAGAGTGGAGCCTGCTATAGCTCTTCGATGCATTGGTAGGTATCATGAGGCAAACTAGTGTCTTGGCACAAGGCCTTGAAAAAATAATATTTGTAGTCTCGACATGAGGCCTTGACTATGTAGTTATGAAAGTCTGGCATTATGCATTCCATCATTATGAAAGTGGCTATTGATATTGCATGTGATTATTTGACTAATAGAATATCCATGTGAGTAATTAAATAGAATTATTTTGATTTATATTTTCCATATTATGATTAAGTTTATGTGGAAAAGGCTTTTTTTAGTTATATTCATTGCCTTACATGTTTATGCTTATTTATGAAAGTTTCTGCTATATTGTTTTCCTTACGGATCATCTGAGCTCACCCCTTTCTATGTTTTTACTTTTCCCAGGATGTGAAGAATTATATTATGAATGACCTGAAGGGATAGTTTATGGAATATCATTGTTTTCTAGATTTAGATAAACTTTGATTAGAGCACATATCCCTAAGATAGACTTTGAGAATTAGTATAGAAGAACTTCGTAGAATTTTGGTAATGTAGAGATTTTTTGAGTTTTACAGGAAATACATCCCTTTCTGGATATGAGCAGGTAGAGGTGGCACTAGAACAGATGTACCTTGGAGTGAAAACCCCGACAAGGAGTTTCAATCTTGAACTGTGGTATCCTGGTACATGACAATGGGCCTTACTACACTATTGGTTACGACACTCCCGAGGGATATGCTTAGGATAATTCTCACTATCTTTTCAAACCATTATGAAGGGTTTATGAGTATATATTTCCTTAAAGAAAACATTATTATGATTATGGATTATATCCATAAACTGTTGAATTTATGTTAAGTGTTTTACATGTTTGGAATTATGTATTTCGATTCATAAACTAATCTAGTTTATGCGATTATTGAGAAATGGTGCCTAGTGGAAGGAATGGAAACCGCATAAATGAATGCACTCCATGTAGGGATTTCCATCCTACTCAAGATAATTATAGTGGAGCTGGTGATGCAACTAGTGCTAATCAGCTTATCACCATACTGGGACAACTCACCCAGGTTATGAATAATAACCTTACCCATATGGAGCACCCTGATCCACAATGTGGAGGATCAATGTTAGATCGATTCATGAGGCAACAACCACTAACATTAAATAGGAGTAAAAATCCATTTTTAGCTGAGTAGTGGATAATTTATTTAGAGAAAATATTTCATTCTTTGGGGAGTAGTGAAAGGGAAAAAGTTGTCATGGCAGTTTATCGCCTCACGGGAGATGTATATCAATGGTGGTCATTTATTCAAAACGCAAAGGAAGATGATTAAGTATAAAATATGGAATGGGGGATTTTAAAGAGATTTTTTAAGAAAAATACTTTCCTCATGACCATCGAGCGGATATGGAAAGGAAATTTCTTAGTTTGAGGCAGAAGAAGGATGAAAATGTCGCAAAGTATGAGGCAAAATTTACAAGGATATCAAGGCATGAAACATATTATATACATAACCCAAGGAGTAATATTGATCGATTATTTGATGGGTTAAAACCATTTCTACATTGAGCATTAGTCTCACAATCCTTCTCATCATACGAATATATTGTCTCATGTGCTATTAAGACAGAAAATAAATTCTCTAAGTCTTCTAACTTTAAAGAAAATAAGAAGAAGAAGAGATCTACTGAACACTCTGGAAATGGAAATAAGGGGAAGAAGGGAAAAGTTGAATATTCATCCTATAATAAATATGGGAAGAAACACCCTGGTACTTTCATGAAGGGAATGGGAGTTTGTTACAAGTGTGGTGAAAATGGACACAAAGATCACGATTGTAAGGGGAAGAAAGAGGCTGTCGATGTTGAATGCTACAATTATAGTGAAAGGGGGAATTATGAAAATGAATTTCCTAAGAGCCATGTAAACTTACCTCAGAAAAGGCCGAGATAGAAAGGCCAAGCTTATGCTATAACTACTGATGAGGTTGAAGCTCCGAATGATGTGGTGGCAGGTAATTTAATGGTTTCCTCCAGTTTAGAAAATGCTTTATTTGATTCTGGATCATCACATTGTTTTATATCTTCCCAGTTTGATAAGAAAATCAGATATTTCCAATTTGATTTAATAAGGAAGTTGTCAGTCAAAAATCATAAGGGAAGTATCATTGCAACAAATTTTTGTCAATCAGTTTCCATTAAGGCATATAAATGTTATTTTTCTGATGATATCATCTTCATACACATGATTGAATTTGATATAATCCTCGGTTTGGATTGGCTTTCGAACCATGATGCGATAATTTATTGTAAGAATAAGGAGGTCACAATTTTTTATGATGATGATAAAGGGTACCTTATCTTTAGAGAAGAAACATCACAATTTGATTCTTATCTAGATCCACCCCCAGTAGCTCAAATAAATTCAATTATTGGGGAGGAAGATAATGAAATAAATATGGGTGAGGAAAAGAATGTTAAAATAGAGGATATACCTATTGTGCGAGAATATGTTGATGTGTTTCTAGAAGATTTACCTAGACACCCTACAGATTGAAAAATTGAGTTTTCCATTAATTTAATTCCTGGATCAAGGCCCATATCGAAGGCCCCTTATAGAATGGCCACTGTGGAATTAGTGGAACTAAAGAAACAACTAGAGGAATTGAGTAATAAGGGATTTATTCACCCTAGTGTTTCTCCATGGGGATCCCCTACCCTTTTTGTTGAGAAGAAAGATGGATCTATGAGGTTGTGCATTGACTACAAGGAGATCAATGAAATAACAATAATTAACAAGTATCCCCTACCTCGCATTGACGATTTATTCTACCAACTGCATGGAGCTCAATACCTTTCAAAGATTGACCTTCGATCTGGATACCATCAGTTGTGTGGGATGAAAGAAGACATTTCGAAGACAACATTTTGAACCAGGTACGAGCATTATGAGTTTTAAATAATTCCTTTTGGATTGACTAATACACCCTCTATCATCATGGATATAATGAACAGAGTTTTCAAGGAATATCTCGATGATTTTGTAGTGGTATTTATTGATGATTTCTAGGTATAATATAAAGGCTATGAAGATCCTGAAAATCAATTTCGCATTATCTTGAAGACTTTTAGAAGGCACGAATTTTATGGGAAGATTAGAAAGTGTGAATTCTGGCTTTAGGAGATTTCTTTTCTTGGCCATATTATCTCTAAGGATGGATCCTCTGTTGATCCTTCTAAGACCAAGGCAATTAAAGAATGCCCAACACTGATGAGTATAAATGAGGTATGCATTTTTATTGTTTTATCAGATTATTATCGACGTTTCGTCCAGAATTTTTCCCGATTGGCAAACCCATTAACAAAGATCACACGTAAAGGAGTTAAATTTGTTTGGAAAAAATAGTGTGAAGAATGTTTTGAAGAATTAAAGAGAAGATTAGTCAATGATTCTATATTGAATCTACCATAGGGGAATGATGGATTTGCTATTTATAGTGATTCTTCAATGAAAGAAATTGGTTGTATCCTTATGCAGAATGATTGGGTTATTGCCTATGCATGAAGACAACTAAAAATTCATGAGAAAAACTATCATACTCATGATATTGAGTTAGAAGCTGTACATTTTTCAGTGAATAATTGGAGACACTATATCTATGGTGAAAAATATGAGATTTATACTAATCACAAGAGTTTAAAGTACATTTTCTCTCAGAAGGAAATAAACATGAGCAAAGGCGATGGCTTGAACTACTCAAGGATTATGATTTCACTATACACTACCACCTGGGGAAGGAAAATAAGATGGAACATGCATTGAGTAGAAAGGATAATGGAGTTTAGAACAATATTAGAGTTTAAAAGGATCCTATATACATGGATCTAGTAAATATGGATATGGGAATCACCATTGAATGTGAAACATCAATACTCTTTCAAATGGTTTCCAAACCATCATTACTAGAAAGAATAATGTGTTCTCAAACTGGTGATAAAGTGTTTCAAAAGAAGATTAAAGCTGTGAATGATGGTTGATTGAGTGAATTTGTGAATGAAGATGGAACTTTGAAATTTGGGAAGAGACTTTGTGTTCCTGATATACCTTATCTAAAAAGGGAACTGTTGGATGATTCTCATAGTTCCAATTTCTCAATACACCCTGGGTATGACAACCCTACTTTTATTTCAAACTTAAACATGATTTATTACATAAAACTTCACTTGATTCAACAAATAATATCAATAGGTTTAGTGTCTTTGGGGATTATGATCATTACATAAAAACTTAAAACATTAAATACACCATCTTTATTGAAAACATCCTTTACATGACCACTACATTCCCTCGTACTTAGCATTTCATGGGATAACCTGAGGACATGCATAAGAAAAGGGTGAGCTATAAAGTCTAGTAAGAGAGTACACATGGAAGATCATGAGGAGTACAATACATGTTAGGAAATAGTCATATAAATAGAGCATAAGAGAAACATGAACATAAAGGCATAATAAAGCATGATAATCATAACATGGAAATGTGGCAACAACACTTAACATGGAATTAGCATGAGCCAAGGCTCATTGCACATGGAGAATGTGTAAATCCTCATTTCACATAAATAACAAGTAAACCCTCATTTCACTTGAATTATCATGAGTCAACACTCATTGAACATGACGTGTCATGATATTATACTTTACGCAATGCATTGGAGCGCTATAAGGGCACACCCTTCTTAAACATTTCATTTCATGCATAAGTGTGCCACATGGATCACAAAACATGGATCAATAAAACCTAATAATTTATTATATGATAAATGAATATGGAATTCATACATGAAACTTTATAATCAAAAAGTAAATGTACATAAATGTGAATACCTTTGATGGAGAAATGGGCATGGTATTCACTACACAATGGTATTGGCTTAGAAAATCGGTGCAATTTCGGCAGCGTAACGACGTGACATAAGAATTCATAAAAAGGTTGATAGGAGAGAAATGTGTGTCTAATCATATTTAAATGAAATGTACAGTAAGGGGGTCATACATATACATGTCAAAAAAATTTTAATGGAGTTTATATTCATGATACAAAAGTATTGCTTGAATGTAAATGAGGAGAGAGAAGTTCTTTTCTGAATTTCGGCATAGTAACGGGTGTACATGGGAGGAATTTAATGGGAGAGAAAGGGGTCTCACATCATTAAAAAATAAATATGGAAGTGTGAGGAAGGTACTAAACCATACCCCCACATTCATAATTGAAATTAAAAGTGAAAAACAACTTAAAGAAAATTGGACAAAAATTAAAAAGGAAGAAAAAACCCATACTTGGAACTATGCTTCCAAAGGCTAGAGAGAGGCTTGTGAGACTCTTATTGGGAGCTTGGGGAACCTTGGGAGGATTCTAGAGAGAGTATGGAAGAGTTTGGATGAACTCCAAAGGCTTTGAGTTAGGAGGAAGCGGGGGCTTGGGTGTGTTTATATAGGAAAGGTGAGGGAATTCTTTATTATTTAGGTTTGGGACCCCTTATATTAAATTAATCCAAACCACAAACCACCCCATGGTTTTTGGAAAAGGGAAGAGGAAAAAAATATTTTATAAGGCCAAAGTCCGAACTTCTTAAAATAATAGGGTTGATTATTTGGAGGTGAGTCACACTCCCATGAAAAACAATTTAAAAAGACAAGGTGTTTAATAAGTCTTGAGGGGTCCATTAATGCTTTGAAAAGTTAGTCAAACAAAACAAAAATCACATTATTTTAATGTTAAAACATATATTGGCCGAAAAAAAAATTATAGTATTTTGTTACATCACTATTGTGTCATTATGAAGTCATAAAGCACATTATATATTTAAATGGTATTTAATTTTTACCCAAAAATTTGGCTGTCTCAGAAAATAATGAAAAATTCACCATTGGATAATTTTGACATCCTGATTCCAGAAATAACATTTATTTTCTCTAAATAATTTTCTAAATATGTTAATTTTCACTTTTAAAATAAAAACTGACATATATAAAAAATTCACGGGTTTTGACAGAAATGACTTTCAAACCTTAATAAAAATTATAATTGCATTCATAAAATTATAAGATAATTTATATTTAATAAAAATTAATTTAATAATAATAATAATATTTTATTAAAAGTTTATTTAATTCAAAAATACCTTAATTTAATAAAATAAAATTCTTAATTAAATAATAACTAAAAACACTATTTGTACTTTAAAAACTATTTACAATGTATCAATAATGACAAGAAATTATATTCATTATTATATACAAAAATAATGTACATGAACATAGTACTATCGATTAGTTACATAACCCCTTAAAACAGCCGCATAAGACCTAAGGGTAAGGTGTGCGATGGTGACAGACTCTTGGGGTGGCTCGGATAACATTGCTCAAGTGGTAATCTCTATCAACTTCCACTTTTCCCATAGACGGTCCTATACGAGCTTGTCATGATGAAGCTCAGCTAGAGCTTGGTCAAGAGAGAAGCCCAAGGATGCCACCTCTTTTCTGAGCTCCGACAAATGGGCTTTATATGGAGCAATTCTTTTGGATGAGGCCATCTCTTCTTTTGTCTGAGTAAATTTG
Organism: Viscum album; assembly: GCA_963277665.1. NCBI lineage: Eukaryota > Viridiplantae > Streptophyta > Magnoliopsida > Santalales > Viscaceae > Viscum > Viscum album. The sequence continues at coordinate 1,153,632,952 of OY728155.1, read as the reverse complement.
GATTTATTAAATCCCTATATTTATACTAATCATGTGATCACTGTTCAACAGCTATATTAGCAACGGTCAAAATTATTAACATAAAACCAATGAAGTTGACATTTTATATAAATATAAAGATACATTTAATTAGATTTAGAGGGATTTCCATTAATGAAACTTTGGGTCATTACAATATTCCCCCCTTAAGAAATTCCACCCTCGAAATTTTTCATTTACCCACACTAAAAAAGATGTGGGTAACTCAGCTTCATCATTTCCTCTGATTCCCAAGTCGCTTCTTCAAACTTGTGGTTTCTACACAACACCTTGATGAGGTTAATTGTCTTATTTCGTAGAACTTTTTCTCTACGATCTATGATCTTCACTGGTTGCTCCTCATAAGAAAGATCATCCTCCAACTGTACCACCTCAGAAGAGAGTAAATGTGAAGGGTCCGGTATGTAATTCCTTAAGAGGGATACATGAAATACATCATGTACTTTGGTCATGGTGGGTGGAAGTGCTAGTCGATAGGCCACAACCTCGACACAATCAAGAATCTCGAAGGGACCAATGTACCTTGGACTTAACTTCCCTTTCTTTCTAAACCTCATGACCTTCTTCCACGGAGATATTCATAGAAAAACCATGTCTCTAACATTAAACTCAAGGTCTCGTCGAAGATTATCTGCATAACTCTTTTGTCGACTCTGGGCTGCCTTGATATGATGCTGAATGATTTTCACCTTCTACACCATTTCATCCACCATTTCTTGTACAATCATCTTACGTTCACCGACCTCATCCCAATATGCCGGTATTCTGCACCTTTTCCCATACAGGGCTTCATATGGTGCCATTTGGATGATCGAGTGGAAACTGTTATTATAAGAGAACTAAACCAGAGTAATATGTTGATCCCATCCTCCTTTAAAGTCCATTGAGCATGCTCTCAACATATCCTCAATTGTTTTGATAGTCCTCTCAGATTGGCCATAAGTTTGAGGATGATAGACCGTACTGAATTTTAGTTCAGTATTCAGAGCATATTGGATCCTCTTCCAAAACATAGAGGTGAATCTTGGATCTCAGTCAGACACAATAGATAGTGGTACTCCATGCATCCTTACCACTTCCCTGATATATATCCGTGCTAGTTGATCCAATGATAAATCCTCCCAAATAGAAATGAAGTGTGCAGTCTTTGTAAGACAATCCAAAACAACCCAGATTGCATTGTTTCCTTTGGATGTCTTCAGAAGTCCGGTGACAAAGTCCATGGTGATGTTCTCCCATTTCCATTCTGGTATGGGAAATGGTTGCATCATACCCTAAGACTTCTGCCTCTCTTCCTTCACTTGCTGGCACACCAGACACTTTGATGTATATTCAGTGATCTCCTTCTTCATATTATCCCACCAAAGGTTTTCTCAGAGATCTCGATACATCTTTGTACCCCCTGGGTGAATAGAGAAATTTGAACTATGTGCATCATCCAAAAGTTCCTTTTTTTTTCTGGACTTGATGGAACACATAGTCTTTTCCCAATCCGTACAATTCCTTCTTCATTAACATTTAACTCCAAGGATTTCCCTTTTTCGATAGCTTCCACTTTTTATTGAATTCCCACATCATCCTTTGGAGAATCCTTTAACCTTTCCAAAAGAGACGGTTAAGCAATACTTTGGGAAAGGATTGATGATGTTCTCTTCTCTATGATTCCCATGTCCATCTTCATCAAGTATAAGAAGATTGGATCCTTCTCAATTCTCATCATTGATAGAATCACTGGATCCTTTCTACTTAGGGAATCTGCCACCTTGTTCGCTTTCCTAGGGTGGTAATGGATTGAATAGTCATAATCCTTGATGAGATCAATCCATCTTCTCTGGTTCATATTAATCTATTTCTGCATGAATATATATTTAAGACTCTTGTGGTCAGTATATATCTCACATTTCTCTCCATAGAGATAATGCCGCTAGATTTTCAAGGCAAAGATCACCGCTGCCAACTCCAGATCATGTGTTGGATATTTTCTCTCATGTATTTTCAACTACCTTGAGGCATAGGATATAAATTTATCATTATGCATCAGCACATAGCCTAATACCTTCTTTAAAGAATCACTGAAAACAACAAAAAGTTCCCCACTTGTGGGTAAAGTGAGCACGAGTGCAGTGATAAGACTCCTTTTCAACTCCTTGAAGCTTTCTTCACATTCATCTCTCTAAGAAAACTTTACTCACTTTTGAGTTAGCTTGGTAAGAAGGTTGGAAAATCATGAGAAATTTCTCACAAATCGTCGATAATATCCAGCAAACCCCAAGAAGCTACAGATATCTGTTACCGATGTTGGCCTCGGCCATCCCTTAATTGCATTTTTTTTGGAGGAATCCACAAATATCCCATTGCTTGTGATGATATGGCCCATGAATGAGACTCCCTTCAACCAGAACTCACAGTTGCTATACTTTGCATAGAGCTTATCCTTGCGCAAAGTCTCTTGTACAGTTCTTAAATTCTCCTCAAGATACTCATTAGTTTTGGAGTATATTAGAATATCATCTATAAAGACTACCAAAAATTTGTCTAGGTAATCTCTAAAGAATCTATTCATTACGTCCATGAAGATTTCTGGAGCATTAGTGAGTCCGAAAGGCATTACTATGAATTCATAGTGCCCGTATCTTGTGCGAAAAGAAGTCTTGGGTATATTTTCCTTCTTCACCCTTACTTGATAATATCCCGACTGCAAGTCCACCTTGGGGAAGTATTGTTATCTATGCAGCTGATCGAACAAGTCATCAATTCTTGGGAGAGGATACTTGTTCTTTATCATGATTTTTGTTAAGTTCACGATAATCAATGCAATGCTGCATTGACCCATCCTTCTTCTTGACGAAGAGGACTGGTGCACCCCATGGTGAAGCACTTGGGCGTATAAACCCTTTATCCAGATTCTCCTGTAGTTGTTTCTTCAGCTCTTCAAACTCTACAACAACCATTCTATATGGAGTCTTGGATATTGGTAAAGCCCCGGGTATAAGTTCAATTGAGAATTCAACATCTCTTCTAGGAGGAAGACCAGGCAGTTCCTCAGGAAACACTTCAGTGAATTCCCTCACAATAGGCATTTCTTCAAGGATGGTTTCTTCCTTCGACTCAATCATCTGAGCCAAATATGTGTGCTCATAGGGCAGTAATATCCATGCTTGAGATGATGGAGCTAAAGGAGATTCATCTTCCTCCTTACACTTGTAAAGAATCGGGGGTCGATTCTCTATATGTAGTGTGATTTCCCTCTCATGACAATTTATGTTGCCTCTATATAAGGAAAGCCAATCCATGCCAAGAATTGCTTCAAAGTCCACCAGAGGGAGTATGAAGAGGTTCTCCGGGAAATTCAATCCACAGATTATAACCGGGGAGGACTTATATTCATGGGCTGCAATGATTTCCCCATTTTCCGTACTCACCAACATCTTCACTTCCATGATTTGTCGTGGTACTAGGATTGTTCTACTAAACTTTTTAGATTTAAATGAATGCGTAGAACCAGAATCAAAAAGTACGCTCACTATTCTTGAATGAATAACTAGTGTACCTATCACCACTTCTTTGTTGGGGTTCACTTCGGCAGAAGTGATGGAAAAATCTCTTCCTTGCTGCCTTGGAGGTTGTTGGTTGCCTCCGAAAACTGTTGGATTAGGGAAATAATTTTCAAAATGACCTAATTCTTTGCATTTGTATCATTGAACAATGCGTTGAGGTTCGAATGGAGCATTCCTCTACTCTGTCGTAGCCGCGGGTCTTTCTTGCCGATAGTTAACAACTAGGTTCCCTTATCTTCCACACCTGAAGCATTTCCTCTTCCCCTTAAGGAAATTTCTAGGGTGCTTCTTTCTGCACTTTAGGAAAGTGGGGTGCTGGATCTTCTTAGCACTGTTGGATTTATACATCGGACCACCAGCATTGAAGTCCACCTTACACTTCTTATCCCCATGATACCCCTATGATTCTCCAATCTGTATTTTGACCTTGAGGGAACATTGGACAATTTCATCATAGTTTTCGAAGTCACGGATAACCAATGCTTTCTGTAGGAAAGGCTTCAGCCCACCAAAGAAGAAGTCAACTTTTCATTTGGGGGTAACGACAATGCTGGAAGTATATCATGCAAACCTTGTGATGTTTTCCTCGTACGCTCCAATAGATTCTTCCTATTTTTTCTTGAGGGAAAGGAAGTCCCTTTCCATCTTAAGCCGGAGGGTGTTCAAAAAATATTTATCGAAAAACATATTCCGGAAATCCTTCCATTCCAATGACTCGATCTCCTCCATAGGCTTCATATTTTTGATCAACGTCCACCATTGATCAGATTCACCCTCCATAAGATAAGCCACCAGGAGAACCTTCTCTTGTTCAGAACACTGAAGGATGGAGAAGATATTTTCAATGGAGTTGATCCATTGTTCAGCGATCGTGGGATCGGATGATCCACTAAAATTAGGAGGCCTTTGTCTCATGAAGCTCTCGATAGCGAGTTGTTCTTTCTTAGTGGGGTTGAACATTCCTCTTGACCTGTGTTTCTATTCAAAACTTGAGTTAGCTGAGATAGAAGCGTGACAAAGTTCGCGATTCCCGCTCCCATAGGATTGGGCATCTCATTAGTACAGTCATCACACTGATATTCACAACGGTTGTTAGCCTGAGTCCTCATATTACCAGCCATTGGCTAGAATAAAAGGAAAGTTAGGGGTAACACATAAAGGGTAATCCGAAGAAAAAAGTTGATGACTTATAAAAAAACTTTTATTTCCTTAACTCATGAGTCTATAGGCTTCAATCTAGGATTGTCATGATATACCTTCTAATATATATTCTTAGGGGATTTTTTTAATTCCCTTAATAAGGGTTCATACTAATCTTGTGAATTTATAAAAACATATCCCCCGGGAGTGTCAGAACCAATATTACAGCAATTCCCGTTATCGTGCACCAGTTCCCGTTCGAGTCTATCTCAAAGCACTATTTTCGGGTTTTACCCCTAGGATACATCTGTGCCACAACCGCCTCTACCTCGTCGAAACCAGATAAGGATGTATTTTCTTGATAAAATACTTACTCAATACTTACCAAAACTTAGGTATATTTTTATTATACTTAGTCTTTTCTCTAATTCTTTACTAGGGTTTTCTAATCCTAATCCCAAAAATAACAAAACCTATCCTCTGATACCAACTATGACAACCCTACTCTCATTACAAACTTAAACATGATTTATGACATAAAACATCACTTGATACAACAAAGATGATCAAGAGGTCTAGTGTCTTTGGGGCTTAGGATCATTACATAAAAACATAAAACATGAAATACAACATCTTTATTGAAAACTTCATTTACATGACCACTACATTCCCTCGTACTTAGAATTGCATGGGATAACCTGAGGACATGCATAAGAAAAGGGTGAGCTATAAATCCCAGTAAGGGAGTACACATGGAATATCATGAGGAGTAAAATACATGTTAGGAAATAGGTATATCAATAGATCATAAGAGAAAGATGAACATAAAGGCATGATAAATCCCGATAATCATAACATGAAAATGTGGAAACAACACTTAACATGGAATTAGCATGAGCCAGGGCTCATTGCACATGGAGCATGAGTAAATCCTCATTGAACAAAAATCATGAGTAAAACCTCGTTGCACTTGAATTAGAATGAGACAATACTCATTTCACATGACCTATCATGATACTATATTTTACCCAATTAATTGGAGCACTATAAGGCGCACCGTTCTTAAACATTTCATTTCATGCATAAGTGTGCCACATGGATCATAAAACATGGATTAATAAAACATAATCATTTATTCCACGATAAAGGAATGTGGAATTAATACATGAAACTTTATAATCAATAAGTATATGTGCATAAATGTGAATACCCTTGATTGAGAAATGGGCATGGTATTCACTACACAATGGCATTGGGTTAGAAAATTGGTGCAATTTCGGCAGCGTAACAGCGTGACATAAGAATTCATAAAAAAGGTTGATGAGGGAGAAAGGGGTGTCTCATAATATTTACATGAAATGGAAAGTAAGGGGGCCACATATATAGATTTCCAAACAATTGTAATTTAGTTTAGATTCATGATACAAAAGTATTGTTTGAATGTAAATGAGGAGAGAGAAGTTCCTTTCGGAATTTCGGCATAGTAACGGGTGTACATGGGAGGCATTTAATGAGAGAGAAAGGGGTCTCCCATAATTCAAACATAAATAGGGAAGTATGAGGGAGGTGAAAAACCATATCCCAACATTCATTATTGAAATTAAAAGGGCAAAACAACTTAAAGAAAATTGGACAAAAATGGGAAAGGAAGAAAAAACCCTTACATGGAAGTGTGCTACCAAAGGCTAGAGAGAGGCTTGTGAGAAGCTTCTTGGGAGATTGGGGAACCTTGGGAGGATTCTAGAGAGAGTAGGGCAGAGGTTGGATGAACTAAAAAGGCTTTGAGTGATGAGGAAGTGGGGCTTGAGTGGGTTTATATAATAAAGGTAAGGGAATTCTTTATTATTCAGGTTTGAGACCCCTTATATTAAATTAATCAAACCACAAACCACCCCATGGTTTTTGCCCATGGTTTTTGGAAAAGGGAAGAGGAAAAAAATATTTTATAAGTCCAAAGTCCCAAATTCTTAAAATAATAGGGTTTCTTATGTGGAGGTGAGTCACACTCCCATGAAAAACAATTTAAAAAGACAAGGTGTTTAATAAGTCTTGAGGGGTCCATTAATGCTTTGAAAAGTAAGTCAAACAAACCCAAAATCACATTATTTTAATGTCAAAACATATATTTGCCGAACATAAAGATTATAGTATTTTATTACATCACTATTGGGTCATTATGATGTCATAAAACACAATATATATTTAAACGGTATTTAATTTTTACCCAAAAATTTGACTGTCTCAGAAAATTATGAAAAATTCACCGTTGGATAAGTTTGATGCCCTAATTCTAGAAATAACATTTATTTTATCTAAATAATTTTCTAAATATGTCAATTTTTAATTTTAAAATAAAAACCGACATTTATCGAAAATTCACTGGTTTTGACAGAAATGGCTTTCAAACCTTAATAAAAATTATAATTGCAATCATAAAATTATAAGATAATTCATATTTAATAAAAATTAATTTAATAATAATAATATTTTATTAAAATATTATTTAATTCAAAATTCCCTTAATTTAATAAAATAAAATTCTTAATTAAATAATAACTAAAAACACTATTTGTACTTTAAAAACTATTTACAATGTATCAACAATGACAAGAAATTATATTTAATATTATGTACAAAAATAATGTACATGAACATAGTACTATAAATTAGTTACATAACCCTTTAAAACAGCCACATAAGACCTAAGGGTAAGGTGTGCGATGGTGACAGACTCTTGGGCTCGCTCGGATAACATTGCTCGAGTGGTAATCTCTATCAACTTACACTTTTCCCATAGAGGGTCCCGTTCGAGCTGGACATGATGAATCTCAACTTGAGCTTAGTCAAGAGCGAAGACCAAGGATGCCACCTCTTTTCCGAGCTTCGACAAATGGGCTTCGTATGGAGCAATTCTACTGGATGAGGCCATCACTTCTTTTGTCTGAAAAAATTATGATTTGTTAAAGCCCTATATTTATACTAATCATGTGATCGCTGTCCAACGACTATATTAGCAATGGTAAAAATTCTTAACATAAAACCAATAAAGTTGACATTTTATATAAACATAAAGAGACATTTAATTAGATAAAGAGGGATTTCCATTAATGAAACTTTGGGTCTTTACAATATTCCCCCCTTAAGAAATTTCACCCTCAAAATTTTTCCTTTTCCCACTCTAAAACATATGTGGGTAACTCAGCTTCATCATTTCCTCTGATTCCCAAGTTGCTTCTTCAAACTTGTGGTTTCTCCACAACACCTTGACGAGGGGCATTGCGTTATTTCGTAGAACTTATTCTCTATGATCTAAGATCTTCACCGGTTGCTCCTCATAAGAAAGATCATCCTCCAACTGTACCACCTCAGAAGAGAGTACATGTGAAGGGTCCGGTATGTACTTCCTTTAGAGGGATACATGAAATATATTATGTACTTTGGTCATGGTGGGTGGAAGTGCTAGTTAATAGGCCACAACCCCGACACGATCAAGAATCTCAAAGGGTCCGATGTACCTTGGACTTAACTTTTCTTTCTGTCCAAACCTCATGAACTTCTTCCATGGAGATATTCATAGAAAAACCATGTATCCAACTTTAAACTCAAGGTCTCGTCGACAATTATCTGCATAACTCTTCTGTCGACTCTAGGATGCCTTGATATGCTGCTGAATGGTTTTCATATTCTCTACCATTTCCTCAACCATTTCTGGTCCAATAAGCTTACGGTCACTGACCTCCTCCCAACATGCCAATGTTCTGCACCTTTTCCTATACAGGGCTTTATATGGTTCCATTTGGATGCTCGAGTGGAAGCTGTTATTATAAGAGAACTCAACCAGAGGAATATGTTGATCCCATCCTCCTTTAAAGTCCATTGAGCATGCTCTCAACTTATCCTCAAGTGTTTGGATAGTCCGCTCATATTGGCCACCAGTTTGAGGATGATAGGCCGTACTAAAGTTTAGTTCAGTATTCATAGCATGCTGAAGACTCTTCTAAAACAAAGAGGCGAATCTTGGAACTCGGTCAGACACAATAGATAGTGGTACTCCATGCAACCTTACCACTTCCCTGATATATATCTGTGCGAGTTGATCCAATGAGAAATCCTCCCGAATAGCAATGAAGTGTGCAGTATTTGTAAGATGATCCACAACAACCCAGATTGCATTGTTGCCTTTGGATGTCCTCAAAAGTCCGGTGACAAAGTCCATGGTGATTTTCTCCCATTTCTATTCTGGTATGGCCAATGGTTGCATCATCCCCTTAGACTTCTGCCTCTCTGCCTTCACTTGCTAGCACACTAGGCACTTTGATGTATATTCAGCGATCTCCTTCTTCATATTATCCCACCAAAAGTTTTCTCAGAGATCTCGATACATCTTTGTTCCCCCTGGGTGAATAGAGAAATTTGAACTATGTGCATCATCCAAAAGTTCCTTCTTCAGCTCCGGACTTGATGGAACACATAGTCTTTTCCCAAACCGCATAATTCCTTCTTCATTAACCTTAAAATCCAAGGATTTACTTTTTTCGATAGCTTCCACTTTTTCTTGAATTCCTACATCATCCTTTTGAGCATCCTTTAACCTTTCCAAAAGAGACGGTTGAGTAATCATTTGTGAAAGGATTGATGATGTTCTCTTCTCTATGATTCCCATGTCCATCTTCATCAAGTCTAAGAATATTGGATCCTTCTCAATTCTCATCATTGATAGAATCACTAGATCCTTTCTACTTAGGGCATCTACCACCTTGTTTTCTTTCCCATGGTGGTAATGGATTGAACAATCATAATCCTTGATGAGATCTATCCATCTTCTCTGGCACATATTAAGTTCTTTCTGCATGAATATATATTTAAGACTCTTGTGGTCAGTATATATCTCAAATTTCTATCCATAGAGATAATGATGCCAGATTTTCAAGGCAAAGATCACCACCACCAACTCCATATCATGCGTTGGATAGTTTCTCTCATGGATTTTCAACGGCCTTAAGGCATAGGATATAACTTTATCATTTTGTATCAGCACACATCCTAATCCCTTATTTTAAGAATCATTGAAAACAACAAAATGTTCCCCACTTGTGGGTAAAGTGAGCACGAGCGCAGTGATAAGCCTCCTTTTCAACTCCTTGAAGCTTTCTTCGAATTCATCCCTTAAAGCAAACTTTACTCCCTTTTTAGTTATCTTGGTAAGAGCGTTGGACAATCGGGAGAAATTTCTCACAAATTTTCAATAATATCCAACAAACCCCAAGAAGCTACAGATATCTGTTACTGATGTTGGTCTCGTCCGTCCCTCAATTGCATCTGTTTTAGAGGGATCCACAGATATCCCATTACTGGTGATGATATGGCCCAAGAATGAGACTTCCTTCAACCAGAACTCACACTTGCTGTACTATTCATAGAGCTTCTCCTTGCGCAAAGTATCCAGTATAGTTCTTAAATGCTCCTCATGATCCTCCTTAGTTTTGGAGTATATTAGAATATCATCTATAAAGACTAAAATTTTGTTTTCTAGGTAATCTCTAAAGACTCTATTACTTAAGTCCATGAAGTCTATTGAAGTATTATTGAGTCTGAAAGGCATTACTATGAATTCATAGTGCCCGTATCTTGTGCGAAAAGCAGTCTTGGGGATATCTTCCTTCAACGCCCTTACTTGATAATATCCTGACTGCAAGTCCACATTGGAGAAGAATTGTGCTCCATGCAACTAATCAAACAAGTCATTAATTCTTGGGAGATGATACTTGTTCTTTATCCCGATTTTTTTAAGTTCACGATAATCAATGCAAAGCCGCATTGACCCATCCTTATTCTTGACGAAGAGGACTGGTGCACCCCATGGTGAAGCACTTGGGCATATAAACTCTTTATCCAGATTCTCCTATAGTTGTTTCTTCAGATCTTCAAGCTCTAAAAAATACATTCTATATGGAGTCTTGGATATTGGTAAAGCCCCGGGTATAAGTTCAATTGATAATTCAACATCTCTTCTAGGAGGAAGACCGAGCAATTCCTCGGGAAACACTTCATTGAATTCCCTCACAACAGGCATTTCTTCAAGGATGGTTTCTTCCTTGGACTCAATCATCTGAGCCAAATACATGTTCTTATAGGGAAGTAATATCCATGCTTGATATGATGGAGATAAAGGAGAATCATCTTCCTCCTTACACTTGTAATGAATCGGGGGTCGATTCTCCATATGGAGTGTGATTTCCCTCTCTCGACAATTTATGTTGGCTCTATATAAGGAAATCCAATCCATGCCAACAATTGCATTGAATTCCACCAGAGGGAGTATGAGGAGGTTCTCTAGGAAATTCAATCCATAGATTATAATAGGGGAGTACTTATATTCATGGGATGCAATTATTTCCCCATTTTCCGTACTCACCAACATCTTCACTTCCATGATTTTTGGTGGTGCTGGGATTGTTCAACTAAACTTTTGAGATATAAAAGAATGCGTAGAACATGAATCAAAAAGTATGTTCACTATTCTTGAATGAATAACTAGCGTACCTATCACTACTTCATTATCGGGGTTCACTTCGGTAGAAGTGATGGAAAAAGCTCTTCCCTGCTGCCTTGAAGGTTGTTGGTTGCCTCCGAAAACCCTTCGATTAGGGAACTAATTTGAAAAATGACCCGGTTCTTTGCATTTGTAGCATTGAAAAATGCGTTGAGGTTCAAATGGAGCATTCCTCTCCTCTGTCGTAGCCGCGAGTGTTTCTTTCCAACCGTTAATAGTTAGGTTCCCTTATCTTCCACACCTGAAGCATTTCCTCGTCCCCTTAAGGCAATTTCCAGGGTGCTTCTTTCCGCACTTTTGGAAAGTGGGGTACTGGATCTTCTTAGCACCGTTGGATTTATCCACCGGACCACTAGCATTGAAGTCCAAATTACGCTTCTTATCCCCATGATACCCCTGTGATTCTCCGATCCCCATTTCGACCTTGAGGGCACATCAGAAAATTTCCTCATAGTTGTCGAAGTCACGGATCACCAATGCTTTCCACATGCTAATCTTCAGCCCACCAAAGAAGAGGTCAACTTTTCATTCGGGGGTAATGACAAAGACGGAAGCGTATCTTGCAAGACTTTTGAAGTTTGCCTCATATTCTCCAACTGATTCTTCATCTTTTTCCTTGAGGGAAAGGATGTCCATTTCCATCTTATGTCGGAGGGTGCGCGGAAAATATTTATCCAAAAACATATTCCGGAAATCCTTCCATTCCAACGCCTCGATATCCTCCTCAGGCTTCATATTTTTGATCAACGTCCACCATTGATCAGATTCACCCTCCATACGATAAGCCTCCCAGAGAACCTTCTCTTGTTCAGAACATTGAAGGATGGAGAATATCTTTTCAATGGATTTGATCCATTGTTCATCGATCATGGGATCATGTGATCTACTAAAAGTAGGAGGCCTTTGTCTCATGAATCTCTCAATAGCGACTTGTTTTTTCTTAGAGGGGTTGAACGTTCCTCTTGACCCATGTTTCTATTCAAAACTTGAGTTAGCTGAGATAGAAGTGTTACAAAGTTTTCAATTCCTGCTCTCATTGGATTGGGCATCTCATTAATATATTCATCACACTAATCTTCGCAACGGTTTTTATCCTGAGTCCTCCTATTACTGGCCATTGGCTGGAATAAAAGGAAAGTTAGGGGTAACACATAAAGGGTAATCCAAATACCAAAGTTGATTACTTATAAATAAACTTTTATTTCCTTAACTCATGAGTCTATAGGCTTCAATATAGGGTTTTCATGATCTATCTTCTAACATATATTCTTAGGGGAATTTTTTTAATTTCCTTAATAAGGGTTCATACTAAGATTGTGAATTTATAAAAACATATCTCCCAGGAGTGTCGTAACCAAGAGTGCAGCAAGCCCCGTTTTCATGCACCAGTTCCCGTTCAAGTCTAGCTAAAAGCTATGTTTTCAGGTTTTACCCCTAGGATACATCTGTGCCGGAGCTACCTCTACCTACTCGTATCTAGACAAGGATGTATTTTCTTGATAAACTAATTACTCAGTACTTAACAAAACTTAGGTATGTTTTTATTATACTTAGTCTTGTCTCTAAGGCTTTACTAGGGTTTTCTAATCCTAATCCCAAAAATAACTAAACCTATCCTCTGATACCAACTATGACAACCCTGATTTTATTACAAACTAAAACATGATTTATTACATAAAACTTCACTTGATACAACAAATAAGATCGATAGGTTTAGTGTCTTTGGGGCCTAAGATCATTACATAAAAACTTAAAACATGAAATACAACATCTTTGTTGAAAACTTCCTTTACATGACCACTACATTCCCTCGTACTTAGCATTGCATGGGATAACCTGAGGACATTCATAAGAAAAGGGTGAGCTATAAAGCCCAGTAAGGGGGTACACATGGAATATCATGATGAGTACAATACATGTTAGGCAATAGGAATATCAATAGAGAATAAGAGAAACATGAACATAAATGCATGATAAAGCATGATAATCATAACATAGAAATGTGGCAACAACACTTAACATGGAATTAGCCAGAGCCAAGGCTCATTGCACATGGAGGATGAGTAAATCCTCATTGAACATAAATAATGAGTAAAAACTTTTTGCAATTGAATTAGCACAAGTCAAAACTCATTGAACATGAAGTATCATGATACTATACTTTACCCAATGCATTGGAGCGCTATAAGGGCGCACCCTTCTTAAACATTTTATTTCATGCATAAGTGTGCCACATGGATCATAAAACATGGATTAATAAAACATAATCATTTATTCCATGATAAAGGAATATGGAATTCATACACGAAAATTTATAATCAATAAGTAAATGTGCATATAGGTTAATACCCTTGATGGAGAAATGGGCATGATATTCACTATACAATGGAATTGGATTAGAAAATCGGTGCAATTTCAGCAGCGTAACGGCGTGACATAAGAATTCATAAAAAAGGTTGATGAGAGAGAAAGGGTTGTATCATCATATTTACATGAAATGGACAGTAAGTGGGTCATATAGATACATGTGCAAACAATTGTAATGTATTTTAGATTCATGATACAAAAGTATTGCTTGAATGTAAATGAGGAGAGAGAAGTTCCTTTCGGAATTTCAGCATAGTAATGGGTGTACATGGGGGGCATTTAATGAGAGAGAAATGGGCCTCCCATCATTAAAACATAAATAGGGAAGTATGAGGGAGGTGCAAAACCATACCCCAACAATCATAATTGAAATTAAAAGGTCCAAACAACTTAAATAAAATTGGACAAAAATGAGAAAGGAAGAAAAAACCTTTACTTGGAAGTGTGCTTCCAAAGGCTAGAGAGAGGCTTGTGAGAGGATTATTGGGAGATTGGGGCACCTTGAGACAATTATAGAGAGATTAGGTCAGAGGTTGGATGAACTCCAAAGGCTTTGAGTGAGGAGGAAGTTGGGGCTTGGGTGGGTTTATATAGGAAAGGTGAGAGAATTCTTTATTATTTAGGTTTGGGACCCCTTATATTAAATTAATCCAAACCACAAACCACCCCATGGTTTTTGCCCATGTTTTTTGGAAAAGGGAAGAGGAAAAAAATATTTTATAATGACAACATCCTAACTTCTTAAAATAATATGGTTGCTCATGTGGAGGTGAGTCACACTCCCAAGAAAAACAATTTAAAAAGACAAGGTGTTTAATAAATCATGAGGGGTCCATTAATTCTTTGAAAAGTAAGTAAAACAAACCCAAAATAACATTATTTTAATTTTAAAGCATATATTGGCCGAAAATAAAGATTATAGGATTTTATTACACCACTATTGGGTCATTATGATGTCATAAAACACATTATTTATTTAAACGATATTTATTTTTACCCAAAAATTTGTCTATCTCAGAAAATTATGAAAAATTCACAGTTAGATAATTGTGACGTCCTTATTTTATATAAATAATTTTCTAAATATGTTAATTTTCACTTTTAAAATAAAAACCGACATTTATCGAAAATTCACTGGTTTTGACACAAATGGATTTTGAACCTTAATAAAAATTATAATTGCATTCATAAAATTATAAGATAATTTATATTTAATAAACATTAATTTAATATTAATAATAATATTTTATTAAAATATTATTGAATTCAAAAATCCCTTAATTTAATAAAATATAATTCTTAATTAAATAATAACTAAAAACACTATTTGTACTTTAAAAACTATTTATAATATATCAATAATGACAAGAAATTATATTCATTATTATATATAAAAATAATGTACATGAACATAGTACTATAGATTAGTTACATAACCCCTTAAAACAGCCACATAAGACCTAAGGGTAAGGTGTGCGATGGTGAAATACTCTTGGGGTGGCTCAGATAACATTTCCTGAGTGGTAATCTCTATCAACTTCTACTTTTCCTGTAGACAGTCCCGTTCGAGATTGGCATGATGAAGCTCAGCTTGGGCTTCGTCAAGAGAAAATCCCAAGGACGCCACATCTTATCCGAGCTCCAACAAATGGGCTTCATATGGAGAAATTCTACTGGATGAGGCCATTGCTTCTTTTGTCTGAGTAAATTTGGATTTGTTAAACCCCTATATTTATACTAATCATGTGATCACTATTCAATGGCTATATTAGAAGTGGTCAAAATTATTAACATAAAACCAATGAATTTTACATTTTATATAAACATTAAGAGACATTTAATTAGATCAAGAGTGATTTCCATTAATGAAACTTTGGGTCATTACACTGGGAGCACCAAAATGTATAGTTATTTGAAAGAACATTTGGGGTGGGACAACATGAAGATGGGGATTGCTGATTTTGTGTCAAGATGTATGGGTTTTCAACAGGTGAAAGCTAGAAGGAAACAGCCTGGAGGAGTCATGAAACCTCTTCCCATACCTGTGTAGAAACGAGATAATATTACGATGGAATTGTCATGGGATTACCAAAGACTCCTAGAAGGAACGATAAAATGTGGGTCATTGTTGATCTTCTTACCGATTCAGCACATTTTCTTGCTATAAGAGAAGATTTACCACTCAAACGTCTAGAAATACTATATATTAATGAAGGTCTAAGACTTCACGGAGTACCCCTATCAATCATTTCCGATCGTGATCCCCATTTTAAATCAAGATTCTGGAAAAGTCTTCAGAAATCCCTGGATACTGAACTTCGTTTGAGCACTGCCTACCACCCTCAAACTGATGGACAATCAGAACGGAACATTCAAACCTTAGAAGACATGTTTAGATCTTGATCACTTGACTTTCAAGGTACGTGGGACCAATATTTACCTATGGTAGAATTTTCCTATAATAATAGTCTCCATTCAAGTATTCAGATGGCATCATATGAAGCGTTATATGTAATGAGATGTCGCACACCAAACTGTTGGGATGATGTTGGCGAAAGAAAACTCGTAGGCCCAGAACATGTGGAGGAAACGATGGAAAAGCTGAAGGTGATCCAAAATCACATCAAAGCATCTCAAAGTAGGCAGAAGAGATATCCTGATAACCGAATGAAGGATTTGGAATTTCAGGTAGGAGATCATGTTTTCTTGAAGGTATCTCTATGGAAGGGAGTTATAAGTTTTGGTAATAAGGGTAAATAGAGACACATGTACATTGAACCTTTTGAAATTCTAGAATGAATTGGGGCTGTAGCTTACCATTTGGCAATGCCGCCAAGTCTTTCCAAAGTTCATGATGTGTTCCACGTATCACTGTTGAGAAAATACATGCCTGACCCAATGCATGTGCTTACCAATGAAGAATTAGTACTATAACCCGATCTATCTTATTGCGAAGATCCTGTAAAGATTCTTTATACAAGTTAACAAGTGCTGATAAACTGGACGACTCATCTGGTAAAAGTTCTATGGAGAAACCATAAGATGGAAGAGGGGACGTGGGAACCTGAGGAACTTATGATGAAGAACCACCCGAGACTTTTTATGCACTAATACTATAGAAATTTTGAAGACGAAATTATTTGAAGGAGGGGATAATGTAACACTCCAAGATTCAATGGCACGCTTCTCTTTGAATAATACAGTAGCGTGTGTTGTATGCAACTTCGAGTTCTAACACACAACGACCAATCAAACTAGAATTTATGAATAGTAATACCCACTTTTTTAAATTTTATAAATTTCTTCATTCAAAATGGACTTCATTTTTGAATTCATAATATCGAAATTAGCTCAGGGTGAATTTTTGGTATTTTTCTGAAAAACATCCAGTTTTTGGTGAATAGTGAAAAACACCGAGTTATTGTTTAAAATAGACTTTTTATTTAAAAATTTATTTATTTTATTTAAATTAATTTTAGGTCAAAATAGATATATAATACCTATATATTTTCAATGTAATTCAATGGAGTCATTTTATAATGAGTTTAGATATATAAAAATTTTATTGAACATTTTACCTTCATTTACCCACGTCATAGAAGAATTTTCAAAATTGAATAAACTGTAATTGTAGCGCTTATGTGGGTATAATTTAAAAAATATGAGAGACACAATTAATATCAGTAAGTAAAATGTGGTTCAATAAGTTGAAATTTGTTTTTGGTGAATAATAACTTTTTACTTTTATTTACCACGGTTAACAGTAAATAGGGTAATTAAGGGTAAAAATGATATTATTATTACCATAAAACATGTCCTAATTATATTGGATAAGTTTAATTAGACCGAAAACAACCTTAGGAATAAAATATGACCCTTTAGGTCCACTTGGATTATATTAGGACATTTATTATTATTTAATTCAATGAAGAGTTAAAAGTGTTAAATTCAAAGTTTAATAACTAAACCATTTTTAATATAGGGTTAAAAATAAGAAAAATTAAACTATAAATATTCATTAGAAAGATAAAAATATTTCCTATTTAATGGTGTTTTATTTATAATTTTTAGATATTAAATAGTTAAATTTATTTATGACACAAGGAAGATGCAATAATTACCTTATTAATGAAATATTAAACTAATTGATATTATAAATATCCAAATAAATGTAATTTGAGAATTTTTATGAATTAAACTAATTTTAGAGGTTACTATGACTTGTTAGGGTTGGTTAGATGAATTATTTTTGAAGAAATAATTCTATTATGAATTTATTAAAAATAAAATACCAAATAGTGTCAAAATTGACATAAAAGTGTTTTTAAAACAAATATTATATTATTAATTGATATAATATTCATAAAAATATAAGGTTTGGCCAAACGAATTATATAATAATAGGTGAATAATTAATGAACCACTTGGTGTTCTCTTGGAACATTATAGTAAGTTTATTAACCATATAATATAAAAATATAAAGGGAAATGGTAAATGTCAAACTATTTAACTAAGAGTTAAATCTAAAATATAAAGTTACTATAGTGAACCAAACCTGTCTAAAACCTATTGGTTGAGTGTTTTGCGTCCAATACCAACCTTATACTTTACATAATTTACTTTGGTTCCATTAGAAATCGAAAATGATTATATTATAAAATAATATTTCTAGATTTTCCTATGGTTCCCCTCACCCCTCCTATAAAAGGATACCTCCCCTTCTCTCAAATTCACACCATAAAATCCATTTGGATCTAACAAAACCTACCCAAATACCCTCTCAACTATCCTCGCATAATCCTAGTGGCCCTAACTTAGTCATAAATCCAACCTAAGGATCCCTTTTGATCAAATCAAAAGGAAGAACCAGAAGAAGAGGTAAATATTTCATCACCTCTTTCATGTTCCTTTCTTCTTCCAATTCCTCCTTATTTGTTGTTTCTATTATAAAATAATAACTCCAGTATCTTCTATATAATGTGATGTTATTATAAATATAGTAGAACCATTTTCATTATTCTATCCATCCTTTGAATGACATGTCACTATACGCGTGTACGTACGACTTACCTTGTCCACGTCGTGGTGTAATTGTTATTCAATACATTATTATTTGTATGTGTATAATAATGATGCGTAATTGATGTGAATAATAAATATAACATGATAATGATTATCTATATATGATATAACATCCAATTATATATTATATTATATCATAAGAATGATATTTTCGCTCGTGCGTACGTATGGATTACCCTCTCCATGAACGCGATGAGATTCATTCCCCATCGCATCTATTCAAGACTAATTTTCATTAGATGATTAAAATTAATTTTTAAGGACTTTACATAATTATGTATATGAATACCATACATCCTATCCATAACAAACATTACTTATGTAACAAATCATATAAAGGAAAACGAATCTGTTAACACCTGAAATGACGATAATACTAAAATATTATTAACAAAGCAATATTAAAAGATCATATATGATATAAAATTAATGTATATGATTATTTTATAATTTAATAAAAATTATTTCACCATTATAAAGGAGGTTAACCTACCCTCGACCAAGGAAAATTACAAGGTAAGGGTTAATTCTACAATCTCTTTATTATCCGAGGTTGTTTTTACGTATGTATCTAATGGGCCTCTTTATCATCCACATCCGTGTTTTCTTAAAAGTGTATTTCAAAACATTTTTAATAACTAATAGACAATGGGTTGAAGTCATTTATACCATTTTTTGAATTTTTATAAGATTCTTATAAAGGATTTTTCCGTCATTTTCCAAACAATGTCCTTTTATCCTTTTCGACAAAATTAAGGTAAGAATGTCTTTTTTAACTTATACGACGGGTGCGGCTATTTTCCACCATTATAACATCATCGAAACTTCTCTTACAATATTATAAGAATGTTTTAAAATATAAATGTATTATTTTATATTTACATGACTTTTAAATGATTTCAAAATAGAAAGATATATTTCTCAAAAAAGGTTTTGATTTCATCTATGTCAACATCCTTTGATGGATTTTAAGCTTTCTTGAGGTTGATTTATTATTGTAACACCCTGAGATTTTATGAATTTTTTTTTTAATTTCATTAATGTCTTGTGTTGTACGCTAAACCAAAAGGAGCTTGCACAACACTCATCTTTGACATGACTTGCATTAATCGCAATTGCGAACTTCCTCGATAGCGTGTGTAGTACGCAATACCGAGTTTCACTAAACAACGATATGCTATTAAAATATTATTAAAACTAGCCGTTATGAATAGTAATAACCACTTTTTGAAATTTCTTAAATTTTATTTTTCAAAATAGACTTCATTTATGGATTCGGAATATCGAAATTAGCTTAGGGTGAAATTTTGGTACTTTTCGGATAACTTTCATATTCTGATGAATAGTGAAAATTACTAAATTTTAATTAAAAACAAATTTTTTAATTGAAATAATTAATAGTGATAAATTATTAATTTGAGAGGTTTTAAATTATATTTACAATATATTTTGACAATTTAATACAATGTTGTTCATTGGATGTAATTTCACATTTAAACCAGACATAAACAAGTGTCAATCTTTTGATAGTTATTATCTCTTAAAAACACGCTATTTGTTTTGACGATGGGAATTAATTTTTAAATTAGTTAATGTAACTGATATGTTTTGAATTTGGTAAAATGAACATTATTTTTGAATTCATAATATAAAATATAGCTTAGGCCTAATTTTTGGTATTTTTCTGGAAACTTTCATTTTTTGATGAATAGTGAAACCACTAAGTGGTAGTTAAAAAACTGAATTTTTTCATAAAACTTAATTTTACTGTTTCTGTGAGTGGAATTTCAAAAATCCGAGAGACACGGTTGATTTCAGTAAGTAAAATGTTGTTCAATTAGATGAAAATAATTTTTGGTGAATAGTAAATTTTTACTTTTTTTTACCACGGATAAAAGTAAATAGGGTAATTAAGGGTAAAAGTGTTATTATTATTACCCTAACACATGTACTAATTCTATTGGATAAGTGTAATTCGACCAAAAACATCCTTAGGAGTAAAATATGACCATTTAGGCCCACTTGGATTAGATTAGGACATTTATTATTAATTTATTTAAAGAAGGGTTAAAATAGTTAAAATCAAAGTTTAATAAGTATATTATTTTTAAGATAAGGTTATACATAAGATAAATTCGACTATAAATATTTATTAGAAAGATAAAAATATTTCCTACATAATTATAGTTTATTTGTAATTTTTAGACTTTAAATAAATTAATTTATTTATGACACAAAGATGATGCAGTAATTATCTTATTACTGAAATATTGACATAATTGATGTTATAAATACCCAAATAAATGTAATTTGAGACTTTTTATGAATTCCACTAATTTTATAGGTTAATATGACATGTTATTATTTATTTAAGTAACTTTTTTCGAACTAATAAGTCTGTTATGATTTTCACAAAAATCAATTACTAAATAGCGTCAAAATTGAAATAAAATAGTTTTTAAAACAAATATTATATTATTAATTGTTATTTTATTCCTAAAAATCTAAGGTTCGGCCAAATTACTTAGATAAGGTTATATATATTAATAATAAACAAATTGGGGTTCTTTTGGCTTCTTATAGTAAGTTTATTAACCTTATAGTGTAAGAACACAAAAAGACACGGTAAAAGTCAAATTATCTAACTTAAAGTTAATACTAAATGATAAGGTTAAAATAGTAAACTAAACTTGTCAAAATTCTATTGGATGAGAGGATTTCGACCCATACCCACATTAGCTTCAAAATAAATCAATTTGGAGCTATTTAAAACCGAATTTGTCTATATAATAAAATAATATTTTTAGTTATTCCAAAGGTGCCCCTCTCCTCCCTTATAAAAGGGCACTCCCTCCCTCTCTTCCTCACACCACTTTGAGCCTTCATGATCGGCCAAAACCTGCCAAATTATCTTCTCAAATTCCATAGAAACATCCTAGAGGTTCTGGTCTTCCTCAAAGACCAATTTTAGTACCCTAAGAGGAGGACTCAAAGAGGCACTTCAAAGAAAAGGTAATGTCCGTTACCGATTCTTTCAACTTTATTTCTTCTCCCACTTCTTCTTCTTAGGTTGTTTCATTATGAAGTAATAACATCCGTATCACTCATATACTGATATGTTATTATAAGTATGAAGCAACCCTTTATCTTATATGAATTGTTTTATGATGTCACGATGTTTAAGAATCCCATTTTTATTACATGGGTTATGCTATGATGTATGGTTTATGATTTTGTGGAACACATAAGAATGGTATCATTATGAGTTGGGTGGGACCTATATCTACCTCCAATGCATTGGGTAATGATTTTATATCTCATGAGATAGACATGGCTGGAACGACAGGTTAAACCGGTTCAGTGAAGATGGACTGAAACGAAGAATGAACTCGGTTCAGAAATGGACTTTGTCCACTAAGATAGTCTTGGAAATGAGTATTGACTAATAAGAAATGATTCTCTATGATTATGTGTGTATGCCACAAAGTTTCATGTTTTATGTTATGATTATTGGGATTACATTTCACTACTATGATTTATCCCATGTTATGAAATTAGGATCTCTTCTACAGGTTAAGATTTCCACAATGTTATGTTCTTATGAATATGATGTGATTGATTATTCTTTTGTTTACCCTTACTGTGAATTTGAGATCACCCTTTTATGTTTTATTTTCTCCAAGATATAAGGAAAGGTTTTAGGTAAGAAAAAAAGGGAAGATCTTTATGAGAGATGTTGAAGATCTTTCACCATTATTAGAGGATTACGTTCCGAGTTTCCAAAGACACTAAACTATTATGGTCCTTGCGTGTGTGTTTTTGTTATGTAATAAGTATTCCGCAAAAGTAATGTAATGTCCTTGTACATCAATCTTCAGGTCTCTACAGTTGGTATCAGAGGAAAAGTTTAGTCAACCTTTGGAAACTAGGATGCGAAAACATTAGTGAGATCCCTAGAGATATTTCAAAGGAATGTCTAGGGATGTCCCTATGGATAAGTATACGTATAGGATATAGTACTAGAACTATGGTAACGATATTAGATTAAAACAAAGATGTTAGATATTGATGTTACTCCCCCTTTATTATGATTTTTTCCTCTCACACTATTCTTTTTGGGTTTTAGAAAATGGCTGGAAACAAGATGATTCACGATAATGGAAGATATGATGGACAATGGAATGATATTCTTCATGAGAAACCAAATGAAATGGGATTTGGAAGTCCAAACATCATTATTATGCCGAATCAGCAATCTCATAATATGATCAATAAATTAAAATTTGGTATGTTTCCTGACTCGGCTAATAAGAGAAAGATGGAGTTTAATGATGATCATAGAGGAAAGAAAGTTCAATTTACCCTATGTAAATCATGTGGAAAGAGGCATCAAGGAGAATGTTTCAAAGGAACTGGAAGATGCTTTGGGTGTGAAAAAAAAGGACACAAAGCCAGTAAGTGCAAAGGAAAAGGTTCAGTTAACACCCGGGATGAGGATAACGGTATTTCTACGACATCAACAATGGTTAAATGTTTTAAATGTGGAATGTGCAGGCATTATGCAAACCAATGCCCTAAGGAAAAGTCTCATTAAGAGAATCAGTATGGTCGTATGGGTAGTATTTATGTTGATGATGATGAAGAGACTACAAATGATACATGAGATGAAAGAATTGTTGAAGCTCGGTTAATGGTTTAAGAATGTAGTGGAATGATTACATGTTTATCATGTTTGATGTTGTATAAGTAATCTCATGGTACTATGGAATAAAAAGAAATCTAAGGATTGTTACACTGTTGTCTTTCCTTGAGTTTTGAAAGTGTATGATTAATGGTACCAGTATACATGAAAGGTTTTTCAGATATTTTTGGAATGTAGATGATATGCGCATAATGAAGTGATAAGGAGAAAATTAAATGTTTGATAGTATTCATGAGCTCATGACTGATATAAGGAGAAGGTTATATCATGGTTTGAGTATATAGAATTTTTGGATTTTGGTATGTGGAGAGAGTTAACTTTTGACAGCATTCATGTTTTCACTAAGGTTTAATGGGTATTCATTTTTCAAGAGAATACATGATTAAGGTATTCACATGATTGGAATGTGACCAAAAAGATATATGGGGGATAAATGATGGTATTAACATGCTTGGTTGATGAAATTTCAAGTAATCGTTTTCTTTATACAATGAGCTTGGACCGAAGTATTTTAGATAAGCCTAATGATTGGAATGGATTATTTTGGACAAAAGTTAATATTGTTTAAGGATAGAACTTTTTTTTTGATATTATTTATGGGATGTTATAGTAATTTAGTTTTAGAAAAAGGAAAACCTGAAGGACAGATGACAACCCATCGCATCAGACAAGGCTGTGGGAATCGAACCCATAGCCGAAGTGCGACTGGCCTTTATTGCCTACCACTGGCCTAGAGGAAGTCCCTGTTTAGTAGAAACTAGTTTTATTATATTAATCAGTATGATATATGAAGTATAAGTCCATTTTAGGAACCATATATCATTAATCTCACTATAGATGGACTTATGTATTTTTTGATAACTTTACTAACCATTTGATTAAGACAGATGGAATGACCCATCATTATATCACATGATCTGCTAACACATCACGAATGACAAATTCAACTTCATTTATTTAAGATATGAAGTGGAAATTGTCCAAAGAACGACCAACGGTGAGACTATACCGAAATCACGAAAGTATTTCTTCTAATTCCAATTTCATCAACTTTAGGGAAACGATATTGAAAACCAAAAATGTCGTCCTAGTGCTCTTATATCTGATAAATCAGATGGTAACTTAGATCGTCACAAATTTATGGCTTTTTGATTGCTGGCTTCTCCATAGCCATGTTCTCTACCACTCTCCATCAGAACATGATGGTTAGATTTCTCTTCCATATCCATATTTTTACCTATGTGGAAACCCAGTGATTAGTTTATTTGGGTAACCATTACATTTCATACTTTTGTTTTTAAAGATTGGTTTTGGTATTACTTTTTACAATGTGGGTTTCTATCAAAGAAACTTTCGAATAGTATACCATTTATAACCCCGATGAATTTCGAGGGCGAAATTCATTTTAAGGGGGGTAGAATGTAACACCCCGAGATTTTATGAAAAATATTCTTTTTAATTTCATTAATGTCTTGTGTTGTATGATACACCAAAAGGATCTTACACAATACACATCCTTGACTTGACTTTCATTAATCTCAATCGCGACCTTCCTCGATAGCGTGTGTAGTACGCAATACTGAGTTTCACTAAACAACGATATACTATTAAAATATTATTAAAACTAGCCGTTATGAATAGTAATAACCAATTTTTGAAATTTTGTAAATTTTATTTTTCAAAATGGACTTCATTTTTGGATTCGGAATATCAAAATTAGCTTAGGGTGAAATTTTGGTACTTTTCAGATAACTTTCATATTCTGATGAATAGTGAAAATTACAAAATTTTAATTAAAAACAACTTTTTTAATTGAAATAATTAATAGTGATAAATTATTAATTTGAGTGGTTTTAAAGTATATTTAGAATATATTCTTACAATTTAATACATTGTTTTTCATTGGATGTAATTTCACATTTAAACCAGACATAAACAAGTGTCAATCTTTTGATAGTTATTATCTCTTAAAAACACACTATTTGTTTTGACGACGGGAATTAATTTTTAAATTAGTTAATGTAACTGATATGTTTTGAATTTGGTAAAATAAACATTATTTATGAATTAATAATATCAAATATAGCTTAGGCCTAATTTTTGGTATTTTTCAGGAAACTTTCATTTTTTGATGAATAGTGAAACCACTAAGTGGTAGTTAAAAAACTGAATTTTTTCATAAAACCTAATTTTACCAGTTCTGTGAGTGGAATTTCAAAAATCCGAGAGACAAATATCATGTCATTAAGTAAAATGTGGTTCAATGAGATGAAAATAATTTTTGGTGAATAGTAACTTTTTACTTTTTTTACCACGGTTAAAAGTAAATAGGGTAATTAAGGGTCAAAATGTTATTATTATTACCCTAACACATGTCCTAATTCTATTGGATAAGTGTAATTCGACCAAAAACAACCTTAGGAATAAAATATGACCATTTAGGCCCACTTGGATTAGATTAGGACATTTATTATTAATTTATTTAAAGAAGGTTTAAAATAGTTAAAATCAAAGTTTAATAAGTCTATCATTTTTAATATAGGGTTATACATAAGATATATTCTACTATAAATATTCATTATAAATATAAAAATATTTCCTACATAATTATATTTTATTTGTAATTTTTATATTTTAAATAAGTTAATTTATTTATGACACAAAGATGATGCAATAATTATCTTATTACGGAAATATTGACATAATTGATGTTATAAATACCCAAATAAATGTAATTTGAGGTTTTTTATGAATTCAAATAATTTTCTAGGTTAATATGACATGTTAGTATTGATTTAATTAACTTTATTCTAACTAATCATTCTGTTATGATTTTCACAAAAATCAATTACTAAATAGTGTCAAAATTGACATAAAATAGTTTTTAAAACAAATATTATATTATTAATTGTTATTTTATTTTTAAAAATCTAAGGATTGGAAAAATGACTTAGATAAGGTTATATATATTAATAATAAACAACTTGGGGTTTGTTTGGCTTCTTATAGTATGTTTATTAACCTTATAGTGTAAGAACACAAAAAGACATGGTAAAAGTCAAATTATCTAACTTAAAGTTAAAACTAAATGATAAGGTTAAAATAGTAAACTAAACTTGTCCAAATTCTATTGGATGAGAGGATTTCGACCCATACCCACATTATCTTTGAAATAAATCAATTTGGAGCTATTTAAAACCGAATTTGTCTTTATAATAAAATAATAGTTTTAGTTATTCCAAAGGTACCCCTCTCCTCCCTTATAAAAGGGCACCCCTCCCTCTCTTCCTCACACCACTTTGAGCCTTCAAGATCGGCCAAACCCTGCCAAATTATCTTCTACACTTCCCTAGAAATATACTAGAGGTTCTGGGATTTCTCAAAGACCAATTTTAGTACCGTAAGAGGAGGAATCAAAGAGGCGCTTCAAAGAAAAGGTAATGTCTGTTACCGATTCTTTCAACTTTATTTCTTCTTCCACTTCTTCTTCTTAGGTTGTTTCATTATGAAGTAATAACATCAGTATCACTCATATAATTATATTTTATTATAAGTATGAATCAACCCTATTTCACCATCTATCCATCCTACGAAAAATGAAATCACCGCGCGTGCGTACGTACGGAATACCGTCTCCACGCCGTAGTGTAATCTATTTTCCACCACCACCTTACTTGGATGGGTATAATGGTGTAAATAATTACTATATATGACTATTAAAAAGTTATATTGATTATGAAATAGTATACATACACTCCAATAAAATTCAACGATCATGATAACGATATCATCGCTCATGCGTACGTACGGACTACCGTCTCCACGACGCGATGAGATTCATTCTCCACTTTAACCATTCATGAATGATTATAAAGTATATATAATAAGTAATCATGAAATATATGACATAATAATACTACTGGATTTATTTATATATATATATATTTATGTCATCTACTTAATTCCACTCAATTCAATAAGGAAACGAAAACAGCGTTCATGCGTACGTACGGCCTACCATATCCATGAACGGTGTATTTCTTTCCATTTATCTATCCATTATATATATGAATATTCTGAATATATATTATATATAAATAATGTTTTACATTCTTGATTTAAGTAATCATGATCTAAGTAGCCATATGAATAATTACAAGTCAAAATACGGACGACAAATAAAACGATTTTACCCAAAACGCCCTTTAACATGGAATTTACAAAAGAACGGGTGAAATAAAGTCATAAGTGAACCATATATGATATCATAACAATGAGTATGATTCTGGAATAAGTCAATGACATTATTTAAATCATTATACAGGAGGTTCGGACACTTACGAAGCAAATCGGACCTAAGGTAAGGGAAATATCACAATCTCATTTTTATCCGAGATTGCTTATACATTCGTATTTACTGGGGTGTATTTTATCATCCACATCCATGTTCCCTCAATATGTAATATTATTTCCATCCACCTACAATTTTTTAAAACCTATTTTATCCTTTTTCGAGTTTTAGTAATTGATATGAAAGGAATCTTTTGACGTTTTTCGTACGAGGTACTTTTTGACTTTTCCGACAAAAGTACGAGAAGAATGTTTTTTTAACTTATACAGAATGAATGGATTTTTAAAACATTATTTCCAAGAAGGTTCCTTTACCATTTTTCAAGTTTATTTTTAATCAACTTATTTTAGTTTAGAATTGTATGACATGTTAAGAAAGGAAAAGTGTTTTTGAAGTAGAAAGGATATTTTCCTTAAGAATGGAGTTCAAGTGTTTTATCAAAATTATTTTCCATATAAGATAATAAAGGGTTCTATTTCTATCCCTATTATTACATTAATTTGATTATGTTGTGATTGAAGTATTTTTATGAATTCCTTTATCTTATATGAATTGTTTTATGATGTCACTATGTTTAAGAATCCCATTTTTATTACATGGGTTATGCTATGATGTATGGTTTATGATTTTGTGGCACACATAAGAATGGTATAATTATGAGATGGGAGGGACCTATATCTCCCACCAATGCATTGGGTAATGATTTTATATCTCATGAGATAGACATGGCTGGAACGACAGGTTAAACCGATTCAGTGAAGCAGGACTGAAATGAGGAATGAACTCGGTTCAGAAATGGACTTTTCCACAAAGATAGTCTTGGAAATGAGTCTTGACTAATAAGAAATGATTCTCTATGATTATGTGTGTATGCCACAATGTTTCATGTTTTAAGTTATGAGTATTGGGATTTCATTTCACTAATATGATTTATCCCATGTTATGAAATTACGATCTCTTCTGAAGGTTAAGATTTCCAAAATGTTATGTTCTTATGAATATGATGTCATTGATTTTTCTTTTGTTTACCCTTACTGAGCATTTGAGCTAATCCTTTTATGTTTTCTTTTCCCCAGGATATAAATAAAGGTTTTAGGTAAGGAAAAAAGGGAAGATCTTTATGAGAGATGTTGAAGATCTTTCACCATGATTAGAGGATTACGTTCCGAGTTTCCAAAGACACTAAACTATTACGGTCCTTGTGTGTGTGTTTTTTTTATGTAATAAGTATTCCGAAAAAGTAATGTAATGTCCTTGTACGTCAAGCTTTGGGTCTCTACAATTATGATACAAAACATCCATATTGTATTAAAGGTTTTGTAAAATGTTTTAATGTGGATGTGTTATTTCATACCATTCATGGTTTATAGATAAAGTATTTAAATTTCCTATGCCAGTTTTAATACGAATTTTTATGTTATGTTTAAACCTTTTCATTTGAAGAATGCATTGGACTTAATAAGTGACATGTGGAGCCTGCTACATCTCCTAGATGCATCGATAGGTCTCATGAGACAAACTAGTGTCTTGGAACAAGGCCTTGAAAAAATATTATTTTTAGTCTTGGTACGAGGCCTTGACTATGTGGTTATGAAAGTCTGGCATTATGCATTCCATCATTATGAAAGTGGATATTGATATTGTATGTGATTATTCAAAAAGTAGAATATCCATGTGAGTAAGTAAATGGAATTATTTTGATTTATATTTTCCATATTATGGTGAATTTTATGTTTAAAAGGATTCTTTTAGTTCTATACATTACCTTAAATGTTTATGGTTATTTATGAAATTGTTTTCTATATTGTTTTCCTTACTAAGAATCTGAGATCACCCCTTTCTATGTTTTACTTATCCTAGGATGTGAAGAAGTATATTATTACTGACCTTCAGGGATAGTTTATGGAATCTCAGTGTTATCTATGGAATCAATGTTGTTGTAGTATTCCATTTTAGGATGTAATTTAAACTTTATGTATGTATCTAGTACTTCCAAGGATATTAGACTGATCAGTCTTTCGGGAGATGATTTCCTTATATCATGCCAATGATATGTAATAATGAATCGACTCTGGGTAACTGGGGTCAGGGCGTTACATCCTTAGACCCTATCCCTATTAAATATCATATACCATAAAAGGATGTCATCATATATGGAATATTATTTTGAAACATCACTTGGAATAATTCATGTGGAAAGTAACCATTCCATTTTGAAATTAATTTATTTTAAAAGATTTTTACTTATAAAAGAAATTTTTTTATTAGGAAATAAACATATAAAATTAGATAGGAATATTCAAATAGAATATTATTTATAATGACAAGAAAATACATTCAAGCTATATAAGTTAAAAAAATATTCTTTCCATAATTTTTTTTAAAAAATTCATAAAGCACCTCATTTGGAAAACGATTGGAAGATTCATTTCAAACCAGTTTCTAAAAGTAAAATACGGGTAAAAATGACATTATAAAATATTTTGAGAATATAAAACACGTTCTTTAAATCATTTTTAGAAAAAATATTGTTATTGAATAAAAATATTCCCCAAAAGAGTCTTAAATATAATACATCCTGGAAATTAATGAGATTGTGAATTAAAACCTTTACCTTGAGTTCACCTTGCTTTGAAAGCACTATAAATACTGATATAATAAATTTAAAATGAAAATAATTCAAAAAAAGATTCATTTTAATACTTATATAATCATATATCATCTATTTATAACATTTAAACACCCCCATTTTTCAGAAATTCCTTATTAAAATTATTATTCCCAGGTGTACATTATTTTGTTTATCATGATTATATCATTTAAGAAGCTGAGGTACCTATAAATTTATCATGTTTACTTCATATAAAGAATATTTATAATGATAAAAATACCATATATATTCATTATATAAATATTTATATTCATCGATTAATGTTAGAGATTAAAAAAAGAGTTACACTGTTTATTAAGTTGATAGACCGTACATAATGCATGAACGTTATTTTTATATTTTAACAGGTGAAACAGAAGAAGGTTAAATATAAATTTAACATTATATGATAATTATTATATCATATATATCATATATATCTATCAAATTCTTCCTAATTACCATCCAAGTACTATATAAATGAAAAATGAATCACATCGCTTCGTGGAGGTGGTAGTCCATACCTACGCATGAACGTTGTTATTATTTCAAAAAGGATTTGATGGTAAGTATGTAGATGTGGTACTATAATTTAAGAAGTTTAATTATTTAATAGATATCATATATAAACATTAATCACATCATAATACATATCCAAAAAATATGGTGATGAAAAATGAAATGCGTCTCCATGTGGAGATGGTATGCCATACATACACAGAAGCGATACTTCACTTCTCATTTGACGGGGAAGTAGGTGTAAATTTGTGTTTTCATAATCATAATAAGATTTACTAAGATTTATTATATTTAATTTATTATTTTATAATAATATCATAGATTTATAGGAGGTAAAGAAAAGTATAAAAGAATGTGATCAGTTTAGGCGATAACCTCATCTTGGAAAGAAATCATCTAGATCTCCTCTTAAGAACCCTAGAGTTGGTATTTTTAGAATATAAAAACTATAAGACATGTCTAGGTAAGTTTATAAGACAATTTTTCAGAGAATGGTCAAGATAAAAGGCTTAATGTGATGTGAAGAATAGAAATGAGAGGTTCCATTTTTTAAGAGTGGGGAGGGGAGCTCTTGGAATTTCTTAAAAGATTAAAATATAATTAAGTCAATATCAAGTAAAATGGTTCCAAAAGATGTATAAATGGAAAAGGTATGATAATTTAGACAATATATTATTCAAATTTACCTAGTTTAGTTTTTTATTTATTTTTGTAAAAAATTATTCTCATAAAATATAATTATCATAAATTAGACACTATTCACTTAATTTGACTTAAAATACACAAAAAAGATATAATTTGATTATAATTTTACAAAAAACACTATTATGTTATATTAAGATATAAAATTATTTCTACACATTAAGTCACTCAAATTATATTTTTTTTTATATTTTTCAAATCATTTTTTATATTTTTTAGTAATTAGAGAAATAACGCATTAGTGTTGTATAAGAAATTAGGGTCATTATATTATTAATAAAAATTAAAAACTAATTTCTATCATGACAGGTTTTTCTATTTATATAATAATAGATACATATATTTATTCATGACTTTATTTTTTTCTACATGGAAACATAATAGATATTAAAAACAAAGAGTGTGATATTTCGCAACATTCCTTGATTTAAATAATATATAAGTCATTTTCATGGGAAAGTGTCCATTAAGCTAATAAAATGATATAATAAAGTGATATGGATTGAATTAAAATCATCCAATAAGAATTATAATGTAAATTTTTCACAATATCACTTATTTTTAATCTATATTATCCTAAATTACCCGGTACCGAGGTGATAATGTTTATCATAGTTACTATTCATATTGGCAAAAAATAAAGGGAGCCTATTTTCCATATTTTAACTACTTGATTATAAATATTTAATTAATTTCATATAATTAAATACTTAAAAATATAATAAATTAATTTTAATTTTTTCTTGAAAAATGTAACAAAACTTTTTTTTGAAAAAAAATTTTTAAGCATAAAACAGGATTTATTCCTATCCCATGCTTAGAAAAATATTTTTGTTTGAAATTTTAAAAAATTTCATCAAGTAAATAATATATATATTTAATTATAATCATTCAAAAATAGGTATTAATTTAAATTTTTGATATAAATTACATTATGATCATAAGAATATTTTTTTACAAAAAAATAACACATTTATTTTCAAATATATTTTCTTGTTTCTAATTATAATCATTTGATAACTAATGAATTAATGTTATAAATGTGTATAATTTTTATGTTTCATATTTTAGTTATTAATATTAATATTTTCCAATCTAACATCTTGGTGATAATATTTTGATAATGTTACGTAGTCTGTCTATACTTGTTGTTGCCTGAAACATAAGCTATCGAAGTAATCAAATTATTTAAAGGAAATTTGTAGAGACCCAAAGCTTGACGTACATGGACATTATATTACTTTTGTGGAATACTTAATACATAATAAAATCAAACACTGATGGACCATAACAGTTTAGTGTCTTTGGAAACATGGAACATAATCCTCTAATCATGGTGAAAGATCTTCAACATCTCCCATAAAGATCTTCCCATTTTGTTTTCTTACATAAAAAATTTCTTTATATCTTTGGGAAAAGAAAAATATAATGGGTGGACTCAAATTCTCAGTAAGGGTAAACATAGATATCATAAAACAATCCATAAATATTTGAATGTAAAAACATGAGCATAAAATTTAACATCAAAATCTTGAGAAATGACATAAAACATTGAAGTACATAAAGAATAGATCATAAAATAACATTAATCATGATAAAATATCATGGGAATAAAACTTGTAATTGTGGAAAAACATTAAGGACATGATATGATTTCCATAGTATCCAAGACATTTCTGCCAAGACCATCTTAGTGGACAAATTCCCTTTCTGAATCGAGTTCACTCCTCATTCTAGTCCTGTAACTTTGAACCAGATTAACTTACCATTCCAGTAATTTCTATCTCATGAGATATAAATCTTTACCCAATTCATTGTAGGGAGATATAGGTCCCACCCATATCATAATGAAATCATTCTTACTTGTGCCACACCATAAACATAAATCATTCATCATAACCCAAAGAATAAAATGGGTTTCATAAAAATCATCCCATCATCACGTAATCCATATAAAAAAATGAATATAATTTCATCATAAGAAAAATACCACCATGTAAATAATAGATACATTATACTTGAATCATAAACATGATAAATAATGTCATCTTAGATGGAAAATAGTTTTGATAAAACACTTGAAATGAATTCTTGAGGAAAATATCCTTTCTTCTTCAAAATCATTTTCTTTTCTAAAAATGACATGAAATTTTAAAATAAAATGATTTTGTTTAAAATATTCATGAAATGTTTTATAGCAATATTCCTAAAAATAAGGAGATATGAAATAGTAAAAATCCGTTCATGCCGTATAAGTTAAAAAAACATTTTCCTTGTACTTTTGCTGGAAATGTCAAAACGTTCCTCGTATGGTAAACAAAAGAACGATTCCTTCCATAACAAAATGTAAAAGTCAAATAGAATTAAAAATAACTATAAAAATACATGGAAGAATATTAAACACTTTATGAAAAACATTTTCATGGACATGGATGAAAAATATAACCCTAGTAAATACTTATGTATAAGGAATCTCAGATAAAAATTAGATTGCAGAATTATCCGTTACCTTATGTCCAATTTCATCCATATGTGTCTGAGACTCATGTATAGTGGGTTTAAACATATTATTAACTTGTAACAGAACCATAATAATATTTATGATATCATATATGATTCACTTATGACTTTATATTATCTGTTCTTTTGTAAATTCCATGTTAAATTAGCATTTTGGGTAAAATCATTTCATTTATCATCCTTGTTTTGACTTGTAATTATTAATAAAAATACTTATATCATGATTCCTTAATTACAGAATATAAAACATGATTTATATATAATATATATTCCAAATATACATATATATAATATATCAATAATGGAAAGAAATACACCGTTCATGGAGACGGTAGGCCGTACGTATGCATGAACGCTGTTTTCATTTCCTTATTGAATTGAATGAAATTAAGTAGATGACATACATATATATATAAATAAATCCAGTATAATTATTATTTCATATATTTCATGATTACTTATTATATATACTTTATAATCATTCTTGAATTGTTAACATGGAAAATGAATCTCATCGCATCGTGGAGACGGTAATCCGTACGTACGCAAGAGCGATGATATCATTCCCATATTTATTGAATAGAATTAGAGTAGATGATATAATATATTAGAATCAGTATGATTTTATAATAACCATATATAGTTATTCTTACACCATTATACCCATCCAAGTAAGTTGGTGGTGGAAAAACAGATTACACCACGGCATGGAGACGGTATTCCGTACGTAAGCACGCGCGGTGATTTCATTTTCCGTAGGATGGATAGAAAGTGATATATGGTTGTTTAATATTTATAATAACATATCATTATATAAGTAATACTGATGTTATATTTTATAATGAAACAACTAAAGAAGAAGAAGTTGAAGAATAAGGAAACTTGAAAGAATCGGTAGAAGAGATTACCTCTTCCTCGACGCACCTCCTTTAATCTTATTCTTAGGGCACTATAGTTGGTCTTTTGAGAAGACCCTAAACTCTATGATATAACTAGAGAGGATGAAAATAGGAATTGGCAGGGGTTGGACAATATTAAAGGCTCAAAATGGTGTGAATAGAAGAGGGAAGTGGTGCCCTTTTTATAAGGGAGGAGAGGGGAACCTTAGGAAAACTTAAAATATTATTTTATAATAAAGTCATATTCGGTTTTTAATATCTCCAAATTAATTTATTTAGAATCTAAGGTGGGTATGGGTGTAAATCCTTTCAACCAATAGGTTTTAGGCAAGTTTAGGTTACTATTTTATCCTTATCATTTAGATTTAATTCTAAGTTAAATAATTTAACTTTTACCGTGTCTTTTTGTTTTCTTACACTATATGGTTAATAAACATACTATAAAAAGACAAAATAACACCAAGTGTTTCATTATTAATATATATATCCTTATATATGTCTTTTGGCCGAACCTTAGATTTTTAGGAATAAAATAACAATTAATAATATAGTATTTGGTTTAAAAACTATTTTATGTCAATTTTGACACTATTTGGAAATTTATTTTTTTTAAATTCATAATAGAATTATTAGTTCTAAAAAAGTTAATTAAATAAATACTAACATGTCATATTAACCTAGTAAATTATTTGAATGCATAAAAAGTATAAAATTACATTTATTTGGGTATTTATAACATCAATTATGTTAATATTTTATTAATAAGGTAATTATTGCATCATCATTGTGTCATACATAAATTATCTTATTTAATGTTTATAAATTATAAATAAAATACTATTATGTAGAAAATCATTTTATCTTTCTAAATATGATTTATAGTCAAATTTATCTTATGTATAACCCTATATTAAAAATGTTTTAGTTATTAAACTCTAATTTTTAACTATTTTAATTCTTCTTTAAATAAAATAATAATAAATGTCCTAATCTAATACAACTGGACCTAAAGGGTAATATTTTATCCCTAAGGTTGTTTTTGGTCGAATTATACTTATCCAATAGAATTAGGACATGTTTTAGGGTAATAATAGTATCATTTTTACCCTTAATTACCCTATTTACTTTTAACCGTAGTAAATAAAAGTAAAAAGTTACTATTCACGAAAAATTATTTTTATCTTATTGAACAACATTTTACTTACTGATATAAACCATGTCTCTCAGATTTTTGAAATTACACTCACAAAAGTGGTAAAATTATGTTTTATATAAACTTGCAAATTCTCTAGGAGGTGGGTAAAAGACGGTGAAAAGTTCAATAAAATTTTCATTTATCTAAAATTATTATAAAATGACTCCAATGAATTACATTGAACTTATATAGGTATTATGTGTCAATTTTGGCCAAAAATAAATTTAAATAAATAATTATTTAAATAAAAAGTCGATTTTTAAATAGTATCCCAGTGTTTTCACTATTAATCAAAAATTGAATGTTTTCAGAAAAATACAAAAAATTCACCCTAGGCTAATTTCGATAATCCGAATCCAAAAATGAAGTCCATCTTGAAATATAATATTTATAAAATTTCAAAATTTGGGTATTAATATTCATAAAAGCTAGTTCATAATAATATTATAATAATATCTTGTTTAGTGAAACTTGGTATTGCGTACTACACACACTATCGAAGAAGGTCTTGATGGCATGTAATGCAAGCCAAGTCAGGGCATCTTGTAGTGAAATCTCCGTTTGGTGTTGCGTATAACATAATCAAAACTTATTTCATTTATACATTAAACAAAATCTATACTTAATGTTGCGTAGAATAATTTCCACAAAACAAACTTGAAATTGTGTGTAACACGAGCCAAGAATAGTGTTGTGTATACTGCAAGATAATACGGTGTTGTGTATAGTACAAGATAATCTTGGTGTAGTGTATAATTGAATAAATAAAATAAATTTAAAATAATATATCTCATAAAATCTTGGGGTGTTACTAAAATAATTCATAAAAATATCAAGGTGTTACATTATAAATCCCTTAAAATAAATTTGGGTCAATTTTTTTTCACTATGGTATAAACAGATAAAGATACTTATGGATTATCACATACTTAGATTCCCATTTAGCTTCTTAAAATTGGTTGCTTCGTCACAAAAATTTGACTATGTGAGTGTTATTGTTTCATAAAACATTCTCTCTATGATCGAGAATTTATATAAGTTGTTTTTCTTAAGAAAGACATTGTTTTAACTATATAAAATATATGGTTAGAACATGTGAAGGATCATGTATGTACTTTATCAGGAGAGGTACATGAAATACATCATGGACTTTAGAGATAATCAATCGAATCACCAATATACAAGCTATCATCCTAATACGATCAATAATTTCAAAATGAAAAATATACAGAGGGATTAACTTGACATTATTTCCAAATCTAATCACCCTCTTCTAGGGAGATATTCTTAGGAATACCTTTTCACCAACTTTAAACTCTAGATCTTTCAAAATATTGTCAGTATAAATATTTTGTTGAATTAGAGTTACTCTTATGTGATACAGAATGAATTTAACCTTATCTACCATTTTCTCAACTAGATCAGGTCCCAAAAGATTTATTTCTCAAACTTCATTCTAGAGTGTTGGATGATGCACTTCCTATCGTATAAGGATTCATAAGGATCCACATGAATTATTGAGTGAAATCAATTATTGAACAAAAATTCCACAAAAGGAAGGTTTTGATCACGAACACATTTGAAATCCATATATTAATCTCTCAACATTTATTCTAGAGTTTGAATGGTCCAATCATATTAAAAACCTATCTGAGGATGATATGTAGTGATAAAACTTATCTATGTAACCAAATTCTATTGGATACTTCCATAAAAATTTGAGGTAAACCTCATATCTCAATCAGATACAATTGATAGTGGTACTCCCAGAAATCTTATTACTTCATTAATGTATAACCTGGTTTTTTGTCAAGATAAAAATATTCTCTAATGTAAATTAAGTGTTATTACTTTATATGGTTATTTATTATAACCCATATAATGTATTTTACCTTTAGGTGTTTTTGGGATTCTTAGAACAAGGTCCATGGTAACGATTTCCTACATCCCTTTTGGTATGTCTAATGGTTATGACATACCATTAGAATTTTTTATCTCAGAATTAACATACTAATATTCAATTCAATAATAAACATACATTGAAGTATATCTTTTCATTCCATCCAACTAGAAATAGTATTTTAGGTCTCTAGGAATCTTTTTTATTCTAGGATGAATAGATAATGATGAACTATGAGACTAATACAAAAAATCCATTTTAAAATATGGTATGGGAAGGATATAGACATTGTTCATAAACCTTATTATTCCATCAAAATAAACATTAAGATCACAAAACATTCTTACCTTCTTTTGAAGGTATACATATTTCTCTTTCACCTCCTTAAACATCAATTGTTTAGATGGTTGAACATTCATTTGGGAAAGATACTATTTCTACCATCAATTCAATATTTCAAGACCTATCCTTTGAAAGTATAGAAATATTTGATCCTTTTTGATCCTCATCATACATAAACTAGTATTATATTTTCAACTCAATGCATCTACCACCATATTTTATTTCCCAGGGTGGTAATGTATTGAGTATTCATAATCTCTAATCAATTATAACCATATTCTTTGGAAAATGGTAAGATGTTTTTGAGGGAAAATTTATTTTAAACTATGGTGATAAACATATATGTCACACCTTTCTACAAATAGATAATTCCTTCATATCATTAATGAAAAAATAACTACAGCTAACTCCAAATCATTAGTTGGTTAATTTTCCTCATGATCCTTAAATTTTAATTAGGTATAATCTATAACCATATCATTTTTCATGAGGATACATCTTAGTACCTTCTTTAATGCATCACTATTGAAAAAAACCTTATCCACTATAGGGTATTATAAGCACAAGTGTACCAGATTTCCTTCTATTGAGTTCCTTAAAATATTCCTCACATTCATCAGTCAAAAGGAACTTGGTTCCCTTTCGAGTTAACTTGGTGAGTTGATTTGATAACTAAGAAAAATTATCCATAGAGTGATAATAATATCTATCCAAACCAAGAAAACTATGGATTTTAGTTACCATGATTGGTTGAGTCTATTTCTCAATAATTCTTTCCTTTGAAGGATCTACAGATATAAACTCACTTGAGATTATATGACCCCAAATTGAAACTTTACTAATCCAAAGCTCACACTTGTAAAATTTATAATAAATCTTCTCCTTCCTCATGGTATTCAGAACAACCCTTAAGTGATATTTATGATCATATATACACTTTGAATATACAATAATATCATCTAAAATTACTACCAGAAAGTAATTAATATAGTATCTAATGACTATATTCTTTAAATCCATAAAGATAGTGGAGGAATTAGTAATACCAAAGGAAAAAGTATAAAATCATAGTGTATATAACTTGTAAAAAAAATCATTTTGGGTATATCCCATTTTTTAAGCCTCAATTTATGATATCTATATCAAAGACTAATTTCAGAAAAGTTTTGAGATTCACATAGTTGATCAAATAAGTCATCAATATAGAGGAGAGGATAATTATTCTTGATAGTTATCTTCTTAAGTTCTCCATAATCAATTAAAATTCGCACCAATCCATATTTCTTCATAACAAATAGAACATGTGCACCATAAGGAAACACACTTATCCAAATGAATCCATTTTCGAGATTATCCTATATTGGCTTATTTAATTCCTTTAACTCAACTGGGATAATTATATAAGTATTCTTTGAAATAGGCATAACATTAGGTATGGGTTATATTACGAATTTTACTCCACGATTCAATGGAAGACCAAGAAACTATTACAAAAATACATCCAAAAACCCTCATAAAATATTTGTATCCTTAATGTTGGGTTTCTCCAAAACCATCTAAGATAAAAAAACATCAATGTATAGGATTTAAGACCCACAATATGGAAGTAATTTACATTTTAACTTTATATTCAATCTTGCATCAATAAATAAATAGGTTTATTCATAATATGAAACATGATTCCCTTCCTCGGTAATTAATATGGGTTCCATATAGAAAAATAAAATCCATCTTAATATGCCCATAAAATTTAAGTAAAGAGAGAATAAAAATATTTATAGGAATAATTTTCCCATAAACATCAATTAGAGCGGAACTATATACTTGAGATATGACTATTATTCCATTATATTTTTTCATAGTTAACTCAATATCTAATCCTTGAGTTGATATGGTGATTCCTATATAAATGAATTTCAAATAAAAGTGTGGGGAATGAAGAATTAAATAAGACATTATCTATTCTGGATCAGATGAAAAGTGTACCCTTCACCCCATTATTATCGTAACCCACTTCGGTTTCCATGATAACATGAGATTTCCTTTCATCTTTAGGATGAAATAGTTTTTGAAACTGATCTTCAAAAACCTTCATATTCATTCAATGGTTAGCATAATTTCCATAATCCTTACATTTGAAGTATTGAAGAATGAGTTGTTCATTTGTTGGAATCCTCTTTTACTCTATTTCATTAACCAGCCTATTCATCACCTTTCCACATTCATAGGCATTATGACCCACATTTTTACATTCATATCACCTCTTAGTTCCATTCAAACACCTAAATTGATGTTTCTTTCGACATTTCAAGCATGTAGTTGAATGAAATTTATTTCCACGATTTGATTTATTTGAGTTTACATGAGGCAAAATATTTATTTTGATATCAAAACCAAGGGAATGATGGGGATCTACAATTTCTATTTCTACAATGAGTGCACATGGAATGATTTATTAATAGCTATTTAAGTCTCTTATATCCAATTCCTTGTAAAGAACGTGTTTTAATACACCAAATAATCAACAAAAATTACTTTTAGTGATGATAATTAAACTAGAGACATACCTTGCAAGACTTGTAAAATCTTCCTCATAGTTACTAATGGATTCATCATTCTTTTTCTCCCACTTAAGAAATTACTTCTCCATCTTTGAACGAAGAATAAAAGGAAAATAATTACAAAATAATACCCCTTTAAACTCATCCCATTTCATGGATTAAATATCTTTGTCTTGCCTCATATTCGTAAAAATATTCCACCATTGATATGATTCACATTCTAGGTAATAAATAGCTTGGAAATATTTTTCATGTCCCGATCATTGAAGAACATAAACTATTTTATAAATGGTGCTGATCGTTGAATCAACCACTAGTGGATCAAAAGATCCACTAAAATAAGGTATATTTCTTATCATAAAAGATTCAATAGTACATCGTTCCCTCAATTGATCATTTGGAAACTTGGTATGATTGATATGCTAATAAAGTTCTATGAGCATAGCAAAAATATTTTTTATTCTAGATCCTATAACATTTGGTTTCTCAGGTGGAAAATAATTACATTTTCCATCACATTCAATATTAATGTGATTCATTTAGTTTTAATCCATTGATTAAAAAAAAATGTTGGGAGACAATATTCATAGTGTAAAACCACATAGTTACCAAAAACCATTTATGGAATGGTTAAGTAATATAACCTTCCTTTGTGAAACCTTATGTTTAATGTAGTTAATTCCTGACCGTTACCAATAAATTTTTATTTTATCCTATAATTAGACCTATTTATAGGGTTTTAATAAACTTTTTATTACAAGAATCTATAGATATTGACTAAACACTGCTCTGATACCAACTATGATTGGTTGATCTTTTCAGACATAAATATTACATCTATTTATATGATTATTGAATACATAACATTATGGTACACTAAGAATTGTAAATTTTTATAGTATATGTATAAAAGATAAACAATATTATTTATTATGAAATATATTCAACATATCCAATAGATATATTCCATCATAGTATTATTTATAAGCATACCATACTAAAAATGTTCTTTAAAATTTGGGGAATGGAAACATAAGAAAAGGGTGAGCTCAAATTATCAGCACGAGTAAACACGAGAGATATAAATTGATGATCATATGAAATCATATGATAACAATAATGGAATATGATCATTACCATAACATAAAATGTTCATACCCAATATAAAAAATATGTTAAACATGAGTTATGATATAAAACATTAGTATTTTAAAAGAAAAAATTCATAAGAATGATAAATCATCATAATGCAATCATGAACCCTAATTTCATGAAATTAATATGTGTGGTATAATCATAAGTATAAAACCATTTAATATGTTTGGGTTTATAGACAAGACCATCATATTAGGTGTCATCACCTGTTTCCTATAGTGGATCAAGAATATCAACTTGTTTCTAATAACAAATCAAGCACTTTGATTTTTTTCCCATAACAGATCAAGAACTTAGACATTTTTACCATAAACAGATCATGATATATAATAATATAAGAAATTAATTGGAGGGATATATAGTCACTACCGATGATATAATGTAAATCCTATATATATGTGCCACAAGATCATAAATCATTCATCAAATCAGAACCCATGGAAAGAAATGGGTATATTTGTTTTCATATT
Source organism: Viscum album (assembly GCA_963277665.1). Lineage (NCBI taxonomy): Eukaryota > Viridiplantae > Streptophyta > Magnoliopsida > Santalales > Viscaceae > Viscum > Viscum album. The sequence continues at coordinate 1,153,590,247 of OY728155.1, read as the reverse complement.
TTCATCTTAAATATTACCCATACAGAGAAAGAATCATAACAGTATCCTTGGATAATATCCCCATTAAATATTATGTGACATAAAATGATGTCATCTTAGATGAAAAAATATTTTGAAAGATCACTTGAAATAATTTTTGACCAAAATTACCTTTCCAGTTTGGAATCACTTTTTTTTAAAATAGTTGTACATTTATAAAGGAAAAAAATATCCTTGAAAATATCCTTATAAAAATTTAAGGAAAGTTTAAAATAAATTATTATTCATGATTGTGGAAGAATATTTTCATTCCATATAATTTAAAAAGAACATTCCTTCCATACATTTTCTAGAAATGTCATAAAGTACCTCATTTGGAAAATGATGGAAGATTTTATTCAAATCATTTTGTAAAAAGTAAAAAAGTTTAAAAATTGATTTAAACAGTAATAGGATAATATTAAAAACCTCACATAATTTTTTATAAAAATATGGATAGAGAAGAAAAATATTCTCCAATAGAGACTTAAACATCAACAATCCGGAATATTGATGAGATTGTGAACTAAAACCCTTACTTTGAGTAGATATTGTCCTAAAAGAACTCTAATATCTTATATAATGAATTATAATTTATTATATTTATATAACAGATTCATTTTCATACTTATAATATCATATATACTATTTTTATAACATTTAAATATCCCATTTTATCAATAATTTCATATTAAAATTGTTATATCTATGTGTTAACTGTTTTCTTTATCATGAGTATATCAGTTCAGTAATTCTGGACCCTACGAATTTATCTTTGTTAAATCTTATCCAAATTATTTATAATGATATAAATATAATATATATTCATTATATAAAAATTTATACTCATTCATATAATTTATACATAGAAAAATGAGTTACATCATTCATGGAGATAATATGTCGTACATACTCATGGACGCTATTATCATTTTTTAATAGATAGAATAAAAGAACGGTAAATATTAATTAAAATTTATTGGAAAATTATTATATAATATATATCTTATATTTTAATCAAATTATTTCTCATCACCATCCAGTTAAAATATAAATGAAAAACCAATCACATCTCTTCACAGAGGTGGTAGTCCACACATACACACCAATGATGTTATTGTTTTCAAAACGATTGGATGGTAAGTTGGTAGATGTGAAACTATAATTACATAATTATAATTATATCATAAGTATAAGATATAAACAATTATCCCATAATTATACCCATCCATAAAACCTGGATATGAAAAATTAAAAGTATCACCACATGGAGATGATAGGATGTACACACACACAAGTGATACTTTCAATTCTCATTTGACTGGAAAGAGGGTGTATAATAGTTTTTTCATAATCATAATAAAATTTTATAATATTTATGGTTAGAAATTTATTATTTTATTAAAAATAATATATAATTTGGGAGAGTAAAGAATAGTAGAAAAGAAAGTGTTTGGTTAAGGACATTACCACTTATTAGAAAGAACACCTTTAGATATCCTCTTAAGAACCATGAATGTGGTATTTTGATAATAAAATGACCCATATAATGTGGATAGATAAGTGTAAAATATAATTTGGTATAGGATGGTCTATATAAAAGGATCAATGTGATATGAAAAAGGAAAAGAAGATATTCCCTTTTATAAGGGAGGGGAGGGGAACTCTTTAAATTTCTTAAAAAATTAAAATATATTTAAGATAATATCAAGAAAAGTGGATCCAATAAAGAAATAAATGGAAAAGAGAATAAATTTATAACCATATATTATAATTTTTTTACTATTTTAATTTTTTTTATTTTTATTTTATTTAATAAAATATTACTCCCATAAAATATTATTATGGGCAATTTAGACACTATTCACATAATTTGACTTAGAGAACAGAAAGAAAATGTTTTAGTTAAAATATAATATTAAAAAAATATATTTCATAATAAACTATTAAATTCGTGGAACACATCAAATCACTCAAATTATATTTCTTTTAATATTTTTAAAACCATTTATTATATAATTTTAGTAATTAGAGAAATATTGTGTCGGTGTTGCATAAGAAATTAGGGTCATTATATTTACTGAAAATTAATAAAATTATATCATGAAAATTGTTTTATTAATCTAAAAATATATACTTATATTCCTCCATATCTTACTATTTTCCCGATGTAGAAACATAAATGATATTAAAAATAGAGAGAGTGACATTTTTTTAGCTTTCTTTGATATAAATAATATATAATTAATTTTCATGGAAACGTTTCCATTAAACTAATAAAATTATAGAAAAGGGTGATTAATGTCTAATTAAATTCATCAAATAATAATTAGGATGAAAAATTATGCCCTTATAACTTATTTATAATCAAGATTAACTTAATTTAACCTTTACCGAGATAATAAATTTTTCCATGTAAACTATTCATATTGAAAAAAATAAAAGGGACAAAATTAATAAAATTTTCCCACATAATTATAAATAATTAGTTAATTTAATCTAATTAAATAACAATAAATGGAATAAATTTATTTGAAATTAAGTGAAAAAACAAGAAAAAATAGTTTTAAAAAATATTTTAAGCATGAAACTGGATTTATACATATTCTATGCTTAGAAAAATAGTTTTTGAATGTTTAAAAAATTTGATGAAGTAAATAATACATATAAATTTATTTAAAATCATTGACTAAGATTTATTAATTTAATTTATTGATATACAATACATCACGCTCATAAAAACAATTTTTCAGAAAAACATTACTTTTTTTTTAAATAATTTTTGTTGTTTACATTATTCAATTGATAACTAATAAATTTATTTTATAATTGTGTGGATCAAATATTTTTCATTATTTAGTTATTATTATTCATATTATCTAATCCAATGGCATGGAGATAATATTTTAATAATGCTTATGGTTCGTCTAAAATCACTATTGCATGTAACACAAGCTATCGAGGAAATCAAATTATTTGAAGATAAATATTTCCTAAAAACCATGGGGTGTTACAATTATATTATTATTTAAATAAATATAATTTTATTTTAAATCATTCACTCAAGTTATCATTTCAATTCTATTCATTCTTACATTCAACATTTTTTGTCCCTATTTTAAATATTATAAGTTAAATAAGGCCCTTTGAAAATTCACCCACCTTCCCTTGTTTTTTAACCTATATTATCATTAAAATAGTGTGGTACAGGTTTATAAATAAATAATTTGTTAAAAAAATTACATATAAATAAGGAATTGAAGTCATAACCTTACTAGTACCAACCTCATACGTTGAGTCACTCATGAAAATAATTAGGAAGTATAAGGATCCAAGGAAGTGAAGAAGAATCCATAAGGCCAATGAGGGGTTAGATTTCTATTTCTAGGGAAAATGATTTTTTTACTCATTTTATAAGAATTAAAATTTAAAAATAACATCTAGGTGCCTATCAAGAACCTGATGGTCAGGCACTGGGTACCCGACCAATGGTCATCAGACACCTGATGAACCATATAGAGGTTCTACCTCCACTACCTCACCCATTGAGTATGATGTACTAGTTACCTAGGTAATTTATGGAATCTTTTAAGGGATATATGTCTAGGAAATTATCCTTTTTTCCTAAAAATACACCACAATCCCCCTCCAACACCTCTAACGTTCATCATTGCTTAAAATACATGAGGTTTGGGAAAATTGATATTGAAATCATACCTTATATGAATGTTGGGTGTTATAGTTAGTAGATATAAATAATTATCAATTAAAATCTGTAATTGATGAACTCTGGAATTTCATTAATTGGAGGAAATGTAAGTCAATTTGTGAGGATGATAAAGAGGCCTTATAAAATTCATTAGCTCAGTTGATTCCATATTATATTATATCACAGTTTAAAAATCCTTATTCTCTTTTTGAACTAATTCAGGTAATTTTAATAGATTTTATTGGGGGGAAAATAGTGGTATAGAGAAAAAACATTAGTTCACTTGGAGAGATTTTGGTCACTTAATATTGTAGGTTGTTTGGGGTTTCAGCTATTAGGAAAATTCAATGATTCCCTATTAGAAAATAAAAATTTTATATGGGTTTCTTTTTTATGGTATCTTACTGTGAAGATATTAAAGAAGAAATATTATCCAAATACTTATTTTTTCAATAAATGGTTGGACCAAGACTGATATTTCTATGGAAGAGTTTGTGGGGATCAATTGGGATTATTATAGAGCGGTCTTGTTGGAGAATTTAAGATGGTCAATAAGTTCTTTTTTGATATGATCCCTGGTTATGGGGAACTCAATATATATTTATTTCATAATATAAGACTCTATATGGGTCTAATTTTTGTGTTTTTAAACTTATTGGGGATTTATTTTATGGATGAAAAGCGGATAAAGTCTTTTAGACGTTTAATGAAAGAGATCAAAAAATTATATTGAGTATTCAGACCTCCTAAAGGGATGGGGTGATGTTTTATTCTAAAAATTCACAAATAATAGTTATCACATAGTGAATGTATTTTATTAGTTGTTTATGGGAAGGAATGTGGTGTCGGGAAAGGATTTTTTGATGGAAATTTGGAATATAGACCTACCTTAATAGGTTTAGCCCTTCAAGTGTAAGATTATAAAGGAAATATTTCTAGTTAAGGAGTTATTATGTTATAAACATGTGATATAGGGTTTAAAATTTCTACTATTATCTTATATGTAGAAATAATCTATGTATTCCCTTTTTTGTGTCCCTTAGTGGATGAGATCTAGAAAAATTGCAGTATGTAGCTGATTCCCAAACCACAGGGTTGTGATTTTTTCAGGGATGTTTTACTTCGATGTAAAAGATTGTTATGTCTATAGGAGTTCCATGTTTTATTATATTTGGTATGTTTTTGTTGGTTATGGTGTAATAAAATATTTTTTTAATAATAACTCCATCAATGATGATATTTTTATTCAACACATGGTTGGTTTTGTAGATATTTGGAGAAGTTGATTTTTTGAAGTGGCATATGGAATACCATTATGTCAGGTGGAGAAGTGGCTTCCACCACATATTAGTTTTATTGCAACTAATATTTATGAAACCCTTGCTGAGGATATTTTCATTTATATTAATACAGTTGGACACTAATAATCTATAAATTTTGTTACCTGAATGTGAATTGGATTATTTCTTGTTGAGGTACTCTCATGGTTGTGATCGGTTCGAGTTTAATTTTTGTGAGGGATCAGGGCTGAAATGATGTTATTTTTGAGTCTGACTTACTTCCACTAATTTCAATTATTTATTAAAAAATAATGATTTATAATACTTTGGTCCTAGTTTTGGGTGAGATTTGGAAGTCCTCCACTATTTTTTATTAGTGTTAATTTTAATTAGGGAAGAGGAGTTATAATATGGTTTTCCATCAGATTATGAATCATAGAGGATTAAAAAATTTTTGGATTTAGTTTATATGTTTACCTACTTTGGCCTCTTCTTATGTAATAAAATATTTTTAATTTTATTATATTTGGTTTTATTTTTTTGATAAACATCATAAGGTTGTGTGTTGGATTTGTTGATAATAATTGATTAGATGTATTTTTGATAAATAGAGTTGCATACTGATATGATAGAGATTATTACCCATACATGGTGATGTGAATATATATGAAATTTTAATATATGTAATTTATGTTTGAGGATGAGAATATGAAATATCTATAGAGGAAGGATTGAAGCCAATACAATGGCTACATGGCAACAAATATGAGGAGACATTTTGGTATTTCTATATATCAAGGTCATGGAAAAAGAAAATGATGACATAAAGTATAATGATTTATATACAATTAATTGAATGTTTGATAGTGTAAACTATATATATTATTAATTAATATAATAGTGAAATAATAGTGCTCATGTATGAAAGAATTTAGAGAAGGAAAGTGACTATTTTGTGAAGGAAGAATAACTTCACACTGTAATACCATGGGTTTCTCCATGAATCTTGCATATTATATTGTAAAACTAATAACCAAGCGTCATTTAATGATAAAAAATATTAAAAAATGATTATGCAGGGATTATGAAGATGATACCACACCATAAATCTAGGCCACATGTTTTTGGTGTTCTACTAATTTGATATGGAAGAGGCACTACACCGTAAAGGAGACCATGTTGCAACTGACCAACATAAGAACAAACAAAGAATATATAATAATAAATTACACATTAATGCATCTGGTTGTGCAATAAATTTGTTTATATCACTAAGAATAGGTGGAATTATAAAATTGGTGTCTCACAAGAATGTGTTTGCTAATAGAATCACATCAGAATAGGTATAACATGCTATAACTATGCGTAATAAAGAAAGTAAGCCTCAAAAATCTATATCTTAATAATATTTTGTAATATCACACTAAAATATATCAAGTGGTTTTAAATGAAATTCTATTAGATTTTTTGGATCTTAATATTTAATGAGGACCCAACAACAATGTAAAACATAATGCAATAATAATGAAAAAATCAATGTACATCACACTAAAATTACATGATTCATACAAAATTCATGTAAAGTTAAGAGAGATCATGCTATAGTGAAGAGTGACATGATTCAATTAGAATAACCCCAATAAATCATGAATATTTATTTTTAATTTCAAAAAGAATTAATTTTAGATTGAAGTTTTTATGATTGCCTCAACTTCAAGAGGCATTTCTAACCACTCTGAATGTGTTGGACACATGGAATAATCATATAGGATTTAAAAAATAACTATTGATACCAACCATTTTAATAAGGGATGGATACTTAGAGTAAGTATAAGAAACTAATCAAATTAGATCTAGGTAAACATAAGATAAGAGTTGAGAAATATTGTGTATATGGTTTAAAAATAGAAGAGTGGAGAGACATAATAGAGTTCCAATGATCACATATAATTAATATGGAGCATAAAATTGAGTGAGAAGGCATAAATAATGTTATTTTATGTACCTATAACATGTTATGTTTTTTTACTTACAGCTTAGAGATAAAGAAGGTATAATCGAGGTTCATAGAATCTTAGTTAGTGCGTGATGAGTTTATATGGATTTATTCTTTGATGTTTTTTTATTTCTTTTATACACTATCATATATCTTATGTATTGATGATAAGGATGAATTGGTGGTGTCCAACTAGGTTTATTTCTCACACACTACATAGGCACCCTGGTGCACATGAAGACATTATTATCAGGTATCCGACCAAAGGAAAGGAACCTATGATTAGATGATGAGTATGTGGAATGTGTTAGGGGTTATTGACTATAGAAGGACATACATTGGGATCTGATTCAGCCATAACACTTTTTTATTAATTTTTTATGTCAAAATATTGATATACCACTTGAGGTGACTCTTTGCACTAATGTTATATAAATTGTTTTATCCCATTTTTGAATAGGATGATGTTTTAATATGGTTATATTGCACTATGATGATTTTATATTTTATTCAATATTACTACTTCCTCTATGTTTATGGCTAATAGTTACACGATATCAAGTGAATATTCTCGCCACTGTATGAATCATACCTAGACTACTTGTTGGAAACCACTTTTTATTTTAGGAGGTGTGAATGAAGACATTTTGTACTCTATATTGGACCTAGAGACTTAGGATGAGGCATTAGTAAATGGTATTAGGGACCATTTATTTATATGCATTATTTGGGGTTAGTAGAATACAGGCAAGATAGTTGGGACATGGGTAGAGAGCTATGCATGTGTCCAGACAATACCTATATAGTGGATGTGTGAGATACACTAGGGTAGGGAGAGTTAGTTTGGATAGAGAAAAGATTTATCACTCCCTTCCATAAGAAGAGTTCCCCTTTCATGAAATCATAGTAGGTAGACATGGTGTTTATAAATCATCCATATGAGTTTGTTAATGGAGTGTCATGAATATGGAAATATGGGTCACCTTTAGCAATTATGTTCAAAGATATATTAGTTTAGTTTAACCTGAGATTCATGGTAGACACCGGTTTCGAGACTTTTGATAAGAAAACCCTAGACAGATTACAAGGCTTCATTCAAGTGTTACATCCATGGTGTTTATGATAGGTCTTAGGGGTAGATGCCATCATAAATGCCTTAGGGTTTATTTACTTAGGTTCACTTGGGATAATGGGACTAGGGTTTCCTATCTGATGGAATCATGATGTATGCTTTGGAATAGTTTCTAAATGATAGAGCAATGTATCCATCCACTATGAATGGAACATTTTGATTTCCATGAAACTATCTATTGATTTTTTTGATACATGATAGACTTATTCATTTATATATTCCTAGGTAGTTTCTATATTGGGGTTGGGCATAAAGTTCTCTCTAGGGATTTTTCCTCTTGATGCATCTCTCAAGAAGAGAATAAATCATATTTAGATATTCCCAACATGTTTTATAGTAGTTTGGTACTGCAAAAACTTGCAGGGTTTTCTTAACCATGATATAGGGTTATTTGGTGTCATATTCAAGATATATTAATTGAAATTCTTATGGGATCACATTAAATTCTCTTCTGTAATGTTTTTTTCACTTCTCTAATGGGTAAGTTGTATATTTTCATTAGTGAATGGGATGTAGAGGTAGGTAGAGTAGAACTTAACCATAATAAAATAGGGGATATTACAACATATGTGTTGGGTATGACCCTTACAGTAGACCGAGTGATGGTTCTTGGTACCTTTATTCAAATAATGGATAATTTTTAGAATTTTTTCCCTAATAAATGTTTAGTATTACTTCTTTTTATAGAGACCAGGTTCATGATTAACCTTATTTTATATGAAATGCCTATATCAATACCTTTTTATTATATAAAAATAGTTTAGTTGAGGGTGATGAAGGTGTATCTTCCTGACATCTATGTGAAGAAATCTACCTTTCCAAGTACCACTCTTTGGGGAGATCCTTTTTTATTCCCTAATAAGGTAGATGCTAGCCTCATATTTTTAATATGTTACTAAAATTAAAACTAGGTCATAATGAAGAACATGTATCTATTTCCATGAATATATGATTTGTTTTACCAGTTGATGGGAAACTAATGGTTCTCCAGGATTGAACTATGATGAGGCTATCATTTTTTGTGATTTAGGGTATAGGATATACTGAAGGTGAGATTTCAGATTAGTTAGAGGGTATTTGATTAAGTTTTTGATTCCATTTGGTCTTATGAATTTGATTTTAGTGTTCATATATTTGATAAACTATATTATCCATCCCTACATGGACTCATTAGTCATATTGTTCATTGATGAAATTTCGGTATACTTGCAGACCTGAGAGTTGCATGATGATCACCCAGAGAGTTTATTGAGTATGTTTTGGGAACATCATATTTATTCCAAATACTCAAAGTGTCACTTATATATCTAGGACATTTTATTCCTCTGATATATAATATTAGATGTGGGGATATAGGATGTTCCAGTGAAATTAGAGGTAGTGATGTCTTTCAAAATACATAGGAATGTGGTCAAGATCACAAGATTCCTTATCCAAGCTAAGTATTACTATACATTCAATTAGTATTTCTCTTAATTGGATGTACTAGTGAAAAGGTTAACCAAAAAGGGGGTTCAATTCGAGTGTCTTAATTGATTTGAGGCAACATTTAAGGATATTAATAAAATACTCATATCGATTTTGATTCTAGTTATATAGATTATAGGTTAGGGTTATATTATCAATTTTTATGCCTCAAGGGTTGGTCTAGGAGATTTATTTATGTCTATAGATCAGGTAATTTATTATGGGTATATTATTCTATGAACCAATGATCATAAATACCCTACCCAAAACAAGGAGATTGATTCCATTATTCATGTCTTAATGAGTAGGAATCATTATATAATTATTTAGATATTTTTCATCTATATAGACTATATGGTATTGAGATGTATATTCTCCCAATGGGAATTTAACCTACAATATAGGAACTGGGTTGAGTACCTACATACCTTATACTATAGGATATAATATTCCTTATTGAAGGGGAATGTTATAGAATATTTTTTTAGTGGTAAGAATTAGGAGTAGGGAGTTCAAACATATGAAGAGTAGTAAATGTTGATAATCATTCTCACTGACTATTAGATCAATGTGTTAGAGGGATTAGAGTCTATGACCTATGCCCCCTTAGTCATTACCTATTTATTGGTAGTCTAGGTAAAGGCTATAGAGTAGTACAATTTAGTTTGTCTTAGGATAAGGGAATGCCTTATGGAAGATGACCCAATCCTAATATAGTATCAAGATGAGGGTGGAGTTCTTTATATCTATGCTAGGGTTGTGGTACCAATTTACATGATAACAGAGTTAATGAGTGACACACATTCTTCACATTGGGAAGTGCATCTAGGGTTAAACAAGATGTAATATAATATCAGACACTATTTTTGGTGGCTTGGTTTGAGGATTGATATTGCATGGTTTTTTATTCACTGCCTCACCTTTTTAACCATAAAAGTAGATCACCATCGTCTAGGTGGATTACTTCACCCATTTCTATTCTAGTATAGAAGTTAGATGAGGTGATAATATACTCCATCAAGGGATGACTGAGGACCCAGAGGGTTCATGATACTATTTGAGTGGTAGTTAACCAACTGACAAAGGTTTCATTTTTTTTTCAATTCGAGTAACTCTATCTGCGGATGATCATGAAAAGTGATACATGCGTGAGGTAGTGTGGTTTCATGGGGTGCTTATGGGAATTATAAAAAATTCAAACTTCTCACACATAAATATAACATCTTAATATATGAATATTTATTACATACCAGAATGATCCACACCATAATAATTTAGGACTAGTGCCTTTGGAAACATGGACACATAAATGACTAGTCCATAAGAAATCTACGTCATCTCCCACTATGTTTTTCATAACTAGAAACCTTCTTATTAATATCATACATAATATATTTCATCATAACCTGGGGAAATGAAACATATGAAAGGGATACCTCAGATACTTAGTAAGGGTAAAAAAGGAGATATCAACATATCATGAACATAAGGGTGTAATAACATGGGAATGACATTCGAAAACCATAACCTGCATATCATAGATCATAAAATTGATTAATGGAATAACTTATGGTAGTTCAAAATATATAAATCATAATGGAATCAAATTAAATAATCCATGAGAGAAAAACATTGGAATAAGACTTATATTTTTGTCATAAACATAACCTTATAACATTGTGAACATGGATAATTAGAAATAGGTCCACTCATTAAGTTAATGTTTTAAAATTAGGTGCTCATATAAACTTACAGTCATGAAACTATGTCTACGCATAACCATGTAGACATAAAATCTAGGTCAACACATAACACTATGAACATGTAATTAGGTATACACATAACATTGCAAACATTTCTTTAAGTTCATGTATAACATTGTGAACTTTTAATTATGATCACACATATCATATTAAGTGATTAATTATCTATATTTAACCAATGAATTTTAGGGTGATATAGGTCCCACCCATCACATAATTAAAATCTAAAATATGTGTGCCACAATATCACCAAACATTCACCATAATAGAACACATGAAAAGAAATGGTTTTATTAAAAAATATCATCATAGCATAACCCTTGAAAAAGAAACTAGTTTCATAAAAATATTGTCATTATAAACATAAACCATCCAAATAATGAATAAATATTGTATCATTGGATCATATCCCAAGTAAATATTAAGTTATATCAAAGGATTTCATCTTAGAAGAAAAATGAGTTTTAAATAAAAATCACTTGGAATATTTCTTGAGTAAAATAAAATTTCGTTATAAATAAAATTTTTTAATATATAAATTCATAAAAATTTCTGTAAATTCTTTTCTTTGATAAAAACCTTGAAAACATATAATTTAATCATTAAAAATAATTTCAAACACTTCTTGAGGAAAATATAATTTACACTTAAAAAAACATTTTTAAAAACATCATACATTTTAAAAATAATTTACATTGAAAATAAACATGAAAACATGTAAGGTAATCTTGAAATCATTGAGTGGTCATGATAGTGGGAAATATTGTTTATGCATTTCATGTTAAAAAAAATATTCCATTTACATTTTCAGTAAAAGTCAAACGAGCCTCATTTGGACAATGACATGAAAATTCATTTCAATTTTTTTTGTAAAAATTAAACCAATGTTAAAAATTTCATAAATAAATCAATTTAATAATGTTAAAAACATTTCAGAAATAATTTTTAGAAAACATTGTTTTTAGAATAAAGAGGCTTTTTGACCGAAGAGAGAAATGAAGTTGGTTTTCTTTAAAAAAAATTATTTTGGAATCATGGGAACGGAAATAGAGGAAAATGATGGGAAATTTTTTTCTCATGAAATAAAATAACGATAACAAAATAAAAGAGTATCAAGAGATATAGATCATATTATTTCATCATTGGAAGCATAATCATAGACAATCCAAATAAATAATGAGATTTTAACATAAAACTCTTAACACTTTCGTAACATTGAATCATAAGAACCATGAAAGAATAAAATTAAATGAATCATATGATATAATTATAATAAATAAATTCATGATATTTAATATTAAATAGGATGTATATATACCTTATAAAATAAGATAGGTTCATGATATAACATATGTCTAAAAGAAGGAAAATTGAGATGAAAATCCCTTATTGCTTCCGTATATTTTGAATTATAATACCCATGAAGTAGAGATGATAAATTGAATTTATAAACATAAATAATTATCACAATAAGCATACAAAAATACATTTATGGGAATTATATACACAACATAAAAGATATATGTGGTGAATATGGAATGTGTCTCAGAGAAGTAAAAAGCGGGACGGAAATCCCATACCGTATGTCTTGAATTCCTTAATACAAATTAAAACCTATTATATAATAATTTATGTTTATTATAAATATATTATAGAACCATAATTATGTATGTTACACCATATATTATTTTTATGACTTCTCATTACTTATTTATTAACAAATTCTTGTTAAAATTACGTTTTGGGTAATAACTGCTTCCTTTTTCGTGTATGTTTTGATTTGGTAATTTTTTTCCTATTACATTGATATTTCTTCTAAAATTTCCATAAATGTTATAAATAAAATATATACTAAATTTATATTTTTACTTATATAAATCTTTAAAATTTTTAGAGAGAAAATGAAATACACTATTCATGGAGATGGTAGGTCATACATACGCATGAACTCTATTTCCATTTTCTCAATGGATGAAATGAACGAAAGTTAAATAATATATTACGTTAATAAAATAATTTTTATGTCAAATATGTCACATATATTAGTTAACTTTACCCTAAATACCTTCCATTCAAATCATTATTGAAAAAAACCACATTGCCTCACGAGGAAGTAGTCCGTCAAACACACGAACGACACTATTATATCCCCAATAGTATAAAATATAGAAGTTATATGTGATATAACAACTATATAAGTATATTAATATTAAAAATATCATATATATATATATATATATATATATATACATTATATCCATCATCATACCCAACTATGAGAGGTGATGAAGGAATATATTTCGCATCGATTTGTGAGGTGGTAGTCTACCGTATACACTAGTGATGTTGTCATTTCACATTTTAGGGAAGATATGATGGTTATAGGTCATTAAAAAAACATGAAAAAATAAAATTATATATAAGATAATTATTTTATTATATAATCATAGTTTAATAGTAATTTAAGGAGGTCGAGGAAGAAATAAAATAAAATGCTATTAGGGATGTTACCACTTCTTCAAACAACTTCTTCTGGTCTGCACCCAAGGATATATTTATAAATCCAAAAAGGATTCTAGGATGATAGGAGGTAATTAAGGATGTTAATTTTCAGGTATTTTCTAAAAAAGGGGTTTTGGAAGTGTGAATAGGAGATGAAAGGAGGTAGCCTTTCATAAGTGAGGTGAGTGACATACTTATAATTCTTGAAAAGATAAAAGGGTACCCATGTTTTATAAATTCCACAAGGTGAAAAAAATGTATAATTATAAAACCTTAGAGATAATATGGATTAAGTATGGATACAAAATAGGTGTTGTACATGTTTTTGGTCATTTTAACCCTTATCTTCTTTGTTTAACCCCTGATGAACCCATTTTCACCTTAACTACGGTAAATAATTTTTACTATTTTTACTATTAATTATGGAAAAAAATTAATTTGACCTTATTATATATTATAAATTAAAAATATTCCAAATATGGAATCTATTTCTCCAAATTCAACTCACACGAGATGAATAATTTAATTTAAAATAAAACCTGGAGATGCGATTAGAAAGAAGGTTTTTAAAGAAAAAAATTTCATAAGTAGAGAGAGTTTTACTAAAAAAATTAATATAAAATTAAAAACCTATATAATGATATAATAAGTCATTTTAATCTTTATTAATATAAATTTTATAGTTATATTTTTTTGAAAATATTGAGTAATTTTTAGATCAAAAAGGAAATAGTTTTAACTAAACTATTTTCTTATGTTGGTTTTATTTAAAAGTTTAATTTCTATAAATTAGAATTTTAATTTAAAAAATGAATATTATTTTTTAAATAATAGTATAAAAATTTTAATATGGTAAAATTATGTTATTTTTCAGAAAATATTACATTTTCAGTAAGGACTGAAAAATACAGATTTTTGCAAAAAGTTCTATCATTTAAATAAATTATGTAATTAAAAATTAACAACATATATTGAATAATATTTTATGTAACATAAGTATATTTTTGTTATATTTAATCTACAAAATGACTTTTTAATAAAATTTATATTGGTTTTTAGTATAACTTTGTTTTTCGGTTTAAAAATAGATTTTTCTCAAAACTATTTTAAAATGCATAATGTTTATCGATTTTAATTAATTGAAATAATATTTAATGTGAAATGTTTTAAATGTAGTGCATATATTATATATTATTATATATTAATTTATTTCCATACAATTATTATTATTTATCATATAGTTAATATAGAATCATCTTCTTCTCAAAAAATATTGTTCATGAAAACAAGCTTTTTCGTTACGTCTACGGGTTTTGTTTTAAATTAAAATTTTCCAATTATGTGAATTTAATTTATAAATTTGGTTTAAATATTTTTAATAATAATAATTTATATTTTATTATAGGTTCAACATATTTTATTTAACAAAATGAATAGTGAAAATCCAAAAAATTAATTATCACGGTTAAGGTAAAAATGCATTTACTAGGGGTTAAACTAAAATGATAAGGGTTCCAATGAACTATAAAATTGTATAAAATTTATTGTATGGAAAAATTTATTTATTATATCTTATATGATATATATGTATCCATTATTAGAGACTTGTGACATTAAAACAACATGATTGAAATTTATTTTTTCCAAAATGTACAAGTGTGCCACTCACCTCTCTTTTATACGGCCTCTCACTCTCCTCCTCTCTTCACAATTTAAAATTCCATTTTTTAAGACACTAAATGAACAAATAAAATTTATAACTACCTACTATCATCATATGCACCTTATTTCATGAGAAAATACAAACTAGTAAGGCCTTCAGAGTAAACAAAAAGAAGTTACAAGAAAAAGAGGCAGCCTTCTCCAACATGCATTTTTATATTATTTCTTCCTCGATCCCAATAAATAATTCTTAAAAAATATGTATATAATAACATAACTATCTTAAATATATTGATATTTTATTTCATAAATGTAATAACCTATATCATTTTCCTCTTTCATTTAATGGGTTACCAAATCATGATACGTGTGTACGTCACACTACCACCGTGCGAACCAATATCATTCATTTTTTCATTACCAACTCTCACTATTGGGTATGATGATGGATATAATGTGTGTGTATATATATATATATTATATTTATAAAATCATCTTATATATGGATTCATTATATAATATATAAATTTTTATATTACATTCCATTCCTTAGGGGATACAATAACATTGTTCGTGTGTATGGAGGACTACAACCTCATGAAGAGATGTGATTCATTTATTACTAATGTGTTGAATGAAAGATAAGAATTATAAATATAACGAATATATGTAATATAAATGAAATAATTATGATATTAATGAAATATTTATCATTATAAAAATAAAATATATCATTTTTATTCATACCTTTTTTGTAACATCCTAGGTAAATAATGAATATGAAATGTTCATATTTTCGAATAAAATATTAATATTACTTAAAAGGGGATACTATGTTCGATGGCGTACCCAATACGCAACAATGAGTTTCTTCAAAATCTTATGTTGCACACTAATAATATAATAATATTATTTTAAATGGTAGTTAACACCTAGCCATTGTAATGGCAGGAATGAATATAACTAACTAACAAATGATTATATATGCTTTTCAAATATTTTTTTCATTTATTTAAATAAATTTTATAGGCTTAAAATGCAAATTAATCCAATTTTAAGTATAAATATGCTAATATTCTTCAAAAGGTCGATTAACAACCTTTTAATGGCGAACCCTTTTTAAATATAATTTTAAAAATTTTATATGTTATATTTGACAAAATAAAATCCTTCTTTAGAATCTGGAAATCAAAATTTAGTTTCTGTAAATTTTTGTTATTTTTCCGATAAAGATCATTTTTAGTGAAAATGTTTTTTTTTAATTCAAAAACCTCCTTTTTTATCTAATTTATTTATATGGATAGATTATATTTTTAATTTGGTATAATGTTTAGCGAAAATATATTTTTACCATTTAATCCAATTTTGGTCATTGTAATTAATTTCACTTTGAAATTGGATATAAACAAGTGTCAATCTTTTGATAAATATTGTTTCTTAAAAACACATTAATTGTTTTAACACCGGGAATTAATTATAAAAATAATTAATTAAACTTTTATGATTTTAATTTGGTAAAATGGACATCATTTTTGAATTTGGAATATCAAATATATCTTAGAGTGAATTTTTGGTATTTTTCTGAAAAAACATCAATTTCTGATGAATAGTGAAACCACTATGTGGTAGTTAAAAACTGTTTTTTCGTTTAAATGAAATTTTACCACCTCTGTGATTTGAATTTCAAAAATCTGAAATACATTTTTGTCATTATGATGTAAAATGTGGTTCAATGGGATTAAAACAATTTTTTGGTGAATAGTAAGTTTTAAGTTTTATTAATCGCGATTAAAGGTAATTAGTATAATTTAAGGTAAATATAATGATATAATAATATGAAATTACCTTTACACTTGTGATAAACTTATTTGATAAGTCATGGTCGACCAAGACAATCCATGGGTAAACTTGGGGACCCCATGGAGCCTCTTGGGTAAGAAAATGACATTAATAACTTTTTATTTAAAGTAAAAATAAAAGTGTCACAAACATGTATTGATTTACTAAATCAATTTTTACATGGGGTTATACAATTAATCTTTTTGACTATAAATATTCATTATAAATCTAAAAATATTTCCTACATCATGATATTTGTTTTATAATTTTTAGACATTAAATAAATAAATTTATTTATGACACCATGATGATGCAATGATTACCTCATAAATGAATGATTAAAACAAAATGATAAGATAGGGTAAAATATAAGACTTAAACTTATAAAAAACATATTGGATGGGTGAATTTAGAACCCTTATCACTTTATCCTCGAAGTATATAATTTTGGGACCTTTAATATCTGAAAATCATTTTATAATAAAGTAACTTTTCAAGACTTTCCAAGAATGCCCCTCCCCCTTTTATAAAAGGCCCCCACCTCTACCCCATTACCCACATCTCTCAAGCCTTTGGATCGGCCATACTCTTATCATTTTATCTCTCCACATACCTCTATTCATCCTATAATCCTTACCTTTGGCAGAAATCTCTTCAAGAAACCCTTTTGGTTCAAACAAAAGAGAGTTACCCTATTTAAAGGTAATGTCATCTCTTATGTTCTTTTGTTTTATTTCTCTTATCCAACCCCCTAACCTCTTTTCATTAATTTATTTTGTTACAACACCAATATCTTCAATATAATAGGATATTGTTATGAGAAGTATTCATGCAACCCTTATACACACATCCGTCTAATGGTTAAAGAACATACTGTTTCCGTTGATAGTGAATTACTGCCTCACGAAATGATGATTGTTCTATCTTATCCTACCACCCCTCATGGTGTCCATTATGATGGAAATATATTTATTTATGATATATATTATATTTATTTTCTATCTATTCTTATGTATTTTACATTTATAACATACCTTTAGTCTTTTCATGTTGTGCAGATGCGATAATTTCATTTGAGGAAGTGTGGACTACCTTCCCCTCAAGTGATGTGACTCGTCCAGGAAATACATGGAATGTATAAAGAAGGAAATTAATGAACTTATGTGAGCTATATAACATATTTATTATAATTTAATTATAATATATATCTCTCTCATATAGTTTTAATTCCATTAATGTGACAAAGTAATGAAAGTAGCGTTCATGCGTACGTACGACCTACCGTCTCCATGAATGATGAATTTCATTTCCTTATCTCTAAATGTTATGGAATAGTATAGAATGAATATATACTGAATATATATGATATTTAAATCATTAATACTATTCTGGAGATGGGTTAATTATAACTAAATGGGAAATTCTTTTCAAACAAGTTCATTTTTGACCCATGTACTGAACATCAACAAAAATGTCTGATATGAACTCACATTATTAACTAATTATTATAACATTATAATATGTGAAATTAATTGAATAATAAACATTCATTGAGGTCATTAATCAATTATTAATTTACCAATAATTATTATTTAGGAATATAAAGAAACGAACAAGACAATTCGGACTTGAGGTAAGGGATCATACCTCTCTCTTTCTTTTTAAGTACACTCTTTTATGTCATTTACTTTAAGCTCCTTTTTATTTTGTTGGGGGATGTTATTTTATATTCCTCTTACTGTAAATTTTATGTTCATATGATGATAGACCCAATTTGATCTCTTTAATCCTTTTTTTGGATGTTTTAAGTGTCGCCGTTAGGCGGCCGAGTTTTCGTGTGGGAATTTTCATCTCACTTTTATTCATGTGAGATTCATTCTACATTATCCCCTATTTACATTTGTGTTGTGTATGTACTACCAATGATTTTATTTTGTGCGTAATATAATTTAATTTATGGGTTATTAAATCTTCATTGTATGACCCTTCTTTTATGGGGTGTACGTTTCGAAAGTTACCCAAATCGATAAGGGAACCTTTCACCCTCCTCTATTTAAAAGACTTATTTTTTTTCAGTCTTTTAATTTACATCTTATTATGTTGAGATATGCTATTATATATCCTTATTTTTTTAAATTTTATTTCCAAGTGACGAGATACCCTTTTTATCTCTCATCATCTCATTTTCAGAATTCTAAAGTGACGCCGTTAGGCTGTCGGATTTCTGTAAGGGAACTTCTTAACCCAATTTCAATTCTTTGGTTTAAACCTATACTTATTGATTATGTCGTGCTATGAATATGTGTGGATGACCATTGATTGTTTTAAACTTAATATACACTTATATTGGGTGTATTTATGTTTGTCACGCATATTTATATAATGGATTTATCCTTAATCTAAGGATATCGTCTTTGTATGGGACTTCGTCTCAATATCCTTTAATTGAGGAATATTTTGTTTTATACCCAATTTTTTTTTATACGGTCTATAAACCCCTTTGACTTTTAATTTTATTCAAAAGGAATATTTTTTATACAAATCATTATACTAAATTACAAAAGGGAATGTTTTTGTCGTATGTATGTGGCGACAACGACTTCCCCGCCGTCGTGACCATTATTTGAGTTTCAGCTTCCTCTACAAGCCACAACTTTTTAAAATGAAAAAAATACCATTTTTTAATTTTTATTAATTTTGTTATTAAAAATGGTTTCGATAATGATTTGATTATATCAGTGTATTTTATTGATATCTTGTGATTGAAATATGGAAATGTTATGTTTCTTTTATGCATGTTTTTTGTGATACGATTATGTTATGGTTCTTGGGAATTGTTTATGAAGACGGGTGGTTCCATGATAAACTAAGGGAATGTGAGCCCATGATAGCTCTCCAATGCATTGGGTAACATGAAGGAGTTAAACTCTAAGGTTACTCTAATGATATTTAGGGAATATACTGTGATGGGTATTCCAAACATAACCATGAGGGTTACTCCCTACGTAAGAATGTTATGAATGCCTCAAGTTACCATTATTTATTATGTTTTCTATTATATATTCATAAATCTTATGATTTCATGAGGTATGTTAAAGTGATTATGTTTTATGAGTAAAGTTTGTTTTCATTGATTCTTATGTATACGTGGACTAATGTTTCCTTTCCGTATTTTTATATCCCTTACTGTGATTTTGGTGGTCATCCCAATTTTTTGAAATGTTTTCCATAGGAATTAAAGTGGAATACAGTCAAGGATGGGATCAAGGAAATTTCATGATGTCTAAAACATGGAACTAAACATTACTCTTTTGATCAAGAGTTTATATTTTGTGAAAAAATGGAAACTGAGTAGATGTGTCTACCTTGTAATCTTTGAGATTTAATAGTTATATCCTAATTATATAAAACTCTAAACCTGAAAATATCCTCAATCTGTATTCTTGAAATAACTCAAGATTAAGTAATGTTATAGGTATGGGGACTTATAGTTGGTATCAAAGGTCGGTTTAGATAACTTTAGAGGTTATGGTATTCTTTAAGAATAAGTGACATTACCATAATGTTTAGGATTTCAGAAAGAGTCATAGTTTTAGATAAAGTGAATAAGTTTATGATAAAATTAATAGTTATATCATATTATTATATGATGATTCTAATGATATACTCACTCTGACCTTTTTGGTTTTAGTAAATGGCTGGATCTAGCAAGCACCAAAGTGACAGTGGATGTGAAGAAAACTGTGACTGTTTTCTGAAAGAACAACTGAATGATATGGGAGTTGCAATGGGAACTCTTGGGGTTTTTCTCAACAAAATATCAGGAGTCATGATTAGCCACTTGAACCTTAGTGAGTTCTCTAATTCATCATTTACAAGATAACAAAATCGATGTGGATGTTTAGGTAATAATTATAAAGGTAATCATTAGGGTTTATATGATCCTTACTTTTGAGGTAATTATGGGTTACTATATGTTATGATGGAAAATGAAAGGCATGAGATAAGCTTGAGGTTAAATTATGTTATGGTTATTTTTGATTATTTTATCTCTTTTTTGGGAATTTTTTTAAGAATTATATAGTTTTGGAAAAAGGACAACACGCAGACAGTGTGACAACTCGTCCCGTCGGACAAAGCTGTGGGAATCGAACCCACAACCAAAGTGCGACTGGTATTTATCGCCTACCACTGGACTACCTAAAGTCCCTGGTTTTTATGACAAATTATTTTTAGTTATACGATATTATGAATAAGGAATAAGTTGATTTTGGGTAATCTATGGAAATGATTAGCCTATCATAGAGGATATGTGATTAGTTTAGTTACTTTTCAGTATGAGACTTTAAGAGTAACAGATGATATTTGAAGATAAATGTTAAGATTGATCTTGGAAGACTATGTGATTAAATCCTTAGGATATTTGGGTTCAATTTTTAGTTTTGGTTACTTTGAATAATTTTATGGACAGCTGTTTATTGAATGGTCTTTGTTGAACTTTGGATAATGTTTGACAAATTTTGGAGATTAATAGTAGTATTTATTTTTATAAAGGATTATCATTTTTGGGTATTATCTAATCTTGTACTAACAATTTTGGTTTTGTTTTTGGCTTAAAGACATGGTAACTATATAGTTCACTTTTGTGTATTAGGTGATTCTCTAGAAGTTGATTATAGAACTCTTAATGTGAACAAGTCATCCTAAATACTCGTCTTTTGGAAAAAATATGAGTTTGTATAAGAAATCCAGTAAAAGATTAAAGTCTATAAGACAAGTAAGTATGTTTCCTTAGGATTTAGTTAAGCTCATAAATATATTACTCAATTAAAAGTAACTTAAAACAAAAATGTTGTCTGTTAACTTTTCCTACTGGGGAATCAAATACCATCTAACCCATCACAAGTTTGTGATTTTCGTGTGGTTAACTTTCTCCTAATCATGTTTTCTATCACTCTCCATCAGAACATGACCCTTTGTTTTCTTTTCCATTTCCATGTTTCCTTACATGGAATATTAGTATGGGTTAACTCAGGTGACCTATGTACTTCCCTTTCATTCTTATAAAGTGACAGTTTAATTGACTCCTTTTCCTATTTAGGGCTTTCAATAATGTTTCCAAGTCCATTTTTAAAATTGCGAGGACACAATTCAAAAAAGGGGGGTAGGATGTAACATCCCAAGTAAATAATGAATATGAAATGTTTATATTTGTGAATAAAATATTAATAATACTTAAAAGGGGATTCTATTTTCAATGGTGTACCCAATACGCAACAACGAGTTTTTCGAAATCTTACATTGCACACTAATAATATAATAGTATTATTTTAAATGGTAGTTAACTCCTAGCCATTGTAATGGTAGGAATGAATAGAACTAACTACCAAATCATTATATATGCTTGTCAAATATTTTTTTCATTTATTCAAATAAATTTTAGAGGCTTAAAATGCAAACTAATCCAATTTTAAGCATAAATCTTCTAATATTCTTTAAAAGGTCGATTAACTGCCATTTAATGGTGAACCATTTTTAAATATACATTTGAAAATTTTATATGTTATATTTGAAAAAATAAAATCCTTCTTTATAATATGGACATCAAAATTTACTTTGTGTAAATTTTTGTTATTTTTCTGATAAAGATCATTTTTAGTGAAAATGTTGTATTTTAATTCAAAACCTCCTTTTAATTTAATTTATTTATATGGACAGATTATCTAATTAATTGGTTATAAAGTGTTGTTAAAATATATTTTTACCATTTAATCCAATGATGGTCATTGAAATTAATTTCAATTTGAAATTGGACATAAACAAATGTCAATCTTTTGATAAATATTGTTTCTTAAAAACACGTTACTTGTTTGGACAGAGGGAATTAATTATAAAAATAATCAATGAAACTTTTATGTTTTGAATTTGGTAAAATGGACATAATTTTTGAATTTGTAATATCAAATATAGCTTAGGGTGATTTTTTTGTATTTTTCTGAAAAACATTAATTTTTTGATGAATAATGACACTACTAAGTGGTAGATAAAAAAACTGATTTTTCATTTAAATGAAATTTTACCACCTCTATGATTTGAATTTTAAAAATATGACATACATGGTTTTCATTAGGATGTTATGTGTGGTTCAATGGGATTAAAATAATTTTTTTGGGTGAATATTAATTATTAAGTTTCATTAATCGCGATTAAAGGTAATTAGTGTAATATAAGGTAAATATAATGATATAATAATATTAAATTACCTTTACACATGTCCTACACTTATTTTATAAGCCGTGGCCGACCAAGACAATCCATGGGTCAACTTGGGGGCCCCATGGAGCCACTTGGGTAAGAAAATGAGATTAATAACTTTTTATTTAAAGTTAAAATAAAAGTGTCACAAACATGTATTATTTAACTAAAAAGCTTTTTACATGGGGTAATACAAGTAATATTTTTGACTATAAATATTCATTAGAAATATAAAAATATTTCCTACATCATGATATTTTTTTATAATTTTTAGACATTAAATAAATAAATTTATTTATGACACCATGATGATGTAGTGATTACCTCATTAATGAATGATTTAAATAAAATGAGAAGATAAAGTAAAATCTAAGAGTTAAAATTGTCAAAAACCTATCGGATGGGTGGATTTTGAAACCTTATCACCTTAGACTTGAAATATATAATTGTGGGATCTTTAATATCCAAAAATTATTTTATAATAATGTAACTTTTCAAGACTTTCCAGGAGTGCCCCTCCTCCCTCTTATAAAAGGCCCCACCTCTACCCCCTTACCCACACTTCTCAAGCCTTTGGATCGACCAAAATCTGCTCATTTTATCTCTCCACATCCCTCTATTCATCCTAGAATACTTACCTTAGGCAGAAAGCTCTTCAAGAAACCCTTTTGGTTCAAACCAAAGGGAGTTACCCGATTTAAAGGTAATGTCATCTCTCATGTTCTTTTGTCTTATTTTGTGTCTCCGACCCTCTAAACTCTTTTTATTGCTTTATTTTGTAAAAAAACAGTATAATAAATATACTATGATGTTTTTCTGAGAATTTTTCAAGATACACTTACACACACCTCCGTCTAATGGTTAAAGAACATACTGTTTCCGTGGATGGTGAGTTACTGCCTCACGAAACGATGATTGTTCTATCTTCTCCTAGCACCTCTCATGGTGTCCATTACTATGACACTATATTTATTTAGGATATATATTATATTTATTTAGGATATTTATTTCCTCTCTATGCTTCTGTATTTTACATTTAAAACATACCTTTATGCTTTGCATGTTGTGCACATGCGATAAATTTCATTTGAGGAAGTGTGGACTACCGCCCCCTCAAGTGATGTGACTCATTCATGTAATACATGGAATGTGTAAAGAATAAAATTAACGAACTTATGTGACCAATATAACATATATATTATACTGGAATTATAATATATATATATATATATCTCATTTAGTTTTAATTCCATTAATGTGACAATGAAATGAAAGTAGCGTTCATGCTTACGTACGACCTACCGTCTCCATGAATGGTGCATTTCATTTTCTTTTCTCCGAATATTATGGAATAGTATAAAATGAATATATACTGGATATATATGATATTTAAATCATTAATACTACTCTTGAGATGGGGTAATTATAACTACATGGCCAATTCTTTTCAAACAAGTTCATTTTTGACTCATGTACCGAACATCAACAAAAACGTCTGATATGAAGTCACATAATTAATTAATTATTATAACATTACAATATTTGACATGAATTTAATAATAAACCTTAAAGAAGGTCCTTAATACATTATTAATTTACCAAAGTTAATTATTCAGAAATATAAAAAAAGAACAAGACAAGTCAAACTTGAGGTAAGGGATCATACCTCCCTCTTTCTTTTTAAG
The DNA here is from genome assembly GCA_963277665.1 of Viscum album. Classification (NCBI taxonomy): domain Eukaryota; kingdom Viridiplantae; phylum Streptophyta; class Magnoliopsida; order Santalales; family Viscaceae; genus Viscum; species Viscum album. Next base: position 1,153,564,939 of record OY728155.1, on the reverse strand, counting down.
TACACTCTTTTATGTCATTTCCTTTAAGTACCTTTTTATTATGTTGGGGGATGTTCTTTTATATTACTCATACTGTAAATTTTATGTTAATATGATGAGAGACCCTATTTGACTTCATAAATTCTTTTTTTGGATGTTTTAAGTGGCGCCGTTAGGCGGCCATGTTTTCGTAAGGGATTTTTCATCTCAATTTTATTCCAGTGAGATTCATTCTAAATTTTCCACTATTTCCATTTATGTGGTGTATGTACTAACCATGATTGTATTCTGTGTGTAATAGAATTTAGTTTATGGGTAATTACATCTTCATTGTATGACCCTTCTTTCATGGGGTGTACGCTTTGAATGTTACCCAAATCAGTAAGGGAACCTTTCACCCTCCCCTTTTTAAAACACATATTTTGTTAGGTATTTTAATTTAAATCTGATTATGTTAGGATATGTTATTATATATCCTTATTTTTGTAAATGTTATGTCCAAGTGATGAGATACCCTTTTTATCTCTCATCATCTCATTTTCTAAATTTTAATGTGACACCGTTAGGCTATCAGATTTATATAACGTAACTTCTCTACCCAATTTCAATTATTTGGGTTAAACCTCTACTTATAGATTATTTCGTGATATGAATATGTGTGGATGACCTCTTATTGTTTTACACTTAATATACACTTATATTTGGTGTATTTATGTTTTTCACACATATTTATGTAATTGATTTATCCTTAATATAAGGATATCGTCTTTGTATGGGACTTCCTCCTAATCTCCTTTCATTGAGGCATATTTTGTTTTATACACACTTTTTTTATATGGTGTATAAACCCCTTTGTCTTTTACTTTTATTCAAAAGAAATATTTTTTATATAAAGAGTTATATCAAACAACAAAAGGTAATGTTTTTGTCGTACGTATTTGGCGACAATGACTTCTTCGACGCCATGACCATTATTTGAGTTTAGGCTTCCTCTACAAGCCATAACTTTTTAAAATGAAAAATAAATACCATGTTTTAATTTTCTTTTATTTTGGTATTGAAAATGGTTTTGATAATGTTCTTATTATATCAATGTGTTGTATTCATATCTTGTGATTGGAATATGGAAATTTTATGTTTCCTTTATGCATGTTTTATGTGATAAGATTATGTTATGGTTCTTGGGAATTTTTTATGAAGACGGGTGGTTCCGTGATAAAATAAGGGAGGGTGATCCCGTGATAGCACTCCAATGCATTGGGTAACACGAATGAGTTAAACACTAAGGTTTCTCCGAAGAGATTTTGGGAATATACTGTGATGGGTATTCCAAACGTAACCATGAGGGTTACTCCCTACGTAAGAATGTTATGAATGCCTAAACTTACCTTTATGTATTATGTTTTCTATGAGTTATTCATAAATATTATGATTTCATGAGGGATTTTAATGTTCTTATGTTTTATAATTAAAGTGTGTTTTCATTGATTCTTATGTATACGTGGACTAATGTTTCCTATCCATATTTTTATATCCCTTACTGAGCTTTTTGTGCTCATCCCAAGTTTTTGAAATGTTTTCCACAGGACATAAAGTGGAATACGATCAAGGATGAGATAATGGAAATTTCATGATGTCTTAAACATGGATGTAGACATGACACTTCTGTTCAAGAGTTTATATTTTCTGAAAAAATGGAAACTGAGTAGATGTGTCTACCTTGTAATCTTTGAGATGTAATAGTTATGTCTTAATTATCTAAAACTCTAAACCTAAAAATATAATCAATGTGTATTCTTGAAATAACTCAAGACTAAGTTATTTTATAGGGATGGGGCCTTATAGTTGGTATCAAAGGTCGGTTTAGATAAATTTAGAGGTTAGGGTATTCTGAAAGCATAAGTGACATTACAATAATGTTTAGGATTTCATAAAGAGTCGTAGTTTTAGATAAAGTGAATGAGTTTATGATAAAATTAATAATTATATCATAGTATTACATGATGATTCTAATGATATACTCACTCTGACCTTTTTGGTTTTAGTAAATGGCTGGATCTAGCAGGCACCAAAGTGATAGTGGATGTGAAGAAAACTGTGACTATTTTCTGAAAGAACAACTGAATGATATGGGAGCTGCAATGATAACTCTTGTGGTTTTTCTCAACCATATATCAGGAGTCATGATTGACCACTTGAACCTTGGTGAGTTATTTAATGCCTCATGTATGAGATAACCAAATCGATATGGAAGTTCAAGTAATAATTATAAAGGTAACCATTAGGGTTTATATGATCCTTACTTTTGAGGTAATTATGGGTTACTATATGTTATGATGGAAAATTAAAGGAATGATATAAACATGAGGTTAAATTATGTTATGGTTATTTTTTATTATTTTATCTCTTTTTTGGGAATTTTTTTAAGAATTATATAGTTTTGGAAAAAGCACAACACACAGACCGTGTGACAACCCGCCCCATTGGACAAAGCTGTGGGAATAGAACCCACAACCAAAGTGTGACTGGTATTTATCTTCTACCACTGGACTACTTGAAGTCCCTGGTTTTTATGAAAAATTATTTTTAGTTAGACGATCTTATGAATCCATAATTAGTTGATTTTGGGTTATCTATGGAAATGATTAGCCTATCATGGAGGATATGTGATTAGGTTAATTACCTTTCATTATGAGACTTTAAGAGTAACTGATGTTATTTGAAGATAAATGTTTAGATTTATCTTGGATGACTATGTGATTAAATACTTGGGATATTTGGGTTTAATTCTTAGTTTAGGTTACTTTGAAGAATTTTATGAACAACTGTTTATTGAATGATCTTTGTTGAACTTCGGATAATGTTTGAAAAATTTTCGTGATTAAGGGTAGTATTTCTTTTTATAAAGGATTTTCCTTTTTGGATATTATCTGATCTCGTACTAACAATTTTGGTTTTGGTTTTGGTCTAAAGACATGGGAAATATATAGTTCACTTTTGTGGATTAGGTGATTCTCTAGAAGTTGATTATATCGCTCTTAATGTGAACAAGTCATCCTAAATACTATTCTTTTAGTGAAAATATGAGTCTGTATAAGAACTCCAGTAAGAGATGAAAGTCTACAAGATAAGTAAATATGTTTCCTTTGGATTTAGTTAAGCTCATAAATAAATTCATCAATGAAAAGTAACTTAAAACAAAAATGTTGTCTATTGACTTTTCCTATTGGGGAATCAAATACCATTTAACCCATCACAAGTTTGTGATTTTCTTGTGGTTAACATTCTCCTAATCATGTTTTCTATCACTCCTAGTCAAAACATGACCCTTTGTTTTCTCTTCCATGTCCATGTTTTCCTACATGAAATCCTAGTATGGGTTAACTTGGGTGACCTTTGTACTTCCTTTTCTTTCTTTTAAAGAGAGAGTTTTATTGACTCCTTTTCCGATGTAGGGCTTTCAATAAAGTTTCCAAGCCCATTTTTAAAATTTCAAGGACGCAATTAACAAAATGGGGGAAGGATGTAACATCCCAGGTAAATAATTAATATGAAATGTTCATATTTGTGAATAAAATATTAATATTACTTAAAAGGGGATGCTATGTTCGATGGCGCACCCAATACCAACAACGAGTTTCTTCGAAATCTTATGTTGCAGACTAATAATATAATAATATTATTTTAAATGGTAGTTAATGACTATCCATTGTAATGGAAATAATGAATAGAACTAACTACTAAATGATTATATATGTTTGTCAAATATTTTTTTCATTTATTCAAATAAGTGATAGAGGCCTAAAATGAAAATTAATCCAATTTTAAGCATAAATCTTCTAATATTCTTTTAAAGGTTGATTAACTGCCTTCTAATGGAGAACCATTTCTAAATATACTTTTGAAAATTTTATATGTTATATTTGACAAAATAACATCCTTCTATAGAATCTGGACATCAAAATTTACTTTGTGTAAATTTTTGTTATTTTTTCGATAAAGATCATTTTTAGTGAAAATGTTGTATTTTAATTTAAAACCTCCTTTTAATCTAATTTATTTATTTGGATATATTATATTTTTAATTGGGTATAAAGTGTAGTTAAAATATATTTTTACCATTTAATCCAATGTTGATCATTAGAATTAATTTCACTTTGAAATTGGACATAAACAAGTGTCAATCTTTTGATAAATACTGTTTCTTAAAAACACGTTATTTGTTTTGACAGCGGGAATTAATTAAAAAAATAATTAATGCAACTTTAATGTTTTTAATTTGGTAAAATGGAAATAATTTTTGAATTTGGAAAAAAATATATAGCTTAGGGTGAATTTTTGGTATTTTTCTGAAAAACATCAATTATTGATGAACAATGAAACCACTAAGTGGTAGTTAAAAAAACTAATTTTTCCTTTAAATGATATTTTACCACCTATGTGATTTGAATATCAAAAATCCGACATACATGGTTGTCTTTAGGATGTAAAATGTTGTTCAATGGGATTAAAATATTTTTTTGGTGAATAGTAACTTTTAAGTTTTATTAATCGCAATTAAAGGTAATTAGTGTAATTTAAGGAAAATATAATGATATAATAATATGAAATTACCTTTAAACTGGTCCTACACTTATTGGATAAGTCATGGCCGACCAAGACAATCCATGGGTCAACTTGGGGACCCCATGGGGCCACTTGGGTAAGAAAATGACTTGAAAAACTTTTTATTTATTGTAAAAATAAAACTGTCACAAACAAGTATTATTTTACTAAAAAAACATTTACATGGGGTTATACAAGTAATATTTTTGACTATAAATATTCATTAGAAATCTAGAAATATTTTCTACATCATGATATTTTTTTTATAATTTTTTGACATTAAATAAATAAATTTATTTATGACACCATGATGATGCAGTGATTACCTCATTAATGAAAGATTTAAATAAAATGAGAAGATAAGGTAAAATCTAAAACATACACTTGTCATAAACCTATTGGATGGGTGGATTTCAAACACTTATCACCTTATATTTGAAATATATAATTGTGGGAACTATAATATCTGAAAATTATTTTATAATAATGTAACTTTTCAATACTTTCCAAGAGTGCCCCTCCTCCCTCTTATAAATGGCCCCCACCTCTACCCCCTTACCCACACCTCTCAAGCCTTTGGATCGACCAAAATCTGCTCATTTTATCTCTCAACATCCCTCTATTCATCCTAGAAGCCTTACCTTAGGCATAAAGCTCTTTAAGAAACTCTTTTGGTTCAATCCAAAGGGAGTTACCCGATTTAAAGGTAATGTCATCTCTTTTGTTCTTTTGTTTTATTTTTCTTCTCCAACCCCCTAAAATCTTTTCATTACTTTATTTTGTAACAAAACTGGTATAGACAATATACTATGATGTTGTTATGAGAATTATTCGAGCTACACTTACACACACCTCTGTCTAACGGTTAAAGAACATACTATTTCCGTGGATGGCAAATTACTGCCTCACGAAACGATGATTTTTCTATCATCTCCTACCACCTCTCATGGTGGCCATTATGATGGAAATATATTTTTTTAGGATATATATTATATTTTTTCCCTCTATATGCTTCTGTATTTTCCATTTCAAACATAACTTTATGCTTTGCATGTTGTGCAGATGCAATAATTTAATTTGAGGAAGTGTGGACTACCGCCCCCTCAAGTGATGTGACTCGTTCATGCAATACATGGAATGTATAAAGAATGAAATTAATGAACTTATGTGAACTATATAAAATATATATTATACTCTAATTATAATATATATATATATCTCATTTAGTTTTAATTCCAGTAATGTGACAAAGAAATGAAAGTAGCGTTCATGCGTATGTACGACCTACCGTCTCCATGAACGGTGCATTTCATTTTCTTATCTCCGAATATTATGGAATAGTATAAAATGAATATATACTGGATATATATGATATTTAAATCATTAGTAATATTCTTGAGATGGGGTAATTATAACTACATGGGTAATTATTTTCAAACAAGTTCATTTTGGACTCATGTACCGAACATCGACAAAAACGTCTGATATGAACTCACATTATTAACTTATTATTATAACATTATAATATGAAACATGAATTGAATAATAAAATTTAATGGAGGTACTTATGCAATTATTAATTGACCAATTTTTATTATTCAGGAATATAAGGAAATGAACAAGGCAAGTCGGACTTGAGGTAAGGGATCATACCTCTCTCTTTCTTTTTACGTACACTCTTTTATGTAATTTACTTTAAGATCATTTTTATTATGTTGGGGATGTTATTTTATATTCATCTTAATATAAATTTTATGTTCATATTATGAGAGTCCCTATTTGACCCTCGTAAATCCTTTTTTTGTAATTTTTAGGTGGCGCTGTTAGGCAGCTGAGTTTTCATAAGGGATTTTCATCTCACTTTTATTCCTGTGAAATTCATTATACATTTGCCACTATTTACATTTTTGTGGTGTATGTACATCCCATGATTGTATTCTGTGTGTAACATAATTTAATTTATGGGTAATTACATATTCATTGTATGACCCTTCTTTCATGGGGTGTACGTTTTGAAAGTTACCTAAATCAGTAGAGGAACCTTTCACCCTCCTCTTTTTAAAAGACATATTTTGGTAGGTCTTTTAATTTACATCTTATTATGTTGGGATATGTTATTATATATCCTTATTGTTGTAAATTTTATGTCCAAGTGATGAGATACCCTTTTTATCTCTCATCATCTCATTTTCTGAATTTTAATGTGACACTATTAGGCTATCAGATTTCTGTAAGGGAACTTGTTAACCAAATTTCAATTCTTTGGGTTAAAACTCTACTTATTTATTATGTCATGCTATGAATATGTGTGGATGAACTCTGATTTTTTTACACTTAATATAAACTTATATTTGGTGTATTTATGTTTGTCACACGTATTTATGTAATTGATTTATCCTTAATCTAAGGACAACGTCTTGGTATGGGACTTCATCTCAATCTCCTTTCATTGAGGCATATTTTCTTTTATACACAACTTTTTTTTATACGGTGTAAAACCCCCTTTTACTTTTACTTTTATTCAAAAGGAATATTATTTATAAAAAGCATTATGCTAAATGACAAAAGGGAATGTTTTTGTCGTACGTATGCAGTGACAACAACTTATCCGCCGTTGTGACCAATATTTGAGTTTCAACTTCCTCTAAAATCCATTACTTTTTAAAATGAAAAATAAATACCATGTTTTAATTTTCTTTTATTTTGTTATTGAAAATGGTTTCGATAAATATTTTTATTATATCAATGTGTTTTATTGATATATTGTGATTGAAATATGGAAATGTTATGTTTCCTTTATGCATGTTTTCTGTGATATGATTATGTTATGGTTCTTGGGAATTACTTATGAAGATGGGTGGTTCCATGATAAACTTAGGGAGGGTGAGCTCGTGATAGCTCTACAATTCATTGGGTAATGTGAAGGAGTTAAACTCTAAGGTTTCCCCAAAGAGATTTTTGGAATATACTGTGATGGGTATTCTAAACGTAACCATGAGGGTTACTCCCTACATAAGAATGTTATGAATGCCTCAAGTTACCATTATGTCTTATGTTTTCTAGGAGTTATTCAGAAATCTTATGATTTCATGAGGTATGTTAAAGTGATTATGTTTTATGAGTAAAGTGTGTTTTCATTGATTCTTATGTATATGTGGACTAATGTTTCCTTTCCGTATTTTTATATCCCTTACTGAGCTTTTTGTGCTCATCCCAAATTTTTGAAATGTTTTCCACAGGACTTAAAGTGGAATATGATAAAGGATGGGATCAAGGAAATTTCATGATGTCTAAAACATGGAACTAGACATGACTCTTTTATTCAAGAGTTTATATTTTGTGAAAAAATGGAAACTGAGTAGACGTGTCTACCTTTTAATCTTTGAGATGTAATAGTTATATCCTAATTCTCTAAAACTCTAAACATGAAAAGATACTCAATGTGTATTCTTGAAATAACTCATGATTAAGTAATGTTATAGGGATAAGGCCTTATATTTTTACTCACTGAAAAAGTGACAAGGTCGTTCGTGTACCTGTGGAATGATGCATTCAAAAAGCAACATGACTTACTTTTCATCACCACACCACTTATATGACATATATAGGTATATTTAAAGAACTAATATGGTATATATTATATTATGATCATTATTTAATGATAAAATATTACTTAACTCCTTTTCATTATGATTTTTGAGAAATGGAAATGTTACTCATGTGAACGTATGATCTACTGTCTTCATGATCATAACATACTTCATTTCAAAAAAGAAATCACAATTGTTGTTAAAATTATAATTTATGAATAAATATGATAATAATTATTTGATTATTATTGCTAATATGTATAAATAATGACTTCTTTGACCATAGTCAACCGACCAAAGCCATTTTTGACACATAAGCCCTATATGATCAAAACATATGAAATAAATTTATTTGATCAAGTAATTGCATATGAAATGGTAATAAGTGAAATAAAAGTAATAATAAACTTTTAAAAGTTTCTATTTAAAATAAATACTTAACATAAGTTTATTATTCATGAATATAAAAACACATATGGAAAGTCATACTCAAGATAAGAGACTTTGTCTCAATTTCCCTTCACTGAGAAATATTTTGATGTTTTACACCTATACAATTTTATGAGGTGTATATAAAGCCCATTTTATATGTTATATCATTAGTTTGTCAATTATAATGGTATCTATTGTTTTTTAATTTTATTATTTTATGGGGATTATGATTCAAATATTTCCAAATGTATAAGGGAATTTTCTTTAAAAAAAATTATATTTTAATGTTTTCCTTTCAACTCATTATTTTCCATGCACTTGTTTTTAATATGATTTTATGAAAGTTTTTTGTATAGACATAAAATATTTATTAAGTAAATTTTATATATCTTTTCAATTTATTTTCAATGATTTTAAAATGAATTGTCTTACGGGTTTTATATGGAACATTTTGAAAAAAGACAAAAGGAATGTTCCATATAGAGACAATAAATTTTCCGCCCCTGTGACCACTGATTGATTTTGAGATTCCATTGAAATATTTCATATTTTATACAAATAAAAACCACTTTTTTATTTTTTTTAAATATTTATTAATTGAAAATGGGTTTTCAAAATAAAAGTTTATCTTGGTATTGAAAATGGGGTTTTCCAAAGAAAATGGTATTTTAATTTCGTGGAGTGATTTTCTTACGAGTTTAGAAGATTTTTTTCAATTGTTTTATGATGAAATTATGAATGAATAAATTTTTTATTAATTATATATTACATGATAATTTTACATGAGAAATGGGTGTGCTTAGATAACTATGGATGAGACCGTTACAACTTATATGATGGGTGCACCCAGATAGTTCTAGGTGAGACCATTATAGTTTAAATGATGGGTGTTCCCAGATAGAGATCTAATTCACTAGATAATGTTACTTTTATTAATAATAAATAAGTAGGGAGTTTCCAAAGGGTTTCTCTTATGGATTTAATAGGGATCCATTTTGTTATGGCATGAGTTTAAAATGTATTATTAATGTGATGCTCTATGTTACTGAAAAGGGGTTTTAATTGCATGATATGAGGTTATAAGGATTAATTTGAGAAAAAAGTGTTTTTGTTTCATGTGATTTTTTTATTTCATAATATCAAAGAAATTTTAACATAAACAAAAAAAATTATACGATTTTTCATGTTTTCACTAGGCAAACAAGTTTATTTATTTTTATATCCCTCATAATGATTATTGTTTTTATCCCACATTTTCTCAAAATATTTTTCATAGTATTTATGGAAGAGTAAGGGAAAGGAAGATGTCATGTTGAACATCATGAATAAATTCTCACCAAAATAAATCCTTATTTATTTTAATTTTTTTATTATAATAAAAATAGATACTAATTGAAAGTGTCCACGTTTTATTAAATGGGTTTTAAGGCATGAGTTATGACCTAATTATATAAAACATTAAACCTGAATGAATCCTTAAACTGAATGGAAATAATTTATAGAATAAAAATCAATATTATGTAATGATTTTAGTATGATATTTATAGTTGGTATCATAGGTATTCTTAGATAAATATAGAGGTTAGGATAATGGGAATCATTTTTCCATGAAAGATTTAATCTTATGGATAAGTTAGCACTATATAGCTCTCAATGATTACCTTGTTTCTTCATCTAAACAACTTATGTTCAGAATGATTTTCCATAGATGAAATAGGGAAGCTATATTGGGAAGGAATTTATAGGAAAATATCCTTTCAAATCAGCATCCAAATATGGTTGGAAATGGAAGAGAACCATTTACAACAGTGATGGTTTAGCTTAAAGATGCTAGTAAGGGTGGTGGTATCTACACTAGAGAGGAAACCAATATACCACAAAGTTACAAGACAATAGTGGATCATTTTATTAAAAAACATCCCCAATATTTTACTAGATCATCCAAACTCATGATAGGTAAAGGATGGATTACTCATTGGAGAATATATTTGATTTCACGAGATGTTTTTAATGTCAAAAGGTAAATCTTTCAATTTATCCATTTGAGGGTTCAGCTGATCAATGGTGATATTTGTTTAAGAATACCAGACTGAAATATGATCTTTATTCCCGGGAATGGAAAAATTTTGATGATATTTTCCTTTAGAAATATTTACTAATGGTGTTTTGACTATGCATAAAAAACTATTCTTATAATTGAGGATAAAAGATTAATATTCTATAGTTGTATATGAATAAAACTTCACATGATTATCCACATATATGCTATAATTGTTTTGGAAATTGATAGAAAAATTATTAGGTTTTCCTTAGGGTTGAAACCATGTTTATAAATATCATTTTACGCATTATAATTTAAAAGTTATGGGAAAGTGATAAATTGTGCTGAGAAAGATGAGATGCATATTTCTGTTATGTATGTTAATTAGGATGATAATAGTAAGAAATGTTCAAGGTGGATGGTAATGAAGATGAAACATACTAAGAATTCTAGAGGTAAGACCCCAAAATTTACAATGTGTGGAAGGAGAAATTTCATGGAATTTTTAACAGGATTATGGAAGTGTTTTTGGTGTGGTGAGTTTGATTATGGGGCTCATGACTATAGAGAAAATAATCATGAACATCCAATGAATGGGGTAATTTATAGCCATCAAACAGTGAGGGGTTTTGGTTTTAATGAGTTGGGTCATTATACTAACACGTGTCCAAAGTTAGTTTCACAATATATAAATCAGCATGATCGAAAATAGAGAGGTGTATCAAAGTCATTTTCTACTACTATGATTGATGTTGTCCATCAAATGAAGTTATGATAAGTACGTTTCTTATATATTAGAATTATTTCCTTACCCTATTTTACTCTAGATATTTACATTATTTTATTTTTGATATGTTTTAAAGTAAAATGGGAACATCAAAGAAAGAAAAGAAGATAGAAGTTTGGTGAAAAGTCTGGGTGGAAATATTAATGAAACCCTGATTTATGAAAATCTTACGATTATTATCAGTGGGGTGATCTTTATTGAAAATAATATTAAACCATCCATAGTATAGTTTGATACCATTATTGGTATGGATTTGATTTTAGTTTATCATGATAAGATAGATTATAGAGCTAATAATTTTTTGTTCAATGATTTCATGCCTTTGAAAACTTACCAAGAAGATGATAAATTGATTAGAGGTGGTAGTGAAAGTTATCTAGCTCATATTATTGAAAATAAATAAAGTATTAAATTTAGAGATGTTATAGTACCAAATAAATACATGGAAATATTTCTTGATGAATTTCTTGGATTAATTATTGATCGAGTGGTTGAGTTTATTATTCAATTAGTACATGATTCTAAGCTTATATCTAAACCCCCTTATAGAATGAGTCAAGTGGAAATTTTAGAATTGACAAATCAATTATAAGAGTTATTAGATAAAGGTTTAATCTAACCTATCGCTTAAACATGGTATTCTCCTAGGTTTTTATTAAAAATAAAAATGGTTCAATGAGACTTTTTATTGACATTAACGTCTTGAAGAAATTCATTGTTAATAAGAAGTATGAGTTTCCATATATTGATGTTTTGTTTGATCAGATCCAGGGAGCTCAAAATTTTTCAATGGTTGAGATGAATTTGTGGAACCATCATTTTAAAGTGATGGAAGAAGACTTTCAATGGATTGTGCTTCCAAATTGATATGGGAACTATGAGTTTTTAGTTATTCCTTTTTGGTTTTATAATAAACTAACTGTATTTATGGACCTTATGAATAGGGTTTTGAGGAGTTCTTCGATAGGTTTTTGGTGGTGTCTATTGATGACATTTTTTTATACTCTAAAAGTGAATAGTAACAGGAAATACACTTAAGGATTGTTTTAAAATCCCTAAAAGTAAATAAACAATATGGGAAATTTAGTAAATGTGGATTTTGGTTGAAAAAAATTATTTCCTTGGACATATTGTTTCCAAGGATGGCATAACTATAAACCATTATAGAATAAAAGTTATTTAAGAATGGACAGGGCAAAAACATATCCTAGATATTTGTAGTTTTTTATGATTACCGAATTACTAATGGTAGTATGTTTAAAATATTGCTTGGTTTTCTTTCCCACTAACTATGTTAACTAGAAAACAAGTTATATTCAACTGCAAAAAATAATTTGATGATTTTTTGCAGGAACTAAAAATAAGATTGGTGAATGATTCTATTTTGGACATGCCTTATAGGAATTCTGAAGTTTTTATCAATAGTGATACTATATTTTAAGTTGTTTGTTTTTCTCTAATGAATAATGATCATGTAATTTCTTATGCTTCATTTCAATTGATGCCTTGTGATTTAAATTATTTTACACATGATTTGGAATTATCTATTGTGGTTTTTTTCTTTAAAAAATTAAGGGAATCATTTCTATGGGATAAAGTGTGAAATTTATATTGATCAGAAAAGATTAAAGTATATATTCTCTCAAAAATAATTTACTATTAGACATAGAATATGGTTGGAATTGATCAAGTACTACGAATGCATGATTCATTACCATACGGGAATTGGAAAAATGAATGGTTGATGCTTTAATTAAAAGAAACATTGATACATAAACCATGTTAAATTTATAACTTGACCCTTTAGTTAATTATTTGATGAACTTTTAACTAGAGGTTGTGGATCTAGAGGCATACTCTATTTTTTTAGGTTTTAGTGCAATTTACTTTGTTAAAAAGACTTAAGAAAGCTTAGATAAAGGATAAATCTTTGTCGGAAGAGGTACAATATATTAAGAATAGTAGGTTTTATAATTTTAATTCTAATAAGGAAGGTGTTTTATGTTTTGGAAAAATGTTATATGGTCTTTGTGATTCCCTATTAAGGAAAGAGTTGTTGAGTGAAGCTAATAGTTCTCTGATTTCCAATAATTCAGGTAGCACTAATATGTAGAAATACCATCACGAATATTACAGGTGGAATATGATGGAAAGAGATATTCTTACCTTTACCATAAACTGTTTAATTTTTCATTAGGATAAATTAGAATGAAATTTACCAAAGGTAATACTTCAACCATTTCCAGTGATGTAGTAGAAATGGGAAAATATATCCATGGATTTCATGGGAGGATTTACCAAGACATCAGGAAGTAATAATGCTATTTAGGTTATTGTTGACCAATTAACAAAATATTCACATTTCCATCCCATTCTAGATATAATTTATTTATATTTTATTTCTCAAATATACCTAAAGTATATAGTTAGGTTACATGGAGTTCCTATCTCCATTGTATTAGACCATGATCCAAGGTTTACATCAAAATTTTGGAACTTACTTCTAAAGTATTTGGGTGATGAATTAAATTTTAGAACAACTCTTCATTTACAATATTATTGACATTATAAATAGATAATTCATACCATTGAATATATGATTCTTTATTGTCAATGTATTACCAGGAATGTTGGGATCGACATCTTTCTTTGGTTTAGTTTTCTTATAATAACAATTTTTATTCTATTATATAGATGTCACCGTTTGAGGAATTGTATAGAAATCAGTGTCAGCCACCAATATTTTGGTATTGTGTAGGAGAATTGAGGTTGATGGTACCATAGTTTATTGAGGAAATGGTGAAGATGGTGCAGTTGATTCAACAATATATGATGATATCTTAGAGCAGATAGAAAAGTTATACGCATACCCAGAGGAAAGATCTTCATTTCAAGGTAGGTGATCACCTGTTTCTCAAAGTTTCTCTATAGAAGAGTGTTATGTATTTTTGAAATAAGTGGAGTGTAAGTCCATGATAAATTTCACCATATGATATCTTATATATAGTTGGAATAATTTCCTTCCAAGTGGATTTTTCACTAGGGTTATCTTAGGTATACAATGTATTTCATGTTTCAATGTTTTGAAAATATATGCTGAATTAATCTCATGTTTTGAGTCCATAATAAATTTAGATGGAATGGAAATTCTATTATGAGGAATATATTGTTCAAATAATTTATTACAGAGATTTTTTTTTGGAATAATTTGTTTCACTAGGATAGTGTTTTATAGAAGACCCATATTGTTGAAGAGGAAACACGAGAGTCTTAAAATGCCATGAGGAAAAGATGTCCACACTTGTTTAATAAGTGAATAAAATTATAAAGAAACAATTTATAAAAGGCGTAGTAATTTTAAAACCTATATAATGATATAATAAATCATTTTAATATTTATTTATAGGAAATAAATAGTTATATTTGTCATATAAATATTTGGTAATTTACAGATAAAAAAGAAAATAGTTTTAACTAAACAACTTTCTTATATGGGTATAATATAAAAATTTTATTTCTAAATTTTATAATTTAAATATGAAAAAATTAATAGAATTCTTGAAACCAGAATATCAAAACATACCTATGGTGAAATTTTCTGATTTTTTATAAAATATTTATTTTTTAACCAATAGTGAAAAATATGGATTTTTTGTAAAAATGTATTTTCTCTTCAATAATTCATGTAATATAAAATTACAAATATATTTAAAATATTTTTTTTAAGATAGATAATAATTATTTATTTATGTTTAATCTACTCAATTAATTTTAATCAACTTTATATTGATTTTTAGTAAAAGTTTATTTTTCAGTTTAAAAATGGGTTTTCTTCTAAAAGCTATTTTAAAATGCATAATGTTTCTCCATTTTAATTAATTAAAATATTAATAATGGGGAATGTTTCAAATTAATTTATATATTATATATCATTAAATATTAATTTATTTTCATAAAATTATTATTATTACTCATAGATTTAATATTGAATCATCTATTTTATCAAAAAATAATCTTCTTTAAATCATGCTTTTTCATCGTGTCTGTGGGGTTTTTTAAATGTTAATTATTAAAATTTAGGGAATTGAATTTAGTAAAATGGATTCATAATTTTGAATTTTAATTGTTTATATTTTATTATATTTTTAGCTTATTGTTTGACTAAAATGAATATTGAAAATAATAAAAATTACTTGCCGCAGTTAGGGAAAAAGGATTTATCAGGGGATTAATATAAAAAGATAAGGGTTAAAATCAAATAAAAAATTGTCTAAAATCCATTTTATGTACATATTTAAACCTTTTACCCATTATTCTAGATAAGTTTCTATTATTGGTGCCTTGTTACATGAAAAAAGTTTGGGTTTAATTCGTTCTTTTTAAAATTTAACATTGTGCCACTCACCTCACTTATAGAAGGCCACTACCACTCCTCTATTAACACATAAAAAACACATATATTCAGACAATAACTGAACAAATAAATTATATAATTAGCGAATATCATCCTATAATCCTTATTGTTTGATGAAATCCAATAAAGGAAGGCCTTTGGTGCATACCAAAAGAAGTTACCTGAAGAAGTGGTATCATTCTCTAACAATCGTTTTTATATTGTATCTTCTACCACACCATTAAATTATTATTGATCTATTATTATATAATATACTCAGATTGTTAAATATATTGAGATATTATTATTTTAATTGAATAACGTAAATCATTTCCCTATTCCATCAAATGGGTTACGAAATCGTCATTCATGTGTATGGTGGACTACCGCCTCACGAACTGATGTTAGTTTTTTTCCATCACCACCTCTCATGGTTGGATATGATTTTGGATTAAAAGTATATATATGATATTTATAACATAATTATACCTCTTGATTTATTATATCATATATATTTTTAAATTCCATTCTGTTGGGGATATGATTACATCGCTCGTGTGTACGGTAGACTACCGCCTCACAAAGTGATGTGATTCGTTTTTTGAGAACTCATTAGATGGAAGGTAATGAGGGTAATTATAGTTAATATATGTGATATAAATGAAATAATTAATATATAAATAACATATTTATAATTATTAAAATATAATATATCATTTTATTTCTTAATTTTCACCCAATAAAAAAGTGATAACATTTTTTGTATATGTATGGATTATCGCCTTCACGAAGTGATGTGACTCTATTTTCATCACCAAATCACATCTATGAAATATATATGTATATTTTTAAAAATAATATGGTATATATTATATTATTATAATTTTTTAAGTAAAAAATATTACATACCTCATTTCTATAATTATTGTCGAGAAATGGAAACATTACTCATGTATATGCACGTCCTGTCGTATCCACGATCGTAACATACATCATTTATGGGAAAATAAAAATTCCTGATTGGTATTATAAGTATAGTTTTTTTATAAATATGATAATTATTTCATGATTATTATTATTTATATGTTTAAATAATAACCTATTTGAACATAGTTAACCTACCAACGTCATTTTTTGACACAAAATTTGAATATTGTCAAAACATATAATGTAAACTTCGTTGATTAAATAATTGTATTTAAAAAATGTAATAAGTGAAATAAAATTAATAAATAACTTTAAAAATGTTCTCAATAATGTTAATAATGAACATAAGTTCATTATTCATGATGATAAAGACATACATGATAAGTCAGACTCATGGTAAGGGATTTAATCTCAAATTCCTTTTATTGAGTCATATTTTGATGTTATACACATATACTCTTTTAAGAGGTGTATATATATCCACTTTCACATTTTATATCATGAATTTCTATATTAACTAGGTATTTATAGTTTTTGAATACTATTATTTCATGGGGAATCTGATTCAAATATTTCCAACGTTATAAGAGATTATTATTTTTACAAAAGATATTTTAATGTTTCCCTTCAAACTATTTATTTTCTAGGAACATGTTTTTAAAATTATTTTATAAATGTTTTTATATGGAAATTAAATATTTAGTAAGTACATTTTATGTCTTTTTTTACTTTATTTTCAATGTTTTTTAAAATTAATCTATTTGTGCGTTTTATATGGAACATTTTGAAAAATAACAAGAAGAATGTTCTATATTGTGACAATGAATTTTCCACAGTTAGGAACATTATTTTATTTCTAGATTAATTTTAAATTTTATTTTCAAAATAAAACGGTAACATGATTTACAAAAGTGATTTTCTTATGAGTTTAACAGTGTTTCAAATTATTTTATAATGAGAAAGTGAAATCATAAAAATGTTTTATTTTTGATATGATACATGATCATTATACAAGAGTAATGGGTTCACTATAATAGCTATGTGTGGTCCCATTAAATCCTATATGACGATTGCACCCATATAGTGTTGTGTGATCCTATTATAGATTAAACAATGGGTGCACCCAAATACCATTCTAATGAATTGGGTAATATTCATTTTCATAATAGAAAATAAAGAGGGAGTTACCAAAGGGTTTCTCCTATGGATTTAGCTGGCCTATACTTACTTATCACATGTGTTTAAAATGGGATATATATGTGATGATATAAGTGATCGAAAATGATTTTTAATTACTTTCTTTGGTTTTTTAAGGATTAATTTATGAAAAAAGTGTTTATGTTTTCATGTGAAATTATATTATTTCATACTCTCAATGAACTTTGAAGACAAAGGTAAAAGTTATATGTGTTTTAATTTTTACACTAGACTTATGGTTCTATATATTTTTGTATCCCTTAATTAAATTTTTTACTCATCCCACGTACTTAAAATGTTTTTCATATGATTTAAGGATGGGTTTGGGAAAGGAAGAAGTTAAGTTGAAAGTTGTGAAGTTTTTTCCATAAAAAGAAATACTGCTTTATTTTAAGAGTTTTATATTATATGAAAATGGATACTAATTTAATGTTTCCACATTTTATTATATGGGGTTTTAATGTATATTTTATGACTTAATCTTCTAAAATAGTAAACTAGAAAATATCATAGATGTGAAAGAAAGTAAATTCTTCAATAGAACTCATGATTTTGTAATGTTTAAGGCTGGGTATTGATATTGAAATTTATTCAAATGAATTAAATTAGATTAAATAATATACAATTAAAATAATTTTTATTTTAAAATAATATTAATAAATTTAATTTTTTAAAAGTTTTAAACAAAATGATAAATCTTAATGAAGACCAGTATTTTTCACTATTCACTGAAAATTTTATGTTTTTTTAAAATTATAAAATATTTATTAAAAGATAATTTTGACAAGGTGATTTAGACAATTATTTTATATTTTCAAATAAATTTTACAAAATTCCAAAAAATTGATTTTAAAATAAGTGAAAAATGTGACAAAATTGTTTTTTAGAAAAATAGAGTTTTTAAGCATAAAATTATATTTATTCTTAAATGTTTTTTTAGAAAACACATAAGATCAATTTGAAAAATTATATTGAATTTAAAATATTTAAATTTCATCAAATTCATTAAAAATAGTGATTTATTTAATTTATTATGATAAAATATGTTTGTGCGCATAAAAATAGTCTTTCCGAATTTTTTTCTTTATTTTAAAATTGTTCTTATTTTCATTTATAATTAATTTTTCACCAATAAATTAATTTTATATACATATGTAAGAAATATATTTTCATAATTTAGTTAATTCTATTCATACCCACCATTATAGTGTCTAGGAGATAAATATATTTCTAAATAATAATATTTTAATAGTATGTAATGTTTTATTAAAACCCATTTCTGCATGAAATGATAGCTAAAAAGAGTGTTTAATGTAACAAAAAATATCAAAAAAATTAAATTTCTTTTTAAGAATTATTTCACAAAATCTTATGGCATTACACTTTACCTCCCTTAAATATATATTTTTCTTATTATTTGAACTTCTGCTCAGTAGTCAGGGGTTTAAAATTTCAAAATCCCTTTATGGGAAACCCACATCAGAAATAGGGTTAATAAAACCACCTCTTGAAAAGATAGAAAGATATTTATTAAAGTTATATGGAATAATACATACTAGGCTTCCAGAAAATAGAACATTGGTGGGATGTAAAAATTTGGATATGGAGTAGAAGCATAATGTACAAATAATGATATAGAGTGATAGATGTCATTGATCAAAAAAATGAGAATGATCATGAAAAAATTAACATCCAAAAAACCATAAACCAATAAGGTATGAAAAAGGTCATTGATACCATTAGAAATTATGATAATAAGGAAACATTTTATTTCAAGATCATTTTCATAAATTTGTGTAATTTTCATGAGAAGATATACAATCCTGATTTTATTCCATTTCGTATGAATAATAACATCCTTTGGTTGTGATTCAATAATTTTACTAATCATATATTACATTAATAAATGAAAAAAATAACAATCCATTTCTAATTTATCTAGTTATTATAAAAAACAGAATTGTTATCATAGGTTATCCAATGAAATCCCATGTTTAATTCAATCCATTCTATGAATAGTTAAACTTAAGGATTCTCCAAGTTTGACAAAATTTGAAATACAAAAAATTATAAATAAGGTAATTTTTTTTAAAATCAACATAACATTAATCCCATAAATATCATAAAGTATCTTTTAATTATCACATACAAATATGTCAATACCATGATCATACATTCTCTTAAAGCATGGTAATTACTGAAATTACTATAAAATTTCAATGAAAACTTACATTCGTCCTCATTACTTAAAAAACATAGATTAATGAATATATTTCATGATTCTAAAACTGATTTAAACTCTATCAATGATAACATATACCACTTTGTTTCAACAAATAATTAATTAGTTCCAAGGTAATCCACACTATCCAATTTAATTTATTCATATCAATCACATATTCATATAAAATAAATAACATTTTCTCAATATTAGGAACATATTAAGGACAATGTTACCTTAATATGGTGTTTTCTTTAAAATATAACCTTTCCATTAAATCAATTTTCTAGGTCCTTAATACTATTCAACATATTCTTAAAAATCCTTACTGAAAAACTTATTCTGAACAATCCTTATATATTTCATGATTCATATTACATAATTATTCATTTCCCATACACAAACACTTCAATCATTACACTTCATTCTTATGCAATTTATTAGGATTCATCATCTTATTACTTAATACCTATTTCCAACAATATTAAATATGAATTATGTATTAAACTTCATCAACCTAAATTTAATCATGCTTTTGAAATTTTGCATATGAAATACTATTTAAACAACCTAGACCTTTAAAATGTCATTCATGACCTCTTTATCATCGATAGTATATTCATTAATTTTATGAACTTTCTGATTCTATTCACTATATTTTCCCCTTGGGGTATCAATTTGTATAATTCCTATAATTTCCATATTAATAACATTTATCCATTGATGATTCCTTAGAGAAAAAACTATTTTCATCCGTTATGTTAACTGAACCTTTCATTCTTCCTTTAAAATTACTTTGTGTCCTTGTTTTCCACACTCAAAACATATTTCCATTCCTTTGACAAATTCACTTGTGTTGTTCTTCACACATTATCGACATATAGGAAACTAAATATTCTTTCCTCCATGGTATCTACCACAAGTTCTCTCAATGAACTATATCCTTCTCCTCTTTTCTAAGTCCTATAGTTGGTTGAGGTGAATTTTTTTAATCATATTCCATGATAAAAGATTAGGTATAATAAAAACTTCATGTACTCTAGTAATCATACCATTTGGTTGATCATTAGAAAATTTTCTATCA
Source organism: Viscum album (assembly GCA_963277665.1). NCBI lineage: Eukaryota > Viridiplantae > Streptophyta > Magnoliopsida > Santalales > Viscaceae > Viscum > Viscum album. Next base: position 1,153,543,683 of record OY728155.1, on the reverse strand, counting down.
CATTCAACATTAACTCAGTTCCTTATAGTTCCTTACATTGAATAAACCATAAATAATAGTTTGATAAATAATAATCATAATGGGAAACCACATAATCAAGAAATAAAATCACTTATAGTATTTCAAAAACATGATTCATTTGGATTAAACTAGGCCATTATTTTTCATTATTCAATTCATTCATGATAGTTCATAAAGTCTTTATGAATTTCCAAAAAATATCCATTAGGAGTGTCAAAATAGGTGTGCATCAAGGGTTATCTTCCTATACTAGGTGATGGGTGAGTCCAAATCAATGTACCCTTTTCAAAGTTATTAACCCTAGGTACCTTTATTCCCATTAAACATCCACTTGTAGTATCAAGATATGGATGTAATTTCATAGAAACCAATTGCTCTAACCTTTACTAAAATTAATTTACAATTTCCTCTACTTTGTATCTTCTTTAATCTTATCCTTAGATATATCCTTAGTTATATCAATAAGGTTTTCTCATCACTATTTCCAATGGTCAAATAAACCTTTCTATGATACCAACTATACAGACCCAAACTTCTCATACATTAATATTACATCTTAATATATGAAAATTGATTAAATAAAATAATTATCCATTCTAAAGTCATTTAGGTCTAGTACTTTTTGAAACTTAGACACATAAAAAACTATTCCATAAATGAGCTACGCCATCTCCCACTATGTTCTGCATAAATAGAACCCTTCATAAAAATATCATACAAAATAATTTTCATCATAACCATGGTAAATGAATGACGGGAAAGTGTGATATCATATGATTAGTAAGGGAAAAGAAGGGAGATTTCAAAAAATCATGAGTATTAGGGCACAATAACTCAATAATATCATTTGAAAACCATACTGTTCATATAATAGGTTATAAACTCAAGTTATGGAAAAACAATTGGTAGTTAATAAACATGGATAATAACGGAATAAAATCACATAATCCATAATATAATAACATTGTTATATGACATATATTTGTGGCATACACATAATATTAAAGCACTATGAACATGTATAATAAGAAATAGGTCTACTCCTTATGCTTTGCACATGAAAGTTTCCCCTCGTATAAACTTATGGACATGAAACTAGGTCCATGAATAACCCTATGGAAATGAAATATAGGTCCATGAATAGAACTGTGAACATGTAATGAGGTTCACACATAACATTGTAAACATTTCAGCAGGTTACTGCCTAAAACTGTAAACATGTGATAATTTTCACATATATCATATTTAAAAATGCATTATAAATCTTTACCTAGTGAATTAGAATGCGATATTGGTCCCACCCATCACATAATGAAAATCATACATAAGTGTCCCATAAGTTCATAAAACATTCATCACATCAGAACCCATGAAAATAAACAGGTTTTATAAAGCATCTCGTCATAGCATAACCCATGAAAAAGAAATGGGTTTCATAAAAGTAATATCATCATAAAAAAACCCTTTAGATAATTATTAAATAAGGTATAATTGAATCATATCTCCAATAAAGATTATGAAACATGAAAGGATGTCATATTATATAGAAAACAATTTTTAAGAAAAATTACTTGGAAAATTTCTTGAGGAGAAAAACATTATTTAAAAATAAACATATTAAATCTAGAAAATCTTAAAATATTTTAAATGTCATTTTCTTTGAAAATAACCTTGAGAAAATATGAAAGAATCATGTAATATCATTTAAAATATTTCTTGAGGAAAATATCTTTTCCACTTTGAAAAAAACATTTTTTAAAACATAAAAAGATTTCAAAAATAATTTTTTTTGGAAATAACCTAGAAAATTTTTAAGGGAATATTGAAATAATTAAGTATCCATGAAAATTTGAAATACTAGTCCTGACATTCATATTATAAATAATATAACCTGTATATTTTTTGTAAAATCCAAAAAGGCATTGTTTGGAATTTGACATGAATAATACTTTAAAAACGCATTATAAAAATTTATACATGGGTATTAGGGTCATTAATAAATAATTTTATGAATATTTAAATCATTTTATAAAACATCATTATAAAACATGGTTTTTGGAAGACAAATGATTTTTAACTGAAGATAGAAGTAAAGTTGAATTTCCATAAAAACAAATTTTTTGCATCATGAGTGAATAAAGAGAGTAAAATGAAGGGAAGATATGTATTCTCATTAAATAACCATAATAGAAAAACATTAAAGAGTTTATTGAGATATATATCAGCATATTCTATTATTAGAATTATAATATTAAACAATCTTGGTAAACTGTGAGATTGTAACATTGAAATCATACCACTTTGGTAAAATTGAATCGTAAACCCCATGAAATAATAAACATAAAGGAATATTAGGATATCATGAGAATAAATAAATTCATGATATTACATGTAAAAGGGTCTATATATACACATAATAAAAGAATATAGGTGTAGAACACAACTTAAGTCTCAAAGAAGGATAATTGAGATGAAAATCCCTTACCGCTTTGGTATCTTTTGAATCACAAACCCAATGAAGGAGATATAATAAAATGGATATATAAACAACCATTATTTTCAAAATTGGAAAAAATACATTAATGGGTAGTATATACACCACATAAAATAAATAGGTGGTGAATATGGCTTGTGTCTCACAGAAGTAAAAAGTGAGACAAAAATCCCTTACCTTAAGTATTGAATTCCTTTTAAAACATTTGAACCTCCTATATAATAAATATAAACTTATTATAAATATATTATGCAATAAAAAGTATATATATTTTTTCCATATATAATTCTTATATTACTTTTCATTACTAGTTTATTAACAATTCCTTGTTAAAATTACATTTGAGGTAATAATTGCTTCATTTTTCATATTTGTTTTGATTTGATTATTTAGGTACAATTACATTGAAAATATATATATAATTTATATAATTATAACCATAATATAAATTAATATACATTAATTTTATATTTATTTATATTAATTCATTAAATCTAGAGATATAAAATGAAATACTCTATTCATGGAGATGGTAGACCGTACGTACGCATGAACACTATTTCCATTTTCTTGATAGATGAAATTAATGAAATTTAAATAGTATATTATCATTAAAAAATAATTTTTAGGTCACATATGTCACATATATTCATTAAATGTACATTAATTATCTTCCATGCAATGTTTTCATGATAAACAAATCACATTGTTTCAGGAGGCGGTATTCCACCATACACACAAATGATGTTATCGCATCCCCCATAGAACAGAAAGTAATAAGGCATACGTGATATCATAATTATTGAATTATATTTATTTTATAGATAATATATATATATATATACATTATATTCATCATCATACACAACTATGATATGTGTTGATGGAAAATATGTCACATCGATCTGTGAGGTGGTAGTCCACTATACACACGAGCGATGATATTATTTCCCATTTGATGGAAGATGAGATGGTTGTGGATCTAGAAAATAATATAAAGAAATATTATTATATATAATATATTTTTTTAATATAATATTTGTTTAATAATAATTTAATGGGTTGGATAAATAAATAAAATAAAACAATTAGTTAGGGATATTACCTCTTCTTCAGAAAAATTATTTTTGTTTACAAAAAAATCAATACTAGATTTTCTTTATGAAAAAAGAAGGATAATATTATAAGAGGAGTGATATAATTAAGTGATTTTGGAAGGTTTTGTCTGAAATAATTTGTTTTTGAAGTGTGTTGAGGATAGGATATGGGTGAACTTCTATAAGTGAGGTGAGTGACACACTTGTTATTCTTGAAAAGAAAAGGGTGTAACCAAATTTTTTAGATTTCCAAAGGCTAAAAAATGGGTCATTATAGATCCTAAGAGATATAAGGGTAACTATATTTTCCCATAAAATGGGGTTTGGAAATGTTTTATGTAATTTTAACACATATCTTTTTAGTTTAGCAACAGATAAACCCATTTTCACCTTAACAGCAGTAAATAATATTTACAATTTTTAAAAATCAATATGGTAAAAAAATAATTTAAAATGTTTTAATAATAAAAACTATTCTTATTATAAATATGGAATAATTTTTAAAAATTCAACTCACATAAGTGGTAGAATTTAATTTAAAATTAAATCCATAAATGTAATGAGAAAGCAGGTTTTCAAAGAGAGAATGTATATATACAGGGAAATATTTAATATCACAATTCAATAATAATTTTATTACAATAAACTGAATTTAATTAAAAAATATATAATTAAAATAATTTTACTTTTAAAACCATATTAAACATTTTTTATATTTTAATATGTTGTAAATGAAAAGACAATTCTTAATAAAAACCGTTTTTTCACTATTCACTGGAAAAATTAACTTTTCAAGAAACTATCAAAAACTAACACCAATAAAATTTAAAAATTATGATTTAAAAAAATTAATTTTTTCAAATAAAGTTAATAAAATTGGAAAAACATAATTTTAAAATAAGTTCAAAAAATGTGAGAAAACTATTTTTTAGAAAAATATAGTTTTTATGCATTAAATTGGATTTAATCTTAGCTCTTGTAGAGACAAAGCATAAGATGGATGTTAAAAATTGTATTAAATATATAATATTTAGATTTAATGAAAATAATTCAATAATGGTAGTCTTTTTAATTTATAGAGATAAAACACGTTTGTGTGCAAAAAATACTTTTTAGAAAAAAGATTTTATTTCTTTTCATATGGTTTTTATTTTCATTTCCATTTAATTTGTCACCAAAAATCCATTTTATATAATTGTGTAAATCATATATTTTCATAATTTAGTTAATAAAATTCATACATTCCATTCTAATGATAATTTGATAACTATCATATAAAATAATAATATTTTAATATTATTCCATGTTTTGTTAAAACTCAGTGTTGCGTGTAACACATTATAAACTCAGTGTTGTGTGTAACATAAAATATTGAAATGATTAAATTTATTTGAAAAAAAAATATTTCTAAAAAATATAAGGTAATTCAGGCATAATTCTAGGCCAAGATGTAAATTTTATATTGAGATTCTATAAAGAACCATAAAAGCCCATGTGATCTCAGTTAAAGTTGAGTACCGTGTACCACCCATAGGCAGGTAGGTAGTCTAATGGGATGATCTAGATACTTGAAGATATTCATAGATCATGTGTGCTTGATTTTATTAGAGTGTGGTATAACCTATGACCTAAAAATAACTTTTGTATAGAAATAAATTTTAGTCTTTGATTTATATAGCCCCTTTACGTTTTTATATAGCAGGACATACCGATTATTATTATACTAGTAATAGGAAGTCAAATCATAAGTGATTAGGATGAGAGTAGTAGACCAATGAGTATATATAGTTGATCAAAAAGTGGTTGGTTTTCACTTAGAGAATGAAACACTCATAAGCTAACTATAGTAAATGATCCCTTGAGTTCACCATCAGAGACCTGATATTTCTATGAGAATTTATTTGGTTAGCACATAGGTGTTTTGAGGAAGCAATAGAAGATCACACAATGTTTTATCAGTCCATTCGAGATTGTGAATGGAACTTGGGGTGAGGTCTATTAATTAGATCTTCTTCCATGATATAAAAGTATAAATGATGTTTTTTACATGTTTTAGATATGAAATTATGAGTTGGAACCAAGGCACATGATTGGAAATGATGATTTTGAGTTTGATTCAGATGCATTATTTGATGGGTGGCTGGTGCATATAGTGGATCAGAGTGAGAAGGTGTTGTGAGGGAATACAGTGCCTCTTTTATGAGTATTGTGCAATCATAAGATTATCAATGAGTATACTTGAGATTAAGAGTTATATGTAAAGGACCAGTGGCTACTGCTATTTGGTGAGGATCCTTAGAGACACTTCTCATGGATGAGAATCCCCTAGAGAGGGAGTTTAGAACAACCCTAAAATTTTAGGTATGAATTTGAGGATTTTGGGTTTAAATTATTTAATCTTGATATACTTGAGATGTGTGTTGGGGCATAGTGGGGCTCAGAAATTGTTTAGAGTTGGGTACATAGGTCACACCAATAAAATATCTTATAAATGGGTAATGGGTATGTGGTGGAAGTCCACTAGGTATCCAGTGTCCTAGGAAGTAACCTTATAGGTTTAGGGGACCTGACATCTAATTGATGGGAGTATATTAGGTGGATAGAGGAGAATTATGTTCCTGATATGGGATGACCAGTGTAAGATCTTGTGTTTTGTAATGTGTTAAAATTTTCAAAATATTCTTATATTTTTCATATGGTGGATGGGTTAAATTGTAAATTGAGATTTCAAATAAAATTTTCAGAGATAAAACAATTTAAATCATTGCCTTTTGATGTGTTTTAAGAACCGATAGGTGTCTTAGAAGCCCGCATGAATTTTGGGAGCTTTAGGAGTCAAATACATGGTTTCGATAGAGACAACCATGAGTACACGGTTGGCACATGGTTAATACTAACAGTGTGGACAAACTACATGAGATGATTTGTATAGGGAAAGGGTTAGTTTAAACTATGTGAGGTGGCACATATAATTACTTTTTTGGTGTATAGGCGGAGAGGGATCTACATAGTTGGAATAAAGTTTTCCTAACGGCACATTGAAACCATGTAGGATAGGGGTAATTAGGTCAGTAAGGCCAACATGGTTGGCACATTATTTTCCTAACTGTGTGGCCTAACTATGATCTTCATTAAAAGGGGAAAAATATAATTTTCCACACCAACCTTAAATATTTTTTACCCTATTTTATTCCCCAATTCCTCCAGTAGGATCTCCTCATACTCCATCATATATCTCTTCTTCCTTAGGATGATTCTACCTCATTCTTATTCCAAATTTAATACCATATAATGCATTGGAATATTATAGTTGAGTCAAAAATTCCTCTTGGTTACTTTATTTACATTATTCTTCCATAGAAATTATATTGTTAAATAAGATAATATGCCATGTTTCTAGGTCTTTCCTTTGGTTTTTTATTTTCTCTCAATTCAACTCAAAATAAAGGTCGATTCTGGGTGATTTAAACTTCCAAATAATGAGGTATGTGGTATATTATATTTTCCTAAAATTATTGCATGTCTATGAAGTGTTTCCTTTGTTCCGTATGCTGGAATTTTTGTGTGTTTCCCCTAAATTGTGTAACTCCATAACTCAATAGTCTAGATTGTGACCTAGACCGCTCATTAAACTCTTCGATAATATTTGAGGGTTATTAACACCACTTAGATCACCCATTTGGGTGTATCCTACAATTTTATCATCATCATCATACAATTCCTATAATTGGAAAATGACTATTTAGGTATATTGAGTTTATTCTATGATATGGAATCTTTTAACCTGAGATAAATGAATTACTGATGGTTTGGATACTCTACTTTCCCCTTATAATTTGTAAAGGTAATAATTAATGAAGTATATTTAATGTAATTTCTAATTGGTAAGGATTTACCCATGGTCCTATTCAGATTGTTAAGTGTGTTGATTATATGTCTGTGACTCTGTACATGAACTTTGTAATTGAACACCATTGAGGTGGGTTGAACATATAAATTTTAACAATGTTTTCATAAGGGATTATGGAATTAAAAACTGAATTTTCATTTATATATTTATAGTTCATATAGACCATACATCATGTTAGTGGAAGCTATAATTTAAATAAAGGAATTGTTAAATGGATGAATACCATCAATTGGAACTTGTCTTTATAAATGAATTGATTGATATAATTAATTGAATTAAATTTTAGATAAAATAATGCATTAAATCATGATGAATTTAATTTGGAATAGTTATTTATCATGAAATATGTTTAATTATTAAATTTAATATTCATTTTTTCTATTTTTTGCTTTGATTGATACTTAGATTCTAATATAGAATGACTTGGATGAGCTTATAAGGAACTTTGAATTGAATTAGTAAAATGGTTAAGCAATGTTTGATAATGCATTACTCATTGTTTATATGAAATAGTTTACTTGTCATTACACATCATTTATTTTAAATAATTAGACATGGAACATCTCATTATTTATCTGAAATAGTTGGAAATGGAATTCATCATTATTTATTTTAAATTATTGGACGTGGTGCTCCTTATTGTTTATTTAAAATAGTCATACATGGGATTCCTCACTATTCATTTTAGATCCTTGGACATGGAACTCTTAATTATATTAGAAGTTGATAGACCTAATGTTTCTTATCATTTATAGGTAATTATCAAGCATTAATCGAATCTTTCCATTTAGTTTGGATTCTTATAATGATAAACACATTTAAATCACAAGACTCTTATGATATATGAGACCCCATACGATTATCATTATACATGGATTCCTTGGTTATATACAATCTATCCCGAGTTATTTTTTATGAAAGGTAAAATACATAGAGATATTCCATCTCTAAACGAAGCTAGTATATTCTACTAGGTCTCCCATGAGAAACCTGAGCTTGATATGGTTTAATCTTACAACAATACTCTATTTCCCCTATTGATTATACCAGCACACTGTTCATTTTATATTCACATATTGGAAAGAATTATTCACTATTGGTGGCGAAATTATGAGTTTTAGTCACACCCTATTTGGGACACTGTTTGGTACATGGAAAGATATACTTATTTCATGTTAGGACATGGATCATGCTTAATTTCCATTTTAACTTTTGGGTTTGGACATGGCATGGGAGTATCCTCTAAACATGTACTCAGGTGCAATTCTAGAGTTGGAAATTTTTATATATTTATTCATTTGTCAGTCTTTCCTTGTTTAACATATCTACTTTTGTATGTTGAAATAAATGTATCTATAGATTAACCTATTCATGTATTGATGGATTATTTGACTTTTAATGTCAACTATTTATTATTACATTTTAGTTGTTATATCTTCCTCTATTTAATTTCTATTTATTTATTCCCCCATTGTATTTTATATTGATAAAGAGGGTATTGTCTCCCTACTATCAAACCATTAGACCTTCGCTGCTAGTTGGTATCCTATGGGGGCAATGAGGTGTTCTTGAGGACTTGTCACTTATCAGTCTGGTTACAGTTATGGAGTGAACTGGGTCAAGACATGATAAATGGGTACCTGATGTATTTTGGGGGACCTTTTTAGATGCATTATATAATTTAAAATATTAACCTCTATTACTATATCTCTCTTCCTCCATCACCCCCACTCTATCTTGGATCAATTTTGGGTTCCCCCATGTCTTCATAGGATCATATATTCTTATTCCTCTATTTTAAGTGTTTTTGGCTGTATTGTCTTCTGTTTGGTAAGGCTAAAACCACATATTCACTATATAGTCCCTTCTCTAACTAATTATTCTTATCCATTCACAAATCCATAAATCTAATGGTTTATGAGTATTTTAGGGATTCACTGGTTCAATAAAAATTTTTGTGTGTGTATTGGTTAGTGAGTTCCCTTAAGACAAAGGTTAGAATCCCTTTCCATGTTATGACATTTATATGCATTTGTAAAGATTATCATGAATGCAGGTGCATTTGTTATCATGACATATTCTATTTTTTTTAAAATATATTAGCGAGTTTGAATAAGTGTAATTTAGTACTTAGAGGGTATGTATGGGTGATTTGTCTCAAGTATGATAAAATATTGTCTTTTTCAATGGCTTGAGATATGATTGTTTTCTTGGGTTAATTATGCATAGTGTGGGAAGTTTAGGCTCAGTTGAGGATTGGGTGACCATGTGGTTTGGTATATGGGAATGGGTGATGAATTTATTAAATTTCAATGGTGTTGGGAGAATAACCATGGTGTGTGCGAGTAACCTATAGGGTATGGATTGGATGTAGCTTATGATTTATCATTATGGATTCCGTGTGTTTGTGAGGTTTTATTAGAACTAGTAGGTGACTGTAGAGAATTACATGACTGTCATATGTTTGTAGTGGGTGTTATATTATATGGTGAGGTTGATGATGATGTGACCACATCCATATTAAGAGGATAATGGATTCTGACATGATGAAATGAGATTTTGGTATTGAGGCTTCGCTGAGTGTGAGAGTGGGAACCAAGATAATGATTTGTAACCACCCTTAAGTGAGAGGGTGTAGTCTAGGAATCGATATATAAATTTATGTGTGACCTTCCCCAAGTGAGAGGGTGTGGTCTGGGAATTGGTATGAGACTTGATGTGTGACCTTTCTCGAGAGAGATTTTTTGGTTTTGGACATGATGTGGAATCTTATATGGGACGTGATACATGGTCACTGTGTCTGTAATGTTTTTTCGATATAAAAATCACATGATGTGACTTTTCCATAATTCTTAGAGTCTAATTAGGTATGGTCGGGGTCCATGATAGCGTGGTTTTCATAATATGAATCAATAAGGATGTTTTATTTCTGTTCATATTAGGTTTACTACTCACACCATACATGGGAACCCTGGTATGTGTATAAAATCTCTTTTCAGTGATCCAATAAAGGAATAAAGACTTATGATAAGTTACTATGAACATAGAGCTAGTTGGATATTAGAGGTGTTCTGATATATAAATTGGGATCCTTCTAACCCATGCCTCTTTATTATTTTGTTCTTTTAATGTAACATATATTGATTATATACTTATAAGGATCCTTTTTTATATTATTATATGACTTCTTTGTTTCCCATTTAGATATAACATGATTTATTTATATGTTTGGATTACATTGTGTTCATTTTTTGTCTTATTAATTATTACAACTTCTTTTGTGTTTATGATAGATGATTACCTAATATTGAGGTTATAGTCTACCCACTGCATAAATTAGGAAATTTCCACTAGTTGGTATCCCCTTTCATATGGGGAGGCATGCATTATGCCATGTAAAAACCCATTTTAGACCTAGTTATTTGTGATAAGGAATTACACTTAATATTTATAGACATTTGAAGAGACCCTCATGTTCATAAACTGACAAAACATTGTTGACGGGGCGAATTAAATATAATAATGGGGAGTGGCCCTTCAAAGGTGCTATTCCAAACGAAAACCTTTGGTGAATATAGCGAACCTTAGCACAAATTGACCATGAATACAAATTTTATCCACTAAAATAGAATATACTAGATTTTGGCACATCAACACATCATCAGTGTGTGCTCCTTGGATGTGTCCTATTGAGAGGGAACTAAGTAAAATTAATATGACCTTGTTTAATTTAAATTATATATATTAATGTTTAGAATTTGGTGTTATTGATGATGAGGGAGTGTGAGATTTAACACATTCCTTAAAATGAGGGAACACTATCTGATAAAAGGGCTAACACAGTCAAAGGAAAAAAAGGTAATTTTGGATAACACCCTAATTCACTTCCCCTCACAGGGTTCATACATTTAACTTGGTCTTAAAAAGTGATATCAGAGTCCATTGGTTATGATTTTAGGTTTAATAATTAAATCTAGTTTTGTATTTGTAGTGTACATGTTTTTATTGATCATGACACCAATTTTTAATGGAACTATGTCTGATGGTTGGAAGAACAATATATTTTTATTTTAGTGGGATTAGGGTGAAGATATCTTATAATATTTATTTCATCATGTACATATTAAAGATCTTGATGAAATATTACATGATATGATGACAAAAAATATTTTTATTCAATTAACGAATAATGATGTATAAAATATTACCTTTCATTATGATACTGCCTTCAAGATATGGAAAAAATTATAATTTATTAATAAAAAATAAGTTAGTTATATAATATATGTTAAGAGATAAATTAAAATCTAGAAATTATTATTTATCAATGAATTAATATGAATTAGATATCTTTATAACAAAATATAATAATAAAAGAAATCTAAAGAAAAAAACCCTCAAGAAGATGGATTCTCTAATCAAGGTGATCAATTCCAATTCTATTATTAAATCTAAAATAAATATTTTTTGGAAGATTCACTAAAATATATAAATTATGGTCAACCATAGTAAATTAATTGGTATGTGATTCTTAAGAGTAAATGGAAATGAAATTATGTTTTCAATATTCAATATTTTCTTGAAATAACCATGATAAGATTCAATCCTTATTTAAAAAGGTTTTCAAACTATAAATCATTCTTGTAGTGGACTACACATTTATAAAATATTTGGTCATGGAGAATAAAATAATTTGGAAAGTAGAGGTGTTTTTAAATGGATATATAATGAGAATGGGTGTAAAGATGAAAGGAAAAAGTGATTTACTCATATTTATTTCACAAGAGTTGGTATAGAAAATATCCATAATGAAACTATTTAAAGAAAGTGTTATATCTGTCAAAATAGAACTGTAAGGGAAGATAAAATATAGAATTTAATTTTTCTAATGGATTAAGTACATGGATAAATAAATTAAAGAGAAGGATATAATGATAAAGGAGCCTGATTTGAGGTTAGAAACCATTAATGAAAGAAAATAAACTCCTCACTATGTACCCACAACAAGTTGATTACACAAAGGATGAAATATTTAATTAGGAAGACAATTGAAATTTCTTGATAAGTATAATAGTGAAGTCTGTTTAAGGAAGGAAGTTATGAAATTCTACTATATTAGAATCATTTAATACACTAAATATTTTTGTCAAGAAGCCCAAGGACTTAATGGTGGATGTAAATTTTCTGTAAAATCCGGACCAAGGAAACATTACATAAGGTATGCCTTTAATAGGATACATTTCATATGTTCTTACTATAGATATACGGATTGTAATTTTAGTAAATAATGTGATGAATCTATCAAGAATAAAACACCCATTACCATATTATGGGTAATGATTGAATGGTATAATAAATAATCTATGACATTGAAAAAACTATTCATTGAAATGAAGGAATGAAAAGATAAAATGAAATGGAAGGTGAATAATACAACATCGGATAGTTTTATGTAGTGAAAATCATAAAAGGAAAATAAATAAACACCGGGGAATAAAAAAGAAGTTATTATAGTTAGAAAAGAGATTAATGGTAAAGTAAAGAATACTCACTGAGGATGAACATGAATAAGTTGGTTCTAATGTCTATTAAGTAAGAGAGAAAAAAATCATACCTATGAAGTTTCATAAAATATAACAAAAGGAATGAGGAGTAGAAAGGTGAAATATCCCTCATAATTTAGATGAATTATAGAGAAAGATGTAGTGATGAATCATAAAATTAAGAAACCTATATATGTTGGATTAGTCTCAAAATTTATATTTAATCACAAGGAAAATAAGTTAGGGAAAACTAATGTAAATATCTAGAAGGCTTGGTAGTGGGTTGGGAGCTAAGGGTTTTTTAACCGAGACCAGACACATTCCTTAACATAAAGATGATTAGGTAGTAACCCTCATCCCATGAATTTCATTGTTTCATATATTTTTTTAAATTGGTACAAGATTAAGGAAGTGATATTATCAATGGGGTGAACATATTTTAATATAAATGTGGTATCAAGGTTTTATTTTAAACAAGTGGTTTTAGAGGAATGTATAATTATTTTAAAGAATAATATTAAATATCACGTTGGGCTAGATAAATTAAAGTTACCTCTTGATAAATATATAATTACAATCTATGTTGGGGTTATTAATTTGTGTTATTACTAGATGAAAATTAAAATTTTATCATGTTCAATTCAATAGTCAATAATTAATATCAAGAAATAATCCAATTGGTATCTGATCCTGAAGAAAAGAGAAGGAAATTTTGGTAAGAAGTAGTAATATTTTTGTAGAAATTCCTTTTTTATTTGTTTATGATTTAACAAAGTGGTATCACTTGATGGTGTTTAGGATTTCTAATAATTCTTAACTTAGATTGCTATAGTTAAGAATATTCCAATAATATTTATTAAGAGATGTGATATTTATAGAGATATTCATGCTAATTTTTTTTATTGATTAATCCCATTTAATAGAAGGCGGATCCTTATAAAGTATAAAATAGCTTAGACTAATAGTGACATAAATTGATATAACATGTTATATGAATGACACACTTTTTTATTATTTATTATATGATTATGGTTTTGTGTTAGTGTGATTGAGATCATAGGGTCATAAATGTTGAAGGAATTAAAAGTTTAGGTTTTGTGACACTTCTGGAAGTGGGTATGTCACGTGGTAAAAAATTATTTTGTTAACTTAGAATATTATTTCCTATACCGAGATCCAACTCAGTTGTCTTAGAGGATTAGTTGATGACTCATTACAAAAGTGGTAAATTCCCACATTTAAATATTTAATAGAATGAATCTACAAGATAAAGAGTTTTAATATTAAAATAATTTCAATATATTTTTATTAGAAAGTGTTTTCAGTTATAGTTGGACATGGTTTTCAAAAAAGTACAAAATAAAGATATAAGGGGAGAGTCTATGATTAAGATACTCGTATTGAGTTATTAAAATAAAAATATAGAGAGCAGAACCTAAAATATGATAAATTTACCCTTATCATTTTATTATCAAAGGGGATGTTTGAGGAATACCCCATAAATACATTTTTTTAGATAATTTAGAGTTATATGATAGAGTGAGATTTATGTTACTATTATCTTTAAAATCCAATGGGGGAAATGTTTCATATTGGAAGTTGTGTGTTTGATTTTTTTGATAATAATTGGTTTGATTTGTTGAAAATAAATAAAGTTACATAGTGATATGATAGATATTTTTACCCATATATGGAAAATCTACATAGTGATGTGAAAATTCAAGACATTTTATTGTATATAATTGTTGTTTTAATAAGATAATTTTAAAGATCTGGTGTGAAAGGATTAGATCCACTACAATTCCAACATGGTGAAAACAATGAAGAAAAATATTTGTATTTCTACATAACATGGTTTTGTAAGAATGAGATCAAGATTTATATAATGATTATTTACACAGAACTAATTGAAGGTTTGATATATAAAAATATATATTATGGATTAATATAACAATATAATAAGATTGAGTGTATATTAAAGAATTTCGAGAAGGCTGGTGAAATTTTGGTGAAATAAGAATCAATTTACATTAAAATAGGATTAGTTTCACCATGAGGCTTTCATATTATTTCATGAAGTGGATAACCACACCACAATGGATGATATAGAAGATGAAAAAAATGATAAAGTGATGATTGTGGAGATGAGACCACACTGTGATGATATGACATAGAATTTTGGTGAATTAATATCAGGGTGTGGAAGAGGAACTTCAATGTGAATGATTTTACAACACCAAAAACATTATTCATAAGAAAAACTAAGAATATATAAGAATAAACCATGCCGAAATGTATTTTTTTATTCCATGAATTTATGAATTACATCATGAACACATGGTTGTAGAAAAATGGTGCGTCTCTAGAATGCAACAGATAATAGATTCACATCATAAAAGGAACATCAATATATAAATTTATAGAAGATAAAAAGTAGAATATCCCAATAGGTTTATATCTAAAGGATATTGAGAAGATCGAATTGTGATATTCAAGAGGTTTTAAATGAGATTCTACCAGATTTTTTTGAATTAGATGATAAACTAGAATGAATCCCCAATATAAAAATTCACATCACTATAATGAAAACATTGGGACATATCACATCAAAATTATAGGCATTGAAAAATAATATAGGTGATTTTGAGAAAAATCTTTCCACAATGCCGAGACAATTGCCAAAATCCAGATATTCCAAGTCAATATTGTTATTCTGGTCTGAAATTTAAAAAGTAAGAAAAATGACTGATGTTTGAAGGATTTACTTGAATTGAATAGGAATATTTTTATCACTCCAAATTAGTGGAATACATAGAATAATCCTAAAGTACTAGATTAATGAATATTGATCCTGACCAATGGATTATGTGTGAGAGACTCGAGGGAATTTTTTAAAACTTTTTATAGTCTATCAATTAAAATAAAATGTTTAGTAGAAAAATATTGCATATTTGGTTTGAACAAAGAGTATAATAGAGTGACAATAGAGTTCCAATGATCCCATAATACTCATTAAAGTAATAAAACTCAAGGAATATAGAGTTTAATTTCAATATCTAGTGATTTATGATGAACTATATTAATGATAAATTTTGTGTGAAGTTATTCTCATTTTATGGTTGTGTTGCCGATAAATTCATTTAAAAGATAATGAATCTACCATCAAATTTAGATTCCATTATTATATTGATTTGGAAGATAAAGGCTCAAATATTTTTGAGGCATTTATCTCATCCAACATTGAGGTTTTGGATGTGTAGTGATTTGGATCTTAATCTCACAACTATAATGTAATTGAAGATGAAAGGGGAATAAATTCCTTACACTAATGTGGAAGTGTTATTTTTTCTATAAAATATTGAAGAAACTCTCACATATATAAACTGAAATATCATTGCAGAATTAGTTAATAGAGGAAAATAATATAGAGTTACCATTGGGAGGTAGTGAACTATCCATAAAATATTATTAAGGAAGTGCTCCTTAGAATTGAGTGACCATGATAGAAACATATATCCACCAAAAGTGAGTATATTGGGTTTTGGAAGATCTAAAAATTATCAATGTGTGCTCCCTGTATATACCCAATGTGGGAGAAATAAGTAAAATCCATGTGTCATATGTACTTTTAATTCTTTATTCATGTTTGTAATTTGGTGTAACTGAAGATGAGGGAGTCTGAGATAGAAAATGTTCCATCAAAAGAGGGAAAAAGATAAAAAAATGAGTTAATATGATCTAAGGGAAAAGTTTTATTTTTAGAGACACCTTCATTCATCCCCCTCTTGTGGTGCATACATTCAACATGGTTATAACATACATATTCTTCCATTAAAATAAAATATATAAATCCTTTCTTGACTATTGAACTAATATTATATCATGTATGAAGAACTCTACATATGATACCTCACTTTGAGCATATATCAGAATGTTTTTTCATACATACATCAAAGAACTCGATTCATGATACACATCTATAATTATCTCAAGCCTAAGGAATAATAAACATGTTCATAGATAGGAATTTTCAATGATACATAGAACATGTGTAATACCTATTGGATGGCTGGTCCTCATTGACTCCCATATTCTTTAGGACAAAGATGGTTTTGAGGTGTTTTGAAGAAGCTGGTACACGATAAGAAGATATTTTTTAGGATTCTTATAAATAAAAGAGTTGGTATCAAAAGGGTTGCCTTTTTTTGTCGAAAAAATTAAATTACTTTGTTAAGCCTCAATGAAGGTGAATTGAGTATAAAGATCAATCTAATAAGACTAGACTATGATCATCGGATATATGTAACTAGATTGGGTTGATTAGCCTAAGTTTTGGGTTGAATGTTTATCATATCCTACTTCCAATGATCATCTGATAGAGTGTTTGATGAATAAAATCTGGTGATGATTTTTTGTTATTAATGTTTCTATCATCCTAAATATTGAAAGACCTCATGATCTAATCCAAGTATAAAGGGGGGGAAATCATTTGTTTTAATATAGTTCATACAGTGATTCTATAAAGATGTACACTAGATATAAACTATTGGTCAAGGGTTTGGATGAGTAGAGTTTTGATTAAAGGTTTATAAGGATATAAAACTATTTGAAAAAAAATTCTTGTTTTATGTTTGTGAATTTTTTTATCAGATAAAATTTTTATAAGTACTAAGGAAAGTTGTTAGGGAATGTCTTTGTGCAAAGACCGATCAGATGAAGAACATAATAGGGTCTCTTGTAATGTTATCAGTCTAAGTATATCAGATGCACTATCTTTTTTACTATATGGTATTTAATTTTGTACAATTTCAATCATATAGAAGTGTATGAAATCATGATGATATGTTATTAGAGCACTACGGGAAATATAGATATTTGCGACGGGATCCCGTCGCAAATAGCCTTTTGCGACGGGGCCCCGTCGCAAATCGCCCGTTGCAGAAAACGTCGTCGCAACTAATTTTTTTTCACGACGGGCCCGTCGCAAAAACACGTATTTGCGACGGGTCATATTCCCGTCGCAAATGGTTGCTTCGAAGCGGGTATTTGCGACGGGAATATATTCCCGTCGCAAATAATAATAAAAAAAATTAAATTTTTTTTTAAAAATTTATTTATTTTTATATAAATCAATATACCTATTTATATTGATATGAATATAATATTTATTTTTTAAATATGTTTTAGAAAGAAAGAATGAAAATCAAATATGAATGTATAAGATGTTCAGTAAAAAAGGCTTATAAAATAAATTAAAAAATATTTTTAATTAGTAATTATGTAATTTTTATCAGTTAATAGTCATTTAATAACTCTTTGAATATAAAAAAAAATAAAAAAGTTAATGAAAGATGGAAAATAAGTTAAAAATGAAACCCAAACATCAAACGGCCATAACTTTTGATCCGGGACTCCGTTTGAGCTCCACAGCATATCACATCGAAGACTGCGACGATCTCTACAACGCTATGGATGGGTAGAACCCGTCCAAGGTTGTTTCAAGGCCAAAAAAGGCCCAGAAGGCCTCCAAATCTGAGTTTTTAGTCGGGGTACCCCGATTTTTCACCGTTTAAACAACTATAACTTCTGTTCCCGATGTTCGATAAACCTCTACCATATATCATATCAAAGATCGTTTCATGTTATTCGATTTGACGGATTGTGGAGCTGAAACAGACTTCTGGATTAGAAGTTATGGTCATTTAAACATTCAAATGGCTATAACATCCGATCCGGATGTCCGTTTGGCTTGTACCACATATCATATCGAAGATCGTTTCATGTTCTTCGATTTGACTGGTTGTGGAGTTGTAACGGACTTACGGATTAGAATTTATAGCCATTTTAACATTCTCGGTGGATTTTCACCCCCTCATTCCTATGTATTCATTCATAACTATACATATATATATATATGTGTGTGTGTGTGTGTGTGTGTATCTATTGTATATATGTATTTATTTATTTATTAATACATATACATAAAACCCCATATTTTATAAATTTATTTAAAACTAAGATTATAAATATATATTAATTAATATACAAATAAATATATGAATAAAAACTTATAACTATATATATATATATAGAATAAATATATATTAATATACGAATAAATATATATATATATTTATATAACCAAATATATTTATATTAGTATAAATCTATATTAATATATGAATAAATATAACTATATATATATAGATAGATCATTAAATGTATAAAAAAATGAAATGGCTTAGTTGTAAAGGTTAATGCGCGCATGGGGAGGTTTATTCCTATTTATTATTAATTATTTCTAATTATTATTAATTACCACTAATTACCATTAACTATGAACAATTAATACTAATAATTTAAATTTATTAAATAACAAAACAATATAAAAAAAATTAAATTACAACTAATTAAAAATAAATAAAACTAATAAAAAATTTAAATTAAATATTAAATTAAAAAGAAAATAAATACCTTTAAAATTGATCTGAGGTTGATCTCTGATAATTGTTGAAGACATCAATATCAAATCTGGAAATAAAAATTAAACTTAAGAAACTGTGAACTCTAAAAATAAAGTTTTGAGAGAAGTTGAGAATAAATGGAAAAAAACGGGTGGGGGTATTTATAGGTTAGATTATTTGCGACGGGAGTATTTGCGACGGGTCCCGTCGCAAATACTTGAGCCCGCATTTGTCACGGTCAATGGTTAAATAGTTATTTGCGACGGGTCCTGTCGCAAATATTAACCTGCCGACATACTATTTGCGATGGGGGGTATATTACCGTCGCAAATAGTTTTTACCGCCGCCGGGTATTTACGACGGGGTATATTCCCGTCGCAAATAGTTTTTACCGCAGCCGGTTATTTGCGACGGGTGGTAACCACCCGTCGCAAATGAATTTCCCGCGGTTTGGCGCACTTTGCTCGCCAAGCCTTTTGCGACGGGTGAGATTTCCCCGTCGCAAATAACCACTTATTTGCGACGGGAAAATACCCCCGTCACAAATAACCCGTCGCAAAAACCCCTTTTCCCGTAGTGGAGCATGATCTGAAAGAATTATTCAATCATTGGTTAAATTTTTCTAGTTTAATT
The DNA here is from genome assembly GCA_963277665.1 of Viscum album. NCBI lineage: Eukaryota > Viridiplantae > Streptophyta > Magnoliopsida > Santalales > Viscaceae > Viscum > Viscum album. The sequence continues at coordinate 1,153,523,521 of OY728155.1, read as the reverse complement.
AATTATAAATATTTTTTTGTATAAAGTTAACTGTTCAATGGTTATCATGTTAATTAAATTGAAAATAGGTTTTTATTTAAGTCATCAGTTGGTGGAAGAGTTTGGAAGAAGTATTTTTAAATGTTTATAGAAATTTATACAATGACATCACATCGAGTCGCTTCTGAAGGAAGTATTTCTATGAAGTTACACTAGATTATTGAGTGGTATAATTATTTACTAGTTCGAAATACATTATGATAATTTCATAAATATATAAAAAATGATGATTCGATGATAATCATTCAATGTTATAATTCTCATGGAGGAAATATCCAGGATTTTTTTCAAGTCAGAAGTAAGCTTTAATGATCTTATTAATACTGGGTTTTAAGGATCATTTCATGCATTCAATAGAAGGATGTTTCCAAGAGGGAGGCTAGAAATATTAAGAGGTAATTTTTGAATAATATCTGTGATTTAGCTAAAATATGGGAGGAAACTTCCCTATATAAAGGGGTTGATATGTCTAGGAATATTGTGGTTGATGATTTTTGAAGTGTCATGAAGTTCGTCCAACGTATCAAGATTATTAGAAGAATATATTGTAAAATAAATACTAAGAAACATACCATATGATGTTTTCAATCAGTTGGTATTGGATTGAGAATTTTTAAATTCGATCTGACCAAGAAAACGTAAGAATTGGTATCAGTCTTAAAATGAAACCAGGTAGAGTTTACAGGTTGGATGACTAGATGGAGTATACCAGAAAAATAGTTTATTAGGATGAAATTTTATTAAAGAATTCTAATGAAGTGTTCTTGTCTGCTGTTGTTTATGAAAGTGAAGAAGAAGAATAAGTACTTTCATGAAAATCAAGTGTAAATAAAGTTAAAATATCATAGTGAAAACATAGAATATTCTATTGTTTAAGGTTCTTACATTTGTTACAAAAACATTTTTATATAATTCATCTATGTGAGGAGCACATGCACTGTCAATTGGATATAGTTCTTTTCAAGTGAAAGGATAATCATTGATTATTGTAACCACATAAAAAATAGTGGTTTGTGTAGTCTTGGATTATTTATAAACTATAATAAGGACTAGCTACTCTTGTTGAGTTATCATCCTTTTAAATAACTATGTTCTTATGGTTGTGTATATGATCATGTTTTATAGTAAATCTTTATATCTCTAATATGAGACGAAGGTTGTTTTGTAAGTAATAAAACATAAAAAGAAATGGTAATATTTTCACCACTCCCCCTGTAAGTGTTCAAATTTATCCTGACTGGTTATTTCATGTGGTATCAAAGTGAAGGTTCCTTTTGTTGACTCTTTGTTGAATTTTGGTGAAATAGAAGATTCCATGGATGTTAATAGAATTTTCAACAGTAAAGGGATTCCTATATATGATGGTATGAACAATCATATATGGAAAGATATAATCTTTCCTTATCTTATCTCTATTGGTTTTAGAGTTCACAAAGTTGTTACCGATAGTTTCCCTCCTTATATTAAAGATGTTCCTTTAAAAACTAATGATATGAAAAATTTAGAGAATGATAGGTGATCCAAGAATTCTATACTTTTCTCACTCTATGAATGTGAGTTTATTAGAGTTAAAGGAATTATAATGGTTAAAATAATAATGTATAAGTTAAAGAATATCTAAGAAAGTAATAAAAGGTGAAGAAATTGATGTTAAAAATCTAGAGATTGAATTTTAAAGATCATTAGATAGATGATAATGAATCTATTAGTGACTTCTTTATATAGGTGAATGATATTTTAATCATCATAATATGCATTAGTGAGAAGTTGTAAGACTCAAATCTCATTTAAAAGATCTTATGAATTCTTCCTAAACAATTTGAAAGAAAATTTTTATCTTTAGAAGATAGTGAACCTAAAACTCGTTCTCTGGATGATCTATATAACACTCTTATCACTTATTAAATAGGAAGATAAAAGACCATCATAAATTAGTATAATGATGATTGATAAATCTATTACAAGGATACCATGTAAATAAAGTATAATAAAGCTTTTATTGATGAATAATCCCACAAATCTGACACTGAAGATGAGTTTATTAATAAATTTGATTAATTTGTGTGTTTTTTCTAAAACGGTTAAAAAGTCCTAGGAAAGTATAAATTAATTTTACCTCTGAATTTCATTGTTTGTGGACCAATTATACATTTTTTTGAAAACTACCAAAGACTTAAGGAAGATGAAGAGAGTGATCAAAATGATATAAATTCATGAATATCCATCAGGAAGAAGGTATAAAAGACCCATGCTAAAAAATGAATATTAATTTCTCTAAACACAAAAGATAAACTTTTTATCTATGTTTGTGGAAGGTGAGGATATTGAATAAGAAGCTTACTACTCAATTGATGATGCTTCTAAAAAACTTCTTCGTTCACAATTGAATAAAAAAATTTCACTAGTGATGAAACTAGTAGCTCTGAATAAAGAGAATAATATACTCAGATAGAGTTTAAACTGAATATAAAATTTAAATAATTATAATACATGAAATGGAGAAAAAAATTCTGAAGAAATAAAACCTTTTTTATAGACAATCAATAATATTTTTTGAATAAAACTTACTATTAGTAAAAGTTATACATATTATAAAGAATTTTCATGATGAAAATATGAACATCAATAGAAACCTTGAAGAAAATTTGAAGGTAAAGGATAAAGAATTATAGTTTTTTCAAAAAAATCATATAAAAGTTTACCATGGAATTAAATATTTCCAAAAAATTATAGGGGTCCGTGAAAGTTCAAAGTGTAAACCTCAAAAGGATCAAAAAAAAAATTCCGAATTGGCTAATAAAAAGCACAGAGAAGTGAAAATAAATTAAATGTTAATAAGAAAATGTTTGTAGAAAAAACAAGTTGAGTTAAAAAAACCTAAAGTTCATATGGTTTCAATGTCTAAACAAACAACTATTGTGAATAGATTATTTGTTGAGGCTATGAATAAATCTAATATGAAGAAGAAAAAATCAAGAATTAATGAACAATTGGTGATCAATAAAGTTATAAAGTGGAGGGTAAGAAAACTGATGAAGAATAGGTATAGAACTCCAAAGAGTATATAAGTTACAAAGGGAAATATGATTTTTATTGTTACTATTGGTATTTTAGAGGCATTCGGCATATAGTAAATATGTGTGTGTACAATCATCAAGACCAAAATGTTTCTTGGAGAAATTGGATGTAGTGTTTGTGGGTAGTCAGCCCACTCAGAGTAAATAACCTAATAAAGTCAGTATGAAAAATTAAAATAGATCACAACCGTTGAAAAATATTTATGAAATATGTGGTCAACCTAAAAATATATAAAAAGGATGTCTTATAATGTTATATACATAATAAATCTTTTACAATAAATCTAAAAATTCACATGAAAAATTATAAGAAAGAATGAGAAAATACTTTGTTATTGAAACTAGTCTCATAGCTAAAAAGGATAATGACCATAGATATTGGATATTGGGTGTTATTCAAAAATGAAATTATATTTACAGTTGTCGAAAAAATTAAAATATTATAAAGAAGGTACAATGAATTTTTTCAATGATGAGTCTCTTAGAATCAAAGACACTAGATCAACTGTCATTGGGGAAGAAAATTAAAATCTAAAAGAGTCCTATTTATTGACCATATGAAACAAATTTTAATGAGAGTTTCAAAACATTGTGATTGAGGTAATGATGTTTTTTTAAGAGATGGTTTCATTGATAAAATACTTAAATATGGGAAATTCATTACAACAGGGGAAAAACCAAGGAAAACTACATTCAATTTGGTGATACACATAGTTCATACTACATGTTCATGATAGAAGAAAATCATCCATGACATAAAAGGCTTATAATTTTTTGTTAGAGGAATATAAGAAATCTAATAAAGTTAAAAAGAATTTGTGATATTATTGACATGAAAAAAGAATCGATTGGTGTTTCTTCATATTCTATAAGGGTATTATTACAAAATCATCACATAATAAAGTTGAGATATATTCAACTCATCCAAATGAGATGATACACTTTAACATTTATAGGCTCATGTGAAAGAAATAAAAAATAGGAGGCATATATATTATTTATTTTATTGATGACTTTAATAAATTTACATGTATTATGTTTTTGAAACATAAATTATAGTCTCTTAAAATGTTTATGATTTTTAGGAGAAGTCAAGAAAAAGAATTCAGATATTCTATGAATAATATTAAAAATAATAATGGTGGGGAATATATAAATTCAAATTATAGAGAGTATCTTTAAAAAAAATTCATCATGAGTTTAGTGCACAACAAACACCACTACATAATGTTGTTTAAAAATAATAAACTTATTTTTCATTGAGATGACATGTAAAATGTTGATCGAACATGATACTTCTCAATAATTTCATTTACAATAAATAATAGTGACATTACATATTATAAATGTATATTTATATAGAATATAATCAGATATGAGTCCTTATGAGATGTATTATAAAGAAACCCTAGGTTTGAAATACTGAAGTGTGTTAGATAGTCCTTTCATTAAAAAACACATGGGTAAGAATATTGGAAGATTTATTTGTGATGAGATGATGAAATATTTCTTGGATACCATTCTAATGGTTGGAGAAACTTGTGTTATAATAAAGAGATAAGAATGATAATTTACTCTATAGATGTGAATGTTCTTGAATAGAAAAATAAGAAAGTTTCAAAAATGATTATAGATGTGGATGAAATGGAAGTTTAAGAAGTTATAGTTAAACAATGTGTCAATTCTCTTAATGATATTGATAATTTTAAAACTACTCAAGATGAATTTTTTGACTTAGATATCTCAAAAGATGAGGTGAAAGTTTATTCATATCATAGTACTCATAAAAAGTAAGTGGAAGTTTATAACATAATTATATATTAACAAAAACATGATTAAAACATAATAAAATAAATATTAATATCACATACTTTCTTATATTCATAAGTTGAGGCAAAATATGTTGATCCAGATTTAGAGAACCAAGAGTGGATTGATGTTATGAATAAAGAGATGGATTATATCAATAATAATGGGAACCTTTACAAAAAAAAAACAATAATAATGTGATTGGTACCAAATTGGTGTTTAAAAATAAGATGAATGAAAAAGGTGAAGTGATAGGAAATAAGGAATGGCTAGTTTTTTGGGGTTAATCAATTTGGAATCATTTATTTTCATGCGAATTTTCCACTAGTGGAAATATTAGAAACTATCAAAATATTTTTTTTCTATCACTGCACAACGAAGATATACTATCTTCCTAATAAATGTCAAGTCCATTTTTTCTTAGTACTGATCTCAAGGAACAATTTTATATCGAAAAATCATGTGAAATATTTATTGGGAATGATTAAATCTATGTGTGAAAGTAGAATATGTATTTTTATAGGTTCAAGAAATATCTGAGAGCCTTTTATTCTAAATTAAATACTGTTAAAAATAATATAAACTTAAGGAAAGGAAGATATAATAATAATCTATTAATATAAGAAAATAAAATGGTTTCCTTCATTGTTATTGTCTAAGTTATTGATATCATATTTATAAAGAATGATGAAGAACCATTTGAGAATTTTGATGAGGAGATGGAGAAACTTTTTGAGATATCTATACATGGAGAAATGAAATAATATCTTGGATTACAAATACCTCTAAAACATAAGTATATTTTCCTATCTCAAGAAATGTATTTCAGAGAACTCGTAAAAAAATTTGGTATAGGAAACTCAAATCATGTTTAAATACGTATTTCGATGGGAATAATGTTTCCAAAACATAGGGAATGAATGGTGGAATACCCTAATGAGTTTATAAAGTTGTTTAGAAGTTCATTTTATCTAATAACATCAAGGATTGATATAGTGTAATATGTTATGATCTGTTCCAGGTATCAAAGTGATCCAAAGGAATCCCATCTCATGGATAGAAAGTGAATTATCCGATATATTATTGGTAAAAATAATTTTATGTTGAAATATAATAACATAGAAAATATTTATATGTTCATTTATATATATGCATATTTTTAATTAAGTGTAGATGATATAAAATAAACATATGGTGGATAGTTATTCTTGATAGAAATATGTATTACATAGAATATAAAGAAAAGATGTTCTATAACTCTCAGTACTGTAGCAATAGAGTATATAGCTGTAACTAAAGCTACAATAAAACTTATATGGGTGAAGACATGGTTGGAAGGATTTTTTGTTGATGTGAAGTTTACAATTCTCATAGAATTTGAAAATCAAATTTCTATTAATCACACTAAAAATATAGTGCAACATTATCATTATGAGAACATTGAAATTAAATATCATTTAATCAAATAACATTTTGTTAAAATTATGTAAATAAGAAATTTTTTCCAATAATGAAGAAAGTTGTTGATAATTTTACAAAGCCATTGAAAAATGAATTATTTCATAAACTGTGGTTGATCATGGTTGTACAATATCACTCTCTTCAAAGATAAGGTAAGTTTTTCCATCATATGTATCTCATAACATCATTGGATAGTGTTTTCAAAGGAGGAGAAATGTTATAACTTAAATATATTCATTAGTATATGTTTTACCTTTTGAATAATGGAATTCAGTTAGGGAAAGTTCTTAAAAGGGGAAGGCTATTATTTTAACATGAGTGAGAATTGTTTTAATAGTTTATAAAAGTACATGAAATAAAAGTAGTTCTAGTAGGTTAAATTTAGTTTTTTAATGAATGTTACATGTGTAAAAAGAATTATGAAATTTTTCTAAAAAGGTTTATTATGTGTTGTATGAAAAGTTATATTAAGCTAGTAATTATAGACAAAATATTATTGCTGTTCCATTATTATTGTTTCCTACACCGATTTCATTCATGTTAACTTAAAATTGTTGGATAAATAATCTATTTCATGTGTTACAATGTTTCAATCATTTTTTTCTATATTTGAAAACAAAATCCGAATGGGAAGATTTTTGGGACCAAGAGGTTTTTAAGGTGTTTTATAGAATATGGAAGATGATAAGAAGATGTTAGTTAGGCTTGTTGTGAATAATTGAGGTGTTCCCAAAAGGTTAGTCATTTTTTTGTCTAACATAAATCACATTACATTGTTAATCCTTTCAAAAATGGTGAACAAATAGTGAAGATATGACTAATAAGACCATAATGAGTTCTTCATATGGATGTTACCATAATGGGTTAATAAGCCTAATTTTTTTACTAAATTATTATTTTATCCAGCTTTTAAGGTTGACTGGAAAAAGTGTTTTCCAAATAAAATCTAGAGTTTCCTTTTTTGTTCTCAATGTTTCTAACATTATGAGTGCTGTAAAAATTAACGATCCATGTTCATTTTAAAGGTGGATAAAATTATTTGTATGAAAAAAGTTCATATTATAATGCTCTAAGTAAATACACCATAAATAACACTACGGTCATTGGTTTTGATGATAGAGTTTTAATTCATGATTTATAATGATTTTCTGGTTCATGGAAACTACATGGTTTTTTATATAATTTTTAATTTTTTAAATCATAGAAAATTATTATATGTATAAAGGGATGATTCTGATTAATGTCATCGAATGAAGACCAATTCGAAAAAAAACATCAAATGATATATTAAAATTCTATCAATATGAGTTTATTGGATGAAATATCTATTTTACCAAGGGGGTTTTATGTTTATAAAATTTAAATTAGAAGTAAATGTATGAATTCGTGATGAAAAGTTATTATAGGATTACCAGAAAAAGTTTTCAACTCATCAAATAAATGGTTGTGGTTGAAGTATTTAGGAAAATCTTATTTTATAAAGTTCACCGGTTAGAGGATGACATTCAAAGAAAAAAAAAGTGCATTGATACATGTTTTCATATGGTGTAAGTTTCTAATGTAAGTCTTCTGAATTATCTCTGAATTTATACATGAACATCAGATGAAGTCTCTTTATATGGGCGTATTACTTCCAATTTACCATGAATAAATGTGTGGTATAATATTTTACCAATTTGAAATAATTTATCAAAATTTCATAAATATATTTTATGTTGTATTGTTATACTAATAATTTTATGTTTCAAATATCCTACTATAAATATTTGTGATTCTTGCTGAGTTAGAAGGATGTTTAAAAGAGTATATGGATGTCGGGTTTGAGGGATCTTTTAATCCAGTTAGTTGAAGGATGTTTTCAAGATATATGTTGGACATATTAAGTGGTAGTTTTGGAATAAAGTCCACATACTTCCATTAAATATTGTAGGAAACGTTCCAGTATAAAAGGGGATGATGCATTGAAGAATTTTATTGTTTCCGATTTGTGAGTTGAGGTAAAGTAATGACAAAGTGTTTAGATGGTCAAATGAATAATGTTTATAAGAAATATTTGGAAATATAATTTTTTTCTCTAATAGGTGGTATCATATGACCATTTTTAAAATTTTATTTGATAAATAAAACATAATAATTAGTATTTGTATTCAGAAGGAAGTAGATGGAGTATAGTGGATTGATGACCACATAGAGTGTATTAGAAAAATAAGTGATCAAATAAACATATTTTTATTTATGTTCAATTAAGTCTTCTTTATTTTTCTTGTGTAATAATGTTAAGAAGAAGAATAAGTACTTTCATGAATAGAAATTTTGATAAATGTCCAATAAGGACATTGATAACCTACTGAAGGATATTGGAGAAGGTTCTTATAGTTTTTATAAAAAAAAATTTATATCATTTATCCATGTGAGGACCACATGCTCTATTAATTGTCTGTATCTCTTTACAAGTGAAAGGATACTCCCTTATTACTGTAAACATTTCAAGGGATTGTTCTCTAGTGTTTTTTGTGGTCTTTATATATTTTCAAACCATGTCAAGAACTAGATACTCTTATTGAGTAGTGAAACTTGTTAATATATATGTTTCTATGGTTGTGTTGGTATGATTATTTTAGAAATTTTAAATCTCTCTAACACGAGGTGAAGGTTGTTTCCTATGTAAGAAAACATAAAAATAAAATATCACTAATTCACTACCCTCTCAGTGATCACATCAAACCTAATTGGTCTATTCATTCTTAGGGTTCTCTAAGTGAAACTTCATGAGAATGAGACTCAACTATTATGATCCCCTAATAACTATTAGTAAATAACAATCAGTGTCCTTTTATTGATGTATTTAAACTATAGATACTTTTTATGAATTTTATCATAGATTCAATAGGTTCTCATTATAGAAATGAACCAGTATAAACCCTTCATATAGAAAATATTATATTGAAATCATCACCTTATTGTTATTGAGTATAAAAATCATTGTATAATAATATATATATATATGTGTGTGTGTGTGTGTGTGTGTGTGTGTGTGTGTGTGTATTGGTAATGGAATGTACAAATTCAAGTGGTTATTGGGAACTGACTCCAACAAACGACCACATATACTAGATCCAATTGCTAACATTCTTCATCTTGTTAGCTCTCACATGATATTTATGATTCTAATAAGGTATGGCTTTAATTTTTTTGTATTACGACATTTAACCTTGTAGTTATACTACTAACTATGAATTCATCTCTTTGAATATATTTTTTTCAAGAGATGATATCCTCAAGTATAATTTTTCCCCTTTCATAAAATGAATATCTTAGATAGTACCATAATCGTAATATTATCATAAAACATTAATTTAATGGTAAAACTAAAATATTTGGAACAAATCATTGTGTATTTGATACTAATTATTTAGTTTCATCATAAAAGGTAACATACTCAATATTTACAAATATAACTACCACATGCTTTAATGAGCTAGTCTCTTACTCATTTATTTAGACTAACTGTGATAACTAATATGTATGATTATTAGTTTTATATACCGTTGATAACTAGTGTTCCTGAATTTACATATACCAAGAACTTTTCATTTTTATTTTCTCAAGTACCATTGAATAATTCATACCACTACCATATGATGATCTCCTAGTTTGGTTTGATATTTTCCAACCAATATTTATGCACATGATATATACAATCTCAAACTTTTTCATGAAATATTTTATATATACAATTTAATATGAATATGGATTTCTACACATACATTTAATATACTATTTTATCTAAACATATCATCATAGATATATTTGTTCCATGTGATATTGGAAACAACTATCTATTGAATTGTTTTATCTTGTATTTTTAATAATTTTCAATGTATGAACTATGAATTGGTTTAAGTAACCCTATAGATCAATATTAATTGATCTTGATTCAAATAATTTTTGTTTCAATTTAAGATATTCTTGGAGAAATATTTTCAAATTAGACTTAACTAACTACAATAATAATATATATTTTGCCTATTCTATCATTTTATTTTGTTATAAAACTATATTTATCCCACTGACCATTGATTTAAACATAAAAAAATAATCAAATAATATTTAATACCTAATTTGATTTACAATTGAATAATTTATATAATAATATTGGTAGCTGTTATAGAAACATGGATTAAAAATAGATTTATGCATTTGTCTTGGTTTAAAGGTTTCTACAATGTCAATCCCTTTGCTGTTATTAAACATTTATTAACCATTATTTCTTTATTGGTATTCACTTTACCTTATGTTTTCATCTCTCTATTTATTACCTAGTTAGTCCTAGTGGGATTAATATAAAATAAGGATGCTTCCAAAATAAAAACATGATTTTGGTATATCTAATACATTTATCTAAATTTATATTCACTTTCCAATTTGAGTTTATTTTCCATCTACTACTTCAACATATTATTTGGTTATTTATTACTATGTAGTATGTGCCTCTAGAAAAAATATTCCCACTGATTCTTTTGGATTTTATATTCTAAAGAAAACTCATTTATATCTTGATCCTAGACTTCATTAAAGTCTATCTTTCTCCCATTATCTCAAATAAATATATTTCCCATATAATAGAGAACAATATTTCACTTGACAATAAATTTTCTATCTTAGGGATTGAAATATCTTTATCGACATTGGGATAATTAACTGAGTCTTGCATTTTGTTTTTCTTGACGCAAGTCTATTTCACAAATAGTCCATAACAAATAATTTCTATCAAAACATATGAGTTTGGGGAATAATGGATTTCTTTTATATTATAACTTACATGATATCAATTTTTTATTTTAATTGGCATATGATTATGCTTTTCTGTTACTACTGTTGAAGAATGTATTCAATGGTTTAGTGGAATATTTATAATACTTATAAGACTCATCATTGATACTTCTTTTAATAACATTATAAATCTAATTTGAATAAAAAAATTTAGGTTAAAAAATATATGAACTCTATATTTTTAATGTTCTATGTACAATTGTTAAAGATATTCCTTGACTCACCCCAAAAAAAAACACTTATAATTTACTAAGAATATTCTCCACTTTACATTTACATTCCTAAAATATCTTAAAGGAATATGATTATGTAAATAAATTTAACTCTAGATTTTACTTGAAATACTCCATGAATATTATTGAACTATTTCTAGAATCTTTTTTGATTTATCACTATTAAATAGTAATTTTTTTTAATCAATCCTCATAAGAAAACATATAAAATATTTAAATTTTGTATCACAAAAAAGTCTAAACACCATTCTGTGTTTATCATTGATATTTTAATTATATTTTTACTAGACAAAGAATTATTTATCCAAAATTGGGTATTATTTGAGTCATATATTTTATAATCATCATTAATTATTGATATTGGATATATTTGATTAAATTATATTTATTCAATTAATTGAGTATGTTATACCATAAAATCATTCATTTCAGAAATTAAATAAAGTCTAATCGTGTCAAAAATTGATACTGGGATAATGTTTTGGTAACATATAAATAAAAATAATAGTTTTCAAATACAAGATTATTTCCAATTGGAAATTATAAAGATAAGATCATATCTAAATGATATATGAGTCAAGATCTTGTAGCTTGTTAAAGATAAACTTAGTTCATGTAATATTTCTAATCTTTTTTGGTTCTTATATTTGCATAGAAATTTGTGTTCACAAATTATGACAAATACACAAGAAGTAAAAAAAATTCTTACATGTAATTAATAATATACATTAGGGATATGATCATTCTTGGTTATTATTTAATTAATTTCATATTCTCTTGTAATGACCATAAATATCACATTCTAATAATGTATACTCCAATTCACATCTATCCCTTCAAATCTTTTGATTATTTTATGTACATTTAATAGGAACAAATTAATTTAAACTTATTATTTGATTTTCATAATTTTACTTAACTTCATCCACTATAAGGATTATTGAAACAAATTCTCACATGTACTTATTGAATTGTAAAACCATAGTCAAAAGATTCTAAATTAGATTCTTTATAGGTTTCATTTTTTAATTTTTAAGGAAAATGATGAATTTGGTGGAAAGGATGAAATAATGAGATTTAAGGATAATTTATTATCAATATTTAACCCCAACTTTGATAATTTATCAATGTATTTAATCATCTTGAGTGTAATATCACAATTCATCTTTCATTTTTTACTTATACAGTATAGTGATAATCTCATTTATTATTTGGATCACCTTATAATTTTAGGTTCTTAGAGATGATTCATCATGTTGTATTCATTCATGTCCTTATGTTGCATCTTTAACTCCGTAGACATAGCTGAAAACATGAGGCATCAAACATATGATGTATTCTCTATATACATCTTGTAGGCATCCTTCTCACCTTCACTCCCTCCTTGAGGTGGCTGATCAAGTATTAAATATTCCTGTATTCACTAATAGAAAGAGGAATTTTCACAATACCTGTATACCAATGGTTCAAAGGACCATTTGTATATGTTATCTTTACCAACAGTTTTCATAAACTATTGGTAAACATCTTGAACAAGTGACTTTTCCCAACGGTTTTATTAAACCATTGGGAAAAGTGGGACAAATCACTTTTCCCAATGGTTTCATCAAACCGTTGGGAAAAGTGGGTAAAATTTTAGTTTTCCCAATGGTTTTATAAAACCGTTGGGAAAAAAAGACCCAAATTCTCCAAATTCAGGCAGTGGCCTCCCCACGATTCCAGAACCCTTCCGCTGGTCTCCAGAAGCGATTCCTTTGTAGAATCACTTCAGAATCCCCACCTCTTCCATCGGATTAGAATCTACCAGGTTAGACTCCTTCCATATTTTATAAATGATATAGTTCCACCTCTTATCAAGCATATCCTTCTATTCTCAATGATTTCGTTATTCCCAATTTTTAGGGTTTTCATAAAATTTTATGATTATTCCATGAATTGTGTACTCAAATCCCTATATCGGTGTATGTCCAATTAATTTTTTTCATTACACATTTACATTTATAAGGGCATGGTGTCTCTTTATTGTGTTCTAATTTTGAGGATTCATATTTTTTTTAATCTCAATGCTTCAAATATTATAGCTTCATGTATATGAACTAATAAGAATTTTTTTGTAATATTTATTGATATTATTTCATGAAAATCACTCCTTTCATTACGATCATGCCAAACATGAAGAACTTGTTCATCTTAATTTTTGTACACTATGTGTATTACATAACATGAAAGTATCATGTTTCAATAAAAATCTATATATATATATAAAATGACACACTGTTCACTTATCCTTTGCATAATAGAACATATTGAGTATCTTCTTGAACTTTTCTAAACAGTATGTGGTCCCTAATTAATACTTCTTCCTTCTTTATGAAACTAATTCACAGAATGTCAAATTCGCAATATTAGTGAATATTAGTTTTTCTAATATAACCAATAAACATTCGGCCTTCGACATCATACATGTGTTATTCAATCATCTTTTTAAAACACAATGACCATTTTCACTGATTTGGGGTTCCTCAAAATGCTTCGGAATATCAGAAAAATGCATTAATTGAATTGTGTTTCTCATATGGTTTCATGGATACAAGTTCATCTCTAAAATCATGACTGCGTGGTTCAAATGTCATGAGGACCATGAGATTATTATTCTTCACACAAATGAAGTTGTTTTCTACAACTATGTGTTTTTGTTTTCACTTTTGATTTGGCCGAAAGGGGATCTTTGTGGTCATTAATCATGGTTGTGGGTGGTCATTTAGGATGTAAGATAGTATGAATTCATTTTACTTCATATATCAAATATTATTATTGATTTATGTTCAATATGATTATCTATAATAAGTGATGTTTTTTAATAAGTTTTTATTAATGGTTGTAATAATGATGATATGGTATAAGGGTTCATATGGTGTGTATAAGGGTTCACATGGCGTGTATAATGGTTGAAATGGTATCAATGAACTCAAGTCATTAATTTAAGCCTCCATTATCACTAGCATGTAAGAAATTGAATGTTTTAAACCCATCCTCACATGATTTCTTACCATAGATAGTGTCCAACATATGGAACCCCCCGAACACCCCCCGGACAACCCCTGCACAGCCCCCCCACCACCCTCATTGGTCCCCGGATAGCCCCCCCCACCACCCTCCTTGATTTAATTTACTACTAGAAAATCTATAATATATATTTTATTTATTTTCATAATGATAATCAATGTAAATCACATTTACACATCTAATCAATATCATAGACTCTTGGCATGCTATAAAAGGGATGTATTCATTGGGCATGAAATTTTTAGCTCTTAAATGTTTCATAGCACGATAAACTAAAATCTATTCCATACTAAGAATGATATTAAAATATTCTATATGAATTTCCACAAGATTTTAAGTAAATACCATTCCACTAATAGACACACGAGGATTCTCATAAATCATGTTTACCTTAATACTTCCAGAAGGATTTTTAGTAAAAGTTTTATCTTCTATTAATTTTATGATATTCTCATTTTAAATGTAAATTTTTCATAAATAAATTAATTTAAAGACCCATAGTCAAATAGTGTATTTGAATAATGTGAATAAACAACTAACATACCACTTTAACTGTGTCTCTTTTGTTTAAAATGGATAGGATTAAAAGTGAAAAGAACAACTGTCATACGGAAAACTGACCAAACACATTCAGATTCTATTGATAATTTATCACAATGATCCATGGGTCATATGTGACCCGTACGAGCTAACCCGGGCTCAATCTGAGGAACAGCGTGGCCGGGATCAGTCTAAGTGGCTCCCCTTTGTTTAAAATGGACAACATTTTAAGTACATATGGAAAACCGACCAAATTCTTTCAGTTTCCATTGAAACATTTGGAGAATGATCCATGGGTCATATGTGATGTGTATGAATCAACCCCGCCTCAATCAGAGATGTGGTGTGGCCGGCACCACTCAAAGTGTCTGTCTTTTGTATCAAAAGGCCATCATTTTATGTGAAAAATATCAACTGGCTTACGGAAAACTGACCAAACGCATTCAGATTGTGTCGATACTTTAGAAAAACGATCCATGGGTCATATATGATGTGTATGAGTCAACCCCACCTCAATCCGAGGCGCGGTGTGGCCGATACCATTCACAGTGTCTCTCTCTTTTGTTTAAAATGTACAGGATTATAAGTGACAAGAACAACTGACATGCGAAAAACCGACCCAACGCATTCAGATTCTATTGATAATTTATCACAATGATCCATGGGTCATATGTGACGGGTACGAGTCAACCCTGCCTTAATCCGAGGCACGGTGTCGCCGGGATCACTCTAAGTGGCTCTCTTTTGATTGAAATGGACAACATTTTATGTACATATGGAAAACTGACCAAACAGATTCTGATTGTGTTGATACATTAGCACAATGATATATCAGTCATATGTGACGTGTATGAATAAACCCCTCCTCAATCAGAGACGCGATGTGGTCAGAACCACTCAAAGTGTATATCTTTTGTTTCAAAAGGACATCATTTTAAGTGAAAAACATCAACTGGCATACGGAAAACTGACCAAACACATTTGGATTGTGTCAACACTTTAGCACAACGATCCATGGGTAATATGTGACGTGTATGAGACAACCCCGCCTCAATCCGAGGCATGGTGTGGTCGAAACCATTCACAGTGTCTCTCTTTTGTTTAAAATGGAAAAAATTATAAGTGAAAAGAACAACTGACATATGAAAAACTGACCAAACGCATTCGGATTCTGTTGATGCTTTATCAAAACGATCCATGGGTCATATGTGATGTGTAGGAGTCAACCTCGCCTTAATCTAAGGCACAGTGTGGTCGGGATCACTCTTAGTGGATTTCTTTTGTTTAAAATGGACAACATTTTAAGTACATACGGAAAATAGACCAAACACATTCGGATTGTGTCGATATATTAGCCCAACAATCCATGGGTCATATGTGAGATGTACGATTCACCCCCGCCTCAATACGAAATGCGGTGTGGCCGACACCACTCTAATTGTGTCTCTTTTGTTTAAAATGGACAGGATTAGAAGTGAAAAGATCAACTGGCATACGGAAAATGACCAAAATCATTCGAAATATTTTGATGCTTTAGGAAAATGATCCATGTGTCATATGTGATGTTTACAAGTCAACCCCGCTTTAATCTGAGGCACAGTGTGGCTGGGATCACTCTAATTGGCTCCCTTTTGTTTAAAATGGACAACATTTTAAGTACATACAGAAAACTGACTAAACGCATTCAGTTTTCATTGAATCTTTAGGAGAACGATCCATGGGTCATATGTGACGTGTACGAATCCACCTCACCTCAATCTGAGATGCGGTGTGGCCGAAACCACTCAAATTGTCTGTCTTTTGTTTCAAAAGGATGTCATTTTAAGTGAAAAACATCAACTGGCATATGGAAAATTGACCAAACGCATTTGGATTGTGTTGATACTACATCACAACACTCCATGGGTCATACGTGATGTGTACGAGTCAACCACGCCTCAAACCGAGGAACGGTGTGGCCGACACTATTCATAGTGTCTCTCTTTTGTTTAAAATGGACAGGATTATAAGTGAAAAGAACAACTGACATACGGAAAACCGACCAAACACATTTGAAATTTGTTGATGCTTTAGGAAAATGATCCATGGGTCATATGTGACCTGCACGAGCCAACCAGGGCTCAATCTGAGTTGCGGTGTGGTTGGGATCACTCTAAGTGGATCTCTTTTTTTTTTAAAATGGACAACATGTTAAGTACATACGGAAAACCGACCAAACGCATTCGGTTTCCGTTGAAACTTTAGGAGAACGATCCATGGGTCATATGTGACGTTTACGAATCAACACCGCCTCAATCTGAGACATGGTGTGGCCGACACCACTCAAAGTGTCTGTCTTTTGTTTCAAAAGGACATCATTTTAAGTGAAAAACATCAACTCGCATACGAAAAACTGACCAAACGCATTCAGATTGTGTTGATACTTTAGAAAAACAATCCATGGGTCATATGTGACATGTACGAGTCAACATCGCCTCAATCCAAGGCACGGTGTGGCTGAAACCATTCATAGTGTCTCTCTTTTGTTTAAAATGGACATGATTTCATGTGAAAAGAACAACTGACATACGGAAAACCGACCAAAAGCATTCAAAATGTGTTGATGCTTTAGGAAAACGATCCATGGGTCATTGTGACCTGTATGAGCCAACCCGGTCTCAATCCGAGTCGCGGTGTGTCCATGATCACTCGAAGTGGCTCTCTTTTGTTTAAAACGGACAACATTTTAAGTACATACGGAAAAACGAACAAACGCATTCGGTTTCCGTTTAAACTTTAGGAGAACGATCCATGGGTCATATGTGATGTGTACGAATCAACCCTGCCTCAATTTGAGATGCGGTGTGTCCGGTACCACTCAAAGTGGATGTCTTTTGTTTCAAAAGGATGTCATTTTAAGTGAAAAAAATCAACTGGCATACGGAAAACCGATCACATGCTTTAGGAATATGTGTATACTTTATCACAACAATCCATGGGTCCTATATGATGTGTATGAGTCAACCCCGCCTCAATCAAAGGCACGGTGTGGTGGGATCACTCCATGTGTATGTATTTTGTTTAAAATGGGCAGGATTATAAGTGAAAAGAACAACTGACATACGGAAAACTGACCAATCACATTCAAAATCTGTTGATTCTTTAGGAAAATGATCCATGGGTCATATGTGACGTGTACGAGTCAACCCTACCTCAGTCTGAGGCATGGTGTGGCCGTAATCACTCTAAGTGACTCTTTTTTGTTTAAAATGGACAACATTTTAAATACATACGGAAAACCGATCAAACGGATTATGATTGTGTTTATACTTTATCACAATGATCCATGGGTCATTTGTGATGTGTATGAGTCAACCCTGCCTCAATCTGAGGCACGGTGTGGCCGACACCCTTCATAGTGTCTCTCTTTTGTTTAAAATGGACATGATTATAAGTGAAAAGATCAACTGGCTTATGAAAAACCGACCAAACATATTTGAAATGTGTTTATGTTTTAGAAAAAAAGATCCATGGGTCATATGTGATGTTTACGTGTCAACCTGGCCTCAATCCAAAGCGCGGTGTGGCTGACACCATTCACAACGTCTCTCTTTTGTTTAAAATGGACAAGATTATAAGTGAAAAGAACAACTGACATACGAAAAACTGACCAAACACATTCTAAATGTGTTGATGCCTTAGTTCAATGATCCATGGGTCATATGTGATAGGTAAGAGTAAACCCAGGCTCAATTGAAGGCACGGTGTGTCCGAGATCAGTCTACGTGGCTCCCTTTTGTTTAAAATGGACAATATTATAAGTACATACGGAAAACTGACCAAACGCATTCGGGTTCCATGGAAACTTTAGGAGAATGATCCATGGGTCAAATGTGACGTGTACGAATCTACCCCACCTTAATCTGAGATGTGGTGTAGCCGGCACCACTCAAAGTGTCTATCTTTTGTTTTAGAATGACGTCAGTTTAAGTGAAAAACATCAACTGGCATATAGAAAACATACCGAACACATTCGGATTGTGTCGATACTTTATCAAAACGATCCATGGGTCATATATGATGTGTAAGAGTCAACCCTACCTCAATATGAGGTGCGGTGTGGCTGACACCACTATAACGTTGTCTCTTTTGATTAAAATGGATAGGATTATAAGTGAAAAGAACAATTGGCATACGGAAAACCGACCAAGCACATTCGGAAACTGTTGATAATTTATCACAATGATACATGGGTCATATGTGACTTGTACGAGCCAACTCGGGATCAATCCGAGTCTCAGTGTGGCCAGGATCAGTCTAAGTGTCTCTCTTATGTTTAAAATGGACAACATTTTAAGTACATACGGAAAACTGACCAAACACATTCGGTTTTTGTTGAAACTTTATAAGAACGATCCATGGGTCATATGTGACATGCATGAATCAACCCCGCCTCAATCTGAGACGTGGTGTGGCTAGAACCATTCAAAGTGTCTGTCTTTTCTTTCAAAAGGACACTATTTTAAGTGAAAAACATAAACTGGCATACGGAAAACCGAGAAAATGCTTTCGAAATATGTTGATACTTTAGGAAAATGATCGATGAGTCATTTGTGACGTATACGACTTAACCTTGCCTCAATATAAGGCATGGTGTGTCCTGTATAACTCCAGGTGTATGTATTTTGTTTAAAATGGACATCATTTCAGGTAAAAATATATGGTATACAAAAAACCGATCAAATTATGAATTGAATTCCAGATTCCACATATAATTGTCATCTAAATTTTAAATTGAATTCTAAATGAATTATGTATGTTTATAATTATGTTATGAATTCTAATTTAATTATGGATGTGTATAGTTATAGGATGCATTATATGTCAAATGTGTATGAATTTGTTCTCTATATGTATGTGTTAGTTGGTTATTGTAGGTAAAATAATTGTATATGTATGTGTTAGTTTATTGCAGGTATAATAATTGGATTGAAAATGGGAGGGAATGCACAAAATGAGGCCTGCTGTGCAAATTGCAGACCTGTTGTGCAAATTGCAGGCTGCTGTACAATTTTCACAGCATAGGCTATGCCAACGGTTTCAAACCATTGGCATATCATCTCTGTTTCTTTTTCTACCAATAGTTCATTGAACCGTTGGTAAAAATCATTTCCCAATGGTTTAGAAAATGTTGGGGAAGAGGATAATCCTTGGGATTACCCAATGGTTCAATCCAAACCATTGGAAAAAACTATCCCAACGGTTTGGCACAACTGTTGGGATAGGTTAGGCTTTCCCCGCCCTATCCCAACAGTTCATAGTAAACCGTTGGGAAAACCATTCCCAATAGATTACTTCCCTATGGTTTGCAGAACCATTGGTATAACATATACAAATGGTTCTGTATCCTTTCCTAATGGTTCAGAACTATTGGGAAAGAGTGTATTTCCAGTAGTGATTTCAAAATTATTTTCTTGTAGTATCACTATTCACAAGTGCCAGCACAATCTTAGAAATTTTTGCTAATAATGAAATTTTTGTTTTCTGTGATTAATCAAAGTGATTACATGGTTTGACAATCCATTTTCAAGAATAAATAAAATAAAATTTATATCACTCTATCTTGATAGTTTAAAGTTACATAATTAATGATTTAATCATGTCTCACACTATTTTTTCTTGTCCAAATAGTCCTCACTATATAATTCATAATATCGATTCTATCAAATATTATATTGAAAAGGATCCATATTTACCATATCATAACTAATATAGAGGAATTATAAAATTATTCTAATTTATTTTGGTATAATTTATTATTAACAACTATATTATCTCTCAACTCTTTAATATTTTGAGTGGAATTTCCAATCTTGAAATCCAATACTCTTTTTCCTCAACACTTTCCCCCATGTTATACCAATCAAGTTTGGGAAATTTATCTTGATGATAAATTGGTTATGTTAACATAATAATTTCATTATAACTCCCTAATAATTTAAAATAACCTAACAAGTGATAGACTAATACATTGGTTATTGGTTTTATTGAAATTCAATTGATGGAAGGCATTTTCTTATATAATATTTTATGTTAAGGGATTTTGTTAACTTATGCATAAATAGCCTTTTATTTTATTATTCATGCGCTCATGAATTTCATGTGAATGTTATATAAATAACTAAACATTTTAATAAAACAATTTATTCACTAAATATGCTTGTATAATAAATTTTTATTTTCTATTTGGTATATTTGTAAATTATTTTATGTAAAATCTTTTGTAAGTAATTAACTATACCTAATAAAATAATTATAATACAATAATTATATTTTATTTATGAATTCTTGTTAATTTATTTATAATACATGATCCCATTTAATTAAGTAACAAAATAAAAAATGCATCGTATCAATAAATAAATAACCATGCACTAATAAAATGAAATAAAAAACTGAAATGATTGTGAGATTTATTTGTTGGTTGGTTTGTTGATTTTTAATAATCCAACATTGATCCTAGAGTAAATAAATACTTGAGCCATTACATAGATCATGTTATAGCATCCACCATTTTCCAATGTATTTTCTTATTTATATCCACCTGAAGTTAGGTCCTTAACCCTATCCTCTAGCTAGTAAGTGCATCTTTTACAAATGTATACTCACATGAAAGTGATGGGCTCTAGGGACTTAGGGTCACATTAAATAATCCTTCAACACATAGACTCATAAATAATAAGGTCTGGTTATATTATTCATAGATCATCATATTTAATTAAACTATATTTTTCACATAATAAATGATGAAATAATTAATTAAATAAAACAAACAAATCCAACACATACACAAGTTGGTCAAAGTTCATGATCATTCAAAACATGAAACCACAACCACATTAAGTATTTAACTCATGTATCTATGATCATTCCATTTAATATAAATTAATGACAATTAATAAATTATTTAGTATATTAATAAATTATTTATTTAACAACAAGTTTTTTTCCAACTTATAGTCCTTGATACTTATTAAGAACACCAAAAGTAAATATTAATGAAATTAAATAAGTTCAATAAATTCATGTTTTTAAAATTATTAAGTACAAGGTGTGTACTTCATAGGTCTCACCACATGTAATATCGACATAGTATTAAATTCTATTTATAAAATTATAATATAAATCTTAACATCCACAACATTTACCATGTATTATGTGGCATGTAACACCACATCAAATTCCTCTACACACACAACATGCTAGTCCACATGGTAAAATCGTACAGTCTTTATAGAATGTATGAACACACAATATACTATTAATGTATATGGTATTTAACATTATAGTCTACATATAGTACACATTGTGTAACAAACTATTACACATCATGTTCTAGATATTAATGTTTGACATGTACTAACACAACGTATTGAACTACCCAATTGGTAGAGAATGACCTGATGTGTACCTTGAGAAGAGTGACATTTTTCACACTATGAACTCCAACTACACACTCTATAGTCCATTACATTCCATGCGGTAGGCTATCAATCAGTAGTTAGAGTTTAATTATTCTATGTATTGACCCAAATTTCATGCCATGAAATATATGGAATATACCTTTTGTTGAACTAAACGGTGTGTACTCATCCACTACAAACCTTGAAATTCTTATCAATATGTCCTCCATGCTTTCAATAAATAAAAATATGTAATGAAATATCATATTGAACCACATGACTATAAGTCTAGCAGTCAATACACAGCATGTTGTGATTTATGGGACACATGCCTCATGTGGAGAAAACCCTATCAAATGATGTATTCCTTTCTATTATATCCCATGTAATTTTGTTATGTATCTAATGAATTTGGTACCTATGGATGGGTTATTAGAGCCTAATTGATGCATTTTTATCCTGTTCATATCCATATGAAGTAAGATTAATGCACAGTCTTGACCGTTGGGCTAATAAAAAAATTTGAATAAGAATATTAATAAAAAATGCATAAAATTGATCAAATAATTTATAAATAATTTTTGGTCCCAGTGGGAAGCTGAAGAGGGGGTGAATTAAGTTTCCAATATAATTTCTATTTAAAAAAACTTAAAATTATATTTCTGAATTCATAAAAAAACAACCAAGTTAACTAAAATACTAGAAATATATAATTTTGTGTTTTTGGAAGATTTTTCAATGGCTTGATCATAGCTCAGTTAATTTTTTTAAAAATAATTTTAATTTTTAAATAAATCTAATCACTTCAAACACATTATAAAAAACAGTAATTAAATTTAACTATAAGATTAATGTTTTTCTATAGTGTTTTGAAAACTAGAAAATGTTTTTTAGAAAAAAAATTTACAAAGAAAGAATACTCATACTAGAATAAAAACAAGAGGTTTAATATCAAGTTAATTCCTAATACTCTATACATAATATTCATAAATTTTCATTTAGTTTATTGAACAATAAACATGGTCCACAACCTAGATCATGTTTTACAAACAACTATAGACATGGAAGTCCAGCCTGCACACAACCTCTTCCAAAGTTCTTCTTGGGATACAAATTATAAAAAGAATAAGAGAGAGTATATAATAATACCCAATAAATTTCATGATCTATTACTATTAAATATATATAGTAAACTAGGAACACATCAAATGTAAATAAAGTAGAGATGAATAAGTAAAGATTATGGAAGTTTTTATATAGTTCTTTATTCTTTGATCAAGTTAGAGATGATACATAACATTCTTCTTCTTTTTATGGATTGTATTTAAATATATATATGAGGATACTTATGATTTTTGTTGTAAGGTAAAATTTTTGTGTGATAAAAATAGAGTATCGAATTTGATATTAAAAAATTCTCTATCTTTTCAGTAAGTAATAAAGCATAATCAGTCAGTCAATAGTGGGATGTAGTAATCAATTAGCTAGCATACTCGAATTTTCAAATGATGCTTCCCTTAGTTTTTATAGATTTTAAAATATCTAATTATCCATTTTAGGATAATAATAAAATGAGATGCTTGCCCAAACTGAGTGAAAAACGTGGAAAGTCTAACTTTTTCTTTAATTCATCAAGTATCTATTTAGTAATAATTATTATTAACTCCTCGTATCTTGAAATTTCATCAAATACCATAGAATATCAATTGGAATGATTAATTTTAATTTTATTTCAGACACTCATGGTATCAGGAATTCAATTGGTAGTGGAAGATCTCTACCAATGATAATAGATCTGAAATAATGGTAGAAGTAGAAGAACAAGACATACAGTGTATTTACTGATGATAGAAAACATCTTACAGTGGTAGAAAAACAAGCCTATGGGTACTAACATTGATCTGATAGTAGAAAAAAATTGTTAATGTAAATAATTTGTTATAGTGGTAGATAAAGTGAACTAGAGGTAGAAAGTTATTTCTAATAGTAAAAAAGTCTTTTGATGTTAGTAGATCTTTCTGAATGTATCATAGTTGTACTGGTAGTGGCATATTTGAACTAGTGGTAAAATATTTTTATTGATTGTCGAAGATGTTAACTACTGGTAGCATGCTTAACCGATGGTAGAATGCCTAAACTAGCATCATTATCTTCGATTTAGAGAACTCTCTTGTAAGTAATGAACCTTTCATAAGAGTAAACAAAAAATTTCACACTGCACATAAGGTTAGTAAAATACTTATGTAAGGTTCAACTAAATCTATGTAAATATAATGAAGAAATCATAAACATTATATAAAGGTAAGAAAATAGTCAGAAAAGGGTAAAAAATATTTAATATATATTGTGCAAAGGTACGAAGATACCCAAGTAAAGGTAAAATCTAATTTATAAATATTTCAAATGGGTATAAAAATTCATACTTAAGGGTAGAAAATAATTACATAATGGTAAGGATAAAGTTATAAAGCCTATGTAATATTATATAAATCATACGTAAGGGTATATAGATCTTTTGTAATGGTAGAACCTAGATTACAAAGCTTACATAGAGGTAATAAAACTCTATCATAATGGTTAAAATAAATTTAAAGAGTTATGTAAGGGTAATAGAAATATTAAAATTCTTACCTATGGGAAAATATAAACATGTAGGACTTACAAAAGGGTACAAACTTAAACATTAATTAAGGAGAAATAATTTTAGAAACAAGATTTGTGAGCATTGAAATAAAAAATTTCTTGGATAAACCAAAAATATCAGAATTTTTTATGATCACAAGTCATGGTTGAAAATAAAATTCAATATTATTAGATTTCAATAATGTATAAATATATAAATTAATATAGATATTTTTTATTTTTTTAAAAAAATATGCACAAACAATGCTAAAAAATTCATCCCCATACATTAATTTACCCATAAAAATTATTTTCTCCCAATTTGGGATTTCCAAAAAGGTAGATAGGAAGAGAAAAATGGATGAGAGTAAATAATAATGAATAAAGAGGAATTAGTTTTTCTTAATAAAAAAGTCATTGAATTACTTAAAAATACAAAACACAAAATAAAATGCCCTATAAAATCCTAATAAAAGTATGACGATTCCTCATCAAGAAAAGTGGTAGGATCAATGGATTCTTTTACTTTTCCAATAGAAGAAGAAGTAGGAGTATGGAAAGAGAGGGGTGTGGGAGGAATAAATATAATTCTAGAGAAAACTGGTCCCAAATGTCTAATACCCTCAATAGAAGTAATTCTAAAAGGATTAAATGCAATTGATGTGGTGTGAAGTTATTTTGAGATAGGTTTATAAATTGAATTTTTCATAGGTATAGAAGGAGGTTAAATGAATACTCTTATGGTTATATAGAGAAAGGGCTTCATCAGATCCACAATCCGAGTGATGATTATTTCATCACACTCCATCATTTGATAAAAATCAGTATTTCTCTCATAAAAACCTTCAATAAGGGTTAAAACTCTTTTAAATGACTCATTTGTTACTTAAAATGTTTGGTAATAGGGGGAAATCTCATATTATTAACCCAAAGAATAAAATTTTAACTAATATTATTTTTTATGAAAATATTTGACATGGAATACTTTATGGCTTTGTTTATAGTTCCCCTATCACTTATCTCTTTATTTAAATATTCTCTTACCAATTTATACATATTCTCACTCTGATAATTTATGTATCTGAGATCATCTTGGTGAGAGTTATAATAATATTGTTACATAGCCTGTATCTTTTCTCTAACAATAATCCTGATCATATCAGCATCAACACCAGTCATAAAAGAGGGAAGAGATCTGGAAAAAGATGGTTAGGTTGTAGAATTATTACAACCATGATTTTATAAGTTTTCATTAATTTCTTCCAAATTAGAAAGGATCAGGATAATTTTATCAACCGACTTTTTTTTTCCACTTTAAAATGGCATATTCTCAAAAATAGTTTTGGATAGATAAACAACACCACTAATGTCAAAATCAAAGAAATGTCTTCTTTTTTGAGACTATTATCCTATAATATGGATAAATTGAGCCTAACTATGAGATAATATAACAATAATTCTTTAAAGGTATTCAAATCATATAGGTTTAGAGAGTTTTTTTAGGAAAATAATGATGTGGTGAAGAGAACTCTTCTTTAGGTGAAAATATATCCTCATGACCAGATTTATTATAAAAAAGGGAAAATCTACTAGTCCTACATCACATGTAAGTCAGATAGAGAGAAATAATTTTTAATTCTATTACTGATCTATCATTTCTACAAAGGATACGATCTCTATGAGCAATAGAAATGACAGGTCCACCATACTTAAGTGGACTAACTTCATCATGATCAACATCAGAGTCAGAATAAGTCCAAGAAAATATTATGTTGATGAATTATCCCCTATAGAAGGTGCATCCTAATCATCAACAACTATCTCTTATGTAACATTTGTGCTGCCTCAAACATCACATACTAAAAATTTCTATGTGTTTCTATCCATATCACTAGTAATTGTCTTACCAAAATTAGAAAGAGTCATGAATGCATTTTTCCCCATCCACACCTTCCATATCAACATCACATAAGGAGTCATTATATAGGGAAATAAAATCTATTGTACGCTTTGAATTTGATTCATCAAGTAGAGAAGAATTGGAAACTTTAGTTTCTGAATCATCATTTTCATCCAAAAACGTCTACTTGGAAGGTAAGGGAAGAGAAGAATCAGGGGGCCATAAGATACTTGTGGAATCTTGACTATATTAGGGTTACTACTTACCTCATTGAAAGAGAAATGAACTCTTATATTTCTTCATATACATCTTCATTCTCAACTTTATAAATAGCCTCATCCAACTCTTAATACGAAGATTAAATCAATATTTCGTTTGGATCCACGTAAATATTAACCAATTTTTTTGGTCTAGAAGGGTTTTCAATAGGGGTATATTTCTCATTAAGCCTCTCAGTATCCATTATCCAATTCACAATTCATGGATTCCAAATTACATTTATTCTTTTACAAGTGGATTAAAATAAAAAAGCAACCACATTAAGACACCTATTTTTCTCCTTTACTATGATGTCCTCTTACTTTTAGAATACAAAAAATCATGTTGGGATAGATAAGTGACTTTTTCCTTGTGGTTTGTTTGTATATCTCCATCATATGCACCACTAAATATCTAAATAGGTTTAGTTTGTCTAATATATTCATAATAAAAAAACAATATATCTTGATACCTCATAATACTAAAATCCAGCTTCTTGGGACAAAACATATGTTGAATAAACTTGAAAATAAGTCGACATTATTTATCCAGTTTCACTACCACAAAACTTCTAATAGAAACATCCCTAGTAAGTTTGAGAAGAGAAAATTCAATGAAAACTTTTCATGGCCAATTAGAAATAATATTTGATATTCCTCATATAACCCTTTAAGAAGAAATCCTAAGGATTTAGTCCATTGACATTAAGAAAACACTAGATCTTTTCTATTTATCAACACTTTGATAAAATATTTCTTATTGCCAAATGAAAACTAAAAAAAAATTATAAACCGATCATAGATAAATTGGTTGGTTATTTTTTGAAAAAAAAGATGCCATCCTTGTTCATGAATGAAATTTAAAATTATCAAAATACTTGATTCCATATAAGAAAAATATATCTCTTTCTTAACAACTACTAGCCATGACAAAATAAAACTGTTTCAAGGATCAACAGGTTGACTAGATTCTCATTTATATTTCTTGTGAGGTCGATAATCATTGAAGAAATTGAAAAAAACTTCACTTTGACCATTTCAACACAGTATCAATGTTTTATGTTTGATGGTAAAAGTTTGTGCTGACTTTATAAAGATAAAGAAAGAAAAGTTTTGAAGGAGTGTGCATGAAAGAGGAATCCTATTCAGACTCTAAATAAGGTTTTTTATAATTTATGACCTCAAACTAAATTTTAAATTTAAAAAGATCATAATTTTTTTTAAAATAAGGATTTTATGTGATAAATAATAAAAATATAAATGGTAGAACTTATAAGGGTAGAAACTTATCAATAGTACATAATAGTGCCTAGACAACGACTATAGAAAATGGAAGTAGACAATAGCAGGATGTCAACAGTAGTACCAATGACAGGCTAATGATAGAAATATTAAACTCAACCAAAAGAATTAATAAGGAACATAAAATAGTAAGTTAAAATTATTATTCTAAGGTCATATATGATATAACGTATTCTCTCAATATTCAATGGATTTATAAATATGTCAGAAAGTTGATGTTCAGTTCCAATGAACTCAAGATTTATATAACCTTTTTGAAAATGGCCTCTCAAAAAAGTCATTTCTTATATTGATGTACTTTGTACATCAATGATACAAATGATTCTTATAATTTTTTATAGAACATTAATTGTAATATTTTATAGGGACCTATCTAAATTCATGTCAATAGTCCAAAAAACTATGCACAAAAAATTTTATACATCATTGTATTTAGTTTTTGTATGGGATAATACAACAAAATTCTATTTTTTACTACACCATGATAATAAGGAATTTCTTAAAAAGTGACATGTACCATTGGTTTATTTTTATATATAACTTATAACCAAAAACACTAGCATATGAATAAATGAATAAGTTAAATACCATTATTCTAGATTATAAAAGTCCAAAATTTTTTATACTTTAAGGTATTTGAAATTAATTTTGTAAACATTTAAATGATGTTATTTTGGGTTTTCTTAAAAATAGGCACACATATATACACTAAAAAATATCATGTTGACTAGTAGTTATGTATAGAAAACTTCCATTCATACCTCTATGAATAGTTTGGTAAACTAAATTTCTATTTTCATCTATATCTAACTTACAACTTGTAATGACAAGAGTTTCACTACCTTTGGTGCTATCCACACAAAACCATTTTATAATATCTTTTGTGTATTTTATTTGATTTATAATAATTCCATATTTTTTTTGAAAAATTTGAATACTAATAAATTTTTTTAACTCACCCATTTAACTCATTTTAAATTCACATTGCATCATTTTAGAAAATTTAATACAAAATTAGTTTTTTGATGATCAGAAAATAATATCGTCAATATATATTTGAATTACTAAAATATATTTGAATTTTTTTTATAAAAATAGTAGGTGTTTCAGATCGGTTTCGAAATGCCCAACAGTTCCGTATCCAATAATAGGTGGACCTACATTCCAAAGGTAGGTGTTCGCTGGGTGGTTTGGCCAATGATGCTTAAGAGTTCACATTGGTTGAGAGGATCGGAATTCGGGCTCATCACACCTTTTTGGGGAGAATTATTTCCTGTTCCGGGACTCTCTTATAGATTTAAGAGGTATTCATTTGTTCGTGAATCTTTGGTTTATACCCAAGCATAGTATCCACAGATTACTCCTGGTTGGCAATGGTCAGCTGAATGAAGGGGTTCAAAATCATTTAGGCCTGAGGCTTACCAACCCTCATTGGATTAATGACTCTGAGGAGTTTGGACTCATTGAGACGGTGCTGGTTTGAATCCACATAACTAGGCGCTCTGGAGTTTATTTTCATTCAGGGGGAAAGATAACGACTTGGGTGTTTGGATCGAACCCATTCTACAAGATTCCTTCGTATCCTCTTGAGATGAATTAGAATCCTTGTAGTTTGGTTTGGTATGGGGCTTACACTCTAGACTACCCAGGTTGGTGCGAAGAATCGACGTGAAGATAGTCATATAGACCTTCGGTTGAGATTCAACCTCTTGGAGGGTTCCTACGTATCCCTGTGGTGGGGAGTCAAAGTCCACATAGTTCTAATGGGAGTGATGGAGAACCGATGTGAATGTGTACCCGGCGGTCTGATGGTGAACAGGCTTGAACCTCTTGGAGGATTCCTACGTTTCCCTACGGCGGGGAATCAAAGTCCACATAGTTCAGATGGGAGTGGGGCTTACGCTCCGAGGAAGCCCAGGGTAATGGATTGGGGGATTACACTCTGAGGAGGCCCATAAGAGGATTTCATGGTTGATTCTTACTCTAATCCCACATGAGTCATGCTAGGTGTGAGAAACAAGAGGCAGTAGGGGCCAGATGATCACGTCGTAAAAGGTGCGTCTATGGGAAGTGGAGTGGGGCTTAAACATGGAGCGGACTGAAAATTCGGGGCTTACTATGAGATGGATACCCATAGCGAAAAACCGCAGTGGGAGAGGGACTTGACTCCAAAGAAGGATGGAGAAGCACCCCTCCCCACTATGCCCTTCCTTGGTCGTGGTCGTGGGGAAGTACAGAGGTGCATGGGGGCTTCCTTCTGAGGGGTAGTATACCATGCCTCGAGGAGGAGAGAAGTTCCCCATTCCTAACAAGTGGAGGGGTAGAAAGGGGACTCCTAGGATCGGACTCTGCATTACCGTGTTAATGTGAACCCAGGAATGCTTCGGAAATCTGCTCAAGGGCGGGGGAAACCCCTTCGCCCCTGCTTACCGTGGGTATGTGAACTCAAAATGGCGCGCTGATGTGCCTGAGGGTTACATCACATGAGTCTGGTGGCTCCGGTGGAGGCCTCAGCTCAGTGCTGATGAATGGGACTATGAGAGACTTTCAGAGGATCAGGACGGATTGGAAGGATTTTATCTTTCTCAGGGAATGGGAACTCTGAAGGATCTAGCGGGCCACACAGGTGTATGAGTGGTGGAACCCTTTTCTTAGGGAGGTGCTACGTGGGTGGAGAGGCTGTCCGCAAACCAAAGTGGTCCACAGACTAATTGGAATTCCAAGAACCAGGTGGGTTCGCGGCTTGGCAGGTATCCCGCGAACCAGGGTGGTTCGCGGCTTCAGGTTCAGCCCGCGTACATGGTTGGTGCGCGGAGGGGTCTATGTGAGCAGCGGTGGCCAAGGGCGATGCCGGTTGGGGGGTTCATAGGTCGGGGCTTTGCCCACGTAGGAGAGTGCAACGAGGTGCGATGGATCGAAAAAGGGGCATAAACTCAATGGTCCGCGGGAAGTGCATCTGCCGAGGGGACATGTGTCACGACCCGACCCTACCCGGGCTCGAGCCGCAACTACACCAAGCCCACCTCCATAGGCTAGGGGCTGGAGACTAGTGCCGAAGGCACAACAACTCGAGGAGGCCTTTGCTTAAGTACATGTACACACACATGCCCAGCACACTCAATGCAAAAGTTCAGAGTAAAAGAAAAGACAAGAAAAGAAAAATGGAAAGTGCTATATATAAACCACAAATGTGCATCGACCTCTAAACAATAAAAAGTAAAAGCTGAAGGTAAACTGAAAAGAAAAGGGAAAAAACACACACCCAACCAAAAAGTGCCACAACCCGGCAACAGGTAAACAGAAAGGAAAACAGCTGGAAGGGTCCCCCACCTGGAACCTGACTCCGACCACCACACGCGGTCCACGCTCTTGAACTCCTGAACTCTACTTAAGTCACGACCAACCTGTCCATTGTCTGCAAGGGCACACCAAGTGCGGGCAAAGCCCAAGCAGGGGTGAGTATAAAAATACTCAGTAAGATACCCCGATGGCTCGAGGGAGCAAAAAAGGAGGTACCAAAGGGTGAGCAGTAGAGAAAATAGGGAAAAGTAAACGAGTACAACCGAAAGTTAAGTAAAGAGTACAATAGAGAGTCCAGCTCAACCAAACAAGAGATAGGAGGTTGACTCGTCCAGACACAAGGAGCTGGAAACGGTGAGAAGATGAACTTCTCGTAGAGTCTTCACTACCTATAGCGGGAGAGTAGACTCGTCCAACCACGAGAAGCTAGACATAGAAAGCACGTGGCATACCTCGTGCGTCTTCGCCTCATCTGGAAGGAGAGTAACCAAACCCAAGAAGTGGGTACTAGAACAAGGTATATAAAAATACATATGCTCAACAAGAAGCCCGAAAAAGGTCGTAAGGGGATCTCAATCCAGTAACTCAGCCCAAGAAAATGAGTATCCAACAGTCCCAAAAGTAAACACCATCGATGCCCAGCATCCTGCATGTCTGCCCCGAACTACAAGTCAAGGGGCTCAAATCACCACACCTCGACACTATCCGCTTTGGGCGGCACTGAATCACCCACACGGTTTTAGGTCACGTCACAACGATGCGTCTCGGTGGGGAAAGTGCCCCTCGTACTTGAGAGTTCCGGGTTAAGTCAAACCACACCTCATCACTGCCCCGCAGTCAAGAGGTCTCCTCAAAGTTGAAGCTGTCACATCACTGACCCGTACAAACAAAGGTCCCGCTCCGGTAGTCATGGAGTAAAGCCACAGACTAGCCTAGTATAAAGGACTGAGTCTGAAATACCAACAGGTGACCCACTACCCATCCCTGCTGGAGGGTAATTCATAATAAGATATCGGGTAACCCACTGCCCAGCCCTGCTGGAGGGTAAACCCTAATACATCATCAGGCGACCCACTGCCAAGCCCTGCAGGAGGGTAAACTTGGAATAAGCCGACAAGCGACCCACTACCCAGCCCTGCTAGAGGGTAGACCTGGAATAAGTCAATGGGTGACCCACTGCCCAACCCTACTGGAGTGTAAACCCAGAACAAGACAACATGCGACCCACTGCCCAGCCCTGCTGGAGGGTAGACCTGAAACAAGATGACGAGCGACCCACTTCACAGCCCTACTGGAGGGTAGACCCTCAATAGTCATTGGGTGAACCACTGCCTAGTCTCTACTAGAGGGTAAATCCTGAGAATTCAATAAGCAAACCACTGCCCAGCCCTGTTGGAGGGTAAACCCGAAGAAGTCGATCAATAACCCACTGCCCAGCCCCACTGGAGGGTAAAACTCAGAACTGCTCTGTCCATCTCTACTGGAGGGTACAAAACTAGCCAACTGAACATGGAGTGGATATCCCGCAACCACCCACCCTCAGAACAACTCACCTAATAGAGGTTCAGCGCCCGTTCCATCACTGGGTTCGACTGGCACTGCTACCAGCCAAACCATTGAGAACAGAACTAGGGGAAAACCCAACCCTGCTGGTCAACCCACGAGAACAGAGGAACCCTCTACGTCGCGAGAGGTCAAAATTATGCAAAGCAGAGCACGACACGCACATGGGGCCCACACGACGTGTGGCCCCAAGTCAACCCCAACCGAACGCACAAACATTCTCAGGTACAAAAAACCACATGTACCTCCAAGTGTTCCCGTATACTCCCAGAGTATACCGGGTTCCAGCCCAAAGGCTATAGTGCACACCGCACCCAACGTCAACACGAAGGCATAATGTAACAACTCCAACCTGCCACCTCAACGGCTGAGGAACAACCAACCACATCTCTTCAATCACTTACATCACTCACACATGAGTGCATGCGATCAGACGCCAAGGGTACGCTATAAACACATAGAAGAACCGCCACCGGGGCACCCTTCATATTTCCACATTTAATAAGATCGTGTATGAGCCTCTACTCTCCTGAACAGATTACACCATTGTAATCCCAATAGAAAAATACGCGAGATAGGCTACTTACTCGCTCGAAACGGTCAACCGGGGAAAAAGGTACTATTAACTATAACTAAACTCGTGTGGGGCCCACCCCAAGATCCCGAAACTGAACAAATGGATCACACCACTGCGATCTCCTCAGAAAAACACACGGGATTGACTACTCAATCGCCCAATATGGACACCTAGTGAAAAAGCTACTATTCACAATAGCCGGGTTGGGTGGGACCCACACCAAGTCCCCCAAAAAGGTCGTCCGAACTGCGCCATTGCAATGATCTCAGAAAAGCACGTAAAAATAACTACTCATTTGAGTGGAATGGATATCTGGAGTAAAAGGTACATTTCGGCTTACTGCGCACGAGCGGTACCACGCGGGACCCGCACCCCTGTCCCGAAGTGCTGGCAATGGATCGCCCCATTGCAACCCTCTCAAAAAAGTACACAAGATTCACTATTCATTATCTCGCAATGGACACCCAGTGATAACGATGTAAAATACCGCTAACTCCCAAAACGACCCTCGTGGCGCCTGCACCAGTGTGTTGAATCAAAGCGAGCAGATTGCTTCATTGCAATGCCCTCGAAAAAACACCCAAAAATGACTAATCACACGCCCCGAATGTACGTCCGATGAAAAAAGTTTTAAAAAGCTACGTATAGCTCGAACGGAGGCCCGAGCGGGCCATGCCACAACACCGAATTAATTATCCAATATTGGACTCAAAAAGACTGTCTCATTGTCGGGAATACATAGCCGTAGACGATACTTCAAACAGACACTGTAAGGGGGTTTTATCTCAGAAAAACCAATTATTAACAATAATAATAATATTATTTCTTAGGTATTTTATTGATCCGCTCCATGATACACCGAAAGATACCCAAAGATGGTCTTAAAAAGACCGTATTGAAAACAGAGGCACACTGCCACTGACGACATATGATTTGGACGACGTAGGGGGAAGTTACGCCCGATTTAGCGTTTTAATAATTATAACATTATTATAATTATTAAAATCAATTTTTTTATTTATATATTTTTTCCCTAAGGTCATTTCTCTCCCCAATTAAGGGAGATTTCCCCACGCATATCTTTCCTCCGTGTTTTTTTCGCTAACCTTCTTTTGCAGGTCAGCTCCCGAAGAGACCCACAACAATGGGTCTCCTCTTACACTAGGGTCGCGCGACCCTGGTTGTCTGGCAACTCCAGCATCGGCTGGCCACCCGGCCAGCCGCTCCTCAGAAACTCTCCCCCAAACCGCCTCACTCACCCGCACGCGCTGACGCCCTCAGCAGCCCCCAGACCGCGAGCCAGTGTCGCCCCCCCAGCTCGCCCGCGCTCCCGCAGCCCGCTCGCCGTCTCCAGCCGGCAACCCTGCTCGCCGAGCCTCCGAAGCCCGCGACTGCCTCCACTGAAGGGAGCCCGCTCCACCGCGCTCGGCCTCGCTGCCTGGAACCAACGCCTCACGCTGCTGCCAAACCGCTGGAACCCTCAAAACCTGCCAGAAAACTCCAAACCACTGGAAAACCCACAAACTTCTCCGGACCGCTACGGGCAGCACGAGACTCGAAAATTCAACCTGAAACAAGTGTCGGAAAGATCATAAAAAATTCTATGAAACCGTGGGCTTTGCTCAGAAATTTGACACATATAAATGAGTTCAAAGAAGGTGTGGGAGTTTAAAATAATAAATGCATGATCCTACCTGTAGGGGCGTAGCCTGACGCTTCGCGATAATTTTTCGGAGCTACCACGCCTCACCGGAGCTGCCACGCCTCACCGAAGAGGTGGAGGAGAGGAGGACTTCCTCCTTGAGAGATCCTACTAGAGAAGTGGAGCGGGGAGGAAGAAGGGGGGAGAGATGGGTTAAATAAGGGAAATTGATTAATCTCTTAATTAAAAACTCAACCCAAATTAAATCCGCGTCTGAAACCCCAAACACAGTGAAAATTAGGTCGTGCCTAGGGTAAACACCACATCCCGAGCACAACGGAAATCTCATATTTCTAATCCAAGACCCCATTCAAAAGTTATTGAACTTAGCCCCTAGGGCCGCCAAATTACGAAAACCCCCTGGGGCCATTTTTCACAGATAGGCCGCGCCCGCAAAACTTACACTCCTCCTAGCGTAAACGACACGATCTGAACTCAACGGTGCCCTCAGTTTCCTAATTCAAGCCACCATTTAAGAGATACTTGAGTTTAACCATTAAACACATAAATTAAATATTTAATTTATCTGTTTAACGTTCTGAAAGCGAGCGGGGGGTCCAAACGTCCCGCACCGACATGTTTTATGTCGTTCCTAGGGTAGAAACCCCATCCCGGACCCATCCGTACACTCATATATCTGATCAGAAACACCGTTTAGGATTTTTCACATTTATTTTTCGTTTACAGTGTGAACACACTGAAAATTTAATTCTAACCACACCAGTGCTTGGAATCGCACGCCTTCTAAAGGCGCTGCTCTGGAATAATATCAAAAAATATCCCAAAGTCTTTCACAGCAAAAACTGGGTTCTTACATCATTCCCTCCTTCACTATTTTCATCCCCAAAAAGAAAAACATGGGAACAACTCAGGGTACTAAGCCCACACCTGGATCTCCCGTACCCAGAAGAACTCACACCCAGCTCTGCGTGACCGCACATAGACCAAAGGATTCATCTGTTTCACACGAGGACTACACTCGCCGATGACGTGCATAAGCACACACACTTCTTCTCGGGTGAGTCACATGGGAAACGTTGTGCACCCACTCCAGCCTTTGGGGTTAGGGCAAGGCGGTAGGGAACCTCTTCATCCCTCTACACGGTCTCAAAACGGTCCGAAGGACCTCAGGGGTAGATCACCTCCCTGGTCAAACCTCTACGTCGCATGCCGCGATAAGAATCACCGCTTGGACATGGGACAATCCCCGATGATTACCTCCTTCATAAAATCCATATGGTGAAGCACCCAAGGACATCTGTTCACGCAAGATTCATAGTCGATCTCCCATGACCAAGACTCTTTTACATGCTCGAAAGGTGAAGGAGTTGCCACCATCGACTAAAGAGAAGGGTCTCATACCTTCTACTTTACCAACACACGGTTACACCTGACGCCCTGCGTCACCCTGGTATCAACTCAATCAAGTAGCGAGGAGAAAAATCACTTCACAGACATAGTCTACCAATTATACTGTAAGAAGTAGAAGAGTCACAAGGGGTACCTCTCCTCATCCCATGCTCTGCAGGATCGTAGACATCCAAGGCCCGCGACTGTCTATGGTCCCATTTGTCAGCTCCCGGAGCCTGATGTGGACCACCTGGTGGTGGTGGGAAGACCTCGTAACATCGTACCTCACCACCAGCTCCTCTCGCTCCTCTGCTAGCACCACCTCTCTGGACACTACTCCGATCACGGCGCTGCCTCCCTTGTGGTGGTGCACCTGCCGACTTCCTGAAGCTCTCTGCATGCCTGGTCGGGCAGTCTCGTGCCAAGTGACCTCACCCATCACAAGAATAGCACCGACTCTCTTCGGGCTGCACCAGTGCCCTCCGGTGCCCCTGTGATGTACTCCCACTCCCCTGAGTCCGGTTGTCAGAAATCCACCTGAATCGAGGTCCTGCTTGCCAATGCCCGCTAGCTAAGGCAGACGTCTCGGCTCTAACGTGCCTGCTGCCACCACCAACTCTAGAATGTGATAGGAAGCCCTCTGTCACCAGTGTATGCTCTAGCACCTCGACATATGTGGAAATTCCCAAGGGTACTATGACAACATGAATCACTCGGTGAAGACCCTGGTCAAACTTCCGCGTTCGGAATTTGTCGTCATGGACCATGTCCGGGTAAAATAATGCACGTACTGTGAAACTAGTCACGTACTTGGCCACCGTCATCCCTCCCTGCTGAAACTGCAGGAGCTCCTGAATCCGAACGGAGCGCAAGCAGGAGGGGAAAAACTCCTCACGAAACAGCAACTGAAATCCGCCACATGAAAGTGACGACTCGTTAAGAAGCTGAGTCATCGGACTCCACCAACGCCAAGCTACTCCACGAAAATGGGTGGCGGCCAAGGCCGCTCTCTGATCTGTCAGCATCTGCACACGCCTGAAAAGGTGAACCACTACCTATAGACAAACCTCTGCTGCCTGAGGGTCTAGCTCACCACTGAACCTCAGCGGTCTCTGCTGCTGGAACTCATGGAGTGCGCTCAACCTGCGCTCAATCTCAGCCTGCTCTACTAAAGATGTCTGCTGCTCAATAGGTGGGGGTGCTACTACCGTCCCACCCGGAGAAAGGGGCTCGCATGATGGGTCCTGGACTGTGGCCTCGTAGATCACAGGGTCGTCGTCACGAACTAAAGCTGGTATCCTAGCTGACTGTCTTTGCGGAGACATCCTGAATATTATCAAGGAGTGTCGCGGTCAGATGAGCATATATGTATATACCAATAACAACGATGGGGAGCTGACTCAAGAAAGACAGTCAAAGACTCAATCCTATGTGATGCACAAACCAATTTTCCCTACAACAAGTGTCTCAGCATGCCGAGTCGACAAGCAGGTTATCAGGGTCCTGGTAAATAAATACGTCGGTCTCCGCACAATCATTGGACTCCCTGGCCTGGGAGCCTCTCTCGAGACACGTTAACACTGTTTCCCTAAATCCCAACCAATTAATTTTATTTTAGGGACATCCGAATGGCGTCCCAAGGAACGAACCACATCTGATACCACTTTGTCACGACCCGACCCTATCCAGGATCGAGTTGCAACGAACCCAATCTTGCCTCCATAGGCCAGGTGCTAGCGACTAGTGCCGAAGGCACAACAACTTGGGGAGGCCTTTGCCTATGTACCTGTACACACACACACATGCAGCACACTCAATGCAAAAGTGCAGAGTAAAAGAAAAGGAATGTAAATAAAAAGGGAAAGTGCTATATATAAACCACAAATGCACATCGACCTCTAAACAATAAAAAGTACAAGCTGAAGTTAAACTGAAAATAAAAGGGGAAAAACACGTGCCCATCCAAAAAGTGCCATAACCCGGAAACAGGTAAACAGAAAGGAAAATAGTTGGAAGGGTCCCCCACCTGGAAATCGACTCCGACCACTGCACGCGGTCCATTATCTTGAACTAATAAGCTCCACTAAAGTCATGACCAACCTATCCGTCATCTGCAAGGGCACACCAAGTGAGGGAAAAGCCCAAGCAGGGGTGAGTATAAAAATACTCAGTAGGATACCCCAAAGGCTCGAGGGAGAAAAAAAGGAGGTACCGAAGGGTGAGCAGTAGTGAAAACAGGGAAAAGTAAAGGAGTACAACCGAAAGTGAAGTAAAGAGTACAATAGAGGGTCCAGCTCAACCCCACAAGAGATAGGAGGTATACTCGTCCAGACACAAGGAGCTATAAATGGTGAGAAGATGAACTTCTCATCGAGTATTCACTACCTATAGTAGGAGAGTAGACTCGTCCAACCACGAGAAGCTAGACATGGAAAGCACGTGGCATACCTCACGCATCTTCGCCTCACCTGGAAGAAGAGTAACAAAACCCAAGAAGTGGGTACCGGAATAAGGTATATACAAATACATATTGTAATCAAGAATCCCGAACAAGGTTGTAAGGGGATCTCCATCCCATAGATCAGCCTAAGAAAATGAGTATCCAACAGTCCCAGATGTAAACACCATCGATGCCTAGCATCCCGCACGTCTGCCCCGAACTACAAGTCAAGGGGATCAAATCACAGCACGTCGACACTATCTTCTTTGGGCGGCACTGACTCGCCCGCACGGTTTTAGGTCGCGTCACAAGGATGCGTCTCGGTGGTGAAAGTGCCCCTCATTCTTGAGAGTTCTGGGTTAAGTCAAACCACACCTCATCACTACCCCACATTCGAGAGGTCTCCTCAAAGTCGAAGCTGTCACATCACTGACCCGTACAAACAAGGGTCCCTATCTGGCAGTCCCGGAGTAAAGCCACAGACTAGCCTAGTATAAAGGACTGAGATTGAAATACCAACGAGTGACCCACTGCCCAGCCCTGATAGAAGGTAATTCATAAAAAGATATCAGGTGACCCACTGGCCATCCCTGCTGGAGGGTAAACCCTAATACATCATCAGGAGACCCAATGCCTAGCCCTGTTGGAGGGTAAACCCTAATACATCATCAGGTGACCCACTGTCGAGCCCTGCTGGAGGGTAAACCTGGAATAAGCCGACAAGTGACCCACTTCCCAGCCCTACTGAAGGGTAGACCTGGAATAAGTCGACGGGTGACCCACTGCCGAGCCCTGCTGGTGGGTAAACCCAGAACAAGACAACATGCGACCCACTTCCCAACACTGCTGGAGGGTAGACCTGAAACAAGATGCCGAGCGACCCACTGCCTAGCCCTGCTGGAGGGTAGACCCTCAAGAGTCATCAGGTGACCCACTTCCTAGTCTCTGCTAGAGGGTAAACCCTGAGAAGTCAATAAGAAACCCACTGCCCAGCCCTGTTGGAGGGTAAACCCGATGAAGTTGATGAGTAACCCACTGCACAGCCCCACTGGAGGGTAAAACTCAGAACTGCTCTGGCCATCTCTACTGGAGGGTACAACACTGGCCAACTGAACACGGAGTGGGTATCGTGCAACCACCCAACCTCAAAACAACTCACTTAATAGAGGTTCAGCACCTTTTCCATCATTGGGTGCCACTGGCACCACTACCGGCCAAACCATCGAGAACAAAACCAAGGGAAAACCCAACCCTACTGGTCAACCCATGAGAACAGAGGAACCCTCTACGTCACGAGAGGTCAAAAGTACGCAAAGCAGAGCACGACATGCACATGGGGCCCACACAACATGTGGCCCCAAGTCAACCCCAACCAAACGCAAAAACGTTCTTAGGTATAAACTA
Organism: Viscum album; assembly: GCA_963277665.1. NCBI lineage: Eukaryota > Viridiplantae > Streptophyta > Magnoliopsida > Santalales > Viscaceae > Viscum > Viscum album. Next base: position 1,153,482,604 of record OY728155.1, on the reverse strand, counting down.
CCACATGTACCTCCCACTGTTCCTGTATACTCTCAGAGTATACCAGGTTCCAGCCCAAAGGCTATTATTAACACGACACCCAACGTCAACGTGAAGGCGTAACGTAACAACTCCAACCTACCACCTCAATGACTGAGGCACAACCAACCATATCTCTTCAAGCACTTGCATCACTCACGCATGAGTGCACACGGTCACACGCCAAGGGTCTGCTACAAACACGGTAGAAGAACCACCACCGGGGCACCCTTCATATTTCCACAATTAATAAGATTACGTATGAGCCTCTGCTCACCTGAATAGATTACACCGCTGTAATCCCAACGAAAAAACACGCGAGATAGGCTACTTAATCGCCCGAAACGGTCAACTGGTGAAAAGGTACTATTCACTGTAACCAAACCTGTGTGGGGCGCACCCCAAGATCCCGAAACTGAACAAATGGATCACACCACTACGATCCCGTCAGAAAAACACACAGGATTTAATACTCAATTTCCCAAAATGGACACCCAGTGAAAAAGGTACTATTCACTATAACCGGGTCGGGTGGGACCCAAACCAAGTCCCCAAAAAAGGTCGGGCGAACTTCGCTGTTGCAATGCTCTTGGAAAAACACGTCAAAAGAACTACTCACTTGAGTGGAATGGATATCCGGAGTAAAAGGTACATTCCGGCTTACCGCGCACGAGCGGTACCACGCGGGACCCGCACCCCGGTCCCGAAGCACTGGCAACAGATCGCATTGCAACCCTCTCAAAAAAGTACATAGGATTCACTATTAATTCGTCCGCAACGGACACCCGGTGATAAAGATGGAAATCACTGCCAACTCCCAAAACAACAATCGTGGGGCCCGCACCAGCGTGCTGAATCAAAGCGAGCGGATTGCGTCATTGCAATGCCCTATGAAAAACACCCAAAAAAGACTACTCGCACGCCCTGAACGGACGTCCAATGAAAAAGTTGTAAAAAGCTACGTACAGCTCAAACAGAGGCCCGTGCGGGCCACACCTCATCTCCGAATTAAGTATCCACTATTGGAATCAAAAAGACTATCTCATTGTCGGGAATATGCAGCCGTAGACGATGCGTCAGACATACACTATATGGGGGTTTATCTCAGAAAAACTAATTATTAACAATAATAATAAAATTATTTCTTGGGTGTTTTGTTGACCCGCTCCACGATACACTGAAAGATACCGAAAGTTGGTCTTAAAAAGACCGTATTGAAAACAGAGGAACACTGCCACTAACGACATAGGATTTGGACGACGTACGAGGTAGTTACGCCCGATTTAGCATTTTAATAATTATAACATTATTACAATTATTAAAATCAATTTTTTTATTTATATAATTTTTTTCCTAAGGACGTTTCTCTCTCCAATTAAGGGAGATTTTCCCACGTGTTTCCTTCCTCAATTTTTTGTTAACCTGCTTTTGCAGGTCAGCTCCCGCAGAGACCCGCAACAGCGGGTCTCCTCTTCCACCAGGGTCGCGCGACACTGGTTGTCTGACGACTCCAGCACCGGCCGGCCACCCTGCCAGCCGCTCCTCCAAAACATGCCCCCAAACCGCCTCGCTCACCCGCATGCGCCAATTCCCTCAACAGCCCCAAGAACGTGAGCCACCGTCTCCCCCTAGCTCACCTGCGCTCCCACAACCTGCTCGCTGTCTCCAGCAGGCGACCCTGCTCGTCGAGCATCCGAATCCCGCAGCTGCCTCCGCTGAAGGGAGACCGCTCCTCCGCACCTGGCCTCACCGCCTGGAACCGACGCCTCATGCCGTTGCCGAACCGCCAGAACCCTCAAAACCGGCCGGAAAACTCCAAACCACTGGAAAACCCTCAAACTTCGCCGGACCGCTGTGGGAAGCTTGGGACTCAGAAATTCAACCCAAAACAAGCGTCAGAAAGATCATAAAATGTACTACAAAACCTTGGGATTTTCTCGGAAATTAAGCAGCATTTAGACACATAGAAATGGGTTCAAAGTAGGTGTGGGAGTTTAAAATAATAAACGCACGATCCTACCTGTAGGGGCGTAGCCTGACGCTTCGCGACGATCTGCCGGAGCTGCCACGCCTCGCCGGAGCTGTCGCGCCTCACCGGAGAGGTGGATGAGAGGAGGAATTTTTCCTTGAGAGCTCCCGCTAGGGAAGTGGAGAGGGGAGGAAGTAGGGGGGAGAGATGGGTTAAATAAGGGAAATTAATTAATCCCTTAATTAAAAACTCATCCCAAATTAAATCCGCGTCTGAAACCCTAAACGCAGTGAAAATTAGGTCGCACCTATGGTAAACAACACCCCCCAAGAAAAACTAAGATCTTAGAATTTTAATCCAAGACCCCGTTCAAAAGTTATTAAACCTAGCCCCTAGGGCCGCCAAATTACGAAAACGCCCCTGGGGCCATTTTTCACAGACGGGCCGCGCCCGCAAAACTTACACCCCTCAGAGGGTAAATGGCACGATACAAATTCAACGGTGTGCTCAGTTTCCCAATCTGAGCCACCGTTTAAGAGATACATGAGTTTAACCATTAAATGCATAAATTAATTATTTAATTTATCTGTTTAACGTTTCGAAAGCGAGTGAGGGGTCCAAAAGTCCTGCACTAACATGTTTTATGTCATTCATTGGGTAAACACCCAATTACGGACCCATCCGTACACTCAGATCTCTGATCTGAAACACCGTTTAGGAGTTATCACATTTATTTGGCGTTTCTAGTGTGAACGCACGGAAAATTTAATTCCAGCCACACCGTGGATCAGAATCGCACGTCGTCTGAAGGCGCTGCTCTGGAATAATATATAGAAATATCCCAAAGTCTTTGGCAGAAAAAAATGGGTTCTTACAACATGGTTCGTGGTCTTATTTTCTTCGTTATTTTAGGTTCGAAGTTCACCAAGTTGTTATGCATTTTCAGTTACTTAATAATTCGCTTTCAGCTTTATACTTGTTCTGGTTCGCGAACTGGAACATCACTATTTGCGAAATCCTAAGCTCCTTCCTTTGAAATCCTTCCACCCCAATCTGATCGATCTCCCAAAGTTTCCTCCTCTAGCTCTTCCCCCTCGATCTCCTTTTATAGAGTGGGGAAAGAGATATATCTGTGGTCATGCGACACCTTTTGTGGAGGCCCATGATCAAAGACCAGGTTCACAGATGACTTGGGAAATCCACGACTCATGGTTCCATTGAATGCGCCTCCCCCCGCAAACCAAACTAGCTCAGGGAGTACTTCACATCCGTGTAGGGTTCTGCCTCCATTCCGTGAACGACAGCGGATGTGGGTCGGGATGGTCAACACGGTCCGTGGCTGGGGCAGTTCGTGGTGGTGGACTAGTTTGGAACCTGTCCTACTTCGCACCTGCGGAGGATCTCCACCTCCATTCCGCGAATGACAGCAGTCTTTAGAGGGGGTGCTTCATGGAACCATCCACGTGGCGTTATCATTGGACCGGGTTGCAGACCGGTTTACCTTGTGCCATCTTTCTAAAATTCTTCATAATTTTCCCCAATTCTTTGGGTAAAATTGGGTAGGATATTCCTTGGTTCAAAGGGGAATTATCATTCTCTTTTGCGGATTTTTAAGGACCCTACAAATGCCCCCCATCGGAATGGCATCCGATCGGAACGAAGAGGAGGCCATTCTGATGCAGAGTTGTCCTGAAACTTGGATAGTTTGTGGTAGGGGAGTGTACCCAGTAGGGGGCCACTCCTATAAATACGGGGGCCCTCCATTTGTCTTTTACCAGATTTTTCACGAAACCAGTGCCCTCTTTCTTTTCTTCGCGTGCTCATTCCATCACGAAACGCCTCGTCTGCGGACCATTTTGCACTTCCATGAACCATTCCTCGTTCTCGATTTCCGTCACTCACGGACCAATCTCTCAACCGAGAATCAATACTTTTAATTAATTAAAAAGTAAGTCACGCCGGACCGCGTTGGAACTCGCTCCGCGGTTTCTATGGTCCAAAGTCTGAAGCCTTTGAGACTTTGAAAATTTCTTATGTCTTCCGAACCTAATTATTCAAATCCGAGATTAAAATTCTGCGGAGCAACCTAGTTCACGGTTTTCTGCCCAACGCTCTGCAGGACAAAGTACCACAGACCTCTTCCGCGTAGAGTTGGTTCATGGGATGCAGTCATCACCAACCATATTTTGAGGCCTATTTGCAGTCCTCGTCATGGTATTTTTTCCAGATTTTATTATTATGGACTAACCATTTTCTTGGTTTTTATAATGCAGGGAGAAAACATGGTTCCCCCTTTCCCTGCACCCAGGTCTGCTGTCGAGCCTCTCCCAATTAGCAATCATCTCCTGAAGGATGTGTCCAGCTCTGTTAAGGATAGAATCCACCACTCCCCACTGTGCTCCTTCCCTTCCAGTCTTCTCTCTGAGTCACAACGGGAGTACCCATTTTCCAATAGCCTTTCTACCTACAGGATCAGTTTACTGTCCGATATGCCGATTCTAGTACCATCTCATGACAACAATCCTACAGCATGGATATTTACCAGAACTATCCCTCAATCTGTGATATCTGCTAGAGGGTGCCCTTCCGTAAGGGATACAGCTACCAGATCTATGTTGAATCACCTTCCTGTGTCCCCAATAGGGGAACAATGTCAACTGGATGGGACAATTCATTTTTATTGGAGATTTTATCAAAATTCTATGGTAAAAAACCAGCATGGATGGTTAGAAGACTGAGACCTTAGGCCCGAAGGGTCATTTAAGTCATTAGATTGCGGGTGGCCCTTCTAGGTTCGCCAGAGCTGTGAAGAGTTTGTAGTAGAGTTGCGAGCCGTAGGCTTGTATGAAGCTACCTGGGTGTCCCAAACCTATACCCATCAGCCTCAAGCCCTCACTAGGCAACTTATGGGATGTTGGATTCCGGACACCATCACAATTCATTTGGTCCATGGTGAGGTGGGTATTAGTCTTTGGGATGTCTTCCAGATTTCAGGGGTCCCCATATTTGGGGGTATGTATGACGAATTCCTACCTACCTCCTCAGTATGGAACGATGAAGAGAGGACTCCCCCTTTGGTGAAGCAGCTTATTGACCATGCCCAGAAGCATTCAAAGGATACGTCTCCGAAACAGCTTGTCCAATATCTTGAATGAGTCAAGGATGTTTCTAGAGAGAGAAAGTCTATGGCTCTCCCACACAGGCCCACAAACTACCCTACGATGGAGTCCCGAAGGCATAAGGGCAACTACTGGCTGATCCTAGAGGAAGGCCAGTTCAACGACTACGGCTGGGAGCTTGTTCTGGACGTTGATTGGTTTCTTCATCTGGTGGCATTTCTGGACATGTTTGTGAGGGGCTAGATATTTCCCGTACGCGAGACTGGTGGTGTGCGGGTCTCTACTTTATTCATGGCAGCACAGCTGGATACCAGCGACGTCATCAACTTGGTCATCCCAGTATTGGCTAGGATTTATCGGTTGCTTAGCATATTACCGCTTGGACCCGACCAAACCAGGTATCCGGCCCTTTTCAAATTCGCTGGGGATGGTTGGGAGCCCATATAAAGAACTGATACACTTTCATCAACCCTCTTCAGATTCCAGGAACCTTATTCCGACTGCAGTTGTAAATGACCAGCGGGGTCATGCCCAATGAGTGGGTGACCCAAGAGAAGGTTGGACAACACACGGTTCAGATTATGCGTCTACTGTCGAGTCGGATCTCGAGATTTGATCATTTCAATTTCCAACCATATCCATCCTCGACTTGTGCAATTAGGAATACCATATCGTATGAGTTTTGCAAGTGGGGGTACCTCTTTTTCCTCTGAGAGGGCATTCTGGTGGCCCGTATCGTTGGGGAACTGATCTGAAGGGGTACACGCCTTGCCAATTCGGGCTTCAATTTGGTTGCGTCCAGGAACTGTGTCCTCCCACACTCAATGGTGCACATGAGAACTGCCATTAAATGGTGGCCAAAAAACTATGGTTAATGTTTACCCGGGAAGATACTGGCTGCGAGGTTATGACTCCTGTGCTTACAGACTTTATCCCTTTCTTTTCCAAGGGCTATACTAACTCCTGGGTGCAGTCATACCCGAATGGCCAACAAGGGCTTTGGGTGACCACTGTCGCAAGTCCTAAGCCATCGAAGGGAAAGAGGAAGTGAAAGGGGGATAGTTCCTCAACCCGGCCGGGCAAGGTTCTTCGCAACCCTACCAGTCCCGTGCTTCCGGGGAAGATTTTAATGGACCTAGGTGTATCCTCTCATGCCCTCGAAGCTTCCTAGAGGGAGTTGGTTATTTTCTGCGGATGCTGCCTTTCTGACGTCCTGGGGTCAATGGGATGAATTAAAAGGTCTATTATCCTTTCGCAGCCAATACCCCTGTTCTCTGTGGCAGTATCTCCAGGAATTGGAGGTGTCATTTGACGGGATGGGCTACATATCTACTCCTGTTGACATTCTTTATGATGCGGACTTGGAGAGGGCCAAGTGGTATCTCTCGGACCTTGAGGCATACGTTCATGCACGCCGAGGTTATGCAGTATTAACTCATCGAGTCCAGGCCATGCTGCAATCGGTGAGTGATGAGGAGGAGGAATATAGTGATCACCATTCATGGGGTGATGATTTCGGTGGTCCCCCTTCCGCGACTGAAGCAAGGGAATTCCCCCAATGCAAGTGAGGTCCCACCCACAGGTAGCTCTAGATATTTCTAGGGTGGCGGCAAGATCCAGAAAACAAACATGACCATTAGAGCCCCCTCCAAGACCTGTCACTGCCTGACCTTCTTAGGTTGATCCTCCCCGGTTAGTCTTTTCTATTACAGCTGCATTTCCGATTGCTTGCAGGATTTAGGATGACCTAAGAGTTAGGGCTCAGATGAAGAGGTCTCGGCTTTACTCCAAATGGGCACTCTGAAGCATCCGGGTATTGGGATGATCTTTGCTCCACCCCACTTGCTGTTGGAAGAGAATCTGGATGAAATAGTCACCTCATTGAAGGAGATGGACGCATACGTTCATTCAATCCAGAACCAGCTTTGTAGGACTACCTAGGTATCCATGATGATAAGACATCCTGAATCGTTCGATCCTAAAGAAGAGGTTGTCATGTTCATCCATTCTGGCTTTCCTCCTCCTTTACTGTGAACGTTCTAAAATTTCATCCTTTTATGCAGGGTGCTAAGGATTCCCAGGGGGAAATTCCTTCCCCGGAGTATACTCTATGTGGTAACGCAGTTGGAGAAAATGTTCTTTCGTATACGGGGATCATTGAGGAGGGATCTCCTGGAATGGATGAGCTCATGGAAGTGACCATTACAGACCCAGCTAGGGTATTTCCTCCTCCGGCTCCTCTCCACATTCTACACAAAGAACTGTCGCCTGGGAAGATCCAGAGATGTCAGCAGGTGCCCCGTTTACCGAAACTAATCAGAGAGGGGATTTCTGGTAATCATGACTTCCCATTTCCTCGATTTCAAACTCGTATATTCGGATTCTATCAGTTATTAACTGTTTTGGTGCATGGTGTAGGGCTTCTTAGAGACCTGGCCATGGCTACCCCAGCGGTCATACCTTTTCCCCCTTATCATATGAGGGATCACCTGCAACCACACCCGGGCATGACGAGATGGTGGGCCCTGCTAGAGGATCTAGTGACGTGGACACTTTACTTCTACCTTCATCAATCAGAGATACGTCAGATGGGGAACAACTAGAAGTTGAGACTCCCACTAACCGCACGACATCTATAATCGTGGGGGAGGACGGGGTGCCCGTGATTACCTAATAGGCCTCAGATCCAACAGGGCCTACTGACACAGACCCAATGGATCCTGTGGTGTTGGAGGAAGAGCCTTCCATCAGGCCAGTTGTCGGTAACCCAGAGTGGGCCATTATTTTGTTTACCAGGGGAGTGATTTCCCCGGGCTTGATCTCCGTAGCTGACTGCTTGGGGACATATTTGGGAGTTGCTGGCCTTGGCTATGGCCTTAGGCCCTGGACACCTCTGGGGGTCCCCAGGAATCCTTTTCGTCTCGAAGATGTAGCATCTTCTTCGAGTGGCCACGACGGCGCAGAGCTTGAGGATACCAACACCTTGAAGACCAGGGGTAAGTTTCTCAACAAATTTCCACCGACTCTTTCCTATTCCCTTTTTTGATTGGGGATACTTATCTGTCTTATCGACTCTCAGGCTTTAGGACCACGACCTTTGGCGTTGGTGATTGTGTTGTCAGATCCGATCGTGCCTGTGACCACAACTGCTGAGGGTGAAGTTTCCACTGCGCCAGAGTTTGCGGGTGAAGCCGTATCAGGTCCCTCCTTGGTGAAGTTCATCCCTGAATACATATATTCATCATGGAGTGACTCCGAGCCCGATCAAAAAGTCCTTTCTAGTCATCTACCTGCTCGCCAAAGGGTTTGGGAGAAAATTTGGAAGCTGATTTCGCAGACACCCTTAGCTGAGATGCCGACCAAATTACCGAAGTTGCGTAATCTGTTTACACTACTGGGATTTGACATCTTTGAATACCATGGTATTTATGATATAATCAACAAGTTGTTCGCTGACCAGGAATGACTGGGTGGTTTCAAATCTCACCTTTCTCCTGCTCAATCTGAAGCCTATCTTTCCGTGACCCGACAACTTTTGCTAACAGAGGCTCATGATATTGCCGGGGTAGTTGCGAGACTCCAGGGAGATGTCATTAAGCAGCGTTCTAGACCAGAGGTGATGAAGAATGACATACAGAAGATATAGCTGGAAGAGACTAAAGTCACCTCCATAATTGAAGAAGGGGAGTGATGAATGGAGGAAGAGATGAGGGCGAGTTCAAAGGTGGCTTAGGTGGCGGAAGCATTGCAGGGTAGTGCAGAAGCTGAGACAACCTTACTGCAGAATCTATATCAAGCAATCGAGGATTCTCATCAGTGCCTGATATAACTTTGTGAATCCGTTGAAAACCTCCTGTAATAATCTTTCATTCCATAGAAGGATCCAAATTGTGGATTCCCTTCTTAACAACTTTGTTATGGAACAAAGAAATGATTTTCCTCAGCTCTCTTGTTGGCTTCTCCCGTGACAGGAATTATTTTGTGTAATTGCTGTATTTGTTAATTAACAGAACTTAGAATTATCAGAGTTTAGGATGATTGATAAAAATAAAAGGAGCTCTAACTATTGCCTGGATCATGGGATCCAATGAGCATAGTTGGACTATTTCTAGGGTTTTGTAGAAAAACCCCACAAAATTTGTGTCTTTTCATTTAATACCCTAATTTTTTCTGGGCCCATTTGGTGTGGACCCAGCAGGTATGTGCCGAATTTTTCTTAGGCCGCCCTTTTCGGGTTTTCAGCCTAATAGGCATTATGCCTCTTTTGGTGGGAGGCTTAAAGTCCCGCAGAAAAGACTGTCATTACTAATGTTTTAGGTCGAAAAACTTTGACCAGGTATGGTGGGGAGAGGGCCCCAATGAGGTTTGGTTGATTAAAAGATGTCCCGATATCCTTCAGACGAACATGGGGGGAGCATGTTTAAATTTGAACGACATTCAGGGTGTGTGTCAAGGAATGAGAGCCTTATCGGTGTACATAGGTGGGAAGAGCATCGCCTAAGGAAATATTGACTTTGGTAGAGGGGCCATGGGTGATCAATATGCAGAGTCGCTGAGGGAATGGTATGTATAGTCATGAAAAGGTGTCCTTTAGTCAATGACTCTCCATTTCTGATGGCCTGAGGACTTTATGGAAGTCCATCTTATAGAAACCACCATGGGTGGCTTGGAGAATTATGAAAACCACCAGGGGTGGCTCAGAAATGGTGTGTGATGTCTGAAAGGGTCTGATAACATCTGTATTAATCAGGAATATGGACACAGGGTCCCTATCCTACAAATTTATCTAGCATAAAGGAAGGTTGGAGCTTGGCTCAGTTTAAATTTATGAAGCCTAGACATTCTTAAAAAATGGAATGGCTTCTCCTGGTTCTCGGTAATCTCTTCAGAGACGTTCCACTATATTCAGGAAGGGTTATGAAAGAGTTTGGTAAACTGTATCTCAGAGGGTTCCCGGATCCCAGGATGGACATGGGGGCTTAGGGGACAAGAGGAATACGGAGAGAAGCATTTCCTAAGGAAATATTGCCTTTGATAGACGAGCCCAGACAATCAATATGCAGAGCCACTGATGACATTGTAAGCATAATCATGGAAAGGTGTCCGTTGGTCAATGATTTCATTCTTCTGATAGCTGTGAAACTTCAGGGAAGTTTGAGATTCAGTACCACCAAGGGTGGTTTATGAGGGTGCGTATTTTTCTGAATACAGAGTATGGGTTATGAGGAGAAGGTGCCTGGATTTGGGAGAAACATCTAGGCTAAATTTTCTTGAAAATGGGTGAATTCATTACTTCTCATGCTGGTGTGAGATGGTGTTTTATGTAGGTCTGACCCGTGCACTATGGGACAAAGAAAAGCCTCTATTCCTTACTAAACCTACGACAGGTTTGACCGTGCAGTTTAACATCATGTAGAAAAGATGACTTCCGTGCAGTTTAACTTCATGTTGTAAAGATGAGGAGGATTATTAAAGGATGTTGTGCAGTTTAACGTCATGCCACGAGGATGGGGTCATTTTTAAACTAGTAAAAATGCATGTATTCGGAGGCATTTCCCTGGATGTTTAATGCTTGGCCTTTGTATCTTCATGCCAAACGGCCAAGATGTTCTGTGTAGTTTAATATCATGTGGTAAGGACGTAGTTTCAAAGGCCTCTCTTGATCAGAATGTAAACGGGCTTGAACATCTTGGCATTCCCAAGACATGGAGAGGGGTTGATTGGTGTAAATCATAGTTCTAGGGATTCTTGGATCATGAGAAATGATAGGGGGCTCTGAGGCCGGTAAGCGTACGGAGCTAGAAAGAGTATCACCTGAGGAAATATTTCCATTGGTAGACAGGCCATGGGCTATCAATATGAAGAGCCGCTGAGGGAATGGTATGCATAGTCATAAAATTGTGTCCACAGATCGATAACTTTCCACTTCCGATGGCCATGAGTGATTACGAGGATCTGCGATTGACCGGGCCACGAAATCTGTCGTTTGGTAAGGAAATGTCTGGACATGTCGGGGATGTTCGTCCCTGGTTGCTGTTAAAGCATAGATAAATCCCTGCACTGATTTATCTTTCCCGTGGCGGTGTACCATTATTCCATTTAGTATAACGTCATGCGGTAAGGACGAAGTACTCCTAGTTTAGCAGTCATAGAGCTCGGACCAATGGAGTGACTATTGCTGCAGTCACTCGAAGGATAACTGAGTTACCATGCCCTGATATACTCTGAACTGGGTGGGGGATGAATTTTGTAAATTGTAACTATGAGGTTTCCTATATTAGGAGATGTGGTGTGGGGCCTCTGAGGCTGGTAAGAGTATCGAGCTAGGAAGAGTATCGCCTGAGGAAATATTTCCTTTGGAAGATGGGCCAGGGGCTATCAATATGAAGAGTCACTGAGGGCATGATATGCATAGTCATGAAAAGGTGTCCCTGGGTCGATGAATTTCCACTTCCGATGGACATGCATGATTATGAAAATACTATAATGCTCACAGTACAGAGTTCGACATGTGGGGATAATGGTGTTCAAGCATACATGAAACATCTTCACTGTAATTGTTCGTTGAGTCAAAGTAGTCTAGCCCTAGCTTGATGTTCGTAGATGCATGTCGTCATGTGAACCATGGGCAGATACATAGGCTAACCAGGTAGGGATACCCTGGAAACGTTTGGATGTGAAAAGGGGGATGAACTTTTAAACCACTACGCCATAAATTTCTGGATCAAGAGATATGATAAGGGTGCTCTGAGGACGGTAAGTGTACAGAGCTAGGAAAAGTATCGCCCGAGGAAATCATGCCTTTGGTAGATGGGCTAGGGGCTATCAATATGCAGAGACGCTGAGGGTATGGTATGCATATTCATGCAAAGGTGTCCATGGGTCGATAAATTTCCACTTACGATTGCCATGAATGGTTATGAAGATCCATAATTATCCGGGTCGTGGAGTCTGATGTATGGAGAGGATGTACCCAAATGTGCCAGGATAATTCTCATCATGTTTCGCCATATATCTTGGGTGGGTCGTGATGAAGTCCATGCAGTTTGACATTGTGTGGTGAGGACAGGGTCCATGCAGTTTAACGTCGTGCGGTGAGGATGTGGTCTATGCAGTTTAACGTCGTGCAGTGAGGACGTGGTCCCTACAGTTTAACGTCGTGCAGTGAGGACGTTGTTCATGCAGTTTAACATCCTGCGGTGAGGATGTTGTCTGTGCAGTTTAACGTCATGCGGTGAGGATGTTGTCTGTGCAGTTTAGTGTCATGCGGTGAGGATGCGGTCCGTGCAGTTTGACGTCGTGTGTTCAGAACGTGGTCTGTGCTGTTTAACATCGTGCGATGAGGATGTGGTTTGTGCAGTTTAACATCGTGCGGTGAGGACATTTTAATAAAATATATTTTCTTGGAGGTTAGGCTAGGAGATAAGACATTGGTGTTTCTACGTATCCTGTGAGGGCAGAAATCAAGCCACACATAGTTCTTTCCTAAATACACCCCGTGCAGGTCTGGCCTTAACACGGGGGAAAGAGAATTTTTAACTTCTTATCCGTGCAGTTTAACGTCTTGTGGTGAGGATGAGGAGTACTCCCTGTGCAGTTATGGTCCATTCATGGGGGAAAAGGCTTTTTAACTCTCATATGGGGATGGATGGGCTAGGGTGGGGGACCCTGGAGTCACACGTATCCTACGAGGGCAGGAATCCAGCCTCACGTAGTTCTATAAAGTCCACGTAGTTTAACGTCATGCGGTGAGGACGAAGAATACACCCCGTGTAGGTTTGGTCCATACACAGGGGGAGATAGCATTTTTTTTGAATGGATGGGCCAGGTTGGGGAACCCTAGTGTCACTACGTATCCGTTGAGGGCAGAAATCCAGCCTCACGTAGTTATTTTGGGGAATACACGCAGCGCGGGTCTAGCACGTATGAGGGAAGGGGGTATTATTGGATTCGTTGGAGGTGGCTGGGCCGGGGTGTGAAATTCTGGCATCACTACGTTTCCAGCGAGGGTAGGAATCAAGCCATACGTAGTTCTTTGAAAGATGTACACCCCGTGCCGGGCTGGTCCACACACAGGGGAAGGGGGCATTTTTGTTTAATTTTATTCCATTTGGGAGTGGATGGGCTAGGATAGGGTATTCCTGACATCGCTACGTATCCTGCGAGGGCAGGAATCAAGCTGTACGTAGTTTTTTTTGGAGTAAACACCGTGCAGGTTTGGTCCATTCACAGGTGAAAGGGGCGTTTTTAATCTTATTACCTGTGGGTGGATGGGCCAGGATGGGGAACCCTGGTATCTCTACGTATCCTGTGAGGGCAGGAATCAAGTTGTACGTAGTTCTCCGAAACCCGTGCAGTTTAACGTAGTGCGGTGAGGACAAAATACTCCTAGTTTAGGATCATAGAGTTTGGACTATTGGGTGCTTGCAAGTTTAACGTCCTGTAGCTCAGAAGATAACTACTTTCAGTTATGCCGGTGGGGACTAAATACTCTTAGTTTAAGGTCATATAGTTTGGACCATTGGGTGCTTGGCAGTTTAATGTCCTGCAACTCAGACGATAATTGCTTTCAGTTATGCCGATGAGGACGAAATACTCTTAGTTTAAGGTCCTAGAGTTTAGACTGTTGGGTGCTTATAAGTTTAACATCCTTCAGCTTAGACTATGGTCATTTTACTTTTCTATGCGAAATACTTCTTCAGGAATATCGCATTTATAGGATCCGTAGTGAACTACTCGTGCATGGAGATCAAGGCATATGCTCCATTGGAGTAGACCTTGTGTACAACATACGGTCCCTCCCACTTGGGATCCAACTTTGGAGGTTTCTATCCAGGTATCATTGGGGTCCGGAGGACCAACACCAATTCTCCTTCCAAGAAAGACTGAAGACAGACCTTTTTATTTAAGGCTCGTGCTATCCAGCTCTGGTATACTTTTATATGGTGCAATATCTACAACCTCTTCTCGTCTAGTTGTTCCAATTCACCTAGCTGCTTTTCCGATTGCTAATCGTTGGATAATTGATCACAAATGGAAACACGGAGCGAGGGAAATTGGAGCTCAATGGGTAGAACCGCTTCTGTTCCATATACTAATTAGTACGGAGTAGCCCAATTAGTGGTGCGGATTGTTGTTCGGTAAGCCCACAATGCATGGTGGAGTTCATCCGGCCAAAAATTCTTGTCTTTGTCCACCATTTTCTGGAGAATGTTGGACAAGGTCTTGTTAAAAGCCTCTATCTGTCTGTTGGCCGCTACGTGGTGGCAGGACGAGTGGTTAGCCTTGATACCATATTCTTGGTATAGTTTCTCCAATTCAGAAGACCAGAAGTTGGTGTCGTTATATGTCAGTATGGTATGAGGGACACCAAATCTGGCGATGATATTGGTTTTCACAAAGCTGACAATGTTTCTCGCCCCGACTTCCTTGAGGGGTATAGCTTCTACCCATTTGGAAAAGAAGTCGGTTGCTGTGAGGATATACTTCAGCTGTTTGGCTGTGGCGGGAGGATATGGTCCCACGACATCCATTCCCCAAATGAAAAATGGCCAAGAGTACTTATCCTGATGAAGTAACTCTGGGGGTTGATGTATGAAGTTGGCATGAATTTGGCATGAGTGGCATTTTTCAGTAAAGTGCTTGCAATCTCGTGCCACGATGTACCAATAGTACCCAAGCCTTCGGACCTAATGGGAATGCTTGGACCCCGGATGATATACCCCACATACTCCGGCATGTACCTCAGTCATGATGGCAACCGTTTCTTCTCAATCAATGCATATGAGGAGGATTCCATCGAGGCCTCGTTTGTTGAGGACCTCTTGCTGACCCGTGCTGCTATATAGGACAAAGTTGATTTCCCTTCTCCGTATTTTCTCTTATTAAGCCCTGTCTGATGGGAGTTCCCCCTATTGAAGGTAGTTTGCAATGGGGGTCATCCAGCTGGTGGCGGGAGCATATGGCTCAGGTATAGGACTGACTTCATCGATTTCTTCCATCATAGGTTGAACAAACGACAAGACCACTCGACGATGAGCAATGCTGATAACTATTTCATCTCGGTCTGGGTAGGCTAGGGTTGTGGCTGCGTTGGCTAATGCGTCGGCCTGAGCATTCTAAGACCGGGGAATATAGGTCAATGTTTGTTCTATGGAGAATTCCACAATTAACCCTCAGACATGATCAAACAAGGGAATCGACTCCATCTTTTTTATAGCATAGTCACCATTGACTTTCATGATGACTAGTTTCGAGCCACCTTTTACCTTAAGGTGCTGTACTTATGCCTTGAGTGCGAGTTCTAGGCCTGTAATGTGGGCTTGATACTCCACTTTATTTTCTGTACATCCTTATGATAGGAAGAAGGAATACGACAAGAATTCCTTTTCCAGGGACATGAGTATTATCCCTAGACCCACCTAGTTAAATTTCGGATCCCCCATCCTTTTCCCTGTTGGTCTTCGAGACGTGCCGTCGAAGTACATTTCCCATGTTGGGAGCTCCTATTGATACGAAAAGATGTCTTCATCGGCTAGCTTGACATCTGGTGTGGTAGTCCCTGTTGAAGGGTGCTCTGCAAGAAAGTCTACTAATGCCTGGCCTTTAATGGCCTTCTGAGGCACAAACCGGATGTCAAACTATTATAGGATGACTACCCATCAGGATAGGTGCCCAGTTAGTATCGGGCGGTTGAGGGTGTACTTGAGAGGGTTATTATGTGAGAACAAATGGACTTCATGATTCTGCAGATAATGTTACAATTTTTGAACTGTGAATACCAAGGCCAAACAACTCTTCTCGATGTTTGAGTATCGAGTTACAGCTTCAATCATGGTTTATTTGGGGTAATATAGACTATTTTCACTACTAATGTCATTTTTCTGCCCAAGGAAGGCTCCCGGTGATCCTTCTAGGGCCATCACATATAGGATGAGAGGAATTCCTTAAACCTGGGGCATGAGCACCGGCGGGCTTAAGAGCTACCTATTTAGGCTGTCAAATGTATCCTGGAAATCCTCTTCCCATTAGTAGGTAACCCCCTTTTTCATTAACCTGGTAAAGGGAAAACATTTGCTTTCTAGGTTGGCTATGAATCGCCTAATGTAGGCCCGGTGTCCTTGGATCCCCCTCAACTCTGTGAGATTGCAGGGAGGTGTCAGTTCAAGGATAGACTTAGTCTTTTTAGGGTCGACTTCAATGCTGTGATGGTGTACGACGAAGCCAAGGAATTTCTTAGAGGTAACCCTGAAGGCGCATTTCAAGGGGTTCATCTTCAGGCTATGCTGTCGGAGTTTGTTGAAGACAGTTTCAAGGTCTGACAGGTGATCTGAGCACTATCTTGATTTGACCACCAAGTCATCCACATAACATTCGACGAATCTCCCTAGGAATGGTTTAATTATATGTTTCATGGCGCATTGATATGTGGCGCCGACGTTCTTGAGACCAAAGGGCAAAAACCTGCAACAGAATATTCCTTGAGGGGCTCAAAAGGTAGTGGCTTCTTCGTCTTCTTAGTCCATCCTGATTTGATTATACCCAGAATATCCATCCATGAAGGATAGTGCCTCATACCC
The DNA here is from genome assembly GCA_963277665.1 of Viscum album. NCBI lineage: Eukaryota > Viridiplantae > Streptophyta > Magnoliopsida > Santalales > Viscaceae > Viscum > Viscum album. The sequence continues at coordinate 1,153,465,919 of OY728155.1, read as the reverse complement.
GGCCGTTGTGTCGATCAATAACTCGGTGATTGGGACCGGGAAATCATCTTTCAGGCAATGCCGATTGAGATCTCGGAAGTCAATGCAGACGCGAATTTATCCATTATTTTTTTTAATGGGGACAATGTTGGCCAACCAGATGGGGTATTGGACCTCCCTAATGAAGCCTGATTTAATAAGCTTATCGACTTCAGCCTCTATTATGGAAACATGTAAGGGATGTGTCCTTCTGGCGGCCTATGTAAAGCCCCAGCGGTCTTCTGGAAGACCTAGGTGATGAGTCGCCACTTCAGGATCAAGTCCCGACATTTTTGTGTAATTACAGGAAAAAAATATCCCGTTGTTGCTTCTGGAAAGAGGCATATACCTCGTGCTCCTTGGGTGATATGGCTGCACTAACAAGAGTGGGCCTCGGGTCTTCCTCGGTACCCAACTTTATTTCCCTGAGCTCGTCCACCGTGGTGGGGATACCTTCCTCCGATTCCGGAGGTGCATCCCTGAGATATTCCTCCTATTCTTCTCCCAAATCATCATCTTCTTAATCCGAAGGGGTGAGAGTTCTTGAATCAGGCTCCTAGGAGTCCGAAGGTGAGGCATTGTGGGTGTCCTCGCTCAAGTATTCTCCCCCAAATTGAGGGTTCACAGACGTTCCCGCATTATCAAGATCGGTCATTATGGCTGAAGTCATCAGGACAGCTGAGTGCATGTCTGAACTTGAACCCCTGCTCTCAATATGGTTGATGGGAAGTACATAATCTCCGCCAAGCTATCAGAGGGGCTCATCAGGATGCATTTCCATGCCATTTGGAGTGAGAATCCAGTTAATACCATTGAGCGAAGTCCTCTTCTTCTTTTTCTCATAAAACCCTGCATCAATGTAGTGTGACTCGGAGAGCTCGAAAGGGGCCTTGTCAGCATGCAATGTCCCACTTTGTCCATTGACACAATATTTGATACACTGGTGGTAGGATGAAGGAACAACTATGTGATTATGGAGCAACGACCTTCCCAGCAGGGCATTAAATGTTGTGTTCTGCCGAACCACCAGGAATTTTGAGTAGGCCACAAGGTCGCCAAAATGGGACTTTAACTTAATTTGTTTCATTGGCTTCTGCTCACTCTTGTCGTAACCTAGTAGAGTTGTGGCTGAAGGTATTAAATCACCCTCACTATAGCCCAACATATGGAGTGTTCTTAGGGGAATGAGGTTAACTCAGAGCCATTTTTGATAAAGACTTTATAGATCTCAACGTCATCTAGTGTGCCAGACACATATAGTGGTTTGATGTGTCCTTGCATGATGGAATCTTCATCTAGATCGGTGAAAGAAATAACCGCATCACATTTTTCCAAGCCAGTCTCCGTCTGGTAGATTTCGGTGGCATCCACCTCAGCTTGAAACTTCTAGGGGCTGAGGATGGCTTCTATTAGTTCCTCCCTGAGGTCGGATGACAAACCCAGGGCATCTAGGATCGACAGTTTGGCTGGTACCAACGCCAGCTGCTTAAGGATGACGTATTTCTGTTCCAGTGTCCCACACTTCTCCATTGGCAGGGAAGTCTTAGCAGATAGCTTGGAAGTTAGAATATGTGACGAGGAGGGACTAACTATGGGGTCGGATGTCAACGATGTCCACACGTTTTGGGGATTCAGCCCAATCGGTCTCTTTGCACGTGATAGGCGGCTAGATACTTGTTCCTCCTCTGATTGGTACTGCAGAATGACGGTGGAAAAGTGGCCTCTTGTGGAGGTGGAGGGGTATTCCTTCTCCTAATGAATCCTTTGCAGTTCTCTCCCATGGGTTTTCATGATATTGTTAGTTTGGGCCGAGGCCCAACCGTAGGGTTGATTCCGGCCTCGACTGCGCCCCCCTTGATATCCCCTGCCTATGAAATTCCTCCCTCCCAGCCCTTTGTGTCAAGAACTCGGGTTCATAACAATACCCTTCGTTAGGTAATGATTCCATAAGATGGAAGATTTTGATGAAACCAAAGATTGGATCCTCACACTCTGATAAGTCAACCCGGTCCGTTGTCCTTGAAGGTGTCGTTCGGTGGGTCGGTGCCCGTGGCACCAAGTATGGGGGAATAAAATCCGGCTGTGTCGAGACTAACTATGGTCTCATTGCGGAATTCTCCTCTTTCTCTTGTCACCTCCCTTTTTGACTACGCCTGGATGACCGAATTGTGGAGGGTTTCAAGGCCTATATTGTCGACTGTGCGGCATCAGGGGATATTGGCGGCAACACTGGCTGTAATAGTTGAGCTCAGAGTATACCTTAGGCACGATTGAGAGTCTTCCGAGTCATCTAGTTATCAAAATTATTGTCCCTTCTTGCTGGTGACTTCCTGCCACCCCTCCCCTTTTTCGGAGTCGGTGGTGGTAATATATGTCACATGTGTTGTGGGTGGTCGCAGCTTGAACTACCCCGATTCTACCATCCTTTGTTGGAGGTCCTTAAAGATGAACCATTTCTGAATATTTTTCTCCAACATTCGATGGTAGGGACAGTAATCTGGCCTATCATCACGTCCGACTTCTTTGGGTTTTCTTGGCTCCGGGAGGTGGAGCAAGTTGCAATTCATGGCGGTGATGAAGTAGTCGTGAACTTGGTCCTCTTAGAATGAGTATAATGTGTGTCTTCACTCTTCAAACTAGTTCCTCTTTGATCCTCTATATTTATCCCGCTAAAGAGGAGGCGACCACCAATATACAGGGGACCCTTGAGGATTTGGCGGAGGCCTGAGCGGTGGAGTGGGCACATGGGATGGCTTGAGCGTGATAGAAGACGCTTTAACTATAATTGTTTTCTTTTTAGGAGCCTACGAGGCTATTCAGGACTTCAAGTTGGTCCTCTGCAGGGATTCCTCAATTCTCTAGGCAATGGTCAAGAGATGGAGGAATCCAGTGGTGCACTCCACTGGTATGAGCGGTGTTCGCATCTCATCTCAAAGATTATCGATGAATATGGAAAAAAATTCGTCTTGAGGAATTGTCCTGTTCATGGAGTAGGTTAGACCTTTCCATCTAGCAATGAAATATGAGACCCTCTCATTCTCCCTCTGCTTGCAGTTCATGAGGCCGCTGACCATTGTTTTAGTAATCCTTGAGTTGAAGTGGAACAGAAACTTCTTCTGAAGGTCTTCCCAGCTTTTTATTAACTGGGCTGGCAGGCTCGTATACCAGACGAAGGCAGGTCCTTTCAAGGTTCATATGAAGAATCTGAGTTTCACTACTTCTTTTTATTCTAAAGATCCCATCATAAGGTCGCAATAAGACGCTTAATGAATCAAATGTTGTTCCGGGTCACCTGATCCATTGAAAATAGGGAATACAGATCTCCCAAAATTGGGTGGAGGTGGTGTGTTACTCATCCAATCTGGGTAGGGCTTCCACTCCAGCTGTATTGGAGTGCATCGACCTTCCACTGCATCGAATCGAGCTGTAAGTTCCTCGATGGTGTTGGTGAGACCCTGGTTTACATCCTGTTGGGCCCGATCCTGGGAAGGTGTAGCCTGAGGCATTGCTTGACGATCCAGCTCAGATGGCACCAGGGGTGCATGTGCCATCTGTGACACCTTCGGAGGGTTCATCCGTACTTGCTCCAGTTGCTTCTTGAGTGGAGGGAAGTCTTAGTATTCATCCGAATCCACATTTAGGTAGTTGGATGGGATGGACTCCTTGTTGGGTGGGAGCCCTGACCATTCTTCATTTTCTGGGGAAGACCTTGGTCTTTGAGGTGCACTTACTACATGATGTGGCTCCTCTTGGGACGTGCTTTCAATAATATGGTTCATCTGGAGTAGCTCGACGTTAAGACACCTCAATTATTTCATTTATTCTTCATGTCGACAGAACCTCTCTTCAAGCGTAATTGGATAGTTTTTATTGAGAGGGGGGGGGGGGTTAAGGGAAACCAGTCCTTTGTTATTGACCTTATTGGAATCTCACAGGGGAGGCAGAGGAGGGTTAGCTGAAGGGGCGACCATATTTAGATCGACCCTATGGTTCCGGCTGTGCACACCTGGTGGTTCATTGTGAGTCACAACTTGACAGGAACCATCGTCTCCCGACCCATCCAGATTTGCATCACCATCGGTGTTACCCATGGGGTTATCCTCTATGGAGTTGATGGATTCATATCACGGGGCAGAAAAGATGTCATCTTCCAAATAGGAAGAGGATCTCCCACGTCTTTTACTAGTCTTCCCTCTTTTGTCCTGGGATTTCTTTTGGGCTCCTTGACGAAGGGTGATGCAGAGGGTTATTTGATTCAACCTTACTGTACGCCTCCCTCTTGAAGGGGATGATGATTCAAATGATGGGATAGGACAAGAAGCTCCTCTTGTGACTATCCTCCCTAGATTAGAGAATCCTGATTCTCAGGGGGGAGTTTGTTTTTGAGGTGGTAAAAATTCCCCCAGCCCTAAGGGCTGGGGTTGTCTCCGTTCGTTGGACATCGATTCTTTTCCCATTTCTATTGGTCTTACGAGGGAATTTGTTGTTAAAAATGCCCCCAGCCCTGTAGGATGGGGTGGACCCTGAATTACGGTAGTGGCTGCTGCTATCGCTACCTGTTTGATCATGTGTGCACCCATTCGGGGGTGAACTAGGTTTGTTGCCGAGTTCTTCTGTGAATCAACCCCCTGTGGGGAGGTAGGCAATGACCACAGATTTGCCTCTCTTAGGGGAGAGGCCTGTTGTATTCTCTCAGTGGCCTGATGCAGGGGTACATGGATGGCTTGTTCCCATTGGGCCTGGCGCTTCTTGGACTTACTCAAGGCCTGACTCTGTTGGGTGTGTTGTCTCTCATGAGTAGGGACCCCACTCGATTGCCGTCTTGACATGATGGCATTGCAAGATACCATATCGAACGGGTTCTTCTAGGCAGGGAGAGGAGTGAAATGCAGAGCTCCATGTTCTCCACATCCTCTGATATGGACTCCTGTCGGAGTGTCATTGATGAGGTGGTGCAACTGGTGTAGCGCACGGAGGCAGGCTATCTCCATGTTTCCTTTATGTCTTTCATGTCGCTGTTGCCGCGTCGATGGAAGAGATTACAGTTCAATGTGATGCATGAGGTCTCCTATTGTATTTACGTGTTTTACATACCCGTCATAGGGTAGGGAGCTTGATTTTAGTTGGTAGAGGGTTTTCCATATATTGTAGCAGATGTCGTGCACAAATTATTCAGAAAACATTCCGGTTATGTTGAATTGAGAGGTGGCCGTGGGCGAAAACATAACTGGTATATCATCCCTAGCCAGTCGTTTCCTCAGATGCAACATGTCGGCATACTCCTCCACTAGAAATTCTTATACTTGGTTGGCCCAACTGAGATGCTCACTGATAGTGTGGTCAGAGGCAGTGGGATTGGTGGGTACCTAATTATCATATGGGAGATTCCGAGGTGGTTCAGAAGATGAACGTGGCCCTAGAATGTCTCCCGATTGAAGAAGGGTGTCGTTGGTGACTAGCTGGGAATCTGACATGCTTGATATCTTCATTCTGAGTGCTTCGGCATACGAGGGCTTTTTTGTGCTTGATTCGGCTTGGGAGGACCTTCCTGTTGATGTGAAATGTCATTGTGGGGAGGACCTTCGCAATGGCGGCCGCAATGGTGAGGAATACCATTACTTCTTGACGCCTCACTGCATAGAGTACTTTTGCAGTGCATACCCCGGGGAGGACCTCCACGGTGTGTCGCAGTAAGGGGAGGACCTTCTGGATGCGTAGCGTTGTTACGGGGAGGGCCTTCACAACAACTACCATCAAGGTAAGGATGGCCGTCATGGTTTGATGTTCTATGTGCATCCTGGGGAGGTCCTTCAAGACACACTGCGACGAGGGGATGAACTTCTTGTTGCTTGGGGTCACTATGGGGAGGACCTTCGCAATGGCGGCCGTGGTGGCGAGGACTACCATCACAGCTGCTGCAATGGCGAGGACTACCATTACAGCTACCATAGGGAGAATATCTACAGGGTACACCCGGTAGAGAGCCTTTAGAAAGAACCACAACAAGGGGATGGCCTTCTCGTTGCTTGACGTATCTATGGGGAGGACCTCCTTTATCAGGGTGGCGAGGGCTACCACCGTGACCTGATGCCCGGCTGTGTAGACTGTTTTTGCATCGTAACCCCTAGGGAGGACCTTTAGGGCAGGCCATGAAAAGGGGAGGACCTTTTTGTCGTGATGAGATGTCACTGCGGGGAGGGCCACCGCAGTTGCGACTATGCTAGCGAGGAATACAATCATAATCTATGGTCCCACTTCATGGAGAGTGTTTGTAGCGTATACCCTTAGGAGGACCTTCAGGGTGGACCGCAGCAAGTGGAGGACCTTTTTGCTGCTCGATCTTCTAGTCAAATGGAGGGTTTCCGTGACTCGTATTTAAAGAGGATCTCTTGTGACCGATCATTATATGCCCGCAGAGGAGGCTCCCGCAAGTGCTCTGGGGAGGACCATCAGAGCTGCTGGTAGCAACATTGTGGGGAGTACCTTCGCAATTGCTACTGCCGCTCCCAGAATATAGTAATGGGTGGGCAGGGTTCTGAGCCTTCAATATGCTCTTAGAGGTGTTGGGAACCCCAGCTTCCAGCAGAGCAGAGTCATGAACCCTCTCTTTATTTTCTAGCTACCATTGGCGTGTTTGGGGTGCTTTCTTGTGGGCAGTGGGGACCATCTTCTATTGAAAATGACCTTCACCTTTGGGTCCCTATCTAATTGGGACCCGTGATGCTATAAGGATACGCCGATGAACATCCTTAATTTAAGCAGGGATATATGTCTGCACTAGAGCATCCCCCGTGATGGACGGGTGTCCCCCAGTTGGAACGAGTGAAGCTGCTCGATCCGGTTGACCTTTCATCATGGAATATGGTCGGCGACCCTCCAGGGCGGAAGCTGGGATGCATATCTTATCCGAGGTGGCTATCTAGTCTCTTAGATGAGTAACACCAATTGGGGAGATGGGCTCACAAGCCCGAGTCCTTGCTGTTGCTGCTGATGTAATCACATTCTGGAAAGTCTGTAAGATATGATCCGAGATCGATACCTGCTTCTCCATCATTTCCAAGATATGCAGAGAGACATATATGGCTCGAACAGGTATAAAGGCCAATTCTGGTATTGGAGTAGGAATATCCTACTCTGGTCCTTTGGTGGTCAGTGGGTACTGACAATTATCTTGTGTTGGGGTAGGTGAACGAATCTGCCCCTGGGATGAGATATGCCCCTTTATCTCTCCGTTTGCTGCCACATCTGGATGGTGGACATTACATGCATTTGCAGGGAGCTGGACCTGCATATGTTGGTTTCCCACAATATCGAGTCGGTGGCCTTTGTTGGCAGGGGGATATTCCTTCCTATTAATTGCTGCCACATCTGGATGTCGGGCTTTGTTGATTGCCACCATGACGAGATGGTAGGCGTCAAGAGTGTCTTCTAGGAGCGGGTCCTATAGATGTTGTGTCGCCACCATGTCGGGTTGGTGGGCTTCATGACCCTGGTCAGGGAGAGGTACCTGCTGGGTAGGTTCTATCCTACGTGAGCGACGAGCTTGATGGAGCCTGGAGGGGATGCGCGCCTACTCGTATGATGCTGCCTTGTCTGGATGGTGGGATTTGGAATAGCAAACAGATGTACGTGCCTGTTCATGGTATGTCTCCATGACTGGGTAGTAGAGCTCCTCTTTAGTGACAAGGGTGATGACCAGTCCCTGGTCGTATGTTTGTCGCCCTTGTCGGGCAGTCCGAGGGGCTGGAACTCAGGGAGCGTGGGCCTGGATCCTCGGGGGGACATCCTCCTTATCATGAGGATGTTGAATCATGGCATGACCGCGATGAAGTCTTCTAGCGGGGGCCTTAGAGAGGAACCCTCGTTCAGTGGGGATGAAGTCTTTGGAACTGACCTCATCCACCTCCCTATGATAAGGGGGGTGGGCTTTGTCTCGTTCCTGGGATAGACACCCAAAATAGTTTGAGATGGCAACATGGGCCGTTTGGATCTGCCTTTACGGCCGCTGCTGGGCAGGAGACCGGTGGGTCTGGGTAGATTGGAGGGCATGCATGGCCGCCTCCATTGTCAGGAGAGTATCACTCACATGGTACTCTTAGATCAATGCATCTGAGACCCAGTGTTGATGATGCTGAGTCGGTGACGGGGTCCTCCATTGGTGAGGAAGCCCGATCATTGTGCTGTTGGAAGCACACGTCTGTGAGTGCCTTTGTGACACCACTGGATCGAAAGGAGTTCTGAGTGGTACCTGTAAAACATTTTAACAAATACAAATAGAAAACCTATCAAAGCAGCATCACATGATCCCATGAATAATTAATGACCCTGTTTTTCCCTCCTTGTGATTATAAGGGGGAACATAGTGAGATAAGGTTAAGTCTGTCAAGATTGGTTAAAGATTCACGTCGGGTTCACCATTTTTTGTTTCAGATCAGTTTCAAAATGCCTAACAGTTCAGTATCCAGTAATACATGGACCTTCTTTCCAAAGGCAAGCGTTCGCTGGGTGGTTTCGCTAGTGATGCATAAGAACTCACATCGGTCGAGAGGATGGGAAGTCGGGATCATTACACCTTTTTATGGGGAATTATTGCCTATTCCAAGACTCTCTTATAGATTTAATACGTATTCATATGTTCGAGAATCTTTGGTTTATACCAAAGTATAGTATCCACGGATTACACCTGGTTGGCAATGGTCAGCTGAACTCAGGGGTTCAGAATAATTTTGGCCTGAGGTTTACCATCCCTCATTGGATTAATGACTCCGAGGAGTTTGGAATCACTGAGATGGTGCAGGTTTAAAGCCTCATAACTGGGTGCTCTAGAGTTTATTGTCATCCAGGGGGGACAGATAACGACTTGGGAGTTTGGATCGAACCCATTCTATGGGATTCCTTCATATCCCCATGAGAGGAATCAGAATCCTCTTAGTTCAGTTTGGTATGGGGATTACACTCTAGGCTACCCAGGTTGGTGTTGTGAACTGACGTGAAGATAGTCAGATCGACCTGCTATTGGTCTTGAACCTCTTGGAGGCTTCCTACATATCCCTGTGGTGGGTAATCAAAGTCCACGCAGTTCAAATGGGAGTGTCGGAGAACCGACGTGAATGTGGACCCGAGGGTCCGATGGTGATCAGGCGTGAACCTCTTGGAGGATTCCTACCTATCCCTATGGTAGGGAATCAAGGTCCACATTGTTTGTATGGAAGTGGGGTTACGCTTTGAGGAAACCCAGGGTAATGGATTGGGGGCTTACACTTTTAGGAGGCCTATAAGAGGATGTAATGGTCGATGCTTACTCTAAGCCCACATGAGTCCTGCTCGGTGTGAGAAATAAGAGGCAACAAGGACCAGAAGATCACATCGCGAATGGTTCATCTGTGGGAAGTGGAGTGGGGCTTAAACATGGAGCGGACCAAGAAGTCGGGGCTTACTCCGAGATAGATGCCCATAGCAAAAAATCATAGCAGGAGAGGGACTTGACCCCAAAGAAGGACAGAGCAGCACCCCTCCCCTGTACGACCTTCCTTGGACATGGCCATGGGGAAGTACAGAGGTGCATGGGGGCTTCCTTCTGATGGGTAGTCCGCCATGCCCCGGGGAGGGGAGAAGTGCCCCTGTCCAAACAAGTGGAGTGGCAGAAAGAGGACTCCCGGTCTCAGACTCCACATTATCGTGGGAATGTGAACCCAGGAATACTTTGGAAATCCACTCAAGGGCCGAGGAAACCCCTTCACCCCTGCTAACTAAGGGTATGTGAACTCAAACTGGCGCGCTGATGCACCTGAGGGTTACATCACACGGGTCCGGTGTCTCCGGTGGAGGCCTCATCTTGGGTCCGATGAATGGGCCTATGAGGGAGTTGCGGAGGATCATGCCAGATTGGAAGGATTTTATCTGGGTTGGGGAATAGAATCATCGAAGGATATGGCGGGAAACACAGGTGTATGAGTGGTCGAACCCATCACGTAGGGAGGTGCTGTGTGGGTGGAGAGGCAGTCCTCGAACCAGGGTGGTCCGCAGACTGATGGGCATTCCACGAACCAGGGTGGTTCACGGCTTGGCAGGTATCCGGTGAACCAGGATGGTTTACAGCTTCGAGTTCAGCCTGCATACCAACATGGTAGGCGGAGGGGTCCATGCGAGCAGCGACGTCCAAGGGTGATGCCGGTTGGGTGTTCGTCGGTTGGGGCTTCGCCCGCGCAGGAGAGTGCTACGCAGTGCGACATATCATAAAAGGGGCATAAACTACCTGGTCCGTAGGAAGTGCATCCGCGGAGGGTCCTTGGTTCGCGGTCTTATTTTATTTATTATTTTAGGTTCGTGCTTCACCAAGTTGTTACGCATTTTCGGATCCTTATTAATTCGCTTCTAGCTTCATACCTGTTATGGTTCACAAACTTTAACTTCACTGTTTGCGAAATCCTAAGCTCCTTCCTTCGAAATCCTTCCACCCCAATCTGATCGATCTCCAAAAATTGCCTCCTTTGGCTCTTCCCCCTCTATCACCTTTTATAGAGTAGGGGAATAGATATATCTGTGGTCATACGGAACCTTTTTCAAAGGCCCATGATCAGAGAACCGGTTCATGGATGACTTGGTCAATATGTGACCCACGAGTGCATTGAACGCACCTCCCCCCCGCGAACCAAACTATCTCGAGGAGTGCTTCGTGGCCGTGCAGGGTTCTGCCTCCTTTCTGCGAACGACAGCGGATGCGGCCCTGGCCGGTCGACGCGGTTCATGGCTGGGGAAGTTCGTGACGGTGGACCGGTTTGGCGCCCATCCTACTTCGTGCCCGTGGAGGATCTCTTCCTCCATTCCGCAAATGACAGCAGTCCGTGGAGGGGGTGCTTCACGGAACCGGCCACATGGCATTATCATTGGACCGGTTTGCGGACCGGTTCATCTTGTGCCATCCTTCGAATATTCTTCATACTTTTCCCCAATTCTTTGGGGGAAATTGGGTAGGATCTTCCTTGGTTCAAAGGGGAATTGTAATTCCCTTTTGCGGATTCTTTAGTACCCTACAGTAGGTTGATCACAATTTTTTTTGAAACCATTTGAATAAGAAATGTGGTAAGCTTATCATACTGAGATCTTGGAATGTGTTTTAAATTGCATAGTGTTTTTGTTAATTTATAAAACTGATTAGGAAAATCGAAAATTTTGATATATGGGGTTTCTATGACAAAAAATCAAATAATATATCCATTTGAAAATATACTCATGACATCCATTTGAAATATATTGAAATTTAGACATTATACATTTAAAATATCTTTAATTATGGATTCATGTCTGGCCACTGGTGAAAATATTTCCTCATATTTAATACCTACTTATTGAATATATTCACATGAAATCAGTCTAGCTCTGTTGAAAATAATTATTCCAGATTCATCAACTTTATTTCTATATACCCACTTATTGAAAATAATTACCTTGTCTTTTGTCCTATATACTAATTCCCACACTTTATTAGTTTCAAATTTATTCAATTATTATTTTATATCTATTACCAAATGATCATATCTTATTTATTTATTGATTTTATTCGGTTCAATATGTGCAAAAAGGATTCATGTTCAACCATGTTTCTTAGTGAGGATCGATTTTGTGTACATTTATCGAGATCTCCAGCAACAATATACAGGAGATAGTTTTTGAGGGTTTTAATGGTTCTAGGGACTGATGCACTTAATTCATCCAAGTATTCTTCTAGGTTACAGAAGACTTGATGATCAATTGTAAGAGATTTATCAGGTAATTACAAAGAAATATCAGAAGTCTTAGAGGTGTTATTGATATTTTAATTTAACATATCACCCTCAGGATTTTTGAAAGATGTTTTGAGTACATGTAGATTTATCTTATCAAAGGTGACAAGAAATAATTCTTCCAAAACTTTAGATTTTTTGATAAAGTCTCTATAAGCTTTACTAGTAGTTCAATAACCAATAAAAATTACATTATATTGTTTTGGTTATTTTTGTTTCAAATTATACTTTATATTTAAAATGTAAACTTTACATGAAAAACTCTAAAGAAATTTACATTTGGTTTTATACCATTCGACAATTCATATAGAGTCTTTTTACGTAATGAACAGATAAAAAATCTATTAATTACATAACAAGTTGTGTTAACAGCTTCCGTCTAAATATAGATAGTTATTTCATATTCACTGAGAATAGTTTAGAAAATTTATTTAATATTTCTATTTATTCTTTTAGAAATACAATTCTATTATGGTTTTTTAGAGGAATAAAATTTTTGAGTATCACCATGTGGTGAGTAAATATATTCAAATCATTAATTCTTAAACTCTCATCTAAATTCACTTCTTATGTTTTTTATGGAGAGTTTACTAAGTTTCTCTACCAACATTGCATATTTTTCAAACCAAAGATCCACAAATTTATGAAAAATGAAAAAAACCCACTGAATATCATTAATAATAATAAATAATGACATATGCATAGTGTTTTCCTGCTAAAATAGAAACTCTAGATTGTCCATATAAATCTATATGAACTAGTTCTAGTCATTAAGAGGTATATCACAATTTATTTGGTTTGATAAATATTTTGTGCTGTTTTCACCTTTGATATGGATTGCATACTTTTATGTAGGGAATTATAGATTAGTTCGATCCTTGAATAATCCTTTATTACTCACCTTTTTATGTGAGAATATATTATAGTGGCCTAGTCTCCTATACAACAACCATGATTCTCTATGAAAAGAACATAAACAAGAAACTTTTTAGAAAATAAGGAATCTAGATTAACAACATAAAGATTATCATTTTTAAATATATAAATATTAAAGATTTCTTGGAATCACAAATCATACAGGTATTTTTTTTTCAGATTTATCATTAAAAATATCATTACACAAATGATAAAATACTAACGAGGCTATAGTTTATACCATCAAAAAAATAATAATTTAAAAATAAGGCCAGATTTAGGGGTAATAATTTGTCCAAGCCAATAATATTTCCTTTTGAATTTTCATTAAATGTTAGTTTAACACCATTTAATTTTATAAGATTTAGGAATATTAAATAGTCTTCAGTCATATTTCTAATAAATACACTATCTAGATACCATATATTTTTTCTGGAGATTTTCAAGATTTTTTTCAAAGACAATCGAACAATAAATGAAATTGGAACCTAGATTTTCTTAGTTCTAGATAAGTTAGGGAATAAATACTTTGGAATCTAGATTTATTTTATAAGATCTATTACAGAAAGAATAAAAAATTTAGAGAGAACTGTATTTTTAGGTTTAAGTTTTTTAAAATTATTTCCAATACAAATAGTTTGTGTATAAAATAATGTTTCATTTTCAGAACTATAAATAAAATAATTTTTATATATCTTCCCTTACTATCTCAATCTATTAAAAATTCTATATTGGAATTTTTTTATTTTATTGTTTACCCAACATGATATTCATATTTTATATTCATTAAAAAAATTAATCAAAAGAATTTTGAATTTATTCATTTAGTAGTTTTAGATTCATATTTTTTATGTAGATTGTAATTATTTCCCTTTTCTATACTAATATCATATTTATCTACAAAAATTAAAGCATAATACTTTTATATATTTTTGTATTTATCTTATAACTCATTCATAGTATCATCTAGAATTGTATAATATTATTCAATCTTCATATTAGTCATTTTAGAATCATATAATATATGATAAGAATATGTATATGGTACCTCCATATTAGTAACAATAAAGAATAAATTTAATTTTACATTTTCATCTTATTAGATTGAATCTATGTCACTAGATTTGTCCCCATATGCCCTCCAAGCGGAATTCATTGTTATATGTGGTCTTTTATCTCTATCCTCATACATCGTTTTATACGTTAGTTTCATAAACGAAAATTTTATATTTCCTTTCCTCTTACATTAATAGTGGGTATCCTCATTGGAGAAGTCATAATTTTTTCAATTATTCCTCCAATTTATTATATTTTTATAATTTCATTTGTAATTTGACTTATGAAAGAACTTATTTTCTATGTAAAACTTCATAAACCTTTTGGACAACTGATTCATTTCCTCATCAATATTTTTTATCAACTTCACTTTCACTTCTAGTGTGTGATTTGAATACATCCATATCATTTACTATGATTTAACGGAAACATATTTACTCTTAGTTTCATCATATTAATTTTTCACTTTTATTTATTATTCATAAATCATTCGATTTCCAATAAACTCCTTGAAATTTTTTTTAGGGCTATGATGATGATGAATGTGGTTATTTTCAAATGTTGTATTTTTTTTGTTAAGAACAATGTTAAAGAAAGGAAAAAAAGGAAATAAATTCACTTTTATTTTGGGAAAAATCATGTTGAGGGTTGTTTTTAAAATAATATTACTCACCGTGAAATTCCATCATAATGAGAAGAAGATTTTTTGACGAAGTGGTTCTGATTGGATGCACCTTGAGTCTGACAATAAGTGAAAATATCTTTCTAGAAGTAAATGGTCATTTAATTCACTCTTGAACCATTGTGAATGAAGTGGATGTTTTGAATCAGAGACTCTATGAGATCATTTAATGAATTTTGGTGATGATTTTATATTATTTAATTCTCATAAATTATAAATTTTAATTGAGAACATGTGATGAAATCATAATGAAAGAAAAGGGGAGTATAAGAAATGATTCCAACCGAAAAGATTAAGAGGTGGTGCCACATGAAAAGGTGGTGCTGATTGAAGAGGTTGTTCCAAGTGAAGAAGTGGTGTCAATTTACTATAGAATCTGATTATACATTGGACAAGCTATAAATATTTTCGTACCAAGGATGATCGTACTTAGAGTCAGGAGGAAGATTAGTGTATTAAAAAAGATCATATTTTGGTAAATCGTATCTAGGAAAATCATACTCAGAATCATCATACCCAATATGATCATATCTAGAAAAATTGTATTCAGAGAATATAATACTGATGCTGAGAAGAAAATAATGAAGATGGAATGAATGGACAATTGCGATACTTTACATCTGATGTCTGATGATGCTAAATATATTCCCAAATAAATTGAAAGACATGAAGGAAGTCATGATACAAACAAAATATTTTGAATGAATTTTTTATGTGGGTCCAAATAAGATAAGAATAGAATGAGATCTACAATGTAGTAAAACATTTCAAAAGGGTTTAATTACTTTATAGGTTTCCAACTTGGTCAAGAGAAGATTAGAAGATGAAGTTATGTATATCAAGTGAGTCAAGAGAAAAAGAGAAGGATATTGATGAATGGATTATCAAGGGGGAGGTGTACATTCAAATGGAATATTACGATTCAAATATTCGATGAGAATCATATTAAGAAGATCATAATGGTATAAATTTCGTTATACATTTTTTATAAATGATACAGAGCTTCGTATTGAAGAAATCATGATTGAGAATAACGAGACTCATATAATTGAAATCAGTCTCGAAAAATGAAATAAAACATTGCAATTGAAATCATTATTAGGATTCAAATGATGGGAAGAAGAAGGAGATCAAGTTTTTAGAAGAATCAAGAATATTATAGAATATTTGATGAAGTCAAAATGTATCATAAGATTTCAGTGGAAATTGAAATTTGTGTGAGGAAAAAATATTTTTGGGATTCCTACCAAAGGTATCGGGGTCACCTATAAAAGGTGAAAAGTACATTGTACTTTTTTGAAGAAAAATAACTGTTCAATACAGTAGAGGGAGAATCTCTATGTTTTTATAGAGAAGAATATGTCTTTATATCAACCTTTTATTGAAGAGTTTTTGACAGAGAAGTGAAATTTTTATTTGGCTGATCATTGTATCGGGATCGATTAATTAGCTTCAAGATTTCTGTATTGGGTTTCTCAGACTATGGAAGAATCATACTGGATTTTCACATACATTGGAATTAAAGTTGTTTTGATTCATTTATACTGTATTCCATCAAGAAATCAAACTGGAAAATTTGTTTTGGAATAATCGTACATAGAGGAATCAGACCTAAGAAAATTAGACTATGTTTTTATAACAAAGTCCCGGAAATTCTTCCCTTTCTTATAGGCAAGTAATTGAAGAAATGTATTTCAATAGAAAACATTTGTTTAATTGAAAAAATAATGGGTAACATGAGTTTTTATATAAATATGGTATTACCATATTTTTGCTATGAGGGTACACAGACACTATTGAGATTGTTTTATAGTGAAACACGACTGAAAGGATATATCCTACTTGTTGTAATCCAAGAATTTATTTCTAGTGTATTTCATGGTATTTTATCATTTCCAAACCATACCATGTACATAACTATTCTCATTGAATAAAGAACCCTATAAATCTTTGTGTTCCTCTGGATGTGTGTTGGATTGGTTTTTATCAAGGAATTGAAAACGCTAACTGGATGTTAAGGTTGTTTCAGTTGAAAAGAAAAATAAAAGAAAATGAGTATCACCAATTCATCCCTCCCCCTCTCACTTATTCAATCACTCTGACTGGGCACTTTCAATACTTTTCTAATGTCACATGATTCCTGAATAGAGACTATAGTACATCTCTAATGATCTGGCAGATGTCTCAAGATCTTTATCACTTATGCTTTTTCAGTCATCTTCTATACAAGGGTAATCATTTTATTTATGATCTTAATTAATATGAGATAAATATAGAATATATATCCATCCTGATTATTTTTTAATACATCATACTTAATAGTATATGTATTTAATCTCATTTACATAACATTAGAAGTTCCATCATGAGATATAGAACATGTATTCATAATTTGATAAGTAGTATCACAAGAAGATATCTTATTAAATTCATCCTCTACTAAAGTAAAAAAGCATTAATAACTGTACAATTTTAATCATAATAATATTTATTAAAATGATTAAGTTATTTTATATTAGTCTTTGTTTTTTATATTGATCTTTAATATATTCCCAAATATATAAACCCATAATCTCAAGATGGATTTTCTTTTTTATTTTCCACTAACCATAGTTTGGACCATTAAAATAAGGTAGTCTGTTGGAAGAAAAACTATCATACTTAGTAACAAAAAATTATGATAAAGAATAAAAAGAGATTAAAAATATCATATTAAAAACATGATCAAAGTTAAAGGTAAGAAAAAATAAGGAAAACAAATTCTACGCTATGAAAATTTGTCCCAATGGAAAACTCAATAGGGGTGAATTGAGTTTCCAAAAACAAATTTGTTTAGATATATTTTTAAACTATATCCTCATATTTATAAAAATCATTCTTGTTAAATAAAACAGTGGAAATATATAATTTAATGTTTTTGAAAGATTTCTCAAAGGATTTATCATAACCCAGTTAAGACAGTTTCTAAATCACTTTATATTTTGAAATAAATCTAATCACTTAAAACACAGTATATAACACACTAATTAAAGTTAATTATAAAATTATTTTTTTAATGATTTTTGAAAAATATTTTAAAAAACAAATTAATAAAATAATAAAATACACTGCGGAATAAAATAAAGTGGTTCAGTCTCAATAAAATCCATTTTCCTCTCTAATTTTTAGTATCCCATTTCAAGGTAGTTCATTAAATAATAAACTAGATCCATATCCAAGATATAGTTTTCACATACAACCAAATTCAACGAAATCCAGGACACCCAAATCCTCTTCCAAAGTTATACATGGGAAAACATGTGTAAAATGAATATGATAGAATATATAATACCATCTAATATAGTGCTTGATCATGTTCTATTAATTGTACATGGTTGTGTAAGCATAGATCAAATGTAAATAAAATAGAGATGAATAAGAAAATATTGTAGAGGTGTCTATGTAGTTATTCTTTCTCTGATCAAGTATGAGATTCTCATGAATGTTCATTGACTTGATTTTTATTTTATTTAAATATATGCTTGTGAAAACTCTTAATGTTCATTTCAAGGTTTCTATTTTTTTGAGAAAAAAATATCATCATATAATGCACTGGAGAATCCTCTATCTTTTCAGAAAGAACTAAATAACTTCCTATATACCACTAGTGCAGATTAGTAATCCACCATAACAAATTCTAATCATTTCACATGATGGGTCCTTAAATTTTATTTCTCTTTTAATCTCCAATTACGAATTATAGGATAATAATAAAATGATATAATTCCTCTTACTGATTAAAAATGTGGAAATTAAAACTATTTTTTCAACACATCAAGTGTCCATTTAAAAATAATCATTATTAACTTATCGTATTTATGACATGAATTAAATACTATAAACTATCCATTAAAATTATTAATTTTAATTTAATTATAGACACCTATGCTAGCATGACTTCAACTTACGGTAGCATATTTAATTGGTGGTGGTAGATCTGTACTTACAATAACTGATATGAATTAATTTTAGCCATAATTGAACCATAATGGTGGTACCGTGTTTCTATTTATGATTGTGAATAACCTATAGTGCTAGTAACACAATCCTGGTGGTATCATCGTTCAACTAATGGTAGAAAAAAGTTCCAGCAAAAAAAATTGTTTTATGAAGGTAACAACTTTTTTCTGCTGGTAGCTAAAGTTAACTAGCATTAGAAACTTAATTCTAGTAAAAGTAGAGTATTATTATGATAGTAGATCCATTTTGAGGTAGCATAGTTTCTATGGTGGTAGAATATGTCAACTAGAGGTAGCACGTTATGTCTGGTTGTAGCATATTTGCACTGATAGTATCAGATTTCAACTAGTAGTAGCTTGCTATAAATAATGGTATCATGTCTAAACTAGTGGTAGCAGCATGGTTTTAGGGAAATATTGATTAAGCAATGAAACATTCACAAGAGTAAGAATATACTTATGTTAGCGTAAAAATGAGATACATAAAGGTAATGAAAAAATTATAAACATTACATAAAGGTAAGAAAATAGTTATGCACGGGTAAAAAATATTTTATATACATTTCAAAAAGGAAGGTAAATACATAGTTTGAGGTTAAAAAAATTTACAAAGCTTGCATAAGGTTAATAAAATTCATATGTGAGGGTAAACTAGAGTTAAGAAAGGGTAAGGAGAAAGTAATAAATCCTATATAATGGTAGATAAAAACATGTGGAAGGTACATAGAGCTTTCATAAGGGTAGAAACAAGATTAAAAATCACAGATAATGGTACTAAAACTCTCAAATAAGGGTTTTATGAAACTTAAGAGAGTTATTTAAAGGTAATATAAACGTTAAAATAATTCTATTTGGGTAATTATAAATGTGTAGGACTTGCATAAGGGAAAAATTGAAATTTAAAAAAGAAACTATGATTTTGGAAAAATGATTTTTGAGCATTGAAATAAATAATTCCTAGAATGAATCAATAATAATTTTTCATTAGAATATGGACACATTTATAACAACCCATGTTTTTATAGATTATTATTTTTAAATAAATTAAATTTCATTTAAAACTTGAATTACATGAAACACCTAGTTTAACTTGTGTTACACATGACATTGAGTTTTAACAAACCATGATATATAAATAATATTAATATTGAAACAGGACCATTATTACATTTCCATTAAACTTGGTTTCATAAATAGTAATAACCAAATTTTAAATTTTAATTATAATGGTTGTATATAAATTAAATATATTCATAAAAAATTAATATTCAGTAACGTCTCTATATGTTTTGAATATACTATTTTCTTAAAAAATTATTTTTTATTTATTTTTGTGAACAACTATAACATTCATTTTTGAAATTTTTAGAAACATAATTTGATAAAATTAATTTCACTTTTGAAATAATAATTTCCAAAATATATTAGGGTGATTTTTGGGAATTTTTCTAAAAATATTAATTTTTCGACGACTAGTGAAATGTACTGGTTTTAATTAAAAACTACCATTTCATTTTTAGAATTTATAAGTTTTTTTTGTTTTAAAATGGGTTTGGAGGTAAAATTAGTTCAATTATATATCAATTATTCCAATTTATTTCATTTTAATCATTTTTATATTGATGTTTACAAAAAAACTTTTAAACATATAGACATTTTCTCTTTAGAAGACCGTTTTCTTGTGGCATCTATAAGAATAATTTTAAATTAAAATTTCCCAATTCATTGAATTGAATTTGGGATATTGTATTATATATTTTTAATAATAATAATTTATACTATATAATACTGTCAACATAATTTTTGACCACAATTAATAGTAAAAATAGTAAAAATTATTTACTGTGGTTAGGGTGAAAATGGGTTTATTAGGGTTTAAGCTATAAATATATGAGTGAAAGATGACCCAAAAAATGTCCAAATAATTTTTGTGGACATATTGTGACCACATAGTGTATAAATAACTATAATGGTCCATTTTAGATCCTTGTGGCATGTGAAAAACATGGGTACAACTTTTTCTTTCCAAAAATTATAAGTTTTACACTCACATCACTTATAAATGGACACCCCTTCTACTGTCCTCTTCACACTTTAAAAAACATTTAGTTCATCCAAGACCTAAAAAAATTAGTTCCTTACTTATATAATCTCATCCTATAATCCTTAATATGGTCATATACCAATGCTAGGAAAGATTTTGGGGAAGTGTAAGGAGGTTACCCAAATAAGAGGTAACATTATTCAATGAGAATTTTAATTTTACTTCCTCCTCCACCTCCTTTAATTATTATTAAACTGTGTTGATATAATAACCATAGATTCATACATATGCTGATATTTCTTAATGTTATGTTAATGACATAAATCCATTTCCACTTCTTTCAAATGGATTTCATAATCATCATTCACATGCATGGAAGACTACTACCTTGCGAACCGATGATTTTCATTTTCCATTAACACCCATCTCAAATCCATATAATAATATATGAAAATTTAATATATTATATATAAAGTATTTTTATATATTTTTAATTATTATATCTCATATAAATCCTTAATTTTCCACTCTCTGAGAATATCATAATGTCACTCATGTGTACGACGCACTACCACTTTGCGAAATGATGTGTTTCATTCACTCACTTCCAAGAAGGTAAAAAAGATATGTTTAATGAAAATATTTGATATATATATATATATAACATAAAACATATTATATAATTTTAATATATTATTTAACTTTATTTCTTTCAATCCATTGAGAAAATGTCAACAACATTCATGCTTACGTATGCACTACCGTCTCCGTGAGTGATGTATTCCATTTTCTATATCTACCTCTTATGGATTACTATAAATACCTGTATAATAAATATATATGATATTTATTTAATGGTTATAATTCTGGAGATTATGGAACCATGATCAAATTAATATGACTAAAAAATAACAAATCAAAGCATATACAAGAAAACAAAGTAGTGATTTTATGAAACATGACTTTAGCATTAATGGTAAATAAACAAGTAATATAAGGTCATAAGTAAATCATATATGGTATGATATATATATATTTATGTATTTATGGTTATGTAATATATGTATAATAAACTTATACATATTATACATGAGGTTTTAATGTGTATTAAGTATGCTAAGACTGATGGTAAGATATTTTTCTCACAATTTTCCTACTTTGAGACATATGTTATGTTATGCACCACTATTATTTTTGGGGCTGTATATACAACCCATTTAAATTTAATATCATTAAATTTTATTATCCCAATGGTATAATATGTTTTATTGAACATTATTATTTCATGGGTCTTATGATTCAAAGTTACCACGGTTGTAAAGGTTTTTGTTACAATCTATTCACTTATTGGGATTGCTCATGATTATGCTTCCAAGGTTGATAACATATGATATATCTCTCAATATATTCATTTATTTTCTTATCTATTTGTTATTTATATAGAATACATACTTTCCCTTCATTTTAGTCTCTTTCTGTACTCAATATTTTATGATGGTGTTTTTATGAAAAAATCTTCTTTATTTTACTATTTAGTTGAAAAACATTTTTCTTCCACATCCGTGATTTCTAAAAATGTTTTAAAAAAATATTTTTAAAATTATAAAAAATTTATTTCTTAATGAAATTTTTACCCATTTATGACTTCATAATTCCTTTTTGAATGAATATTCTTATCATTTTCCAAACAATATCCATTTGTCTTTTTCGAAAAATGAGAAAGGAATATTTGTTTTAATTTGTATGACAAGAATCGAAATTTCCCACATCATGATCATTATTTTTTTGAATATTTATTAATAATTGTTCATGATTATTTTCAAATAAAATAATGTAAACATAATTTTATGAATATTTAATTTTAAAAATGTGAGTTTAAAATAAAAGATATTTTCCTCAGGAAATTCTCTAAGTGATATTTATTTCAAAATCATTTTTCATATAATATGAAACCCTTTAATGTAACTCATGATTTATTTTGGATATGTGTAATGAACCTAACTCCAGTAAATCAGAACTAGTGTATTTATTTAATACATTTGAATGTTTTTTCTGTTATTTACTTTGACGTAGTAAATTCTGTACATTCATAGTACGTTAAAACAAATATCCTTTACTCTATTTTGGTAAAGGAAAAGGGGCCTTTTTGAGAATAACATGAATATTAATTGATTTTTTTAAAAATTAAAACTGGTTAAAACGTCTTTAATAAATAAATTTTAAAAGTTTAAATACAATTTTTTTTGAAAACATTTATAGAAAACTTGTTTCTAGAAGAAAACATATTTTTGATAGAAGAGAGAAAATTTGATGTATTTTCATTAAAAAACATTTCTCAATTATATTGGTACCAAAACATACAAAATTTTTACTATTACATGAAAAAATAACAAATATATAAATTATAATAAATAAAATTGTTTTATTAGACAATGATAAAACAATTATTAAACAAAAATTCAAGAATAAAAAATCTCAATTGGAATTATATTGTGAAATAAACCCATACAATGATCTTACCATTGAAGTGAGAATTTTTCAATGAATCGATTATGTGTATCAAATATAAATCCAAATAAAACAAGTGTAAATAAATCATAATATAATCAAATATAATTTGAAATATAATATTATAATATTGCACACAACGATGAAGTAATATAACCTAATGAAAAGAAATTGAGTTATGAAGTTCTTTACCACTTGGTAACTTTTAAATCAAATCACCTTGGATAATTTAATTCAAATTAAAACAAAAATTAACATGATTTATTAAGTAAACATAATATTACTTTTCAAAGGGGATGTATATAATAAAATGGGTGCATAATAAAAAAATATTCCCCAATAAAGGGAAATTGAGACGAAGTCCCTTACCCCGAGTCTGAATCATCACAAACACTCTTTATATTACACAATAATAAAATTATGTAAATTATTTAATTTCTTAAGAACCTTTTTAATGTTTAATATTGCTTTTATTTCACTTATTACAACGTTATATATGATTAATTAATCAATTATGTTTATGTCACATAGTTCAATGATATTTGGCTTATGGGCCAAAAATGACTTCGGTATGTTGACTATGGTAATGAAATTCATTATTTAAACACCTAGATGAAAATAATAATGAAATAATTATCATATTTATACATAAATTATACTATTAAAACAAATCAAGAAGCTTTTTTATGAAAAATGAACTAGGTTACAATCATGGAGACGGTAGGCCGTAAGTACGCATGTGTAACATTTCCATGTTTCAATCCTCATTATGGAAATAATATAAGTTTTATATATATATATTTAAAGATTATAATAATATAATATATAAAATATTATAAATTTAAATATACTTATATATATTTCATCCATGTGATGTGGTGATGAAAATTGAGTCACATCGCTTTGTGAAGGCGGTAGTCTACATGTACACAAACGATGATATAATTTTTTAGTGTAAGAAATAAAATGATATATTATAATTTAAAAATGATAATTTTTTCATGAATAGAATATTTATGTCATTTATATGACATATATTCATTAAATTTATCCTTAATACATTCCATTTAATGTGTATGTGAAAATCAAACCATATGACTTTGCGAGGCGGTAGTCCTCTATATACACGAACGACGTTATCATATCACCTATGGAATGGAAAGTCAAAAATTATATATGATATAATGAATAAAGAGGTATAATTATATTATAAATATAATATATACAATTTATATCCATCATCATACACAACCATGAGAGGTGTTGATGGAAAACCTGTAACATCAGTTTGCGAGGCAGTAGTCCAACGTACACAATAACGACGTTATTATTTAACATTTTAGGGAATAATAGATGGATATATTTCTTTAAAATCACAGAATAAAATCTCATTATGTGATAGATATTGGTTTTATAATATAAGACTAAATAGAGATTATTTTAATGAGGAAGAATAATAAATTAAACAAAAAAACATAGTTAAGAATACTACCTCTTCATGGACCACCTCTTTAGAATTATACATCAAATATTACTAGAATATATTTATAAAAAAGATTTTAGTATTAGTTCATTGAATTTAGGATGTTTTTTCTGGTCATGTATGAACCAATACAATTTCAATGTGTGAAGAAGAGAGGAGAGGGGGTGGCCATTTATGAGTGAGGTGAGTGGCACACTTGTATTTTTTAAAAGGAAAAAGGTATACCAACGTTTTTCATAGGAAAAACGGTAAAAATGGATTATTATTTATAATTAGAGATTATAGGATCAAAATACGGCCATACAATGGGTGTTCGACATGTTCTTATTTCATTTTAACCCTTATCTTCTTAGTTTAAACACCCGATAAATCAGTTTTTTCCTTCACCAAAGTAATTAATTATTGCCAGTTTTAGTATTCATAATAGTCAAAAATTTTGTTAAAATTGTTAGATAATATATATTATTTTGACTTGATGTATGGAATCTATTTTTCCAAATTCAATTTATCAATGTTTCATAATCCAATTTATAATTGTACTCACACATGCGTTGAAAAAGCAGGTCTTCAAAGAGAAAATTATAATAAGTAATGAAGGTCTTAATGTGAAACTTTAATATAAAATTCATTCTAATGAAAAAAATTATTTAAATATTATTAAAATTGAACTAATTTTACTTTGAAATAAAATTTAAATATTCTTTTTTTAATAAATTATTTAAATAAAAATATATTATTAAATAAAAATATGTATTTTTAAATATTCATTGCCAAGTGAATCTTTTAAAAAATATCCTAGAAAATAAAATTAAGATAATTTTTACTTAAAGATTTAAAAAAAAATTTATTTTATAAAATATTTTTTCTAAATTTTTTAAAAATTAAATTTAAATTATGGGTGGAAAGAGTGACTAAATAATATTTTAGAAAAAATACAGTTTTCAGAAAACATTTCTTTTTCTATTAAATGATTATTATCTCATTTCTAACAAATAGATAACAATAATTGTAAAAATTGAGTTATTAATATTTTTACCCTTCATTGTTATATCTAGGTTATAATGATATACTATATTACAGTTCATTTAAACTCAGGGTTTCTTTTTCCACAAGCTATCAAAGAGTTTAAATTTAAATAAATATTTTACAAGGGTTTTTTATGCTCGATAATGTGTGTCACATATTATATTGAATATAATACTATTATATTATAATTTTGGGTGTTACCTTCTATCCACATTAAATAAATTTCTTCTTTCAATTTTATCTTTTGCTCAGAAATTAAGGGGTTGATATTTGAAAATTCCTTTATTTAAAACCCACACAATAAAGTGGGTTAATAAAAATCCTATTAATAAGAGACAAAGGGAAGTAAAATGGTAATATTGAATAAAACATGACTATATTTCCAAGAAGGATTATATTGGAGTAATGTAATGATATTTACATGGAATAAAATCATAAATTATTATTGATAGTGATAGAGGTCATTGATCACAAGATAGTGAGTGATCAATGGAAAATTAAAGACCTCAAAACCATAAATATATGATGATTTAAAAGTCCTTTCGATTAATTTTATATAAAGGTAATATGATAATTTTTTTTTCAGGATCATTTTCCTAAATGATATGAATTATTTTACCATATATTATTATATGTAAATATACTTGATACGTTTCTATTTCATTATCACAATCCCATACTTCTGTTGTTCTTTAATAAAATTATAACTACTTTCTTATGTAATATATGAATATAGAAATATATATTCTTTATTCTTGAAGCACTAAAATTCACTTTTAATAGATCATAATATCCATAAAAGAGGGAAATTCTTTCCATTCGTACCTAACTATTTTTTTAAAACAAATATGGTTAGGAAACATTATCCAACATACTACATTAATATATAAAAATAAACAAAAAAACCATCATTAATATTTATTTATCCTATCATATAGATAAAAACAATGATATTTAACTAGGACAATATATTGGTTAGTTTTCGGTGTTAAATCCATATCATCCTTTATTTATGGCTTCAAGGCTCGCAACCTTCACCAAATAAAATGAGATGTCCTTTTTCCAAAACTATATTAATATAATTCGTATAACATTACCAAATTGTTATGGCCCATAATTACTAAAACAAAAAAGATAATATAATCCCTAAATGTTACTAATACCTTAAATATTATGTCCAAAATGTAAGGAAATTCATCTGAAAATTAATTTTTTTATACTAAACCAGTGGGTTGTATTCCTATAAATGTTTTCCAATGATATCCTTATCATGTTATATTCCCACCAATTTCTTTTTCAAAAGAAGTATTTAGGAATTTAATATTATCATCAGTCATAAAATCACAAATGAATGACAGTATACATAACTCTTAAGTTAATGATGACACATATGCTCTTAGAATTTAGCATAATTATTAGATTTTTCATTATTCTTATAACAAAAATATCATTGGTGATAATACCTCTATATTTTAGTTTTTTTATTCCCAATACATAAAAACCTTATTCATATTATTTCAACATAGTTCCTTCATTTTTATAGGGTTTAAGTTTTATAAGATGGAATTAACTCAGATACTTTCTAGGTTCTTCATATTTAAGACAATAGACTATAAATGGATCCATAGGATGAGATTTATTTCCTTCCCTCACAAATATTCATTTTTTGATATATATTATTTTCTTTACAACATTTTTATCCACACATAATGTATTTTCCCATCCCATTTAGGTACATTCCTGGGTGCCTCTTTCCATATTAATCAAGTAATAGAAATCAAGCCTTATTTCCTCTATGGTCACCACCACTCAAGACCGTAATAAACCCCACCCTTATATTCTATGTAAAATGACAGACTTATTTAATGTATATATTGTCAATAATATTTCAAGATAACTAATTAAGTATAATTATCATATATTTTATTCCTTCCATCATACCATTTGGCTTCTCATAATCACGACATTGTCCTTCATATTCAATGTTAACATGATTCCTTCGGGTTCCAACTATTGAATAAATCTAAAAAGCATAGTGTGATAAAAAATAATTGATATTCCTGAAATTTTCGTTTAATTGGTTGAGGATATTATCAGATTATGATTTTTTATCCCAAACTACACTTTAAACAATGATGTTGTAAAGCAGTAGTGTGGGTTCGACCCACATGGAATGTTTGGGGGACAAGGAACTAGGATTTCAAACCCATTGTGTAAGAGTCCTGTTGAATTGGTTTGGATTTGGAATTTTATTAACACAATTGATTTTGTTTTTATATTTAAGAAGAAGGTCAGGATCAAGGTCAATTTCAGGGTTATGGTAAAAAGGATATTATTGGTCCTAACTTGGAATAGTCCTAGGGATTAGGCTATGATATAGTGCATATAGATATAATTGATTATGATCAAACCAACTATATCTATACAAGAGGAAACTATTCCATTTTCCATATATAGATAACAAACTTATTGCATTAATCCAAACTTATATGGTAAAAAGTTTCATAGACTAATGGTAATAGCCTACTCTACTATAATTAGGTTAGGTTCATTCATTTAAACTTTCTATGGCTAGGATTTCCTAAATGAATTGAATGAGTTTTTATTACACCTGATTACTATCCATAGGGTTATCAAGTTACAATTTAGAGATTAATTCAATTCAAAAAATCCTTACTATCGAACATTATCCTAAGAGGTTTGGCCTCCTATGGAAGTAATAATCATGACCAAAGAAACAATTAGAGACATGCATAGAATATTAATAAATCAATTGAAATATGATAGTTCACAATAATTATTTCAATAATCAAGCATATTGAAATCGGTTTAACCAGTAAACTAATCAAACACTTTATTAAAAGATTAAACTAGAAAGAACATAGGGTGTACCTAGTATCAAACAGAAAAATAAATAGTCGATGGATTTCTGAATATTAAATGAAAATTAAATAAATGTAGAACATGTTTAGAATAATCAATGATGCTTCAATTTAGTTAAAGAAATATCAATAATTATTTAGAGTTGATTTTGGAGAATAAATAAGGGAGAAAATGAGAGAGAATGATAGAAAGGGTAAACACATCAATGTTTTTTGTTTCTGTGTGTGTTCTAGTAAATAAATAGTTATGAAATTACAAAATGTTCAAACTTACCAAGTCATGTGATCTTGATACATAGTTTTCTCTATGTATTTTCGATCTGGAATAAATCTTGGCCTAAATCTTTGGGATTCAAAGACCTGACACATCTCACGACAAGTAATTTAAACTCCCAACATGCTTCTTCTAACGACATGAATTTTAATTCAGAAGTGTCCTTTTAATATTACAAAAAATTTATTGGAGACTCATACCATTTAATCATTTCATGAATTTTAATTTCTTAATGACATTCATCATGAATGATTCCGGCACGTCAGGTAAGTGATTCACGACATGTAATGTTCATGTTTGGCCTATTATCATAGCATTTCCTTTGGATTATTGGAAAAATATTCTGTACAATAATTAACACATACCATGTGAATTATCGAATAAAACATGGATAATCATTAATTAAAGGACCCTAAAATTTATGTATTATTTTATCCTATCAGATTCCCATACACATGAAAAATTTCTTGTCCTCAAGAAAACAACCTCTCAACAGGTATTCTAAAGATGAAATTTTTATATCAGGGAACATAAATTACAAAAAGTAAAACAAAACTATGTGTAAGTAGAAAAATTCCATCTAATAGAATAAACCCTACAGATAAAATTTGTCATGCTTCATGGTTCAGTTCCATTAATTGGATTCATAATATTTTAATTACAATCTCAATACTATGTCTTAAATTGTATACCCATTTTTCAATTTTACTCAAAATGAGTTTTCTCTCATCATTCTGCGTAAAATAAAATTAGAGTTATTATAATACCCTTAGCACATGTTCCTTTCCATATGCTTGCATTTTTTCTATCATATCCACTTCATAAAGACAAATACAAAATTAATAATGAGGGATTCAACAAAAAGGTGGAAACGAATCTAAGGATGAGGAAAAGTGGGTAAAAAGTGAAAATCAAGCTAAAAGGAAGGTAAGATATAATGTTTAATGCATGATAAGTAGGAATAATGTAGTGGTGTGGATCCTCCAATATTAAATAGTGTCTATACACTAGGAATCTAAAATTGGAACCATGAGTATATCATATATGTATAAAAATGTTGCCTTTTTTCCGTTGTTTTTCTTCTCAATTTTATTTATTTCTCTAAATTCATGTATAGGATATATCTCCATACATACTCTAACACCATATGATCCTCTAGGGGATTCATCAGTCAAGAAATTTTCATTTTGAACCTTCCAAATACACAAACCAAAATCATTTTTTTTCTTGTTATACTTTTCAATTGAATAGGGTAAGAAACAAATGCCTAAAATAACACATGGATCATAACAAATCAGTTTAGTAACATACCATAATATATCTTTTAGATAGAAACATCTCATGTTCATTATATTAATATTACCTCACACGTGTTCAAAGTATAATCATGCATAAAATAACGAGAATGGTTGGAAGGGATAATTGTCCTGGAATAACTATATCCAAAATAAGTCATTAATGGAATCTACAGATTAAACAAAGGGAATGAATTTAAGGTGGGTCTCAAGAAAAAGTGGCTCAATTATGTTGATAGGGTCATAAAGTAACCATCTGTACTAAAAAATATCAAAGACATAGCTCTAAAGGGCAGTTTCCATAAAATAATAAAGAAATAGGTGATTAATGTCTACCTAGTGCTATCTACAAAAAAGTGCCATTTAGAGAAAAGTGGAATCCAAAAATATTTAAGGCAAGTGTTAGTTGGGACCATTTTGTGTGCAATATGCCAGACAAGGGTGAATATAGACGTATTTATCCATAAGTTATTAATTTTTTATCCAACTCAATCTATTTTTAGTGTTATTAAAAAGTCAATGAAAAATGTTTTTTGAGTTAAGCATGCCATTATGAGCATGTTCCCAAATTAAAAATTTGTCATTGGTGGTAAAGGGATAATTGTCAACAACCGACTTAACATCATCATGTAAGTTAGCATTATGAGAGCTTAATATTTCATTGATGGTATAAGTATAAATTTAAGGAGATTGAGTGGTAGAAACCATGAAAATGAGAGGAGAACTATTACAGTTGGAAAGACAAAAATTCAAGGTAGATTCTTTTCTCACCATACATCTAGAGTTAGAAAATATATTTGTAAAATCATTCCTAATGGATGGCCAGACGGATGATCTCATATAATTTATATTTCCTTTCTTTAATTTATCAAGGAAAGGAGTTTTCATGAAATAAATAGAGGATGATTTGTTATGAAGGAGATTCCTAGTGAGTCCATCTTGTAAGACATCATTGAAAAATTGAGATTTTCGATGCCAAGCCCACATTTTTCCAAAGGATTGTAACAGGTAGACGAAGGGACATTTACCAGCTTCTTATCAAGAGTTCTCCCACTCCACATAATTTTTTTCATGAAAACATTTAAGCTATTTAAGAGAACAATAGTCCATTTATAGAACATCATGGAATAGAATATTTTGGAACTAATCATAGACTTGACAAGACATATTCTACCTTATATGGAGAGGGATTTACCTTTCCATGAAGAGAGATGTCAAAGAATTTGGTCAATAGTGGTGTAGAAATAATCAGATTTGGGAATGACCTAAAAAACGGGAACAATAGGATAAGTAAATGGGAGGTATCCTATAGAGTCCCGCCTTTTTATTACATAACATTTCATTACATTTTACAAATAGATGATCTTTAAAGTCTTGTGTCTTGAAAATCAGGGGCAAAATACATGAAAAAACATAAAACATTCTTCTAATACACTTGTAAGGATTAATCATAAGTTCATACTATGTACATTTACTACATCTCATAACCTGGAGACATACATTACAGGAAAGGGTGAGAAGCAGGCCTAATAAGGGTAATCATGGGAATTGGTTTACTTGTGATATCAATAAGAACATCATAAAAAAATATAAAGACATGAGAAAAGGAAGAAGGGGAATATCATATTAAAAAGAACATGAATCATAACTTGAATATGTGGCTACAAAATTTAATATTTACATTCATGATCATATCAACAAGGTTCATCCCCAAGGTGTCATAAAAATTACCAAGTTTATTCACCAAGGTATCATGAAACTTGTCATCTCTAGAGATTTAATTATTTACCTGATGCATTAGAGCACTATTAGGGTTCACCCTTAATATGTATTTATTTTCATGTGATCCAAATATATCTTAATGAATTACTTCATAAATAACCTATAGAGAATAAAAGAAATGGGTTTCATTTCAAAATCGTGACATTTTAAAAGTTCATTAAAACTTGATCGTTATGTAATTTATAACCCATGGAAACGTAATGATGGTTTTATGTTTGTAAAATCAAAAACTAATGTACCATTTTATGTCTTTATGAATACCCCCAAAATATAAATATTTCTGGGTATTGAAATAAATAAAATATGAGAATTTCATCAGAAAAGGAGAGAGAGGATTTGAGATGAAATCACTACAGCATGACATCTATATAATATTGTTTTAAAAAATAATAAAAAGAGAGGGTAAAAGGGTCTCCCATCCATAAATGAATAATTTTACAGTATAGGGAGATAATAAAATAGAAATAAAATCATGGTGTTTATATTTGAATGACATACCACATGAAAAGGAAACTTGGAAGGAAAGAGAAAATGCAATTTCTTTCACAAAAATTTGATAGCCAAATGACGTCACATAAAAATTCAGAAAATCAATTGGTGAGAGAGGAAAAAGTATCTAATAATTTGGACATGAAATGGATAGTAATAAGGATATATACGAACATACCCTCACATTATACAATGGAAACCATAATACATAACCTAAAGGAAATCATGACTAAAAGTGGAGGGTGAAATGTTCCCTTACATTGAAGAGTAATTTCAAAATCTCAATGATTGGGACCTTGGGGGGATTTAGGGAATATTGGGAAGACTCCTTAGGAGGTCAAAAGGATAGATCTTTTTTGGGGAGGAATTGGGAATGAAAGGAATGAAGGAATGGGTTGGTATTTTTAGAAAAAGTGAGAATATTTTATAAATATTCATGGGCTAATTCATCGGTGGTATTTAAAAAACCAAGGGCTTGACCATGGTATTTTCCCATGGTATTACCCAATTGGGACACCTCATAACATATATTAACGGTCACAAGTTGACTAAAATTATTAAATCATGATTACATCATTAATTATGTCATTAAACATACGGAAACTCAAAGCTATATTTTTACTATTCACTGAAAATTCAACTATTTTAGAAAAATATCAAAAATTCTCCCTAACAATTTTTCAACATGTAGAATCCAAATGATAACTCCATCTTATAAAAATTACTTTTATTTTTTTTAATTAAATAAATAAAATACTAATACTTGACTAAGAATTTATAAAACATTTATTTACTTATACTATGATATAATTATATCACATTACCACTTAAGATGACTAAAACATATTTACACCTCCTTAGGTGATGTTACTATTCCAATGGTAAAAATTACCATTCATAAGGGTAAAATTGAAATTCCAAAGGGTAAAGTTACAATTCATCAAAAACTTATTTTGATCTTCTTGAACAACATTTTTCACCCTAATTACACCAATGTATGTCTGATTTTCAAAAATCTCTTCATAGAAAAAGTATTTTAATAATAAGATATTTTTACACTATTCATAAAAAACACTATTCATTTAATACTATTCATCAGAAAAAACTATTCGTAAAAAACTATTCATCAAACACTATACATCAAATGGAAACTTAGAAAATTTCTAAAAAATCATCCTACATTTATTTTGACATTTCAAATTCAAAAATGATGTTTATTAAACCATAATAATTCTCTATGTATGAGAAATTTTTGAAAAGTACAAATTTTTACTTCTAAAATCAATTTATCAAATTTAACTTAATTAATCATATACTTTATTAATAAACTCTATTCCAAAAATAGTAATGATGAAATAAAAATTATATTTATACTAGAGGATTACACAATGTATCTAATGCCTTGATACATAACCCCTTATAACACTTGGGGCGGCTCAAACAACATTGCCTGAGTGGTGACTCTATTAGCTTGAAATTCTCCCATAGGTGATTCCGCTCAAGCTTCACATATTGAAACTCAGCTTGGGCTTGGTCTAGAGAAAATCCTAGTGATGCAACCTCCTTCCCAAGCTTCGACAGATGGGCTTCGTATGGCCCGAGTCTACTAGATGAGGCCACAAACTCTTCTTTCTGTTTTATGTAACCATGATCACTTGTATATATAAACTATAATCATAAAATTAAGTGTTTATTTTCCAATGGTAATATTGAACAATTAGTCATATAACAGTCGAAACCCAATGGTCGTATTTTAATTATACTTACTTAATTAATTAATGGACTTTTTGCTGAGTATAAAATAAAATAACACACAAATTTAGTAAACAAAAAATTTAAAAAAGTTTGGGTCGTTACATTCTTCCCCCCTTAAGAAATTTTGTCCCTAAAATTTCAAATTGTATTCTTAGAAGAGAAAAGGTGTGGGTACGTCTGTCTCATAGACTCCCTTAGTTCCCACATGGCTTCTTCGTATTTGTAGTTCCACCACAACACCTTAAAAAGGTGGGTATTCTTGTTGCATAGAACCTCGTATCTACGATCCAAGATCTCCACCAGCTGGTCTTCATATGGGAGGTCATGTTCCGTTTTACCACCTATGGATTTAGTACATGTAAAGGGTCAGGTATGTCATTCTTCAAGGGGGATACATGGAAGACATCATGAACTTGTGCTACATTTGGAGGAAGTGCAAGCCGATAGGCAAATGCTCCTACTCGATCAAGGATTTCATAGGGGTCAATGTACCTATGGCTAAGCTTCCCTTTCTTCCCAAAACTAATGACTCTCTTCCATGGTGAAATTCCAAGAAAGACCTTGTCACTAACATCAAAATCCATGTCCCTTCGACGGTTGTTAGCATAAATCTTTTTCTATCTCTAAGTAGCCTTAATGTGTTGCTGGCTGGAATGGAAATTTTCTATCATATCTTTCACAAGATCAGTCCCAAGAATCTTTCTATCAGTAGCTTCATCCCAACAAGTAGGAGTTTTACATCTCCTACCATATAGCGCTTCACAGGGATCCATTTGAATACTCGAGTGGAAGCTGTTATTGTAAGGGAACTCAACTAAAGAGAGATGATGATCCCATATACCTTTAAATTCAATTGATTATGATCTCAACATGTCCTCGAGTGTTTGAATAGACCTTTCAGATTTTCCATTAGTTTGGGGGTGATATTCCATATTGAAATTCAATTCTGTGCTCAGAGCATGTTGAAGACTACTCCAGAATTTTGATATGAACCATGGATCACGATCAGATATGATATAATTTGTAACTCCATGCATCCTTACCACTTACTTCACATAAATCATAGAAATTTGATCAAGGGAGAAATCTTCTCAAATATAGAAAAAATGGGCAGTCTTGGTGAGATGGTCCACAATAACCCATATCACATTTTTTCCTTTGTAAGTTCTCAAGAGACCAGAGACAAAGTCAATTGTGATATTTTTCCACTTCCATGTTGTTATGGGTAGTGGTTGCAATACCCCTTTAGGAATTTGTCTCTCTTCCTTCACTTGATGACATACTAGGCACCTTACAGTGTAGTCCATAATAACCCTTTTCATATTATCCCACCAATAATGATAAAAAAGTTCCCTATACATTTTCATGCTTCCTGAATGTATAGAGAAAGTAGAGCTATGACATTCATACATCACCACCTTCTTTATTTATGAAATATATGGAACAGAGAGCCATTTATGAAATTTTAGTACACCTTGTTGTTCAATATTGAACTCAGAAAACATCCCATCCTTCACAACCTCAAACTTCTACTGTAAAAAAAGATCTTCTTTATGATATTTCTTGATCTTCTATATTAACTAATGTTGAGAAATCATTTGGGTTAGGTTTGATGATGTCCCTTGCCTTATAATTCCCATGTCCAGCTTTAGTGGTTCATTGATCAAAGGATCTCTTTGAATCCTCATCATGGAAAAAACAACTGGGTCTTTCCTGCTTAATGCATCAACAACATTGTTTTCTCTTACATGATGATAATGAATTATACAATCATAGTCTTTAATAAGTTCCAACCATCTCCTTCGTCTCAAGTTCAATTCCTTTTGTGTGAAAATATATATCAAACATTGATGGTCTGTGTAAATATCAAATTTCTCCCCATAAAGATAGTTCGTCCATATCTTTAGGGAAAAAACAACCACAACCAACTCTTGATCAAGCATTGGATAGTTCTTCTCATGAGTCTTCAAATGTCGATATGTATAAGAAATGACCTTGTCATTTTTCTTGATCACACACCAAATACCTTTTAGAGATGCATCACTAAAAATAATGAATCCTTCTCCACATGAAGTTAGAGTTAACACAGGGGCAGTAACCAATATATTCTTATGATCTTGAAAACATTCCTCACACTCCTTTGTCCCGATGAACAAGACCCCTTTTCGAGTTCACTTGGTTAACGGATTATAAAATCGTGATTTTTTTTCAAAAACCTTTTATAATATCCTACTAATCCAAGGAAACTATGAATCGTAGTTATTGTTTTAGGCTAAGGCCACTCCTCTACAACATTTCTCTTTTCAAGGTCAACTATGATTCCTTCATCGGTAACAATGTTCCCCAAGAAGGCTACTTGTTGTTACCAGAATTCACATTTTTTGAACATTCCAAAAAGACATTCCTTCCGTAGATTTTGTCAAATATCCCTTAGATGATCCTCATGCTCCTCGTGACTTTTGGAATATATCTAAATATCCTAAATAAAATATATAACAAAGTTATCAAGGTAGTTCTTAGAGACTCTATTAATCAAATCCATAACAATAGTAGGTGAATTAGTCAGTCTGAAGGGAATAACCACAAACTCGTAATACCCATATCTTGATCAAAAGAAAGTTTTTGGAATATCTTATTTTTTCACCCTCAATTGATGATAACCAGAACAAAGATCAATCTTAGAGAATAATTTACCTTCACAAAGTTGGTAAAATAACTCATCAATTCTTGGAAGAGGGTATTTATTTTTCACTTTTATCCAGTTAAGTTGTCTATATTTAATACATAGTCGCATTGATCCATCCTTCTTATTCACAAAGAGAACATGTGCTCCCCAAGGAGATAAACTCAGTCGGATAAACCCCTTCTCCAAATAATCTTAGAGTTGTTTCTTTAATTCCTCCAGCTCCACATTTTCTATCCTATATGGGGTCTTTGATATCAGATGAGATCCAAGTTCTAGTTCAATGGAGAACTCTACCTCCCTTTCTAGGGGAAGTCTAAATAACTCCTTAGGAAATGCGTCAATGTATTCCTAGATGATGGAGAAATTTTCTATCCTTAAAATCTCATTTCCTTATTATACTTCACTGATCAACTCTATAAGGAAGGATGTAATAGGTTCTTCTAGACATAGATCAGGTTGATATATCTCTCCTTGGAAGATAACTATAGGATTTCCTTTCAATACTATATATATTTCTATGCTTCTGCATTTGATCTTATAATTATACATTGAGAGCCAATCTATCCCCTGTATAATGTGGAATTACATCATAGTAATGACTAATAGATTTGAGATACGATTTTTCTCACTAAATTAAATACAAGAGTTATAAATACTAATGATTCTTAGATAATCCCACTAGGAGTTTTGACTGATAACTCTACTTTTATCAAATTAGGGGCTTATTCTATATTATTTGTAAACATGGAGGAAATAAAGGAATCTGTAGAACCCGAATCAAACAAATTATTTTCTATCTTTGAGAGAACAAAAATAGTACCTGAAACCATATAATTTGGCACTTCAACTTCATCTGTAGTGATTGAAAAAGTACGACCTTATTCACTCGACTATTGCTGAGGCTGATGGTGATTCCCTTCTACTGCCCTCGGATTTGGAAAGTGATTAGAAAAGTTCCCAAGTTGCCCACACTTATAGTATTAGACCTTAGGTAGGTACTACACCATCTTCCCTATGTTTTTTTTGGTAATTGAGTCTTCACCTCACTATGAGAATTTTGTTAAATATGGCCATCTGTTCCACACTTGTGCACTTCCCGCTCTCGAGCAAGAAGTTCCCCTAATGCTTCTTACCACCTTTATTACACATGGGACATTACACTTGATTGACTTTTCTTACCTGATGAAAATTCCTCCAAGATCATGGCTCCATTTATCATTTCTTTTAATTGGATTTATGATACTGTTTCAACTCACCAAACTCTAGTTAGACTTTCATCGTACTCTACACAATCTCCTCATAGCTATCGTTGTCTTGGTTGGCTAGATTCTTCTGTAGATGAGGTCTCAGTCCACCAAAGAATCTAGAAACCTTACCATTTATATCCATGACAAAGATAAAGGTTTAACGTGAAAGCCTTGTGATGTTCATCTCGTAGCTCCCCACAGATTCAATCTCCTTCTTCTTTAGCTCGAGAAACTCCTTCTCCATTCTTATTCTCATGGAACAAGGAAATAGTTACTGAAGAAGATCCCTCTAAACTTTTACCACTCCATACCCTCAACCTCCACTCATGGACTTGTGTTTTTAATTAGTTCCCACAACTAATTAGATTCTCCCTATAAGATTGTAAACATTCAGGGTGACCTTTGTTTGTTTTGAATAGTAGAGCACAGAAAAGATCTTCTTGATAGAGCTGATTCACTCTTCAAAAATCAATGGGTCAGTAGATCCACTGATGGTTGGTGGTCATTGACATGTAAACGTCTCAACAAAATGTTGTTCCCATTCATGGTGAGATCATTCTCTCAGCTTGATTCAGGTTATTTACCATAGCTTGAGTCAATTGGTTCATCATTCTCATGAGAGTTTCCATTCTATCTTCCATTGGAGGGCCATCAGCGCATGGTCCATTTCTGTCACCATTTGCATGATTCCTCCTATTTCCCACCATTTTCCATAAGAATAAAACCTTAGTGAGAATCTTATTTCATTTAAGAATCTTTTAACTATAAAGGATTATTATTTCTTAAAACATTGAGCTTAAACATATTATTCTTTAACTACAATTACATTTCTCTATAAATCCTTCATAACGATTCATAAAAAACAAATGATTAACAAAAAATATCCCCGAGGAGTGTCAAAGAAGGAGTGAATCAAGGCCCATTGTCATGTACCAGGATACCCCAGGTCAATCCCAAAAATCCTGTTCATATTTTCACTCCTAGGTACTTCTGTGCCAGAGAATCATCTACTTGTTCGTATCCTGATAGGGATTTATTTGTTAGGAAACCACATACTTAATATTTCACCAAAATACCAAGATGTTTTCCTATTTTTTAAACATTTATATAGGGTTATTCTTAATGTTTATATAGCCTAATTTCCACAAAAAAATAAACAATCCTTTGATACCAACTATAGTATCCCTCCTTTTTATTACATAACTTTTCATTACATTTTATAAAGAGAGGATCTATAAAGTCTAGTGTCTTGGAAATCCATGAAAAAATACATGAAAAAAACATAAATCATTATTTTATTATACTTGTATGTATTCCTCATAAGTTCATACAATGTAAAATTACTGCATCTCATAACTTGTAGAGATACATCCAAATAATGGGTGAGCAGAAGGCCCAGTAAGGGTAAACAAGGGAATCGGTTTACATGTGATATCAATAAGAACTTAATAAAAAGACATAAAAACATGAGCGATGTAAGAAGAGTAATATCATAATAAAAATAACATAAATCATAACTTTAATATGTGGATAAGACATTTAATTTATACATTCATGAATATATCACCAAGGTTCATCCCCAAGGTGTAATAAAAATTACCACGGTTATTCACCATGGTATCATGAAACTTGTCATCTCTAGAGATTAAATTATTTACCTGATGTATTGGAGCAATATTAGGGATCACCCTTAGTATGTATCTATTTTCATGTGATCAAAATAGATCATAATCAAGCACTTCATAAATAACCCATATATATTAATAGAAATGGGTTTCATTTCAAAATCTTGACGTTTTAGAAGTTGTTAAAAACATGATCGTTATGTCATTTATAACCCATGAAATAGGAATGATGGTTTTATGTATGTAAAATCCAAAACCAAATGTAGAATTTTTATCTCTTTATGAATACCCCAGAACCAAAATAGTTCTGTGCATTCACATAAATATAATAAAATAATTTCTTGAGAAAAGGAGAGATATGATTTGAGACGAAATCTCTACAACACAACAACTACATAACATGGTTTTATAAAATAATAAAAAGATGGGGGGAAAGGGTGTCCAATAAATAAATGAAAATTTATATAGTATAGGGAATTAATAAAATAGAAATAATATCATGGTGTGGATATTTTAATGACATACCACATGAAAAAGTAAACTTGAAAGAAAAGAAAAAAAGTAATTTCTTTTACAAAAATTCGGCAGCTGAACAACGTCACTTAAAAATTCAGAAAATCAATTGATGAGAGTGGAATGTGTATCTAATAATTTGGAAATGAAATTTAAAATAATGAGGATATATAAGAACATACCCCCAAATAATAAGATGGAAACTAGAAGACATAACATATATAAAATCAAGACTAAAAGAGGATCACTTACCTTAAAGAGTAACTTTGAAAGCTCAAAGGTTGAGACCTTGGGGGGCATTAGGGAACCTTGGAAGGAATAATTGGTTGTTAAAAAGAGTAGATATTCATTGACTAGTAATTTTGAATTAATGTAATGAAGGCATTGGTTTGTATTTATAGAAAAAGTGAGTGAATATTTTATTAATTTCCAAGGGACACCTCATTGGTTTTATTTGCAAAACCATGGGCTTTCCCATTGTATTTGCCAATGGTATTAGCCACTTGGGACCCCAAATAACATATATTACTATCAACTAGTCAACCAGAATTATTACATCATGATTACATCATTAACGATGTCAATAAACACACCGAAACTCAAAGCTGTATTTTTACTATTCACAAAAAATTCAACTTTTCAGAAAAATCCCAAAAATTCACCGTAAACATTTTTCGATGTGTAAAATACAAATTTGAACTCCATTTTATAAAATTAATTTCATTTTAATTAAATTAAATAAATAAAATACAAATTCTTGACTATGTATTTCTAAAATATTTATTTACTTATACTATGATATAATTATATCACCTTACCACTTAAATGACTAAAACATATTTATACCTCCTTAGGGGGTGTTACTATGTCATTTGTAAAAATTAACATTCATAAGGGTAAAATTACTATTCCAAAATTGAAAATTTACCATTCACCAAAAAATTATTTTGATCTTATTTAACCACATTTTTCACCCTGATTATAACCATGTATGTGAGATTTTTTAAAATCATTTCACAAAAAAGGTTGTTTAATTATATTTTTTTATACTATTAATAAAAAAACACCATTCATTTAATACTATTCATAAAATACTATTCATAAAAAACTATTCGTAAAACACTATTCATCAAATTGAAACTTCTTAGAAAAGTTTCAAAAAATCATCCTAGGTTAATTTTGACCTTTAAAACTCAAAAATGATGTTTATTTTACCATAATAATTCTATATGTATGAGAAATATTTGTAAAGTACTAATTTTACTTGTAAAATCAATTTTTCAAATTTGGCTTAATTAAACATATAATTTATTAAGAAAATATATTCCAAAAATAGGAATGATAAAATAAGAAATTTTATTTATAATATGGGATTACACAATGTATCTA
Organism: Viscum album; assembly: GCA_963277665.1. Lineage (NCBI taxonomy): Eukaryota > Viridiplantae > Streptophyta > Magnoliopsida > Santalales > Viscaceae > Viscum > Viscum album. Next base: position 1,153,424,469 of record OY728155.1, on the reverse strand, counting down.
AGGAATCGTTACATAGAACCTTATAACACCTACATAGAACCTAATTGTAAGGTGTACAATGATGATAGAATCTTGGGGCATCTTAGACAACATTGACCAAGTGATGATGTCTATTAGCATGAACTTCTTTCATAAGAGATTCCATTCAAGCTTCATATGTTGAATCTCATATTGGGCTTGGTCTAGAATAAAGCAATGGGACACAACCTCCTTCCCATGATCTGAAAGATTGGCTTCATATGGCCTGAGTCTACTGGATGAGGCCATCAAATCTTCTTTCTTTATTAAGTAACCATGATCACTTGTATCTATAAATAATAATCACAATGTTAAGATTTTAGTTTCCAACGGTGATATTGACTAATGATAATATAATAGTCGAAACACAATGGTCTTATTTTAATTACACTCATATCATTAATTAAAGGATTTTTTTGTTCAGTGTAAAACAAAATAACACACAAATTTTGGAAGAAAAAAGTATTCAAATGTTCGGGTCATTATAGATCCTTCCTTAATTATTAAAGCATTGATAATGTTTGTTTTTTATTGTAAGGAAATATTTTTCCAAAAAATATGTAGGATTTTCTCCAACAAATAGTTTTCCCAAAAAATTATTCACAGTGAAAGATGGTACTTTTTAGGTTATTTATATTTCTCTTTACACCTTGTAAAAAAAGGATGACGTCATCGATATACAAGAGATGTGTGGTGGAACTCAAATTCCTGGTGGCATGAATCATTTTAAACTTGTTTTGATCCACTAGCTGAGTAAGTGGATCAAAACAAGCTTAAACAGATTCCTGCCTCTTGGGATTTTAATACCTCCAGGGATCCTTATTTAATTACTTGTCACATGTGTCACTTAATAAATATTATCAGAAAGGAAAATGAAATCATAGGATCAGAATCCTCTCGAGAATGAGAGTATACAATAAAAAATGGAAATCACTTAAGCATAAAATGAAGTAATAAGTCAGTCGAATTCAATTTCAAAAGTTTTAAATTTGGATTAAATTAGTTAACTCATCATTAATTCTCAAAATTTAATTTGTATAAAAACACATATATCAATAATTTCCAAATTAAAATCATATTTTATTTAAATGGGTGAAATGACATTTTATGTTTAAGGAATTATTTCACGGAAAAATGTCTCCTAGATAAATGGATGCATGAAAAAATCAATGTGTATCGATAGTGAAGCTTATGAAATACTCCCCCACAATTTAAGTGGAAAATTTACCAAACATTCCTAGAATGTTCCATGGTATAGATATCACAAATATATGATAGGAAAAATTAAACAGAAAATTATAAAATTAATTTTTTGGAATCAATATCTCCATGTAATGAGTGTCCTTCCTTGGAAATCTTGGTTAGTCTTGATTTCTGATTGGGTGACCCACATCATGGGTCTAGAAAGACAAATAATACACTATATAAAACATTAGACCATAGGATTTAAATATTTTCAAATAATTAATATGGGAGGTGCACACAACGAATAAAAGTAAAAGATATCTTAGATACTTGTAGAAATATGTGTAAATGATGTTCAAAGTGACCTATGATAATAATAAAAAATTTATACCGAATGAAAAACATAAAATCCTAAGTTAAATAATAAAACTGAATGAAACAAATGAAATAAGGATTTCATTCCATAAAGTGATACCAATGTTATCATCATCCAGGAGAATGAAAAAAAGTATCAGAAAATTGTCATCCATTTGCTCAGAAGTCCTATTTACTCTACAAGAACTGTTGGCTTTATCATCGGGCTCACATGGAGACTTGGTGGGGTTAAACCCCTTAGGAGTGTACTAAAAATAAATATGGTGTATAATGAAAATTATATGTTTTCATTGTGGTGGTGACCACTAATAATCATGGATATCTAATAAAAGATCGTTTACCTGGTGATCAAAATCAGATAGATGCTAAGTCAGCCATATTATGCGGGAAGATGGAGATAGAATAGGCACATCTATGACCAGAAAAGAGGTATAGGATCTTGACATGGTTAATATAAAGAAACATTGAAATGAAAAATAATCCAAGAAAAGAGTATGTAAAAAAGTAGTATCCCATGTATATAATAAGTTCCATGATATATCATTCATATGGAATAAAAAAATACAAAAATATAACCACCCCGACATACTAATAAAACATGGAAAGGGTCTAGGATATAACAAGAGTAATAAAAATGAAGGAGATTGTCATCTAAACTCCTCTCCCAAACAGTGGGTTCTTGTATTTGGTTTGCTTGATAAATAGATAAAATGGAGGAAGGGGATGAAAGATCAACTGTTGGAGGTAGTTTCATGGTGCTGACATCTGTGTTAGTGGCTAGCGGTGGTGAGGTATTGATCGTGAGTGTGGTTGTGGATTTGACAACTAGATCAATGAAAGGCACCTCAAAAGATGACGGTGGAGTAGTGCTCTTGCCCATATGGGCTTGCTCATCCAAAAACACTTACTGGGAAGTAAGATCTTTCATCTCGGTAGGTAGGTCGAAAGACATTGTCATGGGTGCAACAATGGTGAAGGATGAAGGGATACAAGAGGGGGATTATAAGTGGCTGCATGGGATGATGTTGAGGATGAGGTGGTAGATGATGGTGGGGTTATGAATGAGATTCCTCAGTGATGACATATGTACTAAATGTTCACTAGAATATACTGGTGAGAAATCCATACATCAGTAGTATTGGGTGGGGGTGGGTATGATAGTGGTGGATGTGGAAGTGAAGTGGGTGTGAGTAGGGGAAATCAAGAGATCTATAATGGTGGTAGTGGAGGTGTGGGATGATATATAAGTAGTATAATGATCGAGATCATATGTACTTGGAGAAAGTGCTGGGTTAGAATCTTGGTCTTCTGGTTCATCATTAGAAGCCTTAAATAATCACGGTTCCCAATGATAGATGCCATCATCCTTATTCAGTAGTTAAATCTTACAAAGTAGGAGGTAGCCAATCTACTCCATTGGGCCTCGATAGGTGAGGTAGGGGTGGCATAAAAAACACTAAGATACTAGAAAAATGGCTAATGAAGGAAACACCCATCTGCATGCATCATGTCTTCCACACATAAACCCTAATGTAGATTGAAAACTGAGATTCCATATTGATGGCATGGAATCCAATGGTAGCATAATGAATAAGGATGTCCAACTAGATGATACAACCACAATATCAAACCAGAGATGAGTTAGTGACCGATGAAGAATCCTTATCATTGGACTTATGAGATGTGTAGATTTCCTAATATGATGATCATGAACACACTAAGTGTCCCAACCAATCATACTTGGTATTTATTTATCATATAACATGCATGGAACTAGCTACAACATCAGGAATACCTATGAAGTGGCGATGTCGACAGAATAAAGACGGAGCCTAATACGAAACTCTGTGAAGGAGAGCTCATGTGGTTTTTTCCTAGCAAGAAGTAAACCAACCACAGTATTCTAGATTCAGTGATTGTTTTATTAAAATGGAATAGATACAAAAAATCACATCACCAAGGATTAGTCAATTTAGTAGTATTGAATAAAATAGATACATACATGTTTCCCTTATTACATTGGTAATTAATAAAAGAACATAAAAAAAGAAAATAAAATTCTTCTTGTTACTTATTTAGATATTTCATTTTCACAAACTTGGGAGGGAAAACAAATAAAATTTTGAGCTCAATAGATCAGTAAGAGTTATATAAAAAAATATTATTTGAATTAAAGAAAATAAAAAATAAAAATTTTGCAGGGTAAGGTATCTGGAAAACTCATGCCATCAATATAGTGAGAATGATAATGAATCCATAGATATTGTCAAAGTGAAAACCTCATAGAAAGTAATAACTAAATATTGAAGAAATAAAATTATTTTTATATGGATGTTAGGAATCTTGAATATGAATCATCATACCTTCAAGATGGTTTATGGTTGTGGGTAAATACCAAATCGATTCTGTTTGGAAACAAACAAGAAGGGGTTTTCACCAGCTATTCTGTCTCATGTGACCTTTCGATGCATGAAGGGGATATAACCTGGCCCACCCATCACTGGAAGTAATTATTATTATTCATACATAGATTTAATTCAAGACAAATATACCTTTTCAATAAATATATTGAGTAGAGGATATCGATTCATTATTATTTCACTAATTAAAAAAATATTTAAAATAAACCACATATATAAAATGGTATACAACTAAAAAAATAATAATATTCATGATAAAAATAATATGGATATTTAATATTAATATAATTTCAAATGAAAAATGATCTAAAAGGGTCTGTAGATACACTACGTAAGAATTATTAGCCTCACAATACCAAGTAAGTCTCAATGAAATGGAAATTGAGACAAAGTCCCTTGCCTTTTGTCTGAATGTGTTCTACACAAGATCTTAATGTCCTAGATAATCAAATTAAAACCATTAATTAATTATTTAAGAATTTTTTTTAGATTTATTTTATTTATTATAATTTTATTAAGTTAATTTATGAACTTTTTTATGATTTAGAAGATGCTATTTTATCATTCACGGGCATTTGTTTCCTTGGTTTTTAGGATCAATTTACTTGTATATATGTATGGAAAATCATTTAAAATGAGAAGAGTTGTCTAGTATTCAAATTATATGTAACTAATGAATTTTAAAAATATTTAATGGTTTTATTTCCCTTCATTTATATGGTATGAGGATAAATCAATAGATAAAACATTAGTGATAATGATTTAGATTATTTTGGTGTTTTTTCAATCATAAGAAACTAGTTTTGTATTATCAATTCATATTACACATATATATTTGTTACATATTATTAAATAAGTTGAAATAAATATATTATAGTCTTTTTAACGATAAAAATGGTTTTATTTTTAGATTTTAATGTATAATTGAAAGACGAAAACACGTCGCCCATGAAGGCAACAAATCGGTATCTCACTGATGATGTTCTCATTTTTAAAATAAAAGAGATAGGAGAAGGGGTATAATGATTAATATTACATAGTATTAATAATATTTATGTATATATATGATACTGTGGTTATCATTAATGTTTGTATAGAATAGTTATGGAAATAGTATAAAGAAAACAAATTAAATGAAATTGAAAGAGAATGAACAATGATTTACCTCTTGAATTCCTCTCCTTGGGAACCTCCTTAAGGAAATTGATTTCTATCTTTTGCTGAGAAAAAGGCCTCCAAAACATGGTTTATAGGTTTGTGAAGAGGATTGGGAATAAATTGGACAACCTTCAAGGATTTGGTTGTGTGGGGAGAAGAGGTGGTGATGGATGATATTTATAGTAGATGAGAGAGGTGTTTTTAAGTATTTTATTCATTATTTTATTATTTTCACTAATGATAATAAATAGTGATGTTTCATGTGACTAAATATAGTAATTGGTTCATGTTATTTCAAACCAATGGTTCTTACATCATCCATACATAATTTATGACTCAATAATTCATGTATTTAGCTTATACTGTTAATTACCGTATTTTACTATTCACAAAATTCTAGTATTTTTAAAAAATATAAAAAGTCCACCAAAACTATTTTTTATGTGTTGGATTCAAAAATGAACTCCATTTTATGGAAATAATTTTTAAAAAATGATAAATATAATTTTTAATTAATATAATAATTTACCCGAAAAATACAAAATTTAAAATTATAAGTGGTTTTATAGGACTTTGAAAAATTAACTAATGTATCATAAAATTATATTAAAATAATAAGGAATAAATTTATTAATTTATGATTCTATTTTATGAAAATAATTTTACTTTTAAATAATTATATTAATTATCAAATTTTAAACATACATTTATGTTTTATTAAAATACTAATACTTAATTTATAAAACATTTATTTACTTATTCTAGGATATAATTATATAATATTACCATTTATAAGATGCATAAATTTCATTTATAATTTCATAGGTGATTTTACTATTACATTGGATAAATTACTATTCACAATGGTCACACTACCATTCCAAATGTCATGTTATTATTTCATCAGAATATGTTCCTTAATTTATAAAAAAGACCTCATATTTCATTCATTCTTCATTATAGAGTTTGTTTTGTCTTCTCTATGTGATTTTATATGATTTATACTACATGAAATAAAGTTGTGTGAAATGTAACCTATTGACTGAATTGAATTTATTTAAGAGGATACATACCATAAAGTCAAGGGGTGTAACATTCTTCCCTCCTTTGTAAATTTTCCCCTCAAAATTTTCAGGAATATTTCATTTTAAAAATTTGAGGGAGCTAATTCATCATAAAAGACCCAGGTTCCCATGATGCTTCATCAATTTTATGGTTTCTTCAAATAACCTTTACCATTTGAGTTGTCTGATTTCTCAATACTTCCTCTATCATGTCAAGAATATTGATAGGCTCTTCATAGTAAGAAAAATAAAGTTCCAGGTCTATTTCTTCATAGGTGATTACTTGCGTTGGGTGTGGAATATACTTATTTTAAAATGATATGTGAAACACATCATGCACTTTGTAGAGACTTGATGACATTACTAATTGGTACTATACAACTCCAATTCTTTCTATAATTTCAAATGATCTGATGTACCTAAGACTTAGTTTCACTTTCATTCCTAACATTAAGTCACCCTTACATTAGGATACTTTTATAAGGACATGATATCCCACATTAAATTCCAAATCATTTCTCTGATTACATTCATAACTCATTTGTCTACTTTGAGTTGGTATAATATGTTCTTGAATAGTATTTACATTTTTCATTGTCTCTTCAATATGTTCTGGGCCTATAAGTTTCCACTCACCAACTTCATCCCAAAATGTAGGATTTCAATATCACATGCCACATAATTATTTATATGGATCCATTTTAATTATATAATGGAAACTATTATTATAGGAAAATTCCACCTAAGGTAAATATTTGTCCCACGTACCTTGAAATTCAATTAAAAATGATCTCAACATGTCTTACAATATTTTAATAGTTCTTTCAAACTATCTGTCAGTTTGAGGGTGATTTGAAATACTCATTTGAAGCTCAGTATTCAAAACCTTTTAAAGACTCTTCCAGAATAATGATGTAAATCACAGATATCAAGCAGACACAATCGATACAGTTTAACCATAAAGTCTTTCAAATTCATTAATATAGAGTCTTTCTAGGGTTTCAAATGGTAAATATTATCTTATAGTAGGGAAATTTGCTGACATTTTAAGAAGATCAATAATTACCAATATTGAATCATTCCTTATCACTGTCCTTGGTAATCCTTTAACAAAGTCCATCATAATTTCACCCCACTTATACATATTAATATTTAGAGGTTTCAAGACTCCTCTAGGATTTGTTCTTCTAACATTATCTTGTTGATAAACTAGATACCTTGACACATAATCAACAATTTACCACTTCATGTTATCCTAAAAATATTTCCCCTCACATCTCTATATATCTTAGTACTACCATGATATATAAATAAATTTGAGCTACGAGAAACATATAATAGTTCCTATTTTAGCTTAGGTATTGATGGAAGACATAACCTCCTTCCAAATTTTATAACTCCATCCTCATACATAAAGTCTACCAATCTTCTATCCTTAACAACTTAATTTTCTTTTAAAGGTTCTCATCATTATATTGAGTTCTTTTTTATCTTATCCAATAATGATGGTTTATCAATAATTAAAAAATTTAAGGTTGTTTCCACTTCTATAACAATCCCCATATCCATCTTTACTAGATCCATAAACATAAAATATTTCTCAATCCTCAATTGGGCTAAAAGTTCATGATCATTCCAATTTAATGCACCTTCTACATCGTTTTCCTTTATAGGGTGGTAGTGTATTGAAAAATTGTAATATTTGTGTAACTCAAGACATCTCCTTTTCCTCATGTTGAGTTCATTATGTGTAAAAATGTATTTCATACTCTTTTGATCCATATATATCTCAATTCTTTCACCATAGAGATGGTGTCTGTATGTTTTTAGAGAAAACATTACAGCTGTTAACTGAAGATCGTGAGTTGGATAATTTTTTTCACATGTCTTCAACTAACTTGATGCATAAGCAATAACTTTATAATTTTTCATAATGACGCAACCTAGTCCATTCTTTGATGCATCATAATATATCACAAAACATTCATTTCTAGGTGGAAGTGTCAAAATTAGAGAACTGAAAAATCTTCTATTCAATTCATCTAGACATTCTATAAATTGTCTTGTTGATATGAACTTAACCCCTTTTCACGTGAGCATTGTTAGAAGGTTAGCCAATCAGGAAAAATACTGAGCGAAACATCGATAGTAACCAACTAAACCAATAAAACTACGTACCTCAATTATGTTTATTTTAATAGGACATTATTGTATTGCCTTTTTCTTTATAGGATCAACTGAGATTCCATCCTTAGAGACAATATGACCAAGAAAAGAAACTGTATAAAGGAAGAATTCACACTTACTAAATGTTCCATATAACACTTTTCTTGTAATACTCTCTAGAACAACCTGCAATTGGTTGTTTTGTTCCTCATATATTTTGGAATATATCATGATATCATTAATAAATACCACAAAAAAATCATCAAGATATTACTTTAAGGATCTATTCATTAGATCCATAAAAATAAAGGGATAATTAGTCAGTACAAATGTGATTACTACATACTCATAATGTCTATACCTGGTTCAAAGTGATGACTTTGGAATATATTCCCTCCTCACATTCAATTAATGATATCTAGATCAAAGGTCAATATTTGAAAAGTATTGAGCGTTATGGAGTTGATCAAATAAATCATAAATTCAAGGTAGATAATACTGGTTCTTTATTGTAATAGCATTGAATTCTCTATAGTCAACGAACAACCTCGTTGATACATATTTCTTCTTGAATAAGAGGACATGGGCTCCCCACGGAGAAACACTAGGGTGAATAAATCCCTTATCATATAATCATTATAGTGGTTTCTTTAGATCCACTAATTCCATAGTGGCCATTCTGTATGTAGTATTAGATACTGGTCTTAAATAAGGGATTTAATCAATGGTTTTAATGAACCTAGTGGGCCTCAAGCTCAACAAAATCAGCCACTCTTAAGACCATCAATCTAGCATATAGAATACCCCCACCCACAGGTAGATAACATGCTCCCACCTCAGAATGTCCCAGATAACACATGGCAGTAACTGTCCCCTGTCCGATGAGGATTTAAATCGCCTCCCCTGCAACTCAAAGCCATGACCATAGGCTTAACAGCCAAAAAGAAAGAGTTACGAGTACCACTGGGCTACTGGCTCATTGGAACTCATAATTATTCCTAATTGGATGTTAAGCTTGTGGTCATAGGTTCGAGTTGTGGGGGATGCGATTTAAATCCTCATTGGTCTGGGGACAATTCCTGCCACGTGTTATCTGGGACAGTATGAGGTGGGGGACTATTATCTACCTGCAGGTGGCGGTCTGCTAACAAATAGATGGCTGGGCTCGGGTGTGGTTGAGTTTTTTGGGATTTAGGCCTACAAGGTTCATTTCATAACCCATCAAGTTAAGTTCCTCTTTATTTTTACTTTTATTCTCGTTCCTTCTATCATGTATGAGGTTTCTTTAGGGATCATTTTTGAATCTCTATTTTGTTCGAATTATTATTTAAGGATCAATTACATTTTCTTTCAGTGCATCTGGCATGTGGTAGAAATCTGCGGATTGTTTCATGAAGTCTCTATACACTGATAGGTGGTACCACATCTAATTATTATATGATGAAATAATACTCAAGCATAATTTTTTAAGTATATTATTTAATTAATTTTTGTAGTGAGAAGTTGGTTATTTTATGTTTTACTTCCATTGAAATTATTTAGTAGATTGTTTATATTATGTGTGTGTTTTCTATTGAGAACTCTGTTAGTGATTTTTAAATTGTGCGGTAAGAATATTAATTTGTTCAAGTGGTGCGAACTGTATTTTTGACATGGCGTCCTATGAAATTGGTCGTAAAAGAAGGTTTGTGTGATTTTAGTGGGTAACACCAAGTGATTCATTTAAATTGTTTTATAAGATTTTTCTTTTATATTACTAAATTATGTGGTTTGTGAAAAAGTGTTTTTCATATGGTGAAAGGTTTTATATCAAAAAATTTTTGGGGTGAAAGTCACACTTTGAAATTGTATTAGAGTGCGTGTGATGTTGGAATGAATTTGAATGTATAAATTGTTACTTTAGTGTGTGTAAAGCCATGTGACATTCTTTTACTATCTCTTTATAATTTTTTAATGGTTTATTAAATTATGTCACTGGTGGGAAACATGTTTGAAAAATGTTTTAGTGTGCATCATATTTCAAAATGGTATTTATGTGTGAAAGTTGTGGTTCTTTTAATGATAAGTGACTTTAAACTATGAAGATGGTTTAATTCAGTATATAACCTTTTAATATTATGTTTTTAAAAGATTTTTGGTGTGTGTATGGTTTTCAAAGAGGGTTTGGGTTTGAAAATGGTGATTTTCCATGTGTAAGTGCCCTGTTTGGATTTTATGCATAAGTGTGATGTGTGAAATGAACTTGAAACTTGTTTGAGAACAATGTGGGAAGCCTGGGTATCTTGGTGGGTGGACTAGACAAGTGGGCTAGTAATCTAGGGGTGTCTTGGTCCTCGTTTCACATAGAAGGTTTGATTATTTAAATACTAACTAAGCATATGAATGATTGAGGGTTGTGGTTTCTACGCCACATTTTCTGAGGTTCATGGATTCTAAGAAAAGTTTTCTGAGGGTCATGGTTTCTAATCCATGATTCACTGAGACATGAAGATATATGGAACCAAGATATATAACACCCACAAGGACTCTCCCTTATTAGTTCTCATTGGTTACTTTATGCTCATCCATGTGACAGTTTTGTTATTTCAAAAAAAATTATGCGTGTGTATTTTTTAATTTAGGTTGTTCCATTTGAAACTGTTTTCTTTAATATTGTTTTCATTGAAACCGTTCAAGAATTTAATTATTTTCTTTAATTAAAATTTAAAATGTATTTTTCATTTAATAATTATTCGTGGAACCTTTTTATTGGGTGGTATCTTACTGTGCATTTGGATCACACCCTATATACACCTTTGGGTGTATATTGACTTTGTCCTTTGTGTGTTTTAGGTTGGGGTATCATGCTCAGTGATAGTGGTTTGAGTTATTGATGGTATTATCATGTAGGTTATTGTTTGTGGGATTGGGATGTCACACCTCCCTTTTTACATGGAGGTTTGAGTTGGATTTCTAGTTTCTTTTTTTGACGTTACTTTGTGAATGATGGTTCAAGTTGCAAACCATTCAATTTGATTTTAGTTTATGGCCTTGTTTGGTTGTCTTTTTTCAGTTTTAGTTTATTTATTTTATCAGTTGTTTTGTGTTTACTATTAAGGGTAAATCATTACCACTTGTTAGTTTTGATACCCATAAACTTGTACCAGACCGAGGGGATTGGGAACGCCCTTCAGGCCATGTTGCGGACCAGGTCGAGCACTGGGTCAGATGGAAACCCAGCCTGGTTCGTGAAAATGTTATATTCAACTTAACACTCTGGTGGATGCCCAAGTAATTCATTAGGAAATAAATCAATTTATTCATGCATAATTGGTACAACATCAATTCGAATATTACCTTCCTCATCCCTAGATGTCGTTTTATCTTCCACCCCAAGAATTTAATTTAGTCGATATAATAGAGGTGGATCTAGATACGAACAATATGATGACATGTATTCTCTAAAGATAAGAGATTATATATCTTCCTAGATAATTATAACATCCTTCTTCTTGCAATATATATTTTCATTATATCTTGAATTCCAGTCCATACCAAGGATTATATCAAAATAAACTATAGGTTTGATGATATGGTTTGCAACTAAATCATGTTTATGTGTGATAATGAGGACTAATCAACACAATGTTTTTGGAAAGATACATCCCTTATGAGTTTTGACTGAAAAATACTTTATTCAATCGAAATGGAACTATATAATTTTCTTGGAAAGCTGGGAAGATATAAAAAAACCTAAAGATCCAGAATGAAATAAAACATTTTACATGTCTCAGGAAATGATTAAAGTAACTACAAACACATCATTAGGAACTTCAAACTCTGCAGTTTTGATAACATAATATATTATATCTCCCCTTTTCCACTTTTGTGGTATTTTCACCTCCTGATTAGGATATTTATTTGAATAATTACCCATTTCATTATAGTTTAAGCATTGAACATGATTGATTTGTTTCTTATCCTTAAATTCATTAGCTCGATGAACCTTTTCTCCGTAATTATATAAAACTCACATGCCTTTCAATAATTTCCCAAAATTATTCTTTCTACACTTTTTACATAATAGATATTTCTTCATTCCATTCTTCGTCTTTGATGCTTCACCTTTTCTATGGTAATCATAAGACATCTTCTTATCTTGATTTCATTTGACCATATATGATCTATCAAATTCCTTCTCTATTTTTATGAAACTTAATACTATTTCATCATATAATGGAAATGTTTATGAAACTAGTTCCCATTAGAGACTTGGGTTAATAATATAAAAGAAATGACCATTATTTTCTTCTGAATTGCTTATGTATTCTACAACATACTTAGATCATCTTTTTAAGGTAGACTCATACTCCTCTACACTCTCTTCTTCCATTTATTTTAAGCTATGTAGTTTGATTTTAGTTTCAATTCATTTCTCATGAGGTATGAATTTGTTAAATAAATTATACTTAAATGTTATCCATTCCATGAACTCTATTTTATCTTGCTCATTAATATTCTAAATCGAATACCACAATTTATCAGCACCACCCTTGAGACAATATACTTCCAATACTACCTTTTCATTTTTATTGCATCTAAATTCTATAAATATCTTTTCAAGGGACATGATCCACTACTCAGCTAACTCTAGACTAGTAGTAACACTAAAATAAGGGGGATTATTCTATATGAAACAATCCAATATAGGAGAAGTATGATTATTTATCATAACATGAGTAAGCTGTCCGAATATGGTAATGATCTTCCCTACTCAAATAGTAACTATATTGACTTTATTAGTGGTAAAATCCCAACATTTTTCATAGGTATTGATTCTTTTCTTTCAATTATGATCCATTCATAATCAATTACATACACTAAATTAGGTTATGAATCATGATACAATGTTTCGAGCAAGAAAAAAAATTGACATTAATTGAAAATTTGTGTATAGCTAATCCCATAATCATAACATGGTTTCATTGGTGGCATATTTAAATTTAAATCCTTTCTAATAAGTTTTAATGAAAATTTAAATTATCATAAGCATATCCCCGGGGAGTTCCAAACTAGGTGCGTAATAAGGATCCTTGTCATGTACAGAGATACCCCATGAGAGGCCCGTGACACCTTGTCAGAGTTGTTACCCCCAGACCATTTCCACTTATAGTATCTGGGAAGGGAAATATTTCTCAGAAGAACCACATAATATAAACTTTACCAAAATTCTACGATACTGTTCTATGCTTACAATCAAAGTCTTTCTTAGGGTTATGTTCCCTGAACTATTTTATCTAAATCTAGTTGCCAAGGTTTCAACTAAAGTTCCCCTAAACCAACTATAATAACCCAAACCTCAGTATCCCAGAGTTAGTGGTCTTTTTATTACAATAGTATAGATACAATAGATCACATCATGAAGGTTCGATCTATTTATTAGTCTTGAAGAAACCAGATACATAAATGGTTCCCTCATTACGTTTGTAATTATTCAAAGAACATCAAAAAAGGAAAATAAACTCATTCTAGTCACTTATTTTGATATTTCATCTTCACATCCTGAGGAAGGAAAAAAAATAAAAGGGTGAGCTCAAATGCTCAGTAATGGTAATTTAAAATAATATTATGTTAAGTAAACACAATAAGGAATAAACATTATGGCAAGGTAAGTAATATGGAAAACACATTCCATCAATGCACTGAGAATGATAATGCATCAATAGTTTTATTCAAAGTGTAATCCTAATGGAATGTAATAATTGAATACTAAATAAATAAAATTATTATTATTTAGACCTTATATATCTGTAACGTGAACCATCATACCGTCAATACGGTTTATGTATGTGGGTAGATACCTGTTTGATTCTACCTGGAGACAAATATGAAGGGTTTGTTACCAACTGGTTTGTATCATGAGACATGTCGATATATCAAGGGGATATAAAAGGCCCCACACATAAATTCAGGTCCAAATAATTCTTAATACATATATTTTACTCAAGAACAAAACGGATTTTTAATATTCATATTGGGTAGAGGAAACCGATTTATCATTAATTCCCCTATTAAAAAAACATTTAAAATAAACAACGTAGGTAAAATGTTATACGAATAAGAAAGTAATAATTTCCATGATTAAAAAATATGGATATTTAATATAAATATATTTTAACATGGAATATTATCACAATGTGGATGTAGATACACCACATAAAAATTATAATGTGCACAATACAAAATTATTCTCAATGAAATGGAAATTGAGACAAAGTCCCATACCTTATGTCTAAATGTGTTCCACAGTTGATCTTAATGTACTAGTTAATAAGATTAAATCCATTAATTAATTAATTCAGAACCAATTCTTACATTTATTTGACTTAGTATAAATTTATTAAGTTCATTTATGGCCTTTTGGATGAGTTATAAGATACAATTTAATCATTCAGGGGCATTCGTTTCCGTGGGTTTCGTGGTCGGTGTACTTGTATATATGTATGGAAAATCATGTATGGTGTGAAGTATTGTCCATAATTGAAATTATAAGTTATTAATGAAATTAAATAATATTTAACTATTATATATTTCATTCGGTTATATGGTATGAGGATGAATCATTAAATAAAACGTTAGAAATAATCATTTAGATTTTTTTGGTGTTTTTTCGATCATCATGAACTAGTTTTGTATTATTAATTGATAATATGTATATATACAGGTTATATAATCTTAAAAATGTTATGATACATTTATTATTTTCCTTTTAACCATAGTAATGGTTTTATAACCATAATTGAAGGCATAATTGAAAGAAGAAAACATGTCATCCACGAAGGTGGTAAATTGACATCTCAGAGATGATGTTTGCATTGTTAGAATAAAAGAGAAAGGAGAAGGGGTTTGATGATGAATATTACTTTATCATAAAAAAATTATATTATATATAATATAATGGAGTTATCATTCACGTTTGGACAGAAGAGGTAATCATATAATAATAAGAAAAAAAATTAATTGAAATTGAAATTGAATGAAATATGGTTTACCTCTTTAATTACTCTCACTGAGAACATCCTTAATGAAATTGATTTTGGACTTTTGTTGAGACCAAGGGATTATAGACATAAGATATAGGTTTTGGATGTGGATTGGATAGAAATTGGAGAAGCGTCAATTCTTTGTTTGTGTTAGGATAAGAGGTGGTAAATGGTGGTATTTATAGTGGATGAGAGAGGAGTTTTTTTAATATTAAATTCATTATTTTATATTTTGGATCAAGAAAAGAAATAGTGATAATTCATGTGAATAAATATAGTAATTGGTGAATGAATGCCTGAAAAAATGGAGGTTACATTATCCATACATCATCTATCACTCTATGAATCATATATTTATCTTATACTATAAATTACCATATTTTACAATTCACCAAAACCTCAGTTATTTTAGAATAATACTGAAAATTTACCCTAACAATTTTTATATGTGTAGAATTCAAAAATAAACTCCATTTTATGAAAATAATTTTCTAAAAATGGTAAATTTAATTTTTAATTAAAATCATCATTTACATGAAAAATACCAATTTTAAAATTATAACTGATTTTATAACACTTTGAAAAAATTAACTATGTTCTCATAAAATCATATTATAATCATAAGACAACAATTTATGAATTTTTTATTCTATTTTATGAAAATAAATTTTCTTTTGAATCATTATATTAAATATAAAATTTTGAATAAACATTTATGTTTTAAAGAAATTATAATACTTAATTTCTAATTGTTTTTTACTTATACTATGATATAATTATATCATATTACCATGTAAAATATGCATATATTTTATTTATACTTTCATAGGTGAGGTTACTATTCCATCGGCTATATTACTATTCACAAGGGTCTTATTACTATTCCAATGTCAAGTTAATATTTCCTTGGTATATGTTACTTAATTTAACGAAAAGCCTCGTATTTAATTAATTCTTCATTATAGAGTTTGTTTTCTGTTATATATGTGATTTTATATGATTTATACTGTATGAAATAATTTTCAGTTCAATGGAAGATATTAAATGAATTTATTTTATTTAAGAGGATATGTACCATAAACTATTCAGTTGTTATAGGAAGTAGAGGCTCTCGATGACCACCTAAAAAGTGTATAAGAACTTGAGAAACAACTCCATATATGTCTCCTCACATACATCATCAGTGGGATTTTCCTTCAAACAGACTAGTTCTACATGGTGCATGGGGTTGGAAAAGTGTAGGATGATGAGAATATGTGGGAAAGAAACATTTTATGGACCATTGGACTTCGAGTGGGAGTCCTAAGTGGTTGACGATGAAGAAAATGTTGAAGCGCGGGTGGATGTTGATGATGTGGGGGTGATGAAGGTGAAGAAACCCTTCAAATCTTGACCATAGGTTAATCCTCATGCTAAGGTGTGTGATCAGGAGGAGGAGTGCACACTATCTTTGTGTAAGACATTGTTAGTGAAATTGAATCAATAGATAGTGGATGATGAAGATTACTCAGAGCTGAGGAGTAAGACTATTAAGGTAAGTGGGTTGATGAGGGAGGTGGGTCGCATGAGAGTGGGGGGCGTATCGTTATCCGCTACAAGAGAGGGGAAGGGAAATACGGGTGAGGGGGCTCAAGAATCATAAACCCATGGTTCAAGACAAAAATAATTTTTGAAATTAAATGATTATTTTAGGACATGGCAGATAAGTTATGAATTAAATTTTTTTGGTCATTGAACCACACTCGCTATATAGATGATTACACAATATGTAATTTAGTATTTTTGCAAAGCTGTGAACCAGAGCCTTGTCTTTTTCTATTTTCATGCCCTAAGCTACCCAAACCCCAATTATATACTATTTTAGTATATGGTGACCTATCCTAGGATTATTACAAGTTAGCGCTTTGTATACCATCAAGATATTGACTCAATGATTATCAGATGAATTTTAAAGTTATGATACTCCCCTCATGGAATAGTTCCTTACAATCCTTCAATCATTGACTATTGACTTTGAATGGGGGTTCGCCTCCTTTTTGAGTTTTTATGGTCCCATAGGGGAATTCTTGTATGACCATGAATAGTCCTGAACATCTGAATTTAATCCTCCCAGAGAAAAGTTTTAATTGGGAGTTTAATAACGATACCTTGTTATATAGTACAAAAAAATTTTCACGTGATTTGATGATCATATAATTTCTTGGTTTTCTCTTTATAATTTTTTTCTTTTCATTATAATATATTCTTATATTCTTATATCTTAGGGTAGCGGGAGTCTGAATAGATTATCATCCCCATCATTCTCTTTTCCTTTGGTTTATTTGATGAAAATGTAAAATTATTATAGTAGTTGGATCCATCGTATCAATATTTGTTTGAAATCGTTTTTACTAAAAAACTATCTATAGGAAACATGATCACTGTACATAATCACCTCTGAAAAAAATATGTAGGAGAAAAAAATCTCAAAAGAAAATATAATTTCCAGGAGTTATTTTTTTGTGGTTGTGTAGTTTAACTAAGCATCATTCAAGGTTTTACTAGCATAGTTTATGGGACAAAAAATGTGGCGGACCCACTGTCCTAGGACAACACCTTTGGAAAAATGACTTGTGTCACACATTTTCTCAATGTATTTGTCATAGTCTGGTAGAATGATAACATAAGTGGCTACCAGAATTTTCATTAAAATGTTGGATGCCTATTATAACTCTTTAGTGAACTCAAAAGGGGTATCCTTTACTAATAGGTGTTTTAGAAGGTGGGAAACATTCACAAAATATTTCATGATGTGATGGTAGTATCCTATATGTTCTAGAACGATCCATATTCCTTTAATAGTAGAGGTATCAAAATAATATCTTACACCTTGATTTTTTCTTGATAAAATTACCTGAAATCCAATAAGATTTGGTATCCTAGGACTATGACTCCTTGAACCAAAAAAATTAATTATGCCCATATTTAAAACTAAATAGTTCTATTAATAGTGTTGTAGGACTAGTTCAAGACTGTTTAGGAATATATCAAAGGATCATCCATAAACTAAAACATCAAGAATAAAATTTTCCAGAAATACCCCACCATATCTGGGAATAGATGTGTCATAGACCTTTGAATGGTTGAATGTTCAATACACAGATCAAATGAAATGAATTTTTAGGTGGAGGTACCAAACATACATGTGAATGTTGTTTTGGAGTAATCAGCTTGGTAAACTGAAATATGATTATATTATGAATATCCATCTTGGAAATATTAGAGTTCATTTCCTATGAGTCTCTCCAAAATTTTATCCATGAAAGTAAAGGGAGAATGATATTTCCATGTTGTTATATTTAAGTTTCTGTTATGCACACATACTTACCATTTAGTGATGGTGTGAGTTGAGATCAATTCATCTTCATCATTATTTACAACTATGAGGCTTCTATTTTATTGAAGTACTTATAGTAGACTCACCTACTAACTATTAGAGAGTGAAACAATTATTCCAATATCCATGGGTTTCAATACTCCACTGTTAAATACATCCTTAATTTGTGGGGTGAGTCACCTATGTGGATGGCATTTGGGCTTCACACATTCCTCTAGTAAATTATTTTGAGTGCATAATGTGGGGATGATAGCTTTGATTCCATCCACCCACAGGACATTGAATTATTATGTATTTTTAGTACTTTGATCAATTTTTCCTTTTTTGGATGTGTTATCTCGAAGTTACTGATGATAGGTAGTTAATATGTAGTTTCTATAAAATAAAACATGTGTATGCTTGGGAGATGTTTTAGCTCAAGTGGTGGTGGCTAAATGACTGATGGTATGAAAGGTGGAATAATGTCCCTTATAAAAGTTTTTTTATAATTTTTTTCCTCAAGTTCATAATCCTCTATTTCTATAGAAGACGATTAATCACTATCATACTTGATAGACATGTAGTCATTATTCACCTCAATGATAAAGATAGATCAATAGTCAAGAGAATCATCTATTTGTTTTTTAGATTTCACAAAGTTGAACAAAAATTGTTCATCACATAAACTAAAAATAAGTCTCCCTTGATTCATATCAATCAATTCCTTCCTAGTGGATAGAAATTGTTATAGTAGGATAATGGACACACCTCCTTATTCTTCAATGTCCAAAATCAGGAAGTCTTCTCAGAAAATGAATTTACTGATTTTGACTAGAACATCCTCAAGAATCCATTAAGTATACTTACCTAATAATCATATATTTGGGGTGCCACTATAGGAATCTTGAGTTCCTCAATTCCTATCTTTCCAAACACACTCATTGGCATGAGTTTAATGTTGGATCCTAGGTCAAATAAGGCTCTTCCCAAGTTGTATTCTCCCATGGTTCATGGAATTAAGAAGCCCTAGAAATCTCTAATTTTTGGTGGAATATTATTGAGAACAATAACAGAGAACCCTTAATATAGACAGGTCTTCAATCTTCATTTTGTAGGAAAGAACTTCCTTGAGAAATTTTTCATAGGAAGGCATTTGGGGAATAGCTTCACCAAATGAGATGTTTAAGTGTAATTGCTTGAACATCTCAAAAACATTCATATATTTACCTTAAACTATTCCTTGTATCATTATTTTTTAGAAAGGGGAGAGGAAGTTTGTAAGATGGTGGTGAAATGTAGATATCATGTTTGGGTTTTCCTTTTGTTGGATATTTTTTAGGAAGTTGTAATTCTAGATTTTTATCTTGAACAATCTTATTCAGTATTTCTTCATCCTCTTCAGTGAATTTTTCATGTTTTTTAGGTTCTTGAAAGTTATTATTTTCTCATTCTCACGGTTTCCAAAAATCTATCACTTTTACACTCCTTAGTAGCATGACCTTTGCCTCTTCCTTTGGGTATATCTCATTATTGCTATGAATCATACTAGGAAATCTATCAGACAAGGTCCTTGGGAGTTGAAACATTTCATGTTGAGATTTTTGAGGGAAGCCCTTTGATTTTTTATTTCTATTTATTATATGGTCATTATCTTGTCTACCTTTTAAGTGAATGCTGTGAGTAGATTATCCAAATTTTACTGAAGGGGAGATGATGGTTATGGTGGTCCTTATAAATCCTGTTGAAATTTTTTCTGGACTTTAGGAAGGAAAGGATATTGGGAAACTTATTGAGGTGTCCTAGGAACATGATTCAAGGGTGGATAACTAGGAATTCTTTGGTTCTTATGAGGCGCTTCACCAGTTCTATAATGGTATTACCCTGTATTATTTTACAATGGCTATTTAGCCGCCTCTATTGATAATGCTATTGAGTTTTTTGTTTTTTTAGTTTTTCTGATTATAATTAACTTTATTACAATATTGTTTTTTGGTTCATATAATCTCGACATGTAGTATTGATATACATGCTGGATGCTACACATTTCTTAGGATTGAATCTACATTAAAATACCAAGAGGCAAAGAATATGAAACAGGTAGCTGAAAAGATTCCATATTCTTAATAAGGGTCTCTATATGTGGAACTAAATAGGTTTTTTATTCAACATGATTGATTTTGTGCCAACGTGGTCCATGATTGACCAACCATAGACTGGAATTGTGTGATACCTCTTAATGAAGTGATCTTTCTACTCCATTGATTCCATCATAAATTCACCATCAACAACAACACTTACTACTATATGAGTGGGGGTTTGGAGACCCTGATAGACGTTTTGTAGTTGGATCGACATATTGAGTCCATAATATTGGAATTTCATAGTAAGATCTTTAAAGATCCCATAGGATTCCCAGAATGATTCTATATATTTTTTGTTGAAATTTTGTGTGTCATTCTCAAGTTTCGTAGTCTGTATAGGTGGAAAATATTTATTCAGAAATTTTTTGGATAGTTCATCCCAATTCATAATTCACTCGTGAGCTTATCTTTTTATCCAATCCATGGCGTGATTATGATAGGAGAATGGAAAGAATCATAATCTGGTTTCATCAATGGATACTACCTAGTAGTGAAAGGTATCATTGAATCCATGAAGCTTGATATGTTCTCATGAGGATCCTCACTCTGAAGTCCATTTATCTGACCCATGTTCTAGATCATACTGATGAGTCCAGGTTTGATTTCAAACATTTGTGCTAGATTAGGACGGATCACAATACTGGGTGAATCACCATTGATAGACGGTAATTTACAAACCAAAATGGTGCACTCCAGTTGTAGCTATTGATCTTTATGATGTATTGGTGGGACATATTGCATGTTGGGTGGGTAGGGACCTACAAGATTTTTGTGGTCTACAATACTTGATCGAACATATATAGAAAGGTACCTTTTGATCTCAAACATGAAGGTAAGTGGTTCTCGAGTGATGAGGATCCTTGATTGATTTAGGGTCCCCTAATGTATGCACTAGTTATGAAAGAATAAGGATGAAGTGGATTCCTAAAGAAAAATGAAAGAAAGAAAAGATGAAGGAGAATGGGTGAGGTAATCCTAAGTTTGTTTTGAAGGTTCCAATTTCTATGTACAGTAAATATGATCTCTAATAGTAGTGAAAAAAAATCATGCTTTCAGACATAGTTGAATTAATGTGGGATGCAGTATTAGTATAATTTCATTTTATCCCAGACTATACTTTCTATAATGACGTAGTAGAGTGGCACTGTAGAGTCGTACCCCTGTGGAATGTTTGGAAGACAAGGAACTAAGAATTCAGACCCTTTATTTTCGAGCTGTCACTAATTGGTTAGGGTTTGGGATTTGATTAACTATATTGATTTTGGTTTAATATTCAGAAATAAGGTAGGGATCATGTTTGATTTCTAAGATCAGGTTAAAGGATAATATTGGTCCTAACATAGAATATTCCTAGGGATTAATCTGCGAAGTGGTGAATAGAGAACTAGTTGATTATGTTCAAACTATCTAGATATATCTAATAGGAAACTATTCCCTAGTGTGGATATAGATGAAAACCTAGATGAATTATGCCCAGATTCTATGGTAGAAAATGCTATAGGCTAATGGATATAGCCTACTCTACTATAATCAGGTAAGGTTCATTCATTTGAACTTCCCCATATTAGGGTTTCTTTAAAATAATGAATAAATAATTTTTATGTAATCTATTTACTAGATTTTGGGTTATCAATTTATGATTTATTGATTCATTAAATTTAGAACATCCCAACTCTAAACCCTTACCCTAAGTGGTTTATCCCCTTATGATGGTAATTATCAAGATCAATGAAACAAATTCAGAAACCTGATTGGAAGTTTAATAAAATAGTTTAAATATGACAGTTTTCAATTGAGGGTAAAATATTGATTTAGTTTCCAATAAACTTAAATAATAGACCAATCAAACATTTACTTCAAACCATAAACTAACAGGAAAATTGGGTGAATCCATTATCGAATGGAGTCAACAATGGTCGACAAACATCAGAAAGGTAAATGAAAATGAAAGGAATGCATAACATTTATAGAAAAATCAATTACACTTGAATTCAATTAAAATGGTAACATGATTATTTTTTATTTTAGTTGGGATATAAATGAATGGGGAAAAAATTTGGGATAATGGGAGAATGTTGAAAGGCCAAAAAGTTATGCGCTGGTGTGCCCCCTCTAGTGAATAAATATTTAGAAAATTACATGACGTGTAAGCATATAACGTAATGTAATCTTGATCCATGGGTTTTTTGTGTATTTTGGATCTTCGGTGAATCTCAACTTGAATCTTCAGGATTTAGATATTTTACACCTCTCATTATGTGTAAGTGGAACTCACGAATTGCTTACTCTTTTGACTTGAACTTTAAGAGGGATGTTGAATTTGAATCATCCATAATGTGTATTAGAGATTCATGTTGTGTAACATTTTCATGATTTTTAGTTTCTTCACGACTATCTTCATGACTTGTTACATGTTGTTAATGATTTATACACATTATGTATGTGATTTTTGACTTGTAATGTTCACGTTTGGCCAATTTTCAGAGCCATTCCATTGGATTCCTTGTTAAACTATTCTATAAAACAATAGACACATATCTAGTGCATTAACGAATAGAAAAAGAATAATCATTAATTAATTGACTCTAAAATTTATATGAAAGTTCATTTTATCAATAATCATAGTGAGAAAACCAAACAATCATAAATAATCCTTTATAGGATGTATAAATAATGACAACATATTTTCAATATAATACACATTAATTGTAACCTATGTTATTCATTTTAATCAACTATTCAAATCTTTCATAATGGTCTGTAAATAAAAATTGAATTATCATAATAATATCCCCCCTCGAGTATCAAACTAAGTTCACAGTAAGGCCTATTTTTTTACACCACATGTTGATCGGTTCAATCCCAATACATCCAATTCAAAGTTACTACCCCTAGGTAAAACTCTTCCAAAACCAAATCCACTAGTCGTATCGAGAATAAGATGTACTTATAGAGAAAAACAAAAAAATATATTCCTTAGAAAAACATTAGGATGTTCTTATATACATACCCTAAAAGTCTATCATAAGGTTGTGATCTCTAATCAATGTTTTAATAACTCTGGTTCCCATGGTCTCTAATAAAATTTCACTGATACCAACTGTAATGACCCTAAATCTAGAAACCTAGAGTCGATGTATTATTTTAATACATTGATATAAGATAAATGGAATCACATCTTGAAGGACCAAATTGTTTAGTAGTCTTTGTATACTAGATACATACCTTATTACCATATTAAGTTTGAAAGAACATATTAAAGATTTTTTTTGAGAATATCATTATTTCCTCTAGAATATCCTTACATATCATTATTTCCTCTAGAATATCCTTACATATCATTATTTCTAAACTTCCTAGATTACAATGAAAGTTAAAAAATAAAGGGTGATTTCAAATACTCAGTAATGGTTAAGTATAGAAGAAGATATCACTAATTAATATGAATGATTGTGGAAAAATAAATAACAGAAAACACATTCTATTTAATAAATAAATTGAGATTGAAATGAATTCAAATATAATATCATTATGAAAATTTCATGAATAATAAGTTAAAACATAATCAACCTGGAAAGGTAAATAATTGAAAGAACATTCCTTTTAATCAATAAACTGATAATGAAATGCATCCAAAGATAACATCAATGTCAAAATCTCATAGATAATAAGATAAACAATAGTCAGTATGGTAAGGGAAATAGATGAAAATAGATTCCATTTAATCAATAAGCTAAGAATGAAATTCATCCAAATATAATTTCATTACTAAAATATCACTGATAATATAATATGGAATAATAAATATGTAATGGTAAATAACTGGAAACATGTGAAATTTAATCAATAAACTAAGAATGAAATTATTAATGAGATAATATCATTATGTAAATCTCATTGATAATTATAACTGAATTCTTAATGTAAGAAATAATTAATCATTTTAAATAATGTTCTCAAGAAAAATATACCTCTACTGTCAAGACCTCCCACAAGAATGATTAAAACTACAGGTAGAAACCCATTTAATTATTGCTTACTGACTTGCCTCATGATTGTACTGATGAATCAGGGGGAAATCTATAACTAGGATCCATCCACTTTTAAATTTCCATATAATTCCTCATATATCAAATAATTTATTTAATTTATGAAAAATATTCCATACCACTAAATATCTATATTGAAGAAAGAATATGAGTTATCAATATTTCCCCACTCATTCAAAAAAATTTCAATGTAAAACAATATATTTAGAAGTTATATATGATTTAATAAATAATTATATCCATGATTAAAAATAGATATATTTAAAATAAATTCAGTGTCTAGTTATCATAGGAAAGTGAATATTTCAAGGGAATGTTAATGACTACAAAAATTAACGAATAAAGATAATGTTAGTACTTTACTTGGTCAAAATTTGCATAAACCAACCAAAGTAAGAACAATAATGGCATAAATTCAACACATCCCCAATACAGTATATTTAAAATAAAGGGTTATTTTTTATGAATAAAAAAACCATAAAGTAAATTTAATTTTATTGGGGAATACAGACTTTTAATTATGAATGTCACCTTTTTAAAATAAAAGACACAAAAAATTTTGAAAATATTTTTCATTGAAAATTAAATTTGAATCATATAAAGGAAGATTTAAAACATATATTGGTGATGAATGTAGAAAATTTGATACATTCTGAGCATGTTAAAAAACTATTCCTTTCACTTTTTTAGTAAAATCAAAATAGTCCATATTTTGAAAATGAAATGAAGGTTCCTTTAAAAAATCTATGTAAAAAGTAAAAATGGGTAAAAATTCCTTTATTAAATAATCTGGAAATGTTTAAAAACACTTTTTAAAACATTCTATTGAAATTGTTTTTTGGAATAAAATATATTTTCGACCGAATAGGGAAATAAAATCCAATTTTCATAAATAAATTTCTCAATTATATTAAGAACCAATGAGGGTAAAATCCTTCTATTACACAAAAAAATAATGAATAACTAGAGTACGGGAAAATGAAAAGGACTTAGTAGAAAATTACGAAATAATTTCTTTCAACTAAAATTAACGAATAAAAAATCTTGATTAAAATGAGATTGTGAAATAAACCTTTACAATGATCATAACATTGAATTGAGAATTAATCAATGAATCAATTATGTGTATCAAATGAAAATCCACATAAAACTATTTTAAATAAAACATAATATAATGAAAATTATTTACTCACATAATCATAGAATATGAAAGATAATGAAGAAGTAATATAACCCAATGAAAAGTAATTGAGTTTTGAAATTCTTTACCACTTGGTAAATTTTAATTCAAATACACATTGATTAAATAATTAAAATGAAATATTAAAATCCCCAAAATTATTAATTAATAGTTATATTACTTATAATAGGGTAAGTGTAACATCCCAAGTAAGTAATGAATAATAAGAAATTCTTATCTATGTCTATTTATTAATTAGATAGTGTTTTTGAGGTTTAAAATAAGAATAAATCCAATCTTAAGCATGGAATACACTTATTTTTTTAAAAGATTGTTTTACCTCCTTTTGATGGAAAACCATTTTTATACCTATCTTTTGACAATTTTATAAGCTCTATTTGTCAAAATAAACTTATTCTTTATGATTGGGACATTGAAATTTACCTTGGGTAAATTTTTGGTATTTTTCTGACCATGTTCATTTTTTAATGAATAGTGAAAAATACTGCATTTTACATCAAAATTAATTTTTCATATAATTTAACTATATGGTTAGATTATCTTTTTAATTGGTATTAAAGTTTAATTAGAATATATGTTTACCATATAATCCAATGGTGGTTATTATAATTAATCTCACTTTGTAATTGGGCATAAACAAGTGCCAAACTTTTCATAGATATTGTTTAAAAAAACCCGCTATTTGTTTTGACAACGGGAATTATTTTTTAATTAATTATTGGAATTTCAATGTTTGGAATTTGGTAAAATGGATTCCAAATTTGGAATCATAAGGTCCAAATTATCTAATTAATACTCTTTTGTTTTTGGACATTATGAATAGTAACGACGGTAATTATCTTTAATTATCTTGATTAATTAGTAATCGGGTAGTTAAGGATAATAAAATAATATCATAATAATAAAACAATGACCCCAAAATGTGTCCTAATGCTACATTTTGTGTCATGGCCGAACATGGGATTCCTTGTGCTAAACATAGGGACCCCAGGGAATCACTTTTGGGTGAATGTGACACTTTATCTTTTTATTTTTAAAGAAAGGATAATATCACTAAAGAATGTATCACCTGAGTAAACCATTTATAATTTTGTCTCAATAAATGATCTCCAGTAATATAAATAGTCATTGGAAAGATAAAAATATTTCCTACAACATAGTATTTTTTTATAATTTTTAGAACTTAAATAAATTAAATTATTTATGACATCATGATGATGCAGCGATTTCCTAATTAATTAACAATTTAAATAAAATGAAAAGATAATGTAAAATATAATACTTACACTGGTAAAAGACCTATTGGATGATTATATTTCGAACCCTTATAACCTTATCCTAGAAATATATCAATGTGGGACCTTTTATATCTGAAACTCGTTTTAAAATAATGTAACATTTCTTAACTTTCCAAGAGTGCCCCTCTTCTCCTCTTATAAAAGTCCCCCACCTCTACCTCCTTTCCCAAACTTCTCAAGCCTTTGGCTTGCCCAAGACCTGATCATTTTATCTCTCCCCATCCCTCTCTTCATCCTAGAATCCTTACCTTAGGCAGAAAGCTCTTCATGAAACCATTTTTGTTTAAACAAAGAAGAGTTACCCGATTTAAAGGTAAAGTCTTCTCTAATGTTCTTTTGTTTTATTTTGCTTCTCCAACCCCATAAAATCTTTTTATTAATTTATTCTGTAACAACACCGGTATATTAAATATACTAGGATGTTTTTATAATAAGGTTTCGAGCTACACTTATACACACCTTCGTCTAATGGTTAAGGAGCATACTATTTCCGTGGATGGCGAATTTCTTCCTCACGAAACGATGAATGTTCAATATTCTTCTAACACCGTCAAAGTTGGCCATTAAGATGACAATATATTTATATATGGCATATAATATTTTTATGTTTTCCTTATGTTTATGCATTTTTCATTTTTGTCATACCTTTATTGTTTCTATTATGCGTAAACGCGATATCTTCATTTTAGGAAGTGCGGACTACCGCCCCCTGAAAGTGATTTGATTCGTTAATGCCATATGTGCGACGTATAAATTATGGAGTTAATTATTTATATATTATATTATATTGGAATTATAATATACCTTTATATCATTATGATTACATTCCATAAAATACGAAATATAAATGAATGTAGCGTTCATGCGTACGTACGGCTTAGTGTCTCCATGAACGGTGCATTTCATTTCTTACCACTAAATGTTATGTAATATTATAAATGAATGTATATACTGGGTATATATGATATATATGATATCTAAATCATGAATATAACTCTTGATATAATCGATACATGAACAAATCGTAATTATAAAGAGTTTATTTTTGACTCAAGTACCAATAATCCTTAAAACGACCTTTTTTAACTTAAATAAGTACATAGTGTTCATGACATGGTAAGAAGTGATATAAAAGGAATAATGAACTTGAAAAAGGTTCTGAAGCAAGTATAAATTAACTCACATTTATTATTCAGGAGATTAAAGAATGATTGAGTCAAGTCAGATATGAGGTAAGGGACTTCGTCTCAATCTCCTTTCATTGAGGCATATTTTGTTTTATACACAACTTTCTTTTATACGGTGTATTAAACCCTTTGAATTTTTTTATTCAAAAGGAATCTTTTATATACGAAGAGTTTTACTAAATGAAAAAAGGGAATGTTTTTGTCGTACGTATGCGGCGACAATGAATTCTCTGCCGCCGTGACCATTATTTGAGTTTCAGCTTCCTCTACAAGACATAACTTTTTTTAATGAAAAATAAATACCATGTTTTACTTTTCTATTATTTTGGTATTGAAAATGGTTTTGATAATGTTTCTATTATATCAATGTGTTATTGATATCTTGTGATTGAAATGTGGAAATGTTATGTTTCCTTTATCCATGTTTTATGTGATATGATTATGTCATGGTTCTTGGGAATTGTTATCAAGATGGGTGGTTCCGTGATAAACTAAGTGTGAGTGAGCCTGATATAGCTCTCCAATGCATTTGGTAACACGAAGGGGTTAAACATTAGGGTTTCTCTGAAGAGATTTAGGGAATATATTGTGATGGGTATTCCAAATGTAACCATGACATTTACTCCCAATGTAATAATGTTATGAATACCTCAAGTTACATTTATGTCTTATAATTTTTATGATTTATTCATGATTTGATGAGGTATGTTAAAATGATTATGTTTTATGAGTAAAGTATGATTTTATACATGGAATAATGTTTTCATTTCTCACTTTTATATCCCTTGCTGAGCTTTTTATGCTCATCCCATGTTTTTGAAATGTTTTTCACAGGTCAAGGGAAAGGTTCATGATGTGATGATAGTGTCAAGGAAGTGTCAAGAAAGAGTATATGTTTTATTTTAAATATGTTTTCGATGATGGGAAAACTGATACTATCTTTTATGTATCCACTTTGTTTAAATGTGGAGTGTAATGAATGATTTATGATCTAATTCTCTAAAACTATAAACCTGAAAAGATCCTCAATGTGTATTCTTGAAATAACTCAAGATTAAGTAATGTTTAAGGCTGGGGCCTTATAGTTGGTATCAAAGAGAGGTTTAGATAACTTTAGGAGTTACAATTCTATTAAATGATTATCCAAAAATATTTTTTTATGTTCAAATTGAAATGATATATCATTAGAAGATTACCATGTTACTTCATCTAAGACATGTTTGTTCAGAATAGTTTTCCACAGAGGAAACATGGAAGCAGTACTAGGAAGGCATACAGAAGGAAATGACCTTCCGAATCAGTATCCTGAGATGGTCAGAATTGTAACTGAACAGTTTGTGGCATTAATGGCACAGTTGACTCAAGCGATAAATGGTTGTGGTATCCATGCACGATCTCATCCAGTTCAACTACAGAGGAACATGTCGGTGGTAGAACATTTCATGAGGCAACATCCCCCATCATTCAGAGGATCATCTGACCCTGTGCTAGCTGAAGGGTGTATTAAATCACTGGAGAATATTTTCGATGTCTTGGGGTGTTCAGACAATCAAAATGTTAGTTTTCTGTTTACCATTTGGAGGGTGAAGTAGATCAGTGGTGGTCGATGGTTAAAAATATCAGGGACGCTGATGATATTGATTTTCTCGACTGGGATGAATTCAAAGGTATGTTTCTTGAGAAGTATTTTCCTTAGGCTATTCGACATAGGATGGAAAAACAATTCTTGAATTGAGGCAAGAGGACGACTCAGTGGCTACTTATGAAGAGCGGTTCACTCGATTGGAAAGGTATGCTCCAAATTTTATCTGAGACCTTGATATTAAAATAAATCATTTTTAATTGGTATTAAAGCTTAAATATCGAATGGAATTAGCTTCTTGTGAGTTCAAAAGTTATGAAAATCTGGTTTGATGTGATCAGAAGATGGAAATGTAGTTTTCTGATGATCAAGTGTTCTATAACAACCGACAGAAGAAGAGACCGATGTGGAAGGTGAAAGGGAAGAATTCTTCAAAAAGGTCTGATGGTAAGAAAACTAAGTTTCCAGTTTTTGATAAATGTGGTAAAAGGCATGCTGGGGAATGTCTTTTGAATTCTGGAAAGTGCTACCAATATGGTAAGATGGGACATAAGGCTCGTGATTGTACTGAAAAAGATCAGGGTGATGGTAAGACCAAATTTTATTTATAGATAGTGAAATGTTTCAAGTGCAATGAGATGGGTCACTATGAAAACGAGTGTCCGAAAAAGAGCTCGAGTGATGGGAAGCAGTTAGACTACAAGTAGAAATGGGTGGTGAAATACTTTGCAACTACTTCATCAGATGTTGGGCCATCAAATGAAGTGGTATCAGGTACTTTGTTGGGTTTTTAATATTATGCTAGTGTGTTGTTTGATTCGGGGTCTACACATTCTTTCATCTCTGAAAACTTTTCTAGTAAAATGGGAATACCATCTCAAGAAATGACTCCTAAACTTGTGGTAAAAACATCTGGGGGAAATGTTGAGGGAAAAAGAATTTATAACAATCTTCCTATCCTTATCTGTGGAAAGAACCTACTTGAAAACCTTATTGTTTTACCACTAGTAGAGTTTGGTGTTATCCTGGTTATGGATTGGCTCTCTATTTATCATGCTAATATTGACTATAGAGATAAAGAAGTTTCTTTTCTGAAAGGATTTCAGTTTGTGTACAAGAATGAACCCTTACTGTTGATAACATATCAAGAGGATGGGAAACTTGTAAAAGATGGGAATGAATGTTACATTGCACATATTGTTGAAAACAAGGGAACTGTTTAGATTAATTATGTGCCAGTGGTAAATGAGTATCCTGATATTTTCCTGATGAGTTTCCTAGAATAATACCAGACCAGGAAGTAGATTTTCCTAATTACTTAGTTCCCGATGCTAAGCCAATTTCAAAACCCCCTTATCGAATAGCTCAAATTGAACTTTTAGAGTTGAAGGAGAAATTGCAAGATTTAATAGGAAAAGGTTTCATTCGACCTAGAACATCACCATGGGGTTCTCCTGTTTTATTTGTTAAAAAGAATGATGGTTCAATGAGACTTTGCATTGATTATAGATCCTTGAATGACATCACTATTAAGAAAAAATATCATTTGGCTTATATCGATGATTTGTTTGATCAGCTCTAGGGAGCATAGTATTTTTAAATGATTGACCTGAGATCGGTGTACCATCAGTTGAAGGTAAAGGAAGCAGATATTCCGAAGACCGCATTTCGAACAAGATATGGCCATTATGAATTTGTAGTTATGCTTTTTGGGCTAACCAATGCACCTGCTGTATTCATGGACCTTATGAATAGAACTTTCCACGAGTTCTTGGATAAGTTTGGGGTTGTTTTCATTGATGATATATTGGTATTTTATAAAAGTAAAGAGGAGCATGAAATTCATTTAAGTGTTATTTTTCAAACCTTAATAGAAAATAAATTGTATGGGAAATTCAGAAAGTGTGAGTTTTGGTTGCAACAAATTTAATTCCTTGGTCATATTGTTTCTAAAGATGAGATAACCGTTGATCCTGCAAAAACAAAGGTTGTTGAAGAATGGAAAAGTCCCACAAATGTAACTGAGATTCGTAGCTTCCTTGGTTTGGCAGGATATTACCAAAGGTTTGTTAGAAATTTTTCACAGTTATCTAGTCCAATGTCTAAGCTAACTCGGAAGGGTGTTACGTTTATCTTAGAAAAATAATGTGATGATTGTTTTCAGGAACTGAAAAGAAGATTGGTGAATGCTTTAGTTTTGGCAATACCTTCCAGGAATGGGGAGTTTTTTTATCTACAATGATGCTTAATTGAAAGGACTTGGTTGTGTCATAATGCAAAATGACAAGGTAATTTCTTATGCTTCACGTCAGTTGAAAACACATGAGGTAAATTACCCTACACATGATTTGGAATTAGCTACTGTTGTTTTCACTTTAAAAATTTGGAGGAATCATTTGTATGGAGTAAAGTGTGAAATATAAACGAATCACAAAACTTTAAAGTATATATTCACTCAGAATGAATTGAACATGAGACAGAGGAGATGGCTATAATTAATCAAGGATTATGATTGTACAATTCATTACCATCTGGGAAAAGAAAATAAAGTGGCTGATGCTTTGAGTTGAAAAAGTAATTCTTAATTAATAATGTTGCATTTGGAACATGATCATTTGGCTAAGGATTTGATGAAATTTGGCATAGAAGTTGTTGGTGCAAGATGTCCTTCTGTTTTGTTTAAGGTATCATTGAAATCTTCTCTATCAGCAATAATTAAGAAAGCACAGAAGCAAGACAACGAGTTGCAGAAAAAGGTAGAGCTGGTTCAGAAGGGTAAGTTTCCTAATTTAAACATTGATAATGTTTGTGTTTTGAGATTCAGGAGGAGATTGTGTTTGCCGTGTGATTCACAGTTGAAGAGAGAGTTGTTATTTGAAGCTCATAGTTCTCTATTTTCAGTTCATCCAGGCAGTACTAAGATGTATAGAGATCTTCGGGAAAACTACTTCTGGGATGGAATGAAAAGAGATATTGGTGATTTTACTGTGAAGTGTTTGACTTGTCAACAGGTTACAGTAGAGCGGAATTTACCGAAAGGGATGCTTCAGCCTTTACTAGTACCAGAGTGGAAATGGGAGAATATATTCGTGAACTTTGTTGTGGGATTGCCGAAGACACCTCGAGGTAATAATGCAATCTGGGTTATTATTGATCATTTGACTAAATCTTCTCATTTCCTTGCTATACGAGATACCTTTTCACTAGATCAACTTTCCCATTTGTATCTTAATGAGATAGTCAGGTTACATGGAGTTTCTCTCTCCATTGTATCTGACCGTGATCCCAGGTTCACTTCTATCTTTTAGAAAGTCCTTTAAAAGTCATTGTGTACTGAATTAAATTTTAGTACACCTTTTCATAGTCAATCAGATGGGTAGTCAGAAAGAACGATTCAAAATTTGGAGGATATGCTACATTCTTGTTCGATAGATTATCAGGGATTTGGGACCAACATCTTTCTTTGGTTGAGTTTTCTAATAATAACATTTTTCATTCCAGTATACAAGTGACACCATTTGAGGCATTATATGGGAAGCGGTGTCGAACTCCAGCTTTATGGGATGAAGTGGGTGAAAGGTAGTTGATGGGACCAGAATTGGTAGAAGAGATGTCATAAAAAGTTCAGCTGAAACAGAGACACATGAGAATAGCTCAGAGCAGGCAGAAGAGTTATGCAGACAACAGGAGGAAGGATCTCTCTTTTGAGGTAGGTGATCATGTTTTTCTCAAAGTATCACCACGGAAAAGTGTGATGCAATCTAGTAAGAAAGGAAATTTGAGTCCAAGGTTCATTATACCATATGAAACTCTTGAGAGAGTTGGATTAGTTTCATACCGAGTGGCTTTACCTCCGAGTTTATCTTAGGTACACAATGTTTTTCATGTTTCAATGTTAAGGAAGTACATGCTAGATCCATCTCATGTTTTGAGTCCAGAGGTAGTTCAGCTGTAAGAGAATCTATTTTATGAGGAACAAACAGTATAGATTCTTGACCACAGGGAGCAGCTGTTACGAAATAATGTGATTCATCAAGTAATGGTTTTGTGGAAAAACCACTTGATTGAAGAGGAAACATGGGAATCTGAAAATTCAATGAGGGATAAATACCCCCACTTATTCAATAAGTAAATAAATTGCGGGGATGCAATTTTCTAAAGGGGGGAACGATTTAACATCCCAAGTAAGTAATTTATAATAATAAATTCTTATCTATGTCTATTTATGAATTAGATAGTGTTTTAGAGGCTTAAAATGAGAATAAATCCAATCTTAAGCATGGAATACACTAATATTTATTAAAGATTGTTTTACTGCCTTTTGATGGAAAACCATTTTTAAATCTATCTTTTGACAATTTTATAAGCTCTATTTGTCAGATGAAACATATTCTTTATGATTCTGACATTGAAATTTACCTTGGGTAAATTTTTGGTATATTTCTGACCATGTTCATTTTTTAATGAATAGTGAAAATTACTACATTTTACATCAAAACTGCTTTTTCATCTAATTTAATTATATGGTTAGATTATCTTTTTAAATGGTCTTAAAGTTTAATTAGAATATATATTTAACATCTAATCTAATGTTCGTCATTATAATTAATTTCACTTTTGAATTGGGCATAAACAGTGCTAAACTTTTCATAGACATTGTTTCAAAAAAACCCAGCTATTTGTTTTGACAACAGGAAGTATTTCTAAATTAATTATTGCAATTTATATGTTTGGAATTTGGTAAAATGGTTTAAATATTTAGAATCAGAAGTTCAAAATTATCTAATTAAGACTCTTTTGTTTTTGTACATTATGAATAGTAACAACAATAATTATCATTAATTGTCTTGATTAATTAGTAATCTAGTAGTTAAGGATAATAAAATAATATCAAAATAATAAAAAATGACTGCAACATGTGTCCTACTGCTACTGGTTGTGTCATGGAAGTCCATGGTATTCCTTGTTCCAAACATAGGGACCCCATGGAATCACTTTTGGGTGAATGTGACACTTTATCTTTTTATTTTTAAGGAAAGGAGAATATCACTAAAGAATGTATCACCTGAGTAAAACCTTTTTAATTTTGTATAAATAAATGATCTCTTGGAATCCAAATAGTCATTGGAAATATAAAAAGATTTCCTACATCATAGTATTTTTTTTATAATTTTTAGACATTAAATAAATTAAATTATTTATGACATCATGATGATGCAGCGATTACCTCATTAATTAACGATTTAAATAAAATGAAAAGATAATGTAAAATATAAGACTTACAATTGTCAAAGACCTATTGGATGAGTATATTTAAAACCCTTATCACCTTATCCTAGAAATATATCAATGTGAGACCTTTTAAATATGGAACTCTTTTTTAAAAATAATGTAACATTTCTTAACTTTCCAAGAGTTCCCCTCCTCTCCTCTTATAAAAGGCCCCAGCTCTACCTCCTTACCCACACTAATCAAGCCTTTGGCTCAGCCAAGACCTGCTAATTTTATGTCTCCACATCCCTCTATTCATCCTAGAAGCCATACCTTAGTCAGAAAGCTCTTCAAGAAACCATTTTGGTTCAAACCAAGAAGAGTTACACGATTTAAAGGTAAAGTTTTCTCTAATGTTATTTTGTTTTATTTTGCTTCTCGAAAACCCTAAAATCTTTTTATTCATTTCTTTTGTAACAAAAACAGTATATTCAAAATACTAGGTTGTTTTTATAAGAAGGATTCGAGCTAAACATACACACACCTTCATCTAATGGTTAAAGAGCATAATGTTTTCGTGGATGGCGAATTTCTGCCTCATGAAATGATGACTGTTCAATATTCTTATAACACCTTAAAATGTGGCCATTAAGATGACACTATATTAATATATGATATATAATGTGTTTATGTTTTCCTTAATATTCTGTATTTTTCATTTTTGGCATACATTTATGGTTTCCATTATGGGTAAACGTGATGTCTTCATTTTAGGAAGTGCGGACTACCGCCCCCTAAAAGTGATTTGATTCGTTAATGCCATATGTGGGATGTATAAAGGATAGAGTTAATGATATTATATATGATATTATAATGGAATTATAATATACCTTTATATCATTATTATTCCATTCCATAAAATACGAAATAGAAATGAAAGTGGCATTCATGCGTACGTACGGCTTACCGTCTCCATGAACGGTGCATTTCATTTCTTACCTCTAAATGTTATGTAATATCATAAATGCATGTATATAATAGATATATATGATATATATAATATTTATATCAGGAATATAACTCTTTATATAATTGATATGTGAACAAATTGTAATTATAAAGAGTTTATTTTTAACTCAAGTACCAATGATCGTTAAAATGACCGTTATTAACTTAAATAATTACATAGTGTTAATGACATGGTAATAAGTGATATAAAATAAATAATGAACATTTAAAAGGTTATTAAGAAATTATAAATTAACTCAAGTTTATTATTCAGGAGATTAAAAAATGATTGAGCCAAGTCATATACGAGGTAAGGGACTTCGTCTCAATCTCCTTTCATTAAGGCATATTTTGTATTATACAAAACCTTCATTTATACAGTGTATAAATCACTTTGACTTTTACATTTATTCAAAAGGAATCTTTTTTATACGAAGCATTTTACTAAAAGACAAAAGGGAATTTTTTTGTCGTACGTATGCGGCGACAACGAATTCTCCACCACCGTGACCATTATTTGAGTTTCGGCATCCTCTACAAGCCATAACATTTTTTAATGAAAAATAAATACCATGTTTTAATTTTATATTATTTCGTTATTAAAAATAGTCTTGAAAATGTTTCTATTATATAAATGTGTTATTAATATCTTGTGATCAAAATGTGGAAATGTTATGTTTCCTTTATGTATGTTTTATGTGATACGATTATGTTATGGTTCTTGGACATTGTTATAAAGACAGGTGGTTCCATGATAAAATAAGGCCAGGTGAGCCCGATATAGCTCTCCAATGCATTGGGTAATGTGAAGGGATTAAATGTTAAGGTTTCTCCGAAGATATTTAGAGAATATACTGTGAAGGGTATTCCAAACTTAACCATGAGGGTTACTCCCTATGTAAGAATGTTATGAATGCCTCAAGTTACCTTTATGTCTTATGATTTCTATGATTTATTCATGATTTGATGAGGTTTGTTAAAATGCATATGTTTTATGAGTGAAGTATGATTTCATACATGGAATAATGTTTTCATTTCGCACTTTAATATCCCTTGCTGAGATTTTTATGCTCATCCCATGTTTTTGAAATGTTTTTCACAGGTCAAGGGAAAGGTACATGATGTGATGATAGTTTCTAGGAAGTGTCAAGAATGAGTATATGTTTTATTTTTAATATGTTTCCTATGATGGAAAAAACGAGTACTATCTTTTATGTAACCACTTTGTTTAAATGTGGAGTGTAATGCATGATTTATGATATAATTCTCTAAAACTCTAAACCTAAAAAGATCCTCAACGTGTATTCTTGAAATAACTCAAGATTAAGTAATGTTTAAGTCTGGGGCCTTATAGTAAGTATGTGCACCATATATAAGATATTAGATCCACAAAATAAAATACTCATCAATAAAGGGAAATTCAGATGAAGTCCCTTACCTTGAGTTAGACTCATCACATACTTTATTTATCTTCATGAATAATAAACTATTGTTAATTAATTACATTATTAAAAACAAAATTTATTGTTTATTATTCATTTAATTTCACTTATTTACATTTTATATATGATTACTTAATCAATTAATTTTAAATCAGATGTTTCATGTATGTTTGGATTTTGTGTCAAAAATGAATTTGGTAGGTTAAATATTGTCAAAGATATACTTATTTAAACATATCAAACACAATAATAATAAAATAATTAAAATATTTTTTACATCAATAAAATTTTTAAAACCAATCATGAATGATGGTTATGAAATATTAACTACATCACAATCATGGAGACGGTAGTCCATACATACGCATGAGTAACATTTCCATTTTTCAATGATCTTATGGAAATAAGGTAAATAATATTTTATCTATACAGAATGATCATAATATAATTTATACCATATTATTTTTATAAATATACTTATATATATCATCCATTTCGTGTGGTTATTAAAAGAGAGTCACAATCCTTCGTCGATAAGGTAGTCCACACATACACGAATAATGTTATCATTGTGTAGTGTAAGAAATAAAATGATTTATTATAATTTCAAAACAATAAATATTCCATAAAATCATTATTATGTATTTTTTGTCAAATTAATTAATTAAATTTACTCTTATTATCTTCCATGTAAAGAGTTAGTCAAAAATGAATCACATCACTTCCAAAGGCGGTAGTTTTCCATGCACACAAGACACATTATCATATCACCTATGAAATGGAAAGTAAAAAATGTATATATATGAAATAATTAATCCATTGGTATAATAATGTTTCAAATATCATATATATACTTTTTATCCATCGTCATACCCAACCATGATAGGTGTTTATGGAAAAAATGTGACATCTTCTCACGAGGTGGTCGTCTGTCGTACACACGAGCGACATTATCACTTCCCATTTGAGGGAAGAGAAAATGGATATAGTTAATACCAAAACATAATAACATATTATTACATGGTAAATACTGGTGTTATTATATAATATAAATGTAATAATATTTGAAATATGTAGAAGAATAAGTAAAAAAGACACACAGTTAGCGATTTTACCTCATTTCAGACCACCTATTTAGGATTATACCTAAAGTATTCCTAGAATGAAATTCTAAAAAACAAAGGATTTTAAGATTATTTTATGAAATTTGTAAATTTATTTGGGTAGGGATTAACTAAAAAAAGGGTTTGAATTTGTGAAGAATAGAGTGGATTGGGTGGCGTTTTATAAGTGAGGTGAGTAAAACTTCTATAATTTTTTTTAAAAATGAGTAACAACGTTATTCAAGTGAAAATGGTTAAAAATGGAGTATTATAAAGAATTATACATTATAAGGTCTAAATATTGATAGTAAATGGGTTTTCTACAAGTTGGTATATCATTTTAACCATATATTTCTTAGATTCAACCCAAGGTAAATTAGTTTTTAACTTAACCTCAGTAAATAATTTATACTCTAAATATTAATAATGGAAAAAATTAAGGTGAACTTATTAGATAATATAGAATATTTTTATTAATAATATGGAATCTATGTATCTAAATTCATTTAGAAAAACTGATATAACCTAGTTTAAAATTATACCCATAGAAGCGATGAAAAAACAACTTTTCAAATAGAAAATTCTCA
The DNA here is from genome assembly GCA_963277665.1 of Viscum album. Taxonomy (NCBI): domain Eukaryota; kingdom Viridiplantae; phylum Streptophyta; class Magnoliopsida; order Santalales; family Viscaceae; genus Viscum; species Viscum album. Next base: position 1,153,384,897 of record OY728155.1, on the reverse strand, counting down.
TAAGAATATAAGGTTTTAATTTTAAATTCAATATTTAATTAAGTATAATGACCTTTTTTTTAAATTTTAATATAATTTCACTAATTTTTCATTAAATTTAATTCAATATAATCTTAAATATTATAAATTATTTAAACAAAAAGACATTTTTTCAATAAAAATAATTATTATTCAATAATCATACAAATAAGAAAATTTTCAGAAAAATAAAAAATATTCCGCCAAAGATAATTTTTATATGATAAATTAGAAAATGATGTTTATTTTTTCAAATAATTTTTATAAAATTGGTAAAAAATAATTGTAATTTTTTTGTACAATGCTCAACTAAACTGTTATTTTAAAAAAATTTATGTTTTTTAGAAATCATTTTTTTATATTTAATGATCCTTATTTTGTTTGTAATAAAAATTTAATCATGATTTTATTAATATATTTATTACTATTAATAACATCCAATTTAATGGCTATCATATAATGGTATAATTTTTTATGATTCACTTAGATTGGGTGTTACATGTTCTTCAACCTATCGAAGAGATTAAATTTAAAGAAAAATATTTCATGGGTTGTTTAAAATAGATGATATATATCTCATACACTATCAAATACAATTATATTAATTTATAATTTTTGTGTATTACAATAGGATCCATGTATACCATTCTTATTCTTTCTCTGAATGGTTTATGATTAAGAAACAAATTTCTCTTCCATAGGTTTTACCATTATAGAATTATTATGAAACTCACTTACTTTCCACAAGTAATTTTTTGGAGGAAATAATGAAATGATTATGCTACATATTTATTTTCCATAGGTTATGTTATAAATAAATATTTAGGAAACCCATTTCATTCCATGGGTTCTAATATGATGATTATTTATGATATTGTGGCACACATATGTATGATTTTCATTATGTGATGTGTGAGACCAATGTATCTCCCCAATGAATTGGGTAAATATTGATATCACATGAGATTAGAAAGCCAAGAATGTAGAATGAACTCAGTTTAGAAATGGACTTTGTCCACTATGATAATCTTTGGAGTGAACCTTACCTACTATTATTGATTGGGAAGTGAACTCATTAGAATATGATAGTCTAGGAAATTAGCCCTGAACTACATAGGAAATGATTTTCTATTGTTATTTTTATACATAAAATCTATGTATTATGTCAATGGTATTATCTCAGGGTTTATGTTATTTAATTCTATTATGATTCATGTATTCTGAACATCAAATATTTTTTTCCATGACTCAATTTTATGATCTCTAATATGTAGGGTAAGGTTTTAAAATATTAATCTCATGTTCTCATACCCTTATTCTCATGATATATTGATATCTCCTATGTTTACACTTACTAAGAATCTAATATTACCCTTTATTATGTTTCCTTTCCCTAGTATATGATTAAAGGTATTGTGTCTGATATGTCTAAGAATGGTGATGGATTTGAAGAACGCAGTGGGAGGTGATGTAGATTACTTATGGAATAGTTTGTTTTATGTATCCCTTATTCTAAAGGAAATATAACTTTACAAACCTCACACATGTGTTTGTGTAATGTAATGAATATTCATCTAAAAGGATGTAATATCCATGTATGAGAATTTTGGGTGTCTGCTGTTGGTATTAGAGGATAGGTTTAGATAACCTTTAGAAATTAGGATATGAAATATTTTTTCATAACTCTAATGATATATCTAAGGATAAGTATAAGGATGATTCAATGTATAGGAAAATTTACTAGAATTTTGGTAGAGAATAAAGTGAGTGGTTTCCAAGAAATTAGATATCTTTCTGGATACTAATAGTGGATGTGGCTCTATTACAGAGGTACATAGGGGCAATAACTCTTAAAAGGGGGAATGGAGATGGACCTGATTGTTACCTAGTGAATAATAATAGGCCTTAGTCAACACCCGGTTTGACACTCCCAGGAGATATGTGTAGAAAATTCACAAGATTTTTATGAACCATTATTGTGGATTTAAATATATAATGACTATTAATAACCTTGGATAAACATAAGGTTTCATGATTCATACATCCAATAAGATATTTTTCATGGTTATGTGATTCCCAATATGATTATTGTTTCTTAAAATATGATTTTTGGTAGTAGTCAATGTCCTGAACCTGAATGAAATGTATTAATGTTGGGTGAGATATCCAATGAAATTATTTTCCTCATGATCAGCCAAATGTTCTCCGATAAATAATGATAAAAATCATTTAATTCTCACAAAAATATTTCAAGCTATCAATCATACTGAAATTCCAAATGAGAAATGGATGGAACAAAATTCTGTTGATTCTATTATGAGGTAAAGCCAATCTTATTTTAGTGGTTCCTCTAATCTGATAGTTGCTGAGAAATGGAACATTACCACTAAAAACGTTATTTTCTATTCTCTAGTGTTCCAAAAAAGAAATATTAATTTTTGATGTATGTCATTTGGAAGGTGAAGCGGATCAATGGTGGAATCTCATCAATAATACAATGGAGCAATATGAAATTTAATCCATGGAGTAGGAGGAGTTTAAGATATTATTTTTCATTAATTACTTATCTCATATCCTTCATAAAAATTGGATATGTAATTACTTGAGATAACCTAGATGGATGATAAATATGTCAGTTTATATGAGGAAAACTCTACAAGACTTGTGAGGTATGCTTCTAGAATTAGTATCCAACCCAAAGGTAATGCTTATTGATTCTATAGTGGATTAAAACCAAGTCTCTAAAAGGATTTATCCATAATTTACTTTAGTAGATCTAAAGAAATTGTTCGATGTGCTCTCAAGGTGGAAATGTTGATCATATTTTCACATCAATCTCATTGTTTTGAATAGAAAAGAAATATGAAGCTCAAATGATATTCTAAAAACCATGGAGAGAAGAAGACGAGTTTTCATTCATTCTTGAATTTTGTAAGAATCATGGATGAAATTTACAGAGGGGGACAAGAATTTTTTTGAGTGTGTGAAGGAAGGTTATGGAGAAGTTTATTTCCAAAGTGTTGGGAAGAAATTAGAGAATAATTTTAATAGAGTGAAGGATTTACATAATACACCAACCACAATCCATTTTATTAAATGAATGGAGTATGGGAGTTATATTAATCAGTTCCCATATTTGAAGGTTAATGATGATGATAAGCATCATTAACCTCTTAACCCAAGGGACAAAGGGAAATATCATCTGGTCACTATTTCTGATGAGGGGTGCAATAATTAAATGATGAAATTTACACATACCAACCACTCTATTACTATTAATATATTATTTATCTCTATATCTACCCATTCATTCATATGTTTAGAATTTATAAGGGTATCAATATACCACCCAAATGATTAGATGTATAATTATTACTAAAAATGTATAATGGTATGATGATCACATCTTAAGTATATGATTCTTATTTGGTTGATGTTTATGGGAATTTGGTTCATAGAAAACTTATTATTCTTACTCTACATGAATTTATGGTTATATTTGGTATATATTGGATTTATCTAAATAAATACCAAATAAATATTTGAGGAAAGGAAGTCACATTTGATATTCCAAACAGACCCATGACATTCCATCTACATGATTAAAAGTATGAACTTTTAATAGAGATCACACCCATTGTATGGGTCTTGATTCCCATTCAAAAGAGGTTTTTATCTCTGATGGTTGGGGAAAAAGTTGAAATCAATTATATTTATATTTATTGGGAAATTTTTTATGTATTTCCAAAAGTGTTTCCTAGTCTTCAACTGAATCATAAAGTGGATTTTTCAATAAAAATCATTACTGGTACCATTCTAATTTAAAAGAATATCCATAGAATTCCACTGATTGAGTTGTAGCGATTGAATAAGAAACTCCAGGAGAACCTTGAAAATATATTGAATTGGTTAAGTGTGTCACCTTGGGGTGTACCTATTCATTCTATTAAAAATAAGGATGGATTGATATGAATCTAAACTGATTATTAAGAAAAAACAATATTACTTTCGAGAACAAATATCTTGTACCTTGTATTGATGACCTATTTGATCAACTATGTGGAGATAAATTCATTTTCAATATTTATCTTCATTTTAGATGTCATAAATTGCGGGTCAAGAGGGAGGATATACTAAAGACAACATTATATATTTGGTAGGGACACTGTGGGTATATAGTTATTCCATTTAGTCTTACTAAAGACACATCTATCTTCATGGATTTAATGAACAAAATCTCTATAGGATACCTTGATTATTTTGTGTTAGAAAATATAGATGACATTATTATCTATTCAATTTGAAATGAAGAGCATAAAGATAACTTTATAATCATTTTAAATATCCTATATATGCAGAAACTATATGAAAAATTTAAAAAATTTGAATTTTGGAATCAAAAGGTTTCATTTTTTTGTCATATAATCTCTATAGAGGATATTTCGGTAAATACATCAACGATAGAGGCTAGTGAATGTTGGTATAGACCATCCATAATGATTTAGAACCATAGTTTTCTTGGTTTATCGAGATATTATTGATTATTTGGGGATAATTTTTCGTGAATATCTATGTCCCTCAATAAGTTATCTTAGAAGGGATACATGTTCTTCTAGAAATATGAATGTGAGAAACATTTCAAAAAACTAAAGAGTAGATTAGGTGGTGCAACTGTGATTACATTACACTGTAGTGGATAAGGGGTTGTAATATTTAGTGATGCATTAATAAAGGGATTGAGATTTTTTATTATTATAAATAATGTTTTTATAGATTATTACTCATGAAAATTGAAGGTTGATGAGAAATATTTTTCAAATCCTGATTTGTAGTTAGCTGCGGTATGTTTTCATTAAATATTAAAAGGAATTATATTTATAGAGAAAAGTTTGATATATATACTGATGAATTTTTTAAAGTATATATTCACACTAAATTAGTTGAATATGTGCTTGAAAATATGGGTATAACTAATTAAAGATTATGACTGCTCAATACATTAACACCATGGGAAACTAAATATCATGGTTGACGGTTTGAGTCAAAATGATCATTCTAGGTTATCCATAATGCGGATAAAAAAGATCTAATATTTTTTTTATTTTCAAAGGATGGATTTGGAAACCCAAAATAAAGGGGAGGAGTCTTATCATGTTCAATTGAATGTTTAATCATCTATACAAGTGAATATTAAAGATTCCCAAAAGGAAGATGTAGAGCTGGAAAAGAAGGTTAGAAATTTTCCTGAGTTTAACCTTGATCTTGATGGAATGATAAGGTTCAAGAACCATTTATGTGTTCCTTACTTACCTTATTTCAAGGAGGAATATTTAGAGGAAATTCATAGTTCTTTATTAGTTATTAATTCTAGATGTATGATGATGTATATAGAGTTAAAAGAGTATTAATGGTGGGATGTCATAAAGAGAGAGACCGTATAGTTTGTATATCAGTGATTGGAAAGTTAGGAAGTTAATATTTTGAGACAAAATTCTAAGGGGATGTTACATTTATTACCCAAACCTATATGGAAATGGGAAAACAACACCAAGTAATTTTTCAATGTACTCCAAAATAAGTCAAAATGGAATATTTCTATATGGGTTATAGTAAATCGCCTTAAAAAGTGAGTACACATCATCATTTCTAGATAAAATTTCTATATGGATCATACTTACAAGATATACATTAATTGAGTTATGGAAAGGTCGAGATTATGTTGTTTTTAACAATGGAAAGCCATCATTCTAGGATGGTGTTCTGCATATACACCAAAGTATTGCAGTTGCTTCCAGGATCCAAACTGGGTCTATGCATAATAACATTTCTGACTTTGTCATCTTGAGATCCCTTGGTGTTTGTGGAAGGGAACAAAAGCCTATAATGGTCAAATTTATTTGGTGGATTCCAACAATTCCAGAGTGGCTGAATGTAAATGTTGATGGGGCGGCTGATGGTGCGCCAAGTCCTGCTAGATGTGGTGGAGTGTTCAGAACTCATCGGGGCTTTGTGAAAGGTTGTTTTTCCATTATATTGGTTACACTCATGCTATTGAAGCTGAGCTATGGGCGATTATTAAAGATATCAGGTATGCAGTTCGTTATGGTTGGCATAGACTATGGTTGGAGTCAGATTCATCTCTTGCTGTGCAGATATTGAAGGATAGGTCTCGAAATGTTCCTTGGAGGATAATGCCTGACTGGATCTCCTATCTTAGGCTTGTCGACAGATTACGCCTTGATGTCTCTCATGCATATAGTGAATCCAACCAGGTCGCTGATGCTCTTTCTAAAAGTGCCATTGTGGAGGTCAGTTCCAGCTGGATGTTTGTATTGCCTTTCTATTGTGATGATTTGAGTAGCAATGATAGGAATGGGGTTCTGTACTCAAGGATTTGCAAAGCCTCTTGCTCCTGAGCTGTTTTGTATTGTTTACTTCTTATTTTATTAATTTTAATGGGAGCAGGTTTCTGCCTGTTTCCTGAACCTTTTGTCTATACATTAATTGAGTGGTATGGTTTGATGGAGTACCATATTCAATTATGTCAGATTGGATTTGAGGTTTACCGTAATGTCCTAGATAATTCTTTAACAATATCTTGATATAGAGTTATGTTTCAGCACTGTATATAATCCTAGAATATGTGGTCTGTTTGAGATAAAAATTCAAACCCTAGAGGAAATATTGAGATTTTTGTGTTTTTAAAAGTATGTTGGGATCGACACATTCCTCTAGTTGTGTTTATATACAATAATAGATTTCATATTATTATTCAGATGAATCCTTATAAAGTTTTCTATTGAAATAAGTGCAGAGCTTCAATTTGTTAGATTGAAGTTGGATAATGAAAGATAGTATGACCTAAGATAGATTTATAAATGGTAGATAATGTTAGAACCATTAGAAATATATAAAGGTAGCTCATAGCCTATATAAAACTCATGATGAGAATTGTTAGTGTGATTTGAAATTTTAGGTTGGTGAAAAGGGGATTCTAAGTCTTTAACCATGGAAGAAGATAATGAGATTTGGATATAAGGACAAACTATTCCAAAGTTATATTAGTCCCTTTGAAATTATTTATCATATCAGGATGATATCTTATTGGTTTTAACATCCACCAAACCTCTCTAAAGTCCATGATTTTTCCATTCATCTCTCTTTAGGAGCTACATACATAACCCTTCACATGTATTGAAAATAGAAGTCACACTACTCGATCAAGATTATTCTCATGTGGAATAATCAGTGGATTTTCGAGATCATATAGATAATGTTATATGAAAAAAGACCAATCTTCTAGTAAATGTTTTGCGGAAAAATCACCAGTTTGAGGAAGCAACATGAGATCTTGAGGATAAGATGAGGTAGAAGTATCCACATCTACTTATGTCAGATTGACAAAATTTAGAGTGTGAAATTCATTTCAAGGGGGTCTAATGTAACACCCCATGTTTATATATTTTTTTAAATTACTTAATTTTTTTTGATTTCTTGCATTGAACACAACACCAAGTATATCTTATGTTACATGAAAAATTTAGATTTAAGAAACTATGATATATGATTAATATTATCATTTAAACAAGACCTTAATTAACAAGATATTAAACTCAGTGGAATGAATAGTGATAATTTTTTTAAATATTATTTATAATGGATTTATATAAAGAAAACATATGGATGAAAATACATAATTTTTGGTAAAGTATTATATGTTTCAAAAAATCTATTTTCTCAAAAAAATGTTATTTTTTTGTGAACAATAATAAAATGAATTTTTGAAAATTTCAAAAAATTAATTTGAAAAAATTAATTATAGAGATACTATTTTAGATATTATATTATATTCAATTCAATGATAATAATCCCTCCCCAATTTGTTATTATAGGTGAAATTTCATCAATTTTTGAATTTTGATGTGTTTTTATCTAATTTTTGGAAATTCCCTAATTCTTGAATTTTAACATTTTTTCATAAGTTTGGTGTTTTGGGAATAATTGTTTCTCTACCGGTAAAATTTGGGAATTTATTGTATAAACCTTTTTTTTCATGGTCTTCATATGTTATATCTAGGAAAAGTGCTGAATCTACCATTTGAAGGCCCAAAATAATTGTTTATATTGGAAAATAAGTTTGCAGACATAATTGATACTCCTTCAATAAATGATGCCTAACATGGTCCATGAATTTCCAAATCACGTGATTAAAACATAAAAAAGCGGGTGAACTCAAAAAATCATCTCATCGTTAAATATGATGATTAAATTCATTCATTAATTTAATCCAGTGCCACATGAAAACAGAGGAATACAAAAAGTAGCTTTGTCTAGAAAATATTTTATAACTATTTTAGCCTTACATTTTCCTCTATATTTTAATAAGAGGATAAAATTTTCAGGAATAAATAAAACACTCTTGGGAAAAATATTTATGAAGACACCTGAGCATGAATTCGCTGGTATGGGTACCAAACTGGAGTAAATATTCTGGTGGATAGATTATGGATAAAACATTTTCCGCCCCATTTTATCTTTATATTCTCATCTTCACTTTATTTAAATGTACTCTTAGATAGAGTTTTTGGGATATAGTAGTGAAGATACGAGAGAGGAGATATGTATAACATGAATTAATAATAGAAATTAAGTGGTAAACTCCATGCAGTGGTGGGTAGTGAAGATCCGATGGAATTTCCCCTGTTGATTTTGTGATTTTCATTTTAACTCTTTAATTTTTAATTACCCTAGAAACTATTTACCTGATTGAAGGAGGTATATTTCATTTTTTTTGGATTTTATTCTAAATTATTATGATTTTATTTTCATCTTATGATAGTAAAGTGGTTAATATCATTGTTTAAATTTGTTTGGTGAGGACTCCCCTTCGAGCACGATGAGTTTAATATATTTTTATAGCTCAGAGGTCTACATTTAATCAGATCAATTTGAGAAAGGGGAAAAACACCCATATTTGATATTTAAATATGGTATATATTTAATATACATATATAGTTTTAGGTATCTAGGTATATATTTAATATTTTAATAGGAACACATTGGTAGATAATGACAACAAGAGTATATGAGGATCGAAGCTTATCCACAACTACTACCTTTAGCTTGTCATTTTTAGTCTAGATTACTTATTTTTTATAATCACTAACATATATTTATTATCATAATCTAATTTTGAATTTTTATATTATTTTATTTCATTTAATATCTCTATTTATAATTCCAACATTTAAAAATAACAAATTAACAATGTGATAGTTTGATAACATAGTTTGTGACCACCATGTAGGAAATCCCCATAGTCACCACTGTGCTACATTTTTTAGGGGAAATTAGTAACAAAAATCTGTATAATCAATTTTTAACCATTTAGAAGGAGGTTGACTAAGATGTTTTGATCTGTTTTTCACTTTTGAGGATTTTAACCACAAATTTAATGTTTAAAAAACCAATAAATTGATTTTCATAGTGCCAAATCCTATGTTTAGATTGATTATCATAAATGTGAGGAGACTAATAATTGGTTTTTTAAATATAAATTTATTATAAATTCCTTCATGACCCAATAATATAATTTCATGATCCAAAAAAATTATTTGGTGATTCAACACTAAGCTTCCATGATTCAGGAATTAACAAAACATGTTGAAATTCATTCCCATGCTTTAACATAATTGAAGGAATTTAATGTTTAAAAAGACAATGAAGAAATGGAAAATCTTGTCCCACCCACTATTTATATTTAAGAACATTATTTGGTTGAATTGGAAAATTATTTGGAATCACCTTTTTTAAATTTAATGGAATAAATTATTACCGATTCACCAATTAATGTGTCTTTTGATAATCAAAAGTCTTTATAATATTATTGTGATGAATTTGTTGAAAATGAAATTCCATGTAAAATAAATTGTTTTAAAATTGAAAACTCATAACATTTGTATTAATCCTTACCCAAATATGTAGAGAAACCTGATACTTTCATTTTTGAAGAGAATATGGAGGAACTTGAGCTACTCCCCCTTTTAATATAGCTGTTATCCATTCGCAAATAGTTATGTGGAAATAAATATTATAGAGGGAGGTTTCTAAAATCATAATCCACTTTTTCCAGATTATTTTGACAATAAAGTTTTAAATATTTATCCCTTTTTTGATTTACCGAATATTACATTTGAGTGGAAGGATTTTTCAAATAAAGACGAAGTGAAAGATGAAATTGATGAAGGAATGGTTTGACCTATTGAAGGGTACATTGTTACACATGATGATTGTGGTAAAAAGCATTTCTTTCAATGAAGAGATCATTTTTTAAGATTAAATTGAAGATGAACCACACCCTGGTACTAATATTTAGAAACCGATGGAGGCTATTTGTGAGGATAAATTCATGGGATGTTTCCCTTATATTTTGTTCCATATTCCACTAAATAATTTTTTAAATCAAAGTCTTTGATAATATCTTAAATAAATATGATATTGGAATATTATACAAGTTGTGAGAGCTAAATAAGATTGCTGAAAGTTACTCTTGGTGATTTATAAGGAACAAACTACACCCACCTTTAGATTGGGTATAATCTATTGAGGCTCCCTATCTAAGGGCAGTGTAATCCTAGAAAAAAAATTGGGGACCATACCATAACTATTTTCCCTTATATTGTTCTATTTCCATTATTTAAATAAAAATTTTATGCATTATTTTTAATTTCGGTTTCCAAGTTGCAGTTTTTAGGTGTGTAGCTCAAGGCTGATGCTCATCAATAAAGACTAGGTTGCGTATTTCTTCTCCACATGTTTTTTTCATGTATTATCTAATTTATTTTCACTTCACAATTATAAATTATATTAAAAATAAATAAATTGTAAAAAATAAGTGTGGGGGTGGAACATCATGTGTTATATTTATAATTATATGTGTTTTCGTTGCAATTTTTTTAAGTTTTACTTTCAAATTTTGTGTTTTCTTTTCACATTTTTTGTGTCTTATTTCACAAATTTTGTAATAAAAAACATGGGAACTTCAATGTAATATTATGTTTTCATTAAAAACTCTTATCGATGAAAAAAAACTTGATTAATAGAACTAAACTAATATGACTTCTAAAATGTGGGGTTTTTGATAAAAATTGTGAAAATTCATGAAAATACAACTGAATTATGACTTCCATTCCATTGAGGTTTTCCGATATTGAAAATCACTTTCTTATAAGGATTTAGATCCATTTTTTCATCTTCTTACGTTCACCCCTCTTATTGAGTGAACCCAACTATGCTTCTTTGAACGTAAGATTCCTTTTTTTTTCTATTAAAACCTATGAGATGTAAATAAGTTGTGTTTAAAATAATCGAAGAAATTAGTTTGTGATTAAAATCCCTATTTTACATGATAATACTTTTAATTTCATCCTTACCTATACATTTAACCTTTTTGAACCCTTAATATCCATTTACTTCTAATTAGATAACAACTTTACAAGCCATTTTCCCAATCAAACACACTCTTGAAGTATATTGCATGATTTTGTAAAAACCTAAGTGTGAGGGAAAGATAACATGTTGTAGGATATTACATTTGGTTCTTCTTTTGGTGGAAATTTAAATTCTAAATATTTATTTTTAATACTAAAATAAATTTTCTGAAAGTAATTCCCATACAAATATTTCAATTAAGATGGAGATGTTCCATTCTATGGATTTAAAAAAAGTATAAAAATTAGAGTATAAAATATTGTTCCATTACTGATGATTTAGAGATGTTTTGAAATTTCCATGAAATAATTTTTGAAGTTGTTTTGAAGATTATTTTATGCCATGATGAAATAGGATAATACCATTCTTAAGTGGAAATAATACTAATTAAATTTTTCTTCAAAAAAAGAAAATCTATCTATTTTCCCCTTCTAATTTTTCACATTTGAATCCCAGTAAAATTTAATCCTCAAAAATACAATTTTTAAGTCCTCATGATGGAAAAAATTAATTTACTAAATTGGTTGGATATTTTATTAAATTTCAAGCCTATAGAAACCTTTTCATTTATTTGGACGTGATAAACATTTTTTAAAAATGAAATCACATGATGAGAGAAAATGTGAGACAAGTATACTTTTACACGAAGAAATAAAATAAATTATAATTGAATGAATAAAGACAACGTATAATTTTTAATTGAATCTATTGAATAGGAATGATATGTTGGGTAGTTTGATTTTGAGCATGTAAATTACATTGACATGTGATTAAAATTTTCATTAGTAATTTAATTTGAGTGATGACTTATCTAGGAGTCCAAGTGATAAGTGTAGGGGGATTGAAAACTTTTATATTTTAGATATTTTTTATTCACATTTAAATGATTATTTCCCCACCAATTTTCCATTATATGTTAAATTTCATCATTTTTGGAATTTTGGAGTGTTTTGAGCTAAATTGTGGAAATACACTAATTTTGAAATTTTAATAGTTTTTCATTAGTTTGGTGTTTTGGCAATAATTTTTTCTCTACTAATAGAATTTTATATTTTTAAGGAAACATTTTATCATAATATTAATATGATACAAATAGGAAAAGTGCTGAATCAACCATTTTGAGGCCCAAAAAATCATTCAAATTAGAAAAACGTTTTTTGAATGGAACTGCTAGTCATTCAATAAATGATTCATAAATCAGTAAAAATATTTTAAAAGTAGGTTATTACACCTATAAAATATAAATGGATGTATGTATAATCTCTCCATTAAATACCATGGTTATATTTGTTCATTAATATTTTCAACTGCCACATGCAGTTGGAGGAATCCAAACAATCACTTAATCTAGAATGGTTTTCCATGTATCTCTACTATAAATTTTACGCAACGTGTCAATAGGAGGGAACATTTAATATAAAGAAATAAAACATACATAATAACCAAATTTATTAATACAAATGATTATTATTCAACCATTTATGATTCCAAACCTGACAAAATACTTAGTAAGATAGATTCTAGATACAACATTTTCACCCCTTTTTCCTTCATATTATCATATTAACTTTATTTCAAATGATGGTGGGATGGAGTATGTGGAATATTCTAGAGAATATATTCTGTAGGAGATTATTGTTATATTAATTAATTAATCCACTAATTTGTAAAATGAAATTGATCATGGTAAGTTAATATCTAATTGAATATACTCTTTTTGAGTTTGCACTTTTCATTGTGAACTATTTCATTTTGAATTATACCTGAAGATGTATACTTGATTGAAGTAGGTATATTTAATTATTTTTTTCATTTTCTTATAAATTATTCAGGATTTATTTTAATCTTATGAAATTAAAGTCTTTAATCACATTGTTTAAATTTATTTGCTGAGGTGTCACATTTGAACATGATGAGTTTTATCTGTTTTGGTTTCGCAGAGGTCTTTGGGTAATTTGATAACTTTCATAAGGGGATAAACACCCATATTTGTGGTTTAAATATGGTATATTGAAAATTTAGGTGTATAATTTTATGTTTTGATTTATAAATTGGATAATTTAATTGGATTAAATTGGTAGAAAATGATAAAGGGAGTGTTTGAGGATCGATTCCTATCCATTACTACTATCGTTAGCTGTTCATTTTTTGTCCGGTTTGCTTCTTATTTCTAATCACAAATATATATTTCATGTTATAATATAATTTTTTTATTTAAAATTGGTTAAATCATTCAAATCTTAATTTAAAATTCTTTTATTTAACAAAAAAATTTAACAAAGTGATACTTTGAGAACTTAGTATGCAACCTCCTCATCAGGCAAACCCATTTTCACTAATGTGATAAAATTTTAAGGGAAATTTATTGAATAGGGTAAATTGAATGAAAAAATAGGATTAATAAATTCAATTTTTGATATTATTATGTCAATATTAGATTAATTTCAATTTTTGTGAATTTTATGAAAATGATTATTTTTTTGATGAATAGTGAAAATACTAGTTTTTATTTAAAACATCCCTTTATTTTGAAGAAACTATAAGGTTATACTTTTATTTAAAATGGGTTTGAAAATAAAATTAATTCAATTTATTAACCTAATTTATTGCATTATAATAATTTTAATATTTAATTTTTATATAAAAACCTTCTAAAACTTTTGAGCATTATCTCTTTGGAAAGTCGATTTCTCACTGCATTTGTGGGTTTAATTTTAAAATAAATTTTGATACTTATATGAATAGGACTTGAAGAAATGGATTAAATATGTGTAATCCTTACAATTTATAATATATAATAATTCCAACTTCATTTTTTACAATAATGAATAGTAAAAATAGTAAAAAAATATTTACCATGGTTAAGGTAAAAATCGGTTTACATGGGGATTAAACTTAAACTATATTGGTTAAAATGGCCCAATACTTATAAATAACCCATTTAATGGAAATAATTATACCCTATCATCTATAATTCTTGATAATGGTCTATTTTGGAGCCTTTCGGCATGTAAAAACAAGGGTATTCCTTTTTTACAAAAATTATAAGTGTGCCACTCAAATCCCTTATAGAAGTTCACCCCTTATCCTATCCTCTTCACACATTAAAAACAATTTGGTTCAGATAATTCCAAAAAAAAAATAACTTCTTAATTTTTTCCTCTCATCCTAGAAGTCCTAATTTTATTCGAGATCTTATATATGAATGCTTTTCTTTAAACCAATGATGTTACCCAAAAAAGTGGTAATGTTATTCAACAAGCGTTTTTATTTTATTTCTTAATCCACCTATATAAATTATTATTAAAACAAGGTGATATAGTTAAATAATTATATTACATATTCTTAGAATTTTTTATATTAATTTAATTACCTACAACCATCTCTACTTCCATTAAATGGCATACAAAATCATCATTTGTGTGTAGGGTGGACTATCGCCTCGCGAACCGATATTATTCATTTTCCATAACCACCTATCATAGATAGATATAATTATGGATTAAATGTATATATATTATAAATATTATATTATTATACTTAATTACCTATTATATCACATACACCTCCTTACTTTCCATTCTGTGAGAATTTGATAACGTTGCTTGTGTGCACAATGGACTACCGTCGCGCGAAACAACATGATTCGTTCATGACATACATGTCAGGTAATAAGGTTTGTTTTGATGAAAATATGAGATATATAATAATTAAAAATTATTTTTTAATAGAGATATATTATTTTTACTTTCTTTATTTAAATCCATCAAGAAAATGGAAACAACATTCTTGCGTGTGTACGACCTACCATCGCCCTAAATAATGTATTTATTTTTTATATCATACATTTATATAATAATATTAATATATATGATATGTATATCATGTTTGACATTTTTTATATGATGTAATCCTCATCAAAGTGATAGGAATAAAAAAATAACAAATCAAAACATACATGAAAATGAAGATGTTATTGCAAAAAACACGACTTTAACATGGAATGGTTAATAAATATGTAATAAATGATCATAAGTAAGTAATATTTGTAATATAACATACCTAGAATACAAGAAAAATTTTCATAATCTCAGTTGACCACATGGAATCAAGCACATCTCCCCAAATTCTTGTGGTTTCAGACTAATAGTAAGGGCCTAGGTATGTTAGTGGGGTGACTATACCCTCATCACCAGAGTGTAGCACAATGAAAATACTATATACAATAAGCTTGAGAAGAATTAAAATAGTTGTACAATAGATAAGTGAATGGGATTTAAACATATTAAGATATATATATATATATTTAAAATCCAAAATTAATCACATACACATGTGATTATATAAATAATGTTTCTACAAAACAACCAAAGCAAGTATACATGTATGATGTACAATATGTGTAACAAAAGTAAAAAGGACCAAAAAGTATCCCAATAGAATCATGAGACTCATATAAGTGATTTGATCCCCTGATCCTACACAGAAATTAAGAAAATGAACCATGATACTTTCCCTTATCTACACATATAATAATATAGTCTGTTCGAGTACCCATCAGATGCCAGAATAGAGTGTGAGACACAATCCTAGCAGGAAACCACCCAAAGGTCATGTTATATCCAGTAAATAAATATATAATGATAAAATTATGTACTATTTAATAGAATATGTAAAGAAATAGTTAATGTAAATAACCTATAAAGGTCCGGGTTCCCATGGACACTCATCCTCTACTACCTGTTTCAGCCAAGCTTGAAATATATCTTTATAATAGTCAGTCATGTATTAACTTATAATCGAGTTTCATTTAACTAATCAATATCATTTTATTAATATGTCTTGAGACCTATCACATATATCATTATCACCTATAAAGATATTTAATCAGAATATTCCTAATATTGCTATCAATAATGTATAAGTCTCTAACCAAATCCAAGCTTGTGATTTGGCTTAGAAGAAACATCATATGAAACATTGCATTAATTAATCAATAAAAAACTAGATACCATATTTGGAATTAATAACTTGGAATTTTGGTATTACTACATGGGTATAATGAACCATCATAGTTAAATACCATCCTAGTAATTTATCATGGGAATCCTGGTATCCCACTGTGTGTGGTATGACCACATTTCCATTCGAGTTTGTCTTTGGCGGTCCAATAAGGGAGACTAAGTATCACCCATGGAATATATGATCAATTTCCCTCTATGTCCATCCTTAAAAATCTATATGGAGTCAAATTTTCACATGGTTATATAATAGTTATCCCCCATGAGACTTTCCTTTGAAATCCGTTTAAGGAGTCCAAGTGTTACTCGGGAATAAGCAAGGAAAATTCCAAATGAGTCCGTCCATGGAGTTTGTATAAAAACTATGAAAACAGTGATCTTTATTTAAAATTATTACATGATTTATTACATAAAAGAACACTTAATACAACCCAAAATATCAATATGTATAGTGTCTTTGTGAATTAAGTACATAGTAGAACATCTTGAATATTTCATACCACAACATTATTAAAATCTTCCTTAACAAGCTTATAGAATTCAATGGATTTTAAAACTAAACTGGATAACCTAGGGATAAACATAATAAATGGGTGATTAATAAATGATAGTATGGTAATAAACATGGAATAACATGAATAAGCTAATATATGTTAGAAAATAGGTATATCAATTAGGAATAAAAGGAATATGAATAATAAGACATGATAAAGCATGATAATCACAACATGGAAAATGTGGAAACAACTTAAAACAGTGCATCACAAACATATGTTAGGGGTAAACCTCCAAGACATCATGTTTGAAAAATTACCATAATGTAATCTCGTTCACTCCCTATCGAAACACAATATCTCATGAGAATAAACAATGACCAATGCATTAGAGTGATGTGTACAACATATATCATACAACATAGATTCAATCATCATCATATTTTATTACATGATGAAGGATTTTTGAATACGTACATATAAGTCCCAACATAAATAATAATAAGTGTATAAATGTGAACACATTTGATAGGAAATGAGTAAGGTATTCACTACACAATTATTTGGCAGTGAACATCGTGGTAAAATTTCAGCAGCATAAAAGTGTCACTTATAAATTCGTAAAATGGTTTGTTTAGAGAAAAATAGTTCTCTCATAAATTGAAAAAATTATATAGTAAGTGGTATATATAACATCATATCCCATCACAATGAAAAGAAGATAAAATACATAAGGTAAAGAAGATACTTGAATAAAGATGAGAAAGGAAAAGATCCCTTACTTGAGGGTGTGACACCAAATTCTTGACAGGGGATTCTTGAGAGAATGTGGACGCCTTGGGAGGGTTATATAGAGTGTATGGATGATTATTTACATGATAAAAGGAGTTTTATTTAAGATAAATGGGATCTTGGGTGGGTCTATATAGAAAATGTGGTTGATTTCTTTATTATTAAGGTTTGGGACTCTACATAATAAAATAGCCAAAATCAAAAAACCTTCCCATAGGTTTTTACCATGGTTTATTTTGAATGGGATTATTTTTCATTATTTTATATGTTAAAGAGTCTAACATAATAAAATAATTACATTTTGTATATGGAGCTGACTCACACTCTTAAAAGAATGATTTTTAAACCTTAAAATATATTAATGGTTTTGGAGGATTCATAAAGGGATTATAAAATTAACCAAAATAAACATAAAATCAAATTATTATAAATTTAAAACATGTATTTAGTCTCTTATACCCTTTATAATATTTATTACATAAATTTTGGTCCATTATGATGTCATAATACACAAAGTATATCTACAAAGTTTATAATTTTTACTCGAAAAATCAACTACCAGAGAAAATTATGAAAATTTTGGGGTTGGATAATTTTGAAATCATAATTATAAAACTTATATTAATTTTATCTAAATATATTACTAAATATGTGAAGTTTTACTTTTAAAATAAAATTGAAATTTATTTTGAAATGTTATGTTTTTGAGAAAAACAATTTTCAAACACTTATAAAAATTACATTTGACTTAATAGAAAATATATGATCATTTTTATTTAAAAAAAATTATTTAATAATAATATTTTATTAAAAAATTATTTATTTCAAAATTCCATTAATTTATCCAAATAAATTCCTTATTTAAATTTGAATATTAACTAAAATACTAGTTGGGTTTTATTGAATCAAAATAAAATCATTTATAAATTAATAATAAAAGAATGAAAATATATTCATTATTTATATAAAATAATATAAATACTCATATTTTTAGTGTCTTGATACAAATCTGTTTAATATACCTGTAAACCCCCTATTAGTAAGATGTGTGATAGTGAGAATTTTATAAGGTGATTAAACATTCATGGTTTGGGTCATGATCATGAAGAGCTTGAACTTCACCAGTAAATGGTTTAAATCATTCTTAAGTTGTTGGATCTTAGATTGGTAATAGTGAAGGGAAATTTCCAGAGATACTATCTCCCTGGGATTCTCCGATAAATGGGCTTCAAAGGGTAAAATCATTTTGGTTGATCCCATCACTTCCTTTGTTTGAGTCAATTGGATATATTAGAACACTATATTTATAATAATCATATGATCATAGTTCAATAGCTATATTATTAACAACAATTATTTTTAATAGTCAATTAAATCTGATAGGATACAATAAAATCAAAGAAGTTCATGTCTTTTCAATTAAAATATTACATAAAAAGACATTTAAATAAATTGAAAGAGAAATTTTATTTATAATAGGTCATGTCATTAAAATCTTCTCCCCTTAAGAAAAATATACTTCAAAATTTTCTATTCCCATAAAACATAGTTGAGGGTAAATATATTTCATCACATCATCCATTTTCTACATTACTTCTTCAAATGTGTGGTTTCTCCACAACACTTTTACAAGGTGCATTGTCTTATTTTATATAACTTTTGTCTATGATCTATGATCTACACTAACATCTCATCACAGTAAGATCATTCTCCAATGGTACCAACTTTGGATTGAGTACATGTGAGGTGTCTGGTATGTACATCTTGAATATGGATACATGAAATACATCATTTACATGAGAGAGGTTAGGTGGGAGTGAATGTCGGTAGGCCACCACTCTAATGAGATCAAGGATCTCAAAGGGGCTGATGTATCTTGGACTAAGATTTCCCTAATTCCCAAATCTTATCACATTATTCCATGGATATATCTGGAGGAATACCATGTCTCCAACATCAAATTATAGGGCTTGTCAAATATTTGTGGAATATATCTTTTTTTCAACTCTGAGCTGCATTGATGTGCTTCTGAATGGTGTTGACCTTGTCCACCATTTCCTTGACCATTTTAGGACCTAGCAGTTTCTGATCCACAATTTCATCCCAGCATGCTGGTGTTCTACACCTCTTCTGATAAAGAGGTTCATACGAAGCCATTTGGACGCTCCAGTGGAAAATATTGTTATAAGAGAACTTGACTAGAAGAATATGTTGGTCCCATCCTCATTTGAATTCAATTGAGCATGCCCTCAAAATGTCCTCTAGTGTATTTATAGTCTGCATATATTTTCCCTCAATTTGAGGGTGATAAGTCATGCTGATATTTAACTCAATATTCTAAGCATATTTGAGACTATTTTAGAACATAGAGGTGAATCTTGGATCTTGATGTGATATAATCGATACTGGTACACTATGTAGCCTTACCACTTCATTGGTGTACATATGCACATGTTGATCTAGTGGGAAGCCATCTAAAATTGTGATAAAGTGGGCTATCATTGTAAGATGATCCACAACAACCCATATAGCTTGTTTCCCATGGATATATTTGGATATCTGGTGAAAAAATACATGGTGATTTTTCCCATTTTCATGTTGGTATGGGTAAGGGTTGCATCTTCCCCTTAGACATCTTCCTTTCATCCTTCACTTGTTGACATACCAGGAACATTGATGTATATTAAATGATCTCCTTCATCATATTTTCCCACCGATAGTGCTTTGAGAGATCTCAACACCTTTGCGAATCCTAGGTGAACAAAGAATTCAAATTTTCTACATCATCCAATAGTTCCTTCTTTAACTTGGTATTTGATGGTACACATTGTATTGGCCCAAATATCACAACAAATTATTCTTTAAAATTTAACTTTGAGCATTTCTCAATCCTTATAGATTCCACTCTCTTCTGTATTCCCACACAATCTTTTTGATAATATATTAACCTCTCCATAAGTGATTTTTTCACAATCATTTTTGAAAGAATTGATGATGTTATTTCCTTTATGATTCCCATATTCATTATTTCCAAATCTAAGAAGATATGATCCTTCTAAATTATCATCAATGATAGTCTTGCTGGATCCTATCTACATAGATCAAATACTACATTATTGGACTTCCTATGGTGGTAGGTAATTGAGAAATCGTAGTCCCTGATCAATTATAACCATATTTGTTGGCACATATTCATCTATTTCTGTGTGAATATATACATGTTTCTTTTTTGATCCATATATATTTCACATTTCTCCCCATAGAGATAATTTATCCATATTTTCAAAGTGAATATAACTACAACCGACTCAATATCATGCTTTGGGTAGTTTTGTTCATAAACTTTCAAATACCATGATGCATAGAAAATGAATTTGTCATTATAAATTAACACACAACCCAAGACCTTATTTGAAGCATCGCTGAATACCATGAAGAGATCTCCACTTTTGGGTAGTTTGAGCACTGGTGAAATGATAATCCATTTTTGATCTCCTAAAAAGATTATTCACATTCATAATTATAAGAAAACATGACTCCCTTCCAGGTTATCTTGGTTAGAGGGTTTTACAGTCACGCGTAGTTTCTCAAAAATTGATGATAAAACCCAGCTAGTCCAAGGAAAATATGGATATCTATCACATATGTTTCCCCCTACCACACATAAATTACTTCTATATTTGAGGGGTCTATAGATATCCCATTGTGTGTGATGATATTCCCCTATAATGAGACTTCCTTCAACCAGAACTCACACTTGTTGTGCATGAAAAAAAGATTCCCCTTTCAAAGGTTCTTTAGCACATTTCAAAAATTCTCTTCATTCTCCTCCTTGATATTGAGGTATATTAGAATATCATCTATAAAGACTACCGAAAATTTGTCAAGGTAGTATATAAACACTCTATTCCTCAGGAACAAGAAGATTTATAGAGCATTAGTGAGCCTGAAAGGCATCACTAAAAACTCATAGTGTTCATACTTTGTACAAAAAGAAGTCATGGGGATATCATCATTATTCACCCTAACTTAGAATATACTGAATTTAAATCAATGTTGGAGAAGTATCGTGCTCTATGTATCTAATAAAACAACTCCTCAATCCATGGAAGAGGATACTTGTTCTTTATCATGATCTTATTGTTCTTATGATAATTAATGTAAAGGGGCATTGACTCGTCCTTCTTCTTGATGAAGAGGACAGGTTCACCCCATGGTGAAGAACTTGGGTGTATAAACCCTTTATCCAGATCCACCTTTAGTTGATTATTCAGATCCTCATGTTCAAAACAATCTATTCTATATAGAGTCTTGGATAATGGAAATTCTACAGTTATAAGATCAATTGAAAATTCAACCTCTCAACTAAGAGGAAGACCTATAAATTCCTTATGAAACACATAAACATATTACCTCACAATAGGGACATCTTTAAGGATGATTCTGTCCATAGAATCCTACATTTGATATGGATACACTTTCTTATAGGAAAATAATTTCTATGTTTTTTATGTTCGTGTTAAAGAAGATTCACCCCCTTGTACTTACACATAATCAGGGGTGGATTTACAATACAGTGAGTTATTTCCATCTAATGGAGATTTATATTGGCTCTCTATAAGTAAATACAATCCATAACCAGAATTGCATAAAATCCCACCAAAGGAAGTTTTACAAGGTTCATTAGAGACTTAAAACCCTAAATTGTGATAGGATAGGAGTTATATACTTAAGATGAAACAATTGAACCATTTTCCATTTTCAATGTTAAATCCACTTCCATGGATTGTGGTGGTGTTTTAATAATCCACCTAACATTCATGATATGAAGGAAATAAGATAACTAGAATCAAAATGTACATTCACTATTCTTGAATAAATAACTAGTGTACCTATGACCCATTCATTTCGGGATACACCTTATTAATTTTGATGGAAAAAGATCACCCTTTCTTCCCTGGAGGTTATTGGTTTTCTCTGAAAACCCTTGTCCTAGTGCATTGGTTTTCAATGTGCCATGATTCCTTATAGTTGTAGCATTGAACAATACACTAAAGGTTTACTGGATTATTCCTTTCATCTATCTCATTATAGGGTTTCTCATATTGATAGTCATTAGCTAGGAGTCCATTCTTAACGCACCTAAATAATTTCATCGCACCCCTTAGGAAATTTTTAGGGTGATTCTTCTACACCTTTGACAAGTGGGATGTTGAAATTTCATGGAATGAATATATTTCTCCATCAAACCACCAGAATTAAACTCCACTTTCTTCTTATTCTCCCCATGATACCCTTTCAATTCAGTGACCTCAATTTCATCTTTGAGGGAACATCCAAGAATATTCTCATAGCTATCGAAGTCTCATATCATCATTGATTTTTGTAGGTTAGGTTTTATCCCACAAAAGAGGCATTAAAACTTTCTTTCAGGGGTAACGAAAAAGATAGAGGCATAAGATTCATGTATTCAGATGTTTTCCTCATATTCCCTGAAATATTCAGTGTATTGTTTTTTGAGGGAAAGGAAATAACTTTCTATTTTAAGAGAGAGTGCGAGGAAAATATTTATCTAAAAACATTTTCCATAATTACGTCCACTCCATCACATTGATCTCTTCCTTAGGCTTTGTAATCCTGATTAATGAAAACCACAGATAAGATTCTCCCTAGTTATGATAAACATCTAGTAGAACCTTCTCTTGTTTATAACATTAAATGATGGAAAAGATCTTCTTAATAGAGTTGATCCATTGTTCTACGATTAAGGAATCAGATGATCCATTAAATGTCAGAGGCCTTTGTCATATAATTTTCTCAATCAAAGCTCGTTATGTCTTAGGGAGATTTTGGGTCTCCACTAATCCCAGTTTCTATTTAGAACATGAGTCAGTTGAGAGAGTATCATTACAATGTTTTCGATTCCTTCTCTCATTGGGCTGGGAATCTCGTTGGGGCAGTCATTCAATTTCCCATCACATTACTGTTTACCCAATTCATCCTATTTTCAACCATTTTCTATAATAAAAGGAAAATAAGGGATGATTATTTTAAAAAATTAAACACATAAAATGAAATCCAATTACATTAAAGGGATAACATATTAATTATATTCATTTCAAAACTTATGAATTTCTAGGATTTATTTTATGATATCCATGATATATTTTCTAACACATATTCTTATGGTAATTTTTAGTTCCCCTAATAATGGTTCATTATGATATTATGAATTTAACAAAGCATATCCCTAGGGAGTGTCGAATCGGGTGCACAGTAAGGCCCGTTTTTGTGTACCACGTTACACCAAGTAAGGCCCGACACACCTTGTCAGAGTTGTTACCCCTATGTACATCTATGCCCAAACCAAATCCACTTGTAGTATCTAGACAAGGATGTATATTAATTATAAAAAATTTAATTAATATATACCAAAATTTATGTGTGTTTTCTTATATTTAGTCTTATCCTTAAGGCATTCACCAATGTTTTCTAATCCCAATCACAGAAATTACTAAACTTTTCCTTTAATACCAACTATAAAAACCCTTCTCGGTATTTCGCATTATTACATGATTTATTACATAAATTTACAGTTAATAAAACATTTAAGACAAATATGTATAGTTTCTTTTTGAATTAGTTACATGTTATAACATCTTAATCATGGGATATATTGACATTTTTAAAAAATTCCCTATCATGCTTCTAAAATTCCATGGCATTTAAAATTGCACGGGATAACCTGAGGAAAAACATATGAAAGCGGCGGGATATAAATCCCAATAAGGGAATAAACATGGAATAAAATAAATAAATCAATACATTTTATAAAATAGGAATATCAATGTGGAATTAAAAGATCATGAATAAAAAGTCATGATAAATAATGATAATCAAAACATGGGAAATGTGGAAATGACTTAAAACACAACATCATAAACATAGGTCAAGGATAAACCACAAAGAAATCATGGTAGAAAAAGTACCATAAATTAATTAGGTTCACTCCATATCCAAACATGATGTCTCATGAGATTAAACATTTCCCAATGCATTTGGGCGCTATATAATATTAGGTGGATCTGTCACTTTCATTTCATTCTCATGTTTAAGTGTTCCACATAGATCACACAACATTGATTCATCAATAATCATATTTTATTCAATGATTAAGGATTATAGAATAAATATATTTAATTACCAAGTAAAATAGGAATATGTGAAAAAAGGTGAAGTCTTCTGGTATTAAATGGGTAATGAATTCACTACACAATTATTTGGCACGGAAAATCATAGTGAAATTGCAGCAGTATAACGACATCACATAAAAATTAATAAAATGTGTTGATGAGAGAAAATGGGACTATAATAATTTGGAAATAAATTTTATAGTATGGTAGATATAGAGTAACATATTCCATCAGAAGTAAATGATGATAAAACACACAAGGTAAAGAGGATACTAGAATAAAGAGTAGAATTGAATAGATCCCTTACTTGAGAGTGTGACTCCAAATGATTGGGAGGGAATTATAGAGATAATAGGGTGCCTTTTGAGTACTATAGAGAGTGTAAGTTAGAGTATGTATGTTCTCCAAGGAGTTTCCGTGAATGGAAATGGGATATTGGGTGGCCTTATACAAGAAATGAGAGGGATTTTTTATTATTTTGGTTTAGTACTTTATATAATAAAATCACCAAAACCACAAACTTTCCAATGGGTTGTTTCCTATGGTTTCATCCAAATGGGCATTTTCTCATTATTTTATATGTCCAATTTCTGAACATAATAAAATAATTCCATTTCTTATGTGGAGGCGAGTCACACTCTTAAAGAAAGGATTTTAAAACGTAAAATATATTAATGGTTTTAGAGGATTCATAAAGGATTTATCAAATTAATTTAATAAAAATAAAATAAAATTATTTTAAAGTTAAAACATATATTTGGAATTGGATACCATTTATAGTATTTATTTCATCACATTTGGGTCATTATTATGTCATAATATAAAAATTATATTTGTATGGTATTTAACTTTTACCTGAAACTTTAATTGTCTCACAAAATTCTGAAAAATGAACCATTGGATAATTTCAATGTAATGATTCAAAAAATGAAATTAATTTTATCTAAATTATATTTTAAATATTTTAATATTCACATTTAAAAGAAAATCTATATTAATTAAGAAATGTTGGGTTTTTTACAATAACAGTTTTCAAACCCTTATAAAAATTAAAATTGACTTCATAAATATTATAAAATAATTTATATTTAATAATAATTATTTTGTAATAATATTTTATTAAAATATTATTTATTTCAAAAATATATTAATTTATGAAAATAAATTCCATAATTAAATTTTAATTTTAACCAAAATTACTCTTTGTGTTTTATTGAATCAAAATGAAAATAATTTATAAAGTAACAATATTAGGATGAATATATATTAATTATTCTATACAAAATAATTAAATTACTTTTATTTCTAGGGTATTGATAAATATCCCATTAATACACCCTCATACACTCTTAGAGTAAGGTGTGTGACATTGAGTCTCTCATGGGGTGGTTGAACACACCTAGTTTGGGAAATGATCTCGATTAGCTTGAAATTCTACCATACATTCTTATATCATTATTATTATTTAGATATTATATTAGGCTTGGTCAAGGTAAAAGTATAGAGATGTTTTCTTCATCAAAATCTATCGTAAATGTCATTATATGGTACGATCATACTAGTTAAGGCCATCACATCGTTTGTGTGTGTCAATTAAATTTGTAAAAACCATATATTTATACTAATCATGTGATCACTATTCAATGAATATATAATCAAAGATAATGATTCTTAATGGTCAATTAAATCTAATATGATAAAAAACAAAATAAGTACACATGTTTTCTATAACCATATTTCATAATAATATGTTTAAATAAATACAAAGGGAATTATATTTATAATAGTTCGGGTCATTACAAAAACCCATGTGTCACCCAAGGCATATATGAATTAATTAAATCAATACCAATTAATCATGTCAAGTTCATCAATAATAATATTTCAATTTAGCCTCACCTCAAAAGGTGGCTAAAGGCATGGACTAATATTAGGAAGTTTTCATATTAATTACTCACATGGGAATTTCATAATATAAAGGTAACTAAAGCATAAACAATCAGTTACATGAAAACTAAATCTTAAATAATGCATTAAATAGAAAGGGATATGGGTCATGGTCATTCCATTCCCTCAATTCATTAAATTCAATTTACAACTCATTTTACAATTAAAATTACAAATGACATTTCTTTATTAAACATCACAAGTGAAAGGGGAAATGCACACCAAAAAGGTAATTCAAGTCAAATCCACCAATGGTGGTCCAATTAATTAACAAAACACCCAAGGGGTAGTTCAAACTCAAGTTTCGTGACCTTTAATCAACTATCAATGATCTCATTACTTACATTGGTCTCACATATTCATTTTAAAAATGGATTTAAAATAATTTTTAGGGGATTCTCTATAAGAATGGGGAGTACAGAATAATGACATATATAAACGATTTGAATTTGAATGAAAATAATGTGACCACATACCTAAGGTTCTTAGAGGATAAATTATCTAACATCTTCCCAATATTCGACTCGGATTAGTAAAAAATCGAAGAAAAAACAAAAACCCTAAAAATAGGGGAAAATAGTTTTCACCTAAATAGTGAAGCTGATACCAAGAAGAATAGGGAATTACACAAAAATAATGGTGATATTACCAACAAAAATATAACGAGGCAAATGGTTATTCAATCAGAAACCGAATAGAGAAGATCTATTAATTCCTATCTTAGGAACCAACAAAAGATATCAAATATCCAAGGTTGTCCATTATAAGAGGGAGAAGAAATTAGTGTTTCAAAAAGTATTAATTAATGAAAAAAATTAAAATTTCACCCAAAATATAAAGTCACCCAATTTGGTTGCATGGTTTTCCAAACCATGCACCAACCGTGAACCCTTTTCTATAGGAAGGGGAAATCCAGATGGTTTGTATGCATGGTTTTACTAACAATGTGAAACTGTTCCTCATCCAACTATCAAAAACTATAGATGTACCCAAATATTCATTCACATAAGAGAAATTGGCTTTGTATAATAGTTTGGATTGTAGTACTCCCATGTCTATCCTAGAAAGGTTTGAATTAACCATGTGGCTTTCCATGTACAGTTTCTACTAACCATGCACCGAGCCTTTTTCACCCCCAAAGCTAGTTTATGGGATATGAACCACCCCCAGAGACACCCATTACCTCCATAACCTCAAATAAATTCACATTAGGCCATAATTAACCATTTTAATTAAATATTAACTGAATGTAAAAGATTATACACCTTAAGAAAGAATTGGTTTCTTAAAAAGTTCCCCCTTAATGTAATTGGTCCCCAAATTCCCTTCTCAAGGGTGGTCATGAATCTGTAGAGTATAAATCCAAACACTGTGCTTGTACATCATCCTGAAACTCCTAGGACTTATCCTATATGTGGTCTGGAAGGTATAACGCCCATACTAGAGAAACTATCAAGTCTTGGTGAACCTTCGTGATATGATCGATAATATGAATAGGATGGATCTCGAAGGATGAATCTACCCACAATTAACCTAATAATAATGAATGGAATGATACAGGTCTGAATAATAGTTGTTTAGTTATGATATGCGGAAGATGTCATGCATGGGTCAGTACATATGAAGCAACTGTAATAAATAGTCTGCCAATCTGACTATCTCTGGAATCTTGAAGGATACGAGATATTACAATGAATGTTTACTGTGTCTTCTAATCCTCCTATGTAACAGCCTCAGTGAGGCTTGTAAAAGTACCTAATACCTGACCCAGAACTCTTGATTTCATCTACGATGACCGTTGTTTGATTGTTTTTGAGAATGTGCAGTATCCATCTGCTTCCAAATCAACTAAACCTGCTCAGTGGTCACCTGAATGAGATGATGGCCAATCATAGCTTCCTCAGATTCCTCAAACAAAAACAAGGGTGATCTGCATGGACTACCATAAAAATCCTCATAAGTCATCATTTGAATAGTATCCTAAAATTTAATGTTGTTTAGAATTCAACAATGGGTATGTGTCTCTCCCAAGATCCCCCAAAATCAATGACATGTTCCCTTGGTATGTCCTCAAGCACCTGTATCATGCGATCTGACTAGACAATAGTTTGTCTGGTGGTATCTTGTATTCAGAAGTACCTGTGTACCTAATTCCCTATGCCTCCATTCCTAGAATCATAAAGTAAACAGTGTGTTCCTATCTAAAATCATAGCATGGGTGACCCTGTGAACTCATACTATCTAAAAAATATACATATTCCCAAGTTCATCTATTGAAAAGGTCTTCTTAATTGGAAGGTTATGTCTAACCCTGGTGATCCAGTCAAGAAAAACCCATTCGACATCACTACCTCGAGGAGACCTTGGTAAAATTTTCACAAATTCCATCATAACGTCGTTCAATTTCCACTTAGGAATGGGTAACTGCTGTAAAAGACATGTTGGTTGTTGGTGTTCTTCCTTCACTTGCTGACAGATGGGACATCTCCTAAAAAACCAGACACATCTCTTTTTATACCCGACCACCGGTATTGGCGATGTAATACCCAATACATATTGGTTATTTTTCAGTGCACATCCCAATCTAAATCAATGTAGTCTCTCATCAACACCTTCTGCATATCTATTGAATCCCATACATCACAATGCACACATAAAATTTCATCATCACCTATAGTCCAACCAGGAGGAGGGTCCTCACCTACCATACCATCCTCTAGGACCAGAACCTTATAATCTGATAACTTCCACATCCTCACTCTATCTATAAGGGTAGAAGAATCAATTAAGGATGAAAAAAGATTTCCTCTGACCATCCTGAACCTCCAAGTGCATCTCGAAAAAAATTCCTATATGTTACCCCCATTACTAGCCTTCTAAATGACATATATCTGAGTCCTACTGCTCTGCAAATCAGCCACTGCATTTCACTATCCAAGCATGTAGGTATACATTAATTATATAAACTATAGGAATTCAAACCACCTTTGATGTATCATATTCATCCCATGATTCATAAATATGTGATTGAGCCTTCTGTGGTCTGTGAACACAAAAAATTCTCTCTAAGTAATTAATGTCTCCAACAACGCAATACATGAACAACTACAACAAGCCTGAGATCACGCGTCATCCAATTCCTCTCATTTCACCTCAACTATCGAGACACATATGCTACAAGTCTTTCCCCCTACATAAGAAATACCCCTAGCCCAATACCTGATGCATCACATTAAATAATGTAACTCCTTTATGGATCTAGAAAAATCAATATCAATAATGAATTCATCATCTCTTTCAGCTCCCGAAAGGATGAATTACACGCATCTAACCATACAAAAATCACACCATTCTTATTCAACCCTGTAATAGGTTCTTCTAGGTGTGATACGTCTCATATTAAATAAATGTAATTACTAGGTATCTCCAAGAAACATCATTTCTCAAAGATTATATTAGGATTCTCCTAGAAAACTATAGCTCTCAATTTCTCTAAGTCAATTGATACTTCTATTTCAGAGATGATATGACCCATTATGTTAATCTGGTCTGTCTAGAAGTGGTACATCGTGAGATTAACTTAAAATTAATCCTCTATTAGTGTATTCTATACAGTCTTGTGATATTTTTCATGGTCATGTTGATTGTGAGAATACAAAAATATATCATCCATTAATACCATGACAATCAATTCTATATAATGAAGGAAAAATTGGTTCATCAGTTCTTGGAAGACTTTTGGCCCATTCATGAGAGAAACAACATAACCAAATACTCATATAGACTACACCTTCTATGTAAGGTTATGAGAGGTATTTGTGATGGTCAAATATGCACATGATGAGAACTGGATCTCAAATCATTTTTTAGAAAACTTGATATACTCAGATCTATTTGAAGAGATCATAAATATGTGGTAGAGGATACTGATTATTAACCATCATTTGGTTCAATTTATAGTAATTCACATATAACCTAAGTGTTAAGTCTGCCTTTTTCACAAAAGTATCAGTAAATCCCAAAGGGAAGTACCGGGTCAGATAAACCCATTTTCCTTTAAATCCTCTAGTCGCTTCATTAACCATTACATCTGATTAGTATCGATCCCGTGAGGAGGAATGGATACCAGTTCTAGTCCTAGAACTATATTGATAGAGAAATATACCTCTACCACTTGAGGAAATATAATTTTTTTTTTGTGAAAACATCCCTAAAATAATCAACCGTTGGAGGGAAATATGTCTGATGTGTTCCTTGATCATATAGATATGTATATAATCTCGAAATATGGGTTATCATCCCACCCATTCCATGATTCTTAACTCCAGATCAGCTCTCCTGGATATCCCATTCATCCTTGTGAATAAACTCCCTACCCTATGGAATTGTAAAGGTCACCATTCAGCAATAACAATAAATGAAAACATGAATGGGTACCAACTAGTCCATCCCAATAATGATGAAAAAACTATCATATCTTGGAAGAAGACATCTCATACGAAGTGATATCCATAGATAACAAGGGAGAACTCCCTACACTAACATAAATCCTCTATTATAATTCCCAGTAGTGTTTATAGAATCATATGTCCATCTGAAAACTGAATGTTGAGGCCAAGATACTACACAATTGGCATAGATATAAAGATGTGGAAATCCCCTATATTGAAAAGACACTATTTTAAATTAGAATCTAAAATAATATCACCTATCATAGTAAAAGTCCTACGATTATTCTCTTAAGGTGTCAGTTTAACTATATATATCTCGCATGACCTCCAACCCTGTGATACAACCTGGCTTCCTTGAACAGATCTGTTATTCTATTACTTCATTTCTTTGGTCTGCCTACTATGGGCACAACCACCTCCTCAACCAGAGCAGCTAGTTGTTCTCCAACTCCCTTCCTGAAGTGAAACGGTTGACCCTACTCCTTAATGTGGAGTCGGTGAATAACCTATATCACTGGATACTAGAATAAATGTTTTGAAAACGTATTGTAGATGTCCCAGATTTATATAAGATCAACACTCGATTGGGTCTCTCATACATTGAGGTCTCATATTACCCAGTCTACCACACTGGTGGCACCTCACCTGGGTACCTTATTATCTGCTCTAGCTATTAACATCATCACCTGGAAGCTCTAGACAATGCTTCCTACTACTGGTCTATTTAGCACAAGATCTAGATTATAAACCACCCTAGATAATTTTCCTAGCCTCTCTCAGGTTACGCTCTATGATAAGTACCTGATTCATGATTCCAAAAATTAAAGTAATCTGAATGACATTCATCTACAATAATATATTTTACCTGAGAACACCCTAAAAATTATTAATATTATATAACTCCTCCCCCATTAGAATTGGTGTGCACCATTTGAGCTCTATAAAACAGGCTGAATAATCCATAATAAATGGTTTTCCCTACATCAAGTGAATGAATTGTTAGGCTATATGGGCCCTCAACATATTGGGATAGAAGTAGTCATAAAAGGTCATATGAAAATCCCTGCAAACCATACCCGGATTATGATCCTCCAAAGTAATAAAGTCCCACAATCTCTTCGAGGAATCACATAGCATATATGTAGTTATATTTACTCTTCTCTCAGGAGGTGTCTTGAGATGCTTGATGATAGATAACATGACCTCTATCCATGACTCTGCAACCTATTGTTTCCATCCCCCAAAATATAGGGTGGATGTTGTTGTTGGAACTCATGTGTAAACTCTTCCTTATTTGGGGCAGGTCACCATGCACCATGAACGGTCTGTATGAAATTCCTAGTGCCTTCATATAACTATTCCTCAACACCTGTGTATGATAAATATACTAGTGATACCACTGGCACTATTAGAGGATCCACTAGTATACCATGAACCACTACATTCAGAGCATGATCATCACCACCCTCTTAGGGTGTGACCAGACGATGTGGCGGTGGAATACCTCTACAAAATACAAGAGCATGACTTAGACAAATATTTATATAATAGTTCATAGATACAAGGAAATATATTGGAAATATATAGGTATAATCCTACCTACATAAGAACATTCCCCTATTCCTAATCCTTGATTCAGGTATGGGCGACGTACATATCATATATAAAATTAAAATACACTACCAACTTCCCACTATTATGGTAGGGCATGGGTCAGGTTCTTTACTATGAACAATTACAGTTTCCATTTAATTATTATTTAATTTCATTAATATCATGATTCATTTTAAATGGTTGAACCAAATGGTTCACAAAATTTTCATCCATAAGGTCCAATACATCTTATGAATCGAAGTATGTATTCCACTTAATTCATAACATAACACTTTCCATTCTATGTGACTCATGGTCCATGAATCAACATATCATAATTGGATTCTTAGGGGGTTTGTTGTAGCCTAATCAGGAAAACACTACCTAGGTTAAAAAATTAATTTTAGGTACCAACCATGTTTCCCAATACCTTAAACAAATATGTATCACAGAACAAGTATATCAATCATATCACCTATCAAAATAGCATGAAATTGAGTAATGCATCCTATATGGAATGGGAAAATGAATGGAATGTGAATTATAATAGGTTCTTAAATGATTGATGAGATAGAATACCCTACTATAATTTGGTTGCAACAAAAATAGAACCCACAATCCTAATAATGATAAGATCACAATTAAAGTACATCACCCAATAGTGAAATCAAATAAACTATAATAGTAAAAAACCTGAAAATAGTAATTTCATTTGAGGAAATTTGGATTTTTCCTATGCATGGTTTAGATACTTCTTCGCACAACTCCATACCAAATTCCAATTCCTTCATATGCCTTCCTCTTTTCTAAAAATAATAAATCCAACCATAAAAAAATTCTCTAATACCACTTTATAATGTCCCATACCTAGATTCCACTCAACAGTTCCCCAAGCCTAGTAAATCACATAGACCAAATCACATTTTCACAAATGCTAATGGATTAAAAATAGTAGTGAGGGCCTAGGTGTGTCAGTGGGGAGACTATTACCTCATCACCAGAGTGTATCACAACAAATATAATATATCAGATAAGTATAAGAAGAAGTAAAATAGTCATGAAATAGAGAACTAAACAAGAGATACAAATACAATACATACATATATATATATATATATAACAAATATAGAAGTTATCTCATTCACATTTGATGATATATGTCAAGTTTCTACAAAAAAACCAAAAATATATGTACATGAAATATGTACAAAAAATATAAAAAAATTAGAGAAATACCAAAATTATTCATCTAGCATAACAAGCCACATCTGGGTCATGTGCTCCCATGTACCTAAAGAGAAATCAAGAAACTATAGTAGCACTATTTCCTTGGTCCATACCAGTAATCATATAGTATTTTTGGGTACCCATCGATGGTCCGAAAAGGGTGTGAGATACAATCCTAGTATAAAACCACTCATAAGTTAGTTTTTATCTATTCAGTGAATATATTATGATAACAGTGTTCTTGAAGTAATAGAATATGAAAGTAAATACTAAAAGTAAACAACCTATATTGTTTTGGGTTCCTGTGGACACCGATCCTCTACTACTAGCTATGGCCTATCTAGAAATATGTTTGAAAAACATTTAGTCATATATCAGTTTATAATCTTGTTTCATTTAATTTATAAATCTCTTTGGATTATAAGTCTCAAGAACTAGAACATATCACAACGTCCCTCATGAAGATATGTAACGAGAATATACCTGAACTGGATATCAATAAGTTATAAGTCTCTAACTGAAACCAATATTGTGCTAAATCTTGAGAGATGCATCATATGAATATTTGCATTAATTAATCTAGAAAAACATGAACCTATCCTTGGTATTACAAATATGGAATCTCGGTATTTATTTAGGTGTATCATGAACCCACACCTTACAGGACCATTCTAGCCATTCCTCATGGGAATAATGGTATCACTCTAGGTGTAGTATAACTTCATTGCCACTCAAGTCCTTCTTTTGAGGTCCACTAAGGGATCCCAAGTGTCACCCATGACATATATGATCAACATCATTCTGATATCATCCTTAGAAATCTATCAGGAATCCAAGTGTCACTCAGGCATATAATAGTCATTTCCTATGATTCCATCCTTGGTATTCCATATAAGAAGTCGAAGTGTCACTCAAGAGTAAGCACAGAAAATCCAAATGAGTCCATCCATGTCATTTTTATAATAACCCATGTGTCACCCAATGCATATAAGAATTCATTTAATCAATACAATTTAATTATTTCAAGGTCATCACCAAGAATATTTGAAATTAAACTTACCTAAATAGTTGGTTAAGGAATTGGCTATGCTTTGAAGGCTTGCCTCTTAATTAATCACGTGGCCATTTCATAATGTAAAGATTACTTGAGCTTAAACAAGACAATATGTGGATATGGGAAAGTTTTATGGTCATCAAATTCCTTACCATAAGTAAATTAATTTTATAAATCATTTTATAATTTTAATTACAATTGTAAATTAATTATTAAGCATCCCAAGGAAAGGTAAGAAAGGCACACCAAAAAGTTAATTCAAGTTGAATCCACCCATGCTGCCCTAATTAATTAACAAGTCACCCAAGGGGTGATTCTAATTCAAGTTTCATAACCTCTAATAAACTTTTAATGGTCTCATTAATTACCTAGATCTCACCTATTCATTTTAAACCTTAAATTTAAATCCATTTCAAGGGTTCCTCTTCGATAATCGGGCATCTGGAATAACAACAAATATAAAAACTTCGACATTGATGGAAAATCATGAGACCACCTACCATAGGTTCGTATTGTGTATCTCATCTAGTATTATCTCATGATTTGTGTCAGATCAGTAGAAAATCAAATAAAATATGAGAACCATCAAAATAGGTAAAATTATCTTCCACCTAAAAAGTTAAGCTGATAATACGAAGAACACGGAACAACAAAAAAGAAATGGGGATATTACCAGTGTGGATTTAACGATACAAATTGTTCTTGAATCGGACACCAAACGGAGAGGATCTATCAATATATATATTAGGATTAAAGAAAATATATCAAAGACCCATAGATGAACAATGTGAGAGGGAGAGAAAATTAGGGTTAAAATAATAATTAATTATGTAAAAAGTCACAATTTCACCCAAAATATAGGGCCGCATAGTTTGGTCACATGGTTGGCCAAACCATATACCAAAATGTGAACCCTTTGTTGTAGGAAGGGGAAATACACATGGTTTATACACCTCCATTTAATAACCATGTTCAAACTATATCTCAAACCACTGTTAATAACTGAAGATATGCTCACATGACAAGGCACCTAAAATCACAAGGCTTTTCTAACCGTGTGGCCTTTAGGACTATACTATCCAGCCTCACAAGGTTAGAAGTATCTGTATGGCCTTCCCCACAAGGTTTCTACTAACTAGTTGCATTTCCATTTTCACCAGAAAATCTAGGTTCCAAGATCTGAACTAGCCACAGACACCCCTGTTACATCCATAACCTCAAAGACATCCACTAAGGCCATAATTATTCATTAAAACTGAAAATTGTCTTAAATTAAAAGACTACATACCTTAAAGAAGAACAAGGTTCTTACATAAAATTTCATGATATATATATATATATATGAATTTATTGATTATATATTTAAAATAAAATTGTATTTATTATATAGTAGGTTTGAACATTTATGAAAGAAGTCGAGAGTTATGGTAAGATATTTTTGTCTCCTTTTTCCTTCATTGATACATATATACTATTACGCACCTATATTATTTTATAAGTTGTATATAAAACCCATTTAACATGTAATATCACGAATATATTTATTCTCATGGTATTCTATGTTTCATTTAATGCTATTCATTCCTAGGTCTTACGACTCAATGTTACCAAAGTGGTAAGGTTTTTTGCTACAATCTCATCATTTATCGGGATTGCTCATGATTATGCTTATAATGGTGATATCATATAATATATCTATAAATAAACTCATGTATTTTATTCTCAAATGTTTATATATTGCGAATACATTTTCCCTTCATTTTCCTCTATTTATGTACTCATTATTTCAAAATGTTGTTTTTAAAAAAATTGCAATTATTTCTCCCTTTTGTCAAAAACACCTTTTCTAAAAAAAACCATGTTTTCTCATAATGTTTTCCAAAAAATGTTTTCAACATTAAACAAATTATTTATTAAACAATTATTTACCCATTTTTAGGTTTTTATTTTTATTTGAATGGAATATTGTTGTCATTTTCCAAATAAGGACCATTTTAATTTTAACAAAAATGTGAATGGAATCCTAATTTTAACATGTCTGACATGAAGGTAAATTTCATGACATCATGAAGATTATTTTTTAGAATATTCCCTAATATTTTATCATGATTATTTTGAAATAAAATTATTTTCACAACATTTTATGAAGTTTTCATTTTAAAAAAAGTTTATTTTTGAATAAAGGAATATTCCTCAATAAATGTTGGAAATTATTTTTCAATTAAAACAATTTCCTATCTAATATTACATTCTTTGATGTTAATTGTTATTTACTAGGGATACTATCCGAAGATACCATTCTTATTCTTTCACTTAATGGTTTATGATTATTATGAAAACATTTTTATGAAACTCGTTTCTCTTCTATGGGTTACACCATGATAAAAATCTTATGAAACAGGCTTCTTTTTTCATGGGCAGCGCTTTGATGAAATGTTGAAATGATTTTGAAACCTATTTATTTTTCATAGGTTAATTGATGATTTTTTTGGAAATTGAATTTATATCAGTGGTTATGATATGATTAATTTTTAAGATCTTTTGTAACACATATGTATGATTTTAATTATATGACTAGTGGGAACTATATCTACATATAATACATTAAATAATGATTGATATCTCATAAGATAAATATTTCTGGAATGTGTACAGAACCTAGTTTAGTAAGGTACTATGTCCACTACGGTAGTCATGGGAGTGAAACTTGTCTACTATGATGTTTTGGGGAGTGAACCATTATACTTTCATAATGTTGGAAATAATCCTTTAACTACTAAGAAAATGATTTTCTATAATTTTGTGTATGTCCTAAGTCTATGAATAATGACTATATAATGATTTCATGGTTCAAGTTATTTTATTCCAATATAATTCATGTCTTATAAACTACCATGATTTATTCCATGACTCATGTTTATGACATGTATATATATGTTATGATTTTCTTATATTATTCTAATGTTATCATACCATTATGCTCATGATATGTTGATATCTACCTTGTTTAACCTTACTAAGAATATGATCTAACCCTTTATTTTGTTTCACTTACCCTGGTTATGATGAAAGGTATTATGTATGATATGTATAAGAAGGGTTGTAGTTTTGAAGAATATAGTGGGAGATGATGTAGCCCACTCACATATCTATTGATTATGTGTCCAAGATTCCAAAGGCACTGCAACTTTATGATCCTTATGTGTTTTTTTATAATTTAATGAATATTCATTCAAAAAGTTGTAATATCTTTGTATGAGTAGTGTAGTTCTCAACATATAAGACACTACTAAAAGGTTTTGGTAGGTAAAATTCCAATTTTTTTCATCAACATCCAATAGATAAATATAATAGAATAAGTGTTTTTTCACGAAAATATCATAAAAATATCATTTATATTTTGTTTACAATTAATATAAATTAATAATTACCTTGAATATGGAATTCCGTTTTGCCAATTTCCCTTTATCACTGTTGTCGTCATATTGTTTCCAGGGAGAATCCAACAAAGGACCCCTTTAGACATATCTAGATATTCTCTATGAATCTATGAATACTTTTTTTATCCCTTGGGTACTATCATGAGATGAAAAAGTGATTTTTATCATTCAACTTGACCATAACGAGGGATAGCATAATTTTCTATCTCTAAATTCTTGAGATATAGAGTGATGATTCTCTATTTAGTTATATCTAGAAGATGAGAGAGTCATTCAATATAGAATAACCTCATTGGATAATATATTTTCATTTCAATGACATGTATTTTGGTTTTATTAATTTGGATAAAATTAAAAGTAAAAGTAATAAATTATATTCATTTAATTTATTCATTGCTTAAAAATTATTTTCCAGGATTTCTTTTAAAAAATAAAATTATTATTATTTCAGTTGACATAGAAAATAAAACCCATTCCACCTTTCACTTAAAAAAAATATTATTATAATTATTTGAAGGTGACATATAATATTTAAATATCATTTCTTAAATAAATACTTATTTAAATGATAAGAATACATTATATATGTTACCGCACCTAAATAATAGTACCCAATTTTTTAAGTTTCAGTTACAAATATAATATCATTTATTAAATAATACTTTATTGAAATGGTTTTAGAATATATTTACTGAATCATTAAATCGATTCAAATCATTCAATAAGATTATAAAATCATGAATAATAAAATATTCATTAGATAAAATAGTATTTGTATTTACTCAATTTTGGAATAAATATTTATTTTAACATTCACAAAATTCGAATAAATATTTATTTTAGAATATTCAGAAAAACTACAAAATAAAAAAAAATTATTTTCATTAACTTGTCAATAAATAGGTAAAACATAATATTTAACACACATGTCCCAAATTTGAATATCTCATGATAGAAGTTTTATGATCCAATTATATTAAATAAGTAATATTTCACTACTAGATAATATATTTCCTCTTAAACTTATATTTAAAGAAATTATGGATACACTAAGTGCATGAACATCCAGGTGTAACACCTAGATGTTTTTTTGAAATATTTTCCTTAAATAATTTTAATTATTCAGTAGCTTTCATTTCCTGCAATCACGAGTTTAAATAAACTTAAATACACTCTTAGTATAAAATTACTTTTATAGACTAGTTGCTAGGTTAGCGAGAATATATATATCTAACTTATGAAAATTCATTGTGAATTCATTTTCTATCAATTATTTATGATAAATATTAAACAAATTAGATTTTTTTTTATTTTTGAGTGAATTACTATTTTTATTGATATTAATGAGATATATATATATATATGTGTTTGTGTTATATACTTATTAATATATTTCTGATATTCATCCAATCGAAATTTTAGTCATAGGGTTTCAATAAACCCTATTTGATATATAAAAACCAATATTTTTTGAAAGGGTAATTTTAGCCCTTTGAAAGGAAAACCCCTTTTAAATTAATATTTTGACACATAAATAATTTATATAAAAACATAAACATGTTATTTATAATAGTTATATAAAATATTACTTTGGACTAATTTATGAAATTATTTCTGATAACTTTCATGTTTTGATGAATAGTAAAAATAGACTAAATTTTATGATAAAAAATCTTTTTTCATCGAAAAATTTTAAATGGTTAAATTATAATATTTTTTTGAAGTATAATTTCAATATATTTTTATCATTAAATATAATTTATGTCCTTATCATTAATTTTACTTTGAATCCAGATGTAAAAAAATTTCAATCTTTTGCAATGTTTTACCTTTTAAAACTCGTTCTCTCTTTCTGACAATGAGATTAATTTTAATTTAATTAATGAAAATTATCAATTTAAAATATTAAAAAAATGGATTCCATATTTTGAATCAGTGGGTCTAAATTATTTTAATAGGTTACTTTTATTTTTTGGACCTTATGAATAATAACTTTAGTAATTTTTTATTACCGTGATTAAGGGTAAATTTAGTTAATAAAGGTAAAAATAATATTATAAAATTATCTTAACACCTATATAAATCTTATTAGATGATTAAATTCGACCCTTATTATCTATTTTTCAAAATGTAATCCTTTAATGGAAAGTTTCCCATGAATATGACATTAACATTTTTAAAATCAATGAAGGTGACAAACTTTTACACACTCTTTTTATATAAGTATATTAATTCTAATATATGGATATGTAAGAGATATCATCAACTATAGGTAGTCTATAGAAATATAATAGAATTATATACATCATAGAAATTTATTTATAATTTTTAGAATTTAAATAATTAACATTAAGGATGACACAATAGTGACGTAGAAATTATTTTATTAATAGAAATATTAAATAAATGAATTTAAAAATATAAAAAGAAATATAATTTGAATTAATTAATATTCTATATGAATTTTATAGGTTATTATGGAATATTTGGAGTGTATTAACTTTTTTTTCGACGTTATATTCTCTGTGTATTTTATTTAAAATCAATGAAATGAATAGTTTAAAAATTGACACTATTCATATTTTATTAAAATGTCATTTTATTAAATTATTTAAAAGTCATAAAAATATTTAAGAATTAAAAAGTTAAAATTATAATTTCTAAAATTTCATAAAATTTCCATTAATGATCAAATGACACAATATAAGTAAACATTTATATTCATTAAATTTTTAGAATGTTACTATCACAATTAAAATTAAATAGATTAAATATGGATAAATAAATATTTTAATGTTTAAAATAAAATAAAAACACACCTAGAGTTTATTTTTTTGAGTTGATTTATACCCATACTTATCTTTTCTTCAAAATAATTCACTTTGGATCCATTTTAATTTAAAATTTAATTTTATTAATTTAATAGTTTTGGTATTTCCAAAGGTTCCCCTCCCCTCTCTTATAAAAGGACACAACTAATTCACTTTTAATAACTCCTCTAAATCTATTTTGATTGGACAAAACATTCCCATTTACTCTCACAACTACCATAAATTCATCATAGAGGCCAAATGTTGGGAAGAAACTCATCATAAGGAGACCTTTTGTGAAAATCAAAAAGAGATACTTGAAAATGAGGTAATTGATTTATCACCTCTTTCAAAATTATTTTCTTCATCAAATTATTTTTCTTACCATAATAAAATAATAAATCCAGTAGCTTATATTTTCTTATATGTTATTATAATTATGGGAAAACCTTTTACCTTCTTTTATCCTTCAAATGAATAATAACATAACCATGCGTGCGTACGTACGACTTACCATCTCCATGTTGTGGTTTAATTTTTTTATTCAACAAAACATAATTTTGATGTGTATAATGATGAGTATAATGGTGTTAAATAATTAATATAAAATGAAAATTATTTTTTATAATTAATATACCATCTAATTGCATACTATTTGACCATTAAGTGATTGATATTGGCGCTCGTACGTACGCAGGACCTACAATCTCCATGATGCGATGCGATTCATTATACAAGATCTTCATTAAACCATGATAACATACATGAATGGAATGAATAAATATGACATATATTATACTAATATCACTTTTTAAATGATATAAATATAACCAAATAAGTGGACCATAAACTTATCTAACAAAACATTCATAAGAACATAAAGCAGTTAATATCTGAATAATAAGTGACAATGAAATTTTACTAACAAACAGATGATAATATAACCATATATGATATCCTAAAAATTAATATCATTCTGAAATAATTTAATAACATTATTTAAATCATTATATAGGAGGTTTGGATATATACAAAGGATATCATCCCAAAGGTAAGGGATAATTTTGTGATCTCATTATTATCTATGATTTTTTATTTCTAGAATAAGTCAATAACATTATTTAAATACTTATATAGGAGGTTTGGATACATATGAAGGATATATGACCTATATTAAGGGATAATTTTTCAATATTATTATTATCTAATATTTTTTATACGTAATTATTTACTAGGGTATATTTATCACCCACAACCATGTTCCCTAAATATGTAATACTATTTATATTCTTTTACAATTGTTTAAAATAAATTTTTTCCATTGGTTAAATTTTACAAAATGGCATGAATGGAACATTTTTTTATTATTTTATACAAGGTACTTTTTGAATTTTCTAGAAGGAGAACGAGGATAATGTTTTTTTAACTTATATGGAATGAATGTATTCTTAAGCTTTCATAATGCTATATTTACATGAAGCTTTATTTACCATATTTCATGTGTATTTTCAATTAAATAATTTTCTTTTAAAATTTCATGGTATTTTGAGAAAAGAAAACGTATTTTAAGAAGAAAGTATATTTTACTCAAGAATTAATTTCATGTATTTTATCAAAATTATTTTCCATATAACATGACATATGGTAATGTTTATATCCCTATATTTACTTTTATTTGACTGTATTTATGATGGATTTTTTTATAAAACCCATTTATTTTATATGGATTTTAATGGAATGATGTTTAAGAAACCCATTTTTTTCCTTGGGTTATTCTATGATGAATGGTTTATGTTTTTGTGGAACATGAGAGAATGATTTCATTAATAGATGGGTGAGAAATATATCTCCCTCCAATGCATTGGGTAAATATTTTTAACTCTTGATATAGACATGACTAGAACAACAAGTAAATCCAGTTCAGTAATACAATACTGGAACAATAAGTAAAACTGGATTGGTAATAGAATTTTTCTATTATAATGGTCTTGGAAATGAGCCTTGACTAATATAAAATGATTTTTTATTCTTATGTGTATACCACAAAACTTCAGGAATGAGCCTGTAAGGGGCGGAGCACAACCCAGACCTGCCATGGAACTAAGTTTTCTTACCGCTTCTTCCTCCGTCCCTTCTCTTATTCCTCTCCCCTACGGTTCTTCTCATATCGATGGTGATGGATCTTGCACACTTCAGATCCCTCATCCTGGTTCGTCTCCTCCTTTTGACAGCCAAGAAGCTTTAGTGCCTTTGTGAGGAGTGTCTTGTGGATTTGGTCTCATATATGCTTGGAGATTTCCATCAGGCCCTTGGATGGTTCATATTTCTCTAGGCTCGGGTCTTCCGGCAATGGCCAGTGCTAGTGAGCTTCGAGAGGAAGTGAGGCTATGTTGCTTTCTGTTGGATCAGCTCTTCCGGCGTCAGTATTTAGTGATGTCAAGTGTTTCTTGGCGCTGATGATCTTTGAGGTGGAAAGTAGCGTAGGTTTCGGCTCAGACCTTCCGACGTCATCCTTCAGTTCTGGTGTATTTGTGGTTTTATTCTTGCTGGGACACTGGGTTGGCTCATTTGGTATGTAGGTATGTATCCTAGGGTTTTCGTGGGTAGTCGTAGTCCCAGACTCCCACATACGCTTTCACAGATGACAACAGTTCATCATGGGACTAGTTTGTTGCTTCTGCGGATGTCAAGGGGTTCTGTGGTCTTTCGGTTGTCTTGGTCATATGTGTTTTCGTGGTGTTTTTAGGAGGATCTGGTTCTGGAAAGTGTTCGTTTCCCAGCCCGCCAATGGCTCCCTGTGTTGCACATGTTACAATTGTGAA
Source organism: Viscum album (assembly GCA_963277665.1). Taxonomy (NCBI): domain Eukaryota; kingdom Viridiplantae; phylum Streptophyta; class Magnoliopsida; order Santalales; family Viscaceae; genus Viscum; species Viscum album. The sequence goes on along the minus strand of OY728155.1, from coordinate 1,153,340,545 downwards.
TCCCTTTGGACACGTAGCTCTGCTTGTGGTTCTTCTTATTTTGGTTCTCAATTATCATCAATGTGAATTTTGTTTGGTTCTCAGTCACCCATAAAGTGATTTATTAGAAAAAAAAATTTGTTGGTTTTGTTTTTTGGGATTATTTATATCAATTCTTATAAACTTTATCCCATGAAATGTTATCATAATCTTTTTTATGCAGGATAAGAGTTCCAATTATTATATTCTTTTGTCTTATGATTATGATATGACTGATATTACCCTTGTTTTCCCTTATTGAGCATTTGAGATCACCCTTTCATATTTTTATTTTCCACAGGTTAGGAAAAAGGGTATTAAGTAAGATATGTCAAAAAGGAGTCTAGTTATGATGAAATAAGTGGGAGAAAATGTAAATGTTTTATGGACCAGTTGTTTATATTTTCTAGATTTTAAATGAACTATACCTATACGGTCCAATTGTGGCTTTATTATATGTTGTAATTAATTACATCAATTTTGATTTAATATTAACGTATAAAAATTATGGTCCATTATAGTTGGTATCGGAGGAAAGGTATAGTCAACCATTTAAAACTAAGAAGAGAAAGCCTTAGTAAGAACCCTAAGGATATGTCTATGTATAGGTTACAATCATAGTGTTTTAGAAATGACCATGAGTAACCATGGATAAAACCTAAAGTGTCTTAAATTGTAATTTTATTCTTGATTATCGGGTTTTCCAATTATGATTTGTGTTTCTCACAATATGATTCCTGCTTTTATTCAATGGATGAAACCCAAAGAAATCACATTAATACTAAATGTGATGGGATATGTAAAGATTTTCATCCTATGAAACCAAATTTCATGGAATTTGGAATGAAAAATATTGTTTCTATGATCACTCAATTTTCACAAGCTTTATATCATGTATGACTTCCACACAAGAAAAAGAGGGAGAAACATTCTATTGAGTCCTTCATGACGTAGCGTGCACATTTTTTCAGTATATCTTATGATCTATTAGTGGAGGAAAAATGGATCAGTATGAATGAAAAGATATTTATAGTTCTACAATGTTCTAAGGATGATAAGTTTATCTTAGCAGTATATCATTCTGATGGTGAAGCTGGTCAATGGTGGAATCTTATCAAGAATATGAGGAAAATAGATGAAATTGAGTCCATTGAATGGGATGAGTTCATGATTTTTTTTTCAATAAGTACCTTCATCATTTTATTTGAAAAAATATGGAGAAGGAGTTCCTTTAACTTTAGAAAAAGGATGATGAATATGTTGGTTAATTAAAATCCAATTTCACATGACTTGAAAGATATACTTTTGGAAGTATTATCAAACTTATGAGTAAAATTCATAGATTCTTTAGTCTCATAAAACCATGTCTCTGAAGGGAATTATCCATAAGGGACCTAAATAGCTATAAGGAAATTGATCAATGTGCTCTAAAGGTTGAGATGTATATTGGAGTAACCCATTAGTCATATGGTTTTGATATGAAGAGAAAAATGGAATTCAATGGAAAATATAAAGAGCACAATGAAAATAATAAGCGTTTTCCCTTGTTCTCCAAGTCTGGAAAGAAACATGGAAGAAATTGTCTTAAAGGGAATAATAAATGATTTAACTGTGGAAAAGTAGGTCATAAGGCACTTGAATACTGAAGTGATGAAAAACAGATGTCTAATGATGCGAACAGAGAAATGGTTATCGAGAATTCACCTCCTATACATCAATGCTACAAGTTCCAGGAAATGAGGTGTTATTCCAATCAATGCTCTATTCCAAGGGTTATTGATGATGATTGATGTTAGAAAACTCTTAATTCTAAAGAAAAATGAAGGCCATTTGAAATCACTATAGGCGATGTGTAGTGTGATAATGAAGTGGTGAAATGTACACTTACCATACACTATAAGGTATAAATTGTATTTTTTGATTCTTGATTCACCCACTCTTTTATCTGTGTAGAATTTTGTAAGGGAATTGTTGTATTACCTCCGAAAATAAATGTTGATTTCCCTACGATAACTACAAATGGAACAATGATCATATCTAAAGTACATAATTCTTCTATGGTTTATGTTTGTGGGAAAGTGCTTCTTGAAAATCATCAGATCCTTCCTATATTATAATTTCATGTGATTCGTGACATGGATTGTCTTTCTCTATATGGATCTCATATCAATTTCCAAGGAAGGTAAGTCACATTTCGTATTCCAGATCAATCTATGATCATATATCAATGCAAAGATGAATATAACCTTCCAATATAAATTTCTTCCATATTATGGGTCCTTATTCATATAAATTAATGTTATGTATCTCAAATGGTTGGGGAGAAACTCAAGATTAATAATACACCTATTGAATGAGATTTTGATTATGTATTTCTGGATGAAGGGCTAGAACTTACACCAAATCATGAAGTTGATTCATTAATAGAACTCATTCAGGGTGCTATTCCTATTTCAAAGACACCTTATAGAATGAACCCAACTGAGTTGTATGAATTAAAGAGGAAACACCAAGATAATATTGATAAGAAATTCATATTCCATAGTATGTCACCTTGGGAGCACATGTTCTATTTTTTAAGAAGAAAGATGGATCAATTGGACTCTGCATTGATTATTGAGAACTTAACAAGATCACTATCAAGAATAAATATCCTCTTCTCTGTATTAATGACTGATTCATCCAACTACGTGGAGATCAATACATTTCAAAGATTGATCTTCTGGCAGGATTTCATCAATTAAGGGTCAAGAAGGAGGATATAGAGAAGATGGAATTCTGTACAGGGTATGGAAACTATAAATTTATAGTGATTCTTCTTTCCTTACTAATTCCCTAGGTATCTTCATGGATATAATGAATAAAGACATTATAGACTATCTTGATAGGTTTGTTGTAGTATTTATAGTTTATATTCTTGTCTATTCTATGGGAATGGAAGAACATGAAGATTACTTGATAATTGTACTGAGGACCCTAAGAAAGGAGAATATTTATGAAAAATTTATCATGTGTGAATTTTGTCTTTAAAATGTTTCATTCTTGGGTCACATAATCTCAAGAGAAGGGATATATGTGGTTCCATAACTAACAGATTTTGTTGAAAGTTAGCTAAGACCAATAATGGTAATTGAGATATGAATTTTTCATGGTTTGGATTGATATTATCGAGATTTTGTGAAATATTTTTCATGATTATCTAATCCACTCACCTTGTTGACTCCGAAAGGATTTATGTTCTTATGGATGGAGGAACATGAAGAGAATTTCAAATAGATAAAAAGAAGGATATCTAGTGAACCTGTGCTCACATTTCCTTGTAGTGGAAAAGGGTTTGTGATCTACTATGATGCATCTAAGAAGGGGCTGAGATGTTTTCTCAAGAAAAATGAAATGGTGATAGCTTATGCCTCATAGAAGTTGAAAATACTTGAGAAAAATTACCCAAATCATGATTTTTTGAGTTAGCTATAGTGAACTTTGAATTAAAGATATGGATGCATTATCTTTACAGTGAAAGGTGTGATATTTATAAAGATCATAAAATTTTAAAGTATATTTTCACACATAAGGACCTGAATATGAACCAAAAAATTTGGTTGGAGTGGAATAAAGATTTTGACTTCTCAATATATTCCCAACCTATGAAAGCGAACAAGGTGGAAAATTCAGTGAGTCGACAAGACCTTACAAGCCTATCCCAAATGAAGATTACAAAAGATCCAATATTTTTGGATTATAAAAGGATGGAACTTTAAATTTTAATAGAATGGGAGAAATGTTATCTTTCTCAAATGAATGTTCAATCGTCTATACAAGTGAAGGTTAATGAGGCATTGAAGAAATATGTAGTGCTGCAAAAGAAGGTGATAAATGTTCCTAAATCCAATATTAATTGTGATGAAACAATAAGGATCAGGAATTAGGTTTTTATTTCTCCCATACTATAATTAAAGAAGGGGCTATTGGATGAGGATCATAGTTCTTCATTTTATATTCATTCCGGAATCACAAAGATATATGGGAACCTAAAAGTGTATTTTTGGGGGTATGGAATGAAAAGAGATATTTCTGAATATGTCTCTTGATTCGTGGTTTATTAGCAAGTTATTGATGAGAGAAAGAAGTCTAATTGGATGTTACAAACATTACCCATACTGGAATGGAAATGGGAAAACAACACTATATACATTGTCATTAGACTTCACAAAACATCCAAATCAAACAATGATATTTGGATTATAGTTAACCGACTTATAAAGTCGGAACACTTCATTTCTATTTGAGGGGATTTATCTTGATCATATTTCAATGATATATGTGAATAATGTGGTAAGATTGCCTGAAGTACGAATTTCCATTATATCTTATTGGGATCTGAGGCTTACCTCGTCATTCAGGTGAAGTCTTCAACATGTCCTAGATACAGAGTTTAGTTTCAACACTGCTTATCATCCTCAGATAGATAGTTAGTCTAAGAGGACAATTCAATCTCTGGAAGACATGTTGAGATATTGTTTATGCATTTCAAATGTGGTTGGGATCAACACCTACCTTTGGTGGATTTTTCATACAACAATAGCTTTCACTACAATATTCAGATGGAACCTTTTGAATTCCACTATGTATAGAAGTACAAATATCCAACATGATGGGATGAAGTTGAGTAAAGAAAGATGTTAGGGCCTGATCATATTGATGAAATGGCATAAAAGGTTAGATCTATTCAAAAACATATAATAGTAGCTCAGAGTCGAAAAAAAAGTTATGATGACATCCAAAGAAAAGATGTATAATTTAATGTAGGTTATTATGTGTTTCTATGAATATCTATTTAGAGGAGAGTAATGAGATTTGGAAATAAGGGAGAGATAATTCCTAGGTATATCAGTCCTTTTGAAATTATGGATCATGTAGGGAAAGTAGCTTACCAATTAGCACATCCATCGAATCTATCTCGATTTAATGATGTGACCCATGTATCTCTCATGAGAAAGTAAATATATGAACCTTCATATGTACTAAACTTAGAAGTCGTAGCCCTGGAGAAAGTTCTTTCTTATGAAGAAAAACCAAGAGATATTCTGGATTGTAGAGAAAAAGTTATACAAAACAAGACCACTTGCTTGGTTAAAGTATTATGGAAGAACCACCAATTTGGAGAAGCTACGTGGGAACATGAGGATATGACGAGGTAGAGGTATCCTCATCTGTTTCCAGGTGATTAATTTTTAGGTAGAAATTCATTCTAATAGGGGTAGAATGTAACCCCCTGATGTTTTTATGAAATATTTTCTTTAAATAATTTTAAATGTTCAGTAGCTTTCATTTCACAGAATGTTGAGTTTAAAGAAACATCAATATTCCCTTAGTATAAAATTACTATTATATCATAGTTTTTATGTTAGTGTAAATAAGTACAACTATCTTATGAAAATGCATTGTGAATACATTGGCTATTAATTATTTATGAAAAATATAAATCAATTCGATATTTTTACTTTTTAGTGAATTATTATTGGAAAAGAAATTAATTAGATATATATATGTTATATACATAATAAAATATTTTTATATTCATCCAATGGATATTTTAGTCACATGGTATGAATAAACCCTATTTGATGTATAAAAACATATATTTTATTTAAAATTGTTATTTTACGCCATTGAATGGCCCATCCCATTTAAATTAATATTTTGACACATTAATAATTTATATGAAAACATAAAAATGTTCTTTTGAATTGTGCTATAAAATTTACTTTCTATGAAGTTATGCTATTTTTTGATAGCTTTTATGTTTTGATAAATAGTAAAAATATAGAAAATTTTATGTGAAAGAACATGTTTCATCAAGAACATATATTTTTTTAAATTATAATATTTAATGTTTTTAAAAAATAAGTATAATATATTTTTATCATTCAATATAATTAATGTAAGTATCATTAATTTTACGTTGAATCCTGATGTAAAAATATTACAATATTTTGAAATTTTTTATGTTTTAAAACTCATTCTCTCTTTTGGAAAACAAGATTAATTTTAATTTATTTACTGCATCCTTTGTTTTTAAAATTATGAAAAAATGGATTCTATATTTGGAATCAGTGGGTCCGAATTATGTTAATAGGTTACTTTAATTTTTTGGAAATTATGAATAATACCTTTAATAATTTATTTTATTACCGAAGTTAAGGGTCAATCATGTTACTAAAGGTACAAATAATATTATAAAATTACCTCAACACCTATAAAAATCTTATGAGATGATTAAATTAGGCCATTATTATCTATGGTTATAAATGGAATCACTTAATGACCATTTCCCATGAATATGACACTAATATTATTAAAATTAATGAATGTGACAAAATGTCACACTCTCTTTTTATATAAGTATATTAATTATAATATATAGGTAAGATGGGGATAACATTTACGATAGGTATTCTATAGAAATATATAAGAGTTACCTACATCATGTAATTTTTTTTTAATTTTTAGTAATTAGAAAATTACCATTAATGATGATACAAAAGTGACACAAAAATTATGTTATTAATAGAAATATCAAATAAAATGTTTTAAAAATATTAAAATAAATTAATATTGAATTAATTAAGATTATCCATGAATTTTATAGGTTATTTTGACATTTTTGGAGTATATTAAATGATTTTGTTAAAATTTATCTTTGGTGTGTATTTTATTTAAAATCAAAGAAATAAATAGTGTCAAAATTGACACTATTTATATTTTATAAAAATATCATTTTATTAAATTATTTAGAAATCATAAATAAAAATTATAATTTCATAATTATAAGCCCTATAATTTTCATGAAATATCCATTTATGGTCAATTGACACCATATATATAAATATTTATAACCATTAAATATTTACAATGTTATTACCACAATTAAAATTAAATAGATTAAATAAAGATAAATCAAAATCACAAGGTTTGACAGAAAAGAAAAAAATGTAAAAAAGTTATTATTAGAAATGATTTAGAACCATACCCAAATTATCTTCTAAATAATATACTTTTGATCCATTTTAAGTTAAAAATTAATTTATATTAATTTAATAGTTTTGGGATTTCCAGAGGTTTCCCTCCCCTCTCTTATAAAAGGGAGCCCATCCAAATCTTTTAATCACACCTCTAAAGCCCTTTTTATTAGCCAATACATGCCCATTTCGTCTCCCATCATCCCTAGCTTCATCATAGTGTCAACACATTGCGCATAAATTCATTCTAAGGGGAGATTTTGTGAAAATCAAATGAAGATACAAGAAAAAGATGTAATTGTTTTATGACCTCTTTCAAAATTATTTTCTTCTTCTAGTTCCTATTATTATGGTGTATCCATAATACAGTAATAGATCTATTATATTATAGATTATGAGATGTTATTATAGTTATGATACAACCTTTTACCTTATTTTATACATTATACGTATAACAATATCACCATGCGTGCGTACGTACGTGTTACTATCTCCACACCCTAGTGTAAGTTTTTATTCAACAGTACTTAATTTGGATTGGTATAATGATGAGTATAATTGATTTAAATAAAGAGTATAACATGATAATTATTCTTTATAATTAATATACCATCTATTTCCATACCATTTAACCATTAAGTGATTGATATCGTCGCTCGTGTGTACGTACGTCCTACCATCTCCACGATGCGATGAAATTCATTCTACTTGATATTCATTAAACCAAAATTATATAGATGAATGGAATGAATAAATATGATATATATTATACTAATATAAATATTTAAATGATATAACTATTTACTAAGAAGCGGAACATGACATTATCTAACAAAACTTTCATAAGAACATAATGTAGTTGATATCTGAATAACGAGTGAAAATGAAATGTTACTAACAAAAAGAAGATTATATAATCATATATGATATCATAAAAAAAATTATAACTATGGAATAAGTCAATAAAATTATTTAAATGATTATATAAGAGTCTTGGATACGTATGAAAAATATCATACCTAAGGTAAGAGATAATTTTTCAATATCATTGTTATCTAAGATTGTTTATACGTAATTATTTACTAGGACATACTTATTATCCACATACATGTTCCCTAAATATGTATAATGTTTCTATTATTCGACAATTATTTAAAGTCAATTATCCACTTAGTTAATTTTTACTAAATGTTATGATAGGAATAAGTTTTTATTATTCGATATGAGGCACTTTATGACTTTTTCGGCAAAAGTTTGAGGAGAATGTTATTTTAATTTATACGACATGAATGGGTTCTTATGATTTCATAATTCCTTATTTTCAGGAAGCTTCATTTACAATATTTCAAGTGTATGTTCAATTAAATTATTTTCATTTAAAATTTTGTGGCATTTTGATAAAAGAAATCATTTTTGAAAAAGAAATATATTTTTATCATGAATTAATTTTATGTATTTTATCAAAATTAGATTCCATATAAGATGAAATTGGGTTATATTTATAACCCTATTATTACATTGATTTTATTGCATTTATGATGAAATTATTTTTAATAAATCTATTTATTTTATATGTATTGTGAAGGAATAATGTTTATGAAACCCAGTTTTTCCTTGGGTAATGCTATGAGGAATGGTTTATGTTTTTGGGAAACATGTTAGAATGATTTCATTATGAGATGGGTGAGACCAATATATCCCCCAAATTAATGGGGTAATAATTTATATCTCATGATATAGACATGGCTGGAGTGAAAAGTAAATCTAGTAAAGTAATAGAGGGCTATAATGATAAGTAATCCCGATTAAGTAGTGGAATTTATCTGCAATGATGGTCTTGGTAATGATCCCGGACTAATATAAACTGATTTTCTATGAATATGTGTATTCCAAAATAAATCATGCCTTATATTTTGAATTTCAGGATTATTTCCATTAATTCTTATGAACGTCATCCAATGACATGTTATCACAATATTTTATATGCAGGATAAGACACCCAATTGTTTTGTTCTTATGCCTTATGGTTATGATATGATTGATATTTACCTTGTTTACCCTTACTGAGAATTTGAGATCAGCCTTTAATATGTTTCCTTTCCCCAAGTCATGAAGAAATTTAGTAAGTATGATAAGTCAAAATGGAGTCTAGTTATGAAGAAATAAGTAGGATACAATGTAAATGTTTTATTAACTAGTTGTTTATGTTTCCAAGTTTCTAAAAAATATACCTATACGGTCCTGTCATAGATTTATTATATTTTTTAATGAATATAATTAAATTTTGAAATAATATAAATGTATGTAAATTATGGGTCATTATACTAGGACCCTTTCCAAATGAAAATTACTTAAACTTATTTTAATTCCATGATGAACTTCTAAAAACACGTCCAATAACCCATAGAGAAATAATTTAGTTTAAAAAATATGAAATTTTTTCAAAAAATGCTACTATGTAATATAATCTCATTATTAATAGATACCTCTTTATGAAATATGAAAACATGAATCAACATCACATATTCTCTATATATTATTCTTTTATTTTTGAAAATAATGTTTTCTTTAAAATACTATGACCAATGAATTTTTTGAGACACCTCAATTTCCATGAAAGGGGTAAAGATATATTCTTACATTAAAATGGTTGGGAAAATCTGTTAATAAAAATTTCACTAATGTCATATCACTTATGATGCAACCAATAAATGATACCATATAATGAACATATACTATCTTGGTTTTCATCCATACATCAAAGTACATGATTAATGTTACACATTAAAAATGATATATACTCTAGTGGCCAATAAAATTATAGAGAAAATATTTTGATTAATTTAACTATTATATTTTAATGGTTTTTATGCCATAAATTTATTATTTTTAGTGTAATTATAACATTTTTAGTTTATAAGATTAATTTGGATTGAATTATAATAATGAATTATTTTTCCATTATTTTTTTCAATTATAGAATTATTGGGAAAAACAATACATTTATGTGGTGTCCTGTTGATTTATCAGGTTAAAGGGTTATTTGATGTGTCTATGAAGAATTTAGTGAATAATTATGAAATTTGGATCAAAATCATAATTTGGATAATTATTTGTTTGGAAGACTCATTCTATAATTTTAAAATAGTAAATGTAAAGTTTGTAAGGGTCATTTTAACTCCTTAATTAAGAACTGGTAAAGAAATATGACTTTGTAAGGGTAAAAATTGACTTCAGAAGAGTAAAACATGACTTTGAAAGAGTAAAATGTGAATTCGGAATAATAAATAATATTTTGTACCATCCCATGAAAGGCGTGTCAGAAACATTCATGTAAAAAAATAGCTAACGACACATAAAAAACCTGAAGTTCCGATTGGTGGATATGTCCTCATAAAATCCCTTAATATAGATCACCTATTGTTATTTCACATTCATTCACTTATCTATACCTATTTATCATATCATTAAAATTCATCATTCCCTATATCATATTAAGAATCAAGGTCCATGATGGAAGAAAACTCCCCAGTAGGTTCTTTTACTAGATAAGGACTAGGAAAATGAAGGCGAAGACTAGTTATTCAATAGAATATGAAACTTTTACTATTGATTCTACTCATTCCATAGTTTTTTTAAAGAAATATTTTTAAAATAAACTGGATGGTAGGAAATAATGAGAGAATGATAATAAGAAGAAAGATTATTTTTGAATAAGTGACCTAAAAACAAATTTAAAAATGTTAGTAATGATAGATGATGAATTAAAAAGTTATAATATATTAGGGGTAATTATATTTTTAAGATTAAAATGAATCATAGTGGACATAATGTAATACCTGGATCTATTTTAAAATATAACATTATACCAGATCCATCCATTGAATTCAATATTCAATCATCCAATGGTGAATATGATAAGCCCCCTTGAAATGGTATTTTAAAAGTCTAAACAAAATCAATCTTGAAAATAAAATATAATAAATATAAGTGAATAAATTTTACATTATAATTTTTAGTTACAAGAAAATTAAACAGTTATTACTTGATATGAAGTGATTTATTACTATTTATCAATTAATTATCCTCATGATATTTTTATTTTCATTTTACTAATAGTGCTTCATGTTAGTTTTTGTACATGATATATTCATAAACATGAGTTTTCTTTGGCTCGAATTTTATAAAACATAATTTTTTTACAATATTGATTTTAATTGATTCCCACCATTTTGTTTTATTATATTATTGTTTTAATTATATACAGAGGAATGCCCTTTACATAATAAAACCTTTTATTTTATTAATTTATTAGTTTTCAGTGGTACTTTCAAAAGTATGGTAATTTCTATATACTATTATTTCTGTCTTTCATGAGAAAAATTGGTTACATTATAAATTCCCTGCATTTTTATAGGAATAATTTGTTTTCATAGAAAAACATCAGAGGAATCTTGTAAAATGACGTTTTTAATTTTTTAATTCCATTTTTAAATATATTAATGAAATTATTTCCCTTTTTATTTCATTTCCTAGGGATATTTAATTTTCAATGATCTTTAGAGAATTAACTTATATGGTATATCACTTCAATGAAATTTTATTGTCTATAAAATAATTATTGATCGATTTGGATAATTTTTAGTTGTGGTGACAATAACTTGATTTTCGAAAATAATTTATTAAATTTCATGAAGTGAATGATATCTATTTCCGTCATCCTTTAACTTTTTGAATCTAGATCCTGAGTATATATATTTAGATCTGAGATCTTGTATAAGGATACTTTAACATTTCTTGTCACTAGAAGATGTGAATTTATAATAAATATATTTACTAGGTCTCTAAATAACAATTTTCCAAATTTGAATATTTAGTGACAGGATTTCCAAATTGTACTAATACCTATTCATTATTAACCAAACTTCGAGAGGAATACCATACCATAAATCATGGTGATTTAATAAGTAGATCATTTTTATTTGCATTTTCCTTCCACGAATCATTAGATGAATATAATAATGAGAAATACTGAGGAAAGAATTTTTAATTTAAATTTTTTAGCTTTAAGGTGTCTAAAAGATAATCTTTATTAAAATCAAATGATCTTTATATTTATCTATTTTTTGGTATTTGGAAGTTTCATCAAATAGGTTATGACCATAAAATATTATATTGGAATAATCCAAAGGGTGTTCACAATTAAAAATAGAATTTTACTCTAGAAAATAGTAGTTAATTGTAGTTTAAAAGAAATTTATAGATATCCTGAGTAGTTTTAAGTGATGAAACATGTTTTTATTCAACACTAATCATGCCTAATACATTATTTTATGAACATAAATATTTAAATTTAAATTGGATGCTTTTTTAGGATAAAAATATTTCATCACCTTTATTGGAATGAAATAGGTTTTTTCCCGGAATAGGAAGGTATAAAACTACTAGTGGGAGGGGTAAATTATAGTCAATATATAACCATAAAATTTTAATCCCAATCAAGTATTCAATTTGTTGAGAAAAATATGTTTCGATCAATATCAAATTCTGAAAATCAAATGAAATGTAAAATTGTATTATAAAAAATTAAACACAATTTAATTTAGTTAATATCACAGTTGAAATTAAAATAATCAAGAAATGTAAAAAAGTAATTTGTTGATCATCATATAATAACCCAAAAAATCCCAAAGGATGTTATTATAAATATTATTCAAAATAAATTACTCCTTCAATTTTACTTAAAGCGGTATAATATCTGTAAACCTAATCCTAGGCATCCCAATTCCACACTAAGAACTTCTTTGACTGAAGATCATTGGTAGAAATAGATTTGTTACCATGTATCTATTCGATATAAATGTTTTTAATAGGTTTATCTATCCCTAATCACCTCCTAGAAAAAAATATTGAAAATAGGTATACACCTGGACATCATCAAACATAAGGTTTTACATAATACAACTTCTAGGCTTAGAGGCTTATTACTCACCTCAATTAGATGTATCATATGTTCTGATCTTAGAACCTCTTAGATCATATTGGATCTAACAAAGAACAATTGAAAGGGAATCTTAGATCCCCATAAGTATACATTACACAATGATAACTCTGAGAAAAAAACATTGAATGAAAAATTACAATTGGAAGTTCTTGAAGCTTCAAGATGATGGAAATATCGAAAAACATTCATGTAAGCATATCTTATATCATAAAATATTCACTTATTGTCTTGTTATATATGATTTCCTCAACCCAATTTTTATCATTCACTATAACAAAAATTAATGGATGAATTATGATATTTTCAGGTATTGTTGAAACTACATTAGACTAAACACTCTATCTTTTTATGGATAAAGGCTCTATCTCTATCACCTTATGAGCATTCTCTCATAGCTCATTTATGTTCAATATATGTAGTTCAATGCATCATTAAAAAGTACTGATACATGAATGGGTATTCATTTCACTATATATTAAACCATTAAACATTAATTATATAAAATAAAAGCATAGATAAAAAATTCTATAAGAATCAGTTCCCACCATGAGTGTAATATCAGTGTATTTTTATTGTCTAAATAAAGGAGGGAAATTTGGAAGATTGAATCCAAAACCCCCCTCACAATCTCCCCCTATATTATAATCACATGTAACATAAGATAAAGTAAATTTTTCTAAAAATTAAATTAAAATCTTTCCTATAACATCTAATGAAACTCCCCATAATATTAACATTCAAATGAATTATATTTTTAATTCTCATGAAATTTGTCCAATTTTACCCTTATTTAAGGAATTCATTAGTAAAAAATAAAAACAATCAAAGGAAAATATATATTTTCAAATTTATTACCCATGGTGATTTCCAAAAATAAATTCATAGAAAAAAACATAAAGAACAATATATAAAGATAATAAAATAGAAATAGACAACTCCCTTTTATCATTGAATAAGATCCATCTATTATTGTCAATAAAATAAATAATAAATGTTATATTTTTTATAATGATCAGAAATTATTCCTTATCCCTAATATTGAAATTTAAAAAACTGAACAACAAGTAAATAAATAATAATATATTTATTCAAAAAATAAAATAAATCACAAATGGTAAATTTAATTTAAGTTTATGATCTAAAAATATTAATATTATAGTATTCAGAAGAACAAATTTAAAATTGAAATATATTATTTTTGTAGATATTTAGCCTTCATATTTGCATGTTTTCATAGACTCCTCTTTATGTCTTATGTTGAATGATTGTCTTCCTTTAAATCTTTCCTTAAATTATCCAAATATTTGTTTTAATCATTTATTATTCATTTCTGATCTTATAACTTTGGGTTATGTTCTTATATGTTATGTTTTTATTCTTCTAACTTCTTTTCTTGACCAACATTCAAGTCAACAAAGAAATTTTTTTTTCTTGATGCTTCTCATACTCATCCATTCTGTTTTTGTTCTAGAAGTTAATCTCTCAATATTCCATAAATGAAATCAATTTAGATTTCATGTATACATTCTAATAAATGACATGATGTAATTTTTGGGAGGTTTGAGCATTAACCATGATATTTTTTAAATGAATCATCCTTGAATCAATTTGGTGAAGGATGGATATGATATTCGATACTCTCTATAACTATTCTGCTATAAAACACTAATACTTATCCATTAATTCACTTCTCAAACTACTTATAAAGAAATATTTTCTAATTTACTTTATTAATTATGTTTGGATCTCTAGTTCAAGGTTAACTGTATGGTTAATGCTTATCCCCAAGAAATTTTTTCATGATTTCAACATGATGAAAGGATTTCAATTCCAAATTTTTTTAACATAATTCCCATAACATCCAATATCACTGGGTGTCTTTCATTTCTCAATGACCAGAGTATTTTTTGACTTAGTCTTATCAATATCATATTTGAATGAATATTTCATCATTTTCTTAACTATATGGAATGTAGATTTATTTTTTGACTCATCTTCTATTGAACTAATAGTCTTAGTTGTGCTGGAATATAATAGAGTAGATGTTTTAGATAGTTTTGAATATGATTATTTATGAGGTGAGGGTGGAGTAACTTGAATAAAATCCCCCACTTATTTAAATGATGAATATGGAATTTTCAATAGGTTATAGGGGAGAAGAAAAGTCTGAGGAAATATCCTCTTTAACTCTTATTAATATCTTATTATCTTATCCAAAATCATCTTCGATCAACTTTATCCATGGTATCCATTGTACATATCTAGTAGATTATCATATGATCATTAGAGGAAATATAACACAATAAATATTAATATTCAATGAATATATATTTTTCTTCTTAACTGAAATTTATAATTGTTTCTGACGCTTTCACCAGGGAACGTGCATCCGTCTTTGAGGACGCGCCACTATGTTGCCCAGCATTTCCGCTTTCCAAATGCGGGAGGCATCCGTCTCTTATTCAGATATGTATGCTCCTTGATCAAAATGTGATGATGGGATGTAGGTCTCTCCTTCCGTGGATTCCTCCTCAGAATTCATCACCTAGTCCGGGTCTCCCTTATATATTAAGACTTTTTTTGTGAAACTCTTCCCAATGCCATATCTTCAAGGACATCGATTAATTACACTGCTTATGTTAGGACATTCCAAAGGGTCAAGTTAGGGTAGTAACCTTCAATCGAGGGATTAGTCACGTTGGGCATCACTGGACTGTCTAGACATTGGTACACTGGTGTGTCTATCTTCTATCCCTTATCATAGGGCTTCTCAAGGGTGAGGATTCCTGAGGCATCCCGCATTGAATGTGAGGAATTTTATGACCTAGGCACGTATATGAGGTTTTCCTCAGCTTATCATGTTTAAAAAAGGGTATGCCATGCGTTTAACATATAGTAGAGATGGATCAGACTGATCAGAACACTGACTAGAGTGGATCAGATGAGTGTAACCCCAGGAGGGTACACTAATGTAGGTGGGTGAGTCGACATGACCTCCCCGGGATGTGGCGGCCCGTGTAAGAATCAAGATGGACGATGGAGTGTTGAATGATGTGGATGGTTAATGGGATGGAATATCCATGAGGATGACGATGATGTTGGGCTTGATCCTCAAGGATACTTCTTACATATCCTTGTGATAGGGAATCAATGTTTGTATAGTTTGGTGGGGTGATGGGATGCCTGAGGAGGTGGCCCGTGAGAATGGATGCATGGATGAGACCTGAAGGAAGTGGAACCTCTAGGTTGGGGTATGACCTTCCCAAGACACGTAGGCTAAAATGGAAGACCAGGAAATGGGCTTGAATTGGGGTGTACACACAGGACAATAACCCGATGATGTGTCTGGGGTCTTTACCCATTGTTTGTAGACCGAGTTGGTCTGACTCCACTAGGACAGACAAAAGATGTGGGTCCCAAAAAAAGAGATTACAATGGCTTACTACTAATTGAGGGTCACAATGGCTTACCTCTACGTGGGTAACAATAGCTTACTACTGATTGAGATACACAATAGCTTACCACAGCGTGGGAGAAGTGGATTACTCCTGACCGGGGTCAACTGTTTAACGTCATGCGGGATTGGGGTGAACCGACTTGAGTTGGTCAGGTTCGATAGGTTGTTGGGCTTGAACCTCGGGGAGGATTCCTACATACCCTACCTTGGGAAGGATCAATTTACATGTAGTATGGAAGGGGGGGGGGGGCTTTGGGGATTATACTTTGAGGTATTCCAGAGTGTTGGTGAACCGACGTGAAGGGAATTGGGACCAATTGTTGTTGGGCATGAACCTCTGGGAGGCTTCCTACGTACCATGCCTTGGTAAGGATAAAATTCCACATAGTTTGGGATGGTGTGAGGCTTACACTCTAGGCTTCCCACAATGGGTACAGTGGGACTTACACTCAAGGATTCCCAAAAGAAGATTTCATGGTCGATGCTTACTCTCTGCCCATGTGAGTCATGCTCGGTGTGAGAAACAAGAGGCTGCAAATACCTGACGATCACATCACGAAAGATTCATATGTTGGAGGTGAAATGGGAATTACACGTGGTTAGTAGCCCAAAAATGAAATAGGGGATTACGTGTGGTTTGCAGCCAAAGGAGTTGAAGATTGGGACTTACTCTCGGATAGAGGCCCTAATGGTGACAAATCCGAGAGGGAGAGGGATGGGATGAAAATATGCCTATCCCCACCTCTCCTATTGGTCTTTGGCTCAGAAGAATAGAGGAGGAGTAGATGTACTACCTCCTACAAGAATGTCTAGTGGCTTACAATAGGGTGGTTTCCCTTTCCCCACAGACAGACGTTGCTCCATCAAGAAGAATCTCATTCCATGTGAGGAAGATTTCACTCCCTTAGAGACCAGCGGGTGTGCAGAATGTCCATGGTGGTGGACCACATGTATGATGCATGGGGAGAGGCCTAAATTTAATATCCTTTGTTAAGGGTGATGGTGCTTGGCAGTTTAATGTCATGCAGCTCCAATGAGGTGGGTTCACTCTGCACCCCTAGGACTTACATAACCGACACCCTTTACACCTTGGTGAAGGGAAGGAACCGACAACGCCATGACTAGGGGGTGTAATGAGGTGATCCCATTGGGGGTCCACGTTAGTGTGGATATGAAAAGAAGCAATAGAAGTTAGCATGCCTATGCGAAGAATCATGAGGCGGATCAATGCAATGAGAAACAACACCCAATGGACTTTGAAATCACTTCATGCAAACCTGAAGGGCTTCACGGGAAGAGAGCATATGACTGTAGGTGTGGTGAACATAGGAGGGGATTGGAAATGGTGTTTTAAGGTGCGGACGAAACTTGGAGCACATAAGGAGGGGTGCATGCAAGATAGGGGGATGCACTCAAGATGGAGGGGTTGAGCGCAAGATGGAGGGGTTTGCGCACAAGACATGAACTTGTGCTCAAAAAGTAATCTATTGCACAAAAACCACTTTTGTGAAAGGAAATAGGTGAGGATTTTGACCAAGAGGGCCTCCCCCAAATTAGGACCCTTAGGGGACCTGTAGCGCAAAATGCAATACCTGGAGGCCATGGTAGGATTCGTACAGTAACAGAAGAAGAGGATCACACACAGCAGAGAAAAACTTCATCTTCTGTTAGCATCCCTGAAGGGCTAGGTAATCCTTAATTTTATAGCAGAAGTCCTTGATGGTTGCACGGAAAGGGCGTCGTGCGTGAAAATAGGCGGTTGCCACCGCCTTGGGCGTGAAAAGGGATCCATGCGCGAAAACTCCAGTTTGACGTCACCTTGGGCGCGGAAAGGGGTTGTGCTCTCAAATGGGCGGTTGACGCACCATGGTTGTGAGAACCGTTCCGTGCCTGAAAACGCCTATTTGACATCTCGTTGGGTGCTTAAAGGGGGGTCGGGGGCACTCAACCTAAGCACCCTTGCACATTTGCACCCGTGGCAGTTTCAGAGGGGTTTCCGCAAAGGCGTTCCCTTGCTGGTGATGTGGGAGCACAAGATTTTATGCATAGGACAAGGATAGTGTACATCCCCAAAATCTTGCGCTCACCTACCTACCGGGACCCAAAATTTCATTTTTCCTTCTTAGAATAATTTTTTATTCTTTTATCTACCTCATGCGTAATTTCTTCGAATTTCAGTGTCAACAAATTCCCCCCCTCATAATCAAAGAAGAAATGGAACTCGAAGGTTGGAATCTGAGGGTATGCCAAAAAAAGGGAAATCTCTTTAGGGGCATGAAAAAACGTATTTGGTGCGTGAGAACCTATTTTTCATGCACGGAATCCACATCTGTGCTTATAAATAGGCTAAAGGACCCCCTTTAGGCCACACTTTTGACTTTTTCCGCACAATTGGCTCTTTGCTCTCGTGCATGAAAAAAGTCCTGATCCGGGCTCCCAAGGGGAATGGGAGAGGCATGACAGGAGAATGAAGCTCTCAGAATAGCCAAACTGTTCTCCAGTATGCGAGCGGGGTAATGCCAGGGGCATTGTAAATCAATCCATACACCAGGGAGTTGAAATTATAAATCACAATACCCCTTGATTTGGAACACTATGGGGGTGGCATGACAATAATGGCTGACTATTGACCATGTTCGAAACACAATATTCATATTTCATTAGCCTGATGTGGGGATAGAAAATGAGGGCCGATCGCTGACCACATTCGAAACATGGGGCCTGACTCAAAATTTTATCTATTAGTCTTCCAAAATGTTGGTCCATGATATTAGGCGAGCCATAGGCCGAGAATCCATACTGTTTGGGGGTTCTTACGAGGGTCTGAATAGGTGGCATGCATAGCGTGAGGTGGAGTGATGGGTTGTTCGAATGGAGTCCAACACTCTTGAAATTATGCCACCATGATGGAAACACATTAGGTGGGAATATCGTTCAGATCATGGATCATTCCTTCTTCTAAACAAGATCTATCTGGTGAGGAAACTGTCACCTCCCAATGTTATCGTGGGGCATCAGAATCTTATTAAGGGTAGAACTGCAGTTTAATGTCGTGCATCGAGGACATATAGACCCGTGTAGTTTAACATCATACGGTATGATAGGGAGTGAAAGGGGATACCCCAAAACGGGAGTACATGATGCGGTGGATATAAACATGATTTGAATGAGGACATAATGAGTCTGCAAGAGACCACGTATCCTTCTAGGAAGTGTTTTTAGGTCATGGGACCAAAGGTAAAAATTGAGCTGAGCCCAAGACGGGCCATGGATTGGTATGGAATACAGGAGACAAATGGTGAGGCAACTATATAACCCTCCGTGCATGAGGGCCTGTGGTCCAGGTTACCATGTGTTCCTTGGGAAGGTGTTCATGTCAAGGGACCGAAAATGAAAGTTAATCTGGTCCTGAGACGAAGTGCCTGGGTGTTCTTACGAATTTCATGAGAATGAGAATCATGCCATATGTACTTCTAGGGGGTGTCATTGTAACATCCTCAAATGATAAAGGGTTAAATAATTAAATGATATGACTCATGTCAATAAGGTTCACCTTCATTTTCGGGAGCCTACCTGATTAGATCTCCACAGTTAAGCATGCTTGGCTTGGAGTAGTGATCAAGATGGGTGACCTTCTGGGAAGTTTCCCAGGATATGTGTGAGTGAGGACAAAGCACACTGGAAAGGACATGTGTTGGCCTGTGGGGACTATCATTAGTCAGATGACCCATTCAGGCATGTGGGTGGACCCTAGGGTGGGCCCCACATGTCTACAGGGGCAACAGGTGGTACCTGGTAGGCCAGGACCCGATGGCCTTGTTAAGGCGGGGTGTTTGTGCTGTCACCGGGACCCAGTTGTCACATTTGGTATCAGAGGTGGTACCCAGCCATAAGTGCAGTGCAGTGCATGGGTTGAGATGTAGGGCCCACAACGAGGGCGTTGTGCACTAAAGGGGGGGTGATTGTAACATCCCCAAATGATAAAGGGTTAAATGACTAAATGATATGTCTCATGTCAACAAGGTGCACCTTCCTTTTTGGGAGCCTACCTGATTAGAACTCTACAGTTAAGCGTGCTTGGCCTGGAGTAGTGATCAAGATGGGTGACCTTCTGGGAAGTTTCCCAGGATGCGTGTGAGTGAGGACAAAGCACACTGGAAAAGACATGTGTTGGCCTGTGGGGACTGTCATTAGTCAGATGACCTGTTCAGGCATGTGAGTGGACCCTAGGGTGGGCCCCACGTGTTTGCGGGGGCAACTGGTGGTACCTGGTAGGCCAGGACCCGATGGCCTTGTTAAGGGGGGGTGTTTGTGCTGTCACCGGGACCCGGTTGTCATAGTCGTGATAAGGTACTAGTGCCAGAGATAAAAGGGTCATGCGGGTCTAGCCCTCGCACCAAAAGAAGCAGCATTTGATAGGTCTTGTTTTTCCTTTAGGGGGAATGGATGCATTGTTTTTTTGTGAATCGATGGACCTATAATAGAAAATCTAGGCATCAAAACAAGAATCTAGAAAGATTAAGTAATTAAAAAATGGTATGGTGTATGAACGATACCAAACATGATGACCCTTGAGCGAGGACACCACATTACAATGCTGTTTTTCATCATACGACCACGAAGATACTGTTGTTGTTTAGGGTCATGTGATTGGACCAACCATGCATTTGATTGTCGTGTAGTATAGACATAGGAGATACAAGGCTAAATGGGGAATGTTCATGGTGTGATAAAGCATACCATGCGTGAATGAGGATGAGGTCCACATCACACTGTTCACGATTCTGAGAAAGAAACCTCGAGCTGGGGGCCAGAAAATGTTTAGAGGATAGAAAGCAGGAGAGAATAGCTGTCAGTTGAGCTGGACCCAAAGACAATATGTCGGGTTGTTCCAACGTATCCCATGAGAATGGGAATCAAGCTGTACGTATATCTAAAAGAGATCTTAGTTTAGGTTCTTAGAGCTCAGACCGTGGAGAAGAAAGATTATTCCAAGTAAGTGAAATCTTTGATCCAATACTTAAGCCTATGTGAGTCGAACTCGGAGTAGGAAACATGGGAGGATATGGTATTTGAAATACCTGGAGTACATGGGAATGTAAAATTGGTGTGGAGCCCCAAATAACTCCTTACCACAGATTTTTCCTCCTAACATGCGAATGCGAGCTGAGGAATATTTCCAAGAGTTTTGAAGTTCTACTTGGACATGGTGAAGTGAACAAGGTTGTGAATAATGTAACCGACATTTTGGGATTAATTGGGTTGGTGTGACGATGGAGGATAACTGTTGACCATGTTCAAAACACTACATTCATATCATATGACCTAAAATGGGAACAAAAAATGAGTGTCAACCACTGACCCTATTCACAATGCGGGACTTGTATCAATTATTTGTTCGAAACCCTTGAGGATGTTGGGTTGTAATGGTAGGAGGGCCCTTGGGCAGAGAATTTATGCCATTTGGGGGTCCCTTAAGATGTGAAATGTGATGGAAGCCCTAATGAAGGCGAACATGAAGACTGAAAAATAAGAGAAATCATGTCTGGGTAGAATCCCACACTCTAGGTGCTGAACCAGAGTACTGTTAGGAACATTGGTGAATCGCTAAAGAGCATCGAGGGGCTCATCTTGAAAGTTGAAGATTTGAAAGGATGATTATAGAACAAGGGGATGGAGAACTCTCAGGAGAAATAGGTACATGGTGTGATTGTTACAAAATGAACATGAATGAGGGCGTAAGACCATACCACACCATATACCCCTCTCCCTAGGGGAATTCAGGCCAAGGAGACAAGATGATAGGGAGATTTCTAAGAGATGAGGATGGACCCGAAGATAAGACGTTCAGGCAGTCCTATGTATCCCATTTGTATGGGAATCAAGACACACGTTGTTCTAGAGAAGGGTAATGTGAAGTTTACCATCATCCAGCAAGGACACACATGGGTAAGACACCCCAACGAGGGATGTGTACGACACGATGAGTAACTTGACGTGAATGAGGACATAATACCATACCACACTGTACAAACCAAAGTAAGAACATGCGCCAGGGGCATGAGATTGGGCCATAGACAGAATGTCATGGACAGATTGCAGTTTAACGTATTGTAGTGAGGATGATAGTGATCTTAGTTTAAGGTCATAGAGCTCGGACCAATAGAGGAAAACTGTTTACTGGACTCGCAACACAATATTCATCCTTGTGTGACCGGAGGTCGTGGAAAACAATTGAGCATAAATTGTTGACCGTATTTTCATTACGGGCCTTGTATGAATTTGTTGTTCAAAATCCTCGAGGACATTTGCCCGAGGTAGTAAGAGGGCACTTGGGTTGAGAATCCACGCCATTCAGGGGGTCCTTTTGGATATAGAATAATGGAAACCTAAATGATGGGGCCCAAAAATCATGGAAGGACCTCTGCTCATGGAAGGGGAGTAAGTGGAAAAGGAACGTCTCATGGGGATGTGTGTGGTGTGGCTAGATAACTTGACGTGAATATGTATACGAGTCCATACCACACCACACAATCCCAAATGAGAACATGGACCAAGGGGCCGAAAGGGTTGAGGGGCCTGAGGCTGGGCCTCCTGGCCAACTATTTCCATATGACCTCTTATGCGGGTGTTGCCTCATCATAGCTCCTAAGACCGAGTGATCAATGCTCGCTGTGGGAAACAAGGAATAGGACTTGGCTCTCCCAATTATATATGGGTCAGCTAGCTCGAATCATCTGAGGGATATCGCCTCTTGGAGATAAAATGGTGAAGAATGAACCACTAAACTCAATGTTTGGGACATTTTTGGATGGTTCTAATGAAGAAGAATGGTTGTTGACCATGTTAGAAACACAACGTCCATATTGTGTGACCTATAATGGGAACAACAAATGAGGATCGACCGCTAACCATATTCTCAATGCGGGACTTGTATCAATGTTGTTTGAAATCCTTGAGGATGTTGGCTCGAAATGTTAGGAGGTCCCTTGGACCTGGAATCCATTCCATTCAGGGGTCCTTTTGGTCATGAAAGATGATTGAGTCTAATTAAAGAGTGTGTGTAAATCATAAGTGTGCCTGTTAATTTCAACGTCAAGTATGACAGTGAAAGAGGTGTAAGTCTCTAGGGAGTGGGACACATGGTGGGATTATAATGAACACGATGTGGATTAGGGAGGAAGCTGACACCACACCATGTGTTCTGACCTGAGGGGAGATTCTGAAGTTTAGGTTGGGCCAACAGACAAAATATCAGGGTGTTCCTATGTATCCCATGAGGATGAGAATCAATCCATAAAAAGTTCTCTAAGGCCATACAGTTTACCATCATGCAGTTAGGATGTGGAAGTATAGAAGAATGAGGAGCAAGCACATAGTGTGGTAATCATAATCTGGACATGAGTGGGGCCAAATAATCCTACACTACTCCATGTACAGATCCTCTAAGAGAACTACCCCCAGGGGGGAATAGTCAAAGAAAATATTTTGGGGGATGGACTCAAGACAGAACATCTTAGAATTCCTACATATCCCATGTAGATGGGAATTGATCCACACATAGTTCTAGGGGTTTATTTTAACGTCTTATAGGATGACATACAGTTTAACATCACGTGGGACATTTCATAGTTTATGGTCATGTATGACTGAGTAGTTTAGGGTAATGCAGGGCCAGCAGGGTAAGGAAAAGTATTTCTTGAGGAACTTGGCATTGGTGGGAGGAGTTATACACTCAACATCCATAGTTACCATGGAGTATGCACCATTGGGTTTGAACTTGTGAATCATGTATTTTTTTCCCATTTGGGTTCCAATTTTGGTGCCTTCTATCTAGGAATCATTGGCATCCTTAAGGCCAACACCAAATCACCTTACAGGAAAGAGAAGAGGTGAACCTTCTTGTTGAAGGCTCTAGCTACGTTATTTTGATGCCCTTCAAGATTATGTATGGACCACATCCCATTCTTATGAAGTGCTTCTAATTCTTCCAGATTAATTTCAGATACTTTATCTGGCGCCTGCAGATCATAGACCACTGTGCGTAATGACAGAAACTAAATTTCGAGGGGAAAGACGACCTCTGTTCTGTACCCTAGTGAATATGGGGTCACCTGTGTGGAATTGGGAGTTATTATCCAATAAGACCAGACGGAATTGGGGATCTTGTTCGGCCAACTCTTCTTGTTCTGGCCAACCACTGTTCTACAAAATGTTAGAGAGGGATTTAATGAATGTCTCGATCTTCCCATTTTCATGAACATCGTAGCGGGAGGTATTGTTAGAACTGATGTTGTACTTGGCGTAAAAATTCTTCAACTCGGCTTCCTGAAAGTTGGTGCGGTTATCAGTGAGGACAACATGAGGGAATCCAAACTGGTAGATGAAATTGGAGCTCATGAAGTCAACGATAGAATAGGCCTTGACGTCCTTGAGTGGAACAAACTCTTCCCACTTTGAAAAGATATCCGTAGTGGTTAGTATGAACTGACACTAGTGGTTTGTCACTGACGGATATGGCCCCGCAACATCAAATCCCCAGATTGCAATGGGCCAAGAGTACTTGGTAGTGTAGAGAAGCTTTGGTGTCCAATGCCCAAAGTTGGCATAAACTTGACATGCATGAAACCTTTTGGAAAAATCGATGCAGTTAAAAATCATGGATGGCAAAAAATACCCCAGTCTCCGGATTTGGTGAGATAGTTTCGGTCTAGTTTGATGGGAACCACATGAATCAACATGAACCTCTTGCATGAATTGAGAAATCTCCACTTCTTGGATGCAAAAGAAGAGAACACCATAAAAATTGTGCTTGTAGAGGATCTTCTCAATACTAGGACCACTCTGTAGGGTAAAATGTAGCACACGACGTTGGATTTGATCATGCTCAGCCCGATATGCTGGGAGATTACCATATTGGAGGTATTTAATCAAAGGTATCCTCCAATCGGGAGTCACTTCAATCACTGCATCAGAGGGACTTGGGGTTCCTAACGTGGCGGTGCTGTTGGTAATATGGATTACATGCGGGACATCATCATCATCTGGAGTGATGGGAGAAATGACTCTCCGGTGTTACACATGGATAATAAGATTATCCTGTTCAGGATCTACTATGATGTAGCTAAGCTGGACAAAGAATCCGCTCTACCATTCTGTGACTGAGGTACATGGGTAACCTCTGGATGAGAAGGGAATTAGGCCATTAGCTAGAGAGTGTGTTCCAACAATGGTATGAGATCTATCTTCCTGATGACATAGTCACCGTTGATCTACTTAATGACTAGTTCGGAGTCCCCTTTCACATGAAAATGGGCCACGTCAATCTCGAGGGCCAGTTTGAGGCCAGAAATGAGATACCAATACTCCAACTCATTTTTGGTGTGGCCTTATGATAATAGGAATGAATAAGGAAAAATGACTTGTGTTGGGGTAATGAAGTCGATACCCAGGCCCACTCTGTTGAGTCTGGGGTCATTGAGCCTTCTGGCGGTGGGGCTCCGGGAACCACCATAAAAATGAATTTTTTACCATGAGAAGGCATGATCTACCCAGAGGATTGCCTCATCAAGATAATCAATGTCCAAGGACTGGTCTGTCGGGGCCGGATGGGATGTATGGAAATCTGCCAATGCTTTCCCCTTAATGGCCTTCTGAGGGAAAACCTAATGTTGAATTGCTGGGGAAGTATTTCCCACCATGATAGGTGGCATGTCAGCATGGGGCGGCTCAGGATGTACTTTAGTGGATCTACTTAGGATAGTAGTTTTACCTCATGGTGCTACTAGTAATGTCGTAATTTTTGTATGGCTAATACGAGCGCAAGGCATCTTTTTTTGATGGGGGAGTATCTGGTATCTGTTTTAAGGAGCATGCGGCTGAGGTAGTATAGTCTGTTTTCAGTTCCCTCATTTTTCTTTTGGGAGAGGAGGAAACCAAGGGATCGTTCTAGGGTGGTCACATAATAGAATAGTGGTTTCCCAAAAATGGGTGGCATCATTACCTAAGGGTGGAGTAGATACTGCTTGATTTTTACAAATGCAGTCAGTCATTCTTCATCCCACTGATAAAAAGTGCCTTTTTTCATGGTCTAGGAAAATAGATTACACTTTCCAGCAAAATTCAAAATGAATCGATGAATATAGTGAAAGTGTCTTTGGAATCCACAAAGATACTGAATGTTGCTCAGGGGAGACATCTGGCAGATGTCCTTGATATTCTCTAGGTCAATCTTGATACCCCTTTATCTGAAAACGAAGGTGAGAAGCTTCTCGGAGGTGACCCTGAAGGCTCAATTCAATTGGTTCACCTTTAGGTGGCGGGAACTGAGTAAACCGAGCACTTTCTCAAGATCCTTGATATGGTCCTAGTGCTTGCAAGATTTGTCCACCAGATCCTCCATGTAGCATTCCACCAGTGTTCCGAGGATCGGCTTAAATATGTGATGCACAACACGCTGGTAGGTGGAACCTGCATTCTTTAGGCCGAAGGGGAAGAGTTAGTAACAGAAAGTACCTTGTGGTGCCTGAAAGGCTATAGAATCTTCGTCCTCAGGGGCCATTCTGATCTTGTTGTATCCAGAGTAACCATCCATGAAGGAGATAGCTTGGAACCCAACTGTAGAATTGGTCAATAATTCTGTCACAGGTAGGGGAATGTCATCTTTCAGACACTGATAGTTGAGATCCCAGAAGTTGATGCAAACTCTGATCTACCCATTCTTCATTCTGATTGTCACAATGTTGGCTATCCACTTGGGGTACTGGAACTCCTTATAGAAATTTTCTCTAATGAGCATGCCAACTTCAGCCTCAACCATGGAAATATGAGAAGGGTGCATCTTTCTGGGAGGTTGCTTGAACCCGTGCTGATTTTCTGGGAGACCGAGGTAGTGTACAGCTACCTGAGGATATAGTCCTAGAATCTCATCATAGATCCATGAAAATACATCAAGATATTGTTTCATTAAGTCTATGTATCGTTACTTCTCCTTGAGCGGCATGGCGACACTGATTAATGTAGGTTTCATATCTGCCTCACTACCGAGGTTTACCTGTACCAATTCGTCGTCCATGGTGAAATACCCTCTTCAAAGGAATGGGGCATCCCTTAGGTCATCTTATTCACTTATGGATAAGGGATCATCTGTTGGAGGATGTTCCTCTGAGTCAACATATCCTGAGGAGAGGCCGGTACCAACTTGTGCGTTAGTGGTCACTACATCGGGAGATTCTTGTGCTGCCAAAACCATATCAATGATGGCTGTCAACCTGATCCCATATGTTCTTTGGACCATGGGGCCACACTTTATAATATCAATGAAATAGTGTCACATCATCTGGATCCAGTTAATTCCATGTCATTGAAACAAACAAGTATGACTTAATGCCATTTCCATGGGGCGTACATCCTGATACCTTGTGGGAGTAGGAGGCTCAGGGATCATAGAGACCTAATTCGTATAAGAATACAAGGTAATCTTCCAACATCTGCTGGACAGGGGAACATGGTCCCCCCTTATCATGGAGACAACAAAACATTACCCCATATTCGAGGGGTCGTATCCCCCAATTGATGGATTTGGAAGACGTAGGCGTAATTCAAGACTACCCAGGGGTCGGTCGCAATCGCAATGGGCTCAACCTTGCTAGACTAAATATATTTGTCATTGATCTTATAATAGTAGACATCCAGATAGTGGTCTTTACAAGAGGAAAATGGAGTCACGTCACCTTGGAGTACCCCCACTCAACCATTAAGGGAGTACTTGAGGCATTAGTGATATGATAAAGGGACCTCTGTGTGAAAGTAGAGAAATGGCCGGTCCATCAATACATTGTATGCAGTGTATTAGGAGACAACCATAAACTCTGTGCTGGAAACTAGGACATTGAACTGGGACTTCAAATGAATCTTGCTGACTAAGTTCTATTTCTTCCTATCATAACCTTGTATTTTCATGTTAGAGGGAGTCAGATCATCCTCAGATAGTCCCATTTTACTAAGAATCCATGTCGGAGTAAGGTTAATACCCAGGCATGTGTCGATGAGGCAACAACAGATATCCTTGACATTAAAATGGAAAGTGATGTATTGTGTGAGATTGTTCCCCTATTTGGGATAACCTTCATCTTCTCCAGAGAAGGATATAATGACATGGCATTCATCATTCTCGACTACCTCATCATGAAAAACCTCTGTGGATGCTACATTCATCTCAAACAAGAGGGGGGATTCTTAAATCCTCGGTGAGGGACTCACGCATATCTAGCGACAGAAGAAAATCCTCATGGCTAGAAAGCCTCACTGGGAAGATGGGATGATGTTTGAGAATATCATACTTACATTCCAGGCATGAGCTTCTTCTTGAAGGAGGACACTCTGCGACAGGAGGTATGGCGGGCCCTGGCAGCTGGACCGACGGATGACTGGTGGTGGGAATATCCCGCTACTCACTAGTTGAAGCATGTGGAGTGACTACCATAATGGGGCTAGCTGACTAAGACCAGTCCGTAGTGGAGCGTTGCTGATAACGGTGAGGTCTAGGTGACTCTGCTTCTTCCAGTAGCACAAACAACATTGGAGGCAGACCTGATTGCATTAGATGAGGAGGTTGTGCATGCTGAGTTTTACAATGGGCCTACTGTCTGGTTTAAGTGGAATGAATAGTATGTCAGGAAGTGCCAACTAATATGCCTCGATAACCCATATGGTCACGGCTCCCCTGATGCTGGCATCGGCTGGGGACGTTAGGGTGATCCTCCTGGTGCTCCCCATCCTCAAGAGTCTTGTAGGGGTTTAACAACTCCATGGTGTCAACCGAAGCATACCATTGACTGTCATTTTAAGAGTCATCCACTAATGAATGGATTCTAGGAGGGATCTCCATATCGGGGGGCATGAAGTTGCCAAGAGTATGGGACGATGATGGCATTGGTGGTGCGAGTTGTTTTCCCTTGTGTCACTGATTCTTGCTTTTCTAGGAAGAGGATGGTTGAGACGATGACCCATAAGTAGTAATTGCTACTTCTGAAGACTCTGGTCAATTCAACCATGGGCACGAGTGACCGTTTTGAGAGCCATACAGTCGTTATACTTCTGGGACCCATGACTAGAAACCTTCCGCCACTCACCTTCGCTACCACTGCTACTATCTGTCCTCACAAAGACACATGAAACTTGTGTCGAGGCTGGGACCAACATGACTATGTTTTTTTCGACCTGGTCTTGAATCCAGTCTCTAAACACATAGCACTATTTGAGAGTATTCCCTAGGATCCTATGATAGGGGTAGTAGTTAGGGAGATTACTGAGAATCAACTCTTCTAGCCTTCTGAACTCAAAAAAACGTTAAATTCCTTACCCCAAGGCACAACGGAAGTAACTAGGGACCTAAGACTCATTGAACGAGTAGGTCTGGTTTCTACTATCTAGGAAGGGGGCCCTTTGAGCTTGACCCTGACGAGGAGCTGGTGGAGCCTGTCGAGGTAGTGGAGCCTGGTTATCAAACCTAGGTGGCGGAGGCGCATTACATGGGGGTGCCTGCCGATTCTGAGGTGGGTGCTGCTTGGCCGGAGGCTATGCCTGAGGCAGAGGGCCACTACGATGCTATGGAGGCAGCTCCACTGGCAATATCTCCAGTTTCTTGGGGGCCTCTATCTATGCCACTGTGGTGGGTTCAGCCCTATAGGCCCTTCTTGCGGGGATTACAGGAGGCAATGGACATTCCTGGATGACCTATTGTAGGGATTCTTCTAGGTGATTTTCCTTAACAAAGAAGTCTCAGAATCCTCCAGGGTAGTTCTAGGTGATCATAGAGAGAACCAGTTCCATCTTAACATTTCCCTCATACATCGTCAGAAATTGATCTTGAGTCAGTGGCTTGTCAAGCGAGTATGTGAGCCCTTTCCACCGAGCGATAAATTCACACATTAGGCCTCCGTTTTCAGTTAACGAGGTATGTGATACTTGTCTTCCGAGTGGTGGAGCTGAACTAGTACAGAAATTGTCTGCGTAGATCCTCCCACCCCGCTATTGACCTGATGGAGAGTTGGCTATACCAGAAGAATGTAGGCCCTTCCAATGTCTATACAAAACACCATAACATGGTGACCTCTTGCTACACCAGGGTTCCCAACATGGGCATTCACCTTGAAATAAAGTGGTCTAGATGGTGTGGGGGGTCACCTGTCCCATTAAAGGTGGAGAAGGTGAGATTTCTGAAACCCGAGGAACTTGCATATCTTCTACCCACGTCGGATATGGCTTTCTATCAGGTGGGAGTGCCTCCTATCGTGTTTCCAACACCTTTAGGCAGGTGATGAGAGCTTCTATTGGATCATCTATGTGAGGAACCCTACCATTATGGGGGTCCCTAACCACCAGTGCGTTGGTGGGTTCTTCAAAATGATAATCAGGAGTATTAGCTCATGGAGCAGCTAGTGGGGTGGTCTGTGGAGTAGCTGGGGAAACCTGAGATGGGTACCAAGGATTAATGCATCTCTCGGGTGGATATGGCGACCCATATCATGCCCTCTTTCCAAATGTTCCGGCCCCTATCCTCTCTGCATGGTCTGGATGTTCAGGGATAACTAGAGGCATCTCACTAGGGGGAGTTGATTCTATCCCTTCTATACTGGTCAAAGATCACCATAATCTCGATATTGTTCTGTAGTGCATTCATCTAGGTGGTCATTGACCAAATGTTTCTGTTTGAAAAGTTCGTGACACAACATGGCCTTTTAAGGGTCTTCCTTGGTCGATTGCACTAAGGTAGACGGGTCAGAGTGTTTGGTAGCTCTGAGGTGCTCTTTACACTTACCAAGTTTTTGTATGAGAACTAATGCCTCCATGGGCATAGGGAGACCCAGTATATTTCTCTATTGGCGAGTAACCATTCCCAATGGGTCCAATAGTGGTGGCACTCCCTCAGGGGGTAGGTCTCCATCAAGAATCTCCAACTCATTCTCCCCGTCAAGTAGGTTGTCCATGTTGACTGTGACTCTTCCTTGGGGCATGTCCTCGATATCGCCTAACGAATCGGGATACTTCCAGATTGTTCTGAATAGGATGGAAACATACTTACCCCAACCATGAATCTACACGTGGTGGGAAGCCTCCTTGATAATCTTGCACAATACCTGGAAAATTTGAATTTATTACCGTTGGAGGTCCCTATGGCGGCCTCGTGACTCTGGACGTTGGGCCACAGGTAGTACAGTGAGATCAACCAGATGTCATTTCTTACTGATGTCTTCAAAATGCACTTAGATTTTTGGATAAGCCACTTTCTAATGAAGAAGGAGGATGTGTGTCGCCTAGAGGGTTTGGAAGAAACATTCAAACTCCTCTTGGGTATGGGATTCTGGTGCACTGAAATTCGGTGCCTCAACCAGCCAGAACATCTCAGGGAAGTGGTATGATGTGAGGATATCCCATAAGCTCCTCATCTTGGATTTAGGGTCTGACCCTTGATTTCCCCATTTTTCGACTAGGGGTGGTTGAGGAACTAGAAACTGTACTGAGGTAGATTGCTGGGACAACAGGATGGTTGGTGGAGAATACAAAGAACGGGCTGACAGGCTGCTGAATCTCAAGTTGTCCTCTGAAGAGTGTAGTGACCTGGCCGCTACATCGCAATAAGATAGGCTGGAAACCAGGGTTTCCATCACAACATCAACGGTCGCGGGTGATGGGCCATGTCATGGATCTTCCTCCATTGATCCCCAAAACAGTGCTCTATGGTCTCTAGTTGAGGTAGAGGGTGCTTCTGGTGATGACAGTTGCGATTGCATGGTCAATCCCTGGGGAAATGCCATATTTTCGTCCCCTTGGATGTACCTATAGAGGAAGGTAGGGATTTGGTGGACCTCACACTTTGGAAGTATAAGTTTGATGCACCTCGTTCTTTCTCTATCCCTTGACTCGGAGGACCGAGGGGAGGGTTCCAACGCTGAGTCGTACTGTGCTTCAGAATATAAGAAGTAGAATTGTTTGATCTCTATCCAAACCTTCCTAGAATTCTTCTTATGGCTGTGACGACCCTCCTTCCTTCCCCTAGATGGCTCTTCAGGACAGGGTAGATTTTTGAAACGAGGAGATCCTTCAGTCGTACTGGTGCTGAGGCGGAGAGGATTTCCTCTTGAGTAAGCTAGGGTGTGAGGAGCACCAGGATAGATATCAAAAGGGACACGGGGAGGACCTTCATGGGTAGTGCTGGAGCAGGTAAGACCTATACTGGAGCTGGTGGGAGCATTGGGAGGATCTCCATGTTTATTTACCTTGGTGACAACAGTTTGAGAAGGTCCTTGTACTTGTCGAGCTGAACATGCGTAGGACCTCTGTGTTGGGCACTGTTGATGTGAAGCTAACCTCCACACCTTTTATTTTCAGGGTGAGGACTTTATCTAGCTTCTACGAGGACATGGGTATCCCCCCCATTGTTGGAGAGTGACCTGATGTGCGACATTCCCACACTCTCGGTCTATGGTAGGAGGAATGAATCCATACCCGATGTAGTGAGAACGGGAGAGACTACCATACAGGTCATCACCAATGTGATGAGAACCCTCATTTAGATTGAAGGTGGCATGGGGAGGCCCACCATGCTGAGCCTAGAAGCAGGGATGTTCTGATTTATCCATGGTAGCGGTACGGGGAGGACCTCCGTACTAGGCGTCATTGTCACGAGTTAGTCCGCGACGACCACTACCTATGCCGACGAACTAGAGAGTTGACCCAGCCTTCCAGTAGGGAGGTAGGGGCCTCGGTCCAGGTCGGTTGTATAAATGCCCCTTCTCAGCATACACATGGAGCTGGTGATACACGTTGGTGGTGGATCAGGACACTGTATCCACTGACAATGATGCCCCTTGGCAGGCATCCTCTTCTGCTCGCGCTCGATGCTAGGGTCGGGTTAGATAGACCTGGGCTAGTGGTACATGTACATGGCTTACCTGCTCCTCACCCTGTAAGGATGGGTGGCGGTGCTGGCGCAGCCTTGCGGGAGATCTTTCTGGGAGACCCCAGAATGGGACCCTTATCAGGCTGTCCCAAACATCCCCTACCTCATTGGTTAGGGGAGGGAGTCGTCGAGGCAATCCTGGAAGTGGTTCCCGAAACAATTAAACATTGGGGTGGGGAGAAGTGGCTCCATGCGCGACCCTTAGGGGAGACTGTGGTGATGAGACGCTGACGAATCTAGATCCCGGCAGGCCATATCTCTTGTCGAGATAATAACAACCTCCTCGTACCGGCTTATGAGGTCATTAATCACCTTCCACTGAATAGATTCAGATGGGGAGATGAGGCGTGGGAGCCCCACAATTATCCGTGTAGTGGCCGTTGTGGAAGCGCTGGGGCCATGCAGTACTGACGCGTTGGTACTGCCCCTACCCCTACGTCGATGGGCAGGCGATGATCGGGTTCCTGGCATAGAAAATTGGTTCCTGGAAATTAGGGAGATTAACTCATTAGTGTTGAAATAAAAATTAATCGACAACCAGTGCCACAACCGAATTCTGTCTTCCATAAACGGTAAGAGGGATCCACACCGACAACGTCGCAGATCTGAATGTTCAACATTTTAACTGCCCCAACTTCTGGTGAGTTTTACACCAGGCCCACTATTTTCATGGCAAGACCTGGTTCCAGATGACTAGATCTGGTGACATGCTAATCCACCGATTCCTCTAATGCTACTAATCTCCACATTGAGGAGAATAAATTCACGTCGGGTTCACAATTTCTATTTCTGATGATTTCCCCGGGGCATGCGCATTCGTCTATGAGGACACGCTACTCTATTTCCTTTCATTTCCACTTTCCAAAGGCGGGAAAAATCCATCGCTTATTCAGGGACGTATGCTCTTTCATCGAAATGGGATGATGCGATGTCGGTCTCTCCTTCTTTGGATTCCTCTTCAGAATTAATCACCTAGTCCGGGTCTCCCTTATACATTAAGATGTTTTTTGTGAATGTATTCCCAGTGCCATATCTTCATGGATTCCGATTAATTATGTTTCTTCTGTCAAGAAATTCTGAAGGGTCAAGTCAGGGATGTAACCTTCAGTCGGGGGAGTAGTCACATTGGGCATCACTGGCGTGTCTAGATGATGGGACAGTAGCACATCTCTCTTCTATCCCTTATTATAGTGCTTCCCAAGGGAAAAGAATCCTGAGGCTTCCCACGTTGAATGTGAGGAATCGTATGCCATAGGCACGTCTCTTGTAACATCCCGGGCCTAGGTGCCTCGCAACGGGTGCCCTGAGCCTGGTTCGCCACATGAACTCAAGTGAATTTCCCCAAATGCTAGAGGCTGCTGACTAGCAGCGAGGGCCTAGGTCTGATAGTGGGGAAACTATGCCCTCATTTTGTCAAAGTGTAGCGCAGTGGAATTTAAATAAAACATACAACAAACAGTGGAAGCCGTAATCCATACACAACTGAAATAAACTACAGCAGTGGATATAACCAACTTTATAAATATAAATGATGATTCGACAAGTTTCAAGTTCTATGAAAACATCCAGAACATGTCATACATCTATACAGTTCTACAATATACAGAGTGCAGCAAAACAAGCAAAACAGCTGGCAGCAGCATCGCGAGACTAGGCTCGGTCCCATGCCCTCCTACTCCAAAAAAACAGTCATGTACCTGTATAGGGACTCTTGCACCTATGTACATATGTAGAAACGTAATCCGTTTGGGAAGAAAAGCGTGACCCAAACAGGGTGTGAGAAATCTATCTCAGTAGGCACCCACCAAAGGCTCGTGCCCAACTGCGTGTAAGCATGCGACGGTAGTGTGCAGTAGTGAAATGAAATAATGTAAGTAGTACTCAAAAGTAACAACTAATAGTTATATTTACTTTTTTAAATTTCATTTAATCCATTTAATACAAGAAATAACCAATGCGCATTTCTACGTAAACAGTCCACGTCCTCAGACAAACAAAACCTTACCCTCAGGTAAGCAGAACCCAACTCGCAGGTAACTACCCTCAGGCGTAACAGAATTTTTCCCTCAGGCGTAGGTAGTCTCACCCACAGGCACATAGTCTATTTCCCTCAGGCACGGAAGAAGTTTCCCTCAGGCCGAAGTAACTACTGCCCTCAGGCTAAACAGTGTAGTGCCCACAGGCTAATCACAACAATGCCCTCAGTCTAAACAGGTTTTCGGGCCATTCCCGACATACCAAATTGTAGTAAACAAGCAATTCCTCTCTAGAAAATTCTACAATTACTACATTAAAGGCATACCCTCGGGTATCCTGGCTAAACAGCTAAACAGTGAAACACACCCCTGGGGTGGTTCCGGATCCAAGCAACGATCCCAAACAGCATTTTATTATCACAATTGAATCACCTATGCAAATCCAAGCATTAAATATAGCCACGGCCTCAGCCACACGACACCCCAAAATGGGTTCATTGCACAAAAACGCACAAAAATGCATGAAAGTTGGAAAATACACACAAATCCAACTACCTTATACGCCAACGATCGTTATACCCAAACGTCGACTCCAGAAACGCCAAATAATGGTGTAGATCTGATGAAGAACAAAACACATTCAAACATAAATAACTTCTGTTAGGGGAATAATTGGTAATAACGGCGTAAGGAGGAGAAAGGGCTTACCTGTGCAGTTCCAACGAGATCGTATGAAGCTGAATCAGATTCCAGACGAACACCTGGCAGATCTTCAAAGGTTCGGTTGTCCTCCTTGGCTCCAAAATGGCTCAAATGACTCCTCAACCAAATGAGGAGGCTACTGCCTATTTTAAGCCGAAAAAACAAAGTACACGGCGTGTACTTATGAGTAGACGGCATTTACTTCTTTCATTTAACTGTTCATTTGGCGGCACCGCCACACTGTTCACCCGTCAACCTAAGTACACGACATGTACTTCTGAGTACACGGTGTGTACTGTCGCCCAGCAGGCGGCGACTCCACCACCTTACTATTCAAGCCTACTGACTGACTACACAACGTGTAATGTACCACTACATGGCGTGTAGTCGGTTCCTACACCCCTCGTCGCCGACAAGGCTACACGTCCTGTGTACTCATCCCAACATGGCCAAAAGAACATGGCGTGTGGAAAAGGTACATGGCGTGTAGTTTCGAAAATTTTCATTTTCCCCCATTTTCCATATTTTCTCAAAAACACTTAAGGAAAAGGTAAAAGAAGAAGCTCGTACCTCAAAAATACGAACCGGGTTCTTACAAACTTCCCCCTTATATCAATTCATCCCTGAATTTCCCTTCCAAGGGTGTCAAAGATAAAGCTCAAAATAGCTCTGGCCAGTGAGTACGTACGTCGGCCTCCCGCTCCCAGGTCTCATCCTACACTCAGCCATGCTGCCATAACACCCGTACGAGAGGAACTGGCCGGCCTCAGAGAACCTTCATGCTCCTGTCAACGATACGGATCAGATGCTCCTCAAAGGACGCATCATGCTGAAGCTCAACCTCCTTAGGATGAATAGTGTGAGATGGGTTTGAATGGTAGCAAAGCAACTGAGACACATGGAAGACGTCGTGCACGGCTCAGTACTGTTGTAGTAACTGCAACCGATAGGCAACCAGTCTGACTCTCTCCAGAATCTTGAAAGGCCCCACATACCTCGGTGAAAGCTTACTCTGTCTCCTGATCCGCTTGTGTCCCAGCCTCGGCAAATCATGTAGAAAAACCTGATCCCCGACCACGAACTCCAAAGGTCATCTGTGGCGATCAACATAAGACTTATAACGAGACTGCGCAGTAGCCATCCGCTTACAAATCAACTGGACCTTCTTAGATGTATCCTGCACGAGCTGTGGCCCCAGTAAATCTACCTCACCTGCCTCTAACTAGCTCAAAGGTGATCAGCATGGCCTACCATATAAAGCCTCGTATGGTGCCATCTCAATAGTTGCCTGAAAAATATTGTTATAGGAAAACTCGACTAAGGGTATATGCTTCTCCCAAGATCCCCCAAATTCTAGGATGCATGCGCGCAGCATGTCCTCTAGCACTTGTATCATCCGCTTTGACTGGCCATCTGTCTGTGGGTGGTATGCTATGCTAAGAAGCACCTATGTACCTAGCACCCTCTGAAAACTCTTCCAGAAATAAGATTTAAAGCTAGCGTCCCTATCTAAAATGATAGAATGGGGGACCCCGTGAAGACATACGATCTCTCATATATACAACCTTCTTAGCTCATCCACACCGAAGGTCTCCTTGATCGGCAAAAAGTGATCTACCTTCATGAGTCTGTCCACAACAACCCACACGGTGTCATTGCGACGAGGTGACCTCGGCAAACCAGTCACGAAATCCATCGCGACATCATCCCATTTCCACTCTGGAATGGGTAACTGTTGTAACAGTCTTGCTGGTCTCTGATGCTCTGCCATCACCTGCTGACAGGTAAAACATCTCGTATCAAACCCAGCTATCTCTCTCTTCATACCCGGCCACCAGTACTAACGTCTCAAGTCTCGGTACATCATGGTAACCCTGGGATGAACTGCCCAAGCTGAAGCTTGAAACTCCCGCATCAGCTCCGCGCGTATATCCTCTGGAACCCATACTCGTCCATGGAAATGAAAAACCTCATCATCACCTATCGTCCAACCAGGAGGAGGGTCCTCCATTGACACTTACTCCCGTAGAACAAGGCCTTCTGAATTAGATAGCTACCTCATCCTCACTCTATCCAGGAGGGTAGAAGTAACAACTAACGAGGAAAGATAAGTCTTCCCCTGACTGTCATGCACCTCCAGATGCATCTCAGAGAACAAATCCATAAGCTGCCACTCACCACTGGCCTCCTGCACCTCCTATATCAGAGTCTTCCTACTCAGTGCATCAGCTACTACATTACTTTTACCAGGTGTATAGGCAAGCTCAAAATCGAAGGACTGTAGGTACTCGACCCACCTTCTCTGCCGTAGATTCAGGTCAGGCTGTGTAAAGATATACTTGAGGCTTTTGTGGTCAGTGAAAGCCACAAAATGATCTCCCAACAGATAATGTCTCCAACAATGCAACACATTCACAACTGTAGCCAACTCGAGATCAAGTGTTGGGTAATTCCTCTCATGTGGCCTCAACTACTGAGACCCGTATGTGACAACTCGGTTTCACTGCATCAAAACGACTCCTAGTGTAACACCCCGAGCTTCCACGATACGTTTCTCATTCAATAATGCAATAGCTTGCATTGTACGCAACTTCGAGTTCTAAAACACCGTGACTAATCAAAGTAGCTGTTATGAATAGTAATAACCACTTTTTAAAATTATAGAAATCTTATATTTCAAAATGGACTTCATTTTTGGATTCGGAATATCGAAATTAGCCTATGTTGAATTTTTGGTATTTTTCTGAGAACTTCTAATTTTTATGAATAGTGAAAAATACTTTAAAACTACCTTTTTAATCAAAATAATTTATTGTGATAAATTATACTATTTAGTGGTTTTAAGGTATAATTAGAATATATTTTTACCATTTTATCCAATGGTGGTCATTGGAATTAATTTAACATTGAAATTGGACATAAACAATTGCCAATCTTTTGATATAAATTGTTTCTTAAAAACACGCTATTTGTCGTAACAGCGGGAATTAATTATAAAATTAATTAATGAAACTTATATGTTTGTAATTTTGTAAAATAGACATCATTTTTGAATTCGGAATATCAATTATAGCTTAGGGTGAAATTTTGGCCTTGTTCTGAAAAACTTCAATTTTTGATGAATAGTGAAACCACTAAGTGGTAGTTAAATAACTGATTTTTCGTTTAAATGAAATATTACCACTTCTGTGATTTGATTTTCAAAAATCCGACATACATGGTTGTCATTAAGAAGTAAAATTTGGTTCAATGAGATTAAAATAATTTTTTGGTGAATAGTATCTTTTAAGTTCTTAATCGCGATTAGAGGTAATTAGTGTAGTTTAAGGTACAAATAATGTTTTAATAATATGAGATGAGCATGAAACTTTTCCTACTCCTATTTGATGAGTCATGGCCGACCACGACAACCCATGGGTCAACTTGGGGACCCCATGGAGCCACTTTAGTTGGAAAATGACATTAATATATATTTATTTAATGTTAAAATTAAATTGACACAAACATGAGTTATTTTACTAAAATAGTTTTTAAGTGGGGTTACACAAGTCCAAATTTTGACTATAAATATTCATTAGAAAGCTAAAAAGATTTAATACATCATAGTATTTGTTTTATAATTTTTATACATTAAATAAATTAAATTATGTATGACATCATTATGATGCAGCGATGACCTCATTATTTAACAATTTAAATAAAATTAGAAGATAATGAAAAATCCAAGGCTTACACTTGTCCAAAGCCTATTGGATGAGGAGATTTCGAAACCTTATCACCTTAGACTTGAATTATATGAGTGTGGGACCTTTAGAATCCGAAAAGCATTGTGAAATAATATAACATTTCAATCTTTCCAAAAGTGCCCCTCCTCTCCACTTATAAAAGGCCCCCACCTCTCCCACCTCATTTACACTTTTAAGCCATTTGGCTCGGCCAACCTCTGCCCAAATACTCTCCCAACTTCCCCCTCTTACTCCTAGAAGCCTTACGTTGGGCAGAACTCTTCCCAAGGAAGCCTTTGGCTCAAATCAAAAAGAGTTACCCGATTTTGAGGTAATGTCTTCTCTAATGTTGTTTTGTTTTATTTTTCTTCTCCAAACCCCTAAAATCTTTTTATCCATTTCTTTTGTAACAACAACAGTATACTCAATATTCTAGGATGTTGTTATAAGAAGTATTCGAGCTACACTTACACACACCTACATCTAATGGTTAAAGAACATACGGTTTCTATGGATGGCGAATTTCTGCCTCACGAAACGATGATTGTTCAACACTCATATAACACCTTCAAAGGTGGCCATTAAGATGTAACTATTTTAATATATGATATATAATATGTTTATGTTTTACTTATGCTTCTGTATTTCTCATTTATGGCATACTTTATGATTTCCATTATGTGTAAAACGTGATAATTTCATTTTAGGAAGTGCGGACTACCGCCCCCTCAAAGTGATTTGAATCGTTAATGCCATACGTGGGATGTATAAAGGATGGAGTAAATGGTATTATACACTATATTATACTGGAATTATATTATACATTTATATCATTATGATTTAGTTCCATTAAATATGAAATTGAAATGAAATTAGCGTTCATGCGTACGTACGGCTTACCGTCTCCATGAACGGTGCATTTCATTTCTTACCTCTAAATGTTATGTAATATTATAAATGAATGTATATACTGGATATATAAGATATATATGACATATAAATCATGAATATAATTCTGGATATAATGGATATTCTACCACATGAACAACTTGTAATTATAAGAATTTTATTTTTGACTCAAGTACCAAAGATCGACAAAACGACCGTTATTAACTTGAATAATTACATAATATTCATAACATTGTAATAAGTGATATAAAAAGGATAAGGAAATTGAAAATGGTTCTTAATAAGGTAGATATTATCTCTAGTTTATTATTCAGGAGTTTAAAGAACGGTTGAGTCAAGTCGGACACAAGGTAAGGGAATTTCTTAACCCAATTTTCATTCTTTGGGTTAATCTCCTACTTTCAAATTATGTCATGATATTATTATGTCCTATATTTTATTTGTACATTATTTATGTGTACTTATAGTGAATACACATTATAGATGTACTTTATTTAAAAAATGATCTTTTTAAGGACTTCATCTCAATCCCCTTTCATTGAGGCATATTTGGTTTTATACAAAACATTCTTTTATACGGTGTATAAACCCCTTTGACTTTTACGTTTATTCAAAAGGAATATTTTTTATACGAAGTGTTTCACTAAACGACAAAAAGGGAATGTTTTTCTTTCCGTACTTATGCGGTGACAACGACTTCTCAGCTGCCGTGACCATTATTTGAGTTTCGGCTTCCTCTACAAGCCATCACTTTTTTTAATGAAAAATAAATAAAAAGTTTTAACTTTCTTTTATTTTGGTATTGAAAATGGTTTGGAAAGAATTTTTATTATATCAATGTGTTGTATTTATATTTTGTGATTGAAATGTGTAAATTTTATGTTACTTTTATGCATGTTTTATGTGATACGATTATGTTATGGTTTATGATATGTTTAAACCTATTCATATGAGGAATGCATTGGACTTAATAAGTGACGAGTGGAGCCCGCTATAGCTCCTCGATGCATCGGAAGGTCTCATGAGACAAACTAGTGTCTTGGCACGAGGCCTTGACAAAATCTTATTTGTGGTCTTGTCACGAGGCCTTGACTACGTGGTTATGATAGTCTGTCATTATGCATTCCATCATTATGAAAGTGGTTATTGATATTGCATGTGATTATTCGACCAGTAGAATATCCATGTAAAGAAGTAAATGTCATTATTCTCATTTTACCTTTGCCATATTATGTTGATGTTAAAGTTTAAAAGGAATTTGTTTTAGTTATACATTGCCTTAAATGTTTATGTTTATTTATGAAAGCTTCCGCAATATTGTTACCCTTACTGAGCATCTGAGCTCACCCCTTTCAATGTTTTAATATTTTCCAGGATGTGAAGAAGTATTTTATGAATGACCTGCAGGGATAGTAAGAAGAGGATATTAGTGTGGACTATGAAGACTTTGTTATTAGTTTCTCACTTTATGATGTAATGTAACATTTATGAATGTTTCTAGTGTTTCCAAGGCTACTAAACTAATCGGTCTTTCGAGAATTGATCTTTTGTGATCATGACAATGTTACGAAGTAACGTACCGGCTCTGGGTAGCTGGGGTTGGGGCGTTACAGTTGGTATCAGAGGCAGTTTAGTACTAACCTTGGAAGCTAGATTTAGATAAACTCTGATTAGAGAACATAGCCCAAAGATAGACTTTGAGGATTAGTATAGAAGAACTTCCTAGAATTTTGGTATTATAGAGATGTTATGAGTTTTCCGAGCAATACATCTCTGTCTGGATACGAGCAGGTAGAGGCGGCTCTGGCACAGATGTACCTAGGGGTAAAACCCGAAAACACCGCTTTGAGCTAGACTCGAACGGGAACTGGTGCACGGCAACGAGCCTTGCTGCACTCTTGGTTACGACACTCCCAGGGGATATGCTTAGGATAATTCTCATTTTCTTTACAAACCACTATGAAGGGTTATGAGTATATACTTACTCAAAGGAAACATTTCTTTTTATGATTATGTATTATATCCATAAATAGTTCAATTTATGTAAAGTATTTTACAAGTATGGAATTATGTATTTTGATTCATAAACTAATCTAGTTTATGCCATTGTTTATAAATGGCGCCTAGTGGAAGGAATGGAAACCGTATCAATGCACGAACTCCGTGTAGGGCTTGCCCTCCTGCTCAAGATAATTATTGTGGATCTGGAGATACAACTGGTGTTGATCAACTTATTACCATACTGGGACAACTCACTCAGGTTATGAATAATAACCTTACTCGTATGGATCACCCTGATCCGCAACGTGGAGGATCAATGTTAGACTGCTTCATGAGGCAACAACCACCAACCTTTAATGGGAGTACAAATCCTATAGTAGCTGAGCAATGGATAAACTCCTTAGAGAAAATATTCCATGCCTTGGGGAGTAGCGAAAGGGAGAAAGTTGTCATGGCAGTTTACCGCCTCACTGGAGATGCCGATCAGTGGTGGTCGCTGATTCAAAAAACAAAGGAAGATGATGACGT
This sequence comes from Viscum album, assembly GCA_963277665.1. Classification (NCBI taxonomy): domain Eukaryota; kingdom Viridiplantae; phylum Streptophyta; class Magnoliopsida; order Santalales; family Viscaceae; genus Viscum; species Viscum album. The sequence continues at coordinate 1,153,297,243 of OY728155.1, read as the reverse complement.
ATCGAATATGGAATGGAGGGAGTTCAAAGATCTGTTTTTAGAAAAATATTTTCCTCGTGACCATCGAGCAGATATGGAAAGGCAATTTTTGAGTCTGAGGCAGAAGGAGGATGAGAATGTCGCAAAGTATGAGGCTAACTTTACAAGGTTAGCGAGGCATGTTTCCGATTATATACGTAACCCAAGGAGTAAGATTGATCGTTTCTTTGATGGGTTAAAACCATTTCTCCGTCGAGATTTAGTATCACAATCCTTTTCATCATACGAAGATATTGTCTCGTGTGCTATCAAGACAGAAAAGGAATTCTCTAAGTCTTATGACAACAAAGTAAAGCAAGAAAAGAAGAGAATGGTGGAACAAGAGACAGATAAAGGGAAAAAGGGAAAGAAGGATTTTCCATTATGTGATAATTGTGGGAAGAATCACCCTGGTACTTGTCTAAAAGGAATGGGAGTTTGTTATAAATGTGGAGAAAAGGGTCACCAGGCTCGTGATTGCAAGGGAAAGAAAGAGGCTATCAAAGTTGAATGCTATAATTGTAGAGAAATGGGTCATTATGCAAATGAATGCCCTAAGCGTCAGAGAAACTTACCTCAGAAAAGGCCAAGGGATCAAGGACAATATTATGCTGTTACTACAGTTGAAGCAGAATAACTAATGTATTCGTGCTTTTGGACTCAAGGATTATATTCTGGTTATAAGAATAATGTGATATATATATATGGATTGTACTGCAGTACTTGATGATTTCAGTAAGGTTTTAATATGATTAAGGTAATCATATTTTTATTATGTGACAATAAAAGAAACTTTTCTTTGTTTGGGGAATCTGATGTTACAATTGATTTTGAAATTTAGAGACCTTTTAGAGAAAGTCTGGACGAAGGTATTTTGGATAACTATTAAGGTTGGAATGGATTAAGTTGAACCATGGATAGTATTGTTTATGGTTAAAGAATTTCTGAATATTATTTTTGGAATATTATAATACTATAGTTTTAGGAAAAGGACAACCTGCAGGGTGGGGAGTAACCCATCGCGTCGGAAAAAGCTGCAGGAATCGAACCCACAACCATAGTGCGACAAGCCATTATTTCCTACCACTAGCCTACAGGAAGTCCCTGGTTATTACAAAATAGTTTTACTAATCTAAATTGTATGTGTTAACATTTTGAACCTTATACAATTAGGATAAATAGAATATTTTTGAGTTCCGTTACCATTTGGAGTAAAAGTGGGGTTTGTGGTAAAAATTTATTAACGAATGAAATTATACATAACAAGTATGTATACTCCCTTATGTTCTTAGTAAATCTCCTAAATAAATTCCTCAACATTATAAAAGGTAACTTAAAACAAAAATTTTGTCGGTTAACTTTTCCAACTAGGGATTCAATGACCGTTTAACCAATCACAAGTTTGTGATTTTCTTGTGGTTAAAATTTCTCCTAATCCTGTTTTCTATAACTCTCCATCAGACCATGATGGTTTGTTTCTCCTCCATATCCATATTTTCATATAATCCTAGAATGGTCTATATCGGGTGAACTTTGTACTTATCCTGCTTTCTTTTAATGTTATATATTTATTAACCTTATTTCTGTTGTGGGTTTTCCTCAAAGGTATTTTCTCTTTTCAACGTTTTATTTTCAAAGAAAAATTTCAAATTGCGAGGACGCAATTTATTTAAGGAGGGGAGAATGTAACACCCCGAGCTTCCACGATACGTTTCTCATTCAATAATGCAATAGCTTGCATTGTACGCAACTTTGAGTTCTAAAACACTGCGACTAATCAAAGTAGCCGTTATGAATAGTAATAACCACTTTTTAAAATTATAGAAATCTTATATTTCAAAATGGACTTCATTTTTGGATTCGGAATATCGAAATTAGCCTATGTTGAATTTTTGGTATTTTTCTGAGAACTTCTAATTTTTATGAATAGTGAAAAATACTTTAAAACTAATTTTTTAATCAAAATAATTTATTGTGATAAATTATACTATTTAGTGGTTTTAAGGTATAATTAGAATATATTTTTACCATTTTATCCAATGGTGGTCATTGTAATTAATTTAACATTGAAATTCGACATAAACAATTGCCAATCTTTTGATATAAATTGTTTCTTAAAAACACGCTATTTGTCGTAACAGTGGGAATTAATTATAAAATTAATTAATGAAACTTATATGTTTGGAATTTTTTAAAATAGACAAAATTTTTGAATTCGGAATATCAATTATAGCTTAGGGTGAAATTTTGGCCTTGTTCTGAAAAACTTCAATTTTTGACGAATAGTGAAACCACTAAGTGGTAGTTAAATAACTGATTTTTCGTTTAAATGAAATATTACCACTTCTGTGATTTGATTTTCAAAAATACGACATACATGGTTGTCATTAAGAAGTCAAATTTGGTTCAATGAGATTAAAATAATTTTTTGGTGAATAGTAACTTTTTAGTTCTTAATCGCGATTAGAGTTAATTAGTGTAGTTTAAGGTACAAATAATGTTTTAATAATATGAGATGAGCATGACACTTGTCCTACTCCTATTGGATGAGTCATGGCCGACCAAGACAACCCATGGGTCAACTTGGGGACCCCATGGAGCAACTTTAGTTGGAAAATGACATTAATATATATTTATTTAATGTTAAAATTAAATTGACAAAAACATGAGTTATTTTACTAAAATAGTTTTTAAGTGGGGTTAAACAAGTCCAAATTTTGACTATAAATATTCATTAGAAATCTAAAAAGATTTAATACATCATAGTATTTTTTTTATAATTTTTAGACATTAAATAAATTAAATTATTTATGACATCATTATGATGCAGCGATGACCTCATTATTTAACGATTTAAATAAAATTAGAAGATAATGAAAAATCCAAGGCTTAAACTTGTCAAAAGCCTATTGGATGAGGAGATTTCGAAACCTTATCACCTTATACTTGACTTATATGAGTGTGGGACCTTTAGAATCCGAAAAGCATTGTGAAATAATATAACATTTCAATCTTTCCAAAAGTGCCCCTTCTCTCCACTTATAAAAGGCCCCCACCTCTCCCACCTCATTTACACTTTCAAGCCATTTGGCTCGGCAAAACTCTGCCCAAATACTCTCCCAACTTCCCCCTCTTACTCCTAGAATCCTTACTTTGGGCAGAACTCTTCCCAAGGAAGCCTTTGGCTCAAATCAAAAAGAGTTACCCGATTTTGAGGTAATGTCTTCTCTAATGTTGTTTTGTTTTATTTTTCTTCTCCAACCCCCTAAACTCTTTTTATCCATTTCTTTTGTAAAAACACCAGTATCCTCAATATAATAGGATGTTGTTATAAGAAGTATTCGAGCTACACTTACACACACCTACATCTAATGGTTAAAGAACATACGGTTTCTCTGGATGGCGAATTTCTGCCTCACGAAACAATGATTGTTCAACACTCATATAACACCATCAAATGTGGCCATTAAGATGTCACTATTTTAATATATGATATATAATATGTTTATGTTTTACTTATGCTTCTGTATTTCTCATTTATGGAATACTTTATGATTCCCATTATGGGTAAAACGCGATAATTTCATTTTAGGAAGTGCGGACTACCGCCCCCTCAAAGTGATTTGAATCGTTAATGCCATACGTGGGATGTATAAAGGATGGAGTAAATGGTATTATACACTATATTATACTGGAATTATATTATACATTTATATCATTATGATTTAGTTCCATTAAATATGAAATTGAAATGAAAGTAGCGTTCATGCGTACGTACGACTTACCGTCTCCATGAACGGTGCATTTCATTTCTTACCTCTAAATGTTATGTAATATTATAAATGAATGTATATACTGGATATATAAGATATATATGACATCTAAATCATGAATATAATTCTGGATATAATGGATATTCTACCACATGAACAACTTGTAATTATAAGAAGTTTATTTTTGACTCAAGTACCAAAGATCGACAAAACGACCGTTATTAACTTGAATAATTACATAATATTCATAACATTGTAATAAGTGATATAAAAAGGATAATGAAATTGAAAATGGTTCTTAATAAGGTAGATATTAACTCTAGTTTATTATTCAGGAGGTTAAAGAACGGTTGAGTCAAGTCGGACACAAGGTAAGGGAATTTCTTAACCCAATTTTCATTCTTTGGGTTAATCTCCTACTTTCAAATTATGTCATGATATTATTATGTCCTATATTGTATTTGTACATTATTTATGTGTACTTATAGTGAATACACATTATAGATGTACTTTATTTAAAAAATGATCTTTTTAAGGACTTCGTCTCAATCCCCTTTCATTGAGGCATATTTGGTTTTATACAAAACTTTCTTTTATACGGTGTATAAACCCCTTTGACTTTTACGTTTATTAAAAAGGAATATTTTTTATACGAAGCGTTTTACTAAACGACAAAAAGGGAATGTTTTTCTTTCCGTACTTATGTGGTGACAACGACTTCTCAGCCGCCGTGACCATTATTTGAGTTTCGGCTTCCTCTACAAGCCATCACTTTTTTTAATGAAAAATAAATACAAAGTATTAACATTCTTTTATTTTGGTATTGAAAATGGTTTTGAAAGCATTTTTATTATATCAATGTGTTGTATTTATATCTTGTGATTGAAATGTGGAAATGTTATGTTTCTTTTATGCATGTTTTATGTGATACGATTATGTTATGGTTTATGATATGTTTAAACCTATTCATATGAGGAATGCATTGGACTTAATAAGTGACGGGTGGAGCCCGCTATAGCTCCTCGATGCATCGGTAGGTCTCATGAGACAAACTAGTGTCTTGGCACGAGGCCTTGAAAAAATCTTATTTGTGTTCTTGGCACGAGGCCTTGACTACGTGGTTATGATAGTCTGGCATTATGCATTCCATCATTATGAAAGTGGTTATTGATATTTCATGTGATTATTCGACCAGTAGAATATCCATGTAAAGAAGTAAATGTCATTATTCTCATTTTACCTTTGCCATATTATGTTGATGTTAAAGTTTAAAAGGCTTTTGTTTTAGTTATACATTGCCTTAAATGTTTATGTTTATTTATGAAAGCTTCCGCAATATTGTTACCCTTACTGAGCATCTTAGCTCACCCCTTTCAATGTTTTAATATTTTCCAGGATGTGAAGAAGTATTTTACGAATGACCTACAGGGATTTTCAGAAGAGGATATTAGTGTGGACTATGAAGACTTTGTTATTAGTTTCTCACTTTATGATGTAATGTAACATTTATGAATGTATCTAGTGTTTCCAAGGCTACTAAACTAATCGGTCTTTCGAGACTGGTCTTTTGTGATCATGCCAATGTTACGAAGTAAAGTACCGGCTCTGGGTAGCTGGGGTCGGGGCGTTACACCTATCCCAATCCTTGATTCATCACAGTAAACTGTATAGCTCTTCCACTTCTCTAGGAGTATCAGGATTGTTGCTGATGTCGACCTTCCCTTCAGGTCCTGAAAAGCTACCTCACAAGCTTCCGACCAAATGAACTTCACACCCTTCTTAGTTAGACCTATCAATGGTGCTGCAAAGCCAGAGAAGTCCTGTATGAAGCATCTGTAGTAACATGATATCCCTAAGGAACTCCGTATCTCAAACACGTTCTTAGGATGCTCCCAGGAAACTACTGCTCTCACATTCTCTGGGTCTACTACAACTCTTTCCTGAGAGATAATGTGACCCATGAAGTGAATCTGGTCCATCTAAAAGTGGCACTTTGAGAGCTTAGCATATAGCCGATGCTCTCTCAGTGTACTCAATATGATACCAAGGTGGGTGGCATGGTCGTGTCGAGTGTGAGAGTACACCAAGATGTCGTCCATGAATACTAAAACAAATGAATCAAGATACGGATGGAACACACGATTCATCAGAGCCATGAAAACTTCTGGTGCGTTTGTGAGTCCGAACGACATAACCATATTCTCATATAGACCATACCTGCTCCTGAAAGATGTGAGAGGTATATCAAATGGTCTAATGCGTAGATGATGATATACGGATCTAAAGTCAATCATCGAGAACACTCGTGCTCCACGAAGCTGATAAAATAAATCATCAATCCTCAGTAAGGGATATTGATTCTTAGCTGTCAACTGGTTCAGATTCCGATAATCCACGCAAAGTCTAAGCGTATCGTCTTCCTTCTTTGCAAAAAGGACCAGAGAACCCCAAGGAGAAGTACTGGGTCAGATAAAACCCTTCACTTGTAGCTCATATAACTACCTCTTGAACTCCTGAAACTCAAGCATGGCCATCCTATAAGGAGGAATGGACATTGGTGCTGCTCCTGGAACTAGCTCGTTAGAGAAATCCACCTCACGCACCGGAGGTAGACCTGAAAAGTCGTCTGGGAAGACATCCCTAAAACGATCAACAACTAGAGGGAAATCCGTCTGACAAGTCCCCTGGTCATCTAGATATAAGCTCGCAATCTGGGATGTGACTCCACCTCGCCCATGATGCTCTGGTCCAGCTCAACTCGCCTGAACATCCCATTCACCCTTGTATAGAAACTCTCCGCCCTCTGGTGATGTGAAACGCACCCTGCAACAATAGCAGTCTACAAAATCTTGAAAGGGAACCAACCAGTCCATCCCGAGAATGACGTCATAAGTTGTCATCTCTAAGACATAGAGGTACTAAAGGAAGTGACACCCACCAACATCAAGGGGGAACTCCTTGCACTGACGCACACCAGTCGTTCTAGTCCCCAACGGAGTGTATAGCGTCATGATATCAGAATAAGAGGAAACACCGAGCCCAAGGCTCTCCACAATGGGTATAGATATGAAACTATGCATAGAACCCGTATTAAAAAGTACTGAAGACAAGACAGAAGCTACTAGAATAGTACCTCTGACTATAGAAGGTCCGGGATCCTGCTCCTGCTGGGTCTATTTCACTGCATATGCCTGCCCAGTGCCACGGCCCGGTGACACAGCCTAGCTACCTTGACCTGTCCCGTCCTGCTGCCTCTGCGATCCTGGTGTCTAGCTACCACGACCATGACCACCATCTCCGCCTGCACGCCCTGACGTATTCCAATTCCTAGACTGGTAAGAATCCACTGGTTCTACTCCCGCACAAGGAGTCTGCACAGATCCCCTCTCACTATCCACTGGTGGAAACACCCTACAAAAGCGTTGTAGATGACCCATCTTGCCGCAAGATCAGCACTCAACTGGGTCTCGTGGACACTGCGGACTCTTTTTCCCCTCTCTGCCACACTGGTATCACCTGACCGGACCACTTTAAGAAGCTACCTGGATGGTACTGGCGCCCTGAATGAAGTCTATATGTCTCTTCCTCTTTCCAGCAAAAATATTTCCAGTAACTGGTGTGGAACCGCCCTGGCCCACACCACTTGATTCCCGTAGGTTCTTCTTTGTAATCAACGCCTGGTTCACAATCGCGTGTATAGTAGGTCACCTGAAAACATTCCCCAGTGCTCGGATGTCATACCGAATACCATCTTCAAAATGTCTAGCTCTCAGCATCTCATCACCCACCAGCAGTGGTGCAAAGCGCTGAAGCTCCATAAAATGAGAAGAATAGTCCATCACTAATATAGCACCTTACTGCAGATTCATGAACTCTCGAGATCTATCTGACCTCAGCGTATCTGGAATGAAAAAGTCATAAAAGACTGACTGAAAGTCTTCCCATGTCATGTCCCTGTGATGCTCTGACTGGGTGGTAACATCCCACCACCTCTTGGCGGAATCACACAGCATGTAAGTCGCGAGCTTGACCCTCTGCCCTTTAGGCATCTCTAGATTCTCGAAAATACTCTGCATCGACCCCAGCCAAGACTCCACAGCCTATGGTCCACCATCCCTTGAAAACGTTGGCGGATGATGCTGCTGAAAGATACGCGTCAGCTCAGCCATAGATGTAGTAGCCTGCGGTGCTCCCTGAAAGGTCTGCATAAACTGTATAAAACCTTCACGGAACTGTGCCTCCATGCCTGTGTCCAGTATAACAGCTGGTGCCGCATCTGGCTCTGCTAGAGGATCCCCTGGTAGCCCATGGACCACCATCTCCAGAGTATAATTGTCGCCGCTCTCTTGGCGAACAACTCGCAGTCGTCTAGGCGGCATGAGACTACAAGGTCAAAAGAATGCCTCCGATTCAAGATTATTATGACCGAGAATTGAAGGAACCACAAAGTAAATAAGAGGAAGAAGGCATTATAAATTTGAAAAACAAGACTACACGGCGTGTACAATGACTACATGACGTGTACTTGACTTTCCTTCCCCTGCCCGGGTCCTTCTACATGGCTAAGCCACACGACTTCCGTCGAACAAAACTACACGGCGTGTATAATATTTAAACGGTGTATATGATGTTATTTTACAACTTCCCGTGCCATCTGTGACATGGCCTACTACTCAGCTTGACACTACACTGTGTGTTACACCCGCACACGGCATGTACACCACCTTCTTTTCTAGCCACACAGCTAACTCCACTGTGTCTGTCCTCGGACAAGACTATACGGCATGGCCCACAGGTGCACGACGTGTTCAGGGAGAGGTGATATCGGCCCGTGTTGTTAGTTACACGACCGAGTCCCCAGGTCACACTACACAGCGTGTTCATCAATGACACGACGTGTTCTATACAGGAGTTCACCGACCAATGTTGTGAGTTACACAGAGGGACTCCGGGTCAACACTACACGGCATGCACAAAACCACACAACATGTTTTACCCAAGACCTTCCCTACCCCGTGTCGTCACCCACACAGTTTGTGACACGGGAAGAGACTACATGGCATGTACTCCGGGTACACGGTGTGTACTCAAAAGGTTCATTTTTCTTCCCGAACAGAAGGATATACACGGCGTGTATAAAGTACTACACGACGTGTATACTGGGATTCTGGACAGTATGCCTCAGAAACTTCCCCAGAACCCAGAAAACAATGAATAACAACACCTAAGTGTCAAATTCCATCTTGTGGGGGCCCATACTCCCCACGAATCAAATTTTGACATCTTATATGTGTTATAACCAATAAACAAACAATGATCCACCAAATTCCGGTCAATGGGGGCCCATACTCCCCAAAAACCAATTTTTGGCATCCCTTCTATAAATAAGCTCAAATTAAAATACCATATCACAAGGAAAGTATTTATCATGCAGCTATCACAACATCATGCTTTATTAGCACAACAACTATCACAACAACATGCAAATTCTAATGCAACTACATGGCGTGGAAACTATGCATGGTGTGTGATATCTAGCATGTGCCTATATGATGCATGAGATGACATACCCTCATCTCATCGGGTTCCAACTCAAGGGAACCCACAGATAAAATATAAACAGCACAATCCAAGTGCGTCACCCAACGGTGAAAACATATCAATCGTAAAATTGCAAAATCAAAAGAATGCAATATATGAGGTAGACTGGATCTTCCCTGTACGTGGGTTAGATATGCCCGGGCACGGATTATTACCAACTACCGTTCCTTCCTATCCCTAACTACAGATCCAAATAGTAAGTCAAAGAAAAGAAACACCCTCTGATACCACTTTGTAACATCCCAGACCCAGGTGCCACACAACGGGTGCCCCGAGCCCGGTTTGCCACGTGACCTCAAGCACATTTCCCCAAATGCCAGAGGCTACTGACTAGAAGCAAGGGCACAGGTCTGATAGTGGGGAAACTATTCCCTCATTTTGTCAAACTGTAGCACAACGGAATTTAAATAAAATATACAACAAACAATTGAAGCAGTAAACCATAAACAACTGAAATAAACTACAGTAGTGGATATAACCAACATTATATAGATAAATGATGATGCTACATGTTTCAAGTTCTATGAAAACATCCAGAACATGTTATACATCAATACAATTCAAAAATATACAGAGTGCAGCAAAACAAGAAAAACAGCTGGCAGCGGCATCGCGAGCCTAGGCTCAGTCCCATGCCCTCATACTCCACAACAATAGTCAAGTACCTGTATAGAGACTCTTACCCCTATCTACACCTGCAGAAACATAACCTGTTTGGCCTGAAAAGCGTGACCCAAACAGGGTGTGAGAAATCTATCTCAGTAGGCACCCACCAAAGGCCCGTACCCAACTGCATGTAAGCATGCAACGGTAGTGTGCAGTAGTGAAATGAAATAATGTAATCAGTACTCAAAAGTAACAACTATCAGTTATATTTCCATTTTTAATATTCATTTAATCCATTTAATACAAGAAATCACCAAATTGCATTTCTACGTAAACAGTCCACGTCCTTAGACAAGAAAAACCTTACCCTCAGGTAAGAAAAATCAACCAGTAGGTAATTTCCCTCAGGCATAACAGAATTTTTCCCTCAGGTGTAGGTAGTGTCACCCTCAGGCAAAAAGTCTATTTCCCTCAGGCACGGAAGAATTTGCCCTCCGGCCGATGTAACTACTGCCCTCAGGCTAAACAGTGCAGTGCCCGCAGGCTAATCACAACAACGCCCTCAGGCTAAACAGGTTACTAGGCCATGCCCAACATATCAAAATACAGTAAACAAGAAATTCCTATCAAGGAAATTCTACAATTACTCCATTAAAGGCATACCCTTGGGTATCCTGTCCAAATAGCTAACCAGTGAAACACACCCCTGGGGTGGTTTCGGATCCAAGCAGCGATCCCAACCAGCATTTTATTATCACAATTTAATCACCTATGCAAATCCAAAAATTAAATATAGCCACGACCTCATCCACAATACACCTCAACATGGGTTTGTGGCACAAAAAATGCACAAAAAACGCACGACAGTTGGAAAATAAACACAAAGCCGCCTACCTTATACGCCAACGATCGTTATACCCGAACATCGACTCCAGAAATGCCCAAGAACGGTGTAGATATGACGAAGATCAAAACCCATTCAAACGTAAATAACTTCCATTAGGGGAAGAATTGGTAAGAATGGCTTAAAGTGGAGAAATGGCTTCCCCGTGCGGTTCCAACGAGATCGTCTGAAGCCGAATCGGATTCTAGAAGACCACCCGACGGATCATCAAAGGTCCAGCCGTCCTCCTTGGCTCCAAAATGGATCAAACGCCTCCTCTTCCAAATGAGGTGGCTACTGCCTATTTTAAGATGAAAAAACAATATACACGGCGTGTACTTCTGAGTACACGACGTGTACTTCTTTCATTTAAATGTTCATTTGGAGGCATCGCCACACTGTTCACCCATCGATCTAAGTACACGACATGTACTCTTGAGTACACAGCATATACTGTCACCCAGCTGGCGACAACTCCACCGCCTTACTATTCAAGCCTGCCGACTGACTACACGGCGTGTAAGGTACCACTACACGGCGTGTAGTCGGTTCCTACACCCCTCTTCACCGACAAGGCTACACGCCCCCTGTACTCATCCCAACACGACCAAAAGTACACGGTGTGTGGACAAGGTACACGGCGTGTAGTTTCGAAATTTATCATTTTTCCCCATTTCCATATTTTCTCAAAAACACTTAAGGAAAAGGAAAAAGAAGAAGCTCGTACCTCAAAAATAAGAACCGGGTTTTTACATCCCTGAGGTTTTCCTCAGCTTCTCATGTTTAACAAAGAGTATACCATGAGTTTAACGTCTAACAAAGATGGATCAGACTGATCGGAACACTAACTTCATTGGATCAGATGAGTGTAACCCCTAGAGGGTACACTGATGTAGGGGGGTGAGTTGACATGACCTCACCAGGATGCGGTGGCTCGGGTAAGAATCAATATGAATGGAGTGTTGAATGAAGTGGATGGTTAATGGGATGGAACTCCCATGAGGATGACGATGATGTTGGGCTTGAGCCTCAAAGTGACTTCCTATGTATCCCAGTGATATGGAATCAAAGTCCGTGTAGATCGGTGGGCTGATTGGATGCCTAAGGAGGTGGCCCATGAGAATGGATGCATGGATGGGACCTGGAGGAAGTGGAACCTCTGGGTTGGGGTATGACCTTCTCGAGACACAAAGGCTGGAAGGGAAGACCAGGAAATGGGCTTGAATTGGGGTGTACACATAGGAAAACAATCTGATGTTGTATACGGGGGCTTTAAATGTGGTTAGTAGCCCGAGTTGGTCTGACGCCACTAGGACGGACCAAAGATGTGGGTCCTAGTAAAGGGGATCACAAAAACATACCACTTATTGAGGGACACAACAACTTACCACTGTGTGGGGCGCAATGGATTAGCGCTGATTGTGGGACACAACGGCTTACCATTGTGTGGGCACAACGGCTTACCACTGACTGTGGTCTATAGTTTAACGTCACGCGGGATGGGGGTGAACCGACGTGAGGTGGTCTTGTTCGATAGGTTGTTTGGATTGAACCATAGGGAGGCTTCCTACGTACCCTGCCTTGGAAAGGATCAAATTCCACGTAGTTCGGAAGGGGTGGCATTAAGAATTATGCTCTGAGGCAGCCCAGAGTGTTGGTGAACCTGTGTGAAGGGAGTCGGGACCAATGGTTATTGGGCTTGAGCCTTTGGGAGGATTCCTACATACCTTTCCTTGGAAAGGATCAAAGTCTGCATAGTTCAGGATGGTGTGGGTCTTACACTCTAGGCTGCCCATAATGGGGCGTGTGGGGATTACACTCAAGGTTTCCAAGAAGAAGATATCATGGTCGGTGCTTACTCTATGCCTACGTGAGTCATGATCAGGGTGAAAAACAAGAGGCTTCAAATTCCTTATGATCACATCATGGATGGTGCGTTTGTGGGAGGTGAAATGGGGCATACATGTGGTTTGTAGCCCAAAAAGGAAACATTGGATTACGCGTGGTTAGCAGCCCAGGGAGTGGAGGATTGGGACTTACTTCTAGATGGAGGCCTGAATGGTGACTAAGCCTAGAGAGAGAGGGACGAGATGAAAAAATAACTTTCCCTGTCTCTACTCTTGGTCTTTGGCATGAATGAAGTGAGGAGGAGTAGATGTACTACCTCCTACAAGAAAGAATAGGGGATTACACCAGGGTGGTTTCCCTTTCCCCATGGATAGACGTCGCTCTAACAAAGAGGATCTCATTCCAGGTGAGGAAGATTTCACTCCCATAGAGACCAGTGGGCGCGTAGAATGTCCATGGTGGGGGACCCCATGTATGATGCATGAAGTGGGGCCATAGTTTAATTCCATGTTTTAAGGACAATGGTGCTTTTCAATTTAACGTTCTGCAGCTCAGACGTGGTAGGTTCACTCCACACCCCTAGGACATACATAACCGGATCCCTTTACACCATGGTGAAGGGAAGGTACCAGAAAAGCTATGACTAGGGGGTGTTGTGAGGTGATCCAATTGGGGGTCCTTGTTAGCATGGCTATGTGAAGAAGAAATAGATATTAGTATTCCGATGCGAAGAAGCATGAGGCGATGAAACACAATGTGAAACACCACCCAAGGTACTTTGAAATCGCTTCATGCAAACCTAAAGGGATGCATGGAAAGAGAGAGTGTCACTGTAGGTGTGGTGTGAAAAATAGGGGTTCGACATGGTGTTTTATGGTGTGGAAAACACTTGGAGTGCATAAGGAGGGGTGTGAGCAAGATAGAGGGGTTTGCGCACAAGACAGGAACGTGCACTCAAAAAGTGATCTCTTGCATGCAAACTCCTTTGGTTAAAGGAAATGGGTGAGGGATATGCCCAAGAGGGCCTCCCCTGAAGGAGGACCCGTAGGGGACATGTTGCAAAAAATGAAATACCTAAATGCCATGGTAGGTTTTTCACGGTCGCAGAAGAAGAGGTTTTTTTCCACCAGAGTGGCGCTTCGTCTTCTGTTACCATCCCTAAAGGGCTGGGGGATGATTCATTTTATATCCAAAGTCCTTGGAGGTGGGGCACAAAGGGGGTTGTGCGTGAAAATGGGCAGTTTTCATCTCCTTGGGCATGAAAAGGGTGCTGTGTGTACAAACTCCAGTTTGACGTTGCCTTGGGCACGCAAAGGGGCCATGTGCTCAAATGAGCGGTGGCCACGCCTTGGTCGCGCAAATCACGCCCTGTGCGTAAATGCCCATTTAACATCACCTTGGGCGTGTAAAGGGGGTATGGGGGCGCTCACCCCAAGCGCCCTTGGTCGTCCTTACCTGTGGCAGTTTTGGAGGGGTTTCTATAGAGGCATTCCCTTGCCGGTACCGTGGGCGTGCGAGATTTTGTGCCCAAGATGAGGCCAGCGTGTGTCCCCAGAATCTTGTGCGCGTGTTCCTCCCGGACCCCGGAATCTCCTCGCGCCTTCTCCAATTAATTTGTTACTCTTTTATCTGCCTCATGAAGACTTTATTTTAATTTCGGTATCAAAAATTATACTTCACCTTCTTTCATAGATTTAACTACATCTCTCGATAGTCCAAAAATGGATTCCCAAATTTATTTTATTTAATCTTCTTTTATATTTCACCCACCTTACTCTACTAATCTTATACACAATTTTGACTTAATATTTAAAATTATTCATATGTTCTATTGTAGTTTTAAGAAGATGAATAATTTTCCAGAATATATTTTGGTGATTTAATATTCAACTATAAACTTATCTTCGATTATTAATCCTTCCTTTTGAGTATTGTATATCTTGGGTTGATGTGACCCAGATTTTTGAACTCATCATTGATAGCATCCAAAGAATATTTCTTATCAAATTTTTAGTTTTCAACCTTATAGATTTATTTATTGAATATATTCATTCATATATATATATATATATTAATCCTTCTAGAAAATTGATCGATTTTACCATTTCTATGTTATTCACAACTATAACCTTATGATGCACTTAACATAGTAGTCCATGTTTATGATGTTAAAGTTATAGAATTCGATTCAAGTGAAACACCATTTTTATTTGACTCTTTCTCAGTGTCTATTTTAAGACTTATCTCACAATGCAAGAGAGTTCCAATTAAACCATCTATTATTACCATTATATTATAATTGGTATTCTAAATTATTTTCTACTTCAAATCCCAATATTTCGAGAATATATCAATGAAATTATTAATAATTTTATCATATGATAGTTATTTCTCTCTAATGAATTAATGATTATTATTAATGGTGATGAACCATTGATTCATATAAGAAAAGGTTTCAAAATGGGAGAAAAGTCAAAACTCTAATTACCAGAAGTTAACATAACGCTTTTAGTCTCTAAATATTTTGAAGTTTAAAAACAATAAAATTATAAATTCTTCCAAAATCCACATGATATTTGAAACATAAAAACCTAAATATAAATATTCCTCTGGATAGCACAAAGAATGTTATTTTCACCCAGAAGTTATGTTGAAATATAAATCATTTATCTTTTGAAAAAAATGAATTTTATATTTGGAATTTTTTAATTTCTAATGAGAATGAGATAATTCACATCCTCAATGTTAATAACATAATTCTCCATAAAATATCTATAATATTTGTAATCACTATAATCAAATATTGTTGTACTATTAATAAGTACATTATCAATTGATCCAAATGGTATTCTTAACATGATGAACATAAGATACTTACTTTACTATATAATTAGAGGATTGAATAATTTATATGTTTTTATTAAAAAATGAAAAATATAAAAATCTAGAGACTATATAAAATATATATTATAACTCAGAGACTCACTCTAATACTAATTATTATCCTAGAATAAGAAGGTAAGACACTACGAGTGTGTGGCGGGGGGGGGGGGGGTGGAATTATAGAAAACAATAACATAAAATTCTTTATCCCACTCAAGTATTTATATTATCATACAATATATGTTATGATTAATTTCTGTGTATAGAAATCAAATGTAGTAGAAAATAATACCATCAAAAATAAAAAAAATTGATAAAGGAAATAATGAATTTAAAATTAAAATAGAAAGTCATTGTAAAAAATAATGCACAATGTATTGTATTACAATCCAACAACCAATAAACAATATTATTAAAAAATTTGTTCCAATAAATGGTATATTCACTTTTACCCAAAGTTGTATGAGTATTGATACTCTTGATCCTTGATATCACACCTCCATACCCAAAACATCCTCAACTAAATCACATAAAATATAGATTCTTCACCAGGAATCACTTCAATTGAGACCTGTGACATGTCTCTCTCTATCCCAAACAACCTCCCTGTTCTAATTATTGATTGTAATTCAACACTCATAATTTTTGAAACATGAGGGTTTAGAAAAAAAACTTCTTAAATCAAATAGAACTTTGATAACCTCAATTAGAAACAATATAGGTTTTAAGTATAGAACCTTCTTGATCACATAGGATCATAATGTTAAAAATTACATGATAAAATATATGTTCCTTACAGGAATACCTCACATATTATTAAATCTTAGAGAAAACACAATAAAAGAAAAATTACAATTAAAAGTGGTCATAACATAGAGATGATACAAACATAAAAATGACAATAAGTAAGCCATTCATATCTTGTAACATGTTAATTAATTTTATTCAACTCCATGAATCCCTTATGATAATTTATGGAAACCATTGTAAAAAAATTATATGGTAAAATTATATAATATTTAGGTATTGTTGTAAAAAAATTATTGAAAACACTCCATATTTAATGGGTGTAGGCTCTATATCCTTCATTAGATGAGAACACCATCATAATGATTTTACATCTAATTGATGTAGTTCGGTAAAGCTATTGAAACCCATACTATTATAGTGATCAAATACTAGTGTTGAATTTTGAGAAACACCCAATATAAAAATCCTATAGGGTGAAAAATATAGAAAAGTAAATATCACCATAAATAATCATATATATATATATGTAATTATACATTTTGATCATATAATAAGTTCATGACTGGAGTACTTTTTGTGGAACACCATGAATCTAACATGCATGAACAATTCCCTCTCATGTGAATGGTTCCTTCATGCATGAATTATCCTTCATAAATATGTGGATTCTATATATATTAGTATGTTTTATTTACACTCACACTGTCTTTTGTAGCCTATATTCATTTATGGATAATTGATGTTGTTCCTTCAAAAATGTATGGCCCTTTCATAGATGGAAATAATTTTCATCGTGATGATGATACTATTTCATGGTCATTTTCCCTTTGGTGTCTATGAGCCTTTTATGTGATTGTATGTTCGAGGAAATTCTTATGGAGTTGTTCCCTACAAATACAAGGGTTGATGTTCAAACAGAGGACATTTTCATCATTTGCATAGAGATTTCAACATCAAGAATAGTGTGAATCCTCTTTTCATTGATTCAATTAGTTGTGAATTATTAATTTTAAAAACTAATAGAATAGACCCCAAAGGTTATTTATGGGTTAAAAATCCTAAAAATAAATACAAATAAATAATATCTAACCCTTCAAGGAACCCCGACCATGAGTTTGCTTCATGAGTCCCCACTATGGGGTCTCTTCATAAGGACCCTCTATGGGGTTCCATAACTAGCCCCCTCTAGGATTTCCCCTATGTGAGGGGATTCGTTGCAAATAAACCTTTCGATGGTTCCTTTATAGATAATTTCATGGGAGATTCATTCATGGAGGGCTACATTTGATGTTTCTTAAAAAATAATAGCCTTTAGACAACTAACTATAGTGAGATATCTCTCATACCTCGTTGGTATGATGTGAATATTAAGGTCCATAAAAAATATTTCAAACTATATGTAATTTTATTCTTCCACGAATTATTTTACCCATTTTTGTTCACCTCATGAAGAAACCCAATTATGGGTAATAAGAACTCCATTGCTTCTATTCCTTTGATTAGATTATCTACCTAAGCTAAATCAACCCAAATGGTCTTATTAGTTTCCCTTTTCCATGATAAAAACTCCAAAAAGGATATTCCCACAAGAATTAATCCTAAACTGCCATATTTAAAGGGTAAAACTATGAACATTGACATGAATCTTTCTGATCATGTATTCTATTGTTAAAAGGCCACTCTAAGGTTTCCTCCCAAACAGATAGGACTGTCAATGTAATCATAATCATGTATTCCCTTGATAATTAGGGTATCTAATATGATGATATCAGTGAAAATTATCTAATCTCATTATAAAAATATTGATTACCAATGTATCTAGTTGGTTACCACTTTGTCCACTCTATGTTCTAGAGACATCCCTAATGGAATCCAACTAGGTGTAAGCCCCCAAATCCCACCATCACAGGACTCACCTACAAGTTCAGGCATCTCCAAGTAGTGTATTCATAAGCCCCATAGGTATCCTTGATACTCCCCCAATATTAATTGGGAATAATAAAAGGTTTAATACCAAACTTCTTCTTAATTATGAAATATTTCTTATGAGTCAAGTCATGCTTCATCATCTTTCTATTAACAAACATGAATTGAATGTTCTCAAATTCAGGAATCCCATGTATAATTTCCAACTCAATCTCATAGGGACTTATCAGATGTGAAATTTACTCAATGTACTATATTCCCTATTAGATAGTCCTTCCTCATACTGTTTCATTACCAAAAGACACAATGAACCAGAATAGTCCATTCATTTGTAAGTACAACACAAACCGTTTCAAAGAAGATGTTTCCTAGTAGTCCAAGCTGGATGACTTTAAACTGAATAAGATACATCCTTACCTTATGATGTTCAACTAAATAGGGAAGTCATGTTATACGTCTAGAAACTATGAAACATGAACTACATAGTAATTGATTCTTGTTAATAAAAATATGTAAGACACCACTCTGAGATTCAAAACCAATATCCAAAACCATTCTATCAATGGTCTATATTTCTTACAAATCAATACCCTCACTAG
Organism: Viscum album; assembly: GCA_963277665.1. Taxonomy (NCBI): domain Eukaryota; kingdom Viridiplantae; phylum Streptophyta; class Magnoliopsida; order Santalales; family Viscaceae; genus Viscum; species Viscum album. The sequence continues at coordinate 1,153,278,356 of OY728155.1, read as the reverse complement.
GATATATTTTTGATGTGTAAAACTTAACCTCATCAAGGAATATTCCCCATGATCCATGTAATCCATTCACACGGAATATTCCTCTACGATCCCATCATACCTTATCATTTATAAATACTAATAGATACGGTAAGGCTTAAAGGGATGATCATGCATAAGTCATGCCCCAACCATTTTAAGGCACCCTTTTCCTAATAATCCACTCCATATGACTTTAAAATACATTGAAACAATCATGGATGTCGTAAGGTAGAAATAACTACATTATTCCTTTCCACATGACCTTAAAAGGTATGATATGTCCCACTACAAGGCACTAAACTACGCAATTTATGATTTCATTCATAGGGATTCATAGGAAGCACCAATCTTGAGCCCGATCTTAACTCCACAACACCTACTACCTTTCTAGATGGTGATAAACTCTAGAGTTTTCAACTGTGTGGGTTTAATCCATAACATCATAAATTAATAAAATAAATATAGAGAACATATGATATATAAAACATCCTCATTCATAGATAACCCTTAATACATATAGAGTTTAATAGTATTCCATGGTTTCGAACAACCACTTTCACAGAGGTAATCATTTTTACAGTGGTAATATTCAATGAATCATAAATATGTGTTAAATGTATAATAGTTTCCCAAAGTAGCTAATTATTCCAAAATAATGGGTGATATGAGTCCAAAATTACATTATATAAACCAATTTTCAACCCAATGAATTATTGTTAAAGTCCCACTGACCTTCTACTTTTGGAAAGTATGTTCACATTGAATTAAACAATGTGATGATACCATGTATGTAATAAGCATACTGTGTAACTTGAACTCATATAGACATATGTTGTTAAATGATTTTAGGCATCTATAATTATGTTTATCATCACCCATCTAATGGAGACTGCAAGTTAGAAACAAAATGGTGAAGCTGAAATGAGTTCTTTACATGTAAATGTGATCGATCGAGCATTATATTACTCATGTTTCCATATTAATAACAGTATTTTAATTGGTTATTGATCATCATAGGATTTTTAAAACCCTTCATGACCCCCTTTAATTAGAAAATAGAATAATCCTATTCATTTATATATACCAAACTACTGGGACATACTGGTAGTTATCATGGAACTCCTTATGGTACCAGATGTTGAGGCACCAAGACTATATCCTAGTTGTTATAAAGGTTTTCTACCATTGAGCAGAAGGATGATGTCACTGACATAGTTCCTACAACCCCAAGTTGTCAATTCCCAAGTGTGGGAGTACCACCTCAATGGTGTTATTCCTAAATTATAATAAATATGATAGTTCATTTAGAAATTGAGATCTTATAGACCATTCCATAAATGAGAATTGTGGTGAACTCATTGTCACTGGTATCTATCTAGAACCACTTGTAGAAACTAAATCCAGAGTGAAATGACACATACCTCTATTATCATAGGAAGAGAAGAGGAGGATGTGACTTGTATCTCAAATAATACCTAGGATAATCTTTAGAGGGATCCTTCCAGCTATCACCACTACCAATTTCATATGGAATCTACCCCTTAGTTACTCACTAAGGAGGACACCATGGAGAAAACGACCTTGATCCCCCATATGAGGTCACCTAGGATTTGGATTCACCAAGGGATACAACACATTGAAATAAGAGAGTTGTATTATATTCCCATTATAACAAAATAACCCCTCTATTATATAATGTAGGCAACCAAAGAGCATGATTTTATCCCTTATTTCACCTTTAAATCTTTCCAAAATATCATGGAAGAATATAAGACACCTTCCTGTACATTGTGATGGAAACAAGGAGGAATTTCCACATTTCACTATCATTAAGGGAGATTTTTTGTATATCCTAGGGGATAATCAAAATTGAACCCAAATTTACATTCCTATATAAGAGGATCATAAACATATCCAGGAAAGGGATGAAGGTCAATGGATGGCTCATATCCTTCCCCCACCCCATTAGATTAATAAAATATTCTAGAACTCACTTAGTGTTAGGCTTATATCCCATCCCCCACCAGAGGAGTTTAATAACATGTAATAGAGACAACATGAGCCCAAGATTATATCTTTTCCTATGTGTAGAGAGTATATCAACATATCATAGTGGCACCCATTGAGGGAAACAACCATATTCCTTCCCTCATCTAGGATGTTTATTGGAATATTTCTACAGTGACTATAGACCGAAAGTGAGCTTATATTCTTATTCCAACTAATGATTTTGAGGATCACTAGAATATTATGATAGATATCCAAGTAATTCACCAGTATATTCTAGATATATTATGGGGGTTTCCTAGGAGGATTCCAATGAATTAAGGTTGTTTCCCACACTGTATAAATCCAATCATGATCATGTTTTTGACCATAATCACCCGACTATAAAGATCTTGATGGTCTCTTTAGTGTAATCATATAACCCGGGAGTAGTATCCTATTATTACCACCATCAATGATGATATTTTTTGGGGAAATTTAGAATATTTTGGTAGAAAACTAAGAATTTGAAGACTCTCCATAAACATGAGAAACTAGTAGTGACTAAAGAGGTTCTCCCCTATGACTTGATATAAAAAACACTAGAGGTAATATTTGGAGTTACATCCATGAAGGCCCACTTATGCAAACATTACAATAATCCATGGAGTTCTTACCCATGATGCAATATGTGAGGGTCCTCCCCCCCCCCCACACGAAGATTGATAAGAAAAAATGTTACCCCCTTTTGATGATCTCAATGATTGGTAACCATTTAGGTCATCTATATATAATCATATTTAGAAACCATGGAGTTATTCCCTATGGTATTCATTATAGTGTTACTCACTATAATGGAATCTCACCTGGGAACCACAGTTCTCCCCATGTGAAAACCATTTCAAGGAGGCCTTCATACTATGAGGCACTTAAGAGGTCAAGGATGATTACCACAATCACCTCATCGTTGAATAAAAAATATTATACTAGAAAAGGGATAGTTATCGGTGATGGAAATCATCTGCACATCCCTAATATCACTCACTGTTTTCTGCAATATAAGAAGCTTCAGATTAACCCACTCCCCTTGGTATAGAATTAGAGAAATGACCACTATCATGTTGAGGAGTTTCTCATGGAGGATGAGAAAAATCCATGATCTTTTGGAAGGATCTAGTTAGGGGAATTATACTAGTCATGTTAAACCGCATGGGAACAAATTAGTATATAATTAAAAGATCATTAAAAGAGGAAAACATACCTTATATACAATATAACCAATGTGAAACTCTCTTCTATCTCGAGGGAAAACATCTTCCTTATCCAGAGTATGCTAACCCCAACAAGGCATTGATAAAAATCTATTATCAAGTTGAATCTGCACCTTCTCAGAAGCCTAAAATTGTAAGGAAACAATGAAGTGTAATTTCAAGTAATAGTAATACATCATCAATATAAAGGGGATCTAATTGATGATTGAATATGCCTCTCCCATTGTACATGTTAGAGGGAGTAGTGAATATAGAGTATTACACATTATTCATTTAAATGTCTACGGGAGACCTTCAAGAAAGGAAACATGCAATATCATAGCCTTTATATAAGACCCGAGATTAGGTATTTCTAGTGTTGTATGGTTGGTCCAATAGATTCCTTTTATCCTTAAATTCTAGAAATGGCTTACTCGGTGAGAGCATGATATTGATAGGCCATTTAATTAAGTAACTAAAAAGGGAAAAAATTCCTTCCATATAAAGAAAAAAATACTAAAACCATCGAATGTCCCCCAATTAAAAGAATATATGACTCTAAAAAGGATTTTATCAATATCAATTTCAAGTAGAGTATTATAAATTCTAGAAAAATGTGATGAGAGATTCCAAATAAATGTTCCAATAAAAACTGTTGCATGAAGGGCTAAGGAAATTTTTACCACCACCACCACCACTACAATAATAAAATATGTAGTGGATATTGGATGTGATGGTGGAGGAACCAAGTCTACCCCAAAAAATAAATATATTGGGATTATGTCAACCATATTCCAGGGAAATATGCCTTATCCATATTGGGATTGAATTTAGAAGAAGTACCCTCATTGTTTCTCCCACTACTTGGTCCATCTCTTTCATTAAAATCACATTTGATAAAATCCAACAAAGAATCTCTCAAGATTACTATCCATCGAGGAGGGAAGGTAAAGATTTATAGGGGATGTAAATTTAAATAATTAATCAATAATGTGAATGATAAATAGGATTATGATTTTCCTCTAGATAGATATTCAGTAGATGAAACCCCCCCTTATAACCTTTCTTATGATATGATCCCTACTATGCACTATGTTTTGGTAAATATCAGAAGTACAAAACCTATATATAATATGAAGAATGGTACTAATATAGAAGAGTGAAATGAGGAAACATCCATTCAAAACATAGTCTTCATGGGAATCCATGAATAATGTTTACATGCCTGATATCAGAGGAAGGATCAAAATCTATGCACTTTTATCAACAATAAATTTTTATCTGCTCAACGTGCATTGGAAAAATAAAAAGGTAATGGTGCATAAATATCCCAAACCCAACCAACTGTTGAGGAAGTTGGAACTTATTCTCTAAGGGAATGATTCACCCTATATGAAGTTGAGCTTGAAAAGTTAATCCAAGTAAATGAGGAATTACTCAGAGTTAATATTTATGTGGAGTAAAACTATCAAGAATAGGCTGATTTCTCTCCAATAATCCACATAAAGTATTAAATAGACAATTTGAAAATAATATTATATTCTGACTATATTACCAGTTCTGTGTCCAAACCATTGGTTTATCTATACTCAATTGAAAAATATTATCAATAATTTCACCCAATGGGATAATAATGGAAAATATTTTGGGCAAGATATCCTAGGATTCATCATACTACATATCTACAAAAAACACATGAAGATGATAATATCATGTTCTTATCACTTTTTATTTCATAACATATTCCCACCTAGTAGTCCCACCAGAAATATTTGACTCCATAATGTTTCTTTCCACTAAAATATAACTCATGGAGGGAAGACATACACTAGTAAAACTAAAGAGAAATCCATATCCTAAGTGGGTGGAAAAAACTCCTCCTCCCAAATTTAGGAATCCTAAATTTATTACCTTAAATAGAATAGAAGACCTAGAATAACACTTAACACACATTATGTCAGATGTAGGCCTATTTTGGTAACATTAGAAAAAAAAAGCAATAAATTATAGGTGTTTAATATAGACTCTAGAGGGACCATCGTTCATTTGGTATAATAGCTATGCAGAATGTTTTGTTGCAAACTTGGACGACCTCTATCAATAATTCCTCCACCAATTAAGAAATATCTTATGAATGATGAAAACAGTTATTCTATAAAATTTAAAAGAAATATTAAAGTGATTAAAAGATTTGATCATTGAATGGAAGGCCTCAAATTACTCCCTAAACATAAAAATTTCATAATAGAAGATATTGGGGATATGAAAAGAAAACCCCATGGATGAGTAGAAAACATCTCTCACTCTACTAAAACCTCAAGGTTGATTTTGGAGTTCACATCAACCACATAATTATTTGAGGATGTTATTTGACATTGTTGATCTTAATCTTAGCCAACACCAACAACACATGTAAATGGTGTTGGTAAAATATAAATAACAATTGTCCCAATGAAACCAGTTCTTGTTTTAACTTCACCCCTTATATCACTCAATATAATATAGTGCCGCCCTAAAATGAAAAAATCAACATCAGCACTACTGTTAGGAGTGATGGAAAGGTATTTTTTCACGTTTTATGACTAAAAAAATAATAGATATTCCTTTAAAAGATTGTAGGTTCAGTGATATCTTATCTCAACCATAGAGAAAAATTTCATAAAAGTAAGGGAGTCTAGAAAATCCAATGAAGTTAGGCGGAATGATCATCATGATTTCTTCTACTTACAATAAATGCTGGGATATAAAATCCAATACTGCATAATATTCAAGGATATACTCTAAAATATGGTTGAATTTGGAAAATTCAATCTAGGTAATCCCCCATTATAGGTGAATTTGTCTCTATAAACCCACTTGAGGAGGAAAAAGTATAATAAAATGTTGTAAAAAAAGTTCACAAAACTTTGATGACTAAATGAAAAATAAATTAGTCAATAGGCGTATTGACATTCTTAGGGAACATTTCAATCAATGATTTGTGACCCTAATTCCCTTAATGATTCTGAAGTTGGTATATTTAGTATCCTAATATTATAAGAATCATTATAACTGAAATCATAAGAACATTTTATGCAACACCCTGATATTTTATGAAATAATTTTTTGAATGAATTTAATTTTATCAACAGCTTTCGTTACAGACAACATAAAGTTTATATTTAATTACATGAAAAACCTATTTCATCTTACATTACATTTATTACCAACTTCATCTTTCATTACACACAACACCGAGCTTAAACGAAATGTGACATAGTTTTAAAATATTATTATACAATAGTTATTTTCTAGCCATCTGAATGATGGGTATCAATAAGGGTAACTAAATTATGTAAATATATGGCTTAAATCTGTATATAAAATAAATTATTTGATGACCAATTAATTTTAAAATAAAATAAAATCTATTTGAAAATAAAATATTTTATTTTTTGAATAACTATTTTTCTATGCACCGACATGTTTCATCTCAAAAAATTAAAAAAATAACATTTTCTAAATGTTTTCAATTAAATTTGTATTTCATAAATTCAACAATTTTTTTAATATTCATACTCTTTTGTTTCTAATTATGAAATAATAATAAATCTAATTATATGCTTGAAAAAGTATTAATCTAAAAAACTATTTTTTTCATATTTTATGAACTTTTTTTAATATTGAATTTTAAAAAATTTAGAAAATTTATTTTAAAATTTTAAATTATCTTTTTAAATAATAAAGTCAAAATTATCTTGTAGTTATTTTTTATAAAATTATGAAAATATAAAATTTTCAGTGAATAGTGAAAAATAGTGGATGCTATTTAAAAACTACCTTTTCATTCAAGAATTTACAGGATAAATTTTATTTTAATATTGTTTTAAAAGGATAAATAGTTAAATAATATATCTAATAATCCCATTTTTATCATTAAAATTAATTTCATATTAATGTTTTATATAAAAAAATTTAAAATTTGGAAAATTTTCCCTTTCAAAAACGTCTTTTTCATCAAACCTACAAGATTATTTTTAAATAAAACATTTCCAATTATTTCAATAGAATTATGAATTATTGATTCCATTTTTGGAATTATAGTAATTAATATTATCTAATAATGTTCACTTAATTTGTTACTATAATAAATAGTCAAAACAGAAGAAATTAATTACCACTCCTATGGTTAAGAGGAGTTTACTCTGGGGTTTAACTAAATGGATAAATGATAAAATGACCTATAAACTTTTCTAAAACCCATGTTATGAACAAATTTATACCATATAACATCAAAGATTCTATAATTATCTATTTTTTAACCTTTTGGAATGTTGAAAATGTGGATACATTATATCACTTTCAAAAATGCCTTGTGTGTCTTCTCTGCCACTTATAAAAGTCCACCCCAATCCTATCCTATACAGACTACCAAAACTATTAGAATTAGAAAATAGAAATCCAAATATATTTCCTAAATTTATATAGACATATTAGAGGTATTATTGATATTATAAATCAAATCTATGCAGGATTTATGTTAAAAATAACGAGGTTTTCTAAAGAAGAGGTAGTGTTTTAAACAACTTGTTTTATTTTTACATATTCTTATAGATCCTTAAAATATTATTAATTTATTATTATATATATTATAAATATAATATTATATATAACTAGATTTTAATATATTAATTTCATAAATTATATCCATATCATCTTCTATAACATGGGAAATGAAGTTGTTGATCGTATGTATGATAGACTACGACCTCACAAACCGATGTTATTTATTTCCATCACTACCTATCAAAGAATGGATATATTTATGGATTACATGTTTATATATTATATTTATGATATTATTATACCTATATAATTATAATACCACATATAAAATATTACCACCCAACCCACTGTAAAATAATAGCATCGCTCATGTGTTTGAAAGACTACCACCACACGAACCAATGTGATGTGTTTATCATTTCTGTTTTACTTGGATGGTAATAAGGATATAATAAATGAATATATATGATATTAGTAACATAATTATACTTGTTAAGTTATTATATTACACATAAATTTTTACAATTAATTCTTTTCAGGATACTATAATGTTGTTCTTGTGTACGGTAGACTGCCGCCTTGTGAAGCGGTGTGATTCATTTTTCACTAATACTCTTCATAGAGGGTAAATATGGAAACTTTAATGAATATATGTGATGTATATAAAATAAAAATTATTATTTAAAGGTAATATATTATTTAAATTTATTTTGTTTCATCCATTGATGAAATGAAAACAATATTCATGCGTATGTACGACCTACCATCTCCATTAATGGTGTATTTCATTATATATATATATATATATTATGGATTACTATAAGTAAATATATAATTAATATATATGGTAATTATATTATGTTTAAAATTATAAATATGACGTAAAAATGATCAAACTAAGATGACCAAAATCTAAAATCATAACATATATGAGAAACAAAACAGTTATTGCTCGAAATAAATTTTTAACATGGAATTGTTAATAAATTCATAGTAAAAGTTCATAAGTAAATCACATATGGTGTGATATATATAATTATGGTTTTTAATATTCTTTTAATAAAAATATATTTATTATAATCAAGGTTCCAATGTGTTTTACGGACGTCGATACTTATAGTTAACAAGTTTTTGTCCCAATTTGTATTTTTTTGGACATTTGTTATGTTATGAACTTATCATATTTTATGATATGTATATAAATCTATTATTACATCAAATATCATGAATTTTGTTATTCTAATTATTTTTTATTTTTTATTTAACAGTATCCCTTCATGGGGCTTATCATTCAAAGTCACAAAAGTGGAAAGAGTTTTATGGTATGATCTAGTCTTTTATTAGAAATGTTTATGTTTATGATATTGATGCTGAAATCTTACAAAATATCTCTAAATAAACTAATGCATTTTTTTATAATATGTTTATTTATTTAGATTACATGTTTTCCATTAATTTTCATCTATTTATGTTCTCATTATTCCAAAAGAACAGTTTTGACGGAAACTGACTTTATTTCCCTCTTCTGTCGAAATCCATTTTTTCACCCATATAAATGATATCTTATTTCTGTTCAAAAATGTTTTAATATTACCCTAGGACTATTTAAATTCATTTTCTCCATTTTTTTAATATTTTATAATTTTTTAAAATGTAATATTAAAGTCATTTTAAAACACATCCCATTTGTCTTTAAACAATAACGTGAAAGGAATATTTGTTTTAATGTGTAATGAATTTCCCAATGTCATGACTAATCAATGTTTTAAAGCTTCCATTAGAATTTTACAATTATATTTTGAATGAAATGTAATTTAAAAATGTTTAATGTTTTAAAATGTGTCTCTCAATGTGGAAAGTATATTACCCTCAAGAAAAATTTAAAATATTTTTATAGATTCCTTTATATGTTTCTAATATTATTTTCAAAAAATATATTTTGAAAATGTTTTATGTTTTAAAAAACATTTTTAAAATTGGAAAATATATTCTTTTTATGAATTTCATTTCATTTAGTTTAAATCCTAATTTATATGATTCAATGGTTTATTTAAAAGAAAAGGATTTTGAAAATGTTTTATGAATTTAGAGTTTTTAAAAATGTATTTTCAAAGAAATGTTATTTTCCTCCAGAAATGTTCTAAGTTATTTGATTTTGATAATAATTTTACATGTAAGATGTCATCATTTGATGTTACCAATGACTTATTGGATATATGACTCAATGATATCATTTTTTGTTTTTTTAATATGGTTTACATTTTCAATGATTATATTCTTATGAAACCCATTCCTTTTACATGGGTTATTCTGTGATTAAAGGATTGAATATTTAAAAAACTCATATCTTTTCTATCTGTTAAACTATTATGAAGTTTTTATGAAACCCATTTCTTTTTATTGTATAGGATTTGATAAATGTATAATGACCTTTTGTTATAAAAATGTATTGATTATGTGATTTTTGGGACCTATATCTCCCTATAATGAATTGGGTAATGGTTAATGTTATATAAGCTCAATGTGTATAAATTTAGTTATCTCAATATTGAAAGATAGTACACGGGAGGTTATCCCAAGCCCTAAAGTGGGTACATGGAAGGTTATATCAAGCCCGAAGAATCCACATGGGTTGTTATCCCAATACTAACATGTTATTAATGTCTTCATGGATATCCTGGACATAATATTTTCTATTCTTATGTGTATTACAAAAATGTATGTCTTATGGTGATGTTATGTTCTCATGGATCATATTCATTAATTCCATTATTATGCATGTCTTATGAACTACAAAGAATTATTCCATGACCCATGTTCATAATATATGATATAAAGGATATAGTTTTCAAATGTTATTATCAAGTTCTCAATCCCATATGATCAGGTTATATTGTTATCTCCCTTTTTTACCCTTATGGAGAATCTAAGACCACCGTTTATTATGTTTCCTTTACCCAAGATATGGAAAAAGGAATTATATATGATATGTCTAAGAAGGATGCTAGTTATGAAGAAATTAGTGGGAGATGACGTAGCTCACTTATGGACTATTTGTTTATGTGTCCATGTTTCCAAAGGCATTAAACCTAAAAAATTACATCATTGATCATTATGTTATGTAATAAATATTCATCCACTAAGATGTAATATTTATATATGATAATTTTGGGTCCCTATCATTGGTATTAGAGTAGGATTTAGTTAATATTTGTAAACTTGGATGAGATAAACTTAGTGATATACATAGGGACATCTCTCAAGATATATCTAGTGATATATATGAAGATAAGTCTACGGATAAATATTAGTGTAAGAAAATATCTGAGAATAATGGTAAAGGGTAGAGGGAGTGGTTTCCTAGAAATTAAAACCCTTTCTGGATACTATATTTAGATGTGGTTCTAGGATAGATGTACCTAGGGCTAATAACTATTAAAAAGGAATTTATGTCTTGACTTGAGTGTTACGTGGAAACCAACAATGATCCATATTGAAAACATAGATTGAAACTCTTATGGGATATGCTATTATTAATTTAAAAACTCCCTATTAACTATCATGAAAGATTTGATAATCATAATTGATGATGTAGGTTAAACCCAAGGTGTCATATATTGAAAATAATGTGTCCTAATTTAGATACCTTCTATGTGATTTTTCATGATTATGTGGTTTTCCACAATGAATATTGTTTTTCACTGTAAAATTTTGGTTTTAGTCAATAGTGGGAACAAAATGGAATTGGGTTAATGTTGAATGTTATAGATAATGTGATTATGAACAACTAATGGGAATGATGGCTGGATAGAAGGACATCGTGATTATTCCCAATCAGTTATCAGGAAATATGATTAAAAACATGCATCTTAACCAACTCTTAGACTCACCAAAAAGAGAAGGATATAGTTCACTGAGATTTTGGGTGATGGAGACCATTGATGAATGAATATATATTTTTTCTATATAAATAGAATGTGGGAAAAATTACCCATGTGAATGTCTCAAATGAATGGGAAGATGTTTCTGGTGTGTAAAATAAAGAAAAAAGGCATGTAATTTATGAGGAAAAATAAACTATCTGAAAATGGATGATAATAATGGACTCTCTAAGGTGTCATAAAATGATTAAATGTTTTAAATGTGGAAATTATGGACATTATGAAAATATATTTCTTAGGGGGAGGATCATTAATAAAATCAGAAAGGTTTTATGAGTAATGGTTATACTGTTTATGATGTTGAGACCATGAAGGATATATGAAACATACGAGTTATTATAATATAATTATTTATGTTAAATGTAAAAGGAGTTATTAAATTTAGTTTTATGAATCTTATGAAAAAAATAATATTTCATATTACTGGAAAAGTTATTAAGGAATTAGATGATGAATCCGAGTTAATCGTTTAAGAATGAAGTAGAGTAATTGAGTTGTTTGTGTAAGGGAATTCAATAATTATGTTATATAAATCCGGAAATATATAATATTTTTTTGTAGATGTTTTTAATTAACTATTGCAAGAATACTTTGAATGGTACTGATGACCATGATATGTGATTTAATGGCAATGATATATTTTATGGAAAAAATATGATTATGGGAAATGAAACCCTTAACATGTTCTTGATGTTGAGATAAGATGTTGGGATAATGAGATTATGGATATGAATAAATAAAATTAGATAGTGTTGATTAAATTTGTAATGATTATTGATTTAATGAAAATCATTATTTAATAGGGTTTACAAAATTTGTTGATTTATTGAATATATTCCATAATTTATGATTTTATTTAAGGAATAAGGAAATAATTAGATTTTAAAAGAATGCATGTTTTCATTATAGTTATATAGTAATTAAAGATACTACCATATTTCGGGAAAATATATGATCAATTTATTCACATATTTGGTATTTAAAATTATGATATATTACATATCGTTTGAAGGAGTAATGATAAGTTGATGTTGGAAATTTAGTGACCTTATTTTTAAATTTTTGGATTTTAGTTCTTGCAAGAATTGGAAGAGGACTAAGTCTAACTATTTATTGAATGGATGAAGTGAGAATTGGGAGGTTATTGGATATATTTTTCAAACCATTTTGGTTATAGTAAATATTTAGAGGCTGAAGGAATGAATTGTAAATCTTATGATGATTTTTGTATATTAGGCATGAAAAAATCATCATAAATATAAATTTCATAGATGATGTGGAATCTGATTGAAACACAATGAAAGGATGAAAATATGATTCTAATTTAAGGTAATGTTTATCCCTAGATATTTGGGTATGTTTGAAATTATTCATTATATCAAGATCATAGCGCATCAATTGGAACATCCACTAAATCTCTCTCAAGTTCATGATGTGTTCCATGGATCTCTCCTGATGAAGTACAGACTGTACTCTTTATATGAAATGAACTCATATGTCATAACAATAGAGCTTGGAATTTTATATGAAGAACAAATGATAATGATTCTATATTGTATAGAAAATGTTCTATCAAAAAATTCTACTCACCAGGTCAAAGTTTCATGGTGTAACCACAAGATTAAGGAAGCTATGTGGGAACTCAAGGATGACATGAGACAGAAGAATCCATATTTTTTTGTTAGGGTGATGAATTAAGTGGTGTATATTGAAAAAACCTAAGATTTTAAGAAATTTTGTAGTGACACAATTTAATTTCTTTTATATTTTGTATTATATACAACATTGAGTTTATCTTGTGTTATAAGAAACACTGAGTTTATCTTTCATTGCATGTAACACAAAACATAAACAAAATGAGGCATACTATTATAATATTATTATATGATATATTTCTTCCTACAGTTGGAATGATGAGTATGAATAGGATTAAATAAATAATTAAAAAATATTTTTAAAAATTTTACATAAAATAATTTATTTGGGTACCAATTAATAATAAATTAATATAAAAACCATTTGAAAATAAAGGATATTTTTTTCTAAAAAAATATTATTATGCACACAAACATGTTTTATCTCAATAAATTAAATAAATCATTTTTTTGAAAAATTTTAATTAAAATTATATATTATATATTAAATAAAAAATTTAACATTCCTTTTTTTTGTTTTCAATGGATGAGATAAAAATAAATCCAATTTCATTCTTCATACTGTATTTTTTCTAAAAGGTTGTTTTCTAGAATTTTGCGTAATTATTTTAAGATTATTATTTGTTTCACTTTAGGAAATTTATTTTATAAAATGTACATCATTATTTAAATAATAATTTCAAAATTATTTTATGTTTTATATTTTAGTGTTTTATGAAAATATAAATTTTTCAATGAATAGTGAAAAATACTTGTTTTTATTAAGAAACGTCCATTCCATTCAAGTATTTATAAGATAAAAATTATTTTAATATTATTTTAAAAGTAAAATAAGTTTAATAATATATATATTAATCTAATTATGTTTCTTAATCAATTTAATATTTATTTTTGAAATGCGTTTTTTAATTTTGTTTTAAATCATATCATTCAAAAGAATCTTTTTTGTCACATTTGTTGGATAATTTTTAAATTAAAATTTTACACTTTAATAAATGGGATTTTGAAAAATGGATTCAATATTTGTAATTATAATAATTAATATTATCTAATAAGATAATCTTAATTTTTAACCATCATGAACAGAAAAAACAGAAAAAATTAATTATAGTGGTGAAGGTTAAAAATGAGTTTACATGGGTGTTAATGTTAGAAGATATGGGGTAAAATGTCCTATAAAATTATTAAAAACCCATTTTATGGAAATATTTACACTTAATTCACTATAATTCTGTATAAAGAACCATTTTTCCTTTTTGGAAGGTGAAAACCCTAGGTACACTTTGTTTAAAAAAAATCCATTTGTGTCCTCTCCCCCTCTTATAAAAGGAAACCCCTATCCTCTATTATTCTCACCTCAAAAACCATTTTTTAATCCATTAACTTCTAAAATATATTCCATTTATCCCTAAAAATATTATATTGGAATTTTATAAATCAAAAATCAAATATAGGAATTCCCTATGATAAATCTAATGATGTTTTCTCATGAAGAGGTTAAGTTTTAAACTATATATTTTTGTTTTATTTATTCTCGTAAATCCATAAAATCTTACAAAATTTTGATGATATAAAAAAATAGTATCAACCATATAATTATATTTTTTTATGTTAATATAATAACTAATATCCATTTCATCTTCCATCGAATGGGAAATGAAATCATCGATTGTTTGTATGATGGACCACTACATCGCAAACTGAAGTTTTATGTTTTCCATGACAACCTATCACTGATGGGTATATTTATATATTTTATGATTATATATTATATTTAAGATATTATTATACTTATATAATTATAATACCACATCTACCTTCTTACCTACTAACCCTTTGGAAAACAATAATGTTTCTCGTTTGTACGGCTGACTACCGCCTCATGAAAAAATATGATATGTTTTTTATTTTGATTTACATGGATGGTAATAAGGATTAATGAAATAAATATATATGATATTTTTAAGATAATTATACTTTTTTAATTGTTATATTACATAGACCTTCTTACTTTCCCTTCTATGGGGAATATAATATCATCTTTCATTTGTACGGTGATTTAACACCTCATGACGTAATGTGATTCATTTTTCACAAACGCTTTGCATGGATGGTATATATGGAAAAATTAATTAACATCTTTGATATATCTGGAATAATAATTTATTCTTTAAAGGTAATATATTATTTAACATTATTTCATTTATTCCATTGAGGAAATGGAAGCTGCGTTCATGTGTATATATGGGTTAGAGTCTCCATGAGCGATGCGCTTCATTTTATATATCTAAATTCTTTAGATTACTCTAAACACATATATAACTAATATATAAGGTATTTATATATTTTTTAAAATTCTGGACATTATTGATCCATTATCAAAGTAAGAGCAACACAAATAAAAAATCAAAACTTACATGAAAAAGTAGTTATTTCCTAAAAAGTGATTTTAACAGGGAATTATTTATAAATGTGTAATAAATGATCCCAAGTAAATATTATATATCTTGATATATATAATTATGGTTTTTAAAAATATTTAAGATAAATATATATTTATTATATATAATTTTCAAACATGTAAAAAGGATGTCGAGACGTTAGGTTAATGTTTTTTTGTCTTAATTTTTTGTTTTTTAGGACATACAGTATGTAATGTAACTATTTTATACAATGAGGTGTATATTCATACCATTTTACATGTAATATAATGAATTTAATTATTCTCAAGATATTTGAAGTTTCATTTAATTTTATTACTTCAAGGATATTACAATTCAATGCTACCAATGCGATAAGGGTTTTATGATACAATCACATCATTTATCGAGATTGTTTATGTTTATTCTTCTAAGGATGAAATATTATAAACTATCTTTAAAGAAACTCGTGAATATTATTAAAATATTCTCATTTCTTTGGAATAAATTTTTTACTTTCATTTTCCTCTCATTATATACTCATGATCCTAAAATATGTTTGGTAAGGAAAAATGACAAAAAAATTTTCTTCGGTCAAAAACCATTTTCTTCCGTATCCATGTTTTCTAAAAATGTTTAAAAAAATATTTTAATGTTCCTTTCAGATTTTTTAAAATAATTTCCCCTATTTTTAATTTTATAAAATATTTTTTTAAAAGGAATCATTATTTTATTTTCAAAATATGGCTCATTTGGCTTTTACAAAAAATTGTAAAATGAATATTTGTTTCAATATGTTCAAAATTTCCTACCACCATGTTCGGTCAATGTTTTAAATCTTAATTTAAAATTTTACAATGTTTTTTATAAAGAATATTATTTTCAATATGTTTTTATTTTTAAAAATAAATTTTCATAGGTAAAATGATATTCTTTTCAAGAAATTATTTAAATTATTCTATAGATTCCTCTTTACGTTTCCAATTTTATTTTCAAAGAAAAGTATTCTGAAAATGTTTTTTTAAAATATATTTTTCAATATTGAAAGGTTATTTTAATTAAGAAATGTTTAAAATGATATATAATATTACATTATAGGTTTCCATTATTATTTTCAAAAAAAATTATTTTCCAAATGTTTTATGAATTCGTATTTAAATATAGGTGATTTTAAAAAAATGTTTATTTTCCTAAAGAAATGTTTTGACTGATTTTATTTCCAATATAATTTTCCGTATATGATGGCTCATTTAATTTTTCTAGTATTTACTTTATATATGATCCAATAATTTCATATTTATTCTTTCTCTAGAAGGATTATGATTTTGATGAAAGGATATTTATGAAACCCATTCTCTTTCCATGAGTTATTCTATGATGAAATGACGAAATTTTAATGAAACACATTTATTTTCTATGGGTTATTCTAGGATGAAATGTTTTTGAAACCCATTTCTTTTAATGTCTTATGACTTGATGAATGTTTTATGATATTGTGGGACATAAATGTATGTTTTATGTGATGGGTGGGACCTATATCTCTCTCCAATTCGTTGGGTAATTGTTAATAGTATATGATATCAAATGGTACATCGAAGGTTATACCAAGACTGAAAGAGGGTAAATGTGAGGTTATCCCAGGCCTGAAGGAGGGTACATGGGAGGATATTTGAAACTTGAATCAGTTTCAAGACTGGTTATCCCAATACTAACATGTTATGATTGTACTAATGGATATACTTGACATAAGTTTTTTTAAGCTTATGTGTATGCCAAAAATCAATGTCTTATACCAATTTTATGCTATCATGGCTCATGTCCGTTGATTCCATTATGGTTTATGTCATATGAAAAACCAATATTTATTCTATTACTCACATTTATGATCTATGATTTGTAGGGTATGGTTTTCAAATGTTATTCTCATGTTTTCATACAAATATGTTCATGTTTTATTCATATCTCTTCTTTTACCATTACTGAGCATATAATATCTTTATTTTTTATGTTTTCATTCCCTACGATATGAGGAAAGGTATAATATATTATATATCTGAAAAGGGTTCTGGTTATAAATAAGTCTATGGGAGATTATGTTTCTCACTTATGGACCAATTTTTTATCTATTCATGATTCCAAAGGCACTCTAACTAAACTATTCTGGCATGGATCGTTATGATATGTAATGAATATTCATCCACTATGTTGTAATATTTATATATGGTATGGTTGGTTACCTATTTTTTATGGTAGGAATAACCCATATTTTCTCCCAAACTAGTCCAAACTCTTCAATATTTCTTTCCCCTATTCTTAGTACAATGGGTTCCACCCCACCAAATGGAACCTCCGCCACATGAAGAGTAATACTGTGGCTCAAAAAATGTCATTAACATAGTAGAAAAATTAATTGAGGTATATTATTCATATGAAAATTAATTACATACATATAATTTGTGAAGAGGTCAAATATTTTGAGAATGTTAAGGAATATAAGGTTAGAACAGACTCAAAAAATTATGAAAAATTTCCACTGAAGTTTCCCATGAAACAAAAAAATGGAGGAAGTCACTCCAAAATTCCTAGAAGAAATGTCAATATACTCTTGAACCCTCAAGGTATTATTTAGATTTAATAATAATTAAGGATTTATTAGATATTATGAGAATTTATAGTAAACATTAACATATAGCAAGGTTAGCTCAACCCAACTCAAAAACAAAAGAAATTCCATAAAATTCCTTTTAAGGAAAGGAGGCACTGATACAATCAGATATGGACTCATGACCTATGGCCATGGAGTATACCGATGATAGGAAGTGTATTCCCTAGGTTTAAAAGTATGATATCCTGAAATAGATTGTTGTTGTCCTATCCAAACTCTCAGTCCTGGATGCAAATATCATCTTAAAGGAGCCCAATGAGGCACTCATTGAAGATATTTTAATCCATTTATAGTTCAAGGATAATGTTTCCATGACTTAAGTGTATCATGGAAATACCATTCTCATAAAATTTCAAATGGCCTTAACATTCATGGAACAATTCACACAAAAAATTATTTTATTATTATAAACAAATAAGACCTAGCCCGACAACCCTGGGATAGAGAGGGAAAAAATCACGGAGGCCTAAAATAATGGATTTCAAGAGAACCAGTATAAACAAAAATAAAAACCCTCCTAAGGAAAGGAACCCATACAAAAAAATCAGTAGACATCAATGGCGAGGCATTGGAGGAAAGAAATTTAATAACTTTATTCCCCTCATGCTATGTGTGAGTGATGATCATATCTCTGTTGAAAACTTCTTACACCTGTGAACATGATAGATGATGGACCAGGGAATGAGAGTACAACCATGAAGAGAAAAAAATGATTATGGAGTTCATTTATAATGTAACTATCCTAATAATTTTATCCTTACACAAATTCACGCCAACAATCATTTCAAGTGCCTCAATATGAAGAGAATCTCCTAGGCCAAAGGAGACTGAAAAAGAAATGATAACAAAACCTTTGTTGTCCTACACAAGACCACCACCCTGCATCACGCCTGAGATACATGAGCCGTCCATGTTGATCTTCAAACCCCTATCATAGAACCTTTGTTATGATTGATGAAATTGATATCTAGAGATATTTAATTGGTAATGGTTCTAGGATCAACCTCATTAAAATCCAATCCCTTAGATGGCAGGGTTATAGTAAGGCTTACATGAGTTATTCTAGCCCAATAATTCAGGGGTATTATAAGAGTGAATAGATGCTATATTAAAAAATAAATCTCAAATACTGATTTATAGATTTTTTCTAACTCTGAATTCATAGTATTCCACCAAGAAACAACTTTGAAAATACTTTTAGGATTTTTATGGTTCCATATACAAGTTACATTAACCTCATCATACTACTAGTGCCTCAAATACACTATCAATAGAAATGTATAGGTACATCATGGTGATAATTCTACTTTTGAGTCTTGAAAATAATAATATATACATACATGGTTTTATAAAATGGAGGGTAAGATATTAGTGGTAGATAACACCATTAATATTACTACTCCCAATAGTTTGGAAAAGGACCCTATCAATCCATGGAGAAAATTCAACAAATACTACATGTTTCCTATTAACTGAATTAAAGTGAAAACTCCAGATCTGGGAATCCATTAGGTAATGTGGGTTATATTGGACAATAATTTGAACCACCCAATAAATTTTATTTCATTTTATATTCTAGAAAAAGAACTGGTAGAGAAACCACCACTAATAAAGGAAAATTCCACTGTGTTGTCCATGTGCATCAACTTGGACCTCAAGAATATATACAATTACATAAATATCACTAATTTTATTATTATTCAATGAAACCGAGACTATTATAGTATCTTGAAATGAATATTTGAATAAGTATAAGAGTATGAGGGTACCCTCACACCTATACTCATGATATCAAGTTCATCATATGAGCCCATCCATTCGAATGAAGTATGTCATCCCAAGGGAAATAATAAATATTCTCTCACATCACGTATTTAATTTCAAAAATTCTCTTCCATATTATTCTTATAATACTAGTAATAGGGAATAGTAGGAGGAATAATATCTTATGTATTCCAATCCATCATTACATTATTATTATTTTAAAACCTTCAATGAAATATAATATATTAATCTTGGTACATAGGAAGATCCATGATCTACAATTATTAGTTCCTTAATGACCCATGAATAATAGGAGACCTAAATATCCTTCATCAAATAACATTGATATGTATTCACTTTTAAAAATACCAGATATATGATGTGGTATCCTTATTTGGCTACCCATCACATGGGTTTTCCAGACGACTGCCATGGTTACAAACTGGTAGCCATAAGAGTGTGTCTAACCCATGTCACCAATTTAAAAGACAATGGTAAAAAACTCATTAATGAAAACATCATATGAGAAATATAATAACCAAAATGGATTACAATTATGGTTTTCTTAAATGAAAATAATGGTTAAATGAGGGTTTAAATCGACTTCTTGGATCTTAATCGTTATTTTCAAACAGATGATTTCAATAACCCAGTAAAATTTATTTGATAACCAACCTCTATGTCCTCTCTTTTAGGTATGGATACTCAGGATATAACCATATCCATATATCCCCCAATAATAAAGAGTCAACAACCTTCAGGGCACCTAGAGGGGTATACATATATCAGTTAATTTCTTTTTCATTAAATAAAACTAGTCGTACATATCAATGTTCCATGAATCATATCATTAATACCTTTTTTAGGGAAAATGTATAGTGATACATGGATGATTTTCTGGTCACATATTAACTAGGTTGTGGTCATCTTCCTAATATTTAATTAGGTTTTAAACAGATTGTGAAAACACAACTTGAATATGATCTCCATGAAATGAACTTTTTGGGTGACATTAGGGAAATTTATCAATTTCATAGTATTCCATCATAGTATAAGCATTGATACTAAGAAGTCCAATTAAATCCTTGATATGCCTCCTCAAAATCCCAAGGAATTAAGGTGAATACACCGGTTTCTTTCCCATGTTAGATTCTTCCTTACTAATATCACTAGAAAATTAATATCCTCCACAAAATTAATGAAAATGGGAATCAACTATTAATGGGATGATGATTGGATGAAGTATTTTTAAGATATTAAGAAATATCTTCAATTCCTAACAGTTTGGATGGAGATTGTTGAGGTGAACTCGTCATTATCTATGTGGAAATTCTAGGTTAATCATTTATTTACCTTATTAATTAAAAGAATAATACATGAATTGAAAATAGACTCTATTATCTTAGAAGAACTATATTAGATATTGAGACATGATATTATGATATTTATAATAAATACATCGCATTAATTTGTACAGTGCATAAGCTAGGGAATTACCTATAGTAAAATGAGGTATAACACTTCTATCATGTTGTACTGATCAATTATACATGTTGTCATCCAATATTAATTGGGAATCCATAATAATGGGTGGTTATAGTAAAACATTTATAAATCTAGTTTGAGTATTATAATTCAGTCAAAGGGTGGGAATATATTGATTTCCTTGCAACACTCCCTTCCCCAAAAAGTGCAAAAGTAAACATGAAACTCCATAACGAATAGGTTTTATCCATCCAAGACACTCCACAAATATGAGATATGTACTTTGATGGTGGCTCTAGAAGCAAGATAGGAAATGGAATGAAAAATATAATGATCCAGAGAATTTTCATGGGGATTGTATTCCTCTCCCTATTAAATCATGTTTTTATATATTATTTCACTCTATTGGAAGTTTGTAACAATTCTGAACTAGAATACCAATCCCCCATTGTAGTTTTGAAGCTATATACCTAGATATTGGTGACCTTCATGAATATAAAATGTGACTTAGAGTTCTTAATCAAGAATATTGATTGTGAATATTCTGTTAAAAATAAATAATTGATCATATTTCTTGATTATGTATGGGGCTTGATAGTTGAATTCATTTCTATCCCAATTATATCTCACACCCTATTTTTGTCGAAAGCATATTTGAATGAATTAGATAATACAACAAAAAGCCAAACAAATATATTCTAAAAATGAAATAAAATTTTTAATATCACACTGTATGGTGGAATAACTATTCATAAACATTAATATGGAGTAAATCATTGAAATAAACACTAAACCTAACCAATGTGAGCCCATAGCCTCACTATATTGTTACATTTTTTTGAATGGACCAAATGCAATTATTTTTGATTAATTTTGATAATCCTTATTTTAAGGGTTGAAGGGGAACCCTAGACCTTATAGGACCAAAAGGTCTTAATGGAATTTATTCATTATAGAGTATGAATACTTCAAACTACCCCTCCCCAACCTCTGCATCATGATCAGATCTCCACCTTTACATGGTTGTACGACTAGCTATCCTGTATAGAGGTGCATAGGCCCAGTTCTGATGGAAAATGACATATCCTCTCATTCTTCAAATTCCTCTAGATCCACTCTGGAGAATGAAACTTTATATTAATCCTCTTTTGGGGATTGTTCCTGGTATAATCTGTCTCGTTGCATTTGCACATTAGGTCCCCCAAAGGATTGAGGTGGCCTGAAGGCCTTATGGTGGCTCTAAAGACTTATTGACTTGAAGTCCATGGGTGTCCCAAAGTTCTTAAGGACTTCTGGTCCAAACCGATCGCCTGAAAGTGAATATTTTTAGTTGATAAAGTACTGAACATTACATACTACAGTTCCTATTATAGTACCTAGAATTATGCCTCCACACGAAATCAAATCTGGGTCTCGTGGATGCACTTGGAGAGTCCCACTAACTGGGTTGAGGCTCATGTGCACCAGGTAGTTCCTTAATTGGATGCATTTCAACTATAATATACTATCTTTAAATTATGATTCATCTATTGAATCAATCCAAAGTTGAACAAACACATCATCTGGTAGTGAACTACTTCATCTATAATGACCCAAACCCATAGAAAGTCTGTTACATGCCTATATTTGGTGAAAATATCCTACATTGTACTGAAGATGGGAGAAACCCATGAATACAAGGAAGAATCTTATACTAGTACAATGACGCTCATCAATCAGGATCCACACATCCCTATCAAATTAGAGGCTTTGATAATTCGGTCTATCTAGGATTCAATTCTATATAGAGGTCATGAGGAAGTTTCATGCCTCCCAAATACATTCTACATTCATCTATTAGCCCATAAAACTATTGAATTCATCTAAATACTTCTGTACATTCTTCATGTGGGGAATAAATACCTTGGGAAGATATCCCCCAACTAGAACTATGTAGTTCACATATATCCTTACTGCAACAAATTCATTCTTTATATAGCCTGAGACTATATTCATCAAGGAAGTTAAAACACATACGATCATCTACTTCATGAAGACCCCTATCATTACCAGATCTGGTATCCTTTACAAAATATTTATAAAAAATGCCACCAATTTCTATTCTCCAGAGTTTAATGTCTTGTTAGCTCCATATATATGGTAATATTTAATAGGTGGTGGGGTGAACATTCCTTTTGAAAATATTCAATTAAATATGACTATCAGAGTGATTAATAATTATTAAATGTGAAAAAAATTAAAAAATTACTTATGATCTTCATTAAATTATTTCAAATAACTAATATCCTATTATAATATTCAATCTGCTCTACTAGGTGAGGAAATAGTTATTAACCATTTCTTCACATTGTTAGGGAGTGAGAACACAACTACAAAAAATGTACCTTTTGCAAACCTGGTACTATAACCCATAAATTTTGAAGGAGTCATCGTCTACTTGAATTTTTATTTCGATTCTCAACATGGACATCCTTTTATATGGGGAAATAACCCATGCGATATCTTTTGGATGGGAAAATCCTTGATAGACTCGTACGAAAAAACACTAGGTATGGAGAAATAAAACAATTTAATATAGAAATAAATTAGAATTGTATTGTATAAAATGATATTGAACTTTGATGTATCTTATGTTCTTGGATCACTTTATTAGTGGATGATGAAAATGATGAATTCCTTCTTGATTAGGGAAATGAAATAATATTCATATTCTAGATATTGTACATAACAAATATTGTATGACAGTTATATTTTTATTTCTATGTAATTTTGGAAATCACTATTTCTAATCCTCGTCAAAAAAACATTTATTTCATTCATTGGTTCACATTACATTGGTTAGATGTGTGTCATTAAATCCAAATATAATCTTAATTGGGAATGCATGTCTATCAGACTAATTAGAGAATAAAATTATATAAAAAATAAAATCTCTTAGAATAACAATACTTCCCTAATTTGAGTTTTCTTGCTCATACATAAGAGGCTTAATACACTTTTATTTCAATATGAAATAACATTGAAGAACTTGAAAAAATATAGTTAACATTAATTATTATAATTTAAATGAATAAAAAAATTGATTTTTTTTACAAATATTGCAGTTATTTGACAGATTATAAGCATCATAAAATATATATTATGAAATAAAATATATGAAACATATTATTTCCAAAATAGTTTTTTAATATATAGTAAAAATCATGAACTTTATAATATATATGTATTTACAAAATAAAAATAATAGTTAAAAAAATACATTTAATAAACTTGTATCGAATCATTTTATTAAAATAACTCTAAAATGGAGTATTCTAAAAGAAATCATTTTCAACAAAATTCAAAATGTAATGAATTGACTGTCTGCCTCACAAGTGGTATAATGACTATGCGATTAAGTATGGTCAAGGTTCTTACCATTTATACATGTTCGGTATGTCTATTGTGTAGATATTTTGATCAAGAGGCCACTAAATAAAATATATACAGTCAATATATAAAAGAAATAAAATTATGGTAAATTTAAAATACCATATGTGGTTGGTTTGTTATTGCATCATGGTAAGATGGTGCTGAACCTCATAGCGGGTTGGTTGTGAGGTAACCACACATAATTTATTATAGGTATATATCACCCATGGTAGTCTCATTTTCAACACATGGTAGGTTTCCTTCATTTCACAAAAGATTTCTCTACCAACTGTAATGGTAAGGATAATATCTATAATGTGCTTCAAACTCTTCACGGTCACTAATTATAGGTAACTTTAGAAAATTTACATGGTAACATCATGTGATCCTTCATGGTAGGTATAAAATCTATCTATGGTTACTTCATAAATAACATATGGTTGGTTGACCATCATGACCCGCAATTTTCAAATTGGGCTTGTGCTGAATCATAAAACCCGAGGGAGGATGATGAAGTCGAATTTAGGTTTTTGGTAGTACAATACTGATGGTTTAGGTATTTTTGAACTTGTTCCAATTCCCAATCACAAGTGTGTTTATTGATGTTAAAAGAGATGAAATGGAAAATAATGTGGTTGGGTGTTTAGGTGGAGCTGCTCTATATATAGTGGATGAAGTGGGTAGATAACGAGTTTCCTTGTATTATTAGGATTCATTCTGGTACAAGTGAGGGAAATGGTAGTACGACCTTCCATATATGCTCGATCAAGATTCTATGCACTCGACTCTGCTAAGGTTTGCTATGCCTTTTCCTCACATCCTCAGTCATGATCTTGTGGCTGGCGAAGGCGGATCTGCTAGAAGTGAAGGTCTATGACGGCTTGATGGTTCTGCGTCCATGGTCGGTCTGCCGATGTCTCAGCCTGATGATGCTTGGAATGTCTTCCGGGTCTGCGGCACAAAGCGTCGATGTGCTGAGTCCCATCTCGTTACGGGATTGCGCTGCCCGGGGGCATCTGGTTGATGGGGGCTTGTGAGATCGCACCACCAGCCGGGCGGATGCCGGTGTTGACTCCCGATCCATGTATGTGACTGCTGCTCGTGACTCGAAGTATGGTCTGCAATGTCCATCGATGACAATTTCATCTTCGGATGTTCATGATTTCTCCAGCAAATTGGCCATCACTGTGTTGCCTTCTATTTCATGTTTTCCTACTTCATGGATAATTTACATGAAAGATGCGTTACAACATGAATTTTACTCTTATTCTGATTCATGCTCTGAAATAATTCTTCCAAAGGGGTATTCATCTCATGTTGAAGCAAATATGGAAGTATTTTCTGAAAGGATTCAATTGGTAAAACCTCAATGATTGAGCATCTCATATTACCCAAGGGAAAGAAATCTTGGAGGCTTGAGGAGTTGGTCAAGCAGATCTCGTTTTTGTGGGTATTCTCTGATTGGAGGTGTGTATCTCTTGGTCGTGCGTTCTTTCATTGCATATATCCTTCATATGCTTCGAAAATTCATGCGTGGAGCACTGGGTGGCTTCACCTTCATGAATGGTCCCTTGACTTCAATGCTTCACGTGTAAGGAATACCTTTTATCAGGTATGGGTTCGTCTCCATGTCCTTAACAGGGTCCTTTAGCATCCACATATTCTGTGTGATATTGGCATGGAAATTGGGAATCCAATACAACTTGACAAGGAGACCGAAAATGTTTTGTTTGGACATTTTCTAGGATGTTAGTAGGGATTGATCTTAGCTATACTCTAATTGACAAGGTAAAACTTTCCACTCCGATAGATGAAATTCAAATCGAAGTTGAGTATGAAAGAAAACCACATTTGTTTAGTGAATGCGTGGATATTGGGCACTCTTTGGACCTATGTCGAAGGAATATAGTTTGTGAGAAATGTGGGATAAAGGGTCATCCATCCAACCTATGTAGAAGGAAATCTGAGAAGAATGTTGTTTCTTTGTCGCAACCCCTTGATCATAACTCCAAGCCATCTTCCAATAAGGATAATGTGCTATCTTCGGTGGACGAACATCTGGTATATTTGAAAGGGAATAGAATGATAGTGGATTCCTCCCCGTTGAGAGCCAATTGCGGTCACTCTATGCCTCGGGTAAATTCCACATCCTCGATGGGTGGTCCATCCACTACTCAGGAAGATTCTGACAAGGAGACTACTCTCAAGGAGTGTTGAGTAGTTAATCCCACTAAATTAGTTGGGACTGGAAATAATTCTAACAGTCCTGGAGCATTCTTGCTACATGATGAGACTGATGAGATGACTCCTAACATTGTGGCTCCACTATATTGTCATCAGAAGATCCAGAATCTCCTGAGTTCCTCTAGGATATCTGGTAAGTGGGGTGATGACTTGGAGGTGGAAGGTGGCAGACCTACTTCTTTCAAAGATTCACTCATTTCTGATGTAGGGAAGGATGAATCCACTCCTACTTCCTTTATGCAAATGCCAAGGAAGGATTATTCTAATATGCCTCATACGGTGTGTACTCGATCATCTATGTTATCTGGCAAGTTTAACTCTAATATTATTCATATCCTCAATTATGGTATGTCCCAATCTGAATGGGAAACTGCTGATGACTCAGATTATTCCAATGATATGTCTTATTATTATTTGTAACATTGTGCTTTGACGGATGAGGGAAAGCCCATTTGTTTGACCTCGCCCGTCTCCTTTGTACCTTTTTTATTTTATTTAATAAATTTTCAGAAGCATTGCTTCTGGATGGACATGCTAGTATAAAGGTGAAAATATAAATGATGAATAATAAATTAAAATAATATTGAAAATTTAAGGATTTAAAAATTAAGGAATTTTAATTTATACAAATAATAATAATAATAATAATATAAACTAACATCTCCAAAAATCTCCCCCTTTTGTATGTTATAAAAAAAACTAAAAAATTTAGTTTTAATAAATCCATAATTTTATCTTCAGTTTCTCCCCAAAATTCTACCCCCTTTTGAAATTTATCAAAAATAAGAAACAAATAAATAAAGGAATAAAAATATCAAGAACAATAAAAAATGAAATAAAATGAAATAAAACTAGGAATAAATCTCCAAAAATTTAGGAAATTCATAATAAAAGATATATATAATCAATAAAATAGAGCATAACATTATTTTAAAGAATAAATATCTATTATGACCATTTTAAAATTTAATTTTAAAAAACATTAAAAATATATTGTCTTTATAAAAAAGTATATGAGTTGTTTTTTATTGGAATATATTCCAAAAAATGTCCCCTTTATTAACATGATCTCTTAATAAGTGAAATATAATGTGTACGGGTTTTTTCCTAGAATACTGTAAAGGGGGTTTAGATGATGAAATTATAGAAGTGTAGTAATACAATATTAGAATTTTATTTATGAAAACATTGAAATCATATAAAGTATTTTTTACACATAGTCTTAGAGAAAACTTTAGCTGCATCAATGAAATCAATCATAGATATATTCAACTAAACATAAAATTTCTATTTGGAACCCTATGAAATTAATCATTTATCTAATAATTGATACATACCTGAATTTCTCTTCCTATCAAGCATGTAGCCTCCAAAGTAAGAATAATAAAATGATAACAGTTGAAAAATGTTTGGATTGGAGTAAAATAAACTAGTTTTTATAGTTTATTTTATCTATCTAATTATTCTTTTTGAATCCTTTAAATGCATAAATCTTGGATTAGATTTATATATAGCACACATGCATATATAAAAAATTATATCTGGACTTTATGTAGTTAAATACAGTAGGATTCCTACATTCCTATTTATAGTTTATCATTTTTTAATCTCCTAGATTCATCTATATCTAGTTTATAATTAGTTCTCATTAGAGTTCTAATAGTTTAACATGAATCAATATTTAATTTTTAACAAAATCTTAATAATTTTTTTTAATAATTTAGAAAATAAAACCATACTTTCATTATAAAATTTGAAGACCATGGAATAATTTTCGTTATCCCATTAAACATATATCAAATTCAGTAGTCATTAATTTTGAAAACTCATTACTAATTATATCATACGTAGAACAAACAAAATCATCATCAACATATATTTGTATAATTAAAACAGTTGTATAATTTCTTTATTAATATTGTTAGATCAACCGTTATTTTATTAAGATCATTTTGCAGAAAAATATTGTTAGTTTTTTTTAACAAGTTACTAGAGTTTTATTTAAAACAGAAATTTTTTTATAATGTTTGAAAACATTATTTAGAAATTTATCATTTTTAATATAAGTGGATGATTAACATATACCTATTCTGAAATTAAAACAATTAAAAAGGTACTTTTTTACCAATTTGAAATAGTTTAAAATTTAAATAACGTGATAAATGTAAAAAAATAGGAATGACATATAATCTTGAATATATTGATGATGAATTTTCAATGTCAATGCATTATTATTATAAATTACTTTGGGGGAATCTAATATTGCCGTATTTCTAACTGTATTACTAGAATCATCCATTTTGTTTTGAAAAATACATTTGGTTCCTATAGATATTTTATCATGAGGTAACTCAACTTGATTCAAGATATTATTCCTATAAAACAGGTTATGTTTATCAGGAGAATAATTTATCCAGTTGGAATCATTCAAATCTTCTTTAATATTAACATACAAAAAATTAGCTATAATGGGATAATAAAAACAAAATTCAAAATTGACATTCTAGTTCTTTTTATAGATTAAAAATTTACAATTACATTTTATAATGAATTGTATTTTTGAGTTCTATAATTAATATTATCAAATTGAGAATAGATATGATCCCCCTAAACTTATGTATTATCATTTTTAGGTTTATCTCTATTATAATAGAATTATTTAAATTCTTTAATAGAATAAAAAAAAAATATAATCCATATTTCATTAATTTAAATGAAATTAATCTTCCATTGACATTCATATTTTATTATTTACTCTTTAATCATTACTAGTATCATAATATCTTACAAAAATTATATCATCACCTTTAGCAACAAATGATTTCAGATTTTCTCTAGTATTTAGAATATAATCTCTATAGAAAAATACTTTTTAAAGTATTAGATATTAAGTTTATTTTCATCAAACAGCTCATAAGGGGCCTTCTTTAACAAGGGTCAAATGTAATATATATTTAAGATATAGAATTCATTGTTAAATAATTTAGCTGAAAAGTAATTTGGTAAGTTTAATTCATTAAGTATTTTCTTTTCCATTTATCAAGTATTTCGTTTTTCCTCTTTACAACGCCAGTTTTTTGTGGTGTTCTAGGGGTAGAAAAATTATGGAAATATCCATTATTTTTATAGTATTTTTCAAAATATAAGATATGAAATTATCCTTTATTATCACTTATAATTGATGAAACTAAATTAACTTTTTTAATTTGAATTTTTTATACAATGTATTAATCTTTTTTAAAGATTCACTTTTATGGGATAATAAAAGAGTCCCAGAGAATCCACCAAAATCATCTAAAATTAACAAAATATCTCTTAGTTACTAAACTAACATTTTTCTTGGGTCCAAATATATCAATATGTATCAGATCTAAGAATCTAGTAGCATTAAAAAAATTAATAGATCTAAAACACTCTTTGTTCAGCTAACCTTTTTGACAAGAATCAAACACAAAATACATACATGTTTAAAATTTTGGATGTTCGAAAACCAATTCAATTTTTTTTTAACATGTATTATTTTCAAATTTGAACATATCTCAACCTTATGTACCAAATAATATTATTTGTTTCTACAATATTTAATCACTTAAAAGTTTTCTGGGTTAGTTCCAAAAAATATATAGAATTGATATTTTCTTTTCTATTGGAATAAAATAAAATAGTATTATCTTCAAAAAAAATACATTTTTTATCTTCAAACAAGGGATTCATACCATAATCACAATGTTTTGATATTATAATTAATTTTTTTTAATCCATAAAAATATTTTACTTTATAATTTACACTATATTTTAATAAACCTACCTCTCCTAAAAAATTACCATACCTTTAGAGTTGTCACCAAAAGTGAAAGTGCCTACATCATAAAAATTGAAAGATATTGATTTAATGATTTTACTAGTAATGTTCCTAGAGTAGCCACTATACATGTACAATGTATCTCTAGAACACATCTGTACAGTTTTCTATAAAAGTAGATTAAATAGATAATTGTTTTTGTACCAAAGCTATTTTGGGTGCAACTAGATATTATTAAAATTATACAGAACCTATAATTTTTTTTTAAATTTATTATAGGGTAATCTAGAGGATATATTCTTAGAAATAAAATTCTTGTTGTGTCCACATGATTTATTAAATCTTAGAGAAAATTTATTTGCATAATGTTCTTTCTGATTAAATCTAAATCATGTAATAGTTGAAGCATTTATTTTATCTCTTTTTAATAAAACTAGTTCTAATTTTTTTTTGAATTTATCTATTATAACCTAATATATTTATATAATTATTGAGTTTTTCCAAATCCATCATCTTATTAAATTCATATTTTCCATGAATAAAAATAGATATGGTCTCTATCAATCCATTTATTTCCAAATATAATATTTTCATTATCTTTTTTAGTAACATATACATTATAAAAAAATCTCATAGTTGAGAACGAACCTTCATTTTTTTGTTTCTTATTTTCATTTTTTTGATTTTTAACATATATTTAAATATTATTTAAAATCATAATAAAATAATTTAAATCACCTATCTCGATCTTCATCAGTTTTTGACATGGAATATATTATTTTTTTCATTATTATCTTTATACTTAATTTGTTCAGGATTTTAAATTTTTTTAACTTCATTAAATTAATTATTTTGTAATTGAAATTTTCTATATAGTTCTACCATTCTAAAAATATAACTTTTAAAATTTTAATTTTGTTTAGTTAATTATTTAACATTATTTTCAATATCATACTCAAAACCGGAACTATAATCAAAATTATTTTTTACCTTATTCTATGTTGTTTCCATCAAGAAAACATTAGGTGATTCTTTTTCTCTCCTAGAACCATCACTACTAATTTCTTAATATTTTATAAATCTACGTCCGCCATGATATTCTCATTTTATGTCCCTCTAGTATTTATTATCGTTCCCTTCTATTTTCAATTTCATAATGTTAGAGTGTATACATTTATTTTTCCTACACTCATAGAATATTAATGAGGAAATATCATATTTAATACTTTTACCTCTTTTAAATCCCATTATTTATATTTTTTATGACCTCTTCAAGGATCATTCTTGAAGCTTCTCTTTCCATTCATGCACTTTTACACTCTATCAGTGTAAATTTAAATTTAATCCTTCTCACTTTGCTATAAAACAGAATCATTAAAATTATAAATTAAATTTATATTATATTTGAATTCTATACATTTATTTCTATCAAGATAACCCGAATATACATTCTTTATTTCAAACACTTATTCCATATGTGATCCTAGTAGCTCATCCATTGAATAATCAGTGAAATCATTAATCTCTTCAACTGAAAACTTATTTTAATTTCATCATATTGTTTAAACTCAAAGTAATATTTCCGCGAGAGAATCATTTTTCATCGTATTCCCGGGAACAACAACAATGTTTATAATTTTAGTGATTTTTTACATCTCATTGATTCTATATTGATCAGTCATTCCGAATTATTGGAACGTAACTCTATTAATATCTAGCTTAGTTCTCTATAACTTATTAGTTCCCTGATGATAGACTTTCAACATCCTCCAGATGTCAAAAGAAGTTTTACAGGAAGAAATATGGGTATAAAAATTTCTATTTAGAAAAAAATATAATTAATTCACTAATTTTTAATTTAAAAACCATTTTGTAGCTTCATTCCTAGTAATAGTTTTTGAATATACCTTATGATATTTATAATGATTTTACATAATATCCAAGAATTCATGACCTATATTTTCCATAAATACTTCCATCAAATCCTTCCAATGAACAAGTATCTTCCATTTATGTGTTTTGATCTAATGTGATTGTACATCTCAAATTCTAGACTTTCTATAACAATGTAGCAGATATTTTTCCTTATACTTTTAATATGATGGTACTGGTAAGTTCAAAATGGACAACGAAATAGTTATAACCAATTTCTTGAGAGCAAACATGCTCTAATACCAATTTTTATATCCCAATAATTGTCAATATTAACTAGAGGGTGGGGGAATTTGAACATTCATTTTAATAATATTCAATCGAATATGATTATTAGAGTGATTAAACAGTGTTAAATGTGTAGTAGAAATGAAACAAATAACAAAAAAAATTCATATTAACTTGGATAAAAAGAATCCTAATATACTATTCAATCTTCTCTATTTATTGAGGAGACTAATATTTACTAGTTCCTCTATTTTTTATGGAGTGATAATCCAATTAAATACAAACATACATTGTACACACCTATTTATATAACCATTGACTTTTAAAGGACTCAAAACGTACCATAATTTTGAATGGAAGTCACAAATTGAACTTCCTTTTAGATGAGAGGAATAACCCATATGAAAACATTTGGATGAGAAAACCATAAAATAAATCTAGAGTAACAAAAGAGGTTAGGAATAAACACAATAGTGAAATACAAAAATAAATTATAATAATAGTGGATCAAATGATGTTTAAAATTGATGAAATTAAAGTTATTTGATCACTTCCATAGTTTATGATGAAAATAATGAATTCCTTCATAAGAAAGGAAATGGAATAATAGGCGCAGTTTAGATATAGTAAATAGATCATCTCACATGAGAGTTATATTTTTCTGTCTCTATAATTGTGTAAACTTCTATTTTCCATCCCTTTTGAACTAAATTTCCTCGCAATCATTGGATCAAATTACAATGAACAAATTCATTTCATAAACTCTAGATTTATTCTTAATTGGGAACATGAATCTAATATATTAATCATCAAATGAAATTATATAAAAAATAATATCACTTAGAATAAAAATGTTACCTTAATTTGAATAATCAAACTCATACCTAAGAGTCTTTATGCTCTATTATTTATGCATGGAAGCACCATAAAAAAGATCATTAACATTAATGATAAATATTCAAATGAATAAAATAATGAAAAAAATTAAAAAAAATATTTCAGTGATTTGATAGTTCAAAATATTTATAAAAGAAATCATGAAAGAACAGATATAAAACATATTATTTTATGAAAATTTTGGAATATCTAGTATAAAACATTAATGTTATAACATATAAGTATTTTATGAAGAAACATAATTGGTTAAACACATTTACTAAACTTATAGTAAATCATTTTATTAAAATAAAGCTAAAATATAATAATATGAATGAAATAATTTTTAGAAAATAAGAAATATATTGATGTGACTTTGTATAACACAGTTGGTATACTAATTATGGGATTATGTGTGGTCAGTATAATTAACATGAACACCCGTAAGGAATACTAATAATGCCACTATTTTTATTGTGTGGTTGGTAAATAAAATATATACACTTAATATAAAAAATAAAAAATTGGTAAATTTAAAATACCTTATGCAGTATATTTTCCTTTACCGCACATTAAGTTGGAGATGACCCTCACCGTGGGTTTGTTGTGTGGTAACCACACATAATTAAAGGTAGGTATACGTAACCCATAGTAAGCTCATTTTAAAATCATGTTAGGTTCCCTTCATTTTACAGCAGGTTTCTCTTCGGAAAGTCATGTTTAGGATAATATCTTTTTTAATCTTCATGTTTTAATGCTCACAAATCATGTATCATGTTTTAATTTTCACAAATCATGTATCATGTTTTAATGCTCACAACTCATGTATTATCTTTTAATGCTCGCATATCATTCTTAACATATCAAAAATCATGTTTGGAGATTATTGGTTTCATTATGGTTTAATGCTTACAAATAATGGTCAAAAAATCTCACAAGATCCTAATTCAGAATCTTAAAAAAAATGTTTGAATCTTGTAAAATATGTTTGATCTTATTATATTATGTTTTATTATACTTATGCTAAATTCTAATCCATTATGTGAGTATTACTTCTTAAGATAGTTTATAGATATTTGGTTAAGTCTGAGAAACCGTAAGTCTGCCACCAGTTTCAGATTTTGGAAAATTCCCCAACACCATAACCCAAACACCCTGACGAAGACATCATAACCCAAACACCATTACTTGGACACTGTAACCCAAACATCGTGACTCGGACACCGTAAAATAGACACTGTGACTGAGACACCATAACACAGAAACTGTGACTCAGAAAACATAATCTAGACACCGTAATGACTTCCATATTTCATAAATGTTGGGAAAATAGATCCTTGCTACTATCTCCTATACACCGTAACACGAAACCATTCAGAATTTTGACAAATGACTAGACATCGTTACCTACGACACCGTGATCTTTACACTGCATATGTGATACCGGTTACAGATCTCAATGAAACTAGGTCACTGTGATTGTGTCACTGCTCAAAGGCAAAGGAGAAGACACTGTTTCAATTGAAACTATTTCAAGACAACCTATGACATCATTCTATACCTAACCATTTTTCTTTCTTTTTCAATTTAATTTAAAAGTTATTTCTAACAGTCATATTAGATTTATTTAATGACACTTACATAATTAGTAATTTTTCACAGACATGTCACATGATAGTATGAGGTACGCGGTATGGAGATCGTGCTCCCTTTC
This sequence comes from Viscum album, assembly GCA_963277665.1. Lineage (NCBI taxonomy): Eukaryota > Viridiplantae > Streptophyta > Magnoliopsida > Santalales > Viscaceae > Viscum > Viscum album. The sequence goes on along the minus strand of OY728155.1, from coordinate 1,153,242,417 downwards.
AGCCGTAACAAAGACGTCCCGATGATAAAATATGTGGTAGTTCACGAGATGAAACGTGACAAGACATTGCGAAGTGAACTTCATGAAAGATATAAGGACATTCATACCCTGAAGAAACCCTGAAGAAATCTCAATTCTTGGTGACTGAACTGCAGTACTTCAGAATCTCAAAAATTGTCGCAACAACAAAACTTAGAAGAACATGAGCTACAATACACATCTCATCGAACTCAAAACCAAAACACGAGCCCCACAAAACATTGTTTTCATAAGGGGACTAAAATATCACATATGCTACCTCTTAAAAGTCTATATATGCATATAAAAACACTCAGATAATTTCTAATCCTTTATCACTATCATTTATTTTCTGTGTATTGTTTTTATTACTTGTCGAGCAGGGTGTGTGTCTATATTAAAACACAATCTACCTCCAACCTTAAACTAAAGGATATAAGATATCCTCACTTAGACATCTTTCTACACATTGTTTTACCCACATGTAACTACGAAAGAGGTCATGTGTGACCTGATTGTTTGTTTTTTCATGTAGAACAGTGGAAGAGGTCTTATGACCTAGACAGTCCTATGTACTTTTGTTAACCCCGATCCAGGGAGTGGATCATGATTATTAATATAAACTACTTGGTGAGAGGTGATCACCATGTGGATTGGATTAGGTATCAACTTGATATTGAGAAACTTGTTTTATCCATTGTGAATTTCAATTTAGTTTATCTCTATTTAAACATATATTTTATAAAACCAAATTTTACATTGATATTTAGTCTTGGATAGTAGTTACAGCCATTTTTCATTACAAGAGTAGTTTCAAAAGTTGTATCAGTATCTCATATTTTCATAATTGATAATTAATCAATCTTCTGAGAAACTATTTGTACTGTAAAACTATTATAATTTTATTACCTTGATTAACTAGCATTTTTTTTACTTGGTGGAAAATTTTAAGTAAAATTTTTAATTGAAATTTTTAAAGGAACTCAATTCACCACCCTCTTGACTGTCCTAATATAACTATGATTTAGTATTACAGGAGTTTTTGAAATCCCTATTTTAAAGAATTTAATTTATAAATCTATTTATAATAATTATCAACTATGATTTTAATTGTGTATTTTTAAATATCATTAATTTTTTTGGTTCTAAATTTATAATTATTTAAACATTTATTTCTTTATCATGGATAATTGATTTGAAGGTGATTCTACCAATATACCTACATTCTATAATGGATCAAATAATACCCAATGGAAAATTAAAATGAAAATTCACTTAGAAAACATGGGTTTTGAGATTTAGTATTACATAATCGATGAATATAATATTCCTGCTACTGATAGTTAAACCTGGGATGATCCAACTAAGGATTTATATAATAATAATTAAAAATCTAGGAATATCTTATACTATTCTTTAAGAGATGAAGAGTTTAACAGAATTTATGCATGTAAAACATCCCATGAAATTTGGGATACTTTTTCTGTTTTATATGAAGGTACCTATACTGTTAAGGAAATTATACATAACACATATACCATTAAATATGATTACATTAAAATGAAGCCTAATGAGTCTATTTCTGACATTTATCTCAGGTTTAATGAAATTTTGAATACATTGATCTCTCTCGGAAGAGATGTTACAGCCAAGGAGAATATTTTTAGAATACATAAATGCTTGCCAGATAAATGTATAGGTAACTCTGTCTCAATTAGAGAATCTTTTGATATTATAATTCAACAAGTTAATTAGATGATATGCAAGTTTTTGATGTATTAAGAAGAAATAAAATTCAATAAGGAATCAGAATATGAAATAAAGAGAAAGTCAGTGGTCTTCAAAACACTAATTCCAAAACAAAAGAAAATGAAAAAATAGAAATTACAAGACCCTGTAGAATGATTCAACATTGAACAATCATCACCAAAAAATGATGAGGACAGGGCTCAATTAGCTATAATATTTAAGAAGTTTTATAAAAGAAATAAAATTTTCAGAAATCCTAACCTAAAAGGATGATATGATCACAAGTGAAAATGGAAGAAGGATTGGAAAAAAGTGAAAAATCTAATGAAATATTTTATTATGAATGTAAAAGAAAAGGAAATGTTAAGGCTTATTATCCTAAGTTAAAATATAAGAAGAGGTATGGTGGAAAATATAGAAAGTATAAAAATCCAATTAAGAAACACATAGTGTTTCTAATAAATATTTCAAGTGACTGAGAGTCTTCACAAGATGAAAAGGCTAATAAATCCAATATGTGTTTTATAAAAAACACATCTGAGGAAACCTTTGAGTCTCTATTACAAAATTCCTATTATTATGGAGATTAAAGTGATTACGAAAATATGACAAATGGTGGAATGCTTGAATACTACCAAATACTCTACAACACATGTAATGAGATAAAGGATAAATATAAATCATTAAATAAACAAAATTATTTGATTAATACTTTCAAATATGATCTTTATTAGAGATGGATAAAAATGTTGAATTACATAGAGAGAACATTGAACTTAAGATATCTAACGAGCAATTGAAATAGGACCTAGAGAAATTTACCAAGGGAAAAAATACTCATACACCAATTCTTGTTTAATAGATTTCCCCTAGATACACTAATGGTATATGATATTAACATTGGCAATGAAATATCACCAAAATCTAGTTTGTATGTAAATCTGGAAAATCTGTCTTTCTTCCTAAAAGTGAAAATTGTGCAGCTAGTTCTAGTTCTGGAAACTCTTTTACTACCACTAGTTTTTCTAGACCAAATAAATTCTATTTTTCAAATATTTTACAAAATACATATAGGAAACTCATGAAGCCTATGTGGGTTCCAAAATCATTTATTAGTAATGTTCATGAACGCCAAAAAATCTTGGTACCGAAATCTATTTTTGTTTGTTTTTTTGTAGGAATGTTGTTTGAAAATATTCTATAAAATTTTATGGTACTTGGACAATGGATTTTCATGAAACATCACACAAGATTACTCATTATTCAATAATTTAATAAATATTGATGGTGGGCATGTCACTTTTGGTGACAGTTCTAAAGGAAAAATAATTGGATTAGTCAAGATTGGTAAGTCTAACATAGTTTTAATTTCTAAATTACTTTTTGTAGATGGATTGAAATATAATCTTCTTAGTATTTCACAACCATGTGATGATGGATTTCATGTTAATTTTTATAATTATTATTTTAATGTTTTTAATTCCAATAATTAATTAATATTTTCTAATTTTAGAAATTAAAATGTTTATTATATTAACATAGATTCCTTAGTTTCTCAAAATGATTCATGCTTAAGTGTACTTCATAAAGAGTCTTGGATTTCGCATAGTAAACTAGGACACTGCAATATACACTCCCTTAGAAAGCTTACTAGAAACGTTTTTGTCAAGGACCATCCCAAACTTGAGTTTCCAAATGAAAAATTATGTAATCATTTTAAAAAGGGTAAACAATAAAAAATATATTTCAAAATAAAGGATTAAGTTTTAACTTATCAACCTCTTGAGATTGTTCACACGGATTTGTTTGTACCATCTTGAGTTTCTAGTTTAAATGGTCGGAAATATGTATAACTTATTGTAGATGATTATTATAGGTATACTTGGTCATTATTCTTGGCTCACAAAAGTGAAGCATGCTCTCATTTTACCATGTATGCTAGAACTGTAAAAAATATTAGTGGACATAGGATAAAATCACTAAGATGTGACCATGGCTATGAGTTTCAAAATCAAGAGTTTGAATCATTTTTCTCAAAAAATTGATATAGTTATAAATTATTTTCCCTCTAGGTCACATCAACAAAATGGAGTTATAGAAATAAAAAATGGAACCTTACAAGATATCTCTAGAATCATGCTTAGTGAGTAGGATGTACCAATTTATTTTTGGGCTAAAGATGTCAAAACAGCATTCTATATTATTAACACAGTGTTAATCAGAAACATTCACAAAAGAACTACCTTTTATTTGTGGAAGAATAGAAAACCCAAGGTTAATTACTTAAAAGTTTTTGGTTGAAAAGTCAATAATCTTAATACTAAGGATAATCTTGAGAAGTTTTCATACAAGTGTGATGAATTAATTTTTATAGGATATTAATCCTCTAGTAAATCCAATAGAGTCTTTAAAAAAGAACCAAATGTGAGGAAGAATTTGTACATGTCAAATTTTATGAAACAGATCTACATAAACCTAAGACCTCTTAAGAGAATCTTGAGGATGATATGTCAAATCTGGACATCAAGGATAAATCTTATGAACATCTTATAAAGGAAACTATTAAAACTTCTTATTCTATAACTTCTATACATTCAAGCATTAATGAACCCAAACCTGTTGAAGAACCTAAAATTAACCACCCTTCTTCTTATATATCTATTAGAACTCTTATGAACCATTCATTAGATTCTACTATTGAAGATTTAGATACAGAAACACATACTAGATATTCTCTTAGAAATCAAGTTGAACATCAAGCTTTCTTGTCACAACACGAACTTAAAACATCAATGATGATATAAATGATGACTTTGGGGGATGATCATGCAAGAGGAACTAAATTAGTTTGAAAGGAATAAATATTAGAAACTCTTGGATTAACCGAAAGACACCTTGACCATATGCACTAAATGGGTGTTCAGGAACAAAGTTCATGAAGCTGGTAACATAGTTAGAAACGAATCTATATTGGTTACAAGAGGTTATAATAAAGAAAAAGGGATTTATTATGAAGAAATATTTTCACAAGTAGCTAGACTTTAATCCATTAGATTATTTCTTGCATATTTATCACATATAACTTTTAAACTATATCATGTGGATGTCAAGAATGCATTCATAAATGAGTATATAATTGAGGATGATTTTCTTGAACAACCACCTGGTTTTACAAACCCTCACTTTCCAAATTATGTTTTTAAATTAACAAAAGATTTATATGGTTTAAAATAATCTCCAAGGTCATGGTAAAATAGATTAAGTAGTTTTCTTATTTCCAATGGTTTTACAAAAGGAATAGTTGATGCTACTATTTTTATAAAACGAATTTCTAAAGATGTTTTTCTAGTATAAATTTTTGTAGATGATAATATTTTTGGATACTCAAGAAATTATTTACGTATTAAATTTTCAAAGATGATGCAAAATGATTTTGAAATGAATTAAATGGGTGAGTTAAAATTATTTCATGGATTTCAAATATTTCAAAATAAGTAACATATTATTTTAAATCAATGAAAATATACTAATGATATTCTAAAACGTTTTGACTTGGATAGTAATACAAGTAGTGATACTCTAATGAGTACTAAATGTAAGTTGGATCTTGATGAAAATGGTAAATATGTTGATCAATCCACTTATAGAGAAATTATTGGATGCTTACTCTACTTAACTGTTAGTCGGACTGATATTATGTTTACTTTTTTCATGTGTGCACATTTTAAATCAAACCCCAAAGAGTCTCATATTAATGTTGTTAAAAGGATTTTTAAATACCTTAAACATTCAACCAATTTAGGACTACTCTATCCTAGTGTAAAATAATTTAATTTAACTATCTATTTAGATGCAGATTTTGGTGGTTGTATGTTAGATAGAAAACATGCCTCTAGAACATTCCACCTTTTAAGAAAGTCTCTAGTATCATGGTGTAGTAAGAATCAACATGTTGTTGCCTTATCGACTATGAAAGATGAATACATTATTGTTGGTAGTTTTTATGGACAAATTTTGTTGATGAACACACTTTACTAGATTATAGATATCAATTTAGACATGTCAGTATAAATTATGACAATAAAATTGCTATTAACATTTGAATGAATCCTATTTCTCATTTTATAACAATGAACATTAGTTCAAGACATCACTTTTTGAGATATCATTATCAAAAGGGTTATATCACATTGGAATTCATTGGAAATGAACATTAGATTTCTGATATATTCACTAAGACATTAAATTTTGAATGAATAAATAACATCATACAAGAGTTAGGAATGAGAATCCATAAGTGAACATGTTATAGTTTCACAGTTTAGAGTTTCATTGTTTACGTTTTCAGGATTCACAATTTCACAAGTTACTTTCTTGTAGTTAATGTCTCACACTTATAGTCTCACTATTACTGTCTCTTAGTTACTATCTCATACTTGCTGTCCCAATTATACACTTTCACTATTTAGAGTCACATTGTAATGCTAACACCATGACGACCTATTCTAGTCTCACCATAATGGCTTGGATTTCTATTTTTATACTTTTATTTCTTGTATCATTGTATTGATTATGTTATTATTTTTATGATGCGTATTTATGTTTGTGATGTTTTAAATACCTAAATGATAAAACCCCATATTTTATACTCTTATATTTAGTCAAGATGAGTTTTCTTAATACTGAAACCCTTATCTCACAAACTGTTAACCCTCTTTCAACCCTTCAACTTTATCAAACCCATGTTTGATGCCCATAATGAAGCATATATCTTCATCGACTCCTGATAAGTGTATATATTAGAAGAAAGTGAAAAAGGCTCTGAAAATAGTTCTTGATAGACTACAGAATCTATGACTTGCTGATAGAACAGTAGTGCCAGAGAAAGAAGTTTGTATGAAGTGGTTTCTGACAAGTAAGTCAGTTGTTTTTAATGTACTAGAAGAACAGTGATGGTTGAGGTGGTTTACAAAAGATAATAGACCAATTTATCTGAAGATTCCTTTTTAGTTTTCTTAGTATGCTCAGTTCTCGTTCAACTCTGAAGATGATTTTATTGTAAGAATTTGGGTAAAAGGTTGAAGATGTACCTTTTGTTCAAGGATATGGGATTCCTGCCTATGAATTCCTCATGAAGGAATTATTAAGAATTACCAAGAGGTCCTCCTCCTCTAAGGGATGTGTTTATCCTAGAAGAGGCTCATGGAAGTCTAAATGTAAATAAGAATAAGAGAAGATAAATTGTAGTTGATCTTTATGGTTAGATAAGGATGTTATTTATGTTTATTCAAAATCTTATTTGTCTAATAAAAGACGATTTTTCTATCCTTAAGTATTAATATTTATTCATGAAAAGTGTTATGAAGAATTGGAATAAGATCAATATGTTTATGTATATTATACTTCACATGTGTGAAATGATCAAGACCGCTTTGAAATCAACTTATTTGATTTATTTGAGGTTAATTTCTACAATGCTGATTTTAAGGGAGTATTTGGTCCAAATGAATAAGTAATTCAGGATTAGGAGTTCTGTATCTCTAAGAATACAAGAATAAGGATGAAAATTAGGTGGAATACATGGAAAAAGTCTTGGATTGAAGGTAATGAAAGGATTTATGAAAACATCTATCCAATTGAGAATCCCTGAAGACCTATGAACAAATCTGACCTTTGTTTGGAACCAAATGAATTAGATGAATACTCAAGAGATGAAGTATAAGACGCAAATACTGCACCTGAGTAAGGAAATATCTAAGACAAGGAAGACATTGACCTACCTATTATACTAAAAGTAATTGCTGATGAGATAGTTGCTGGAAAATTTGTTTCGGAAAAAGGACTAGCTCCCAGTGTCAAAGAACAAGTTGTTGCTATGGAATATTTAGAAGAGCCAGCTATTGAAAAAGATCCTTATATTTAGGGTGAACTTATTGTTGGGGAAGGACCTACTACTATGGAACAGTCAGAAGAACAAGATGAATCTAAAATAATCCTATCTGCTGAGGAAATAATTGAATAGGCCATTCAGGTAGCTAGAAATTAGATGGGTGAGCCTCATAGTGATAATAATTTGGAAATGGGTCAAGATATTGAGTATCTAAGTCCCATAATAGATTCATCTATTTAGGGAGAGCAAAACCATAGTTTAGAAAGTGTTCATGTTACCAATCATTTTGAAAAAAGCTCTGTCGATACCTGGTACATGTTTCCTAGTTACTTTGATTTAGATGATACTGAAGAGCCCTAAATAAAAGGCATAAATCATTCCACTGTGTTTCAATTGAAAACAATTTATGCTATAGAAGTAACCTCTAAAAATGAGTCTAAAGACGTTTCAATTCCTATTCCTGAACCTACTCAAGTAACTTTTGATGTTGTGAGTCATAGTGATCTAAAAGATTTTGGAAACACCTTGTTATATAGATTTGAAAATATCGTGAAGTCACAACCTGCTTCAGTGACTAATCTTAGTGAATGAGATGTTGCCCTACTATTAGATAAAATCATATGGCATATTCAACCAATGATTTTTCAAGATATTCAAGAAATGAGGATTGAGAACAAACAGTGATGTGATGAGGTCAAGTCTCTAATGTATATTGTTGAAGATATGTAGAAAGTTGTGAAAACTGGTCAAGCTCTTATTGATCATCCTATTGAGGATGTTGGTGATAAACTCTCATAGATGGTTGTATCATTTATTCAACTAAATTTGGATATAAAATATTAGAAAGTTGCTGAGAGAAACACCAAGATAGTTAGTGAGATGAGTGTGATAGTGGCAGGACTTAACAAGATGACTGATGAATATAAGGGATGTCTACAAAGAGTGTTAAATCAACTTAAGTCCCTCACCTCTATTATTATATCTTAAATTTCCTCTGGATAATCATCTCAGCCTATGGATAGAGAACTAATCAGATTAGGTGTTAAAGAATAACTTCAGTTAGTATTGAGTGGTGTTGATAAGGAAGGCTTTTATGCTATCCTCAATAATAGTGACTGAGTACTTTACTTGGTAAGGACTCATTCAATGATTTACAATGATTCTAAAGAATAAATTTCTAAGAAAGTAGACTTATAATAAAAAATAATATATTCTATGTATGATCTGACCAATCAATTCAAGTACCTTGTAGAGAATTTAAATATTTCTCATGTCACTCAATCCAATAAGACTCATGTTAAAAAGATTAAGGGATTCACTCCTCTATTGGAAATGTTTTTGGAGAATAAAGATGAATTTGAGAAGGGTATTTATTATGGAGGTTAGATCATTATTGATTTATTTATGTTGTTAAAGACTTATCTCCATGTGATAAGACCTGTCATATTGGCTCCTACAGTAGCTGCTTTGTTTCTAAAAAAATGCATTAGATATGAAGCCTCTCTACAGGTTAAAAATCTCTTTCTTGTGGAAGTGGCAGAACTCCTGCATGAGTTCTGGTACATTTGAAATGATCTTATTCATAATAAACACACTTTTAGTCTCAATGCCGGAAAATCTCAGATTCTTATTACGATTCATGAAGCTGATTCTATTCAAAAAGACTATTGCAACAACATAGTTGGAGACTTTGAGATCCTTCATCATATCCATGTGCTTGACATTTTTCCAAATACCAAACGTTCATTTGAAGTATTCTAGCTATCACCGATGCCGAGATGGATCAAAGTGAATGTTGATGGTGCTTTTAAAGGCAATACTGGCCCTGCTAGTTGTGGTGCCATCTTCAGAGACTCAGTCGACCAGTGTCAGGGTTGCTTCTATGCTGGATGTGGACATTCTTCCTCTCTGGAGGCTGAAATGATGGGGGTTATCCATGTAGCTGATTTTTTGCTTCAATGAGGTTGGAGAAAGCAATGAATTGAAAGTGACTCCACCGCTATCGTTCGTGCCATCTGGAATGGCATCAATCATCTTTCTTGGCCGCTCACCACTCTTTGAATGAATTGTCTAAACTCGCTCCATGAGATTGATTACTTAGCTACTCATGCCTACAGTGAAGCAAATGTTGTTGCAGATGCTCTTGCAAATAATGGTATTCATCAGAGCATGACTTGGCTCGACACACTGCCAGCTGACTTATTATATTTTTTTGATAGAGATTGTAAAAAATTCCCATCCTTCCATCTTTTGTAATCTTTTTCTTATCAATAAATTGTGCTTTGGTCTTTGACCAAAAAATTACCTTTAAAAAAAATGTCTATATCCCTGAATCTGAGCCATATTTGACCTATTATTATTGAAAACCCATTACCTCAGTCTTCAACCAAACCAACTCTAGAACCCCATGTCTTTTATGGAGTTCCTTTTCCTTCTCTCATAGTTGGATCAATCCGTTCTACCACTTCTATTTCTACTCCTATGGCTCCTCCTGATGTTTCTTCCAAGTGAAATGAGAAGATGTTTGGCTCACAAGAGAACTAAAGGATGTATTTTGATAGGTCTGTATTATATGTTTCATTATTCTTATAATGAACATTATATTTCTATGCAATACGATGTGTACTATTATTATTTATTTTATTCCTTAACTACATTAAGTCATTATTTTATTTTACTTTTTCTTTTTTTCTTAATCCCAAAAGGGGAATAAATACGAAATGAAATTATTAAAATATATTTCTTATACACCCCATGACTTGTGATCATAAAAAATGGGAATATTTTTGGACTCCTCACATTTTAATGCTCACAAATCATGTATCATGTTTTAATGATAACAAATAATGCATCATGGTTTCATGCTCACAACTCATGTATTATGTTTTAATGCTCAAATATCATTCTTAATATATCAATAACAATGTTTGGAGATTGTTGATTTTTTTATGGTTTAATTCTTACACCTTATAGTCTGAAACTCTAATAAGATCCTGATTCAGAATCTCACAAATCATGTTTGAATCGTGTAAACTATGTTTGATCTTCTTCTATTATATTTTATTATACTAATATTTGAATATAATCCATTCTGTCAGTATTAATTTTTATGAAATCTTACAGATATTGGGATAAGTCTGAGAAAAACTAATTCTCCCACTAGTTCTAGATTTTGGAAAAGTCCCTGACACCATAACCCAGACACCATGATTCAAACACCATAACCCAAACACTATGAATCAGACACCATACCCCAAACACCATGACTTAGATACAATAATCTATACATCATGACTCAATCATCATAACCTAGACACCGTGACTCAGACACCGTGACTCAGACACCGCAACCAGTTAAAGATTTCATAAAGCCTGTGACACCAGTTCCTTGCTACCATCTCCAAGACATCATTACAAGACAACATTCAGAATTTTCACAAAGGACTTGACACTGTTACCTAAGACATCATGATCCTGACACATAATCTATTCTACAGATTCCAGATCTCAATGCAACTATATCACCGTGACTATCTCACCGTGACTATGTCACCACTCCAAGGAAAAGGAGAAGACATTTTTTCTAGTGACATGGTCTCAAGACAATCTATGACATCATTATTTACTTAACCATTTTTCTATTATTTTTAATTTAATTGAAAATTTATTTCTAATGTTTATATTTGATTCATATAATGGCACTGACATAATTGATGAATTTTTGTAGACATTTCTCTAACAGTACAAGGTATGAGGTGTGGGGATCGTGCTCTCTGTCGGCCATAACAAAGACATCCTAAAGATAAAATAAATGGTGGTGCATGATCTAAAAAAGTGACAAGAGTTTGTGAAGTGAACTGCATGCAAGATAAAAGAAAATACATACATTGAAGAAAACACAAAGAACTCTCGATTACTAGTGGCTAAACTACTATACTTTAGAATCTAAAACATTATCACAATAGTTAAACTAAGAAGAAAAAGAGCTACAATACACATCTCATCGAATTAGAAACTAGAACTCGAGACCCACGATACTCTACTTTCACAAGAGGACTCAAAAATAATATATGTTATATCCTACAAGTCCGGAGTTGCATAGATCAGCACTCAGAGAATTTCTAATCCTTTCTCATTATCTTTGATCTGTTGTTTATTGTTTTTATCAATTATTAAGTAGGGTGTGTGTCTGTATTAAAACACACTCTTTCTCATACATTAAACTGGAGGATACAAGATATCCTCACTTAAACGTCTTTCTACATTTTTTTAAAAATGCATAACTATGGAAGAGTTCCTATGTGACTTGGATGTTAGTTTCCACATGTACAATAGTGGAAGAGGTCTTGTGACCTGGACATTCCTATGTACGGTTGTTAACCCCTATCTAGGTTGTGGATGAAGTTTATTAATCTAAACTGGTTGGTGTCAGTTGATCACCAAGTAGAGTGGATTAGGTCATGGATTGAAATTGAACCAGTGTTTTATCCATAATGTCTTTCAATATAGTTTTTCTATGTTTTTACTTATATTTTAGAAAACTAAATTTTACTTTGATTGTTAGTCTTGGATTTTAGTTATAACTATTTTTCATTATTATAATAGTCTCAAAAGTTGTATCATTATCTCCCACTATTATAACTAAGAATTAATCAATCTTTTCAGAAACTATTTGAATTGTCAAACTATTATAATTTTATTACCTTGATTAAATGTCAAACATTAGTTTTAATTGTCAGAATCTTTTAAGAAAACTTTTTAACAAAATTATTTATAGGAACTCAATTCTCCCCCCTCTTGAGTGTCCTACATTGACCAAAAATATCCACATTAGCCTTAAAACTCTTCATGATTACCACTTCATGGGAATATCAAAAAATTTACATGGTATGTTCAAGTGATCCTCCACAATAGGTAGAAACTCTATCCATGGTAACTTTATACATGTCGCTTGGTAGGTTTACTACCATGTCCCACTGTTTGTAAACATGGGTACACACAATCTTAAGAACCTTGATGAGGGTGTTAGATACTAATTTACGTTGGGTGTAGTTCAATGCTAAGGGTGTATAGTCTATTTAATTGGTTCCATGTGTCACAAACAAGTGTGTCGAATGAAGTTAGAAGAGTGGGACTGTCAGATGAAGTAGATTGGTATTGAGGTGGTTCTATTTCATGTGTAGTGGATGAATTAGGTGGATTCCAAGTTTCCTTGTATTAATAGGATTATCACTAGTAGATGGCATAGTGAAGGCAATGCAGTATTCAATGTCTCAATCTATCTGATGGGTGGAGAAACTCAATGGTTCTATGATGATAGAGGGAAAGAGATGATACAAATAATATATATATTCTTTAAATTTGATCCCATATCAATAAATAATGTGTTATAAATATATACTATTTAATATATATATATATAATGATATATAAGATAAAAAATATAAAAAAAATATATTTATATACATATAAATATAAAACTAAACATTGATATGTACAAAATTAATAAAAAATAAACTAAAAAATTAAGTATTTTAAAAAGGAAAATATATAAATAAATAATAATAAATTAAAATAATATTGAAAACTGAAAGATTTTAAAATTATGGGATTTCATGTTATTTAAAAAATAAAAAAATAAAAATATTAACTAATAATATAAACAATGTATATATCATGAACACAATATCCAGTCCAACTATTCTTACCAATATCACTAAATGATGAAAAGATATATTGAGACATTCAATAAAACCTTATCTAATATCCATCAAAATATGGAAAGGAAAAGACAATAAATGTTGTAATGAAAATATCCTACATGATTTGTGGGATTATAAAAAAACTACACGTACTCCCACAAATTAAATCCCATATTCAATGGTGTTTAGGAAAAAGTAGTATTTACCATTGAAAATCATCTTTACCTTACTTTGAGTTACCATTGACAATCAAATAGAATATTTTGAACAGATCCAGATATGACTTTACGAGTTAGAATAACTCAATTACAAAATGTTATAGGCATAACAAAAATTTGATTTCCATTAAAATCAAGTCATATGCGTGTTAAAAATGAAATTTCCCCTCCTATCATTCATCTATGGAGAACTAGTATTGGCCATGAGAACTATATTAACACCCATGATGAAAAACCTAAAATTAATGTTGTGATGGGAAGCATTTTACACAATAATTGAAGTCGACTCTAATAGATCTTACTCCCTAATCAAAATGAATATAGAGTGAATTATTATTACAAAACAATTATGTATCCTTCATAAGTAGTTTGAAAAGCTTCACATCAGGTTTAATTCTTCCTTTCTGCATGACATTAAACTAAATATCATAAAGTTCATTCCATATAGATTTAAAATTTCAAAGAACCATCTTTATCAATTTTCAAAAAACTGCATGATAGATTCCTCGCCACATGATTATAAATTGCACGTCATTTATTATTTACCACATGATGTTAAAATACATGATATATGGTCCATCATATATAACTATAAATTTCATAAAGACCTATATTCCATGATATATTTCCTTCTTATGTGTGATCTAAATACATATAATAACCCCTATTATATTGTTAATTATCCATAAATCAATGTTAGAACCCAATTATTCTATATAAGAGAGTTATACCCATTTGAGAGCTATCTTCCTTCCAAAACATCATGGATGTTTTTACATTTTCAAATACTGAAGTAATTTTATTCCTAACATATAACCAAAATAGTTCCTGAACATATCAGAACTATGTGTGGAATGATTTTTTTCTATCATAGAATATTTGGTGATTCCCAAATGACCAACCTCATAGACAACCATAATATGTAATCACAGCCTTACTTCATCATGATTTATAAAACCACAAAAAAATCCTAATTGAGTTATTATATATGGATTTATCATAGTAAATAATGTATTTATTTTTAAAAAAGATCCATATATGTGTAAAACTGTTATATAAGGACCCTATTTGTACTATTTAAAATGTGAAAACAAAAAAGTCAAATTTTTATGACTTCAATGTGTTTGATATTAGTATATTCTATGTGACCCAAATAAAAAATTCCACTTTATATAAGGACTCGATCTATAAAGGGGGCCCTTTTTTCGTTGGGGATTTGATGGTTATTGCCATACCATCTGACCATAATGTCATGGTTTATCTAAGAAATGATAAAAAAATTCCCCTTATTAGAACTATGTGTGGATTGATTCCTACAAGCTTTGGATATGTACTGTCACCTGATTCTCCAGTCATATGCCCTGTTACAACTACCAAATTCAATTTCATTATCTTCCCCTGTGATAAAAGGATGAACATTAAAATCATTTTTATACCCCCTAAACATGAGTCATATATCATCACTGGATTAAATATGAACTACTTGTGTATTTATTTATCTTTTTTATGATACATAACGAAACCCAACTCACTTATCTTTTTTCTGAGAACAAATTCAAATAAAACCCTCTACATCACCATAATTTTTGAAACCCCTCATTAATTTTCTATTTTCTTTTCTAGTTTTGACATTGAGATGAACACATTTAATTTTTCTCGTGATAGAGATCTATGATAACCACATACATAATTGGTCCCCACCACACTACATTGAACTACATGGTATCTGAGTTGAGATCACATGAAACAATACTTAATGCCATATTATCCTCCATTAAAGTCCATAAATTGCTTAGAACTGTACATCATATACATTCCAACTTCTGTATATGTGATCCAAATACATATAAGGGTGAATGGAATATAGTTCTAATGGATAAAAATATGATAGATTAAAATGATTTTATGCTTGGGGAAACCTAGATCTATTATCCTTGGTGTAATCCTAATAGATTCATTTGGTTTTAATACCAAGCCAAAATAGAAAACAACCCCCTTCCTTATACATGAGCTTGATCTATGAAGGAATAATTAAATAAGAACTATGTGCGGATTGATTCCTATTATAACATGTTTTTTATTTATTTACAGACCATAAATTTGGAACCCGATTGAATATCATCATCCCCCATCATTACCCTTCAATTTCGCATAATTTATTAATTATGGTTAGTTGATGAAAGGGGTGTTTCAGTCACCTTTTGAATGCCCCTTTTAATAAACAAATCTTCATGCTATAAGTGTTTTGAATCAACATAAACCCTATAATGGATATCAATAATGAGTGCATTTAGATATAAGGGAAACCTCTATATGGTAATGATGTTTATTCTCCTATATTTGGAAATATCATCTAGAGTCATATTTTATCATGAGAAGATGGTCTTATAATCTTCATACTCACCCAAACTATTTCCATAGGGCACATTATTAGAATTTTAGTTAGATTTCATCCTATATTTACCTATCCCATGTCATAAAAACCTAATTAAAAAACATTGGTTCATGATTTACATCATCACAACTTCTTATTAAAGAGATGGTGTGTGGTTTTAGCTATTATAACCCATCCATGTCATCATATCAAACACCATAGATTGTATGATCACCACAACCTTAATATTCATGAAAACCTCCACAAGATTCTCTATATTGGCATTTGGATCCTCCGTCATGCCATATTTCTACCATACCCTTACTATAGAGACTATATCACCTTTGATCCAAGAACTATGACCATAAACTATGTGAAACTCTATTAGGAATTCAATACTAGCACTAGGCCCTCCATTCACATTGGGTTTTCAATTCCATAACAATATTCATATTTTCACCCGTAGGTCAATGTATTTTGAGATTAAGCCCCAAAAATATTCAATAAAATTTGTGATACCTTAAACCCTATACCTTTGTGGTCCAAATTATATGAACCATGATCTGATAATGAAATAGACATAGAGGCTTGTTAGGTAAAAACCTATAATGGATATCCCAAAAAAGCCAAATATTTTCTTTATAATTCATCACCTTTAATGGAATCAAAAAATGATAGAGAACAAATGGAAAAGGAACAATCTTTTTAGGACACACCATAAAGACATGAAAAAAGAAAAATTATGCTTGATTGATCCACTGGTCTAAGATGAAGTTAGATCAGACCCCCTATATTCTATTTTATATGCATGTTGGAAGAATTTTTTTTTATATCCCTTCCCTCTGGATGTGTTTTATACATACTGGAGTAACCTTTAGGGTTCTTGAATCCTTAGTTAATATCCCTTTCTATATAATACTACTTAATTCCTAAAGTGTTGAAATCATTGTAAACCCATTAATGGCTATTGACAATGGGTGTATTCATATCCAAGGGAAACTTATACATAGTAATGATGTTTGTGCCACTATAATTAGAACCTCTAACCATAGGAATATTTCTTCATGAAGAGAATTCTTTTTAATAACCACAATCCAATTTTTTTTAGTGGAACCCATTATTTCAATGATGGCAATAATCATTCCCTATATATTAATATCATCACATCATTTATAGATTCAAATGTCTTGATTTATGATTTACACAATCCATAACTTAGATATTCAAGTGGAATCAAATCCCTTTAATGTTATAAACTCATGAATCAAACCCATTTTAAAAGAATGAATAGACAATTATATTCTCAACACCATGTTGGTCCTTATTGTATGACCTTAATCCACATGAAATAATTATTTAAGAAGTTTTACCTTAAATTGTGCACACCCATCCATGGGTCCATCTATATTATCACTGGTCTTTCATTCACATTCGGTTATTTTCCCTTTTATGGATAAAATATCTCACATTTTATTAAAAAATGTATGAACATAGACATAATAAACATTTATTCCAAGTATTATGAACATAAACTATGTGCATCCTTACTTGAGACAATGTAAATTAGTGACAATAGGTTTCATTCATATCATGTTTTCTTCACCTTTTTTTCTATATAGATTACCATACATTTTGGTTGATGTTTTCTGACATTAAACCAAATAAATCATTTTCATGACTTGAAATTCCATAATATACCCATGTAAAGGGAATAATTACTCACCAATTTAAAAACTATCAAAGGAAAATCTTGAAAAAAGTAAAATATTTAATCGATGGGCATACACCCTACAATACAATGGAAAAGTGGAGAATAATTTTAATAAAAAAAACTAAAAGGCACTAAAATTATTTGGTTGAAAACCCATAATGGGTGGCCTAAGAAACAATTGAGTAATTTCAAGATAATCCTCTCCTATCTAACACTTATGAAAAATTCAGGGACAAATAAAAAGAAAAAAATATTACAGTTTCCTCCATATAACTCTATAAAAAGTTATTCTATGCTAACTAGGTCCATAACCTGTAAAAAATCAGACCACCATTCTCTACCTAACCTATTAGTTCAGATGATTTTCATAAAATTTATAAAGGCTTATCTTCATGTTTTTGGAGAACATTTAAATTTTTGAGTCCTCTTTACAAAATCCTCCTATGTGATTTTTAATTTATTAAGTCACTTACTCATCATATTGGAATGGAATTACCTTAGCTTTCAGTGATAGTACATGTGCTACCATATCCACCCAATATATACCCCTCCAAGGTTATATGCCCAAAATGGTACCAAATTTCATATCTGATGTGCTAATCTTGGATCACAATGATGGTCTATATGTCACTATATTCATCCCACCTATAATTTTTGAATTTCACCCACTATAAAGGAGACCAAATCCTGTAATTATTTGTCTCAATGATTTAATCTACCTATAATGATGGTATATATTCCTCCATATTTGACCCACTTATAACTATATGAGAGAAAATGTCTAAAAGATAATGAATTGATTCATATATTTCTGCAGTGACTCAAAAAAACGGGGATTATGATTTAAATAATACATTTTCATAATATTTTCAAGTGTATTAAATTTATCTTGATATTAATAATCATATATTTCATAGATTATCTTGGATCAATTATTAAAAATAGACAGAATATTAACTACAATTCGAGGTAAATAAATTATTATAATTTATCCAAATAATATAAGAGATTATAGATTTCATAGTCTCTCTCATTTTATATATAAGAGGAAGTTCAAATTGTAAAGATATTAAAAACAATTCCCAATAGACTCAAAATTTTGGATAAATATTCTCTCACAGTCATTTATAGCTTGGTGTATCTTGTAAAGCATTATGACTTCTAAATGGACATATAGGAAAAATGACTCTACCCTTATGGAAACATTGATTCATACTCACTTAGATTCCTCAAAAAGATGTTTCTCCTCCTTATCCACAATCTCGAAAGTTGAAAACTATTACAAGAGTCGGGCCAAATCTTGGTAGAGTCCCACCACCAAATCCTTACACTTTATGGATCGACCCTATAGCTATGTTATTACCCCCACAAGTTTGTAGGTTTCATAAAATATGGTGGTTTTTATCCTAAAAAAGTTGTGCGTAAATTTTATAGTCATGATATTTTATCGAAGAAAACTCATTCACTCTCAATCTACAATCACCTTCATCGCTCATGTATGGATGTTGTTTTAATCATACCCACCAGATCCAATAGTAACAAACATGTTTTAGAGGTGATGTTTTTAACCACTAATGTCATTGGGGGGATTATCATAGTCGGCCTTTAAGATCTTCCTCTATAACCACTGACTCACCCATTGTTAGAATGAGGCATCCTTTGGGTATAAATCATAGTCAAGCATTGGGTTTGAAAATAATATAGGACCAAATCAATTAAGTATAAGATGGTATTAATGTATCCCAAGTGAGTTGGAACAAAAAAAAATTCATGGTTCATAGAGTTCTATCAATTGAGATGCCAGAGAATTAACATCTTGGGTATATGAACCTTATGGACATGGTGTTGAAATCAATACACAACATATTTTATCTGATGGTAATGACAAGAGATAAGATATACAAGAGGTATAGGTACTCACATTAGTTTTATAGAGATCTAAAATCCACAACTACTTATCCCCCATTACATGGCCCAATTTGAATGTCATCCTATAGTTGCACATTCTCAAGTGGTGCAGCAGGCTAAAAAAGATATTCTTATCCCAAAACATCTTGAGCATTTTTGTGGAGGACTACACACATATACTATGATTAGTTAATATAAAATCAAGAGAGAGAGAAAATATTACGATTTTATAACTTTCCATAGAGACATACAAAAATAAGTGACTTATAACATAAGTGGGTCATCCAAGCTATCAATATGTATGAATTCATATACTCTCAAGTTAGTAAAAATATTGGATGTTGTGTCTAAAATGGGGTTTGTATTCAGCATATATTGGGATTCACCCATCACTGCCCCCATAGGTGTCCCTTTATAAATTTAAGGGTTTACTCACTCTTGAGAAGTTGACACCCTAAAAATTGTAAATCATAGATCAATGTTTGAAAAAGCTAAAAAAAATTAATGAAGTTATATAATTAAATAAAATCAAGAGTTTTTAATATAACAGTTACCTACCAGTGGATATTGAATAGAAATTTTTTATGATCTCACTCATTACCACTTATAAATTTCATTGGAAGATAATTTTATTAGAAGATATATCGGTGTTGGAAGTGAGAATAATTCTAGGGGACTAGAGACCGCCTCTTGCATCTGATCTTCTAGGTCTATAGTGCATTCTTACTTGATCTTGGAACCCAATGACATTATTGGTACAATTACCATAAATCTTGTAGTATATTCTAGATATATAATATGAATTTCAACCCTTTATAGATCCTATTAAAAGGAAGAAGTTAGTAATTGTTTCAATGATAGAATGATAGCACTAAACCCTATTCATGCTTCATAGGTGAAGCAGAGGATGTATGAACCCTATTCACGCGTCCTTCACATATTGCATGTAGGATGTGTGAAGGAGGTTCATGTATCTTCCCGGTCGATTTCTATAAAAGGATCCCCCTAATTTCATTGCTCTCTATTTTTTTTTTCAAATTCCTGTAATTTTTTTTTGATCATATATTTACTGCTTTTAAGAATTTGAAATTTCTATTTTGAATTTTAATTGTTTAATTGAGTTTATTTATTTAGTTTTTATGGTTTATTTATTGACTAATTAATTTGTAGAATTTAGTGTTTGTGTGTATGGTTTATTTATTTAATATTAATTTATTAATGTATGAATGTATAAACATGTGTCATGTGTATGATTTAATTTTTTAATGTGTTATTGTTTGTTGTATGACATAATTCACATTGAATGTTTGAGAAATGTAAATATGTTGTATCTAAAATACAATTTAAATTTACGGAAATAAAATTGTTTTTAAAATTGTATATGTTTTTAATTTTAATGGAATGTTGAATATATTTATATGTATATAAAATAGGTAATTTTAAATGTAATATTAATTTAAATTATAATAGTCTACACATTAAGGAAATAATTTTTTTAGAAATTTATATATTTTTAATTAAAATGGCTAGTCGAATATATATATATATATATAATACATTATATATAAGTAATGTAAATTTAATTATAATATTATACACCCTAGCTATATAATTTATTAAAATTATATTAGGTATATTAAGTATCTTATTTAAATTTATTAAAAAATATATAGAAAATTATTTTTGTTATGGTATAATTTTTTTATAAATAAAAAATTTAAATTATACTAAGTGGAAATTTTTATTAGTTGAATTAATAAAGTATAAAATATAATTAATTAATTAAATATTGGAAGGTAGAACAGTGATAAAAAATTTTATATATATATAATTTTGTTAAATATAAAATAACATAAGTTTATATTATTTTACTGGAATTCATGTAAGTGTAAATTATATTACATTTATTTACTACTAATAATAATTTTAATCAATAAATTTAATTTTTATTAACTATTAAAAATTATTCTATCATTTAATAAGGTATAAAATAAATTTAGTTATATTTTGGAAATTAGTATAATGAAAAAAAAATATTATATATATATATATATATGAAATTTAGTAAAATTGAAAATAACATATGTGTAAGGTATTATAATGGTTATTATGTAAGTGTAAATTCTATTATTTTTAATTAAATATAATAAATGTTATTATTTTATATATATATATGCATAAAAATTGGGAATTTAACTTTTTTGGAAAACACGTGTAGCTATTTAATATATATTTCATCTAGTAATTGGTAAAATTATATCATATATAGAAAATAAAATGTATACCAAAAAACATGTTAAGAGTATTATGTGATGAATGATCTTGATATGACCAACCAATGCATAGTTGAAATTTCATGTCTTTATGGTGTATGTGGTTATATAAATTTTAATAATTGAATTTTATTTTTTGTATTGATGACCCACGAGTCATATCTCACTAAGTATGTATGAACCTGCATATATTCTTATAAAAGTTATATATTTCATACCCTCATACCCCCTCACTTTCATGTGAGTAAATTTGTAATTTAAAGGTGATTGACAAGAGTTGTCCTTGAAGAGGTGTCTTCTAAGAGGCGTCCTCAAAGAGGATTTTTAGAACATGCATTATATAAAAGGTGTTCGACAAGAGGTGATGCTAATTGAAAAGAGATTAGTAGTTCCTGAAATATTTGATAATAAAGACTATAGGAGTCCACCCAAAGGTTTTGATTAATTTATCAGCTAATGATAAAGTAATCCATAGTAAGTCTCAAGATCAATTCAAGGTTATTTATCCATAATAAATAAAATTTATGAAACATTTGATAAGTGTTATAAAAATATATGAAAATATATGAAAATTTCTTTTAAAATAATATCACTATCACTATACCTCAATAGTGAAAATGAAATCTATAGAAAATTCTCAAGATCAACTAAATTATTCAATCATATCAAATTTAAATAATTTTTAATTTTCATTTAGTATATAATATTTTATTAATTTTTATTTATAGGTAATCATGTATGTGAAAATATAGTGAAGAGGTGAGGTAAATTATACCGTGAATGGATTGAGGTGTTTTTTTCCACCTACAAGAGTACCAAATATTCATGGTTGCCTGATATTGGATGAAGTTCTAAATAAGATTCATAGTTGTTTAACACTATGGACTAATTAATCAATTACTTCAATAAAATAACGAAATCATAAATATTCAAAAAATTTATTGAACTCTAAGAACCCTCTGGTCGATGATGAGTATTTTATGGATGCATAAATTTTATTCAGGAAACATTATAGTAATGGTCCATTGGAATTTTATTTGTTGATTTGTGGTATTGATGTGGTGCAACTGATTACTACAGAACCTTGTTTTGTGGGATTTGTAAAAGTTGGTCCTTTACAAGAATATAATTCACTTCCTCCTTCACATGTATATCCTATTATAGAACTATATTATGAAGAGGATGATCAGAATTTGGAAATAAATGTAGATGACACACCTTTGTATATTTTCTAATATTGTGAATGATAGTTTATTTTAGGAAGAAGATTCTATTGAGGCATCAGGAGATGATGTGGGTGAGGAAAATATAAAGAATGAACCTTATGAGTTTATTATGTGAGATAAGAATCCATGATAGAGTGATGTGGGGAATGATCCTTTTGAGGTTCTTGTGAGAGACAAACATCCATGACGTACACCAATTAGTGGAAATCATCCTTCAGTATTCAGTTCCTTAGTTGAAGGCATGTTGCATGAATAACATTTTGATTGGGATGTCATTACACTAGCTTCTAAATTATATAGAATTATGGGTAATATATTTGCATCAAATGATAACACCATAAATGTCAGACAAGAGTTTGAATGTAAAAATTATTTGAAAAAAGTGATAAAATAATACCAAATTGATCGGAATTTTAAATGTGTGGTTGATGAGTCGAAGAAGAAAAAATATCTCATTAGATACAAGAAAATATGGTCAAGAATGTAAATTTCGATTAAGGGAAATTTATGATAATTTTCATTTCTTGATGGATGATTAAGAAATTTGAAGGCCTGGAAACTTGTGTGCATCCAAGCTTGTTGTAGTATCAATCTTCACTTGATGCATAGTTTATATCAATTATTATTGTTGAGATGATACAATCATTTCTGGACATTCTTATTTCCCTTTTTCTGGATATAATTCAATAGTTGGTTAACTATAAGATGCCCTATAACAATTCCTGTAATCAAAAAAAGATGGTAATTGTTAATGTATATTGTGATTGGGATGAATCTTATGAAATTCTGCCACAACAAATGGAATTTTGTCTCTCAACAATCATATTATTTATCATTTTGAAACTATTGAGTAAGTGTCCCCCATTCATCGAGTTTATCGATCAATGGTCATGTTCAATAGAACTTTTTGGGCATTTAGGCCATGCATAAATGCTTTTCCCTATTTTAAACAATTTATTTAGGTCAATGAAACTTTTTTTATGGATAATATATAAGTTTTCTACTCATTTATTCCACATAGGATGGTAATAGTTCTCCTCTACCAATTTTATTCCATATTGTTGCAAATGAGAATATTGAGTCCTAGAGATGGTTTTTGTCATGTGTATGCATTCACGTCACACAAAACCAGGGTGTTTTTCGGATATCTGATCTTCCTCAAGTGATTATAGGGTCTGTAAATTATTATGGGGTTTCATGGAATAATTCGAATGCATATAATAGATATTTATTTAGACAAAATGAAAATAATGTGCGTAATAATTTCAGAGATGAGGAAATAAAGAAGGTTATCCTCAGGTTGGGTATGACTTTATAAACTTATATTTTAATGAAAATTTAATATCCTTTTTAATAAATTATTCTCTTATGGTTTCAGCATATGCATCCCAACAAGAATGGTTTGATCAATGTATCAAAGAGATTCGAAGGCCTAATGAATATTCATATGAATATATGATATATATTTCAATGGGAAAGTCTTCATTATCATATGATGGTGGTAGGAGATATGCCCATATTACCACTAATATAGTGGAGTGCATAAATTGGGCCCCCAAGGGTGTGTGAAAGCTCCTAATCAAAGGGTTAGAGCAAGTGACATTTTATATATGTTTGCACTACTTTGTTGATGTGTGCCAAAAGGTCAATTCGAGGTTGAAAAATGGAATGTGTTTTACTCAACATTTCCAAAGTGACATTGATCAGATACAGAATGAGGAATCAAGATAGAGTGTTCGAACCTTTAATATAGAATAGAGGTGATTTTAGATAAGACAGTTCTTTGACCAGGCTCCATGCACTAGTGGTCGGGTGCTTGTGGTCATATTGGATAACATGTACCGTGATTGAGGAAACTTTATGACATTCAAATATCAATGTTCACATGTTATTGATGATTTTTCTTTGGTAAATATATCACGAGAGAACTATGTTAAATCAGTGTTCCACATGATCACTTTGGTTAACTATTATAGTGCATCATGGATTCTTGTTGGTTACTTTCATTCTACCCCATTTCTTAATTATCAGTTGACTATCATCCCTGATACATCCAGGTTTCATAACCTGGTTTTCTTTTCATCTAAGTTTTTTTCAATTTCTGAATTTTTTTTAATTATTATCTCCATACTACTAGGTTTTACCCCCAAGGAAGACCAAAGCATACTCAAATTAGAAATGAAATGTATTGGCCTCTATAATTAGGAGGGAGACTTTGATTTAGTATTTGTTACGTAGAAGGATATACTCATAAGTGATGTCCCCAAGTGTCAGGACAGAGCTCCACATTATGTCATCCACGATTGAGATTGTGTACTATATCAAGAATGTGTATATTTTATTTTGTATGTGGATGTTTCAGTAAAAAAATAATTTTATTTTTTACTTTATCTATTTCTGAGATGTATCAATTTTGGTTTGTTTCATTTTTGGATTCTATCAAAAATAATTTTGTGATACTATAACTATTAAAAAAATAAACATACCACCAAAATAAACATATCATGATCCAACATGTTCAATGAAGTTGTCTCCACATTGTTGGTTTATATAATGAAAATTAGAATAAATTAAACTCTATTAGAGATCATTAAAATATGAAATTCATAATCTAAACCAACAAAAACACCTATATATATTGTTATACCTTATTTTTCATGTTGTATTTATTTTTTGAAATGTTTAAAATTTATATTGAATTCACTATAAAAATTTAATGATGATAAAATTTTCACAGATGATTGGTCCTACATTGCTCACACTCCAGGATAATCAGGTTTCACAGCTTGTTTTAGAGGGATGTATTAATCCTCTATTGAGTGTAAAAAGATATATTAATTTCCATCACGCCACACCACCGCCCGCTATCATCCCCCATCTTTATTGCACTTGGTGATATGGCATAGCGATGTGTGGTTTCTCTATTTTTGACCATCATCTCATTACTGTGACCATATATAGATGGAGTCCAGAGACACATACATTCCATTTTATAGTGGGGGAGATGACTATTACACTACAGGGTGTGCACATTCTATTGGACCTCCCCATCGATGATGTAGGTGTGTCAGGATGAGTTAGGGAAGATTGGTTTGGGCTTGTTCATATAATAGTAGGCACAGATGTCCATGATGATGGGAGGTACATCATCGATGGTAGATTATGTATGTCCTGTTTAGACCATCACTTCACACATCTAGTAGAGGATGTTGATGAGATCACCGTTTTGTGATTTCTACATGATTTTATTTTGAGGCTGATCGGTGGAACAATTTTCATTGATCACTTGACTATATTTATAAATTTGATGCATTTACCTTTTTTGTCAGATTTGGACTAGGAATTATGGTATAGATGGTGGCCTATTTGTCTTGTATATACATACAAGGCACTATGCAGTACATGTCTCATCATTAAGATATAGGTCATAGGATGTGTTGTTCTACATATATGGGTAGGGCAGCACATCCCTAACTTAGATCCACATTCTTGTGCTCCATTGATTGAAGATATTGTAGTAGTGCCTATATGTGGACAATGGTACGTTATATTTCTTTATAATGGATAACTTTAATTTATATCATTATACTATAAAATGTAACAAGAACAATATTATGTAAAAATTGATTTAGGCGCATCGAAATTTAGATACCGCCATATATGACATCCACACCTACATACATATGCTAGACAGCCTTCGACCAAATGATATAAGTGATTATTGTTTATATTGTTAAGTCATTATTTTTTATTAGACATATGTCCATTTATTAGTTAATTATTATTTTTTTATTTCAGATTATATGGATTCTATATATTGATGATATCATCCAGAGTATTCTATAGTAATGTAAGGTCATTCTTACAATAGGTCCATGCATGATTCCATTGAATCGTTTTCATATTGTCGAGTGGAATTAGACTGAAATAGTTATGAGGCAGTTCAGATTCCTTCAACTAGTCCCTATCCCGCCCAGTTAGTTACCTTCACTCCATTTTCTGAAGATGTCAAGAAAGATAGAATTTTATTGGAGGAGATACCATGCAAGATATATTGATGTTTAGGAGAAACAACATGAGTACCAGTTATGAGGGGTGGGGAAAAAATATTTTCATTTATTGGATTATGTGGATTTTGCATCCTGGTGCTGTAGGTCCCCAATCAAATTTCTAACACGACACTGCTGGGGCCTTCATCAGTTGGTTTTCATTCCTCCTTCCACTGATGGAAATATTTTTTATTAACATTACTTAACAATAAATATTATTTCCGAAGGATGTTACTATAACTTATCTACATCACATGTTTGATCCACCAAACGGATTCACATTTGACAAGACATGTTTTTACAGTGCTATGGAAGAGTTGATTCCTTTTATGGACGAGATTTATAATGACATTTTCTTTGATCCACTACACGATCTTGAGGTTTTTGAGCCTATTGATCCTGATATAGATGTAACAGGGGTGACGGTCCAATTATGGATGCTGATGATCCCTAGGATGAGGGTGTTAATCAAGATCATTCAAAGGAACCCGTGTCTTATTAGTCAAAGGAAAAAGTAGATATACATGTTGACTAGACTGAGTTGGACGATTTATTACTCCCTTCTCTCCAAATATCCATAGCACAACAACCATATTCTTCACATGTTGGAGAGACTTCCATACATCATCCACTATCCTTGGAGGTAGGATAGGGTATAGGTGGTGAGGCAGTACATCCACCGTCTGTCATACAGGAGGATGTTGTGGTGGTTATCAATTATGATATACACGAGAAGCATATGACAGAGTGGAGACATAGGGATAAATAACATGGATTCATCTAGTATACACCTAGACGTGGGACAAAGGAGCCCCATGACAGAGGCATAGATTAAGATGATATTATATTTATGATATATTTTCTAGGTGCCTTACTATTATCATTTATAGAGTTCTGTTCTTTTTTTCCAATGAATGGCCCGAAGGACTTCTTTTTTATTTTATTATAGATAATCCCCCTTTTAAGGATTGAAGGGGAACTATTACATGACCCGTAGGCCCAAGGTATAAGCCCGACATGACAGGAAATACATGACCTGAAAGTCCAAAGGCATACCATGCCCATTACTTGACCCGTAGACCAAGCCCACTAGAATTACCCCTCCCAAGAATCTTACATCATTGATCGCCTTAGCTCCCCAACTAGCATTGCTGATTGGCTAGCATTGCCCCGTACAAAGCTGCACGGTGCCTGGTCCCGATGGCGGCTGACATACCCTCTCATTCATTCAATCCAGTTAGCTCTGCAACTGGTGGATGTTACTCCTATTGCTCTGATCCTCTTTTAGGGCCTATTCTGTGTGAACTGGTCTACTCCATGGTCTACGTGACCCGAATGCCATGTGTCCCGAAGGACTTTGCTGACCCAAAGGCCCTGAAGACCCGTAGGCCCAAACTGGTGGTCCAAAGGCCCAAATCTGGTGAATTGTTCCAAATTCTACAGTAACGAATTTTAACTAATACAATAATACTACAGTGACTACAACAATATTTCTACAGTGCTGCTATAGAACCCCGGAAATTCGCCTCCACCCGGTTTTGAACCCGGGTCTCTTGGATGCCAAGCATGAGCCCTTACCACTCGGAAATGGGCTCGTTGGCGAGTTCGGTTCTTTTTTTAATTTGTGCCTTACAATTAACAAATTATCTAGAAAAATAAATAATTACTATTTGTTATTCATAAATGCAGTTATTATTATAATCTATATATGTATAATAGATAATACTATTAAATTAATTAACAAATATTAATTATTTTAATTATTTCGAATTCAGAAAGACTCTAGATGAAAAGAACCACAAAAGAAACGAAATATTAAAAAATAATATCAATCATAATGATTTGATATTTGATGTAATGTCTGATAAGTTATCATCCTTGAATGTTTACTGAATCGGTTTGCAAATACAAAAAAAAATAGGTTCATCATTGGTGAATTTTAATAATGTGTTTGAATATCCATTAAAAGTTTGAAGAATATATCATCAGGATTTGATCAAATTTTTGGGATCATGAAGAATAAGTATTAAATAAGATCATCCTTGGTGAAGTTATATACGTTTTCAAATCTGGAGAATCATACGTCGAACACGAATTCTAGTGTATTCTCAGTATTAGAACATCTTGAAAATCATTATTGAATATATCCACCATTATAAACATGTTTTTTAGTATTTCCATTGAAAGGGATGTAAATGAAGAAATATAAAAAATTACTGCTAGAATTAGTATATCAATTAGAATAAAATCTAACTACTAAAGAATGTTTAGTAAGATAATGTTATTTTAAGAGGAATATTTTTCCAAATCTCTCTTTCTATGTTAACAGAAAAAATATAAATGGGTTTTAATTGAATTAATCAAAGACATACGAAATGTTGATGTATAGATGCAATAAAAGGAATCTTAACCTTCTTAATTCACTTGAATTATTTTTATCTATTTTTTAAAGCGAGTCCATGAGTTTTAGGGTGATTGTTCAAATAATAGTTTCATACCTCATTTAATATATTCATACTGAAATAAAATTGGATTATCCTTAATGATATGTAGATGAGTTATCATTTTTTGTGGTATCATGTTTAGTTGTTTGAGGACAACATTTTTTACCAAATCAAATCCAATTATTTTCTAGACAGAGAATTGCTGATGTATACTTAGAGTAAAATAATGGTTGGCACATTTCTTATGTATGAAATGATTTCCTTTAACCTTGAAATTTCTACATCCTATTAATATATGGGAGAAGAAGATGAATGAATTATTTTTTATTTAAAGTTTATATATGAAAATATTTACATATTCAATTGGATATTAATTTGGATGTATGGCTCTACTGCAAAAATTAACGAAATAACACTATTTGTGGTGGGGCCGTGCACCAAGAATCAACCTAGTTTATAAAAATGGTCAACAACACTATAATTAATATATATTAATATTTAATTATATTTATTGATATTTATTACATATTGATTATTTATTAATTAATATGTATTTATTTTTAATTACTATATATAACTATTAAGAATCTTATTAAATTAAAAAATCTATGTGAAGTGTCAACCTTGTTCATGATTCCTTCATACAACTCACACAAGAATCATGAACAAGGTTCACGCTTCTTGGCGTGGTGATATGCATGAATGGGGTTCACACATCTTTGGACCCTTTTATAAAAATACTCAGAACTCTATCCCATTTTAAAAAAACCCAAAAAATCAATATAAAACCCCAATAATGCAATGCCACATTCATAGTTTGAGACACTCTTTGGGTACTACAGTGCATGTCCCTTGGCTACGATGTAGTAAATCTTGACATGGGATTGCTTGTGAAGCCTTACATCACTAGTGTTCACGGATTCTAATTCTTATATTTGATCTTTTATTGATGTCGTGTTAGTCTCCAGATGCAATCCATAATGATTCTAGGGTTCGATAATGGCCCTAATCTTGTGATAGAGCTTCCCTAGTGGTGTCCATGAATGTTTTTGGTGAGTAATAATAGTTTTCCAATGGTTTTGGAACAATTAATGTGGATAACAAAGGCGATGGTGTGAGAGGCATAGGGGTGGTGTGTCTAATGAGGTCTCCATTAGAGCGGGGTGAAATAATTTCATTTCTGTAAGTTTATAGTTCCCCAATGTGTGGCTTGTCCCACATCAAAAAAAACACAT
The DNA here is from genome assembly GCA_963277665.1 of Viscum album. Taxonomy (NCBI): domain Eukaryota; kingdom Viridiplantae; phylum Streptophyta; class Magnoliopsida; order Santalales; family Viscaceae; genus Viscum; species Viscum album. The sequence goes on along the minus strand of OY728155.1, from coordinate 1,153,211,620 downwards.
AGAATAGATCTTCTTAATTATTAAATAAATCTCTAGCACTCTGAGAAGTCAGATTGGGTCTAAGTCCCCCTACACCACCATGTACCACCCCATCTCGATGAAATATTCCTTCCGCCACCATGTGGACATGTACCCCACACACCCGGACTCCTACTTTCATTCTTCATCCTCTACCCCTATACTAACCCACATAAGGGTTTTCCTAACCTCACAACCTTATTAAGTACGTGATTGTCTAGAAGGCCCTCTTGAGAATTCTAGGTATCTTCCCTGGACTTGGTTGAGGGCTGGCCAGTTGTGGGCCCATTTGTTTTGGTATATATCCTCTTAGAAATTCTTCCTACAAAAAACAAAAGTATTATTTGAATAATACATTATAAAATATTTATTTACACTCTTTTTATTTATTTTTCTTAAAATTTAATTAAAAATTACAATTACCCAAAATGAATATTGTTAATTAATACATTGTTGTTTTCAAAAAAAATTACAATTAGCAATTAAAATATTAAAAATTGAATATATAATATGAACTCGTTAGCTATAATAGAAAAAAGAACTACATGAGACACAATCCACATGTCACATAGTATAACCTATGTTAAACAAGGTAGAGAAGACTTCACTATGGATTTTTATGTAAATAGAGAATATTTATAAACTAATGAGAAGAATAGTCATGTGAACAAGGAAAATATGCACATAATCAGTTTCATAATAGAATGGTTTTCTACAATATTGTAGATATAAAACAAATTGAGGGTATTTAGGCCCTTAAAACCAAGATGAAATCTTCCATATCAAAATAAGGGAATAATTTTCAAGGAGGTGATAACCTCTAAATAAAAGTGAACATTGGATTGCAACAAGATTACAATAACAAAAATATAGATAGACTTATAACCAAAATGGAAGAACAAAGATTCATGAATTTTTCTTGGTGTTGTGGTGTTCATGGAAAAAATCTTCTTCTTACTAATTTAATATTTCATTACCAGGAAAGTTGAAATAACTAAGGGGGAGTCTAAATGAGATTATGAGGAAAAAATATCAAAAGAGAGACATTATGTCTAGATATACATCATAACTATCTATTGAAAATAGATTTTTTATTCTGGTAGAATGTAGAAACTAGAACCCAGATAGCCTAGAGCTGGTTTCCACTGTCAATTAAATTAGCATGATTATAAAGAAACAAATCATGAACGTTTGAGAGTTTAGTTGTCTTAGTAATCCAGATATATAAATGAGTCTTATATTTAAAATTAATATAATAATTATAATATAATTTTATTTCTTCTTTCTAAATAAATATCTTTGAGGATAAATCTAATCCATATAGTATATCCTTTCATATATTTTATATTAAGATTCATGGATTCTTGGGGATACAACCATAATAAGTGTAATATCAAATACTCAGTAAGGAAAAAATATAGTGGAAGAAATTATGAATCAATAAGAATAATAATAATGCAATATTAAATAATAGATTAAACATACCATGTAATCAATAACTGGGAAGAAAGTGAGTAAATAATATTGAAGGGTATGTAAGTAGAAACATATTCCATAAAAATAACTTGATAAGGAAAATAGATATGGCATGGTAAGAAACTGAAACACCTTTTATTTATTCAATGAAATAAGAATGAAATGTATCCATGGATATGTCAATGCAAAATATCATGCATAAATTATAACTGAAACTAATATAAAGTAAATTATTGATTATTGGATTCCATGTTTCCTAGGTACATGTAACCCTTACCATAAAGAACGTTCACAATAAAATTTAAATCATATTGGGAAAACCCAATCTAATTGTACAAGCCAAATGATTCGTCTCCTATGAATATTGATGCATCGAGGGACTATAAATAACCAAGCCCCACTCATGTCTTACCAATACAAATCATTCCTAATATATATATATATAATTTGTCTTATAAAATATCCATAAATAATATGTATTTATCAATATTTACCCAAATAATCAAATAACATTCAAAGTGAACACTGTTTGAAGAGTGATATATGGTTTAGGCAATGAACATATCCATGATTTATGATATAGTAAAATTGGGGAAATTCAATATTTAATGATTATAGGAAATTGAATATTTCATGGGAAAAGAAATAAAGGAAGTGAATTTGAATTCTATCCATAGAAAAATCAATCATAATCCATTTAATGGATGATTAAGGATAACATCACTATAACATACACAATGTGGAGTAAAATAAATGTTTTTTTATTGATGAATAGAAATATGATATAAATATATTTTAAAAACATTTGTGGAAAAAATATCATTTTATTTTGAGAGAACATCTGAAAAACCATATCTTTTAAATTATCTTGTGAAATTTTTTAATTTAATAGGTAAGATTTTATACATAAAAAAGGGAGTCTCAATTAAATGACAATGTGTAAATTTGTACTTTCTGTATAAAGTAAAAGACCATTCTTTATGCATGGTAAGAACATAGGAAAATGCCTAATTGGGAGAGAAACATGAATATTACCTTGAAAAACATGGTAAAAGATAAAAAGGGTAATTATTTATTTACCAACTCATTTTAAAATCATTTTTGAAAACATTCTAATAAAAAATGGGTTTAAAAGAAAACAGGTTCTTCAAAAAAGGAGATAAATAAAGTCTTGTTTTCTTTAAAATATTTTCTAGACAATTTTGAGTACTAAAGATTGAAAAAACGGTAATTAAACATGAAAATGTTCAAGAATATCTAGATATAAATGAATGGTTTTATTGATTAATGGTTATATAATTTCTACTAATGGAAATTACATTGAAAGATAATTAGTACTATTCTTGAGAAAAATAATATTTAAACATCCCAAAGTTTCCCATACCACTTTGAAAAATTTTAAATCACAAGAATCACAAAGTAATAATAATAAATGGAACTTATAATATCATTAGAATAATTTTATTAATGATATAACATGTAAATTGTAGTATATACACCATAAAAAATAAACTAGGTTCATAACAACAATTAAGTCTCAATAGAATGAATATTAAAACGAAAATACCTTACCTTGGGTTTCCTTTCAGGTGAACGTCCTTTAAATTAATTTATAACAAGACTATTAAAATTTAAAATATCTTTATAAAAATTATCATTTTTATCATTACCTTAATCCCACTTATTTCTATTTTGTATAAAACTACTTCCAAAATTATGTTTACAATGGGTGTTTTGAAAAAAAAATTAGTTTCTGTGTCAAAAACAACATTGGTATGTCAATTACGGTCAAAGGGGTCATTATAGAACATATCAAGAATAATAATAATGACATAATTATCATATTTATAAATCAATTATACATTTAAAAAAGTAAAAAAAAATGGTTATGAAAGGTTAATTAATATAAATATCCTGGAGACGGTAGCCGTATGTACATATGAGTAACGTTCTTATTTTTCAATGATCGTTATGGAAGGAATTTAAGTAGAATTATATGTTTCTAGAATGATAAATATATCATAAATACCAAAATATTTTTTTATATATACCTATATAAATAATTTCAGAGATGTAAAATGAATCACATCATGTCGAGGTAGCGGTAGTCCACACGTCCGTGAACTACATTATCAGTTTTTAATTCTGTGAAAGGGTAATAATGAAAATGATATATATATATATATATATATAATATTTAAATACAGATAATTACAACTTAAATATCATATATATGTAATTTATTATTCTTATGTTTAATTATAATCATCCATAATACATTTCATGGATCGTGTGAACGAATCACAATGCTTTGAGGGGTCGGTAGTCCACACATCCACAAATTATGTTATCATTTTTACAAAAAATGAAAACTATAAAGATATGTGTTGTAAAAGAATTAAATAATTATATGGAATATTAAATATTATATATATCATATATAAATAGAGTTTCCATCATAATGACCACTATAATTGGCGGTAATGGAAAAATGAACAATAATTATTTTGTGAGGTGGTAGTCCACCGTACATGTAAACAATATCTTAATTACCCATTAGATAGAAGTATGTGTAAGTACAGGTCAAAAAATTATCATAAATTTTTTTATTATATTTATAATTAGGGTTGGGTTATATTACCATGGGTTAATAATAATTTAGGGAGTAGTGAATGGAAATAAAATTAAAGATCTTTTGGAAAGACATTACATCTTAATCGGGTAACTCCTTTTGGTTTGAACCAAATATACTTCTTTGGATTACATTATATACAAAGTAATTCATAAAAGTGTAATGTAGTGATGTTAGAGAGATATTTGGGAAGATTTTTTCCAAACTTATGGGGCTTGAGAGGTGTAAGGAAGTGGGAGGATAGGTGTCCTTTTCTAAAGGGGGAGGGGTGTTGCTCTTGTAATATTTTAAAAGAATGGAACCCAACCAATGTCTTTTTATTAATATTGGATAAATAATGGTCCCATTTTGATGAAAATGATTATAGGATCGTAATATGGCCTTAAAATAGATTTTGGAAAAGTGTATTGGCCGTTTTAGGCCTTAAGATTAATGTTTTGTCACTTATATAGCTTAATTTAACCACAATAATTGTAATTATTTATAATCACTTTCACTAATAATATTTGTTCAAAAACTAAGTCAAACCAATTAAAATTATATAATATTTTTATTACTAATATTTAATCCATTTTTCTAAATTAGAAACACAGAAGTGATAGAAATAAATTTAAATTTTATCCCATAGACGGGACGACAATGCAGGGTTTTAAAGTAAAAACATCCCAAAGATTGCTATGTTTTATAGTCAATTTCAAAGTTAAATTGATTAAAATGGCATAAATTTTATTAATTTATAAAAATATTATCTAATTAAACTTTTAAATAATTTAAAAGTATAATTTAACCTTATAAATAAAATAGAAGATAACGATGTTTTGAGTTATATTTTAGTATTTTCCACTACTCATTAAAAAATGAATCTTCATAGAAAAAGAACAAAACAATACCCTAAAATAATTTTTTATTTAAATTTCAAATATTAATTTTATTTTTACATATTAAATTTATCAAAGAGTCAAAATTTGATTTAATGTGGGTTCACTAAAAAAATGTGTAAAAAGGTCTTTGAAAATATACGTTTCTATGTGTAATATTGAGTTTATTCTTATCTTATGTCTATCAAATATGTTGGATAATTATAAAAAATATTTTATCTTGTATATACCATATATATTTCATTAATTTAATTCACTGATTTTAATTTATTTATTTTTTAAGACAGGGCACCTTTGTGAGCATAAAAATAATAATATTTCTTTTATATTCAATTGGTTTACATTTTAATTTCTAATTAATTAGTAATGTATTAAATCATTATATATATGTGTAAACCATATAATTTAAAAATTCAGTTTATATTATTCATAATCACTAACATAAATTGTGGGTTATATCATATTATATTAAATAATAATATTTTAATAATACATTATTCTTTGGTGAAACTAGGTCGTGTGAATAATGCAATATATCATGCAAATTCTCTCTTGCGTGTAACAGAAGATTTCAAGGAAGGTCGTTATTGTTTGTAATGAAAGATAACATGGTGATGCATTCATTACAAGCTATATCATATATTGAGTTTATTCTAAATTGTAATTATATAGTAGAGTCTCAGGATTTTATATTCCCTTACATGCTTAGTGATGTGTGTCATACATGCTATCAAATTCACTGTGGTTACTCTAGAATTTTAGGGTGTTACATAGAATTTTATGAAGATGTTGTTTGTAAGATCACATAGAAGAGATATGAATTAAAATATTATAAGAATATGCTACCTATGATGTGAATGGGGAGATATTAAAAAAAACAATGATACGTCATGTGATGATTCTTAAAAGATTGAGAATGTCAAGAAAGAGTAATTAGTTGTTTTGAAAAATAAATTGGAATTATCTAAATATCTATAAGAATATGAAAAATATTCCAAGGCTAAAAGAAATGAAATGGCTTCCAAATATGAGGGGAAATGATGAGAAGTTATCTACAACTAGAAAATTAATGATTTAACAGACTGAGGTGAAAAAATCTATCCCATAAAAAATAAGTATTTAAATGAAATGAAGAATAAAACCAAAAGGATGAGACCAAATATAGGAATAATATTGCAAATAAATAATCCCATATTAATATGGGAAGAAAAAAATGGACTAGATTAAGGGTAATCTCTCATCCTGAATTTGGTTTCTAAGGAAATAAAAATACCCCTCTTTATTCCCTTTTATTTTATATGTTTGGAATTAACATGTATGGATGGAAAGAGATGTTTTATATCTTCACTACTAGGAATCATAAATAAATTTCCCTTTATAGTGTCTACTGGACACTATAAAATGAATAATATAAGTGCATCCCTTCAGTGGTATCATTTTTGAAGAGAATCTATCATTGTGTTAAATTCAACTAAATCAAATAATTTTTGAAATATTTCAAAACTAGAGTAATGTGGTACTCAATATAACTTTATACATTTTTTAATGTATAAATTATGTTTATTAAGGGGGTATATATTCATTAAAATGATAAGAAAAAGGGATATTTATTTATCTACCACTTAAACATTCTGACGTTTTTTGTGAAGCATGTAGGATTACCTGTCTCTTAATATATATGTATTTATTTAACCACATTTTTGATAAATGAGAATGTTCTATGCATTATATCACATGCATGGTAGTTTATACAAAATATATATAGAATTGACCATATCTCTATTGTTTTATAGTCTAGGTATCCCATGTAGACATAAAGAATACCAACTAAAGGCCCTTTAGTATGAAAAGCATGGGATATCATCCATCTCTCTAAAATTGGGGATTAAATTTAACAGTTCCTTGAATGAAAAAACAAGAAATGCAAAGACCACTTTTAATCACTTTTCCATTTAATTATCAATAAGTGGGATAAATAAATGTTCTCATAAATTGACTTTATTAATACATGTTGATATTGATAATAAAATACAAAGGTTAATATTGTTGTTCTCAAGTGAATATTTCATTTTTTTGTCAATGAATCAATATTATTTTGGGGAGAGGATATGAAGGGATTATTCTTGGAGGATTATTATAGATTCATAAAATCATAATATATATTATTCTTGATCAATTATCCTTGAATATATGATGATTGATGTTCAAATAATTATTGACATATTAAAAAGTTTCTGTGGATAAACAAACCTTTTCTACTTCATATGATTAAATTTTGATGTACTTGGGATTAGGGCTATGGTTTTTGAGAAGGGTTTGAGTAGGCATGTTATCATGTGGTGAAACCATGTGAGGTCTGACCATGGGTGACATAATATCATTTAGTGATAACATGCCCAATGTGTATGAATTTAAGGTTGAATTGTATGGGGTGTGACCGTGAGTGGCGTGTTCCCATGAAGATTGATCGTTCCTAGTGAGTAATATCGATGCTATCATGAAATAAAACTACATGATAGGATCAAGTGGCTATATGTTAGAACTATATGACCAAACAAAGGGGTTGAGAGACTGTAAATTGAAATTGTATGACTATATAAAATAGACTTGTCCATTTAAAGGTGTCAAGAGATCATATGAAGGAGGTTTAACCACATTTAGGGGAAAAATGACCATGAGTTGTAATAGTATAACCATGGACACACACAAAAGAATGAATGACTATAGAGATATATAGAAGAAATAGATACCATGGAAACATTAATTACATAATATAAAATCATGTATATCTAATGAGAGTCTAAGATCCATACATATTATTTTATATATGTTCTCCTACAACGAAGCTTGATTTTCCCATGGGTGAGTTCAAAATAATGATACATGATTAAAATGTTACGTTCATTCTTATAAATCATTTAAGAAGATTTTTTTGAATCCATTAATTTACTATTCATTTAAAGATAATAATTTTTCCATGAAATCCACAAGGATTCTATGTGTTTGATTAATGAAACACATGAAAAGCATTTATTATATTAAGGAGCTATGATTTACAAATAAATCATGTGAAGAATCATTAAAATTGAGTATTTCAGTAAAGTTATTTAAAGTTGGAGTTATTGAAAACCATGTGATGGAATCAAAGGAATAATTACCTATAAATTTTGTTATTTAAGATGATATTTAAATGAAGAAGTAATTTTGGGAATCATTGACTTGAATTAAATTTGAAATAACTACATAAAGTTATAAAAAATTATGGTGTAGAAATAATGAAAAAATCAATGAAAATCTATTAGGATTTAAATAGAACCATTATAGCTATTTTATCATGGTTTTAAATGATTTGAATAAGAGAATATATATGACATATATATATATATATATATTTATATATTCAATGTAAAATATAAAATTTTAAATTTTAGAACATTTTTAGAGAATTTTGAGAGTTGAGATTACATCGTATTGAGGAGAGATAACAAATAGAAGAACCCAAATAACTCAAGATATAGTGAAGAGTTTGAAGACCTACGATGTTGATGATCTTCAGGAAATAAAATTTAAGGAATACTAATCCATCTACTCATATAGAAACATCATATTTCCAAGTGGTGTAGAAGCAACCAAAGAGAAAAATAAGATCTTTTTGTGTATGATCCCCATTATAGAAAGTGATTTTCATGTTCATGTGGAATCTGGAAGTGTAGTAACATAGTGGGAATATATGTTTATTAGAATAGGATTTTAAATGGTTGTAAGAAATTTTTTTTAATGTAGAATCTATATTGGGGATTATGTCCAATGATACCATGAGTATGCTATTCTAGATAAACTTTATAAATAATACAAGATGAGATCTATATTTTACTACTACACATGAAAGGACCAGATCAAAGTCTTTCCCATTAATTATTGAATAATATATCTTTTAAGATAGATATGTATATATAGGTGTCAATCTTTGAAATAAATAACTATTTTTTTAGAGTTAGGGGGAATTTACATGCTCATAACTCTCTAATTACTCAGCCTCCCTATTGAATCATCCTATCACCAAGATATTATATCTAGATAAGTCATGATGGTGATGTATCTAGGTTATTGGATGGTTCCCTTATTATAGAATAGATATAGTCACATCACTCAGTAGACTAAACCCATATAATTCATGTCTATCTAATGTAGTAAAATCCCCCAAGACCAGATCCATTAACTTAGAGAATAATAAATTCTTTAAATAGACATGTAGATATTTTCCTACTTCAACACAATTGGTCATCATTATTATCCTTATAATATCAGCCCAAGTAGCTCATTTGGGATTTATTTAATAGAATAATATTTGAAATTTACCATTTATGAGGGTTCGAATTGAAGAAACGTATAAAAATGGAAAGGGGAATAATTTTTGAACAAAAAGAATGAAATCATGTAGCACTCACTTGGTCATATAGTAATTATATAAATCAGAATGTTCATGTTCAAGCTTCATGAAGAAAACACCTCAAACAAAATACTATGTTGGTACCTCAAGTCCTTCATAGATCATTTTAGTACATTAGGAAAACCATTCATGGGGAAAATATTTTCAAACAAAATTCATACATAAAGGTCTTTCATATAGAAAGGGATTTGTATGAAAAGTTTATTCATCGAGGTTATAAAATTATTAAATTAATTCCCCCATGAACTTTTCATATAGATAAAACAATCCTCATACACATGGTAGTTCCTATAAGGGATACTTATCAACCTTTAAATTATTTCCTTTTCCTAAAAATGAGACCCAATTTTGTGGGGGGAAATTGTTTTTGCCTATAAAACCATGATGGTCAAATACTAAGGATAAATTATAAGAAATATTATAATTTAAAACAACTTAGTTGGAAAATATTTCAATGGAAATGTCACATAAAATAATTTTTTGGGAAGGAAAATTCATTTTTGACCTATGGAGAGGGAAAAATAAATTTTTATTGTAGTGGAATAGAACAAATTGTTTATATGAACAAGATTATGTTATTCAAACATGATTCCTTCACACATATGTGGTTCCCTAAATAATATATGGTCCCATCATGTTTTTTAGGTTTCTTCATTCTCAAACCATCCTTCATGGGATGCCTTTATTTTCTGCTAACGGATATGGTCCCTTTGCACTCACAAGGTCCCTTCATAAAAAAACAATATGTGTGCTACGATGATGATTCTGTTTCATGTTCATGTAACCTTATCTAGTAGTAAATATTTCATTTGATTTCATTATATGGGAAATTGTCAAAGATTCGGTGACTATAAATATCATCCACATCATTTAATGGGTGTAATTCTTCAATATTTTTTTGAGACATTTCATCTTTGGGAAAAGATGGTATCTTACATTCATAGATTTGATCATTAGTGAAGTACTATTTTTTGTAACTGATAGATGAAGCCCCATAATAAATTACTAGGATAAAATCATAAAAAGAAAAATAAGGGAAACTCATAGAACCATTCACAGAACTCATACAATAATATTCCTCCCAAAGGCCCCTTAATGGTGTTTCTTCCTATTCCCCTCCACAGTGATCCTTCATAAGACCCCTATATGGGGTTTCTTCCAAGGGATCCCTTTGTAGTGTACCATTCTAGATATTTTGTCATAAACACTATTCATAATGAGATGATCCCAAATCTACTTGGTGAATGAAATCCATTAAGAAACCAAATTTAGTGAGTCATGCTCCATCTCATATCATAGAAACACTATACATAAGTTAATATCACTAAACTATATTTTCTATTCTCTATAATGGTACTTAACCCAGATTTATTTCATCCAAGGATGGTAACTTCGTGTAGAAACACAATTATTTGTAATTATACCTTCTTTACATCCATTATTTCACCTAGTTCATCTATCTTAGCTGAATCATCCAAAACTATCTTCATGGATTCGCTTCACCAAAGTTGAAACCCTAAAAAGTCCATTCCCTCATGGATTCCTCCAAGACCATAGAATTTACATGGTCAAACATTTTACATCATAATGAAAACATTAAATCATGTATTTACATCATTAAGTTCCTATATTAGGTTTTTTACCAAACCGATAGGGCTCTCAGGGTAATCAGGATCATGTATTCCCTTGAATATATTATTTTTATCAAAAGGATATTGATGAATATTGTCGTAGATCATGCTAGTCATCTTGTCTACCAAAATGTTGACTTCTTCACCATTTTGTAAAGTCAATTTGAAATAGTAATCTCGAATGGCCTCCTATGAGGAAAAATCCCCAAAAACCCATCAACACCAAAATCACCTACCAGGTCATACATCTATAGGAAATATATGCATAAGGCTTATAGATATCATTCTTAATCCCTAACAGGTCCTAGGACAGTTAATAAGTGGTAGCCCCAATTTCCATTTCATTGGACCATATGCCCCATGGGTATAATAATTCTTCTTATACTTATTATTTATATATAGGAAGTGAACACATGCACCTTCAGTTTTCCCATGCACAAGGCCCAACTCAATCTCAAGGGTCGATATCCCCTTTTAACATTCCTCAAAGAGCCATATTCTCCACGATTCAATCATTATTTGACATTCCATATTCCTTGAAATAAAATAATTCCCTATCCTATTTCATTACCAATAGATAGCATGAACCAAAATTGTTTATTCACACATATGTCCTATAATAACCATTGTTAGGAACCTTTTTACTAGTAGTCCCCACAGAATGACTTTAAATAGAATATCAAACATCCTTACTATATAACCTAAAACAACATGGATTGGTCTTTTCACATGGAATAAAATTATATATCTATAACTATAAGGGATTTTATTCAAATTAAATAAGATATTCATAATGAATCTATTAGGTTTAATCTTAATATCCAAAACCATAGTCTCGCTGGGAAATACACCCTATAAAATTATTCCCTAACCAGATAGTATTTCTTATGAGTTATGAAACTTATCCTCATTGATAAATATTCCCTATAATACATATAATTCATTATCATTAGGGCCACATTACCTCATGATACAATCATACCTTCTCCTGTCTAGTTACCACGAGATGGGGTGATCCGGAAAGGGAAACTCATACAGAAGTCCATCACCAAAAAATATTTGGAATGTTTCACACATTACTCCCATATATATGATTTGAAACTATTTATAAGTATTCATTTATGACCATATATAAAGTAAACCACATTGGAAATTATCACACGACCTTAAAAATCAGGGTGTTTCCAATTATACGACACCAAACTATATGAATTCCCCTTATTATGGGCCTAATCCCAATTCAAAAACAAATAAAATCTCCCTGGATGGTGATATATTCTAGAGGGCCTATCTTTATGGCTTCAAAATATAACATCATAAACTAAAAAAACGAAATATGGAGAAATTAGTGTATACAATTATTCTCTAATATCTATATAACCTTTAATTCATAAAAATATTCACAATGACACATGGTTTTGATCAACCACTTTCATGAAGATAAAAAATATATCATTTGGATTTAGGAAGGATTAATGAATGTTTTATAAATATATAAGGGATTCATATGAAAGTAAAAATTCCCCCGAAATGGTGATATGAGCCTAAATTCCATTTCTTTTGATCAATTTGCAACCGAAAATCATCACTAGTAATGTCCCAAAATCTGCCTACCATCAAAACATTTGTTCACATAGACTCAAAACGGACATTGACATAGTTAATGTCTGTAGCATAATAACTTATGTGAAACACTAAAAAAATGGTTGAATTATATTGGGTTCCATGCATAAAGTTTCTCAATTAATAGAAAATGGGAATCATTTTTTTGTTATCAATAAGAAAAAATAATGTTTTCAGGTAGATAATTTCTCTCTAGCTTGTTAGATTCTATAATATATAATCCTTTATGTTAATATTATTTCACAAAGTGATTTTAAAATAATAAAAATAAGTATTTTTAGTGGATATTTATTCTCTAAATGGTTAGAGTTAAAAATAAATAATATTTTTTATATTCAGTGATTTTAATTGCTTTCGTGTATATTGAAGGATATTAAATTTGATTGGAATCCTTCAATAGGGGGTGAATAGAGAAACTCAAGAAAAAAACCTCCTTATCAAATATTGACACATAAATCAATAAATTAGTGTAAATATAAAAAAATAAAAATCAAAATAAGTTAAATCATTAAACCTTAAATTTTTTAGTGAGAATAATATCAGGAATGAACATGACAAAAAAATTTAGGAAATGGATTACGTGATATAGATAAATTTATTCCTTCATATTCTATATATATTGTAGAGGTAAAATATTTTAAATCAAGAAATGAAATAAAGAATAAGGATATTAAAGTAAATACCAAATGACTATGAGTAAATAATTTATGATTAATCTTAATACATATTAATGCTCCATAATATTTAGATCTAATGTAATGAATAATACATTCCAAAGTTGAAACAATAAAAAAACTTCAAACAATATCTAAAAGGAAGAGAAACAAGAAATATAAATGGATTTGAGATAAATAATACCTGATACTCTATTATATATATCAAATAATTTTTATCCCTAAAAACATCCTCACTTTGGACCTTACGTGAGGAGATGATCTTTGAACTGGATATAGACAACACTAAGTACAAGAAATACTAACATTCTTATAAATCGAAAAGAATTTATCCCAAATAATTTTTTGATAATATTTTCATAATGTTTAAATAATTATACTCTATACATATTCAATAAGAATTTTTTTAGAAGAGATTCATTATCTCCAAACCTTCCTTGATTTAATGACTAGTAAAAGAAAAGTCCTTATTCCCGTGACATCTTTATTCATAGAGATGAGATACTGGAATGGTGATGGTAAAAGTTTATGTTCATTAATATATTTAAAATTGAATATAAAAAAAGGAAAATTATTGTGTATAATATATTGAATATGAAGACAATAATGACATAAATAAAAGACAGTTCTCTTCAAAAAAGGGATCAAGGAGGTGAGTTAAGGGATGTTTTGATATACATGAGATATTATATACTTTTATGTGATTTATTCTATCTCACTACTATATATATTGTTTTTTATTTTATATCTTATAATAATGAGATTTATTTTTTCCTTTAAATGTGTAATAATTCAACAATTTAAGAATATAGTCATTGGAGCTGACGTGGATTCTATTGTGATCACCACACATTAAATAGTTGTATTTAATGTGCATTATTTTAAGGTTTCATCTCTTTTATGCCTTTTATTTTTTGAAATGGTTATTAATATTCTATATTAACTTCATATTATGTGAAAATATGACCATTTTGGGTTATTTATATAGTGACCACTGTATTTTACACATATTATTACATGATTTTTAATATAAACATCCAATAAACACAACCCAAGACCTAATATAATTTGATTAATTGGTTGACTATAAATATAAAATAAGTTAAAATATAAAATATTTAATTAATTATGTATAATAATATTTTAAATATATTTGACATAAAAAATTAAATATAATAACGCGGGGAATACATAAAAGAAAGGGGTGTGCAATAACTATTAGTAAGAGAATACACATGGTGCTGAAGCATAACATATGAGTCAAAAAAAATAACATGAAGTCATAAAATTATAGGATCATTAGTAATCATACAGAGTTATAAAATAAAAAACATGGAATTATAATATCATGATAACATAGGAATGTGTCAGCATCATATGACATTACATAAGCATAATTCAAGGATAGAAACCCAGACACCATCACATGTTGGACACAATCCCATCAAGAATTATGTTTATTACTAAATCCCATAAATAACATATCCTAAGACAAAAACTTCACTAAATTCGTTTTTATTTGTCATGAAGAACCCATAAAAACATATATATGATTATGTGTTCAAAAAATGAAGTCAATCGTAAGACATAAACATTATAATTACCCAAGGAAAGAAATGAGTCTCCTAATATTTCTTTAAATACTAATCAAAGGATAATAAATAAATATTCAAAATGGAAGAAGTAATTAAATATTTAGATAATTAATATCTATGTATATATGAACAGGTCTAAAAATATGGTGTTCATTTTATAAATTTCCTATAAATGGTTAAATAATCGGGTATAGAAATGAACATTCAAAATAGTGATTTAAGGAACCTGTTAATGTATTTTGGAGAAATAATTTGTATTAAATTTTATTGGAAAACCAATGATAAATTGAATGTTTATAAATAAAAATATTACTTTATTTAATAAAACAATTTTTCGGAGTAAATAATTTAAATTAGTGTTACATTAGAGGATTATTGGATAAAAGAATTCACTTAAATTGATACTGATTTTAAATAATTCATTTGAAAAATAAACATAAGGAATGTATTAACCCATTAAAAGATAGGAGAAAAAGATATTAATATGTTTAAGAGACACATATAAATAATTTATAATCATTTTATAACATCAAAGATAGAGATAAATTGAGTTGTAAATAAAATGGTTATAACGTATAAAAAAAGTGTGGTCTGTAGGGATCCCTTACCTTATGTTCTAGAATTGTTTTGTGTTTGCACTTAATTACATAAATAATAAAATTAAACTCATTAATTAAATAGTTCAAAACCTTTTAAATATATTTTTAATTTTTTATAATTTTATTATGTTCATTTATAATCATTTAAATCATAAATAACATTTAATTTCTCTTTTCTGGGCGAATTCATTTCATAGTCCCATGGTCGGAACACTTGTGTATAATTATGGAAGTTTGTATCAAATGAGACCAAAACTAAAAAATGGAATTAAATTACATTCATATATTTTTATAAATTTTAATGGTCCCAAATATCATTTTTTTTTCGGACATAAGGATTATTCACTTAGTAAAAACATTAATGTTATGTGGTTAGTTCATTTAGGTGGTTTTACTGAATATGAAATATAAATTTTATTTTATTTAATATTATTCCTATATATTCATTCAAAAAAACTAATTAGGTAATAATATAATTATTATGTTTTTATTTAAAAAATAGATGACCGACCTTGAATGTGGTAATGGGAAATAAAAAATCATCATTCACAGAGGTGGTGAACCAACAAAAGATGGAAGACTGTTTCATTTTTAGAAAAAACTGGAGAAGAGAATAGGATGGACCGTAGATATTCAATTAAAAATATAAAATTATATTATATATATTATAATATAATTATTATTCTATACTGGATGGAAAAAATTAGCAGATGGAAGAAGAAAAATGTTATTTAAAAGAGGCCGTTTGAGAATATTACCTCTTGAATGTCATCTCCTAGAAAAACATCTTAAGGAACTTGGAATTGGTCTGTCGATGAGAACTAAAACACTAGGAAATGGGGGAGAGGATTGGGAAGGGAATTGGGTAGAAAATTTAAATGTTATAAGGATTATAATTTGTGAGGAGAAGTGGTTGTGAGGGGTTGTATTTATAACGGGAGGATATATGTTTTTTTTGTTTTATAATCATTAGTTTATTATTATCTTATTATATTTTTTTTCAAATTGATATAATTTCAATTATTAGGGTCATTTTTATTATCTAAATGAAAAATTTAAATTAATATAATAAAAATGAATTTATTTTTATCATCTAATGTGTATGAATTATATAAAATTTTATTAAATATGACATAATTATATATTTTGAAGTTAAATTTCATTAATAAAAGCATAGGTAGTTACATTCTTTACCCCTTATGAAATTTAAACCTCAAAAGTATCTTTTACATACTATGTTGAAAAAGTGTGGGTACTTATTATTTTTATCTTCCTACGGTTCCCACATCACCTCCTCTTACTTATTGTTTCTCCGTAGTACATTGAAAATGTGAGTTGTCGTAATTTATATAACTTTACTTATTGAGTCTAGGATATTCAATGGATTCCCTTTATAAGAGATATTATTTTCAAGATATACCAGCTCTAAATTAATTACATGTGATGGATCTGGTATATACCTCCTCAAGAGGGATATGAGGAATACATAATGTACTTGAGACTAGGTTAGTAGTAGTATTAGTCGATCATCTACAACTCCAATATGTTCTTGAATCTGAAAGGGGTCGACATACCAAGAACATAGTCGTCCCTTCTTCTCATATCTCATGAATCTAATTTGCGGGGATATGTATAGATACAACTTATCTCAAATCTCAAACTCCAGATCTCATTGATGATTATCAGCATTACTCTTCAATAAACTTTGAGATTTCCAAATGTTCTATTGCATGGTCTTGACATTTTTTACCATTTCATGACATAACTTCTTTCGTTCAACAAATTCATTCATGCGCTCATGTTCCCTACATCACTTCCCATAAAATCCTCATATGGGTCCATTTAGATTCTTGAGTAGAAACTATTATTGTATGAGAACTTGACCAGAGAAAGATGTTGATCCCACCATCCATTGAAGTTGATGGAGCATGATATGAACATGTTTTCATGTTTCTAGATAATCCACTCATATTGGATATCATTATGGGGGGATAAGCCGTACTGCAGTTCAATTTATTTTTTAGATATGTCGGTGAGTTTGATAAAATTTAGTGGTAAATATATGATCCTAGTTAGATATAATAAATAATGGTTTTCCATGTATACTCACCACTTCTCAAATGTATATACTTGCATGTTGATTGAGTGATAATACTAATAGAACACTGATAAAATAAGCTATCTTTGTAAATCGGTCTACCATAAAACACATATCATTTTTTCCTCTTGATATCTTCTGAACAACAGTATAAAATTTAATGGAGTTGTTTTTAAATTTTCATGTTGGTATGGGTAATGGTTGAATCATTCTTTTTGACCTTTTCCTTCCATACTTGACCTAATATCGTAGAAATCACTTTGATGTATATTTTGTGATCTCCTTTTTCATCTTTTCCCACCAAGAGTGCTCTTAAATTTCATGATTCATCACCATGCTTCATGAGGTTGATAAATAAAGTTTATATATGTGAATAATTGAAAACCTTATTTATCTCAGGAATTTATGGTACACAAATTTGTGACCCAAATATTACAACTAATTCTTCATCAATTTTAAAATATTATGATTTAACTTTTATTATATGTTACACATTAATCTATATTTGAACATAATATCTTTAATAAACCATTATCTTCTCCAAAATGAATAATTAAGGAATCATTTGAGAAAGTAATGATGATGTTACTTCCTTTATGATCTCCATGTCCATCCTTTGAATGTCAAATAACATTGGTTCTTTCTCAATTATCATAATTTTTAATGTTTTTAAATCCATTCAACATAGATAATCATCCACTTTATTTTCATTGTTAGTATGGTAGTAGATTGAGTGTTTATAGTTCTTGGTAAACTGTAACCATATTCACTAATGCAGATTAATATTCTTCTTTGTGAATATATAGTTAATTCTCTTATAATTTTTATATATTTTACACTTCTTCCCATAAAAAGAGGGACTTCAAATATTCAATTCAATGATCATTGTATCCAACACAAAATCATGTGTTGCATAGTTTTTCTAATGAAATTGTAACTTCATTGAGGAATAAGATACTCCTTTATCATTATATATTAGTACATAGTTGGAGGGATTATTTGAATCCTCATTTATTACCACAAAGTTCCCCAATTAAGAGAAACATGAGGGATGGGGTAGTGATAAGCCTCTTTTTCAATTCCCTGAATCTCTATTCACATTTATCATACTTTGAGAAATTTACAACTACATGAGTAAACATAGTTACTCGGTTCCAAAATGATGAAAAATTTATCAAAAATCGTAAGTAATTCCCAGCTAGTCCAAGGAAACTATGGATCTCTGTTATAGATATTGTTTTGGGCCACAACACGGTTAATTTTTTCTTATAATTGTGAAAAGATATACATTTCTTGGGGATAACATTCCTTAAGAATCATACTTCCTCCATTCAGAAATCACATTTACTATACTTTTCATATAAGATCTCCTACCAAAAAGTATTTAGAATAGTGTTCAAATGCTCATTATACTTCCCCTTAATTTTGCAATATATCATAATATTATCTGTAAATAATTTCAATTTTTTAGGTAATCTCTAAATACTCTATTCATTAAGTATATAATGTCTAATGGAGAATTAGTGAGTACTAAAGGAATATTTATGAATACATAGTTTCAATACCTTGTTCATAAGTTAGTTTTAGTAATATAATACTTTTCGACCATTAATTGGTGATTCTTGATTGAAGGTCCTCCTTATAGGAATACTAGGATCCATATAGTTGAGAAAACAATTCATTTATCCATGATAAGGGGTAGATGTTCATTGTCATAATTGTTTTACATCACAATAATAAATAGAGATGAGTAATGACCCATAATTATTCTTGAGGAAGAGGACTATGAATGACATTATGAATAACTTGTGTATTTAAAACCCTTGTCCATATTCTCTTGCAACTACATATTTAGTTATTCCAAATCAATATCAACTATTCATTATGGAGTCTTGGATATGGGAAGAGATAAAAGTATTAATTTGAATCAAAACTCAACCTCTTGGTTAGGGGGAATTCAATTCAATTACTCTAGGAATATATGTTTACAATCCTTCAAAAAAGTAATGACTTTGAGTATTATTCTCACCTTAGTCTTTATCATTTTTGTAAGATATTTTTTCTCGTAAGGAAATTATATCCCTACTTGAGAAGAAGATTCCAAAAGATATTCATCCTCCTTCTTAAAATTTTACAAAATCAAAGGATGACTTGGGATGTGAAGATTTATCTTCCTCTCCTAAAAGTAAATGTTTTCTTTATATATGGTGTTACAATCCATTAATAATATAGCATGAAACCCAAATACAGTATTTTGGACCAAATTATTTTGGAGGTTCAATCAACAAAAAAATACTATAGAGGATTTATATACTCAGGATGCAATAATATTTTAGTTTTATATTCCAAGATATTACTTGACCCCCATGTTTTGAGGCAATTTTTGAATAGTTCGACTAAACATTCATGATAAGAAAGAATACATAGATCATGAATAAATAAGTATGTTAACTATTATTTTATGAATAACTAGTATACATATAAACATATCATGGTATAGATTCACCTCCATACTAGTTAAAGCATATTATTTCCTTGATCACTAGGCTCTGGAGGTTATTATCATTGATTGTCTCCAACAACCCCTATCTCATAAAATTGGTTCACAGAATTACCATATTCCTTACTGTTGAAATACTATACCACAAGATGAGTGTTAATCTAAACAATCTTTTATTTTATCTCATTGTTTATTTTTCTTTATCTATCATCGTCATTTATTAGACCAATGCCCCTCTCTCACACAATTGAAAAATCTCACAGTTACCTTGAAGAAATTTACATGATGCTTTTTCCAACACTTTTGACATGTGGATAGTTGATATCTCTTTCCTCATTGGGATTTAACCATTATTCCACCTAAATAAAAATTAATTTTTCACTTTTTATCTCTGGGACCATGAGACCACTGAATGTAATTAATATCCACATCAACCATGATGGAATAACAAAGAATCTCTTCATAGCCATCAAATACTCAAATCACTAATTAATTTCATACACATTTTTTAACCGACTTAAGAAATCATCCACGTTACTTTTTATGATTATGAAAAATCTAGAGGTGTATCGTATGGGCCTTGTGATGTTTTCCTCATATTCCTTTATAGAATCATCTTCCTTTTGATTCAATCTCTATAAATCCATATACATTTTAAGATAGAGAGTTTGGAGAAAATATCTATGAAAAAATATTTTCTTGAATCCTTAATATTCAATAGAATAAATTTCCCCTTTTGAATTCATTCTCTTGATCAATTTCGATTGCTGATTGGATTCACCTTCATGGTTACAGACTACAATCACAAATTTCATTTATTACAAACATTAGAGGACATATAACATATTCTCAATGAAGTTAATCCATTATTCCACAATAAGTGGATTATAGGATCTAATAATGTTAGGAGTACTTAGTCTCTTAAATGAACTGACTGAAAATTTCCCATTCTTAGGGGAAGGAAGGCATTCTACATAATTTTAGTTATTATCTATAACATGATTCAGATGAGCTATTACTAAAATAGCGCTTTCATCTCCCACTCCCATAAGGATAGGAATCTCATTAGGGTAATAATCTCATTTCATATCATGTTGGTTGTTGGAATGGTTCCTCCAACATCCTACCATTAACTAAAATAATAAAAAAGATTAAAATACACAATGTAAAGCATATATAAATAGGGAAATTATAAATATAGAAGGAATAACTTATAAATGAAAAGTAAATACTAAATTATGAGTATCTTGTTTTCAATATATGTTATCTATATTAATTTCCCTATCTTGTTTTGTAACCTAACAATCAATTCAAGTTCATTATGTTGGTTTGTAAAGTGTTTTTGAGTTTTCCAAAGCATACCCCCAGAGAGTGTCAAACCAGGTTTGTAGAAAGTCCTATTTATCATGTTCCAGGTGATGATTGAGTGAATTCATACTATTCCCTTGATGTAGTAATTACCAATATTAACATATATTCTAGATGCACCTCTACTTGTCGTTTATAGACATGGATTCGTTTTCTTGGAAACCAGTCACTCTCTACCTGACAAAATTTCAAGGATATTCTAATATACATAGACATATACCTTGGGTTATCACAAAATAATTCTAGTCCCAATCCCAAAAAATAACTATCCATTTATTTGATATAATTTATAATGCTTCCTTTGGGGTGTACATCCTCTATGGGGACATGCTGGTTGTTGCCTCTCATTCCCATATTCCAAATGTGAGCGACATTCATCACTTCTTCAAAGATGTATTCTCTTTGATCAAAACTGGATGATGTGATTTTGTTTTATTCTTCCATGTATTCTTCATCGGAACTCATCGCTTAGTCTATGTATCACTCATATATTTGAGTCATGGCTCATGAATCTCATTCTCGATGACATATCTTGGTGGATTCTGGTTAATTACGCTACTTATGTCAAGACATTCCAAAGGGTCATGTCGGTTCAGCAAAATTCGGTCAGAGTAGATGGTATGATTAGGCATTTTGGGGGAATATCTGGATACTGGAACATTGGAACACCTATATTTATCCTCAATAGAGGGCTTCTCAAGGGCAGATTAACCTGATGAATACCACATCGATTGTGGGGTATATTATGCTAGAGGCATGTCTTTCAAGGTATTCCATGGCTTCACATGTTTAACAGGGGAATGCTGTGAGTTTAACATTTAGTGGATATGGATACACTAATGACGTCGTGTCCTCGGTTTTCCTCAGACGTCCCATGTACAACAGAGGGTAGGACATGGCTTTAACATCTTACGAAGACCAAATGAGAGTGATCAAAATTCCCGATAGAGACAGATCGGATTAGAACATCCATAAGAGGGAGCACCGTGATGTTTTACCATTTGAATGGATTGAATGGAAAAAAAGAGCAGACCATGTAACGCCCTGACCCCAGTTACCCAGAGTCAGTGCATTATTACATAACATTGGCATGATCACAAGAAAGATCAATTCTAGAAAGGACGATTAGTTTAGTAGCCTTGGAATAACTAGATACATTCATAAAGTTTACATTACATCATAAAATAAAAACTACAAAAATATTGTCTCCATAGTCAACACTATAATCCCCTCATACTATCCCTGCAGGTCATTCATAAAATAATTCTTCACATCCGGGGAAAAAATAAAACATAGAAAGGGGTGAGATCAAATGCCCAGTAAGGATAACAATATAGTAGAAACTTTCATAAATAATCATAAACGTTTAAGGGAATGTATAACTAAAACCAAAGCCTTTTAAACATGAACTTCAGAATAATATGGCAGAAATAAAATGAAATAATTCTATATACATATTCACATGGATATTATACTAGTCGAATAATCACATGAAATATCAATAACCACTTTTATAATGATGGAATGCATAATGCCAGACTATCATAACAACATAGTCAAGGCCTCATGCCAAGAGTACAAATACATTTTTTTCAATGCATTGTGCCAAGACACTAGTTTGTCTCATGAGACATACTGATGCATCGAGGAGCTATAGCGGGCTCTACCCGTCACTTATTAAGTCCAATTCATTCTTCATATGAACAAGTTTAAATATAACATAAATATTCGTATTAAAACTATCATAAAAAATGTCAATAATTTCTCCATAAACCATGAATGGTATAAAAATAACACATCCACAATCAAACATATCACAAAACCATCAATAAAATATGGAAGTTTTGTATCACAATAAATCAACTTCAAATAAGCATAAAATCCAACAAAAGATGTTGACATATATGAAATCAAAACTATTTGAGAGAAATATATCTTTTTTTGAAATAATTTAAAATTCACATAATTATAAAATATAACATTTACTTTGAAAATTTTCTTATAAGCTTGTAAGTTAAGATTCAAAGATTTTATAACGGTGGAAAATAGCCGCACCCGCCGTCTATGTTAAAAAAGTCATTCTTACCTTAATTCTGTCGAAAAGGATAAAAAGGACCTTGTTTGGACAACGATGGAAATATTCCTTTATAAACCCCTTATAAAAAGTCAAACAAGGGTATAAATGACTTTAACCCATATTATATAAAAGAGTAAAAATGGTTTGAAATACATTTTTAAGAAACATGGATGTGGATGATAAAGAAGTCCTAGTAGATTATTACGTATAAACAACCTCGGATAATGAAGAGATTGCAAAATAAATCCTTAACTTGTTCTTTTCCTTGGTTGGGGGTAGTTTAAACTTCTTTATAATGGTGAAATAATTGTTATTAAATTATACAAGAATCATATACATTAATATGATATCATATATGATCTTTTAACCATGATTTGTTAATAATATCTTAGTATTATTGTTGTTTCGGGTGTTAACTTACTCGTTTTATTTTATATGTTTTGTTACGTAAGACGTTATTGTTATGGATAGGTTGTATATTATTAATATCCAGAATGATATCAAATACTTAAACATTATTTTTAATCATAAAATGAGACTTATACTTGAATGGATACGATGGGGAATGAATCTCATCGCGTTCGTGGAGACTATAGTCCGTACGTACGCAAGAATGACAATATCATTCTTTTGATATTAAAATAATATATAATTGGTTGGTCTATAATATATACATGATCATTATCATGTTATATTTATTATTTAAATGGATTAAACATCCTTATTATACCCATCCAAAAAATAATGTTTTGAATAACAATTACACCACGACGTGGAGATGGTAGGTCGTACGTACACACGTATGGTGACATGTCATTAAAAGGATGGATAGAATACTGAATTTGGTTGTACCATATTTATAATAACATCACAGTGTATATAAGATACTGTATTTATTATTTTAGAGAGGTAATAACAAAGAAAGAAGAAGATGAAGAAGAAAGGAACTTGAAAGAGGGTGGTGAAAACATTACATCTTCTTCGGGTTCTTCCTTTTGATTTGATCAAAAGGGCTCCTTAGGTTGGATTTATGATCAAACTAAGGCAACTAGGTTTAAGTGAGGTAAGTTGATAGAGTATTTGGGCATGGGTTGGCCGATCCAAAATGCTTTTAATGTGTGAATTTGTGAAAAGGGGAAGTGCCATTTTATAAGAGGGGTGAGGGGCACCTTTGGAAAGGCTAGAAATATTATTTTATAATACATTATTATTCGGTTTCTAATGGCTAAAAAGTGGATTATTTAAAGGTTAAGGTGTTTATGAGTCGAAAACAACTAAAACAATAGGATTTAGACAGGTTTTGGTCACTATATTAACCTTGTCTTTAAGTATTAACTCTAAGTTAATTAGTTTTACTTTTACAATGTATCTTTGTATTTTTATATTATATGGTTAATAAACATACTATATATAGCCAAGAGAACCCCAAGGGTTCATTAAGGATACAAATATAATTATATAAGTCACTTGGATGATTATTATATTTTTAGAAATATAATATCAATTAATAATATAATATTTTTTTTAAAAACTCTTTTATGTCTATTTTGACACTATTTGGAAAATTGATTTTTGTAAAACTCATAACAGAATTATTACTCCTAAAAAAGTTACTTAAATGAATCCTAACATGTCATATTAACCTAGAAAATTATTTTAATTCATAAAAAGTTTCAAATTATATTTATTTGGGTGTTTATGATATCAATTATTTTAATTTTTCAGTATTATGGTAGTTACTGCATCATCATTGTGTCATAAATAAAATAAATTATTTAATGTCTAAAAATTATAAATAAAATATCATTATCTATGAAATCATTTTATCTTTCTAATGAATATTTATAATCTAATTTATATTATTTGTAACCCTATATTAATAATGTTTTATTTATAAAACATCGATTTAAACTCTTTTAACTCTTCTTTGAATTAAATAATAATAAATGTCCAAATCTAATCCAAGTGGACCAAAGAGGTTCATATATTATTCCTAATGTTTCTTTGGTCTAATTAAGCTTATCCAATAGAATTATTACATGTATAAAGGTAAAAATAATATCATTTTTACATTTAATTACCCTATTGACTTTTAACTGTGGTAAATAAAAGTAAAAAGTTAATATTCACCAAAATTCATTTGCATCTCATTGAACCACATTTTACTTACTGATATCAACCATGTCTCTAGAATTTTTGAAATTCAACTCACCGAAGCGGTAAAATTATGTTTTATGAAAAATTCAGTTTTTTAACAACCACTTAGTGGTTTCACTATTCATCAAAAAATGATGCTTTTCAGAAAAATACCAAAAATTCACCCTAGGCGAATTTCAATATTCCAATTCCAAAAATGAAGTCCAATTTGAAAAATAATATTTATAAATTTTAAAAAGTGGGTATTAATATTCATAATGTCTAGTTTGATTGTTTGTGGTTTTTTAGAACTCGATGTTGTGTACAACACACACTATTGCATTATTTAAAAGGAAGCGTACTGTGGAAGCTTGGTGTGTTATATTCTACCCTCCTTCAAATAATTGAGTCCTCACAATTTCTATAGTATTACAACATAAAAAGACTCAGGTGGTTCTTCATTATAATTTCCTCAGGTTCCCACGTTTCCTCTTCCATCTTATGGTTTCTCCATAGAACTTTTACTAGACGAGTCGTTCGATTTCTCAGCACTTGTTCTCTGGTATCAAGAATCCTGATAGGCTCTTCGCAATAAGATATATCGGGTTCCAGTTCTAATTCCTCATAGTTGAGTACATGTGTTGGGTCAGGCATGTATTTTCTTAATAGAGATACATGGAACACATAATGAACTTTGTAGAGACTTGGCAGCATTTCTAATCGGTAATCTATAGCCACAATTCGTTCTAAAATATCGAAAGGTGTGATGTACCTGGGGATCAATTCACCTTTATTAACAAAACATACGACTCCCTTCCATGGAGATACCTTCTTGAAAACATGATCACCGACATGAAATTCCAAATCCATCCTTTGATTATCGTCATAGATCTTTTGCCTACTTTGAGCTGCTTTTATGTGCGTTTGGATTACCTTCACCTTTTCCATTATTTCCTCCACAAGTTCTAGGCCTACAAGTTTCTTTCACCAACGTCATCCCAACAGGTTGGTGTGTGACATCTCTTTCCGTACAATGCTTTATATGGTGCCATCTGAATACTTGAATGGAAGCTATTGTTATAGGAAAATTCTACCACAGATAAATATTGGTCCCACATACCCTGAAAGTCAAGTGGAAGGATCTCAACATGTCTTTTAATGATTGAATAGTTCATTATGATTGTCCATCTGTTTGAGGGTGGTAGGCAGTGCTGAAATGAAGTTCAGTATCTAGGGATTTCTGAATACTTTTCCAGAATCTTGAAGTAAAACGGGGATCATGATCAAAAACAATCAAGAGGGGTACTCCATGAAGTCTCACAACATCATTAATATATAGTCTTTCCAGAAATTCCAGAGGTTGATCTTCTCTTATAGAAAGGAAATGTGTTGACTTGGTATGATGATCAACACTAACCCATATTACATCATTCCTTCTAGGAGTCTTTGGTAGTCCCATAACAATGTCTATCATGATATTATCCAATTTCCACTCAGGTATGGGAAGAGGTTGCATGACACCTCCAGGCTGTTGCCTTCCAGCAATCACATGTTGACAGACCATACATCTTGACAAAAAATAAGCAATCTCCCTCTTCATGTTTTCCCACCACAATTGTTCCTTCAAATCTCTATACATTTTGGTGCTCCCATAGTGTATAGAGAAATTGTAACTATGATCATCATCCAATAATTCCCTTTTTAGAACATGTATTTTGGGTACACAAAGTCTCTTCCAAAATTTTAAAATTCCTTCTTCATACACAATGTCTCTCAATCTTCCATTATTCATAGATTTAATCTTCTTTTGAAACTCTTCATCATCGGTCTGAGAACCCTTTATCCTTTCAAGTAAATATGGTTTGGACACCAATTGAAAAAGCATTGATGTTTCACCTTCCATGGTGATTCCCATACCCAACTTTAATAGATCCATAAAAATAGGTTCCCTTTCAATTCTCATCATGTTCAAAACTCCATGATATTTTCTTCTCAAAACATCTACCACCTTATTTTCCTTCCCCGGGTGGTAGTGTATCGTGCAATCGTAATCCTTGATTAGTTCAAGCCATCTTCTTTTCCTCATGTTGAGTTCTTTTTGTGATAAAATATACTTCAAACTCTTGTGATCAGTATAAATCTCATATTTTTCACCATAGAGGTAATGTCTCTATATCTTCAAAGAAAAGATCACAGCGGCTAACTCGATATCATGAGTATGATATTTTTGCTCATGAATTTTCAACTGTTGTGATTCAAAGGAAATAACTCTATCATTCTCCATAAGGACACAACCAAGTCCGTTCTTCAATGTGTCTGTATAAATAACGAACCCATCATTCCCTGATGGTAGAGATAATATATGATCATTGACTACTATTCTATTCAGTTCTTTGAAACATTATTCACACTCTTTTTTCCAAACAAATTTAACCTTTTTTACGTGTGAGCATTGTTAATGGGTTAGCCAATGGGGCAAAATTCTGGATGAAATGTCGATAATAACCTGATAAACCAAGAAAACTGCATACCTCAGTTATACTCGTCGGTGAAAGCCATTCTTGGATTGCCTTGGTCTTAGAAGGATCAAAATAGATTCCATCATTAGAGACAATATGGCCAAGAAAAGAAATCTCCTAAAGCCATAATTTACACTTTCTAAAATTCCCATATAATTCATGCCTTCTCAATGTCTTCAGGATAATGCGCAAGTGATTTTCATGATCATCATAGATTTTAGAGTATACCAAGATATCAACAATAAATTACACCACAAATTCATAGAGATATTACTTGAAAACTCTATTCATCAGATCCATGAATACAGAGGGTGCATTAGTCAATCCAAAAGGTATTACCGTAAACTCGTAATGCCCATACCTGGTTCGAAATGCTATCTTTAGAATGTCTTCCTTCATCACACAAAACTGATGGTTTCTAGATCGAAGGTCAATCTTTGAAAATCATTGATCTCCATGCAGTTGGAAAAATAAATCATCAATACGAGGTATGTGATACTTGTTCTTTATTGTTATAGCATTGATCTCCCTGTAGTCGATACATAACCTCATAGATACATATTTCTTTTTGACAAAATGAACAGGGGATCCCCATGGTGAAAACCTAGGGGGAATAAATCCCTTATTACTCAATTCCTATAGTTGTTTCTTTAGTTCCACTAATTCTACAGTGGCCATTCTATAAGGGGTCTTCGATATAGGACTTGATCCAGGAATTAAATCAATGGAAAACTCAACTTCTCATTTTGGAGGATGTCCAAGTAAATATTCTGGAAGCACATCTACATATTCTTTCACAATAGGTACATACTCTATTTGAACATTACATTCCTCACCCACTATCATTTCATTCTCTTCCTCCCCAATAATTGAAATTAGTTGAGCTACTGGGGGTGGATCTAGATAAGAATTAGGTGGTGATGATTCTTCTCTAAAGATAAGGTATTCCTTGTCATCATCATCAAAAATTGTAACCTCCTTCTTCTTACAATAAATCTTTGCATCATGGTCCGAAAGCCAATCCATACTGAGGATTATATCAAACACAATCATAGGTATGACGATGAGATCAGTAGATAAAGAACATTTTTGTGCTCTAATGGGGACAGATTCACTAAACTTTGTTGCAATGATACTTCCCTTAGGAGTTTTAACTGACAGCTCCATTGTTAAATAAAATTGGAAATATCTAATTTTCATAGAAAACTGGGAAGATATGAAATAATGTGATGATCCAGAATCAAATAATGCATTTTCTAAATTTGAGGAAACCATTAAATTACCTTCCACCACGTCTTTCGGAGATTCTACCTCAGTAGTAATGATAGCATAAGATTGGCCTTGATCCCTTAGAATTTTCTGAGGTAAGATCCCCTAATTCTTAGGACATTCATTTGCATAATGCCCCATCTCCTTGCAATTGTAGCAATGGACATTGGTATCTTCTTTCTTCCCATTGAAATCACGAGCTTGGTGGCCTTTTTCACCACACATGTAACAGACTACCATTCCCTTCAAGAAAGTACTAGAGTGTTTTTTCCCACATTTACTACAGGATGGATATTCAACTTTTCCCTTCTTCCCCTTATTTCCATTCCAAGATTGATCAACAGATCTCTTCTTCTCATTATTTTCTTTAAATTCATAAGACTTAGAGAATTATTTTTCTACCTTGATAGCACATGAGAAAATATCTTCGTACGATGATAAGGATTGTGACACTGATGCTTGACGGAGAAATGGTTTTAACCCATCAAAGAAACAATCATTCTTACTTCTTGGGTTACATATATAATATCCAGCATACCTTTCTATCCTTGTAAAGTTAGCCTCATACATTGCGACATTCTCATCCTCCTTTTGTCTCAGACTCATAAATTGCCTTTCCATATCTGCTCGATGGCCACGAGGAAAGTATTTTTCTAAAAACAAATCTTTAAAATCCCTCTATTCCATATTTGATACTTCATCATCTTCATTCGTGTTTTGAATCAATGACCACCATTGATCAGTATCTCCAGTGAGGTGGTAAACTGCTACGATAACTTTTTCCCTTTCACTACTCCCCAAAGCCTGAAATATTTTCTCTAATGAATTTATCCATTGCTCAGCTACTAAAGGATTTTTACTCCCATTGAATGTTGGTGATGGTTGCATCATGAAGCGATCTATCATTGATCCTCCACGCTGTGGATCAGGGTGCTCTATGCGGGTGAGGTTATTATTCATAACCTGAGTGATTTGTCCCAGTATGGTGATTAGCTGATCAGCACTAGTTGAATCACCAGCTCTACTATAATTATCTTCAGCAGGAGGGAAATCCCTACCTGGAGTGCACGCATAGATACAGTTTTCATTTCTTCTAGTAGGCGCCATTTCTAAACAATGGCATAAACTAGATCAGTTTATGAATCAAAATTCATAATTCCATACATATAAAACACTTAACATAAATTGATCTATTTATGGATATAATCCATAATAATAAAAATGTTTTCTTTGAGTAAGTATATAATCATAAACCCTTCATAATGATTTGGAATGAAAATGAGAGTTATCCTAAGCATATACCCTGGGAATTTCCTAACTAAGAGTGCATCAAGGCATGTTGTCGTTCACTAGTTCACATTCGAGTCTAGCTCAAAGAGGTGTTTTTGGGTTTTACCCCTAGGTACATCTGTGCCAGATCTGCCTCTACCTGCTCGTATCCAGATAGGGATGTATTGCATGGAAAACTCACAAAATATCTACAGTACCAAAATTCTAGGAATTTCTTCTATACTAATCCTCAAAGTCCATCTTAAGTCTATGTGCTCTAATCAGAGTTTATCTAAATCTTGCTTCCAAGGTTTGTACTAAACTTCCTCTGATACTAACTGTAACACCCCGGCCCCAAATACCCAGAGTCGGTGCATTATTACATAACATTGGCATGATCACAATAAAGATCATGTCTTTAAATACCAATTATTTTAATAGACCACGGAATAACTAGATACATTCATAATGTTTACATTCCATCATAAAATAAAAAATACAACAATATAGTCTACATATTCCACACTCTTATCCCCTCATAATATTCCTGCAGGTCATTCATAAAATACTTCTTCACATACTGGGAAAAAATAAAACATAGAAAGGGGTGAGCTCAAATGCCCAGTAAGGATAACAATATAGCAGAAACATTCATAAATACGCATAAACGTTTAAGGAAATGTATAACTAAAAAAATACTTTGAAACTTGCAATTTAGCATAATATGGAAGAAATAAAATGAAATAATTCCATATACTTATTCACATGGATATTCTACTAGTCGAATAATCACATGAAATATCAATAACCACTTTCATAATGATGGAATGCATAATGCCAGACTATCATAACCACATAGTCAAGGCCTCGTGCCAAGAATACAAATAAGATTTTGTCAAGGCCTTGTTCCAAGACACTAGTTTGTCTCACGAGACCTTCTGATGCATCGAGGAGCTATAGCGGGATCCACCCATTACCTATTAAGTCCAATGCATTCCTCATATGAACAGGTTTAAACATAACATAAATATTCATTTTAAAACAATCATACGAAATGTCAATACATTCTCCATAAACCATGAATGGTATAAAAATAACACATCAACAGTCAAACATATCACAAAACCTTCAAAACAATATGGAAGTTTTTTATCACAATAATTCATGTTCAAATAAGCTTAAAATCCAACAATGGATGTTGACATAGATGAAATCAAATCTATTTGAGAGAAATATCACTTTTTTTGAAATCATTTAAAAGTCACATAATTATAAAATAAAACATTTACTTTGAAAATTTTCTTATAATATTGTAAGGTAATCTTCAAAGATTTTATAATGGCGGAAAATAGACTCACTCGCCGTATAAGTTAAAAAATACATTCTTACCTTAATTCTGTCGAAAAGGGTAAAAAGGACCTTGTTTGGAAAACGACGGAAAGATTCCTTTATAAACATCTGATAAAAATTCAAACAAGGGTATAAATGACTTTAACCCATATTCTAGTAAATAGTAATTTTTTTTAAATACATTTTTAAGAAACATGGATCTGGATGATAAAGAAGTCCCAGTATATTATTAGGTATAAACAACCTCAGATAATGAATAGATTGTGAAATAAACCCTTACCTTGTACTTTTACTTGGTTAGGGGTAGGTTAATCTCCTATATAATAGTGAAATAATTGTTATTAAATTATACAAGAATCATATACATTAATATGATATCATATATGATCTTTTAACATTGATTTGTTAATAATATCTTAGTATTATCGTTGTTTTGGGTTTAAACTTACTCGTTTTCTTTTATATGTTTTGTTACGTATGCCGTGTTTGTTATTGATAAGTTGTATATTATTCATATCCAAAATGATATCAAGTCCTTAAACATTATTTTTAATCATAAAATGATAATTATAATTGAATGGATACGATGGGGAATGAATCACATCACTTTCGTGGAGACGGTAGTCCGTACGTACGCACGAGCGACAATATCATTCTTTTGATATTAAAATAATATATAATTGGATGGTATATCATATATACAGAATCATTATAATTTTATATTTATTATTTACCTTAATTACACATCATTATTATACCCATCCAAATAATAATATTTTGAATAACAATTACACCACGACGTGGAGACGGTAAGCCGTACGTACGCACGTATAGTGACATGTCATTCAAAGGATGGATAGAATACTGAATAGGGTTGTACCATATTTATAATAACATCAAAGTATATATAAGATACTGGATTTATTATTTTAGTATTGGAATTACAAGAAAAGAAGAAGTTGAAGAAGAAAGGAACTTGTAAGACGGTGGAGAAAACATTACCTCTTCTTCAGGTTCTTCCTTTTGATTTGATCAAAAGGGCTCGTTAGGATAGCTTTCTGATCAAAAAAATGCCTCTAGTTTGAATTTAGGGAAGTTTAGAGAGTATTTGGGCAGGTTTTGTCTGAGACAAAAGGATTTTAATGTGTGAATTAGTGAGAATTAGGAGTTCCCTTTTATAAGAGGGGTGAGGGACACCTTTGGAAAAGCTAGAAATATTATTTTTTAATAAATTCATATTCAATTTATAATGGCTCAAAAGTGGATTATTTAAAGTTTAAGGTGGGGATGGGTCGAAAAAACTCAACCAATAGGATTTAGACAGGTTTGGGTCACTATATTAACCTTATCTTTAAGTATTAACACTTAGTTAATTAGTTTCACTTTTACAATGTCACATTGTATTTTTATATTATATGGTTTATAAACATACTATATACATCCAAGATAACCCCAAGTGGTTCATTAATGATACACTTATCATTATATAAATTCCTTTGCAAAACCATAGATTTTTAAGAATATAATATAAATTAATAATATAATATTTGTTTTAAAAACTATTTTATGTCTATTTTGACACTATTTGGAAAATTGGTTTTTGTGAATGATATAACACAGTGATTACTTCGAAAAAAATTAATTAAATCAATCCTAACATGTCATATTAACTTATAAAATTAGTTTAATTCATAGAAAGTATGAAATTATATTTATTTGGATGTTAATAATATCAATTATTTTAATTTTTCACTATTATGGTAATTACTGCATAATCATTATTTCATAAATAAATTAGATTATTTAATGTCTAAAAATTATAAATAAAATATCAATATGTAGGAAATCTTTTTATCTTTCTAATTAATATTTATAATCGAATTTATCTTATGTTTAACCCTATATTAAAAACGTTTTAGTTATAAAACATTGATTTTAACTCTTTTAACTCTTCTTTGAATTAAATTATAATAAATGTCCTAATCTAATCCAAGTGGACAAAAAAGGTTCATATTTTATTCCTAAGGTTTTTTTGGACGAATTAAGATTATAAAATAGAATTAAAACATGTTTCATGGTAAACATAATATCATTTTTACCTTTAATTTCCCTATTCACTTTTAACCGTGGTAAATAAAAGTAAAAAGTTACTATTCACCAAAAATTATTTTCATCTCATTGAAGCACATTTTACTTACTGATATTAACTATGTCTCTCGGATTTTTGAAATTCAACTCACAGAAGCGATAAAATTATTGTTTATGAAAACTTTTGTTTTTTAACTACCACTTAGTGGTTTCACTATTCATCAAAAAAATGAAGTTATTCAGAAAAATACCAAAAATTAACCCTAGGAAAATTTCGATATTCTGAATCCAAAAATGAAGTCCATTGTGAAAAATAAAATTTATAAATTTCAAAAAGTGTGTATTACTATTCATAATGGCTAGTTTGATTGGTTGTGGTGTGTTAGAACTCGATGTTGTGTACAACACATGCTATTGCATTATTCAAAGGAAAGCATACCATGGAAGCTTGGGGTGTTATAGACCTAGGGTTGTGTGTCCCAAAAAGGGAAGATGTCACACTATGAGGGTGCATCTGAAAAAGTGATCCCCATATGGATGGATCATAATACCCAAAAAGGGTGAACCCAGGGTGGTGTGTCCCGAGAAGAAAATATGGCATGCCGTGAGGGTGTATCGCAAAAAGGGAACACCATATGGATGAACTAGAACACCCATAAAGAGCATACCTAGGGTGGTGTGTCCCCAGATGGGATGATTTCACACCGTGAGTGCTGATCTGGACACTACTGAGGTTGGATCAGTGTGGTGGACCCAAAAGAGGGGAACACCAAGGTTTTCTATTTGCTGGGATTGAGCCTCATGGAGGCTTCCTACGTACCCTATATATAAGACAAGGATCAAAACCCACATAGTTCAAAGGGGAGATTTTGGACTTACAGATGGTTAGCTTCCCTTGTCAAGGGGGGACTCTTGGTTGGATGATATGGATGTGTGGGGATTAAGCAAGGTTAGCAACCCATGTTCTTTTAGGGGAGGATATGAGGTGGATGTCATGATCTCACCAAGATGTGGTGGTGTTTCCTCTGGAATTGGGAATGACCTCATTGATTTAAGATTCAAACATTCCAAGAGGTTTCTAACGGGTTTGTTCATAGAACCAGAAACATCCAATGATTCTATATCCATTTGGACCTACTTTCCAAAGTTAGGTGCTCATTAGTTATGGACCGATGAGACTTAAGAATTTGCATTGGTCGAGAGGATGGGAGGTCGGACTCATTACACCTTTTTGAGGGGAATTATTATCTACTCTGGGACTCTCTTTATATATTTAAGTTATGTTAATGAATCCTTATTAAATTACCATGTATAAAATGAGCTTTCCTTTAGATATAACAATCAATGACTTGATATGTCAGATATTTTGAGAATATTTTATATGTATTTGTGGTTGTTGATCGATAGAGAATCATCTGTATTTGTTTTTATTCTTAGTCATTTATATCCTTCAATACATAAAAGTCTCTTGGTCATTATGATGACCATACTGGTTTTAAAGCCACTCAGTGGGGCACTTGAAGTTTATTTTCATTCAGAAGGGCATGGATTATTTCAGAGTTGGGATCGTACCCACATATGGGCTACCAACATATCCTTTGTTTAGAAAAGGAATTAGAACCCACATAGTTCGAGTAAGGGAGTGTGATGTTTATGCATGATTGATGGCTCAAAGAAAGATGTCATAATTACTTTTACACTCTAAGCTCACGTGAGTCATGCTCAGTGTGAAAACAAGAGGTATTGGTAAATTGAGACAATTGTTCCATCATAAGAAATGATGTGGGGATTATTTATGTATGACTGCCCAAATAGATGAATATTAGGATTTACTTCAGGGAAGAAACCTGGGAAAAAGTTCCATAACAGAATATGTACTTTATGGATATTTGGATACTCTAACTTGGGGATTACTCCAAAGGAAGATTCCCAAATTAAGAGGGGACTTATGATTGGGTTTTACTCTTGAGATGGAATCCCAAATCAAAATTAAATTAAGACTGGTTGAGAGAAATTATTACTAGGGCTTATTCGTGAGTAGGAGGCCCAGGTTAAAGGATTTGAGAACTCGGGCTTACTCTTAAGGGGAGGCCCAAGTTAAAGGATTTGAGAACTACGGCTTACTCCAAAGAGGAGGCCCAGGTTAAGGGACTTGAAAACTGGGGCTTACTACTAAGGAGGAGGCCCATGTAAATGGACTTGGGGCTTAATTCTATGGAGGATGCCCATATTTGTATATTTTGAGACTGGGGATTACTCCTAAGGACGATGCCTATATTTGGGAACTTGGGGCTTACTTCTGAGGAGGGTGCCCATATTTGGTAAATTATTATTGGGGTTAATCCTAAAGATGATTCCCAGGTTAGGGGACTTGGGGATTACTCCTAAGGAGGATGCCAAAATTAAGAGAACTTGGACTGGGGATTACTCTTGAAAAGGAGGCCCAGGTTAAGGATTCTCTCATATTAAAGGATGAGGTTGAATAAATGAAATCTCTGACCTTAGTGACATAATGATATTTAAATCACTAGGTTTTTAAGATATGTTCCACACAATCCATTTAAAATAAGGAATCCAACAAGTAAATCATGCTATAAGTCGCTTTGGAGAGGGTTTTAAAGGCTCGATCTTGAATAGGAGAGGTGGATAGGCATAAGAGAGGTGAAATAGGCGGGAGGGCACCCAAAAATTAGGTGGCGCGCATGTCCTGAGTGGGCGTGCAAGTCCTGTTCGCGGAAGTATACTTGCGCGACACATGGGTACTTA
The DNA here is from genome assembly GCA_963277665.1 of Viscum album. NCBI lineage: Eukaryota > Viridiplantae > Streptophyta > Magnoliopsida > Santalales > Viscaceae > Viscum > Viscum album. Next base: position 1,153,174,604 of record OY728155.1, on the reverse strand, counting down.
CATGATGGTCAACCCTTAGGGTAATACTTGGGCAAGACTTGGCTCAAGCCCTTAGTACTATCCCTAGAGGTTTCCAGAAGAGTGGGGTACATGTTTTGTTGAAGGTGTACGGTGGCGCGCAAGTGTGACCATTTCCATTAAGGGCTGGCCACTTAGGCACGCCAGTGCTGATGAGTTTCAACACTTAGGCCTTACTCCCCCTCTTTAGATCTTCCGTTCTAGGTATGAAATTACCATAGAAGTGTTCGGGATCTTTGAGAAGAGACTAGGGCGCTGGGAGATCAAATCTGAGTTTCTGGAATGTTTCGTCCTCGAAATGGGGGGCCCACAAGGGGTATTTATTGGCCAGGGAATACCGTGGAAAAAAAATCAAATAGGGCATTCAAGTCACTTGCACAATCATTCGGTGGCGTGCAAGTATACTCGTGCAACCTTGGTGGAAGTTGCATGACCCAAGTGGAAATGAATCTTTGTTCATGACTTTGTCAATTTTTGATGTTTCTTTAAAGGATAAATCACTTTTAGTTCATGGTATTTCCCTTTTCATTCCATTAGGCTCTGTGACGGAAAGGAGCATCAACAGAAGTCCACCCTTAAATTTGGATCCGAAATAAATGAGGATGTGACTCTGAGGAAAAGAATAAAACCAAGGAACATGTGGTGCACAGATGGCATCGCGCAAGTGTGATCCGCATAGATGGCATCACGCATGCTTCGGCACGTTGTCTTTGGCACGCAGGGTTGCATCTTCACTTATAAATATGGCTTCATTCTCGCGCAAAGTACCGTGATTTAAGAAATTCTTCCTCTCCCCGTTCGTGTTTCCTTCGATGCGCGAGTTTTCTATTTTCTGCTATTTTTTTGCTGTCGTGCAGCTGTTGAGGTATTTGGACTTGCGCGGTGATACCTGTGCGCCAAAACATGCACGACACACTGATACATGCGCACCACTTTTTGGACTTGCGTGCTGTAATGCATTATCCATTTTTTCACTTTTCATCACAAATTTTAGGAAAAATCAACTTACATAAGAGTTAATTATTCAAATTTTGTGTAGATAAAATGGCTCCCAAGAGAATCGGAATGGCTGATGAACTAGCTAGAAAGTGAATTGATGATATGATGAGCATCATTGGCCATGATTATTATACTGTCTGTGACAGCACTCTTCCAGATTTGGCCAAGTACCTGAAGAAGTATCATCATGACTTCCCACAGCGTATTTATCTACCTTTGTATGGATATGGTCATATGCGAGAAGTCACCCTTCCAGAGGCAATGAATTATCTCCCAAAGTATTGGTTTCAGAATTAAACCATTTTTTCTTCAGCAAATATCTCATGTGGATAAGATTTTGAAAATGTTGGAAATGTGGAGATGGCCTACATAATTCATCATAGAACATGTACCTCAGATCTGATACCTCACAAGCTTGCGCTGCAACCACATTGTTAACCCTCAATATTCTGAAACTCTCAGATGGATCAATCAAAAGGCTAGAAGAAGAGTTGGGAATTTCTTCCTGGAGGAGGTGTGAATCCAACTTGAATGTTGGCATACTAGGTGCGACAAACCTGTGCAGAGTTTTTTGAGGATTTGAAAGTAGCTGCAATATATGAAGCCGTCTAGGCTGGGCACACATATGTTTATAGGAATGATGACTTTGTTTCAGAGATACATAGCCATTGGAGCCCAGAAACCAATTCTTTCCATCTGAATCATGGATGAGTAGGTATAAGTCCATGGGATGTCAACAAGATCCCAGGGGATCCAATTTTGGTCGATATGTATGATGAATTAATCCCCCTCAAAGTGACTTGGAATGATTTAGGGAAGACCCCAGATTTGGTTCGAGAATTATTGAAAATCATTCACAAGCTCCAGAGATCAGACACCACCTTAACTCATTCTAGAAAGGATATTCATCCAGAGGAGTGTATGAATATGTTTATTACCAAGAAGTAGGATAAGGAGACGAAGGAGAAGGGATCTAAGGAAGGGGCCCCAAAAGAAGGGGCCCACTCATCCTACCACCTTCCCCAAAACAGTGAAGAGGGGTGCTCCTGGCACATTCTGGACAACTCTGGAACCAGGAGAATTTGAGAAGTTAGGATATGAAGTAAATCCAAGAATCCCAAAGAAGACACTTCTAGCGGGCTTCTTGGACTTGTGGATCAGTGTTTATCTTTTTCTAGTTAGGGACTCGAAGGGAGGTGTCCTGCTAGGGACCTTCGTTGTTGCAGCCTCGTTGGCTAAGGAAAAAATGGTGGGGTTGGATACCCCTATTTTACCAATGATTCAATGGATATTACTCCATGTTTTCATGGGTAATTATCCTTTGAGAATAGTGGGACCATTCCACGTTTTTTAGGGATGGATCGCCACTCACTTCAGGACGTATAATGTACAGAACCAAGTACATATTCCCAGATGTTCTTTCAGGCCATCCGTGCAGGCATTCTCTGGAATTGCTCCACTAGCCCTCAATTCCTATGACATGAAGGTGAGGCTGAGCATGTATAAGGAATTCAATTTCTTTCCTTATGTAAATCCTCCAACCGAGCGGTTTCTTGGTGATGGAACAACCAGCCTAGAATTAAGGGAATACATACTGGCCTGCAGAGATGGTGTGCTTGTCACCAGGATATACAGAGAGATTATATGTGAGGCCTATGCTCCATATAGATTTTCACATCAATTTAAGTGTTTGCATCAAACTGTTGTATCTCCCCCAGTGCATTTCAGGTCATAGAAACATATGATGGTTACCCGACAACTATGGTTGCTGACATCTAGGGAGAAGATTGAGGCAGTATTTGATCTACTGGTTGATAAAGCGACAAATAACTTGACTACGAGGTATGCCAAGAACTGTATAGCGTCATACCCTAGAGGGGTGTTGAATCACCCGGTTTACTAGGTGGGGAAATGGAAAATAACTGTAGATAAAGAAACCCTTCATTTGGAAGGTGATTCTTCTACACCACCCGAAGCTGATTCGTCAGATTCCCAGGATGGGGATGATGAGGCACCACATGCGGCGAAGTAGCCCCATACTAGATATAATCCAACTGTCAGAATCAAAAGACCAACTCCATCAACTCCTAGTGAGTTACATCATTTAAGGCACTTAAATCAGCATTAATTTATAGAGCAACTAGTCTTATTTTCTTATTATCTATTTGTAGTTATAGGAGTTGGGAAGAAGCTGAAGTCCAAGATTGCAGGACCTTCCTTGCAACCTTCTTGTACGCACACTGAATATCTACAACCAGAGGCTGTCCAGATATGGCAGAGTTTATACTGTGATGCTGAAACTGCCTGGATAGATTTGTACGAGGGGCTACACATCCCTATAATGGGGAATCTTCTGGCCTCCACTGATATCGTTTTCAAAGATAACCCCGATGAATTACAGGATTACATCAGAGAGCAGGAAATGCTCATATATGCCACCGATGATTCCATTCCTGTCACCAAGCTAGTGAAGGAAATGAAAAATCGTGGCATCCCTAAGGGGATTGGTGCTTTCAGTGATGAGGAGTGTCATGATTACGTGGCTCCTGAAGATGTAAGTATCTGTCCTTATTTTCTTTGCAACTTGACTTCAGTCAAAGAATTGTTACTGAAGGAAATTATTTCCTTCATCCTATAGCTTGCAATGAATGGAACTGTTGAGGTTCCTTCACCACAGTATAGCCCTGGTGGTACTGCCATCGGGGCTGCAGCTGAATATCCTCGCGAGTCGGGTGAGAAATCTCCAGGAGAACAAGCCATGGATGAGGAGTTGGACATGGGTTACCATTCTCCAATTCATGTACCTGTAAAGGAGACCGTCGACAATCCCAAAAATCCAAAGAAGCAAAATAATCTAAGGAGGAAGTCCACAGGTAAACGCTTCATCAGTCGTGGTAAGTCCTTCAGATAATCATGAGTCTTAACCCATGAAAAGGGTGCACAAACTTCTTGAGATTGCATAGGCTTCTTCAATTTCCCCTCTGAGGGAGAGAATTGATTCTCTTTTGATGACCACAGAGGGTACTGGTGAACAATCACAAGTTTAGGCTGACTTGGCTACTCCTGTAGAAGAGCCAATGTCTGTTCCGAGTATCCCTCCTATAGCTGTTGCAAGAAGAGAATAGCTTTATTCTGGTAAGTTAACAATGCTTCATAAAATGTTTGAATGAGACATCAACTAACTTCTATTCTCTGTGATACTTTAGGTTCATCCCCTACACTAGAGCTTTTAGCGGCCATTTCAACTGACACTACTACTTTATCTGAAGAAGTTATCTAGGTTCAAAGGCCATAGAATGAAGGTCGCCAAGAAGACATATCTAATGCTCCCACTAGTGAGATTAACCGGGATTTTCAGATTACATTGGGTGAAATGATAGAACATGGCACATCATTTGATGATTTATTAGATCATATAAAATTTCCATGTAATTTAGAAGATTATGGATGTGAGTTTTATCCTTATTCCTATTAAAAATAACTTCTTATTACATCTCTGATCATGATCAGTTGAAATGTGCAGTTCTATCTGAGCAAGCTTCTAAAATTCCAATGCCTAAAGGGGGTACATGAAACCCTACTATTGTAGAGACATTAACTCAAGTGGAGCTTAACCTGGAAGATCTTCCTGATAAAATTCTTGAAAATCCTGTTGAAGCTAGTAAAGATGGAGAGGATCCTTCTCATGTTACTGATCAACCGTTGGGTAAACAATTTTTTGTGACTGTACTTAATTTCCAAAACAACCAATCAAATTTTGTTATAATTTGAAACTAACCAAAGACTTCAATTGATTATGCAGGGCCATCAATTTCATTGGATATATCTAGAGATGATGCCTCAACCTCCGCCCCAACGTGAATAGAGAGTGAAGAAACACAGGTCATGGTGGAAGGAGCAGAACGGGGCACTTCCCTAAGTGCATTAATCCCGGAATACATTCCCCCCAGTGACAGTGATGCTGAGTCAGATCTAGAGGTACAAAATGCGCTCTAGTTTTCACGATGCAAGGCATGGAAGAACATATGGATGATCATATTCGAAGTGCCTTTAGAATAGCTGTCATCAAAGATCCCACGACTATCATCCCTATTTTTCATGCTGGGACTTGGCGGTTTTATATATCAATAGATCCACGCCGCAGTGAATTAAGTCATCTTTAGGATGGAGCAGGAGAAAAAGTGCCGTCACGATTTCACCCGGGTGAGGTTGTCAGTAATCATCAATGAATTTGAGGCTGCGGTGTCCTGAGCTGCAACGGATCATTCTGCCAAGTTGAAGGAGATAAAGCATAAGATCAAAGAAGAAGTCGTCCAATAGATGTACCTTCAGCAATAGTTAGATGTTGTTACTGGGTAACTTGACCAGCTTAACAATTCATTGGAAGGAGTTCAAATTAATGGTATGAAATCCATTACATATTCTATGAAATCACTCCATCAAGCTGAGAGGAGTGAAGCTGGTCGAGTGCATGAGCTTCAAGTGGCTTCTGATGAAGCTCGGGATGCTATTAATGAAATGAAGATTTATGTTGACATCCTTTTGTAATTCTTGGAAAATAGAAGAGACTCCAATATATGGATGTCCTTCTAAGTCTTGTGCATCAATGAAGAATACTTTTATTTTCCATTATTTGTGCATGCCCTTCTTTTTCTATATGCTTTAAATTGTACCTATGCCAATGGCCCAAGTAAGAATAGCATGATTTTTTTTCTAGGATTATTAGAAATAACCCTACAAACTTTGAATATTTTTATTGCTCAATATTACCTAAAATCATACATGATGTATGTTTAGTGAGATGGAACATGACTTTTGTTCAGAGTTCCATTTACTTTTGTGAGCAGTTTAAAGTCATTCACCTTGGACATAAAGTGGATAATGTTTAATGTAGAAATAGCTTTGACCAAATGAATTAAAATTGACTCAATTCCTTGATAATTTATCTAAAAACATATTACAATGTTCAAGTATGAGGGAAAATATGTAAACGATGACTTAAAGAAATTTTGAATCTGATTAATGATGTGAAAAAAGTATAAAAGGCATTAGAAGAAGTAGTTCCCAAGAATGAAGTCACCAATATTTTAACAACCCCATTAGGGGGTTGAATTATGCAGGGCCACCTAAGGGAATTGGCTACATAGTCTAATAATAGCATCTTTTGGATGACATATCCATTATGTAGACTACTTATGCAAGGCCGCCTAAGGGCACGTGCTGCATATTCAGGAAAAATAACTCTCAGAAATTTACTTTTCTATTACTAAAAAGCCAGTGGATGTTTATGGGGATTCAAATTTTCCAAATCATAGTGTTTACTGTATGGAGAGAGGAACTTGAATATGGAGAAGATATTTCCAAACAAGATTGTCTAAGAACTGGATGAATGTCACTTTTACGAAGGTCTGACCCAAATGTATGGAAGGGAAATGTAAAACATAGACATGAATACATTTAGATAATGAAAAAGAAAATGGGACAAATATGTTAAGGATGGATATTTTTTTGAATATCCCTATATATTTTCATTAAGACAACTAAGGAAAAAAGAGGTTTTCCTTCCAATAATTAAGTTACCATTATTTGAAAAACCAGTTAGGGGGTTGAATTATGCAAGGCCACCAAATGGAATTGGCTGCATAGTCAAATAATAGTATCCTTTGACTGACAAGTTTGTTATGTAGACTATTTATGCAAGGCCGCCTAAGGGAACGTACAACATAGTCAGGAAAAATAAATCTATGAAATTGGACATTTTTTGACCAGAAGTCAAGAAAAGGGTTATGGAGATCTGGAAGTATTTAATGTTAGGAGTATGACACATGAAAATGGGTATTGTCCAATGGACAATAGAGATAAATTGATCAATGCTAACCACACTCATGTTGTGGCTGGGTCTTGAATTGAGATGCTGGACTTCACTACATATCCCATAAGGATGGGAATCCATCCAGACATAGTTCTGGAAATATAGTTTAACGTCATGTGGGACGAGAGTATGGGAGATATTAGTTTAAGGTCATAGATCTCGGACCATAATAATTAATACACAATGTGTGTTTTCAAGGGGAATTTTCAGCCAGGGGACTGAAAGTGGAATTTGGGGTTAGGCCAAAAGACTTGGGGCTAGATTTGAGGGACACTCGAACATTCCTAAGTATCCCATAAGGATGGGAATAAATCCCACATTGTTCTAGAAATATCCCTTGTACATATTTGGTTCATACATGTGAAGGGTGAAAGGGGACTTTAGTGCAATTATGGTTTACCCCAAGATAAAAGGTTCAGGCATTTCTGGGTACGCAAATTGTCTTTGGAATATAACATGATTGGAAATAAATGTAAAAAATGATACCCTCTCAGGTGAGGGTATCAATGAATGTTGTAGTTTATTGTCATTCATGACAAAAGTGCTATACAGTTTAATTTCATATAGCAAGGACAAAGGTGAACCAATGTAAAGATATTGATTCTGGGGTGATTTTGGGGGTGGCATCACAAATCAAAATCGTATGAGATGTAGGTGAACCGATGTGAAGAGATTGGTTTTGGGATTGAACCATAAAAGGTTGCCTACGAAACCAGCCTAGAAGGAAAGGATCAAAGTCCGCGTAGTTCAATTAAAGAATAAATTAGTAATCAAGTTTTTTTTTTGAGAACAATGACCTAAAAATGGTGTTGGGACTTACACATGGTTAGCGGCCCAGAGAGGGTTTTATGGTTGAAGTTTACTCAAATATCGTGTGAGTCATACTTGGTGTGAGAAAAAAGAGGTAGCAACAACCTTAACGATGCACAGTTTAATGTCATGTAGGACATATGAAGGGACTATGCAGTTTAATGTCTTGATGTGAGGACTATTGGTGCTGCATAGTTTAGTGTCATGTAGCAAGGATAGAATACAGTTTAACATCATGTATGAAAAATATAGGGTCACAGTTTAATGTCATGTAGGATGAATGAAAAGTACAGTTTACCTTCCTATAGATAAGATGATGGGGACAATACTGTTTAATGTCATGTTGGACAAAAAGGGGGACTGTGTAGTTTAATGTCATGCAGTAAAGACAAAAGAGTACAAAGTATAATGTAATGTTGGACTTATTAGGGAATTTTTCATAGTTTAATGTCATGTTGGATTAAAATAATGAAAATTGTTTAAGGTCATATGCATGGACCGCAACTGATGATGCAGTTTAACATCTTGTTGGACGTTGGCATAGTTTAACGTCATGTAAGACAAAAAGGGATGATACAGTTTAGCATCATGTTGGAAGATAGGGATGCAAATAGCTTAAGGTCATATGCATGGACTGTGGATGATGAAGTTTAACATCTTGCGGGATGAAAAGGGATGCAAATAGTTTAAGGTCATATGCACAGACCATGGATGGTTCAGTATAACTTCTTGACGAATGAAAAGGGACTTCTGTACAATATAGCGTCATGTAGTTAGGACATCAGAGTTTAACGTCATGTTGGATGAAATGTGTGAAAATAGTTTAAGGTCATATTCTTGGACTCTCGATGTTTCAGTTTCATGTCTTGCTGGACGAAATATTATTTTTGTTACACAAATTACTTCATCAGAAATCTAGCATTGTTTAGAGTAGTGATGAGTTCTCCATCCTTTGAGATTAAAGAATAAGCTCCATTGGAGTAGACCTTTTGTATTGAATAAGGTCCATCCCATTTTGGCTCTATCTTGGGAGGTTTCTTTCCTGGTATCATTAGAGTTCTCAAAACTACTACCAATTCTCCCTGAACTAATGAATGAATAAGAATATCTTTGTTAAAGGATCATGTTATTCGATTCTGATAGATTTCCAAGTGGTGCAAGGTGCACAATCCTTTCTCATCTAATTGTTCCAATTCATCCAATCGCTTTTGAGATTGATCATCTGTACATGACTAATCACAATTGGCTACTCTGAGCGAGGGTAATTGAACCTAAATGAGATAGACCGTTTCTATTCCATATACCAATGAATATGGAGTCGACCGTGTTGCAGTGAGGATGATGGTTCAATATGACCATAAAGCATGAAAGAGTTTATCAGGCCATGATTTCTTATCTTTATACACCATCTTTTGCTTTATGTTTGAAAGAGTATTGTTGAAATCTTCTATCTGTCCATTTTCCGCTGCATGATACTGAGATGAATGATTAGATTTGATGTTGTATTCTTGATACAACTTCCTCACCTAGGATGAATATAAGTTGGTACCATTGTCCATCAGTATTGTATGAGGGACACCAAATCTGGTAATGATGTTAGACATGATGAAGCTAAAAATTCATTTAGAACTGACTTCTTTGAGGGGTATTTACTCTTCCCATTTGGAAAAGAAGTCAGTAGCAGTAAAAATATACTTCAACTTCTTGGGTGTATTCGAAGGATATGGTCACACTATATCCATTCCCCATGTGGGAAATGGCCATGAGTATTTATCTATATGAAGAAACTCTAGGGGATGATGAATGAAATTGGCATGTAATTGGAATGAATGAGACTTATTCATGAAATCAACACAATCTTGTATCATTGAAGGAAAAAAGTATCCAAGCATTCTAATTTGATCGGATAGTCTGTGCCCAGACTGGTGGGCACCACAGACTTCTGCATGTACTTATTTCATGACAGCCATTATCTTTTCACCATCAATGCATCTGAAGAGAACTCCATCAAAACCACACTTGTAGAGAATTTTTTCTAGGTGATCTGGGATATCATAAAGAGTGAAATTGACCACACATCGTCAGATTTGTTCTTTCCCAACTCTATTAGGTGAAAGTGTTCTATTTTGAAGGTATTCCCTGATGGTGTCATCTATCATGTAGTATGACCATATGGTTCAGATATGAGACTAATTTCATTGATTTTCTCTATTCTGGTTTGAACATAAGGTGAAATTGTACGACGGTGGGCAATACTGATGATTGTCTTATCCCGATTTGGATCTGCCAGAGCTATGGCTATATTAGCCAGTGCATCAGCTTGAGAATTTTGTAATCTTGGGACATAATAAAATGTCGGTTCCAAAGGAAATTCCACCATTAACTCTCTGACGTAATCATACAAAGGGATTAGTTCTTCTTTTCAGATTGCATAATCCCCATTGGCTTGTTTGATTACCAGGTCTGAATCACCATTTACCTTTAAGTGATTCACTTGTGCTTGAAGCGCCAACTCCAATCCCATGATGAGATCTTGGTATTCCACTTCATTATTAGTACCACCTCCCAACAATGAGAAGGAATAGGGTAACACTTCCTTTTCTGGGTAAATGAGCACAATTCCTAACCCAACTTTGTTGAATTTAGGATATTCCATTTTCCTCTCTGTTGGACTTCTGGAAGGACCATCAATGTACATTTCCCATGTTTGAAAACTATCTTAAATAAAGAATAATTCCTCATCAAGAAGTTCAATATTAGAATATGTATCTTTAACTGAAGGATGTTCAGTAAGAAAATCAGCCATATCTTGGCCCTCTATTGCCTTTTGAGACACATATTGAATATCAAATTGCGGCAAAATAACTACCCACCTTGCAAGACATCCTGTAAGCATTGGATGACTAAGGATGAATTTGATCGGGTTATTTCGAGATACCAATTGGACCTCGTGATATTGTAGGTAGTGTCTCAACATCCGAACTTCAATGATTAATGCTAGGAAACACTTCTCAATATTTGAATATTGGGTTTCTGCTTCTAGCATAGTCCGACTGAGATAGTAAAGGATGTTTTCATTCCCATCATCATTCTTCTAAGCAATAAAGGCACCAAATTATCACTCTAGAGATGTCACATAGAGGATAAGCGGTCTTCCTTCAACAGGTGGCATTAACATCGGTGGACTGAAGAGATAATTTTGAGAATATCGATTGCTTCTTGACATTCTTCAGTCCACTGGTATGTGACTCCCTTCTTCATCAATTTGGTGAAGGGTAAATTCTTGACTGCCAAATTGGCGATGAAACGCCGAATATAGGCCAAGATTCCTTGATTTCCTCTCAATTACTTTAAATTTATAGGATGTTACGTACTAAGGATTGACTTTGTCTTCTCAGGATCGACCTCGATACCACGATGGTGTACAAAGAAGCCAAAAAAATTTCTTTAGGTTACCCCAATAGCACATTTTAAGGGGTTTATCTTCAAATTATGTTTCCGATGTTAGTAGAATATGATTTAAAAATCAGCTATGTGATTAAAACATTGTTTTTATTTAACCACCAAATCATCCACACAACATTCAACAAACTTCCCTAAAAAGGGTTTGAAGATACGATTCATGGCATGCTGATATGTTGCGCCTACATTCTTCAGGCCAAAGGGCATTACCTGATAGAAAAACACACCCTGAGGGGCTATGAAGGCTGTAGATTCTTCATCTTCTGAAGCCATTTTGATTTGATTATATCCATAATATCCATCCATGAGGGAAAGTGCTTCATAGATAGCTGTTTCATCACTTAAAGGTTTTATAATCGGTAATGGAAAATCATCCTTAGGACAATCTCGATTAAGATATCTAAAATCAATCCAAACACAAATTTTCCCATTCTCATTTTTCACTGGGACAATATTATCCAACCACTTGGGATATTGAACTTCTCTGAAAATGTTAGCTTTGATATGATTATCCACTTCAGCTTAAATTTTGGAAGCATAGGTTGGGTGTGTTCTTCTAGCGACTTGTTTGAATCCTCAATGTTCTTCTGGAAAACCCAAATGATGAGTGGCAACATCAGGATCAAGCCCTGGAATCTCTGTATAGTTCCAATCAAATATATCTCGATTTTTCTTTAAAAAGGAAATATACATCTCTTGCTCTTCAAGAGTCATGGACGCACTAATTAATGTGGGGCGTGGATCTTCTTCTGTACCCAGATTTATTTCTCTGAGTTCATCCATGGTGGTAGAGATACCCTTTTCAAATGCTATAGGAGAATCCCTAAGATCTTCCTATTCTTCTTTAACATGTGTTATTTCTTTTGTTTCCACTTCCATAGTAGATGAAGAAGTGGAATTCCCATGATCCGAAGAGATGTTAAAATTTGATCATCTTGAATAAGATGCTTCCATTTCTTACTCTATTGATGATGAAGGGTCTTCCTTGGGTAATATAGAGGAGATAATGGATTGATAATCAACATCATCATTCATCTCTGACATTTCTATAACTTCTTCTGGCATGATTGGCGAAGCATAGACTTGCTGGATTTCAGCGGATAAAATTAAGACATCTCTATTTGAGCTTTCATCATTGCTTGGTGGATCACCACTTTCTCCCATGCTGTCTGGATTGATTTCTGTAATTGAAATTATGGAAGTTTCCATAAGAGTATTTTGATTTGGGTCTATCCTGTCAATTTGACTGATAGGAAATACATAATCTATACTCACATGTGTGAATGGGTTTACTGGAATCTTTTCCAAACCATATAGAGCATTAACTTTGGTAATCTTCCTTGTTGTGGATTTCTCCTCTCCCTTCATGTGATAGAATTCTGTCTCAATGTATTGAGATTCACATGTTTTGAATGGGTATTTATCACCATACAATGTCCAAATTTGACCTTCAAAACAATATTTGAGACATTGATGGTATGATGATTGGATAGTCGCATGTTGATGTTTCCAGGGTCTTCCAAGAAAAATGTTGAAGGCTGGGTCATGATCAACAACCATGAAATCTGAATTGGATACAAGATCTCCAAACTGAGTTCTGAGTGTAATATCACCTAGTGGTTCTTGTTCATTTTTATCATATCCTTGAAACATCAGAGTAGAAAGAGATAAATCAGATTCTGTGAGGCCCAATCGATGAATTGTATGAAAGGGGATGAGGTTGACTCCTCAACCATTATCAATGAAGACTCTTTGGATGTATACACCATTGATATTGAAAGATAAGTACAAAGGACTAATATGTCCAAGCACGACATCATCTTCATCTGTGAATGATATCACTGCATGGCATTCTGTAGGATTATTTTCCACATGGTAGACTTTAGCTGTAGAAATTTTAGTTTCAAACTCTTGAGGACTCGACAAAGCCTCGATGAGTTCCTCCTGAAGATCCTTTGATAAATTCAAAGCATACAGAATTGATAACATGTCCCGTATTTGGGCCCAATGTTTCAATACCTCATACTTTTGTTCCAAAGGTCTTCGTTTCCCAACAGGAACATGTGGTTTCGCAGGTACCTTAGAAGTTTATGCTTTGGAAGTAGATGCATCTTGTATCGGGGTAGGAGTTGGCAATACTCCCGGATTTGGAAGATTTGACCGAATAGGTATATTTACTTGCTGAGAAGAAGAGGTTGGAACCTCTAACCAAACTTCCAGAATAATTGTGCCAGGACTGAGTCTGCTATTAGTGGAAGAACTTGCTTGTTCTTGTTGAGACCGTTGAAGGGCTCTGCCACGAGTTTCTGCTGCATACATAGATCTAGTAGGGGTAGAATTAGAATAGTGACCTCTGAAAAAACCATGTCTTCCCCTGTACCCTGAGCCTCTAAAACTCCCTCTGATTCCATTGTTTGATACATGGAATTCAGGCTCATCAAAATCGAAATTGTGACTGGCATATGGATCTATTAAGTGAATCATGTTAACAGAACCAAAGATCATCTCATCATCTGATGAAGACTCTACCTGATTAACCAATTTAGGCTATTCCTTTTGGTGGGACAGTGCCCGTTGTGGCGTTTGGTGGTGCGGTTCCCATATCATTGTTGTAGATGGCATATAATCTGCCAAATTCAATGACAATATGGGCTTTGACATGATCTCATCTTCTTCTGATTATTCCTCTTTCTTTGAATTATGCCGTTTCATTGAGGATTTTCCATCTGATGAAGAGGGGTTTTCCATGGCATTCATAGTATAAGATACAATTGGTTTCTTCAGTTGTGGTTGAAAATTGGTATGAGTTTAGTTGATCATTTTTCTGACAATCCAATCATTATATTTTTGCGCATTTTTGTTCTTGAATTCTTGTCACTCGCCTTATTCTTTTGGATTTGTAGCAGTAACACATGCTACCTGAGCTGAAGAACGTTTTTTTACTTGTCCCAAGTCCAATACCTTTTGTAGGAGGTTCTTGAAGACAAAACACTCTTGAATGGGATTCCCCAACATCTGATGAAATGGGAAATAATTGGGACAATCTTTATCTTCTTCCTTGTTTGTCCTCTTGGGCCTTAGCAATTGAACCAAATTATTTTCCAGAGCCGAAATGAAGTAACCAGGAACATGTTCATTTCTGAAAGAGTAAACATTGATATTCATATCTTCAAATTGTTTTAGTCTTTGATCTCTTTGATCATCTTTACGATATGGCCTCTTTTGTTGATGCTCAGGAGGAGGAGCCCTTCGAGAAGATGAATGTTTTGAAGTAGAAGCAGGTAAAGGTGCTTGTTTAAGCAAAACTGTAGCAGTCTTTGCTTTACCCATTCTCTTTCCTGGATGTGATGGAATTACATGATCTTTATCGTTAGTCTTCATAAGAGAATCTTCAATCTTCTGAGCGATTGAATTATGGTCACAAAACCCTCCAGTGTATTTCAGAGGGATGAACGGTGTGCACAACTCATCACGCAAACTTGCCACACATATTGGAATCAACTCTGCATGAGGGAGTTCTAAGCTCAGGGAATATGTTAATCCCTTCCAGCGAGCAATGAAATATGAAAACCTTTCATTTTCCCTTTTCTTACAGTCTTTAAGATAAAAAATTGTTGTCTTTCAGAAAGTGGAGATGAATTGAAGAAGAAATCGTTGACCGAAATCCTCCCACCCAGTAATTGACCGGGATTGCAAGCTTGTATAAAAAACAAAGGCAGACCCTTGTAATTATTGTAAAAAACACCCGAGCTTAACTTCTTCATGTTGCTGAGGGGTTCCCATAATAGGATCTCAATGAGAAACAATATGTGTTATGTGTTGCTATGGATCTCCTGAACCATTAAAGATTGGGAATTTCGTACTTGAAAAATTTGATGGGGGAGGAATTGCGTCTACCCATTCAGGGTAAGCTCTCTTCTCCGGTTGAACCGATGCATGATTTCCTTCTATATCTTCCAACCAAGCTGTTAATGGATCAATGGTAGTCACTAAATTTTGAGAAACATCAGGTTGAGCTTGGACTTGAGTAGGTGCAATAAATGGAGCCCGGACAGAAGTGGTGGCTGCCACTACAACTGATGATAACACCACCGGTTTTTGGTGTACTTGACCCATAGGATTAGACATGTGAGGGTGTACTGATAAAGGAGGATTTTTTTGATCCATCTCAGTATCCACAAAAAATTCCCTTGGCTGACTAACTCCAGCATGCTTAGGAGGAAGACTACCTTGAAGTAGTTCTGCATTCAACCTCCTCAATTCTTTCATTTCTTCCTCTTGTTGTGTGAATCTCTTCTCTAATGAGAGAAATTGGCCTTCTCCAGAGGAAGGGTATGTAACCCGATTATTTCCTTTCCCCTTATTATACACCTTTTGGAGAGGGGGAAGTGGGTTACTTGAAGGATAACCTAGATTCTGGGTAATCCTTTGATTTTGTGTACACACACCTTCTTCGTTTGTGTCTGTGTGCACAACCTCTTGAGAAGGAGCTTACTTATCTAATCCCTTGGACTGAGCCTCATCTGGGGGATCAGAAACAACGACATTGATGACATTGATTGATGCATAACGCATTGAATCCCTTCTATCATCATTTCAGTGATAATGTCTTATTCCATGTCCTTGATGAGACATTTCCTTTTATTAATTTGATCCCTCATAAGCTTCTTGAAGAACCATAATTTGGAGGGAATATTTTGATAATTAGGCTATTTTTCCTCTTATGGCTTCTTCCCTAATCGAGAGAAGACTAACTTTCTCTGAGGGAGAGATTGAGGATTTGAAAAAGTCCCCAGTCTTGTGGATAGGGGCTATTCCTGCTGTTTTTGCTCAACTCCTCGAATCCTATTTGTTAATTCCGAGGGATGGGATAAAAGAGTCCCCAATCTGGCAAGATGGGGTGGCTCTTGAGTTGCTATATCTTAGACTTTCTTGAAATCTCTCCTGATCTTGCGGACTTTAGTCCTGAAATTGGATGGATGAATCAACCTTCATCCACTCTTATAACCCAGTTCAAATGACCATTGGATTATTTCTGACACTTCTGTCACTTGATTATGTGCACACTCGAAACGAGAAGACTTCTCGATGATTTCGTTTGCCTGATGAAAAAGTAATTCAACAACTTGTTCTTTGTATTCTTGATTTTGAGAAGAACTAGTTGTGGCCTTTTCTGGAGAAAGCCTTTGATTACAAACAAAACCCATTGGCTGTGGCCGGCCGTGGGTAAGCTTTGTTGACTAGAGAGTATAGTGAAATGTAGTATTATATGGACACCCCATCCCCTGATATGAATACCAAATGGGGCATTGGAGATTAATTGGTGGAATATTCTTAGTGTGCCAATACATGAATGCTGAAGGGATCTCTGCTGCTTTTCAACCTTCAGATATCGAGAAACATAAAGAGATTCCAATTCAATTTGGTGTTGTAACCCTTCTATTATCTTGACATGATTTTCATATTCATCATAAGATAATGTTTTCTTTTTCAATTGACAAATAGTTTTCAATATGTTGAGGCGAATATCATGAATTCAATCTTCTGTCAACATCTCTGGAATCTCATACTGAGAGTCTTGCAATGGACAAAATATAACTGGTACTTCACCTTTCTCGGGTTGTTTTCTCATATTCAGTACTTCTTCTTCATAATTCAAGGTAGATTATTCTACATGATTAGACCATATATGGTGCTTCCTTTTTTTCTTCATTAGATTCAAAAATATCAGTAGAGAATTCACCTATAAAACTAGAATATGCATGACTTAGGGGTGGTTCGTAGATTGAACTACACCCTGGGCTATGTTCTGATTGAGAAAGTATTTCACCTGCTAATGGTAAAGCATCAGACATGACTGGATTCACATTTTCAAGTGCCTCAAGATAAGAGGGATTTATCATTACTACATTATCCATTGGACCATTTTCCAGGCAATATGAATCAATAATGTAGAGTGAAATTTCACAGCTAAATTCATCATCATGGGTAGGACCACCATTGTGGGTTACAAAAAAATATGAAACATTTTTCTCCTTGGTCTTCTGGACACATATAGGGTTCTTGTGGCTCTCATCTGAAGATGAAACATTGAGATCGACCGAATTGTCATGAAGCAAGCCTTCATGAAGAAGTATTTGATGCAGGCCTTCAGAATTAATGTTCCCACTATTGGTAACTTAGAGAGTAGAATCCTGTGTTGTAATAGATAATTGTTTGAGTGCATCAAGAACTCCAGCATCGAGCAAGGCCTTGTTACAGATTGGCCCTTGGTTTCTTTAATGTGTTGGGCGGGTCTTCTTCATAGACACCTTCTTACTAACTTTGAGAACCACTTGTTTACAAATGTGGTCATTATGGGAAGGTTTATGTGCCTTATAAAGTGAAATGATTAGGTTAGGCTGATTATCTCCACTCAAATTAGGTGTATGTGCCTGACTTGGTTGTCCATATGATATGGGGGAGAATTCCCCATAACCCTCTTTGGACTGGAACAAAGGTGTGTGTCTGTTCTGGAGTTAACTGTTGATGTGTAACTCCACTGGTATGGATAGATTTGCATTTCTTTCCTTGTGATACTACTAAATCTGTTATAATATTCCGACAGGCGTCCAGAATACGAGCAGGAATTTTCTTCTGCTCTTTCACCATTGACAGAATGTGCTTGGTGACTTCAGCTGCCGGAACGGGGATATATGTCCATTCTGTGCTTAAAGTAGGTGTGTATTCCTTCTCCTGTCCTCTTTTTCCTATCAGTGAATTCTGAAAGTACTCATGTGTGGGGGCAGAGAGTTGAGTCTGCCTCCTATTTTTCACCGGAGCTTTTCGGCTGACTTCTCCGGGTGCTACCAAATGAGACTGTTGGTAGGCTTGATCAATACTAGCAGTTGTATGTGCCTTATAATTTTACTCTGATGAATGTGGTTGATGATCTTCCTTCAATACTGACAAATGAGAATGCTGGTAGGATTGATGAGTGTAAGTAGGTGTATGTTCCTGTTTACCAGTTGTCAAGACTTTGGGTTGGCAGGCATCATCTTATGTAGTCAGACGAGCCTGCTGACTAGCTAATGACTTATAAACAGGTGTACATTCCTTTCTATAGTACTCCATAGGAATTGAATGGCGGGATTGGAGTATTGCAACCAGACGAGTCTGCAGGACAACGGAATTAAAACGGACGGGTGTGTGTGCCCGCTTGTTGCTTGCCACCATGTTAGGTAGGTGGACTTCTCCGAAAATGGCAGAGATGAGAACCCACTCATTGTTGACCAGTCATCGCCTCTGGTGGTTCTTCATTCCTGCTCAGGTTTGAGAAACCTGAGCCGAACACCTGGAGATGATACCCTCATCATGTTGAGGGCACACTGCCGCACGATTCTGGCGGCAATTGTTGATCGGAGACCTCAGGGAGGACTCCTGTGTCATTGAATTAAGGCCCTGAGGGACTTGCTCATTAACCTCCTCAGAATATGGGAGGGAATGGTTGTGGGTTCCGGGGATAACGATATGAAATGGTAGGAGATGGTAGTTAGCACCGCCTGTTTCTTGATCGCTGGTCATCACTGTCTGGATGACCAGGGCGAATTATTGACTTTGAGGGCATGTCGAGCAGACTCAAAAGTTGGAATAGTACCATTTTGAAGGTACTCCATAACCAGCGCATTTGATACCCAGTATTGAAGATGATGTGTAGGTGATGTAGTCCTCAGAGTAGACGATGATCCAACAAGCGTAGCAACAGCCGCATTCATAGCAGATGTATTCACAGGTGTGAAATTAAGAGAATCCATTTTTGTAATGTAGAAGATCTTGGAAAAGAGTGCATGTTTGATATAACGGACATAATCAAGATATGTTCAACCACAACATCTTTTGGATAAGAACATATGTTATTGATTGTTTTGTTGCCCCTCTCATTGTGTTTTAAATAGGGGCCTAACAAATAAGTAAAATATCATTTTAACTTTGTTAAGGATTCAAATCGGGTTCACCATTTTTTGTTTCCTCTGGAATTGGGAATGACCTCATTGATTTAATATTCAAACATTCCAAGAAGTTTCTAACAGTTTTGCTTGTAGAAACGGAAACATCCAATGATTCTATATACATTTGGACCTATATTCCAAAGGTATGTGCTCATTAGTTATGGACCGATGAAACTTTAGAATTTGCATTGGTCGAGAGGATGGGAGGTCGGACTCATTACACCTTTTTAGGGGAATTATTGTCTACTACGAGGCTCTCTTTATTGAATTAAGTTACATTCATGAATCCTTATTAAATTACCAAGTATAAAATGTGATTTCCTTTAGATCTGAAAATCAATGATTTGATATGTAGGAAATTTAGAG
This sequence comes from Viscum album, assembly GCA_963277665.1. NCBI lineage: Eukaryota > Viridiplantae > Streptophyta > Magnoliopsida > Santalales > Viscaceae > Viscum > Viscum album. Next base: position 1,153,155,089 of record OY728155.1, on the reverse strand, counting down.
AATCTTTTATATGTATTTGAGGTTCTTCATCGATAGGGAATCATATGTATTGGTTAGATATTCTTAGTCAATGGTATCTTTCAATACATAAAAGTATCTTGGTAATTATGATGACTATACTAGTTTTAAAGCCACTCAGTGGGGCACTTTATGTTTATTGTCATTCAGAAGGACATGGATTATTTCAGAGTTGGGATCATTCCCGAAGACGGGCTACCTACGTATCCATTGTTTAGAAAAGGAATCAGAACCCACATAGTTCATGTAACGGAGTATGATGTTTATGCATGATTGATGGCTCAAAGAAATATGTCATTATTACTTTTACACTCTAAGCTCACGTGATTCCTGCTTAGTGTGAGAAACATGAAGTATTGGTAGAACAAGAAAATTGTTCCATCATTAGAAATGACGTGGGGCTTATGTATGTATGACTGCCCAAATAGATGAAGATTAAGATTCACTTCAGGGAAGAAACCCAGGAACAAGGTCCATAAATGTATATGTACTTTATGGAGATTATGATACTCTTACTTGGGGCTTACTCCTAAGGAAGATTCCCAAATTAGGAGGGGACTTATGATTGGGTTTTACTCCTGAGAAGGAAGACCATATAAAAATTTAATTAAGACTGGTTAAGAGAAATTATGACTGGGGCTTATTCCTGAGAAAGGGGCCCATGTTAAAGGATTTGAGAACTGGGGATTCATCCTAAGTAGGAGGCCAAGGTTAAAGTATTTGAGAACTGTGGCTTACTCTTAAGGAGGAGGCCCAAGTTAAGGGACTTAAAAACTGGGTCTTACTCCTAAGAGGGAGGCCCGAGTAAATGGACTTGGGGATTACTCTTAAGGAGGATGCCCATATTTGTAGATTTTGAGACTGGGGCTTACTCCTAAGGAGGATGCCTATATTGGGGAACTTGGGGCTTACTCATGAGGAGGATGCCCAGATTTGGGAAATTATGATTGGGGATTACTCCTAAGGAGGATGCCCAAGATAGGGGACTAGGGGCTTACTCCTAAGGAGGATTCCCAAATTAAGAGAACCTGGACAGGGGCTAACTGCTAAAAAAGGCCCTGGTTAAGGATTCTATCATATTAAAGGATGAGGTTTAATGAATGAAATCTCTGACCTTTGTGACATAAAGATATTTAAATCACTAGGTTTTTAAGAGATGTTCCACATAATCCCTTTTAGATAAGGAATCCAACAAGAAAATCATGCTATAAATGGATTTGAAGAGGTTTTTGAAGGTTGGATCTGGAATAGGATATGCGGATAGGCATAAGAAAGGTGAAATAGGCAGAAGGGGAACCCAAAAAGAAGGTGGCGTGCAATTCCTATGTGGGAGCGCAAATCCTGGCTGCGCAAGTATAGTTGCTTGACACATGGGTACTTGCGCGACGGTCAACCCTTAGTGTAATACTTGGGAGAGACTTGGCTCAAGCCCTTAGTAATATCCCTAGAGGCTTCCAGAAGAGTGGCACACAAGTTCTGTAGAAGTGGTAAGGCGGTGCGCAAGTGTGGCCATTTCCCATAAGGGATAGCCACTTAGGCATGCATGTGTTGATGAGTTTCAACACTTCGGCCTTACTCCCCCTCGTAGGTCTTCCGTTATAGGTAAGAAATTACCTTATAAGGGTTCAGAAGCTTTGAGAAGAGACTAGGGAGCTGGGAGCTGAAATATGAGTTTCTGGAATTTTTTGTCCTCGAAATGGGGGGCCCACAGTGGGTATTTATAGGCCAGGTAAGACCCTGGGTGAAAAAATCAAAGAGGGCGCACAAGTCACATGTGTGACCGTTGGGCGGCACGCAAGTATACTTGCACGACCTTAGTGGAAATTGCGAGACCCAAGTGAAAATGAATCTTTGTTCATGCCTTTGTCAATTTTTGATGTTTATTCAAAGGATAAATCACATTGAGTTCAAGGTATTTCCCTATTCATTCCTTTAGGCTCTGTGATGGAAAGGAGTGTCAATAGGTGGCCCAGGTAAGAATCAAGATGGATGATGGAGGATTTGAATGAAGTCGGTGAAATTAAAGGGGTGGAACCAATGTGAAGATGACAGTGTTGGGATCGATCCTCAGGGAGGTTTCCTACATATCTCTTTGGAATGAAATCACAGTCCACATAGTGATCAATGTGGTGTGAAGGGACACCTATGGAGGTGACATGTGAGAAAGGACGCATAGATTGGGGCCAAAATGAAGTGGATCCTCCGGGTTTGGGTATGACCTTCCAAAAAAAGGCTCGAGGGAGATCCAAAGACAAAAAATTGATGATGGTATTGAAACTCAGGGATGCTTCCTATGTTCGATTCCAAAAAATGGAAAAGATCAATGTCCACATGGTTCATAAATGGGACATATAATCAAATTTTACACAAAGGAGAACAACCTGGAGACATGATGGGGAATATGCATGGTTAACAACCCATCTCCAGAGGGACAATCTTTGATGGAGGAGCAGGGATTGACTGTGGGGATTACACATAGTTAGCTACTAGGAAATAGGTCAAATACCACCAATGGGTTGAAAAATAATGTGGGTCCAAACAAAGTGGACACCAATGTTTAATAGTGCTTTGGGTTGAACATCACATAGACTTCTTATATACCCTGTCAAAGAGACATGGATCAAAACCCACATTGTTTGAAAGAATACAATTTAATGTCATACAGGACAAAATGGTCATACATATTAATGTTATATCGAATGAGGGTGAACCAACATGAAGTGGTCAGGACCGATGGGTGATGGGATTGAGCCTCAGAGAGGCTTCCTACATACCATACATGAAAAAATAAAGGATCAAAGTTCACATAGTTTGGTGATAAGGAGAGTGGGGTATACATGTTAAGGAATCCTAAAGAGGACTCCATGGACCATTCTTACTCTAAGACCAAGTGCGTCTTTCTAGGTGTGAGAAACAAGATGCACCAATAGACCTAATGATTGCATTTCGAATGATGCATCACTGAGGGGTGGTGATGGTATTATGCATGGTTAGGGGCTCAGGAGATTCTATGGAGAGATAAGGTAAATGATGCCCAAGGGAGGCTCGGGTGCTTCTAGGGAGTGGAAATGGTGAATGAGGGACAATAGGGGCCCGAGTGCTGCTATGGGGTGACAATGGTGAATGTGGGATATGGGAGTCCTAGGTGCTTCTTGGCAGCAACAATGGTGGATGGGGATTCTGCATAGATGTTGTCTGGGTGCCGCTATGGGTGAAAATGCAGGATGTGGATTTTGCATGGAAGCAGTCTGGGTGCTACTATGGGGTGAAAATGGTGAATGGGCCTTACTCATGGAAACATTTTGGGTGTCTCTTGGGAGAGACATTGGGGGATGGGGAATATATATGGAAGAATCTCGTGAGAATCTATGGAGTGGAAATGGTGGGTGGTGCTTATGCATGTATGCATCATATGATATCATCCTCATGTCATGCTATGAGGGCATCCCAATGGGTAAGGATTTAGTTTACCATCATGTGAATGGACGAGTTATGCAGGGCTCATGCAATGAGTTTCCCATGTCATCTTCCTCATGTTAGGCCATGAGGGAATCTCAATTTACTGATGGGTAGAGGGGTATGGTTGGGGATTACACCTAATGTGGAGTCCCAAATTAGTGGTTCTATATTCATCTCATAATGAGTCATCTTATGTCTGATTCATAATTCATCATATTCTTGATTGATAGGGAATGATATAGTTTAGGGTCTGGTAGTGAGGATCATTGGCATCTTATGCCTGGTGTATAAGGCATCACTCATTTAGAGAGAGAGGCACCCTATGTGTTGATATACATGGTATGATATGGTATAGAGTTGTGTAGTGAAGAATATTAGGCATAAGGTTCCTAAAAATGGATTGAGTGATACTTACACAAGAGTGACCATTTCCGGTGGAACCTGGCATAAGAGTTTGGTGATAGGGTCTGGAAGTGTTTATTGAGGAATGGATCAACTCAACGTACTCAGGGATTTGATGAAGAGAATATGAAATGGAAACATGGGAAAGGTATTTGGAGGAATATGTCTACTCAACGCATTTCATAGTGTGTGGAGGATTATCTAGAATAATGGTATTCCCCAGGTGGATGGTGGGTGCACAAGGTAAAATGTAGGTGACCCAACCCAAAAGGTTCATGGTGAGACTCTACATTTTTCAATGGGGTAAGTGAATGTAGTGAAGGGATCAGCCTGTAGGGTGGGGACCACAACCCAACACTGATTCTGAAAAGGGGTATAGGGTTGCACCCCCCCCCCCCCCCGTGCGGAATGGACATGACTGTGCATGTCTTGATTCTATTGCACATAAGATAGGCTACACACAGGATGGGATGGGTGAAAGATTTGAATGTGAAGAACATATCTAGGTAAGACTGGTCACCTTGGCATGGATGCATGAAAGAATTAAGTCTTGTGTGTAAGATTCTAATTTTTGGGTGGAAGAATGGAATCTTTCATGCTGGAGGAAATCTTGTGCGCGCATGACTTAGGCAGAAATGTGGTTGTGCAAGGATAAAACCAATGCGGGCCCATGCCAAGGTGGGCCCATATAGGACCTATCATGAAATATCTCACATGGAGGGTTTAATTCTTCCCCCTATGTAATATAGAGGCATTCTTATGCATAGTAGAGCAGCGGTCGATGTCCGAAGAGTTACACCGAGTGGTGGGGGTGCACTTGTATTTATAGGCGAAACATTGAGTGGTGAAACATAAGATTCCAAGAATAGAAGAGATCCTTTTCAAGAGGTGTGGTGGGTGCATGAACTAAGAGATATTTGACATAGCATTGGGTGCATGAGAGTCTTGCGTGAAGATGCCAATCTTGAGCGAGCACCTCAAAACATGCGTGCACCCTTCTTAGCCATTTTCAATAGACTTCACATAACATTATTGACATACATTGCATTGGACACATAAGAATATTGTGTGTGGATTTTGATGATGAATTCACATCTCGAAACCTATAGACACATTACATATATGTTTTTTGGGTGGTAATGGCGGAAGATGCCATCACATTAGGTGCTTAAAGGTATGCATGACGAGTTGAACATGAGATTCCATTATAGAGCGCAAAACATAAATTCTTTCATGAAAAACATCCATTCTTGTGTGAAAAACATCCATTATTTCACACAAAACCATTATTTAACCCAAAATAGCCTTATATTTCCATTTTTAGAAACATTTAGACACGTTTTCTAGTGCCAAAAGATACCAACTATAGAGACCCAAGACTTTTAAACATATGTATACATTACTTTTTAACATAATCATCCAACAAACCCAACCCCATGATTTTGAGGCCTAGGGTCATTAGTAGACTAGGATCATAATATATCCTAATGAAACTAAAAAAGATATTTATTTTATTCTATATAATGATATCCTAAATACCTTTGATCTCCGAAGTATACTTAGAATAAAATGGGAAATACATAAAAGATAGGGGTGGGCTATAAAGAATAGTAGGGGAATAAACACGGTAATGATGTATAACACATGCTTTAAAAAGAATACCAGGATATAATAAAAGAAAAACATCATAAATAATCACATAGATGAATAATAAAAATAACTTAAAATCCAAATATCATTGAAATAAAGAAAAATGGAATCAGTATATAACATGAGACAAATATAATTCAAGGATAACTACAAAGACAACATCACACGGAAGACAAAGTCCCATCAAGGGAAAGGTTTACTTCCTAGTCCCAAACAAAATATATCATGAGCCAAAAATATTACTCTATTGATAAGAAAACTATCTAGGATAATCCATCATTACATGTATATATTTATGTGTTCCAAAAAAGGAAATCAATCATAAGACATAAACAAAACAATTACTCATCAATTGATATGGGTTATGTAATCTTTCCCCATATCATAATCAAAATATATTTCATAAATATTCACAAGAGAAAAATAAATTAATTATTTTGGACATTAATATCTATGTAAATAATCATAGGTCTCAATATATGGTGTTCATTGGAAAAAAAAATCTTGAAAATGGTAGAGAATTGGGTATAGAAAGGAACTTTTAAAATAATGATTTAAGGAATCCATTAAAAAAATTGGAGAAATAAGTAGCATGAAATTTTTATTGAAAACCATAGGTAAACAAGAATGGCTATAAATGAAATATTTATTTATTTATAGAAATGATAATTGATAATAAGCACATTAAATGAGTGTTTCATTAATGGATTAAGGGATAGAAAAATTTCCACTTAATGAAGTTAGATTTTAAAAAATGTATTAAATAAATAAACTTAAGGAATATATTACCCCATAAAAGTAAGGGAGAATAAGATAGATATATAAATAAGATATATATATATAATGAATTTTAATAATTTCATAACATCAAATATAGAGGGAAATAATGTAAATTAGAAAGATAAAGGTTATAACCCAATGAATAATGGTGGTTTAAATAGATCTCTTATCTTATGTTCCAGAATCATTATGGACTTGCACTTAATATCCTAAATTACCAAATTAAAATAATTTATTACTTTATTCAAAAATATATATCCATATTTTATTTATTATAATTTTATTATGGTAACAAATAACCCTTTAATGAGATATAAAGTGTAAATTTTCTTTTCAGAGGTCGTTTGTTTCACGGGTTTGTGGTTGGATCACTTGTGTATAATTATGGAAGAACTTATCGAATGGGAATAAAACACCAAAAATAAAAATAAATGATATTAATGTATTTATAGAAATTTTAATGGTCCTAAATATCCTTTTTTGTCGCAACATATGGAGGAATCACGTAGTTAACCCTTTTACATTATGTGGTTAGTTCATTTAGGCGGTTTTACCAATCATCACGAACTAGTTTATTTTTATTTATTATTATATATATTCATTAGAAACATGAAATAAGTTATAATATAATTATTATCATCTTATTTAATAATAATAATAACACTTTTTTGATTATCCTTGAAGGTTATAATGGAAAAAAACTCATCATCCATTGAAGTGGTGAACCAATACAATATAAAAAATGGTTTCCATTTCAGACTAAGAAGATAAAAGAAGATAATAGGATAGATGGTAGATATTCCATTACAAATATAACATTAAAATATAAATATGATAATGCAGTTATTATTCCTTGTTGTATGAGGGAGGTGGGGAGATGGTATCATAAATAACAATTTAAAAGAGGTAGTTTGGGAATATTACCTCTTGAATGTCATATCCATAAAGGTATTTTTAAGGAACTTATAATTGGTATTTGTATGAGACCATTAGAAATATTTCATGGGGTTGAGGATATTTAAGGTAATTTGGTAGAAATTTGGAAATCTAAAAGGATTAGATTGTGTGAGGAGAAGGTGTTGGGAGAGGTGTTTCTGGATGTTGTAATCATCAGTTTATTATTTTGGCTAATGATTAAAAATAATGATGAATATTGTTACTGTATAGGGTAAATACTACATGCGATTTCAAAATAATGGATTCCAAAATCATCAATGACTCAAAAAATTCTTGTTTTATTCTTATAACATTAAATGTCGTATTTTGTCGTATTTCACTATTCACAAAACTTCAACTATTTTAGAAAAGAACCAAAAATATACCTTAATTTTTTTATTATGTAAATTTTTTAAAAAATACATTTAATTAAATTAATTTTTTAAATATTATAAATTTTATTTTCAAATTAAATCCTCATTTATTTGAAAAATTTCCCATTTTAATATTATTATGATTTTTTAAAAGCATTGAATAATTACTTAAGGTATCACAAAATTATATTAGCATTATTATAAAACATAATACTAATTTATATACTATTTTTATTAATAAAAATTTTCTTTTAAACCATTACATTATTTATATAAAAATATAAATAAAACATATATTTTTTTTAAAAAATAATTTACTTTTAATTTTTAATACATTAATTTACATGTATCATGATGCAAATATGTCATATTTTCATTTTAAATGATATATTAATATAATTTTATACTTCCATATGTGAGGATTCTACTGGTCATGTTATAATTTCTAATGGGCAAATTACGATTCAAATGGTTAGATTACTATTCAAACAGTCAGATTAATATTCGAACAATCCGATTTTTAATTATCATATGATATCCAAACATTCTATAAATACCAAATATTTTAATCATTATTCATCCAATTAAAATTTATCTCAAAGTTATATATTTTCATTTTCAAAATGCATATTGTCTTATAGATATTCTACTTCGTTTATATAGTTTTTTTGTGAGCGTGATTATTAGGGGGGAAAATAAAATAAAAATTATTCTATTATTTTTATCAAATTTTCTATTTTTCCTATTCTAATACTTCAAATTTTTATATCCGTTTTTATTATCTTAATTAAATGCTTAAATTAATATAATAAAATTAAATTCTTTTATCATGTGGTGCGTGTTCACTATATAATATTATATTAAATATGATACAATTATAAATTCATAATGTAAATTACATTGATAAAATTATGTGTTGTTACAAAGTTGAAGTAGATAAAATATAGTATTTTTACTTTATCATCCATTCATCAAAGTCATATTCGAGTTAAACTCCAAATAAAGGCCTCATGTAGTATTCATGAATTAATTAGATTCCTAAGTGTCTTCATTTTTACCTTTCACATCATCTTATATTATAGTAACTATAGTCTAGATAGTGAAATTGATTCCATAGAAGTCATTTCTTTTATTTTTATTCCTTCGTTAAATGCATCATTTTTTTCTTAACGCACTGTTGGAAAGATAATATATATTGGTATGTAACGTTTGTGACCTATTTTCATTATATTATGTATCATATATTTTTATATATATCAAAAAAAATGTGTAAGAAAACTTTTTATATAAAAATATAAGTTCTTATTGACATTATAATATGTCATTATAAGGAATGTGAATTTTTATATTCCTAAGATGACCTAATTGTGAATATATTCTCAAGGATATATTTTTTTAAAATGTCTCGATGATATTATATTATGACATCCATTAAATTTCATATCACTCCCCCATAATCCTCAACAATATTATGAGTAAATTTTATATTTATGATAGATTTAGTTTCAATAAATTGTGTGGTCAAGATAGAGAAAATTTATTGAATCAACTACAAATGATGTAAGAATATGATGGACATAGCTCTAAGGATTTTTAAAGTGGTATATGTTATCTCAAATACTAAACCATCAAAAATAAATAAAAAAAATGATGAGTCACTCCATGTTTCTAACTCTAGAAGGTAATAGATAATGGTGAAATCATGTATAAAATTCACATTCTGAATTTCATAGTCTACTGATTCTTTAATTCCCATCAATATTTTTTGATAGAAAAAAATAAATGTCAAATGAATTTGGAAAGAAATAAATTTCATATAGAGGAAAAGTATTTAATTAGTGGTGGGAGGGGGCCTACTTGAAAGGATTGTGACATTATAATAAAATTAAAATTCCCATATAGACTCAATTTTAAGGAATGTTGTGACCTCAATTATAACTTAAAATATCAATATTATATTTTTTATTAGTGAAAAAAATCATCAAACACAAAAATAAGGACATATCTAAGTAGTTCAATGATATATACTTAAAATTATGGTAGATGTCGATGCATAACATTCTAGATATTCTTAAGCGGTGTATGACTATTATACTTAACCAAAAACTTTTTGTTATCTTTTTAAAAAAATATTTGGGTGCAAATTAAAGGAGATTAAAATTTAAATAAATTAGGTGGATTATATAAGGGAGAGGGATGGAGTTGAAATGAGGAGGGGAGTAAGAGTAACACCTAGTACTTAGTGGAGGGTAAAAGGTATACATTGGTATGTGGTGGCCAATAATGAAAATAATGCATCCACTAAGTACCCATTTACATTTTATTGGATACCCAGTGGAATTTTTTTTATTTTTTAATGAATATGTCAATTACACTTTAAATCTCTAATTTTCAACCCCTAAAACCCTTTTGAATAAGTATTTACCTCTATTTTAAGCATGAATTATTCCCTTTGAATATATTAACTACTTTTATTCCTATACAAGAAAATAAACATTTTAACTTTGTAAAAAGTCATCATTAATGTGTTTTATGGAATTGTTTTTAGCATGGTTTTGGTAGAAACACCTGTATTATCTCTAATTTAGTAGTTATTTCATAGAAGAATGAAAAAATTCATATTTACAGATATTTTGAAAGTCACTATTTCTCATGGCCTCTCTTTCTCTAGGCTTTTAAACAATTTATTTTCATTATAAATAAAAGGTAAAACAATCAATTTCCTTTTAAAGTTTCTCATATTTCCAATTCTATTATTTAAATCCTAAATTATTATTTCCCAATTTATTTCCAAACCCTCATATTGAGATGCAATACCTCCTTTCAGTTATAAAAGATGATTCTTTATAGGTTTTGGTAGGTAACCTTAACTCTCTTTTATATTATCACAACATTTATGCTAATGAGCAAATAGAGTGGAAAAGAATAAACTAAAATATAACTTTTCCTTTGAATGAAATTTTTATTTTATTATTTTATAAATATGAAATTCTATTTGGTTATTTAATTCATGTATTTATGTATTAAGTAGTGTTTTTTCTCCATGTGACACTTTATATTTAGTTATATTTCTTCTTATTCCTTATTAAATCTCTATTACATACTTTATACAATGATAAATTTATATTTAATATTTATATACACGTAATCATGAATTATTTCATTTTGGTACAATTTTTAGTAATATATACATTTGAAGATTTACTACTTCTCCATATAAATCATGTGGAATAGTTATAATATTATAATATAATTATTTAGAATTTTTTCATGATAACAACGAATCGAATGTGACAGATAGTGTAGGATCATGGTGCCCTAACTCCATATAAACACCCCATATCCATATGGGATAGTATTAAATGTGAAATAATGTTGTATACTCTTTACCCTTTCTTGTTTATGTGTAATTGAGTTATAAAATTCTATACATTTTCGTTCATAGATTTTGAGAAATTCTCAAAGAAAGTATGATCATCCTATTATAAATAAGACGTCCTGTGGGAATTGTCACAATTATAATAAGTTAATTATATATTTTTTATTATTTATGTGAAAATAATATTGACTATTTAATTAACAATCAATTATCTTTTTTAGGTTTGAATTTTATGAGGAAGGGGGAAGGGTGTGTGTTTTTTTGTATTTTTTAAGTCTTTTAAAAACAATCCTAACCAAAGAACCATGTAGAAACATTGGTAGAAAAAATGTATGAAGTTAATGAATAGAAGAAAAAGAAATCTTTTTGAGGATAAAAAATATCTCTCAACTATGTGATAGATAAAGGATTATCATTTTAAAATATATATACTATGATTAACTCTTATTTAAGGGAAAAATCACTTATCATCACCTTTCGGGGTTTAAGGAGCTATAGAAAAGATGGTCACGAATGAATAAAAAGTGATAAGGAACATAAATAATCTATAATACTATTATTATAGCGGTTCACCATCTCAAAACATCGATATAATGATGTTGATTTAATTAATTTCTCATAAAAAATTTTATTGTTAACTTTCAATCATTGGTGTTGTGATTGATAAAATTAAAATGGGTTTTCTAGTGAAAGTGGGTCTAATAAGAACAACATGCAACAATATAACATTTGAACTATGAAAAATTAAAATAAAATAAATCCATTTCTATATCATTAACTTAACTAGAATTCCTACACAAATTCTAATGTTCACAAATAATTCACATGTAATCCTTGGAATAATTAACAAAGAATAAAATAACGAAGGATAAAAGATGTTTGACAAATCAAATCATGAATATTAAAAAAAATCGATTAGTTTCAATCTATTTCATCAATTTGAATTTTCCCACACACTATAGTATTAACAAATAAATGAAACATGAAATCCATAAAAGAATTAATCTTGTACAAAGTATGTAAGTAGGCATGAAGTATTATCCATCTAGACAATTAAATGATTTTCAATATTCATCCTTAAAATTTCAACCACATAAACAAAATCCCACTCTATTATTTTTGAATATCTAATATGATGTATAAACTAAAATTCAAATGAATGAATCCCATAAAATATCTACAAACCAATTTTATATTTTAGATCAAAAACTTAATTTTTTTATAATTTCTTAAAATCATTAAAACGAAATCCTATATCTCCACCATAAAATTAAAATGACTTATATCATAAATTCCACATTCTCTAGATTAATTTTAAATTAAGGTTAATATATTTATTCACCAAAACTCATTATTCAAAACTTCCATAGTCTAGTTTTTTCTATCTTATTGGTCAATTCCAATCTATTTTATTTTCTTAATAATTTCCATTTTTTCAATCATATGCCTTTTAATGATCTTTTAAATTTTATTAATATTTATTTGTTTTCCTAAACAACTCTTTTATTATATATTTACAAAATAGATAATATATCCAATTTGGTGGATCTCCTTTTTCTCAGTCATACTTGATCCTGCGTTCCTACTATAATAAGGCTCACACACATCCCTTGATTAGGCCATTGTGGGCTTTAACAGTAAACCACACTTCTTTCTTGACATGTTCGTCTTCACCATATCCATGTCCTCAACTAGAAACACCTTCAATAAATAATATAAAACATAATTTATTGTGTATAATTTTTCATTATACTAGACTATTACATTCAAAACCATGTATTTATCTTGAGCTATAAAAATCACTAACTTTAATTGGTCAATGTTCTGAACATGTTATGTTAGCCTCAAAACCTATTAGTGTTTATAAATTTTTAAAGCTTCACGTGGAGTATTCAACCCCCTATCCAACAATCCATTTCTCATTGAATTACCTTATCAAAATTTGGTAGAAAAATTAAATAAAACACAAGTATTGTAAAATAGGAGCTTCTCTAGTGCATGAAAATCGAGACTATAAACACAATAAAAACTACAAAATAAAAATTTATACAACTAGATATCATATCATTAAGTATGAACCTCCTTAATCTGGCTCACAATTGATTAAATACATTGATTGTACGGGTCATAATCATCAATGTACATCCTTTTCCAAGCTTGGAATTAATTTTAAATCCTTAAAGTAGGGCTTAATTAGGTTCTACCTATTTTTGATCTACTATATCTTAGAAACACTTTGATTCTCCTCTTCAATCATAGTTATTAGTCATTAGCATCATAGTTGAGTCTCAAAAGTTCACATAGTCTACCAAAAACTCATTGAAAATAGTCCATTATTTGTTTTTTGACTATCCTTACACCTAAGATTGATTGTTCATCCGTTTTCATCAGCCTTTTAGGTAATTGATGGAAAACAATTTTTCAATCAACCCTGAATTCCCTAAAGAACACATAATCTATTTTCTTATAAAATCTTAAAAATTGTTTTAACATTGATAGTTCTATGCCTAAGTTAATCGTAGGATTTATTGAATTCACCCTTAAATATTATGTTCATGAATCATTTCTTATTGAGATTAAATATAGTCTTATATAAGAATATTTTATTCTTACCAACTTTTTAGATGCCCAAAAAATAATTCATAACTAGCTTCACTCTCTTATGTGAGACACTTATAATAATATTCTCCAAGTCTATACCCAAGGGATTAATATTAAGAATCTCCCAATTAATATCATATGAATGTTTTAGGAATTTGACATACCCTTATGCTCTTTTCTAAATATATTATATATAATAACTGAAGATATTCCACAAGTTTCTATAATAACAAATTATCTAGACACTACATGGCACATTCCACTAACCAAAAATGTAATATTACATTTTATGGTTATTTCTAGATTCATATTACACAAAATCACTAATAAAGATACACCAATAAAATATGTTTTCACATAACATGAGATATTAAAATTATTCCAAACATTTGAATCATAATAAATAATTTTAAATCATGTAATATTAAAAATTTCATTCAATAAAAATTTAATATTAAAATTTATTTCCCTAGAAAAAATAATATCAAAAAATTAAATCATATTCCTATAGAAATAATCTACCATAATTAACTATTCCAATACTAAATATTTTGAAAATTAAAATTAAACAAAATTAAAAAATACTATAAATTTTTTGAAAAGATAAAATAGAGAATAGTTCAATTATGATTAAAATTCATAATATCAATCAATTTATAAATGAATAACATTTTTCACCCAGACTCATAAAAAATGTAGAATTCATCATTTAACAAAAATTTCAATCACAAAAGACCAAAAAATGTATTAAAATTATTTGTAAAACTAATGTAAAATTAAGACACATAAAATTATGACACACTAAATATATTGCTTCTCCTCAAATATCCAATTCAATGTATATAATAAAAAAATTTTATTCTCTAGAATGAATTATTAAAATTCCAATAATGAATTCGTTTTTTAAAAATATCTTTCCTCTAAGATATGTCATGAGAAAAAAAGAATGATTCCTCCCTTAAAATAGAAATATTTCTTTAAAAATTTGGTTTCCTATTTAATGAAAAAGATCAAATTTGAATGTTTTGAGAGGAATTTATCCAAAGTTATTCTACATTCATGTGTTCATCCAATCTTTTCTTTTTCTCCATGTTTAATACACACATGGCTCAATAAGTAACTCAAAATATTCATAGAAAAATTATGTGAATAACACCACATTAGAATTATGGACGATAAGTTTCAATAAATAAATTTATACATTGTACAATTAAATAGAACTTATCTATATACTATAAAAACACATGACTCATCCATTAATTTAATGTTTATTCAAAACAACCTGAATGATGATTTTATGAGTTTAATTCCAATCAAAAACCTATAATTTACATCATTGTGTAAAATATACTTCCAAAATTTCACCAATAAGGAGTTTTCAAGGATGAAATGGACATGTTGTTAGTAGATAAAACCAATGAAGAAAATAAAAATTATTAACCGCTACAAAATGAGAAAAAATTTCTTTAATATTTAGAAAATATTTCATTTCAAAAACATGAAACCTAATGTTTTAAAATAATAAATTCTGAAAAGAAATTGTTGGAAATTTTGATGCGTTCTCTATGAAATTAAATTATACTCAGATAAATACCCCTACCATACAATTAAAACTTGACATTGTCCTCGATATAGAACTCTATGGTGGAGGAAACATCTTTTACATAATTTTTGAAAATAATTCTCATTTTTAATATCCTAAATAATGTAAATGGGTAATAAAATGCTTAAATCAATATGCTTTCCAAAATTATACCAAAAAAATTATAGATTCCTATAAAATTTTAATAATGGAGGTTCAAAATGATTTTCTACTATATATGGAAATTAGTATGAAATAATTTCATTACAGTATGAAACAACTCTCAACCATCCCTAAACAGACATTCTAATAGCTTATCCAATAAAAAATCAATGTAAGTATGCAACAAGTTCAACAAATAAAACATCATAAAAGTATGAAAATAAAAAATAATATTTCCCTAATAAAATGTTTTTTTATGGATGTGAAATATAAATATAAATATCATTATAAAATATATTTTAAAAATAGTTTTTTTCATTGTAGTACCAAAAAGATAAAAAAAAATTATGATTTTATAATAACGATAATGTTGAATCAAAATAAAATTAGTATTAAACTGAAGAGAAGTGGAGTATTGAATCCATGAAGCCATCAAGTATCAATCTTCAATGTCCATACTTGTGAACCAAACTCCTTCAATCATGAGAAATCATCCTACAAATTTTTTATTGATGTTGTATAAATCAAATAAAGTAAAAATTAAAAATAGAAATGAGATTCCATAAGATTCAACCATGTTCTAAGTTCAAAAAGAGATTCAATGATATTTTAAGGAATAAAAATGTTTTAATAATGTTAAAAAACAATGAAGAATTATGAAACCCCTTTAAATAATGTATAAAACCATCCATGAATGTGATGGAATTTTGGACTAAAGAAACCACCATTGAATGGTGATTTAGACCGCATCATAGTTTTATTATGGATACATCACAATATAGCGAGTGTCACCATGTCATATTGTATTACATGGGTATTGTAGCATTTTGTTATAACAAATGGTTTATACTCGATATCCTACACTAGCTATCATACATGTATTACAATCGTTATAATATGATTATTGGAGGAATTCTAATGTCTATAATGATTGTTTAAATGTTAAATGACTATTATAGGATTTGAGTTGAATGTTATAAGGTGTTGAAGCATTTTAGAATTTTTCAAATGCCTCATAAATATTGGTGAATTATTGAGTTCAAAATATATAATTTTGATGTCTATATAAATAGGCTCAGTCCTTATACAGGTGTGTCACTCTTCAGCATAGAAGTTTCTCAAGATGATACTCTTCTTAGTTATCATTCTCTCCCACCATTACATATGGTTCTATAAAACCATGGTGCTGATAGAGATCATACCAAATCATTAAGTGATTCTCAAGATTTATAGATACATCTAAAGTATGTAGTTTTTCATCTACTTCCCATTGATCCTGATAAAATTATTATGAAAATGTTTAATTTGATGGATCGATTGGTGAAACATATGTTTTTCAATTATTAATTTTTTTATTAATTCTAAAAATATAGATTGATTCAAGGTTTAATCATGTTTTAGAGTGTTATTAAATTGTGTTAAGTGTTTTATAAATCCATATGAAACCTAAATGTGGTATAAGAGAAATTTTATCAATTTTTGGTTTGATTATCAAGTAAATAAATTTAATATATAATGAGTTTCCAAAGTACCATGAAATATTCCCTTAAAAACTAGTGCTTTGGTTCTTAGTTTTTCATTAACATGGTATAATATAGTGAAAAATAGTCATAGTTCTTATAAATGTTATAACATCGTGCCACATAACTATTGAAACTAACATTTTAGGTTCTGAAAGAGAAATGTGGAAAAACATAGTACCATTGGATGATGGTCACTATTATGGTTAAAAATGTAATGTAGCCTGGTGAATTATAGAATGGGTTCTAATCATGACATGAGAAAATAACTTTTAGGCTTATAAAGTCCAATGAAAAATGTAAAACTAATCATAATGGTGGTGGTAAAAAAATCTTGGAAGCCAATGTAAAATGACCAAAAAAATGGTTATGGTCTCCCCATATTAATAGTTTTTACTTTGATGAAGACCACACCATGGTGTATTCCATTTTAAGTTGAATTTTTTTTAAAATTATTTATTCAAAATTATTAAAATCCGTAGATGAAATTAAAATAGAGATTTGGAGGATGAAATGATCAATGCTTAAAATGAATCCAAATGTATAATATTTAATATATGTAAATTAATTACGTAAATATGAAATATTTATTATTCACTATTAAATGTGTTGATAAAATATATTATATCGGGAAATATAAAAGAGTTCATATTAATACCATGTAAATGATACTTTGAAATTTTCATATTAGATAAATGTTAATAATTCATTTTTATCTATTACTAAATTATAATGTGTTTATAATTTAGGTATGAAATTTTTCTAATTTTTTATCTCATGTTTAAATTCATGAATTGTTAATTTATTTACTTAGTTACCTATTTTTCATGAATATAATATTTACATTTTGAATTTTAATGTATTATTTTATTTAAATATTTATTCTACATCTACAAATTATTATACTTGTATATAAAGAAATATATTCATGGAATTAAAATGGTTTTAGTTATCTTTTACCATGAATTTGTACTGTATTAGGTCACGAGCTTGAATTAATATTTTGACAACATTTTATACATATTTGGTGCTAAAAATATGATAAAATATAAATATCTCTCAAGTAATGTATCCTTAGTTTGAGGGTCTCTGGGTCATACTTCTCACTAATCTAGAGGTTTATGCCTTGTCTATAAAATTAGGGGTTGGATACCTATTTCACTTTGACTAATCTTATAAGGATTTTTAATTTCATACGATTAAAATAAATTATATGTAATGGTTTAATGTAAATTTTTTCCTGAGATGTGTAACACCATGAGATTTTATAATTTTTTTGAAATAGATTTAATTTATTCGATATATTTTGGAACACAAAACACTGGGTTTAAACCAACCATGTTATACTATCAAAATTTTATTAAGTGACTTTTTTATCCTAGACATTATGTTTATGGGTATAAATTGTATTAAATACATTATAAAATGATCCCTCTGATGAAAAAAAAATTGACTAATTTTTAGGAAATTATCGTCCTATTTTTTAGCAAAGACATATTATGATAATAAATAGTATTCCTTCAAAATGTTTTTATTAACTTTTATAAAAAAGTATTACGTTTCACTTTTTAATGATTTGAGAATTATATTTCATAAAACTAACTAAATATTTGAAATTATAATAGTAAAATTATATTAGGATAAATTTTTAATAATTTTCTAAAATGATTAAGTTTACAACAAATTTTGAAAAATACATGATTTCTATTGAAAATTGTAATTTTTGTTTCAGGCATGAAAAAAGTTAATTTTTGTTTTAAAATGGTTTACAAGTAAGTTAAATTATATTTTAAATAATCTATTTATGTTAATTAGAATATATTTTATGTTTTAATTTAGGATAAAAACATTTTAGCAAAGACATATTATGATAAAAAATAGTATTCCTTCAAAATGTTTTATTAACTTTTATAAGAAAGTATTACATTTCACTTTTTAATGATTTGAAAATTATATTTCATAAAACTAACTAAATATTTGAAATTATAATAGTAAAATTATATTAGGGTAAATTTTTAATAATTTTCTAAAATGATTAAGTTTACAACAAATTTTGAAAAAGACATGATTTCTATTGAAAATTGTAATTTTTGTTTCAGGCATGAAAAAAGTTCATTTTTGTTTTAAAATGGTTTAAACGTAAGTTAAATTATATTTTAAATAATATAGTTATGTTAATTAGAATATATTTTATGTTTTAATTTAGGATAAAAACATTTTTATAAGTAAAAAAGGCATTTTCCTAAAAAACTATTTTAATGTGTGCAATGGGTTTTTATCTTAATAAATTACATTAATCAGTCTGGGTGAATAATTTGAATGAAAAAAATATATTATAAAATAAATAAAATGGTTTAAAATTTGTCTAATATTTGTTCTAGGCATTTCATAATAATAAATCTACTATTATGCTTTAAAAATGTATTATTCTAGATGTTGTTTTTCATATTTTTTGAAATTATATAAAAATTAAATTTTTATACTTATATTTGTTTCATTTTATAAATTTAATTACATATTTATAATGATTAGTTTAAATTTATTAAATATAACCCTTTTATTTTTGTTCAATATGAATACTAAAAATGGTAAAATTTATCAACTCAGCAAAGGGTAAATCAGGTAATTGTAGGTTAAAAATAAGTAATAAGTCCAGAAGATTTTATCAAAATTATTATTTGATCAATTAAATTATATGATTATCACCATATGATCTAAACCAGGTTTTTATATACACATTTCCCTAGAAATGTCCTATAAAATATTAAAAGTAAAGAATGTTACAAAATGTCACTCTTTTAGTTTTAAATACATATTATATGTGCATATAATGACAAAATAAAGTCATAATTAAATATAAATAAATATTTTTATATTATATAAATTATTTTATTTTTATAAAAAAAAAATCTAATTTTTTAAAATTATATAATTACCTAAACTGCATGTGAAACGCTAATATATTATTTATCCGATTAACATATATATAAAATCAATGATTTTAAAAATATTCAATGTAATAAAATATTAATGAGTTAATATTTATCATGAGTTTTATAGATCTATATTACATATTAAGGATGTTTTAATTCATTATATACGAAATAACCCATTTTGTTAAGGTATTTAAAGTCAAATGAAATGAATAGTGTTGAAAACGACATTAATGATGTTTTATAATAAATAATAATTTATTAAATGATATCAACTAAATAATAGTAATATATTCTTTCAAATGAATCGAATATGGTTTTAAATCACATCCATAGTCCTTTTATTTGTGTTTTGTCATTTTATATTAACATTATTAACCCTTAGAGGGAAGAAATATTTAATTTTACAATAATTGCCAAAAGGGTTAATAAGGGTTATAATAAAAGGATGAGGGTAAAAATATGATCTAAAATTGTCAAAATTTTATTATATAGAAGGATTGAAACTCATAATAATCTTATATTAAAATATTATCAATTTGGGTCAATTTAGACATCAAAATTAATTTATATTAATTTAATATTTTAAGAAATTCCAGGATTTCCCCTCCCCTCAATTATAAAATAGAATCCACCATTTTTCTTTTTCACACCACCTTGAGCCTTTTCTATCGAAAATAATATATAATTATTCATTATAACCTTCCTAAATCGCATTTAATTGGTTTTTTTATTCTAAAACTCGAACCCTATAGCACTTAAGTGAATATTTAAAAGACTTATTTCGAAGAATTTATATTCCCCTTAATTAATCAATTTATTTTTTACTATAATTCTTCTTACTCTAAATATATTATATAAACCATAACATAATAACTTTAGTTTCCAAAATATAATTAAATTTTACTATTTTTATGAAACCACCTTTTCCAAACTCGTTCAATCTAATGGGAAGTGAAAATACTGCTCGTGCATATGTATAACTAACCGTCCCCACATAGAGATACAATTAATGTATCATCAAAATATTTTATTGATGAATATTTTGATTGTTTTAATGTTTATTTATCATAATTTTGACATAATTATACTTAAATTCCTACCTTCCTGAAAATTGTAAAATAATAATGTAGATCATGCGACGTGTGGGATACCACTTCCACAAGGCGATGTGATTCATTTTTCATTTCAATTTCACCAGGATAGTATTAAGGATATTTTTCATGAATTTATATTATATATATGATATAATAATTATTCTTTATAGGTAAGTTATTATTTACCTTTCTCTCATTCCATCTCTTAAAAAATCGAAACAATGTTCATGAATGTGTATGACCTAATGTGTCCATGAATGGTGTTAATTTTTTTTCAATCTCTATTTTTGATGAATGAATAAATAAATTTCATAATAAATATATAATAAATTTATATCTTTATTAATATTATTTATATGATAAAAACATGATCAAAATAAAAGGACCAAAACTACTGAACAAAAATGTAAATAAAAAATAGAGCTAATATCACCTAGAATATTGATGTTAATAAAGTGTAATCAAATGAGTGATAAATGGATGAAAGTAAATAAAATAAGATATTATATATATGTTTATGTTTCTCTAATATATTTATAAAAAATATAAATTTATTACATATGAGGTTCCAAATCATACAATGAAAATAAGACCCATGGTAAGAGATTTTCATCTAACTTTTATTTCTTATGGGGAACATGCCTTATACACAACTTATTTTTTATGTTGTGTATATACTACCCATAAATTTATTTTATGATGATTATAATGAATGTAACGAAAATATATGTTCCATATATTTTTCTATGTTTCATGTTAATTATGACCCAAATTTTACCAAAGTGGTAATGTTTTATGTTATAATCTCATTGTTTATTGGGAATGTTTGTGATTATGTTACTATTGATGAAATATTATGATATACCTCTACAAAACTCATGAATTTTCATATATGATTGTTAATTACTGAAAATAAATGTCTGAATATCATTTCAATCACCATAAGTTCTCATGAAATAAAAAATAATTAATTTAGTAAAATCTTCTTAATATTTCTATTCTATCAAAAAAACTTTTTCTTCTATATCTATGTTTTCTAAAAATGTTTGAAATATGGTTTATAAGATTATAATATGATTTTTTAAGTCTTTTTTTCCCATTTTTTATTTTTTTAAAATTATATGGATTCTTATTTTTATTTTCAGAATGAGGTATTTTTTGAAATATGCTACAAAAGTGTGAATGTAATTTTGTATTTTCACATATAAAACATGAAAAAATTTCCCACCATCATGATCAGTCAATGATTTGAATATTCTTTTATAATTTTTAAAATTTATTTTTAAAATAAAATGTTTTTTGTAATAATTGGGAAAAATTTATGTTTAAAAAAGAATATTTAAAAGTGAAAAGGATATTTCTCTCAAGAAATATTATGACTGATCATTAAAAATAATTTTTTATCCAAGAAGAAATATTGGATGTCAATTATGATTGACTATTGATATGATCCAATAATACCATTCTAAATACTTCTTTGGACGGTTAATTTTTATATTGATGAGATGTTTATGAATCCCATTTATATTCCATGGGTTATGCTGTACTGAGTTGATGAAATGTTAATGAAACATGTTATCTTTTCATTGGTTATGATGTTGTTAAATGATTAATGTTTTATGATATTGTACAACACATAAGTGTGATTTTAATTTTGTGATAGTGGTTACATTATAAACAATGATGGTGGTTACATTATAAAAAAGGAGTGTCATTACGTTATAACCAAGGATGTTCATTATGTAACAACTCAGGATAGTGATTATGTTATAACCAAGGATTATGGTTATGTTATAAACAAGTATGGTGGTCACTTTATATCAAGGTTGTGTGGGACCTATATCCCCCTCCAATGAATTGGGTAATGATTAATATCTCATGTGATAAGTAGGACTGAATCGGGGAGTGATCCTAGTTTAACAAGGGAATTTTTCCACTATAATAGTCATGTGAGTGAACCATGACTACTATGATAGTTTCTATAGTGAATCTAATCTATTATGAAAGTCTTGTGAGTGAACCTTGACCGCCACAATGGGTTGGGTAGGGAACAGATTCCACTATGATAGTCTTGGATATGTGCGTTTAAAATTGTGTAAATGATATTCAATTCTTATGTTTATGTAACAAACCAATTTTTTATTCTAATTTTTTTCTCTCATGGCTCATGTTCTTTGATTACATTACGATTCATTCATTATAAACTTTCATGATTTATTTCATGACTCAACAGTATGAAATTTTCACCCGAAATGTGACTTTATTTTGAAAAAATGGATTAAATATTTGGAATCATCATAATTTGTACTATCTAATAAGGTAAAATTAACTTGTGACCATAATTAATAGTGAAAATAGTAAAAAATAACAATCGAGTTTAAGGTAAGAATAGGTTTATTGGCGGTAAAACTCAAAATATAAGGAATAAAAATATCTAAAAACATGTTTAATTATTATTTAATTTTCATATATAGATATTATATTTTCTAATATTTGAAAATGGTTTATTTTGAATCCCTTTTTAATGAAAAAATTGTTAGTAGAATTATTTGTTTTTCAAAACAACCAATTATGTCCTCTCCCCCACATATAGACGATCACCCACTCTCCACTCACTAGAACACTCAAAAACACATTTTTTCATCCAATAGATGAATAAATAAATTCTATACATCCCTTCACTCTTCCTAGAATCCTTTGTTAGGTCAGAAATCCAATATTCGGAAGGATTTTGGTGAAAACCAAAATAAGTTGTTTGAAGAAGATATAATGTCCCTACCTGAGTGTTTTATATTATTTCTTCATCTACCTCCTTCAAATATTATTAAAAAATTGATATAATAACCTCAATATATTTAATATAATGATAAGTGATTACTTAATGGGAATGAATAAAATCCATATCCTCATCTCTCAAATGGGAAATAAAGCCGTTGATTATTTGTACGATAGACTACTGCTTTGCGAACCAACATAATGTGTTTTACATCACAAATATTCAAAGATATATATAATGATATATTTAATATGTATATATTATATTTATGATATAATTATACGTTTTTAATTTTAATATCATATATACCTTATTAATTTCTATTCCATAGATAATGGGATAACACCACTCGTGTGTACAACAAATCAATGCCACATGAAGCAATGTGATTCATTATTCCCTAATTGTATAAAAGGGAGGAAAACATGATAAATTTAATGAATATATGTGATATATTTTACATTTAATTAATTATATAAAGATTATATACAATCCACTTTTATACCCTTTCACCTATAAAAGGACTTATAACATCTCTCATGCGTACGTGTGCCTTACTGTCTCTATGAAGTGATGTGATTCAATCTCCATGTCCAAAATTAAAAATGATTCTAATGATGTATCTAATGAAAAAAATAATATTTATAAAATCAAAACTACTCTATAGATGATGTAACTATAACCTATATTCAAGATCAGTAACTTTTTTGAAGAAACATGTTTTATAAAACAAGGAAATTAACACCTGAAACAATAGTGATAATATATGATTATTAACAAATAGATAATATGATTTTATAAAAGTATCATATAGAATATTTTAAATAATAATATTATTCTAAAATAAGTTAATAACATGTTTAAAAAAACTATATATAAGGATAATGTGAACTTAACTAAAGGGAAACAAGTGTTAAGTGATTTCTTGACTCAATTTCCAATAATTGGTTTATATGTATACTTATTTATATTATGTCAAGATTATATGTGAAATAAAATCTTATTTCATTATAATCTTATTTAAACATTTATTTATGTGGGTTTCCATTTTTTACACAAAATAAGTTCCTTGATAATGTCTATCATCAACGATACAAACTTCGTAAATGTTTCATCTCCAACCATAATTCATTGATATCCATGTTATTTTACTCATCTAATATATAATTCCCCTTTACATTCTATAAAATTAATTATTAATATATCTTCATATTTTAAGTTAAAGTTAATATAATTCATTCATGGGGAGTCATGATTCAAATGTTACTAAAGCGGTAAGGGTTACTATTTCAATACCATTTCAATCGGTATTATTTATTATTTAATTTACATTTCTACAAATAATTTTATCATTAAATAATAAAACCATTCCATTTTATTTTCCTTTATTTACTCATGATGTTTTCATGTAATAATATTTTTTTCTCTTCTATACTTAAATTATTGAGAAAATGTTTTTGAGAAAATATGAGTTCACTTATCTCTTCGGTTGAAAATCCTTTTTCGTCCAAATCATTGGTTTATAAGTATTTTTTAAAATTGATTAACTATGATTAATTAATTACATATTTTACCATAATTTAATTTTTTTAAAAAAATTAATGGAATATTTCTACAATTTTCTAAACAAGGTTATTCTTTTATTTTCATACATAAATGTGAAGATAATCCTTATTTTTTAACATATTGGGACTAAACATAACTCTTTCACCATCATGATAAATCAATGTTTTAAATATTAATTTTTATGATTCAAAGGTTATTTTAAAAAATATTTAATTTTTGATAATGTATTAGATTTTAAATAAGTTTTTTCAAACTGAAAGGGCATTTTCTCAGTAAAATGTTGAAAGTTATATTTCCAAATCATTTTCATATAAGATGAAATACTTTGATGATACTCAATATGAAAAGTTTATTTTACTCAAGAAATTTTACAATATTTTTTGGTGTATTTTCATTATTGATAACAACCTTTGATGTTATGGATCGATTCCAAAGATTTTATATAAGTCTGTCATATATATGCCTAGTTTGTTCTCCTTTAGATTGATGGGATAATACTTGCCTTATTATAATTTCCCAAATTCCATAATTATGAAATATCCTTTGAATATGATATGAAGAAAGATTATGAAACTCATCTTCTGTAAGAACACGGACCTTGTTTCAGGTACCTTTTTCCTTTTTCTAGAGTTTTTGAGAAAAGAGGAGTTTTTAGAAAGTTTTTAAGTACACTCCATGCACTTCCTCGCCGCAGAAGGCCGTGTGTTGGCCGTTTCGTGGCCACACACACGGTTTTGTGGGTTATTTTGAGGCCTCCTTATGCGTGGTACAAAAATAGAATGTACATTCCGTGTACCTAAATAGTACATGCCGTGTAATTGTTTTTCATTTAACGCACCAGGGTCACATCTAAGCCCCACAAACATCTTCATCTAGGTCACCTTCGACTGAGAGAATCCCGTATGGCTGTGAATCTCCTCGGAGCCCCCGAGCCTCCATATATACTCCAAATTGACCACCATCGATTGTGTTGGAACTACAACGGTACGCTCTATCTTCTTTTAGAGCATCGTTTTCCAATTCCTCCTCTTTTTGAAGTTATCTTGGGTTGAATGTTTTGTGTGTTTTCATTGATCTATTATGTTTGAAGGAGATTCAAGCCTTGTGGTTCAATTATATTGATCTCCTAGAATCAAGGTAGGTGGTTTGTGCCTTTCCATTCGATGTCTTTGAGTTTTATGTACAATTTCCACCAATAAACATGAATAGGGTATTTAATGTTTACTGTTTTTCCCCTATTGTTTCATGACTTTCTTGTATGCTTGTGTAGAGGTAATTCGGCTATTTAGGAGGATATTTTTATGCTTGGATGCTTTTACCATGCCTTTTTTATGTTTATTATATTTTGGACTTTGGCCATTATACCTGTCTTCCATACCTTGTGATCGTAGGATAGAGTGATGTTCCCTGACATGCTTTTTATGTTGTAGTCTAGTTAGCCAAGTAGCTATGTAGGTTTAATTTGGCCTTATAGAGTTAATATGAACTGACTGGCCTGAGGCTATGAGATCATGGTTGTATAGACTATAAGGGGATAGACCGAGTGGGCTTCCTCAGAGAGTCTTAGACATTATAGACTATAGGGGATAGACCAAGTGAACTTCCTAGAGAGTATTGGATATTATAGACTACAGGAGGATGGACTGAGTGAGCTTCCTCAGAGAGTCTTGAGCTTTATAGACTATACGGGGGTAGAACGAGTGAGCTTCCTCAGATAGTATGTTTTGTCGAATCTCCTTAAACTATTCTAGGATATAGGAGTAATTTAACGAGTGAGCTTCCTCAGAGAGTCTGTGATAGACCTGAGGATATAAGAGGAATTGAATGAGTGAGCTTCCTCAGATGGTCTATAGACCATGGGTCTATAAGGGGATTACACCACGCGATCTTCCATAGAGAGTCCCTAACTACCCTAGACTATAATGGGAATTGATCGAGTGTGGTTCCTCAAAGAGTCTTATAATTTCATATGACAAACCAGAGGGGTTAGGCTGGGTGTACTTCCCAGAGGGTTGTTGGTACTTCTTGGATATGATCAGATGGGATGTCTTTGATTACATCCCAAAGGGGTTCCTATTTATGGTTCCCTTTTTTCTTCACTGCTGCTTGTTGATATGTGGATTGGTTAATGTGGTGAATCATTCTATATATTGTTTACTTTTCATGCTTGTTGTACTATTACCTACCTCTGCTCACTCACTATTAGGCACAGATCATCAGGTGGTTTCCTATTGGGATTTAGTCTCACACCATATTTAGGTCATGCTTTCGGGCCCAAACAGATTATATTACTGCGGGTATAGATACGGGAAAGCTCCCTTCGACTTTAGGCACTTGATTGCATTGGAGCAATAGAGCATGGGACGAACTTAAGGCTTGCGATGTAGAGGAGTATAACTTTTTTTACCTTTATTTTGTAATTTGATTTTCACTATTGTATTTATAGCATTGTGACTTGTTTAGATGATTTTCTAGACATATGTATCATGTATGATTTCATATATGTATTTTTTCTTCAGTTGTTTATTGTTTTAGTCTTTCGTTGTTTACTGTTGTTGGATATTTACTGCTTCTACTATCGTATGATTTGTTTACTTCCACTGTGTACTCTTCCAATGAGGGCATAGTTTCCCAACTGTCACACCCAACTCCCTCGCTGCAAGTTAGCAGCCTATGGAATTCTGGGAAATGCACTTGAGGCCATGTGACCAACCCGGTATAGAGTGCCTCTGGGTGGCTTTCGGAATCGAGAACATACAAAGTGGTATTAGAGGAGTCCTTTTCTCTTGAATTACTATTTGGAGCCTATATCCAGGGATATGATAGAATGGGTAATTTTTAATAAGCCGTTCCTGGGAGTAGCTAACCCATGTACAGAAAAAAGCCAATCTTCCTCATTTATTGCAATTTCTTCAGGTTTTTCACGTTTACTGTTGATCTAATTTTTACATAGGGGTGACTCACATGTTTTTTTGTTACTAATGATATTATTGGGGTTCTATTTTTGTCACAAGCTAATTAGATGAGGGTTTTCCATCTCATACATCATATAGACACTTTCTATAAATCACATGTCATGCATTTTTTCCAAGCCATTTAGGGTGTATTAACGATTGCATGTTGTTGTGATAAATGTTGTGTAGAATATGACTGCTGTTGTGATATATGTTTAATATAATACCTGCTTTCAATAGGTATTTCTATATATGAGGTCCTGTTTGAATGAATGCCGAATTTTGATTCTTAAGGTATTATGGTCCCTCATGAATCGGAGCTTGTTGGATCATTGACTTGTTTCATGTGAATATGATATGTAGGAGATTCCAAAATTTGATTCAAAGGGATTATGGGCCATCATAGATCGGAATTTGGCACCTTCATTCTTGTGTTTCTGTGTTTTCTAGGCTCTAATGTAGTTTCTGAGCAACTCCCTGGAAAAACCCATAATACACGGTGTGTACTTTATTAATACACGTCGTGTAGTTTTTAAACCATGTCACTGACTGTGTGGGCAGAAACATGGGGTTGTGAAAAATCTTCAGGAACACGCCGTGTATGGTACGTACACGCCATGTTGTGGTGACCATGTAGCCGGTCATGTAACTAAAAACATGGGTTGTTAAAACCTTGTCTAGTACACATTGTGTCCATCGTGAACATGTTGTACAATCAAGGATTATGAGGACCATGTGGGTTAGACATATAAGGAGGCTCGGGTAGTGGAATAGAGTTCAGGTACACACCGTGTGTACAGAAAACACAACGTTTGGTTGGGGTGTTACATGACCAGTTGTGGCAGAAGTACATGCCCATGTGAATGGATTAAAAGAACACACCGTGTAGTGTTTATACACATCATGTAGTCATGTTTTATAAAACGCGAAGTCTTTATTTCTCATATCCCCTTCTTGTACTCTTGTGTTCTCAGTCTTTGATACTCTGAATCTAAGGTGTGCATTTGACCTTTTAGAGTTATGCCACCGAGATGTCCTTCGGTTGTACGTCAGCTGCTGGATAGTGATCAGACACTAGGTATGGCCGATCAGGGACCTCTTATAGATCCTCCTTCGATGCCTGTCTTGGAACCAGCAGTTATACTAGTTGCAGGCACTGATGCGCAGTTTAAGGAAGACTTTCTGTAGAGACCCTAAGCATAATCTACATGGAAATTACATTACTTTTTCGGAATACTTAGTACATAACAAAAACGCACACACACAAGGACTGTAATAGTTTAGTGTCTTTGGATACTCGGACGTAATCTTCTAATCATGGTGAAAGATCTTCAACATCTCCCATAAATATCAACCCTTTTTTTTCTTACCTAAAACCTTTCTTTATATCCTGGGGAAAATAAAACATAAAAGGGTGAGATCAAATGCTCAGTATGGGTAAACAAAAGAAATATCAATCACATCATATTCATAATAACATATCTTTTTGAAATCTTAACCTGCGAAAGTGATCATAATTTCATAACATGGGATAAATCATAGTAGTGAAATGTAATCCCAATAATCATAACTTAAAACATGAAACTTTGTGGCATACACACATAATCATAGAGAATCATTTCTTATTAGTCAAGAATTATTTCCAAGACAATCTTAGTGGACAAAGTCCCTTTCTGAACCGAGTTCACTCCTCGTTTCAGTCCTGTTTCACTGAACCGGTATAACCTACCATTCCAGCCATGTCTATCTCATGAGATATAAAATCATTACCCAATGCATTGGAGAGAGATATAGGTCCCACCCATCTCATAATGATACCATTCTTATGTGTGCCCCAAAATCAGAAATCATACATCATTTAATAACCAATGTAATAAAAATGGGATTCTTAAACAACATGACATCATAAAACAATTCATATAAGATAAATGAATTCATAAAAATAATTCCATCACAACATAATAAAATAAATGTAATAATAGAGATATAAACAAAACCGTTTATTATCTTAGATGGAAAATAATTTTGATAAAACACTTGAACTCCATTCTTGAGGAAAATATCCTTTCTACCTTAAAAACATTTTTCCTTTCTTAACATGTCATACAATTTTAAACTAAAAGAAGTTGATTAAAAATAAACTTGAAAACTTGTAAATGATGCTTCTCGGAAGTAATGTTTTAAAAATCCATTCATGCCATATAAGTTAAACAAACATTCTTCTCGTACTTTTGTCGGAAGAGTCAAAAAGTACCTCGTACGAAAAACGAAAAAAGATTCCTTTCATATATTTTACTAAAAACTCAAAGAAGGGTAAAATTGGATTTAAAAAATTGTAGGTGGATGGAAATAATATTAAATATTGAGGAAACATGGATGTGGATGATAAAATACACCCCAGTAAATATCAAAGTATAAACAATCTCGGATAAAAGTGAGATTGTGATATTTCCCTTACTATAGGTCTGATTTGCTTCGTAAGTGTCCGAACCTCCTGTATAATGATTTAAATAATGTTATTGACTTAATACAGAATCATACTTATTTTTATGATATCATATATGGTCATATTCTTATCTTCTTATTGGTAATATTTCATTATTACTTGTTATTCTGGTGTTTATTACTTTTTGTTCTTATGCATGTTTTATCGAAACAATTTATATTTTTCTTTTTAGGTTATAGACACCTAATTTACAGAATTGTATTAGGGTAATATATATCATATTAATTCATTAAATTCATTTATATAATCATTATTCAATGAAGATCATGTAGAATGAGTCGCATCACATCGTGGAGACGGTATTCGGTACGTACGCACAAGCGATGATATCATTCCCATGATTGTGGAATTGTATTGGAGTATATATATACTATTTCAGAATCAATATCACTTTACAATAATCATATATAGTCATTTTTTACACCATTATACCCATCCAAGTAAGGTGGTGGTGGAAAATAGATTACACCACGGCGTGGAGACGATATTCCGTACGTACGCACGTGCGGTGATTTCGTTTTCCGTAGGATGGATAGATGGTAAAATAGGGGTTTTTAATACTTATAATAACATATCCTTATATGAGTTATAATGATGTTATTACTTCATAATGAAACAACCTAAGAATAAGAAGTGTAAGAAGAAATAAAGGTGAAAGAATCAGTAACGGACATTACCTCTTCTTTGAAGCGGCTCTTTGATACCTCCTCTTAGGGAACTAAAATTGGTCTTTGAAGAAGACCAGGTCCTCTAAGATGTCTCTAGGGAAGTGGATAGAATAAATTGGTAGGGGTTGTCCGAGCTTGAAGGCTCAATGTGGTGTGAGGAAGAGAGGGAGGTAGTGCCCTTTTATAAGGGAGGAGAGGGGCACCTTTGAAATAACTAAAAATATTATTTTATTATAAAGTCACATTCGGTTTTTAATAGCTCCAAATTGAGTTATTTAGAAGATAAGGTTGGGATGGGTCGAAATCCTGTCATCCAATAGAATTTTGACATGTTAAGTTTACTATTTTAACCTTATCATTTAGTTTTATCTTTAAGTTAGATAATTTTACTTTTACCGTGTCTTTTTGTGTTCTTAAACTATAAGGTAAATAAACATAATATAACAAGCCAAACGAAACCCAAGTTTTTTATTATTAATATATATAACCATATCTAAGTCATTTGGCGGAAACTTAGATTTTTAAGAATATATTAACAATTAATAATATAATATTTATTTTAAAAACTATTTTATGTCAATTTTGACACTATTTGGTAATTGATTTTTTTAAAAATCATAACAGAATGATTAGTTCGGAAAAAATAATAAACTCAATAAAAAGAATTTATTTTAACCTATAAAATTAGTTTAATTCATTAAAAGTCTCAAATTACATTTATTTGGGTATTTATAACATCAATTATGTCAATATTTCATTAATAAGATAATTACTACATCATCGTTGTGTCATAAATAAATTAAATTATTTAATGTCTAAAAATTACAAATAAAATATCATTATTTAGGAAATATTTTTATCTTTATAATGAATATTTATAGTCTAATTTATCTTATTTATAACCATATATTAAAATGATTTACTTATTAATCTTTGATTTTAACTATTTTAATCCTTCTTTAAATAAATTAATAATAAATGTCCTAATATAATCCAAGTGGGCTTAAATGGTCATATTTTATTCCTAATATTGTTTTTGGTCGAATTACACTTATCCAATAGAATATTTACATGTGTTAGGGTAATAATAATATCATTTTTACCCTTAATTACCCTATTTACTTTTAACCGTGGTAAAAAAATGTAAAAAGTTACTCTTCACAAAAAATTATTTTCATCCCATTATACCACATTATAGTCCTTGATATTAACCGTGTCTCTCGGATTTTCGAAATTCCACTCACAGAAGCGATAAAATTAAGTTTTATGAAAAAATCAGTTTTTTAACTACCACTTAGTGGTTTCACTATTCATGAAAAAATGAAAGTTTCCAGAAAAATACAAAAAATTAGGCCTAAGATATATTTGATATTATGAATTAAAAAATGATTTCTATTTTACCAAATTCAAAACATATCAGTTACATTAATTAATTTAAAAATTAATTCCCATCGTCAAAACAAATAGCGTGGTTTTAAGAGATAATAACTGTCAAAAGATTGACACTTGTTTATGTCTGGTTTAGATGTGAAATTACATCCAATGAACAACATTGTATTAAATTGTAAAAATATATTCTAAATATACTTTAAAATCACTCAAATTAATAATTTATCACTATTAATTATTTTGATTAAAAAAGATGTTTTTCAAATAAATTTAGTAATTTTCAATATTAATCAGAATATGAAAGTAATCTGAAAAGTACAAAAATTTCACTCTAAGCTAATTTCGATTTTCCGAATCCAAAAATGAAGTCCATTTTGAGAGATAAAATTTCTAAAATTTTAAAAGGTGGTTATTACTATTCATAACAGCTAGTTTTAATAATATTTTAATAGCATATCGTTGTTTAGTGAAACTCGGTATTGCGTACTACACACGCTATCGAGGAAGGTCGTGATTGCGTGTAATGCAAGGAAAGTCAATGATACATGTTGTGCAAGATCCTTTTGGTGTAGTGTACAACACAAGACATTAATGAAATTAAAAGGAATATTTTTCATAAAATCTCGGGGTGTTACATTCTACCCCCCTTAAAATGAATTTCTCCCTCGAAATTCGTCGGGGTTATAAATGGTTTAATACTCGAATGTTTCTTTAATAGAAACCCACATCGTAAAAAGGAATACCAAAACTAATCTTTAAAAACAAAAGTATGAAACGTAACGGTCACCCAAATAAACTAATCACTTGGTTTCCACATAGGTGAAAATATGGATATAGAAGAGAAATCTAACCATCATGTTCTGATGGAGAGTGGTAGAGAACATGGCTTTGGAAAAACCAACAATCACAATGAAATAAATTTGTGATGATCTAAGGTACCATCTAATTCATCAGATATAAGAGCACTAGGACAACATTTTTGGTTTTCAAGATCATTTCCCTAAAGTTGATGAAATTGGAATTAGAAGAAATACTTTCTTTATTTTGATATAGTCTCACCGTTGGTCGTTATTTGGACAATTTCCACTTCATCTATTAATGAAATGAAGTTGAATTTGTCATTCGTGATGTGTTAGAAGATCATGTGATAGAATGATGAGTCATTCCATCTGTCTCAAACAAAAGGTTAGAAAAGTTATTAAAAAATACAGAAGTCTATCTATAGTGAGATTGATCATATATGGTTCCTAAAATGGACTTATACTTCATATATCATACTGCTTAATATAATAAAACTAGTTTCTACTAAACAGGGACTTCATGTAGGCCAGTGGTATGCAATAAAGGCCAGTCGCACTTCGGGGGTTCGATTACCACATCCTTGTCTGACGCGATGGGCTGTCCCTCGTCCTGCAGGTTGTCCTTTTTCTAAAACTACATTACTATAACATCCCATAAATAATATAGAAAAAACTTCTATCCTTAAACAATACTAACTTATTTCCAACATAATCATTTCCAATCATTAGGCTTATCCAAAATACTGCTGTCCAATCTCATATTATAGTTAAAATGATTACCAAAGAGTTCATGTAACAAGCATGTTAATACCATCGTTGATCCCCGTATATCCTGAGATATGTCTTATTGGTCACATTCCAAACATTCGAAGGCCTTAATCATGTATTCTCTTAAAAATTGAATACCCATTGAATCTTAGTGAAAACATGAGTGCTGTCAAAACTTTACTCTTTTCACATACCAAAACCTCAAACCATGATATAACTATTTCCTTATATCAGTCATGAGCTCATGAATACTGTCAAACATTTCATTTTCTCATTTTCCCTTCATTATGCGCATATCATATTTTTTCCAATAATATCTCAATCACTTTCCATGGTTACCGGTACCATAAAATTATTGAAAACGACAATAGACCAATACATAAATATTCCAATATTCCATGATACTATATACAACATTATTGTGGAATCCCATTACGTAAACACTTAATCATTCCACCACATCGTTTTCATATTCAACATCGCCAATAGTGATCGCATGTGACTTCCCTTTGTCCTTTAACTTAAGTGGTTTCTCATGTTGATCATCACTAACCCTTGGATTAGGGCATTTATTAGTATAATGCCCCATTTCCTTGCACTTGAAGCATTGAAGTGTAGTAGGTTCATTCTGTGTATCCCTTCCATTGTTTGCATCATTAGACATATTCTTCCCATCATTGTGGCATTCAAATTCCCTATGACCTTCCTTTCACCATTTGAAACATTTACTTGTCCCTTTAAGACAATATTTACCATGCTTCTTCCCACACTTTGAGCAAAAGGAAACATTCATCTTCTTTTCACCATTATTCTGAGATTTCTCCTTGAACTCCATCTTTTGTTTCTTGTCAAAACTATGAGATGGATAAGTAACACCAACTTCCATTTCTACCTTGATAGCACAACACACAATTTCTTCATAGCTACTGAATTATCTTATAGATAACGCTCTTCGAAGATTTTGTTTTAAGCCACTGAAAAATCGATCAACTTTACTTTCAGGTTGGATGATAAAGCCAGATGCATACCTTGCAAGCCATGTAAAATTTGCTTCGTATATACCAACAGATTCATCATCCTTTTTCTTTAGTTCAAGAAACTCCTTCTCCATCTTTGTTTGAAGAATACGAGGGAAGTACTTATTGAAAAATAAGTTCTTGAACTCGTCCCATTCCATGGACTCAATTTCATCTCTTGGCCTCATATTCTTGATAAGATTCCCCCATTGATCAGCTTCACCTTCCAAACGATATAATGCTAAGATGACTTTATCATGTTCAGAACATTGAAGAACTGAAAATATCTTTTCAGTGGTACTGATCCATTGTTCAGCAACAAGTGGATCCGAAGACCCACTGAAAGAAGGTGGACGTTGCCTCATGAATGACTCAATAGAATATTGTTCCCTTCTCTGCTCATTTGGATGTCCAGAATGATTCATAGCTTGTGTAAGTATAGCAATAAGATTTTTCACTCCATCTCCCATTACATTTGTTTGTTCATGAGGACAATCATTTCATTGTCCATTGCATTGATCAACACGGTTCTTTCGGGTCCCAGCCATCGTCTAAAACCCAAAAAGAATAGTGTGAGAGGAAAAAATCATGCTATGGAAAAAAACATAATAAAGGGGGAGTACCTTCAATATCTAACATCTTAGGTTTAATTCTATGATCGTTACCATAATTCTAGGACTATATCATATACGTATACTTATCCTTAGGGACATCCCTAGGCATACCTTAGAAATATCTCTAGGGATCTCACTAGCGTTTTCGCATCCTAGTTTCCAAAGGTTGACTAAACCTTTCCCCTGATACCAACTGTAGAGACTCTAAGCATAACGTACATGGACATTACATTACATTTGCGGAATACTTAGTACATAACAAAAAAACACACACACAAGGACCGTAATAGTTTAGTGTCTTTGGAAACTCTGAACGTAATCTTCTAATCATGGTAAAAGATCTTCAACATCTCCCATAAATATCTTCCTTTTTTTTCTTACCTAAAACCTTTATTTATATCCTGGGGAAAATAAAACATAATAGGGTGAGCTCAAATGATCATTATGGGTAAACAAAAGAAATATCAATCACATCATATTCATTAGAACATATCTTTTGGAAATCTTAACCTGCAAATGAGATCATAATTTCATAACATGGGATAAATCATAGTAGTGAAATGTAATCCCAATAATCATAACATAAAACATGAAACTTTGTGGAATACACATATAATCAAATAGAATCATTTATTATTAGTCAAGACTTATTTCCAAGACTATCTTAGTGGACAAAGTCCCTTTCTGAACCGAGTTCACTCCTCGTTTCAGTCCTATTTCACTGAACCGGTATAACCTACCATTCCAGCCATGTCTATCTCATGATATATAAAATCATTACCCAATTCATTGGAGGGAGATATATGTCCCACCCATATCATAATGATACCATTCTTATGTGTGCCCCAAAATCATAAATCATACATCATTGCATAACCCATGTAATAAAAAAGGGATTCTTAAACAACATGACATCATAAAACAATTCATATAAGATAAAGGAATTTATAAAAATAATTCGATCACAACATAATAAAATCAATGTAAAAATAGTGATAGAAACATAACCTTTTATTATCTTAGATAGAAAATAATTTTGATAAAACAGTTGAACTCCATTCTTGAGGAAAATATCCTTTCTACCTTAAATAAATTTTTACTTTTTTAACATGCCATTCAATTTTAAACTAAAAGAAGTTGATTAAGAATAAACTTGAAAACTTGTAAATGAAGCTTCTTGGAAGTAATGTTTCAAAAATCCATTCATGCAATATAATTTAAAAAACATTCTTCTCGTACTTTTGTCGGAAAAGTCAAAAAGTACCTCGTACGAAAAACGACAAAAGATTCCTTTCATATATTTTACTAAAAACTCACCGAAGGGTAAAATTGGATTTAAAAAATTGTAGGTGGATGGAGATAATTTTACATATTGAGGAAACATGGATGTGGATGATAAAATAAACCCTAGTAAATATCAAAGTATAAATAATCTCGGATAAAAATGAGATTGTGATATTTCCCTTACATTAGGTCCGATTTGCTTCGTAAGTGTCCGAACCTCCTGTATAATAATTTAAATAATGTTATTTACTTATTCCAGAATCATACTTATTTTTATGATATCATATATGTTCATATTATTAGCTACTTATTGGTAATATTTCATTATTACTTGTTATTCAGGTGTTTATTACTTTTTGTTCTTATGCGTGTTTTGTCAAAAAAATTAATATTTTTCTTTTTAGGTTCTAGATTCCTCATTTCCAGAATGGTATTAGGGTAATATATATCATATTAATTCATTAAATTCATTTATATAATCATTATTCAATGAAGATCATGTAGAACGAGTCGCATCACATCGTGGAGACGGTATTCCGTACGTAGGCACGAGCGATGATATCGATCCCATGATTGTGGAATTGCATTTGAGTATATATATACTATTTCAGAATCAATAACACTTTACAATAATCATATATAGTCATTATTTACACCATTATACCCATCCAGGTATGGTGGTGGTGGAGAATAGATTACACCACGGCGTGGAGACAGTATTCCGTACGTACGCACGCGCGGTGATTTCATTTTCCGTAGGATGGATAGATGGTAAAATAGGGTGTTTAATAATTATAATAACATATAATTATATTAGTGATACTGATGTTATTACTTCATAATGAAAAAACCTAAGAAGAATAAGTGGAAGAAGAAATAAAGGTGAAAGAATCGGTAACGGACATTACCTCTTCTTTGAAGCGCCTCTTTGATACCTCCTCTTAGGGCACTAAAATTGGTCTTTGAAGAAGACCAGGACCTCTAGGATGTCTCTAGGGAAGTGGAGAGAAGAAATTGGCAGGGGTTGGCCAAGCTTGAAGGCTCAATGTGGTGTGAGGAAGAGAGGGAGAAAGTGCACTTTTATAACGGAGGAGAGGGGAACCTTTGGAATAACAAAAAATATTATTTTATTATAATGTCAAATTCGGGTTTTAATAGCTCCAAATTAAGTTATTTAGAAGGTAAGGTGGGGATGGGTCGAAATCCTATCATCCAATTGAATTTTGACATGTTTAGTTTACTATTTTAACCTTTTCATTTAGTTTTAACTTTAAGTTAGATAATTTTACTTTTACCGTGTTTTTTTGTGTTCTTACACTATAAGTTAATAAACATACTATAACAAGGTAAAAGAACCCCAAGTTGTTTATTATTAATATATATAACCGTATCTAAGTCATTTGGACGAACCTTAGATTTTTAGGAATATAATAACAATTAATAATATAATATTTGTTTTAAAAACTATTTTATGTCAATTTTGACACTATTTGGTAATTGATTTTTGTAAAAATCATAATAGAATGATTAGTTCAAAACAAAGTTAATAAAATCAATACTAACATGTCATATTAACCTAGAAAAGTAGTTTAATGCATAAAAAGTCTCAAATTACATTTACTTGGGTATTTATAATATCAATTATGTCAATATTTCATTAATAAGATAATTTATGCATCATCATTGTGTCATAAATAAATTAAATTATTTAATGTCTAAAAATTACAAATAAAATATAATTATGTAGGAAAGCCTTTTATCTTTCTAATGAATATTTATAGTAGAATTTATCTTATTTATAACCCTATATTAAAATTATTTACTTATTAAACTTTGATTTTAACTATTTTAACCCTTCTTTAAATAAATTAAGAATAAATGTCCTAATCTAATCCAAGTGGGATTAAATGGTCATATTTTATTCCTAAGGTTTTTTTTGGTCGAATTACACTGATCCAATAGAATTTGGACATGTGTTAGGGTAATAATAATATCATTTTTGCGATTAATTACCCTATTTACTTTTAACCGTGGTAAAAAAAAAGTAAAAAGTTACTATTCACCAAAAATTATTTTTATCTCATTGAACCACATTTTAGTCCTCGATATTAACCGTGTCTCACGGATTTTAGAAATTCCACTCACAGAAGTGGTAAAATTATGTTTTATGAAAAAATCAGTTTTTTAACTACCACTTAGTGGTTTCACTATTCATCAAAAAATGATTGTTTCCAGAAAAATACAAAAAATTAGGCCTAAGCTATATTTGATATTATGAATTCAAAAATGATTTCTATTTTACCAAATTCAAAACATATCAGTTACATTAATTAATTTAAAAATTAATTCCCGTTGTCAAAACAAATAGCGTGTTTTTAAGAGATAATAACTATCAAAAGATTGACACTTGTTCATGTCTGGTTTAAATGTGAAATTACATCCAATGACCAAAATTTTATTAAATTGTAAAAATATATTCTAAATATACTTTAAAACAACTCAAATTAATAATTTATCACTATTAATTATTTTGATTAAAAAAGTTGTTTTTAATTTAAATTTAGTAATTTTCACTATTCATCAGAATATGAAAGTTATTTGAAAAGTACCAAAATTTCACCCTAAGCTAATTTCGATATTCTGAATCCAAAAATGAAGTCCATTTTGAGAGATAAAATTTCTAAAATTTTAAAAGGTGGTTATTACTATTCATAACGGCTAGTTTTAATAAAATTTTAATAGCATATCGTTGTTTAGTGATACTCGGTATTGCGTACTACACACGCTATCGAGGAAGGTCGTGATTGCGTGTAATGAAAGGCAAGTCAACGATGAATGTTGTGCAATCTGATTTTGGTGTAGCGTACAACACAAGACATTAATGAAATTAAAAAGAATATTTTTCATAAAATCTCGGGGTGTTACATTCTACCCCCCTTAAAATGAATTTCGCCCTTGAAATTCGTCGGGGTTATAAATGGTTTACTACTCAAATGTTTCTTTAATAGAAACCCACATCGTAAAAAGGAATACCAAAACTAATCTTTAAAAACAAAAGTATGAAACGTAACGGTTACCCAAATAAACTAATCATTAGGTTTCCACATAGGTGAAAATATGGATATGGAAGAGAAATCTAACCTTCATGTTCTGATGGAGAGTGGTAGAGAACATGGCTATGGAAAAGCCATCAATCACAAAGCCAAAAATTTGTGATGATCTATGGTACCATCTAATTTATCAGATATAAGAGCACTAGGACAACATTTTTGGTTTTCAAGATCATTTCCCTAAAGTTGATGAAATTGGAATTAGAAGAAATACTTTCTTTATTTTGGTATAGTCTCACCGTTGGTCGTTCTTTTGACAAGTTCCACTTCATCTTTTAAAGAAATGAAGTTGAATTTGTCATTCGTGATGTGTTGGCAGATCATGTTATAGAATGATGGGTCATTCCATCTGTCTCAATCAAAAGTTTAGAAAAGTTATTAAAAAATACATAAGTCCATCTATAGTGAGATTAATCATATATGGTTCCTAAAATGGACTTATAATTCATATATCATACTGCTTAATATAATAAAACTAGTTTCTACTAAACAGGGACTTCCTGTAGGACAGTGGTAGGCGATAAAGGCCAGTCGCACTTCGGTTGTGGGTTCGATTACCATAGCCTTGTCCGACGTGATGGGTTGTCGCTCATCCTGCAGGTTGTCCTTTTTCTAAAACTACATTACTATAACATCCCATAAATAATATCGAAAAAAGTTCTATCCTTAAACAATACTAACTTATGTCCAACATAATCATTTCCAATCTTTAGGCTTATCTAAAATAATGCTATCCAATCTCATATTATAGTGAAAATGATTACCAAAGAGTTCATATAACAGGCATGTTAATACCATTGTTGATCCCCGTATATCCTGAGATATGACTTGTTGGTCACATTCCAAACATTCGAAGGCCTTAATCATGTATTCTCTTGAAAAATGAAAACCCATTGAATCTTAGTAAACACATGAGTGCTTTCAAAAGTTAACTCTTTTCACATACCAAAACCTCAAACCATGATATAACTATTTCCATATATCAGTCATGAGCTCATGAATACTAACAAACATTTAATTTTCTCGTTTTCCCTTCATTATGTGCATATCATCTTTTTTCCAATAATATCTCAATCATTTTCCATGGTTACCAGTACCATAAAATTATTGAAAACCACAATAGACCAATACATAAATATTCCAATATTCCACGATACTATATACAACATTATTTTGGAATCCCATTACATAAACACTTAATCATTCCACCACATCGTTTTCATATTCAACATCGCGAATAGTGATCACATGTGACTTCCCTTTGTCCTTTGCATTAAGTGGTTTCTCATGTCGATCATCACTAACCCATGGATTAGGGAATTTATTAGCAAAATGCCCCATTTCCTTGCACTTGAAGCATTGAAGTATAGTAGGTTCATTCTGTGTATCCCTTCCTTTGTTTGCATCATTAGACATCTTCTTCCCATAATTGC
This sequence comes from Viscum album, assembly GCA_963277665.1. Classification (NCBI taxonomy): domain Eukaryota; kingdom Viridiplantae; phylum Streptophyta; class Magnoliopsida; order Santalales; family Viscaceae; genus Viscum; species Viscum album. Next base: position 1,153,113,312 of record OY728155.1, on the reverse strand, counting down.
GACATTCAAATTCCCTATGACCTTCCTTTCCACATTTGAAACATTTACTTTTCCCTTTAAGACAATCTCCACCATGCTTCTTTCCACACTTTGAGCATAAGGAAACATTCATATTCTTTTCACCGTTATTCTAAGATTTCTCCTTGAACTCCATCTTTCGTTTCTTGTCAAAACTATGAGATGGATAATTAACACCAACTTATATTTATACCTTGACGGCACAACCCACAATTTCTTCATAGCTACTAAAGTCTCTTATAGCTAATGCCCTTCCAAGATTTGGTTTTAAGCCACTGAAGAATCGATCAACTTTACTTTCAGTTTGGATGATAATGCCAGATGCACACCTTGCAAGCCTTGTAAAATTCTCTTCGTATATACCAACAGATTCATCATCATTTTTCTTTAGTTAAAGAAACTCCTTCTCCATCTTTTTTCTAAGAATATGAGGGATGTACTTATTGAAAAATAAGTTCTTGAACTCGTCCCATTCCATGGACTCAATTTCATCTCTTGGCCTCGTATTCTTGATAAGATTCCCCCATTGATCAGATTCACCTTCCAAACGATATACTGCTAAGATGACTTTATCATGTTCAAAACATTGAAGAACATAAAATATCTTTTCAGTGGTACTGATCCATTGTTTAGAAACAAGTGGATCAAAAGACCCACTGAAAGAAGGTGGATGTTGCCTCATGAAGGACTCAATAGAATATTGTTCCCTTCTCTGCTCATTTGGATGTCTAGAATGATTCATAGCTTGTGTAAGTATAGAAATAAGATTTTTCACTCCATCTCCCATAACATTTGTTTGTTCAGTAGGACAATCATTGCATTGTCCATTGCATTGATCAACACGGTTCCTTCGGGTTCCAGCCATCGTCTAAAACCCAAAAAGAATAGAGTGAGAGGCAAAAATCATGCTAGGGAAAACAACATACTAAAGGGGGAGTACCTTCAATATATAACATCTTAGGTTTAATTCTAAGATCGTTACCGTAATTCTAGGACTATATCCTATACGTATACTTATCCTTAGGGACATCTCTAGACATACCTTAGAAATATCTCTAGGGATCTCACTAGGGTTTTCACATCCTAGTTTCCAAAGGTTGACTAAACATTTCCTATGATACCAACTGTAGAGACCCTAAGCTTAACATACATGGACATTACATTAATTTTGCAGAATACTTAGTACATAACAAAAAAACACACACAAGGACCGTAATAGTTTAGTGTGTTTGGAAACTCGGAACGTAATCTTCTAATCATGGTGAAAGATCTTCAACATCTCCCATAATTATCTTCCCTTTTTTTCTTACCTAAAACCATTCATTATATCCTGGGGAAAAGAAAACATAAAAGGGTGAGCTCAAATTATCAGTATGGTTAAACAAAAGAAATATCAATCACATCATATTCATAAGAACATATCTTTTGGAAATCTTAACCGGCAAAAGAGATCATAATTTCATAACATGGGATAAATTTTAGTAGTGAAATGTAATCCCAATAATCATAACATAAAACATAAAACTTTTTGTCATACACACATAATCATAGAGAATCATTTCTTATTAGTCAAGACTTATTGCTAAGACTATCTTAGTGGACAAAGTCCCTTTCTGAACCGAGTTCACTCCTCGTTTCAGTCCTGTTTCACTAAACTGGTATAACCTAAAATTCCATCCATGTCTATCTCATTAGATATAAAATAATTACCCAATTCATTGGATGGAAATATAGGTCCACACATCTCATAATGATACCATTCTTATGTGTGCCCCAAAATCATAAATCATACATCATTGCATAACCCATGTAATAAAAATGGGATTCTTAAACAACATGACATCATAAAAAAATTCATATAAGATAGAGGAATTCATAAAAATAATTCCATCACAACATAATAAAATCAATGTAATAATATGGATATAAAAAGAAACCTTTATTATCTTAGATGGAAAATAATTTTTATAAAACACTTGAACTCCATTCTTGAAGAAAAATATCCTTTCTACCTTAAAAACATTTTTCCTTTCTTAACATGTCATACAATTTTAAACTAAAAGAAGTTGATTAAAAATAAACATGAAAACTTGTAAATGAAGCTTCTTGGAAATAATGTTTTAAGAATCCATTCATTCCATATAAGTTAAAAAAACATTCTTCTCGTACTTTTGTCGGAAAAGTCAAAAAGTACCTCGTACGAAAAACGAAAAAATATATCATATATTTTACTAAAAAATCACCGAAGGGTAAAATTGGATTTAAACAATTGTAGGTGGATGGAAATTATATTACATATTGAGGAAACCTGGATGTGGATGATAAAATACACCCCAGAAAATATCAAAGTATAAACAATTTCGGATAAAAATGAGATTGTGATATTTCCCTTACCTTAGGTCCGATTTGCTTCGTAAGTGTCCGAACCTCCTGTATAATGATTTAAATAATGTTATTGACTTATTCCATAATCATACTTATTTTTATGATATCATATATGGTCATATTCCTAGCTTCTTATTGGTAATATTTCATTATTACTTGTTATTCGGGTGTTTATTACTTTTTGTTCTTATGCGTGTTTTCTCGAAAAAATTTATATTTTTCTTTTTAGGTTATAGATACCTCATTTCCATAATGGTATTAGGGTAATATATATCATATTAATTCATTATATTCATTTATATTATCATTTTTCAATGAAGATCATGTAGAACGAGTCGCATCACATCGTGGAGACGGTATTCCGTACGTACGCACGAGCGATGATATCATTCCCATGATTGTGGAATTGTATTGGAGTATATATATACTATTTCAGAATCAATATAACTTTAAAATAATAACATATAGTAGTTATTTACACCATTATACCCATCCATGTAAGGTGGTGGTGGAAAATAGATTACACCACAGCGTGGAGACGGTATTCCGTACGTATGCACGCACGGTGATTTCGTTTTCCATAGGATGGATAGATGGTGAAATAGGGTTGTTTAATACTTATAATAACATATCAGTATATGAGTGATACTTATTTTATTACTTCATAATGATAAAAACTAAGAAGAATAAGTGGAAGAATAAATAAAGGTGAAAGAATCGGTAACAGACATTACCTCTTCTTTGAAGCGCCTCTTTGATACATCCTCTTAGGGCACTAAAATTGGTCTTTGAAGATGACCAAGACCTCTAGTATGTCTCTAGAAAAGTGGAGAGAAGACATTGGAAGGGGTTGGCAGAGATTTAAGGCTCAATGTGGTGTGAGGAAGAGAGGGAGGAAGTGCCCTTTTATAAGGGAGGAGAGGGGCACCTTTGGAATAACAAAAAATATTATTTTATTTTAAAGTCAAATTCAGTTTTTAATAGCTCCAAATTGAGTTATTTCTAAGATAAGGTGGGGATGGGTCTAAATCCTATAATCCAATAGAATTTGGACATGTTTAGTTTACTATTCTAACCTTATAATTTAGTTTTAACTTTAAGTTAGATAATTTTACTTTTACCGTGTCTTTTTGTGTTCTTACACTATAAGGTTAATAAACCTACTATAACAAGCCAAAAGAACCCCAAGTTGTTTATTATTATTATATATAACCTTATCTAAGTCATTTGGCCTAACCGTATATTTTTGGAAATATAATAACAATTAATAATATAATATTTGTTTTAAAAACTACTTTATGTCAATTTTGACACTATTTGGTAATTGATTTTTGTAAAAATTATAACAGAATGATTAGTTCTAAAAAAGTTAATAAAATCAATACTAACATGTCATATTAACCTATAAAATTAGTGGAATTCATAAGAAGTCTCCAATTACATTTATTTGGTAATTTATAACATCAATTATGTCAATATTTCATTAATAAGATAATTACTGCATCATCATTGTGTCATAAATAAATTAAATTATTGAATGTCTAAAAATTACAAATAAAATATCATTATATAGGAAATATTTTTATATTTCTAATTAATATTTATAGTCTAATTTATCTTATGTATAGCCCTATATTAAAATGATTTACTTATTAAACATTGATTTTAACTATTTTAACCCTTCTTTAAATAAATTAATAATAAATGTCCTAATCTAATCCAAGTGGGCTTAAATGGTCATATTTTATTCCTATAGTTGTTTTTGGTCGAATTACAATTATCCAATAGAATTAGGACATGTTTTAGGGTAATAATAATATCATATTTACCCTTAATTACCCTATTTACTTTTAACCGTGGTAAAAAAAAGTAAACAGTTACTATTCACCAAAAATTATTTTCATCTCATTGAACCACATTTTAGTCCTTGATATTAACAGTGTCTCTCGGATTTTCGAAATTCCACTCACAGAAGCGGTAAAATTATGTTTTATGAAAAATTCAGTTTTTTATCTACCACTTAGTGGTTTCATTATTCATCAAAAAATGAAAGTTTCCAGAAAAATACAAAACATTAGGCCTAAGAAATATTTGATATTATAAATTCAAAAATGATTTCTATTTTACCAAATTCAAAACATATCAGTTTCATTAATTAATTTAAAAATTAATTCCCGTCGTCAAAACAAATAGCGTGTTTTTAAGAGATAATAACTATCAAAAGATTGACACTTGTTTATGTCTGGTTTAAATGTGAAATTACATCCAATGACCAACATTGTATTAAATTGTAAAAATATATTCTAAATATACTTTAAAACCACTCAAATTAATAATTTATCACTATAAATTATTTTGATTAAAAAAGATGTTTTTAATTAAAATTTATTAATTTTCACTATTCATCAGAATATGAAAGTTATCTGAAAAGTACCAAAATTTCACCCTAAGATAATTTCGATATTCCAAATCCAAAAATGAAGTCCATTTTGAGAGATAAAATTTCCAAAATTTTAAAAGTTGGTTATTACTATTCATAAAGGCTAGTTTTAATAATATTTTAATAGCATATCGTTGTTTAGTGAAACTCGGTATTGCGTACTACACACGCTATCGAGGAAGGTCGCGATTGCGTGTAATGCAAGGCAAGTCAACGATGTGTGTTGTGCAAGATCATTTTGGTGTAGCGTACAACACAAGTCATTAATGAAATTAAAAAGAATATTTTTCATAAAATCTTGGGGTGTTACACTTTTTGAGGATGATGTAGACCATCCAGGGAGTGCTTCCCCCTACCCCTTTGGTGGTCAAGTTGATGCGGGGTTTCCAGCAAGAGCATCCTCCCACTTTCATAGGGTATGGAGGACCACAGGATGTAGAATTATGGCTTGAGGCCACGTTGAAAATTTTCGAGCATCTAGAGATACCTTTATAGAAGAGGGTGACACTCGCTACCTATATGCCCCGAGACTCCACCAAGAGGTTGTGGGAGGTGATCTCACAGTCAGGGCACAAGTATAGTATGACATGGGATGAGTTTCGGCACATCTTCTACGATTAATTCTACCTGGAGACCTTGAGGGCCGATCGAGCCTGAGAGTTTATGAGTCTGGAACATGGTACTCTTTCTGTTATGGAGTACTAATCTCACATTACCGATCTGAAGCATTTCACGCCGATTCCAGAAGGTGATGAGTTGATCCTTACACAGATGTTTGATGATGGTCTGAGGCATGACATCTGCTCGCATGTGAACATCTTCAAGATGGTTTTCATATCCTCTATCGTTAACCAAGTGCTGATCACAGAGTGCAATCTGAGGGATTCTGGAGCAGTGACCGAGGGCAGTTCGACGTCCAGAGTCAGTGTTCCTCCTACTGATAGCATGAAGTGCCACAAGAAGTCTGATAGAGGATATCAGAGTAGGCGGAATGTATCTTCAGGCATCCATGTGGTATGTTACCAATGCGGGAGGAGCGGACATACTAGGCCTCAATGCCAGAGAGACCCGATGGAGTGCCAATCTTGCGGAAAGATGGGCCATCTTCATCATTTTTGTCAGATGTTCTCACCTACAACTAGTGGTAGGGGTTCTTCTATGACCCCATGTTCGAGATATGCATCACCATTTTCTCACCAGACTGGGAACTCAAGTTCTTCCGGCTGTGCGGGCTGAGGTGGAGGTCGCGACCGTGGTGGTCAGTTATAAGGTTACTAGTGATAGTAAAGTGGATCAGCTCAGATTGGTTAGATAGGGTTTCAGGGCTGTGGTATAGGCCATACATTCACTATAGAGGAGACCCATCACTAGCAGGATCCCGAACCATTCACAGTTCGAGGTACAATCTTAGTAGCTTCAATTTTATCTTTATCTCTTTTTGATACTGGTGCTACACATAACATTATCTTTGTTTCTATTCTGAAGATCCTTGGGCTCTACATCTTTTCCTCTGCCGATACTTTGACTCTAGAAACACCATTGGGGATTATAACAGTTATCATATGTAAGTGCAGAGAGTTCCATCTTGAGGTTTCAGGGTGTCTCTTCTTGTGGGACCTCTATTTCCTAGAGATGATGAGCTATGATGTCATTTTCGGAATGGATTGGATAGATCCCTTCTAGGTATTCGTCGATTGCTATCGCCACAGGGTGAGTTCCGTATCACCAGAGGGTGGATCCTTTCTTCATAGAGTTGACTGGGATGTCCAGGCGAGTCGAGCAGGACCCGAGCATCATGGGCTAGGGGGAGTAACAGTCCAGATTTCAAGTCTATATCTGGATGACCAGGGGAATTCAGAGTAAGACAATCCTCCCGTGGTGGATCGTTTCAGAGATGTCTTTCCAGAGGACTTTGCAGGTTTGCCTCCAAAGAATGAGGTAGACTTCTCAATTGAGCTCGTTCCAAGAGTAGCATTGGTGTCCATTCCTCCTTATAGGATGGCTACAACTGAGTTGCAGAAGCTCAAGAAGTAGTTGGAGGAGTTGCAGACAAAGGGTTTCATCCGACCAAGTACAAATCCTTGGGGTTCGCTTGTCCTCTTTACAAAGAAGGCAGACAACTCCCTCAGGCTTTGTGTGGATTATCAGAATCTAAATCAGCTGACGGTCAAGAACCGATATCCCTTATTGAGGATCGATGATCTCTTTGATCAGCATCAGGGAGCCCGAGTGTTCACAAAGATTGACTTGAGATCTGGTTATCATCTCTTGTGCGTTAGACCATCTGATATACCTATTATAGATTTTTGTAGTAGGTATGGTCTATACCAATATATGGTTATGCCATTCGGTCTCACGAATGCACCAGCTATTTTTATGGAACTGATGAACCTAGTTTTCCATCCATACTTGGATTCATTCATGGTGGTTTTCGCTGATGACATCTTGGTGTACTCTCACACTTGACATGACCATGCTACCCATCTTGAGATTGTTCTGAGTACACTGAGAGAGCATCAGTTATATGCTACACTCTCAAAATGCCACATTTGGATGGATCAGATTCACTTCTTGGGTCATGATATCTCAGAGATAAGAGTATCAGTAGACCCAGAGAAAGTGAGAGCTTTAGTTTCCTGGGAGCATGCGAAGAATGTATTTGAGGTTCATAGTTATCTAGTGCTAGCTGGATACTACAGGAATTTCATTGAAGACTTTTCACGCCTAGAAGCACTACTGACAGGTTTGACAAAGAAAGGGGCAACGTTCTTATGGTCAGATTATTATGAGTCAGCCATTCAGGAGTTAAAATGGATGATGAAATCAGCACTGATACTAGTCTTGCTAGAGTCGGGAATGAGATATATGTTATACTGTGATGCTTCAGGTATCGGGATTTGAGCTGTGCTTATGTAGGGAAATGGATTCATTGCAAATGGGTCTTGATAGTTGAGGGAACACAAGAGGAATTACCTGATGCGCGACCTAGAGTTGGTAGCTGTTGTTTATGCATTACACTATTGGAGACATTATCTTCTGGGAGAGAACTTTGTGGTGTTTACCTATCCTAAGAGTCTCAGGTACATCTTCACTCAGTGTGATCTAAATTTGAGACAGCACATGTGGGTCGAGTATCATTAGTCCTTTGAATTTGATCTTGCCTATATGCCTGGGAAAGGCAACACAGTGGCTGATGCGTTGAGAAGGAGAACGTAGATAAATGTAGTTCAGGAGGCTAGAAGTGAGTGGAAACTTATGGCTATGTTCTATGAGATGTATTTGGAGGTGCACAACAGACAGGGTTGTACCATTATATATTTTGTTGCGGTTACCTCTACCCTTCATGATCGGGTATAGATGAAGTAGCAATCAGACTCAGATGGCCTAGTCCTGCGGGAGAGTATGTCAGGAGAGGACCCTCTTCCTGGATGGACAGTGGGAGATGTTGATATCTTGTGTTTCCAGGGAAGTGTATGGGTTCCATTAGACATACACGAGGAGATGATGCCGGATTTTCATTCCTCAGTTTGGGAAATTCATCTTGGCATCACCAAGATGTATCATGATCTACACCGCCAGTATTGGTGGCCAGGTATGAAGAGAGATGTTGTTGGTTTTGTTATTAGGTGATCCACTTGTCAGCAGGTGAAGGCAGAGCATTAGCGACCAACAGGTCTTTTGTAGAAGTTGCCCATTCCGGAGTGGAAGTGGAATGATGTCACGATGGACTTCGTGACCAGGCTGCTGAGCTCACCTCAAGGGAATGATGTTGTTTGGGTTGTCATCGACAGGCTTGTGAAGGTCTCTCACTTACTTCTGATCAAGGAGACCATCATTGTTGTTGATCTAGGATGGTTGTACATCCATGAGATTGTACATCTCTATGGTGTTCCACACTCAATCGTTTCATACATGGATGCATGTTTTACTTCTCGGGTCTGGAAGGGGCTACAAAAGGCTTTGGGTACACAGGTGCTTTTGAGTACAACATACCATCCCCAGACAGATGTCCAGTCCGTGGGTAAAATTCAGGTGCTTGAGGATATGATCCAATCTTGAATTCTGTATTATGGAGGTTCTTGGGAGATGCATATACCTCTTGTGGAGTTTGCCTACAATAATAGTTTTCAAGAAACTATTCAGATGGCACCATATGAGGCTTTGTACTGTAGGCCATGCCGATCACCCTTATGTTGGCTGGAGGTAGGAGAGGTAGCTTTGCTGGGACCTCATCTTGCTCAGGAGACCTCCGAATAGAAAGAGTTGATTCAGAATAGGATGTCTATGAAATAGTATTGACAGAAGTCTTTTGCTGATGAACGAAGATGACCTCTGGAGTTTGAGGTCAGGGATTATGTTTTCCTATGTGTCGCACCGAGGTGGGGACACAAAGAGGATTCAGATACAGGGTAAGCTTTCACCGAGGTACGTCAGACCATTTGAGGTGTTGGAGAGTGTTGGGATGGTTTCCTATCGGTTGCAGTGACCTCAGAGATACCGGGCTATGCACGACATTTTCCATGTTTCTTATCTTCGACGATACTTTTCAAATCTGTCTAATGTATTTCAACCTGAGGAGGTCGAGCTTGAAGTCGAAGCGACATTTGAGGAGAATCCTATTTGGATTGTGGATCACAATATGAAGGTTCTTCGTATCTGGTATGTTCCTCTAGTATGGGTGAAATGGTAGAATGGGCGAGTACAGGATGATACTTGGGAGAAGAAGGATGATGTACGATCACAGTGGCCAGAGCTGTTCGGGGTTTCTTCTTCTACGCCACGCTAGGGAAATTCGAGGAAGAATTTATTTAATGGGGGAAGTTTGTACGAACCCGGACCTTCTTTCAGGTATGTTTTTCATTTTTATGGAGTTTCTGAGAAAAGAAGTGTTTCTGGAAGTTTTGGAAGTACACGACCTGTATATTATGAGTACATACCGTGTACTTCTTTGCCACTGAAGGCCGTGTGCTAGCCGTGACATTGCCACACACATGGTGATGTGGAGGCTACCTAATGCGGGGTAAAAAAACAGAATGTACACACCATGTACTTAAAAAGTACATGCTGTGTAATTTATTTTTTATCATTAAACACACTGGGGATGCATCTAAACCCCATAAGCGTCTTATTCTATGTCTCGTTCGACCTAGAGCATCCCGTACGACAGGGAATCTCCTCCGAGCTCCCGAGCCTCTGTCTATTCTCTGAATTGAACAATATAGATTTCCTCAAAACCATAGTGGTAAGCTCTCCCTTCTTATAGAGCATCATTTTTCAATTCCTCCTCTTTTGCAAGTTATCATGGGTTGAAATTTTTGTGTTTTTTCATAGATATACGAAGTTCTAATGAGTTTTAAGCCTCGTGGTTCATGTATATTGATCTACTAGAAATAAGGTATGTGGTTTGTGCCTTTCTGTTCGATGTATTTGAGTTTTATGTGAAATTTCCACCAATATCCTTGAACGGGGTATTGCGTGTTTACTATTTTTCCCATGTTTGTTTCCTACATTTATTGTATCATTGTGTAGAGATAATTTGGTTATGTATGAGGATAATTTATATGCTTGGATGTTTTTCCCATTCCTTGTTCTAATTACTACCTTTTGGCCTTTGGCCATTATAAATGTTTTCCATGCCTTGTGACCGTAGGATGGAGTGATGTTCCCTGACATGCTTGTTATGTTGTAGACCTGTTATCCAAGTAGCTCTATAGGTTTACATTATCCTTATAGCATTAATATGCTCTGATTGGCACGGGGCCGTGAGAACATGGTGCTATAGAGTATAAGGGGACATACCGAGTGAGCTTCCTCAGAGTGTCATGGACATTATAGACTATATAGGATAGACTGAGTGAGCTTCCCAGAGAGTCTTGGATATTATTGACTAAAGGAGGATGGACCGAGTGAGCTTCCTTAGAGAGTCTTGAGCTTTATAGACTATATGGGGGTAGACCGAGTGAGCTTCTTCAGAGAGTCTGTGTTTTTTTGAATCTCCTTAAACCATTCTAGGCTATAGAAGGAATTGACCGAGTGAGCTTCCTTAGAGAGTTTGTGATAGGCTAGAGGCTATAAAAGGAATTGACCGATTGAGCTTCCTCAGAGAGTCTCTAGACATTGGGGCTATAAGGGGATTAGACCGTGTGATCTTCCTCAGAGATTCCCTGACTACATTAGACTATAAGGGGAATTGACTAAGCATGCTTTCTCAGATAGTCTTTTAATGATTTATGACCAAACTAGAGGGGTTAAGCTGAGTGTACTTCCAAGAGGGTTGTTGGTAATTCTTGGATAGGATCAAAGGGAATGGTTGTGAGTACTTCCAAGAGGGATTCTTGTTTCTGGTTAGCTTTTTTCTTCACTGCTGCTTGTTGATCTATGGATTGGTTATTGTGGTGTATCATCCTGTTTACTGTTTACTATTGATGATTACTGTACTATTACCTGCCATATGCTCAATGACTATTAGGCACAGATCTTCAGGTGGTTATCTACTAGGATTTAGTCTCACACCCTCTTTGGGTCATGCTTTTGGGCCCAAACAGATTATATTACTACAGGTATAGACAAGGGAAAGAGCCCTTCAACTTCAGGCACTTGATTGCATTGGAGCAAGAGAGCATGAGACCAATCACGGGCTTGCGATGATGAGGAGTTTATCCGTTAACCTTTCTATTTTTTACATTGGTTTGAACTATTGTATTGTTAGAATTGTGACTTGTCTGGCTGCTTTCCTAGACATATGTATCCTACATCATTTCATATATGTTTGTGTGCTTTAGTTGTTTATTGTTTTAGTCTTATGCTTTTTACTATTGTTGGATATTTACTGCTTCTGCTATTGTATGAGTTGTTTACATCTACTGTGTACTCTTCCAATGAGGGAATAGTTTCCACACTATCACAACCAAGGCCCTCGCTACTAGTTGGCAGCCTCTAGCATTCATGGAAATGCGCATGAGGCCATGTGACCAACTAGGTACAAAGTGCCTCTGGGTGGCTTCAGGAACTGGGACGTTGCATCTTCCTTCCTTCGGTAATTTTTATTTTATGAATTATGATTTATTTCCTTTATGTGTAACACATATATCATGAATATATTATGATGGGTGCAGACATATATTTCTCCAATGCATTGGGTAATTATTTAGTAACATGATATTTCATGTATGGGTTTATAGAGTCAATATAATCCATTATGGCACTTTGTTCTCCATGTGATTTAGTCTAGGTAGTACAAATTGACTCATGATTATCTCATGTTTTCTATTTCTACAACATTTATTATGACAAAATGATCTATTGATACCAGGTTATTTATGTTATTCTTCTATGGGATTAATCACGAGCCTTCTGTTTTTGATAAAATATTATACTTTTGAATCACACATTATGTTTCCTTATCATTCTTATTCCCTTATTAGGATTTTTATCTCACCCCTTTTGTCTATATATTCTCTTAGTTATTCAATATAGTTTAGGAGATTAAAAAGATTTAGGATCCTTGTTATAGAGAATATTGTTATTATTTTTAGTCCCACTTTTAGGTTCTATAAACCTAGTCTCCCAAATACACTTGTCCTTTACGATCATTGTATTTATTAATGAATGTTTATTTTTATGAATCATGTAATATTATGAGGAAAAGTCTTGGGTCCTCATAGTTGATATCAAAGAAAATATTTTGTTGACATTTTAAAACTAAGATGAGAAAACTTTATTAAGACTTCTAGGGACAAGTCAAAGGAAAATACTGTGTTAGGAAAAATATCCGAGAATCTTGGTGTAGTATAGAGAAAGTGGTTATTGTGAAATTACATCCCTTTATGGATACTACCTGTGGACATGATTAAAGATCAAATGTACCTGTGGAAAATAACTCTAAAAAGGTGTGATCGTATGGAATTGAGTATCACCTTATACATGACAACAAGCCTTACTATAACATGGATTAACACTCAAGGGGGATATGATTAGGAAATTCAAAAACTCATTAAAAACCATAATAATGTATTTTAATAGATAATAATAATGGTGTACCTTGGTTAAACCTGTGGTATTTTATATTGAAATGGAGGTTTCATTATCTTGGAGATGTGTGTAATTTTGAGGTAATTATTTGTTTTTTTAGAAAACAATGAGTTTTATAAAATACCTTAGTGGTAAAAGGTTTATTTGATGAGTAATTTTATTATTGAGAACATTATAACATCATGATGAATTATGAATATAATAATCACATATGTTTTTCAATAATTTTAGAAAAAGGAAAACATGCAAGATAAGTGACAACCCAACGCATCCAGCAGGGCCCTGGGATTAGACTCACAACTGAAGGGAGAAAAGGGTGGAACACTGTAGAGACCCCAAACTTGACGTACATGGAAATTAAATTACTTTTGTGGAATACATAATACATAACAAAAAACAAACACCGAAGGACCGTAATAGTTTTTTTGTCTTTGGAAACTCGGAAGATAATCTTCTAATCATGGTGAAATATCTACAATGTCTCCCATAAAGGTATTCCCATTTTTTTTTCTTACCTAAAACCATTCATTATATCCTATAGAAAAGAAAAAATATAAAGGGTGAGCTCAAATTCTTAGTAATGGTAAGCATGGAGAGAATAAAACAAACCATATACATTTGATCAAAAAAACATGAACATAATGTTTAAACATCATAATATTGAGAAATGACATAAAAATGGTAGTGCGTAAAGAATAGATCAAAATTTAACATCAATCATGACAAACTATATTGGAAATAAAACTTGTAATTGTGTAAAAACATTAATCACATGATATGATTTCCATAGTATCCAAGGCATTACTTCCAAGACCATCTTAGTGGACAAAGTTCCTTTCTGAATCGAGTTCACTCCTCGTTCCAGTCCTATATCACTGAACAAGATTAACTTACCATTCCAGCCATGTCTATTTCAGGAGATATAAATGTTTATCAAATGCATTTGAGGGAGATATAGGTCCCAACCATCTCATAATGAAATCATTTTTATGTGTTCCACAACATAAAAATAAACCATTCATCATAACCCAATGAATAAAATGGGTTTCATAAACATCATTCCATCATAACATAATCCATATAAAACAAATGGATATCATTTTATCATAAGAAAAGTGAAACCATGTAAATAATAGGGACATTATACTTGAAACATACACATATGAAATAATATCATCTAAGATGGAAAATGGTTTTGATAAAACACTTGAAATGAATTCCTGAGGAAAATATCCTTTCTTATTCAAAATCATTTTATAGCATGAAATTTTAAAAGAAAAGGATTTTGTTGAAAATAATCATGAAATCATGTAGAGTAAGATTCATGAAAATAAGGCATTATAAAACTGTAAAAATACATTCACGCTGTATATGTTAAAAAAACATTCTCCTCGTACTTTTGTCGGAAAAGTCAAAAAGTTCTTTGTATGGTAAACAAATGAAAGATTCCTTCCATAACACAAAGTAAAAGTCAAAGAGATGTAAAAAAGAAAGTAAACATACATGGAAGAATTTTAAACACTTTATAAATAACATTTTATGGTCATGGATGAAAAATATAACCCCAGTAAATACTTACGTATAAACAATCTCGGATAAAAACGAGATTGGAAAAGTAATCCCTTACCATAGGTCTGATATGATTCATACAAATCCGAACCTCCTGTATAATGATTTAAATAATGTCATTGACTTATTAATGAATAATATTCATTGTTATGATATCATATATGGTTCACTTATGACTTTATATTACCCTTTCTTTTGTAAATTCCATGTTAAAGCAACATTTTGGGTAAAATTGTTTTTTTATTATGTTTAGACATGATGTTATTGATATTGGTGTTACTTTTATCTTGATTTACTTACTTCTAGAATGTAAATAATGATTTATATATCATATATATTTTCATTATATATATATAATAGATATATGAATGAAATGAAATACACCGTTCATGGAGATGGTAGGCCGTACGTATGCATGAATGCTGTTTTCCTTAACTTATTGACTTGAATGGAATTAAGTAGATTACATACATATATATATACATAAATCAATTATAATTACTTTATAATCATTTTTTAATTGTTAACATGGAAAATGAATCTCATCGCGTCGTGGAGACGGTAATCTGTACGTACGAACGAGCGATGATATCGTCCCCATATTTGTTGAACAGAATTGGAGTGGATGATATAATATCTTAGAATCAGTATGATGTTATAATAATCATATATAGTTATTCTTTACACCATTATACCCATATAATTAATTTGGTGGTTGAAAAATAGATTACACCACGGCATGGAGACGGTATTCTGTACGTACGCACACGCGGAGATTTCATTTTTCGTAGGATGGATAGAAGGTGAAATAGGATTGTTTAATATTTATAGTATCATATAAGTATATGATTGATAATGATGTTATTACATTATAATTAAACAAATAAATAAGATGAATTTTAAGAAGAAAGAAAACTTGAACGAATCGGTAGAAGAGATTACCTCTTCCTCGACACACCTCCTTTAAACTTCTTCTTTGGGCACTATTGTTGGTATTTTGAGAATACCAGGTCCTCTATGATATAAATATAGAGGTTGATAAGAGGAAGTTTCAGGGTTTGGCCGAGCATCAAGGCTGAAAAGGGTGTGAAGAGAAGAGGGAATGGGTTCCCTTTTTATAAGGGAGGAGAGGGGCACCTTAGGAAAAACATAACTTATTAATTTATAATAAATTCATATTCGGTTTTTAATAGCACAAAATTGATTTATTGTGAAGCTAAGGTGGGTATGGGTCTAAATAATCTCAACCAATAGGTTTTAGACATGTTTGGGCTAGTATTTTATGCTTATCATTTAGATTTAACTGTATGTTAAATAACATAACTTTTATCGTGTCCTCTTGTTGTTTTACACTCTATGGTTAATAAACTTACTATGACAAGACAAACGAACCCCAAGTGGTTCATTATTAATATATATATCTTTATCTAAGTCATTTGGCCGATCCTTAGATTTTTAGGAATAAAATAACAAATAATAATATAAGATTTGTTTTAAAAACAATTTTATGTCAATTTTTACACTATTTGGTACTTGATTTTTTTTTGAAAATCATAACAGCATGATTAGTTCCAAAAAAGTTAATTAAATCAATACTAACATGTCATATTAATCTATAAAATTAGTGTAATTCTTAAAAAGTCTAAAATTACATTTATTTGGGTATTTATAACATCAATTATGTTAATATTTCATTAATAAGGTAATTACTGCATCATCATTGTGTCATAAATAAATAACATTATTTAATGACTAAAAATTATAAATAAAATACAATTATGTAGTAAATTGTTTTAACTTTCTAATGAATATTTATTATCTAATTTATCTTATGTTTAACCCAATATTAAAAAACATTTAGTTATTAAACTTTGATTTTATCTATTTTAATTCTTCTTTAAATAAAATAATAATAAATGTCCAAATCTAATCCTTGTAGACCTAAAGTGTAATATTATACCCCTAAGGTTATTTTTGGTCGAACTACATTTATCCGATAGAATTAAGACACGTGTTAGGGTAATAATAATATAATATTTACCCTTAATTACCCTGTTTAATTTTAACTGTGGAAAATAAAAGTTAATAGTTACTATTCACCAAAAATTATTTTTTTCTTATTGAACCACATTTTGCTTACTAATATCAACCATATCTCTCGAATATTTGAAATTCCACTCACAGAAGTAGTAAAATTATGTTTTATGTAAATTTTCAAATTCTCCTAGGAGGTGGGTAAAAGACGGTCAAAAGTTCAATAAAATTTTCATATATCTAAAATTATTATAAAATGACTCCAATGAATTAAAGTGAACTTATATAGGTATTATGTATCAATTTTGAAATAAAATAATTCTATATAAAATAAATAATAATTTAAATAATAAGTCAGTTTTTAAATATTAACCTAGTGTTTTCACTATTCATCAAAAATTGAAAGATTTCAGAAAAATACCAAAAATTCACCCTCGGCTAACTTCGATATTACGAATCCAAAAATAAAGTCCATTTCGAAAAATAAAATTTAAAAAAGTGGGTATTACTATTCATAAAAGCTAGTTTATATAACATATCGTTGTTTAATGAAACTCGGTATTGCATACAACATACTCTATCGTGGAAGGTCGTGATTGCGTGTAATGAAATCCAAGTCAGGGACGCATGTAGTGCAAGATCCTTTTGGTGTAGCGTACAACACAGGATATCGATGAAATTAAAAAGAACATTTTTCATAAAATCCCAGTTTGTTACATTCTTCCCTCCTTAAAATGAATTTCACCCTCGAAATTCGTTGGGGTTATAAATGGTTTACTACTCGAAAGTTTTAATAGAAACCCACATCGTAAAATGTAATACTGTAACGACCCAAAATTTTGAATAAATCTTGTTTCCTAATTTTATGTGTTATTTTATTTAATTTTTATACTCAACAAAAATGTTTCATTTGATAACATGAGTATAATTAAAATGAGACTGTTGGGTTTTGACTATTATTTGACCATTGGTCAATATGACCGCTGGAAACTAAATGTTTTTATTATTGTCTCTAAATACAAGCAATCTTGGTTAATTAATATAGAAAGAAGATTCGATGGCCTCACCCAGTAGTCTTGGACCGATCAAAGCCCATCTAACAGAACTTGGGAAGGAGGTAGCACCACTGGGCTTTGCTCTGTACCAAACCCAAGCTGAACGTCATCGTGTGAAGATAGAACGGGATCGCCTTCGTGAGAAGTTAAAACTGATAGAAATTACTACTCGTGCGATGTTGGTCGAGCCTCCCTCAGATTCTCTCACCTTAGCACACCTTACACTTAGGTCCTATGCTGGTGTGATAAGGGGCTATGTAAGGGGACCGTAACTGCCTTGTGTAATCCTTTGTTTTAAAAAAAATTGGGATTTCTTCTTATGATGAAGTTTATGAATTTTAAAATTTTCGGATAAATATAGTATGCATATTTTTGATGAATTTTAGAGAAATTATATTTTAAAAATGTTTATGTAAACCTTAAATAAATAAAAATGTGTGATGATTTTCGAAAAATGGTCTTCTACAATTATGTTCAGTACGAAATTTTGAGTCTAATAAGATCAACTTTATTTTTGATGAATAGTAAATTATGAATAGTGATTTTACGCTTAGGATTAGTAATGTGACCAAATGGATTAGTAATTTCATTCAATGAATGTTTTAATATAATTTAGACACCTAGATATAAGTAATGAGATTCAATAAAATGGGTAAATAACAGTTTCATAAATTGTTATTCAAGTATTAGTTTTTTTGGGTGAATGGTGTTTTATAATTAAAAATTAAATTAAAAATATTTAGAAAAATGTTTTTATAAAATGGATTACATTTTTGAACTCAGAGCATCGATATTATGTTAAGGTAATTTTTGGGGATTTTTCTGAAAAAATGAATTTTTGGTGAATAGTGTGTTTATTTAAAAAATGAATTAAAAATATTTAGAAAATTATTTTTATAAAATAGAGTTCATTTTTGAAATCAGATCATTAATATTTGGTTAATGTCAAATTTTGGGATTTTTCTGAGAAAGTTCAATTTTTAGTGAATAGTAAAAATACAGTTTTAGGGTTTCGGTATGTTTAATGAGATCATAACTGTGTCCTGATGATTTCATGAGATATTTTAAGGGATGGTCGACTAAATAGGATGAATTATTGTGTGGGGGTCCCCATGTGGCCTAACTCTATGGGAAGTACCATGGGAGGGCCCATGCTTTTGAGAAAACCACTTTTGAGGTGTCCCTTGGCCATTAATGTCTTGTCCCCTCACTTTCCCAATAAATACCAAGCCCTTCTCTCATATTTTCGACTTCAAAACCATCCTCAACGATGATCTGGTATCCTTACCTCCCAAGGAGTCCTCCCAAGGTTTCCCCAAGCCCTCAAGGTCCCAACCATTGAGTTTTAAGTGTTACATTTTAAGGTAAGGGATCTGACCTCTTTTTTTTTTCAAGTAATCTCTTTTATGTCATTTCTTTTATGATCCATGATCTTATGTTTAAGGATGTTCTTTTATATTAATCTTAATGCCCTTTTCATTTTCATATTATGAGAGACCCCCTATTTCTCTCATCATTTCATTTTAAGAAAGTTTATGTGGCGCCGTTAGGGTGCCAAATTTTTAAGGGGTTCTTTCACCCTTCTCGTTATCAAGATCTATTTTCATGTCAAGTATTTCCTGTTCCTTTTTATTATTTTGGGGTATGATATCTATATCTATCATACTGATCTTTTATGTTCATATGATGAGAGACCCTATTTGATCTTGTCAATTCATTTTTTTCTGATGTTTAGGTGACGCCGTTAGGCTGCCGAATTTTTAAGGGATTCTTTCACCCTTCTCATTTTTCAGAGTTCTACTTTCACATCATGTCTTCCAAGTTACTTTTTATTATGTTGGGTTATGATCTCTATATCTATCATACTGATATTTTATGTTCATATGTTTAGAGACCCTATTTTATCTCATCAACTCATTTTTGGTTGAAGATTATGTGACGCTGTTAGGCTGCCGAATTTTCATAAGAGAAATATTATTTTTTGTCTTCCTTTCATGTTCTTAATTTCATATGGTATATTTTAAAATTTCATTACCATGTTTTTTAAATCCCTTATATTATGTCCCTTTACTGTTTTATGGGTCATTTATGAATGTTTGACCCATGTCCCCTCTCTTTTCAACGTTTTCTAAAACCCCATAACATAGACGTTATGCTGCAGAATTTTCGTCTCAAAATGCCTCTCTCTTTTCTCAAAATTATTTTATGTTATAAAGTGAATACACAAATATATTATTTCTAAAGGGGTATTCACATATATACCAAATGTTCTATTTTAAATTCTGGGAATTACATACACGAAACCCGCTTTCCCTTTTCCGCGGGTTTAATGTGACGTAAAGATCATGTCTTTAATGTAGTTTTTTAAAACGTTATGATTATGATATGAAACCCATTTATTTTATGATATATGGTTTATTTATGAAATTTTTTATGATTATATATGTGGCTCACATGATATGAAAGTAAAATTTAAGGGTGCGCCCTGATAGCGCTCCAATTCATTGGGTAATGATGTAACCACTAGAGATTACAATTTTCACGATACCTTGGTGAATAACCTTGGTAATTTTCAAATGACACCTTGGGGATGGACTGTGGTGATATGTTCATGATTGTCTATGTTAAGTGATGTAGCCACATCTTAAAGTTATTAAAAATGTTATTTTTATTATGATATATCTCATGATTTATTTCTCATGCCTTAAAGTTCTTTTCATGACCTTTTTGAAGTATCTCAAGTTCACATGTAAAATGTTTCTATGGTTTCCCTTACTGGGCCTTCTGCTCACCCTTTCATTTGATGTCTGTCCCCAGGTTATGAGATGCAGTAATGAACCTAGGATGAACATGAGGAGAAGCTTTTCAAGTTTTTAAGAAGAATTTTTTATGTTTTCATGTTTTATGTTCCTGGTTTCCAAGACACTAAACATTAAAGATCCTCAGTTTTGTGTAATGAAATAAAAGTTTATGTTATAAAAAGGAAAGATTCTATAGTTGGTATCAAAGGATGATTTAGTTATCTGTGGAAATTAGGATATGAAAACTTTAGGAAGAACCCTATAGAAATGTTTAAATATAGGAAATATTCCAGATATTTTGGTGAGTATTGAGTAAGGGGTTGCCAAGCAAATACATCTCTGTCTGGATACGAGCAGGTAGAGGTGGCTCTGGCATAGATGTACATAGTGGTAATACCCGAAAACACCACTTTGAGCTAGACTCGAATGGGAACTGGTACACGAAAACGGGCCTTACTACACTCTTGGTTACGACACTCCCGGGGGATTTGCTTTGGTAAATTCATAAGCTTAGTATGAACCATTATTAAAGGAACAAAGATAAAATAAAATAAAGATTCACATAAGAATATACTATCATGGATAACCTAGATTGGAACCTAGGGGGATCAAAAGCTAGGGTATACTTTTATTCTATAAGTTTATCCTTTTATGCTTAAAGTTTCTGTTTCATGATTATTGGCGAAGTATTTAAGCCCCTAATTATAGTTTATCTTCTTAGTTAATGGTGGGAAATAGAAGAACATGTCCCCACAACCAATGTGATAGGAAATGCGATTATTGCCGTATTAATATGACAGAGATGATTAGGGGATTCAAAGATGATTATTATTTTGGAAGACATTCACTATTTTGGGGACCCTATATGATCGAGGTAAAAAGATTACTACGGTATTTTTATTGAGGAGTAAGGTTGACTTATATTTTGAAGAATCGATTAATTTATGGCGTACTTATAGTAATTTAGGTTACTTATGGAATTGATTAACCTATCCTGGGCTAAATATGTTTAGGTTAGTTACTTTTTTTATAAGATGTTAGGAGTGGTTGATGTTGTTTGGGGATGAATGATAAAGTTTACCTTGGAAGACTATGTTATCAAATCCTTCTTGTATTTGGGTTTCAATCTTAGTTTGGTTTTTTTTAGGATTTTTAAGGACAGTTATTTACGGAATGGTCTATGATGAACTCTGGGTAGTACCATGGATCTTTGAAGATTTAAAAGTAGTTTCCATTTCTATGGGATTATTTCTTTTTGAAGAGTTGTTTTACCTTACCCTTTCTATTTTTGAGATAATGTTTAAAGATAGATGAAATAGATGGTTAATCTTTTGTGGATTATGTGATTCTCTAGAAGATTATTCTTGTGTTTTGATGAGACCAAGTGTTTTTGAATGCTCATCGTTTGGAGAAAAAATTATTTTTGGGTAGAAACTTATTAAGGGATGAAACTCTACATGAAGGTATGCATATTTTCTTATGTTTTTGTTCTATGTAGTAAATGAATTCCTCAAAATTATGAAAATAAATGTAAAACAAAAATGTTGTTGGTTTACTTTTCCTACTAGGTAATCTAAGACCGTTTACACACATTATATGTTTGGGATTTTCTTATGGTTAACTTTCTCTTAATCATGTTCTCTATCACTCTCCCTCAGAACTTGACCCTTTTTTTCTCTTCCATGTCCATGTTTTCCTACATGGAATCCTAGTGTGGGTTAACTTGGGTGACCTTTGTACTTCCCTTTCATTCTTTTAAAGTAATAGTTTTACTGAATCCTTTTCCGATGTGGGACTTTCAATGAAATTTCAAAACCCAATTTTAAAAATTGCGAGGACGCAATTTCTTAAGGGGGGAAGATTGTAACGACCCGAAATTTTGAATAAATTTTGTTTCCTAATTTTATGTGTTATTTTATTTTATTTTTATACTCAAATAAAATGTTTCATTTGATAACATAAGTATAATTAAAATGATACTATTGGGTTTTGACTGTTATTTGACCATTGGCCAATATGACCACTGGAAACTAAAAGTTTTGATTATTGTCTCTAAATACAAGCAATCTTGGTTAATTAATATAGAAAGAAGATTCGATGGCCTCACCCAGTAGTCTTGGACCGATCGAAGCCCATATAACAGAACTTGGGAAGGAGGTAGCACCACTGGGCTTTTCTCTGGACCAAACCCAAGCTGAACTTCATCGTGTGAAGCTATAATGGGATCACCTTCGCGAGAAGTTAAAACTGATAGAAATTACTACTCGTGCGATGTTGGTCGAGCCTCCCTCAGATTCTCTCACCTTATCACACCTTACACTTAGGTCCTATGCTGGTGTGATAAGGGGCTATGTAAGGAGACCGTAACCGCCTTGTGTAATCCTTTGTTTTAAATAAAAATTGGGATTTTTTTATGAAGAAGTTTATGAATTTTCAAATGTCCGGATAAATATAGTATGCATATTTTTGATGAATTTTAGAGAAAGGATATTTTAAAAATGTTTATGTAAACCTTAAATAAATAAAAATGTGTAATGGTTTTCAAAAAATGGTCTTCTACAATTATGTTCAGTACGAAATTTCGAGTCTAATAAGATCAACTTGATTTTTGATGAATAGTAAATTATGAATAGTGATTTTACGCTTAGGATTAGTGATGTGACCAAATGGATTAGTAATTTCACTCAAAGAAAGTTTTAATATAATTTAGACACCCAGATTTAAGTAATGAGATTCAATAAAATGGGTAAATAACAGTTTCATAAATTGTTATTCAAGTATTAGTTTTTACGGGTGAATAGTGTTTTTTAATTAAAAATTCAATTAAAAATATTTAGTAAATTATTTTTATAAAATGGATTACATTTTTGAACTCAGAGCATCGATATTATGTTAAGGTAATTTTTGGGGATTTTTCTGAAAAAGATGAATTTTCGGTGAATAGTGTGTTTATTTTAAAAATAAATTAAAAATATTTAGAAAAATATTTTTATAAAATAGAGTTCATTTTTGAAATCAGAGCATTGATATTTGGTTAATGTGAAATTTTGGGATTTTTCTGAGAAAGTTGAATTTTTAGTGAATAGTAAAAATACAGTTTTAGGGTTTCAGTATGTTTAATGAAATCATAACTTTGTCATGATGATGTCATGAGATATTTTATGGGATGGTCAACTAAATAGGATCAATTATTGTGTGGGTTTCCCCATGTGGCCTAACTCTATGGGAAGTACCATGGGAGGGCCCATGCTTTTGAGAAAACCACTTTTGAGGTGTCCCTTGGCCATTAATGCCTTGTCCCCTCACTTTCTCTATAAATACCAAGCCCTCCACTCATCTTTTCAACTCCCAAACCATCCTCAACGACGTTCTGGCCTCCTTACCTCCCAAGGAGTCCTCCCAAGGTGCCCCCAAGACCTCAAGGTCCCAACCTTTGAGTTTTAAGAGTTACATTTTAAGGTGAGGGATCTGACCGCTCTTTTTTTCAAGTAATCTCTTTTCTGTCATTTCATTTATGCTCCATGCTCTTATGTTGAAGGATGTTATTTTTTATTCATCTTACTGAACTATTCATTTTAATATTATTAGAGACCCCCTCTTTCTCTCATCATTTCATTTTATGAATGTTTAAGTGGCGTTGTTAGGCTGCCGAATTTTTAAGGGGTTCTTTCACCCTTCTCGTTTTCAAGATCTATTTTCATGTCAAGTATTTCATGTTTCTTTTTATTATGTTGGGGTATGATATCTATATCTATCATACTTATATTTTATGTTCATATGATGAGAGATCCTATTTGATCTTGTCAATTCATTTTTTTCTGAAGTTTTAGTGACGCCGTTAGGCTGCCGAATTTTTAAGGGATTCTTTCACACTTCTCATTTTTCAAAGTTCTACATTCATGTCAAGTATTTCATGTTCCTTTTTGTTATGTTGGGGTATGATCTCTATATTTATCATACTGATCTTTTATGATCATATGATGAGATACCCCATTTGATATATTCAATTCAGTATTTTGATGTTTTAAGTGGCGCCGTTAGGCTACCGAATTTTTAAGGGATTCTTTCACACTTCTCGTTTTCAAGATATATTTTCATGTCAAGTATTTCAAGTTCCTTTTTATTATGTTGGGGTATGATATCTATATCTATAATACATATATTTTATGTTAATATTATTAGATAAACTATTTGATCTCATTAATTCAATTTTGTTTGGTGTTTATGTGACGTCGTTAGGCTTGTGAATTTTCATAAGAGAAATCTTATTTTTTTGTCTTCCTTTCATGTTCTTCATTTCATATGGTATATTTTAAAATTTCATTACCATTTTCTTAAATCTCTTATATTATGTCCCTATACTGTTTCATGGGTCATTTATGAATGTTTGACCCATGTCCCCTCTCTCTTCAATGTTTTCTAAAACCCTGTAACATAGCCGTTATGCTGCAGAATTTTTGTCTCAAAATGCCTCTCTCTTTTCTCAAAATTATTTTATGTTATAAAGTGAATACTCAAAGCTCTTATTTCTATAGGGTTATTCACATATATACCAAAATGTTCTATTTTACATTCTGGAAATTACATACATGAAACCTGCTTTCCCTTTTCCGTGGGTTTAAAGTGACGTAAAGATCATGTCTTTAAAGCAGTTTTTTAAAACGTTATGATTATGAAATGAAACCCATTTATTTTATGCTATATGGGTTATTTATGAAATGTTTGATGATGATATATGTATACCACATGACAATAAAGGGAAATTTAAGGTTGCACCCTGATTGTGCTCCAATGCATTGGGTAATGATGTAACCACTAGAGATTAAAATTTTCACGATACCTTGGTAAATAACATTGGTAATTTTCAAATGACACCTTGGGGATGGACCTTGGTGATATGTTCATGATTTTCTATGTTATGTGATGTATCCACATCTTAATGTTATGAAAAATGTTATTTTTATTATGATATATCTCATGATTTATTTCTCATGCCTTAAAGTTCTTTTCATGACGTTATTGATGTATCTCAAGTTCTAATGTAAAATGTTTCTCTTGTTTCCCTTACTGGGACTTCTGCTCACCCTTTCTTTTGATGTATGTCCCCAGGTTATGATATGCAGTAATGAAACTTGGATGAACATGAGGAAAATCCTTTCAAGTGTTTAAGAATAATGTTTTTTGTTTTCATGTTTTATGTTCCTGGTTTCCAAGACACTAAACATTAAAGATCCTCAGTTTTGTGTAATGAAATGAAAGTTTATGTTATAAAAAGGTGGGATGCTATAAATACAAAAACATATCTTTAAAAACTAAAGTATGAAACTTAATGGTTACCCAAATTAACTAACCACTAGGTTTCCACATAGGAGAACATAAGTGAAAATATTGATATGGAAGAGAAATCTGACCATCATGTTCTGAGGAAGAGTGGTAGAGAAAATGGATATGAAAAATCCAATAATCAAAAGGCCATAAATTTGTGATGATTTAAGGTAACATCTGATTCATCAGATATAAGGGCACTAGGATAACATTTTTTTCTTTCAAGGTGATTTCCCTAAAGTTGATGTATTTGAATTAAAAGAAATACTTACTTTATTTCGGTATAATATCACCGTTGTTTGTGCCTTAAAAAATTTCCACATCATCATTTAAAGAAATAAAGTTGAATTTTTCATTGGTGAAGTGTTAGCAGATCATGTGATAGAATGATGGGTCATTCCATATGTCTCAAACAAAAGGTTAGAAAAAGTTACCAAATATACATAAGTCCATCTATGGTGAGGTTAATCGCATATGATTCCAAAAACGGACTTATAACTCATATATCATACTGCATAATAAAACTAGTTTCTACTAACCAGGGACTTCTTGTAGGCTAGTGATATGCGATAATGGCTTGTCGCACTTCAGTTGTGGGTTCGATTCCCACAGCCTTTTCCGACATGACTGGTTGTCACCCATCTTATAGGTTTTCATTTTTCTAAAACAATACTATTACAACATTCCAAAAATAATATCAAAATTTTCTAGCCATAAATAATACTATCTGATTCCAAACTTAATGCATTCCAACCTTTAGGCTTATCGAAAATACTTTTGTCCAAGGTCATAGTATAAAGAAAAAAATTACTAGAAATGTCATCTACCAAGAATGTGAATACCATCATTTAACCACCACATATCATACGATATATCTTGTTGGTCACATTCCAAACATGTGAATACCATAATCATAAATTCTCTTGAAAAAACAATTACCATAGAACCTTAGTGAAAGCATGAATTCTGTCAAAATTTAACTCATTCCACACACTAAAATCCCAAAGTAACTATATACTCAAACCATTATATCAAATTGTCCTTATATCAGTCACGAGCTCATTAATAATATCAAACATCTCATTATCTTCTTATCCCGTCATTATGTGCATATCATCTACTTCCCAAAAAAATATGAATAACCTTTCATGGTTACCAGTACCATTCAACATATACTTTCAAAACACAAGAAAATGAAACAGTGTAATAATCCTTAGATTTTTCTTTATTCCAT
Source organism: Viscum album (assembly GCA_963277665.1). Lineage (NCBI taxonomy): Eukaryota > Viridiplantae > Streptophyta > Magnoliopsida > Santalales > Viscaceae > Viscum > Viscum album. The sequence continues at coordinate 1,153,086,420 of OY728155.1, read as the reverse complement.
GGTACCATAAATTATTCTTGATTACACTACCTTCTCAAACCAGTGACTGAGCTTCATCATTTCTTCCATTTCATATATAATTTGTAGTCTTTGCATCATCATCCACATAAATACTACATATGTCCATGCGGATTATCTTTATGAGATTTTCCCTTAGGGAAATTATTTTCATTATGCCCTTAAATTCCACATTTAATACACTTAACAATTGTTGATGTCTTAGAAATACCATTATCCTTGTCCATGGTGTTAACTGAACCATTCCCTTTACAATTACTAGCTTTGTGTCATTCTTTTCCACACCCAAAGCATCTTTTAGTTCCTTTGAAACATTCTGCATGATGCCTCTTCCCACATGATTTATGTTGGACTCCTCATTTGTTAATCATGTTTTAATGATCACAAATCCTATCACTGTTACATAATCTCAATCTTCATTTCATATCTTGATAATGCTCTTCAATCTCAATAATAACTACACATCGTGTTTTAATGATAAAAAATCTTATGATGTTAATTACTATCTTTATTATTTATTAGTCTCATTCATGATAATAAATCTCACATATACTATCAAGCCTTTATATTTATGATTCAATATATTTACTCTCTAATGATTAAACATAATCCATATTCTGCATATTACTGTCTAAGTCCAAATACAGATATTTGTCTAAGTATGGAGACACCGTGAAGGACTCACCGTGACCAGACACTGTGACCTAGACACCGCGACCCAGACACTGTGACCCAGACACCGTGACCAGACACCGTGACCCGGTCACCGTGACTCAGACACCGTGACAAGACACCCTGACCCAGACACCGTGACCCAGACACCCAGACCCAGACACCGTGAGCTACACACTGTGAAGCACATACCATGAAGCTCATACCATGAACCACATACCATGAAGAAGACACTGTTTAATTAATCACTGTGACACCGTTTCTTAACATTTTGTCAATATTATTTAAATAATTCTAACGGTCATATTTGTTGTTTTTAATGCAATTGATGTTATTTAATGATAGTTGTTGGCATTTTAGGAAACAATATCTCATACCAATGAAAAGGGAATCATTCCTACTGCCAGAACTCATGGAATATAAGAATGATTGAAATGAAGTATAGGTGCAACAAGCGCAAGTATTGATGTGAAAGTATGAATATAAAATGAGAATAATTTGCATATACCCGAGACCATTGTACTGAACAAGAAGAACAATCCTGAACAAGAAGGAGATTGCAAGTCTTTCAAAGAATTATCATGAATGAAATCCAACACCACTAAAGAACACATGACAAATCAAGATATAATCTTCATTATTGTAGAATACAAGCTGACTACGACACTCTATTTACAACAGAAAAACCAGAGAAGGACTGAGAAGAATTCCTGCTGAATCCAACGAGTCCAGAGCTGCCTTGATAATCACTAGAGCTTTATAAACTCTTATCTATCTTCTCTACGTGATTTATTTAATAACTTTTGAGCAGTGTGGTGTACTCTGTATTTCTTATACACACATTGTCTCCTACACTGAACTGGATGATATCAAAATCTTCACTCCAAATCTCTTATCTCTTGTTTACCCACATCAACTATGGAAGAGGTCCTTATATGGCCTGGTCTATGTTTTGTTTCCCACGAAGAATAGTGGTAGAGGTCCCTGTGTGGCCTGGATAGTTTTGTAAACTATTGTTAACATCAATCCAGGGTGTGGATCAAATTTATATAAATTTAAGAGGACTAAGTCTCATCTTGAGACTGAACCTCTTGTTATATCTGTTGTGCATTTTTAATTTAAGTTCAATGTTTACAACATATATCTTATTTATTTCGCTGCTATTAAGTTGAAATACAAAACTATTTTAAAGCTATTTTGATAGTTAAATTAGCAAGTGTTTACACTTATTGTAAATCAGTAGATTAGTTTCAAAAGTTAGTTTAATCTTGTGATTAAATTAACTGAGACCTAATAAATCCTTGAGAAGCTAAGTTAACATTTACAATCTGTATAAATTCACTACAGTTTCACATGTTTTATAAATTGGGGGATTTTGAATAGACAATATTTTAACAGAAATTTTAATTGGAACTCAATTCACCCCCTCTTGAGTATCCACTCCGACCAACATTTGTTATTAGAGGATTTTGTTTTTGATTAAAAGATTTTTGAAATTATCTGTTTTTTCAACTGTGATTTTAGTTGTATTTTAAAGTTCGTAAAAATTTCTGTTATTGATAAATTTTTATCTTTTTAAATTATCTTTCTAAAATCTAGTTATTGATAATAGACTAGAGGGTGCTGCTACTAAAAGACCACATTTCTTCAATGGTACAAACTATGCTCAGTGGAAGATAAAAATGAAAATTCATTTAGAAAGCATGGGTTTTGATATTTGTACTACCATAGAATCAGAATATACAATCGCCAATACTGTTAGATCCACTTGGGATGAACCTTGAAAGACTGCCTACAATAATAATTGTAATGCTATGAATGCCCTGTACTGTGCTTCAGGAGATGAAGAGTTTAACAGAATTTCTACTTGCAAAACTGCTTTTGAAATTTGGGATACTTTGGGTGTTTCTCATGAAGGAACAACCAATGTTAAAGAAATGAGATTAAATACTTATACTATTACATATGATAATTTTAAAATGAAGACTGATGAACCTATTTCTGATATGTATCTCAGGTTTAATGAGATAGTCAATACAATGAATTCACTTGGAAAGGTTGTTCCCACAAAGGAACAAATTATGAGAATCTTGAGATGTTTACCAGACCGATGGATAGGCACATCTGTTTCAATCAGAGAGTCATGTGACATTTCTTCTCTACCTATCAAAGAACTCATTGGTAAGATAATGATTTATGAGGAAGAATTCAAGGTGAATAAAGAGGAAGATGATGAACCTAAGAGAAAATATGTGGCTTTCAAGACTATTGCTTCAAAGAGTATGGACAAAGATAAAGCTCAAATATAAATTGACAGTTCAACCAGTGAAAATTCAGACTCTGATAGTGATGCTGAAATGGCTCAAATAACCAGGAGGTTTAGGAAGTTTTATAGGAAGAAGAAATTTTTCATAAAATCATATTACAATGGAAAGTATGATAATAATGGATAATGGAAAAAGTATTGAATGAAATCTGACAAATCTGATGACGTTGTCTGCTATGAATGCAAAAGAAAAGGACACATTAAAGAAGACTGCCCAAAGCTAAAATTAAAGAATAAATATGATTACAAGGACAGTATGTACAAAAAATCTATGAAGGATACCTGGAGTGCTTCTGAAGAAAGCACAAGTGAATCTGAAATGTTTGATTCTAAAAAGAATCGTGCCAACATGTGTTTCATGACAAACACATCTAAGGTAACCTTAAATACTCCCGTTTTAAATTCATATTATTCTGGAGATGATTCTGATTCTGGAAATATGTCAAAATCTGAACTGTTTGAATATTGTGATATGTTGGAAGAAACCTGTAATGAACTGAAAGACAAATACAAAGGTTTAAAGAAACAATATGCTTTAACTGTTAAACATAAATCTTATCATGACATTGAAATGGAAAATAATTCTCAATTGCTTAATGAAAACACTGAACTGAAATTGTCAAATGAGAAACATAGGAATGATTTAGGGAAGTTCACAAATGGAAAATATACTCTTACTCAAATGCTAGGTAAGAAGATTGCACCTAGATATAATACTGGTATAGGATATCAACCTGGACAAAGGAAAATTACTAAAACTAGATTTATTTCTAAATCTGGACAGAATGTAGATAGTTCTAGTTCTAGAAGTCCATATGCTTCAACTAGTAATATTCATATTTACTGATCTAATAATGTTTATCTTCCAAAATCTGTTGATTCTACGAATTTTATGAGACCCATAAGACAAATTTGGGTACCTATAGTTTTATTAGCTAACCTGTCTGAACCTAAGAAGATCTGGGTACCAAAATCATTTCCTATCTAAATCTGTTTTGTAGGAAACCTGCTTGAAGAGTTCCCACAAGAAGACATGGTACTTGGACAATGAATGTTCAAGACATATGTCTGGGGATTACTCATGCTTCAAGAGTTTAATAAAGGTTAATGGAGGTCATGTCACCTTTGGTGATAATTATAATGGGAAAATCATCGGCCTAGGCCAAATTGGTAACAGTAACTGAGTTTTAATTTCTAAATTTTTATTTGTTGATGGACTTAAATATAATCTGTTAAGTATTTATCAATTATGTGATGATGGATTTAATGTTAAGTTTGAAAATGAATATTTCAATGTTTTTAATTCTAAAAATGTTTTAGTCTTTTCCGCTCTAAGAAATGAAAATGTTTATGCAGTTGATTTAAATTCCATATCCAATAAAAATGGTACCAATTTAAATGATTTTCAAAAAGAGTACTGGTTATGGAATAGAAGATTAGAACACTACAATATACACTCACTTAGAAAACTTACTAGGAAGAACGTAGTTAGAGACGTACCTAAACATGAGTTTCCAAATGAAAAAGATTGTAATACCTGTCAAAAGGGAAAGCAACATAAAGATTCTTTTAAATCAAAGAAAGAAGTTTCAACTTCTCAACCTCTCGAGTTGGTTCACATGGATTTGTTTGGACCATCTAGAGTTTCTAGCTAAAATGGGAAGAACTATGTCTATGACCTTGTAGATGAGTTTTCTAGATATACTTGGGTATAATTCTTAGCTCACCAAAGTGAAGCTTTTTATTACTTTTTTAAATACTCCAAATCTGTAGAAAATCTTAGTGGACATAAGATTAAAACTCTAAGTGATCATGACCGTGAGTTTGAAAATCATGAATTTGAATCCTGTTGCTCACACAATGTCTATAGTAACAATTTCTCTGCTCCTAGGACACCTCAACAAAATGGCGTAGTAGAAAAGAGGAATAGAACCCTGCAAGAAATTGCTAGAATTTTTCTTAATGAATATGACCTGCCTATTTATTTTTGGGCTGAAGCTGTCAATACAGCTTGTTATATTATTAATAGAGTCTTAATTAGACATGTTCTTATGATGACCCCTTATGAGTTGTGGAACCGCAGGAAACCTAAGGTTAACTACTTCAGAGTTTTTGGTTTCAGAGTCTTTATTCGTAATACCAAATATAATCTTGACAAATTTTCATCCAAGAGAGATGAAGGAATTTCCCTAGGATACCCTATTTCTATCAAAGACTATAGAGTCTTTAATAAGAGAACCATGTGTGTTGAAGAATCTGTTCACATCAAGTTTGATGAAACTGATCCACATGAGCCTAAAACCTCTCTTGAAAATCTTGAAGAAGATTTATCTGTTCTGGACCTTAATGAAAAATCTAATGAACCTGCTATAAAGACAACCAATTCTGGACTTATTCCAGAATCTGCTCCTAATGAACCCGAACCTAGAGAAGTACCTGAAATTTCTAGTCCTATATTTACTAGATCAACTAGAATTATAAAGAATCATCCTTTAGATGTTGTTGTAGGAAATCTTGATTGAGGGACACAAACTAGAGCTTCTCTTAGAAATAAGGTTGAGCATCAAACCATCTTGTCACATCTTGAATATAAAAACATTAATGATGCCATTAATGATGAATTTTGGGTAATTGCTATGCAAGAAGAACTCAATCAGTTTGAAAGAAATAATTTTTGGAATCTTTTTGAAAGACCTAAGGACACTTTCACAATAGGCACAAAATGGGTGTTTAGAAATAAAGTAGATGAATCTGGAAACACAGTTAGAAATAAAGCTAGGATAGTTGCACAAGGCTATAGTCAAGAAGAAGGTATTGTCTATAAGGAGACTTTTTCTCCAGTAGCCAGATTAGAAGCCATTAAGATTTTACATGCTTATACTGCACATCTAAATTTCAAACTATATCAAATGGATGTCAAAAGTGCATTCTTGAATGGTTATATTTTTGAGTATGTTTGTGTTGAACAAACACCTGGTTTTTCAAAACCTTATTTTCCAAATCATATTTTCAAATTATCAAAAGAATTATATGGTTTAAAGCATGCTCCAAGATCTTGGTATGATAGATTAAGTACCTTTATAATTTCCAATGGTTCTACCGAAGGAATAGCTGATCCTAATCTTTTTATAAAACGAATTTCTAATGATTTTTTAGTTGTACGAATTTATGTAGATGATATTATTTTTGGATCTTCAAAAACTACATTATGTATTGATTTTTCTAAAATGATGCAAAATGAATTTGAAATGAGTTTAATGGGTGAACTTAAATTCTATCTTGTATTTAAAATCATTCAAAATGATGAAGGAATTATTTTAACTCAAAGTAAATATACTAGAGATATTTTAAAATGTTTTGGATTTGATAGCACAAAAAGTAGTGACACTCCCATGAGTACCACCTCTAAGATGGATCTTGATGAAAATGATAAATCTGTTGATCAAACCACTTATAGAGGAATGATTGGAAGTCTACTCCACCTAACTAATAGTCATCCTGATATTATGTTTAGTGTGTGTATCTATGTTCATTTTCAAGCAAAACCTAAAGAGTCACATTTAAATGATGTAAAGTGAATTTTCAAACACCTCAAGCATACTCCCAATTTAGGAATGTTCTATCCCAAAGGTCAATCATTTGAATTAGTTAGTTATTATGATGTGGAATTTTCTGGTTGTAAGCTAGATAGAAAGAGAACCTATGGAACATGTCACCTTTTAGGTAAGTCACTAGTATCATGGTATAGTATGAAACAAAATTTGGTTGTGTTATCTACAGCAGAATCTTAATACATAGCTGTTGGCAGTTGTTGTGAACAAATTTTGTGGATGAAACACACATTACTAGATTATGGATATCAATCAATACATGTCCCAATAAATTTTGACAACACAAGTACTATTAACATTTCTACGAATCATGTTTCTCATTATATAACAAAACATATTGAAGTAAGACATCACTTTTTGAGGGATCATTATCAAAAAGGTGATATCACTTTGGAATTCATTGGTTCTGAATATCAACTTGCTGATATATTCACCAAACCATTAAATTATGAAAGATTAGACTACATCATACATGATCTTGGTATGATTAATCATAAATGAATATCTTACTGATCTTAATGTTTAATACTTTATTGTACTTTACCTTACGGTTTCATACTCACTGTTTCTAAGTTACTGTTCTATGCTCACGGTCTGTCAACTCACTATCTAACCGTGATGAATATCAACTGTCTCATCGTGATGAATATCAACTGTCTCACCATGATGACTATTTATAATCACACCATAATGCCTACTCACGGTCTCACCATGAAGAGTTATTTATATTCTTATTTTAACCTGTATTGCCGTAATTTTGTTTTCACCGCTATTTTTTTCCTGCATTTTTGTTTTTATGACATTTGACATTCCCAAATGATAAAACTCAAGGGTTTCATTCGATTCCTTACCCTAACTCTCTCCTGAACCTTTTCTTCCCTCTCTCCCAAACCATCAGTAAATTCCAAGGATGACTCATCCTTCCTCACCTTCGTCTGAGAAGCGCCGCACTAGGGAATAGAAGAGGATACTGAGGATAGCTCCCGAAGGACCTCTAAACCCAAACCTGGTAAGTCATAAAGTTATACATGAAAATGAGGTTTGTGAATAGTGGTTTCTGTATAGCAGATCTTTAGTTTTGAATGTTTTAAGAGAATAAGGATAGCTTGAATGGTTCACTAGAAAAAATAGACCGATTTACCTGAACCTAGTATCTCAATTCTATCAGTATGTGAATTTTTCCTTTGAGTTTGGAGAATGCTTTATGGTGACAAGATGGATAAATGGTCAGAAGTTCTCTTTCTCTTCAAGGATATGGGATGCATGCTTATGAATTCCACATGAAGGAGTTTGTGAAGATTACTAGAGAGACCCTCCTCCACCAACCGACATCTTTGACCTGGAGAGTGCTTTCGAGATCCTAACTGAAAATGGGGCCAAGCGAAGGGCCATAGCTGCTGAATTGGATGGGTATACTAGACTTTTGTTCAAGTTTGTTCAGAATTTGATTAGCCTTAGAAAATGAGATTTTGCTGTGAGGAAGTATCAGAATGTGTTCCTGATTCATCTGTTGATGAATGGACATAAAATCAATCATTACAAGTATGTTATCAACCATATTTGTGAGCTGATTAAAGTAACTTCCAAATCCACCCCCTTGTTTTACTCAAGGATGATCTCAACTATGTTAGTTGCAAAAGGGATGGTTGGACCGAATGAAGGAAAATTATAGGACCTTGATTACTACCTATCCATGCCTATCATTAGAAGGATGATGATGAGCTGGAACCCATGGAAGAAGTAGTGGGTTGAGGATAATGATCAAGTGTATAAAAAGTTTAATCATGTTTTATATCCAAGAAGGCCTAAAAATCTATCTGATACTGGTTTGGAACCAGATGAAGTGGCTAAGTATTTAGAAGAAGAAGAAGAACAGGAAGTAACAACTGAAGTATCTCTTAGAGAAGAAGCTAGAAGACCCCAAATGGAAACAACTCCTATTGAAAAATAAAGGACTGTTATCCCTGCTGAAACACCTCAAGAGGAGGAAGTTGGTGTTAGTTTGAGAGAAGAGGAATCTCCTGCTTCTAGAGCAGATGTAAATCCAGCAGCTCATCCTAATGCTGCAAGGAAATTGGTTTTTCCTGTTTTAGAACAGAAAGCAACCATAGATAAAAATCCTTTTGAAGAGGATCTTTCTGTTGAGAAAGAAGCAAGTCTGGAAGTTCAACCAGTGGAACAGTCGGTTCTTTAGATTATTCCCTCTGCTCAAGAGAGAATGGAAATTTCCTTTCAGCTAACAAGGAAAGAGTTTTATGAAGAGATTACGGATGATCCTGTGGATCTTGTCCATATTCCTGAGCCTCAGGAATCTGGAAAGGAAGCACATGTTGAGGGGGAGGAACCTCAAATCCTTGATATTGTGGAAGCTAGATATGCTGAAGCTTCTCAACCTTCTATCACATATTCTGTGCACACTCGGTATGAATTACCAATCTTTTATGATGTGAATGAGTCTTAGAAAGTGACTACAACTAGAATGGATCTTTCTTCTCTATTTCAACTGAAGTCTTTAGCTCATCCAGAACTAGAACCAGAGCCCCAACCTCAATCGAAATCAGAATCTGAGTCTGAAGATGACTCTAAACCGCAACATGAACATGAACCTCTACCTTGACATGCAACCTTACCTGAGCATCACTCCTTTGTGACCAAAGATGATATGAATGTTTTTGGAGAAACTTTGTTAGCTAGAGTTGAGAAAATTGTCTCCACTCAACCTCATACAGTGACTCAGTTAAGTCAAGAAGATGAATCAATTATCTTGGAAAATATTATCTTTCATATTCAACCAAGGATTATCCGAGATATTCAAGAAGTCAGAGTTGAGAATAAACTTTTGAGTGCTGATGTTGCAAATCTGATAATTATGGTAGCAAGTTTGTAGAATGAGTTATCTTTGATATCAGCTCCTACTCCTGTTTCAGCTCCTGCTCCAGTTTCAGCTCCTGCACCTGTTTCTGCTTCTCCTGAGCCATCTGATTCCCTCATTTCTAGGGAGATTTTGTCTCAAGTTTATCCTTACCTACTTTATTTTGATTAGAATATTGTAAAATGACACACCAAGATGCTGGAACACATGAGAGAGCTTGTGGAAAATCTAAAAAAGCATACAGATGAAAACACCGGATGCCTGCAAAATGTTCTGAAACAACTCAATGTTCAAACAGAAACTGTTAGGGCTTCACCTGCTTCTGGTCAGACCTCCACATCTTCTTTGAATGATTCTATGCGGAGATCCATAATCAAGGAAGAACATCAGAGTGCCTTCAGTGTCTTGGATCTATCTTCTTTGTCAGAAGTGGTTAAGAACAGTGATAGAGCATTGGACTTGGTCAAAATTAATTATAAGATAGCCAATGATTCTCAACAAGAGATCACCCAGAATATTGATTTGTATCTCTACCGGATTTTCTCGAAAATTGATATGAAAGATCACATTAGATATCTTGTGGAAAATTTGAGAATCCCTCCGGTGACACAAGATTTTAAAGCTCATGTTCAGAAACATATAGAGTTCACCAGATTGTTGGACAGATTTCTAGAGAATAAGGATGAATTTGAAATGGCTATGAAATATGGTGGTGAGATCATTACTGATTTCATCAATCTTTTGAAGTCGTGTCTTCATGTGAAGAGCACTTCTATAGTTGCTCCAGCTACTACACCCCTTAGACCTAGTCTACCTCCCTTAGCCTCAACTTCCATGACAGTTAGCCAAGCTCTTTCTCAGATCTGACTAGTCATTCTTGATCAACAATAGCCTAGATCTTCTACTGCTCCCACTTTGTCTCCATCTGTTTTTGGAGGTCTACCCTTACCCTCTTTGTCTACCACATCTATTCCTTCGTCTACTTCAGCACTAACTCGTGCTTCTGATAAAGGCAAAGACAAGGTGGATCCCTGAAGAGTCTGATGACAGTTTTTCTTTTTGATGGGATGTCATTTCATGTTTACTGTTTTTAATTCTCTTGTATGTTCTATTCTGAAACCTTTTTAATGCCAAATGCAGTGTTTCATTTCATTTTCTCTACTTTTTCATAATCCCAAAAGGGGGAAAAATCTCTACATGTATAAAAAAACTACTAGTGTCAGTTCTATAATGTTCTTTGTTATTCTAGTCTCATTAATATTACATGTCATTTATATTCTTCCTATATATGATTTGTGATCATCAAAAAGGGGGAGATTGTTTGACTTCTCATGTGTTAATCATGTTTTAATGATCTCAAATCCTACTACTGTTACTTAATCTCAATATTCATTGCACATCTTGCTAATGCTCTTCAATCTCAATAATAACTACACATCATGTTTTAATGATAACAAATCTTATGATGTTAATTACTCTCTTTATTATTTACAAGTCTCATGAATGATCATAAATCTCACATATATTATCAAGCCTTTATATTTATGATTCAAGCTCTGTTACTCTCTAATGATTAAACATAATCCATATTCTGCATAATATTGTGTAAGTCCAAATACAGATATTTGTCTAAATATGGAGACACCATGAAGGACTCACCGTGACCGGACACCGTGACCCAAACACCGTGAACCAGACACCGTGACCAAGACATCGTGACTAGACACCGTGACCCAGACACCGTTCCCCAAACACTGTGACCCAGACACCATGACCACACACCGTGACCCAGCCACCGTGACGCAGACACCGTGATCCAGACACCGTGAGCTACACACCGTGAAGAACATACTGTGAAGCTTATACCGTGAACCATAGACCGTGAAGAAGACACCGTTTACTTAATCACTGTGACACTGTTTCTTAAATTTTTTCAATATTATTTATATAATGCTAACGGTTATATTTGTTGTTTTTAATGAAATTAATATTATTTAATGATAGTTGTTGGCATGTCAGGAAACCGTATCTCGTACCTTTGAAAAGGGAATCATTCCTACTGCCAAAACTCATGGAATATAAGAAATATTGAAATGTCGTACATGTGCAACAAGTACAAGTAGTGATGTGAAAGTGTGAATGTACAACAAGAAGAATTTTTATATACCCGAGAGAACTACACTAAACAAGAAGAACAATCCTGAACAAGAAGGATATTGCAAGTCTTTCAAAGAATTCTCATGAATGCAATGCAACACCACTGAAGAACACACGACGAATCAAGATATCATCTTCATTCCTGTAGAAGAAAATCTTACTATGACACTCTAATTTTCAACAAAAAAACTAGGGAGGGACTCAGAAGCATTCTTGCTGAATCCAATGAGTCCAGAGTTGCATTGATAATCCCCAGAGCTTTCTAAACTATTATCTTTCTTCTCTATGTAATTTATTTATTGACTTTAGAGCAGTGTGGTGTACTCTGTATTTGTTATACACACACTGTCTCCTGCACTGAACAAGAGGATATCAAAATCCGCACTCCAAATATCTTATCTCTTGTTTACCCACGTCAACTGTGGAAGAGGTCCTTGTGTGACCTGGTCTTTGTTTTGTTTACCACGAAGAACAGTGGTAGAGGTCCCTATGTGGGCTGGACAGTTTTTTAAACTGTTGTTAACCCCGATCCAGGGTGTGGATCAAATTTACATAAATTTGAGAGGACTAAGTCTCACCTTGAGACTGAGCCACTTGTTATATCTGCTGTGCATTTTTAATTTAAGTTCAATGTTTACTACATATATCTTATTTATTCTTCTGCTATTACTTTGAAATACAAATCTATTTTACAGATATCTTGATAGTTAAATTAGAAAGTGTTTACACTTATTGTAAATTAGTAGATTAGTTTCAAAAGTTAGTTTAATCTTGTGGTTAAATTAACTGAGACCTAATCAATCTTTGAGAAGCTAAGGGAACATTTACAATCTGTATAAATTCACTATAGTTTAAATTGTTTTATAAATTGGGGGAGTTTAAATAGACAATATTTTAACATAAATTTTAATTGGAAATCAATTCACCCCCCTCTTGAGTATCCACTCCGACCAACAATTTACATGATGGAAATTGAACATTTTTCCTCTATGATCATCATGAAACTCCATCTTTCTCTTATTATATGAGTCGGAAAACTTACCAAAGTTGAGATTATTGATCATATTATTTGATTGCTGATTAGGCATAATAATGATATGTGGACTTCCAGATCCAATTTCATTTGGTTTCTCATGTATAATATCATTCCATTGTCCATCATATCCTCCATTATCATGAATCTTCCTATTTCCAGTCATTTTTTAAAACCCAAAAATAATAGTGTGAGAGGCCAAAATCATAATCTAGGGGGAGTAACTTCAATATCTAACATCTTATGTATAATTCTAATATCGTTACCATAATTCTAGGACTATAACCTATACTTTTACATAACCTTAGGGAAATCCCTAGACATACCTTAGAAATACCAGTAGGGATCTCACTAAAGTTCTCGCATCATAGTTTCCAATGGTTGACTAAACCAAACCTCTGATACCAACTGTAGAGACCCCAAACTTGACGTGCAATGACATTACATTACTTTTGTGGAATAGTTAATACGTAACAAAAACAAACACTGAAGGACTGTAATAGTTTAGTGTCTTTGGAAACTTGGAACATAATCTTCTAATCGTGGTGAATGATCTACAATATCTCCCATAATGATATTCCCCTTTGGGTTTCATACCTAAAACGTTTCTTTATATCATGGGGAAAAGAAAACATATAAAGGGTGAGCTAAAATTCTCAGTAAGGGTAAGCATGGATAAAATTAAACAAACCATATAAATTTGAACAAAAGAACATGAACATAATGTTTAAACATCAAAATCTTGAGAAATAACATAAAACCTGGCAGATAGAATAGATTGTAATGGAACATCAATAATGATAAAATTGCGTGGAAATAAAACTTGTAATTGTGGAAAAACATTAAGTACATGATATGATTTCCATAGAAGCCAAGGAATTTGTGCCAAGACCATTTTAGTGGACAATGTCCCTTTCTGAATCGAGTTCACTCCTCGTTCCAGTCTTGTATCACTGAACCAGATTAACATACCTTTCTGTCCATATCTATCTCATGAGATATAAATCATTACCCAATGCATTGGAGGGAGATATATGTCTCAACCATCTCATAATGTAATCATTCTTACATGTGCCAAAACATAAACATATATCATTCATCATAACCCAAAGAATAAAATGGGTTTCATAAATATCGTCCCATCATAACATAATCCATATAAAACAAATGGATATGATTTCATCATAAGAAAAGTGAAACCATGTAAATCATAGAGACATTATACTTGAAACATACACATATGAAATAATGTCATCTATGATGGAAAATGGTTTTGATAAAACACTTGAAATGAATTCTTGAGGAAAATATCCTTTCTAATTCAAAATCATTTTCTTTTCAAAAAATGCCATGAAATTTTAAAAGAAAATGATTTTTTTGAAAATAATCCTGAAATCATGTAGAGTAATCTTCATGAAAATAAGGTGTTATAAAACCGTAAAAATCAATTCACGTCGTATAAGTTAAAAAAACATTCTCCTCATACATTTGTCGGAAAAGTCAAAAAGTTCCTCGTATGGTAAACAAAAGAAATATTCCTTCCATAACCCAAAGTAAAAGTCAAAATGGGGTAAACATGACATTAAAAATACATGGAATAATATTAAACACTTTATGAAAAAACATTTTATGGACATGCATGAAAAATATAACCCAAGTAAATACTTACATATAAACAATCTAGAATAAAAACGAGATTGGAAAAGTTTTCCCTTACCTTAGTACCAATATGCTTCGTACGTATCCGAACCTCCTGTATAATGATTTAAATAATGTCATTGACTTATTACAGAATCATATTCATTGTTATGATATCATATATGGTTCACTTGTGACTTTATATTACCCGTTCTTTTGTAAATTCCATGTTAAAGTAGCGTTTTGGGTAAAATCGTTTTATTTATCATGTTAGGACTTATTGTTCTTGATATTATTATTACTTATAACTTTATTTACATACTTCCAGAATGTAAATCATGATTTATATATCATATATATCTTCATTATATATACATATTTTAGATATATAAATGAAATGAAATACACCGTTCCTGGAGACGGTAGTCCGTACATACGCATGAACGCTGTTTTCCTTTCCTTATTGACTTGAATGGAATTAAGTAGATGACATACATATATATATACATAAATTAATTATTTTTACTTTATAATCATTTTTGAATTGTTAATATGGAAAATGAATCTCATCGCGTCGTGGAGACGATAATCCGTAAGTACGCACGAGGGATGATATCGTTCCCATATTTATTAAATGGAATTGGAGTGGATGATATAATATATTAGAATCAGTATGATGTTATAATAATCATATATAGTTCTTATTTACACCATTATACCCATCCAAGTAAGGTGGTGGTGTAAAAACAGATTACACCACGGTGTGGAGACGATATTCCATACGTACGCACACGCGGTGAATTCATTTTTCGTAGGATGGATAGAAGGTGAATTAGGGTTGTTTTATATTTATAATAACATATCAGTATATAATTGATACTGATTTTATTACTTTATAATGAAACAACTATATAATAATAGGTTGAATAAGAATGAAAACTTGAAAGAATCAGTAGAAGAGATTACCTCTTCCTCGACACACCTCCTTTAAACTTCTTCTTAGGGCACTAGAGTTGGTCTTTTGAGAAGACCAGAACCTATATGATATAACTATAGAGTTTTAGAAGAGTAATTTTCAGGGTTTGGATGAGCTTCAAGGCTCAAAAGGATGTGAAGATAAGAAATAAGGGGTTCCCTTTTTATAAGGGAGGAGAGGGGCACCTTATGAAAAACTTAAAATATTATTTTACAATAATGTCATATTCGGTTTATAATAGCTCCAAATTAATTTATTTAGAGTCTAATGTGGATATTGGTCTAAATAATATCATAAAATATGTTTTAGACAAGTTTAGGTTACTATTTTATCCTTATCATTGATATTTAACTCTAAATTATATAATTTAACTTTTATCGTGTCTTCTTGTGTTTTTACAGTATATGTTTAATAAACATACTATAACAAGACAAACGAACCCCAAGTGGTTCATTATTAATATATATATCCATATCTAAGTCATTTGGACAAACCTTTTATTTTTATGAATAAAATAAAAATTAATAATATAATATTTGTTTTAAAAACATTTTTATGTCAATTGTGACACTATTTGGTACATGATTTTTTTTGAAAATCATAACAACATGATCCGTTCTAAAAAAGTCAATTAAATCAATAATAACATGTCATATTAACCTATAAAATTAGTGGAATTCCTAAAAAGTCTAAAATTACATTTATTTGGGTATTTATAACATCAATTATTTTAATATTTCATTAATACGGTAATTACTACATCATCATTGTGTAAACAATAAATTAAATTATTTAATGTCTAAAAATTTTAAATAAAATCTCATTATGTAGGAAATATTTTTAGCTTTCTAAATAATATTTATATCCGAATTTATCTTATGTATAACCCTATATTACAAAATTTTTAGTTATTAAACTTGTATTTTAACTATTTTAATTCTTCTTTAAATAAAATAATATTAAATGTCCTAATCTAATCCAAGTGGACCTAAAATGTAATATTTTATACTTAAGGTTGTTCTTTGTCGAACGAAACTTATGTAATAGAATTAGGACCAGTGTTAGGGTAATAATAATATCATATTTACCCTTAATTACCCTATTTACTTTTAATCGTGGTAAATAAAAGTAAAAAGTTACTATTCACCAAAAATATTTTTAACTCTTTGAACCACATTTTATGTACTGATAACAACAGTGTCTATTTAATTTTTTAAATTCCACTCACAGAAGTGGTAGAATTATGTTTTATGTAAATTTTCAAATTCTCCTAGGAAGTGGGTAAAAGACGGCCAAAAGCTCAATAAAATTTTTATATATCTAAAATTATAATAAAATGACTCCAATGAATTACATTGAACATATATAGGTATTATTTATCAATTTTGACCTAGTATAAATTTAAATAAAATAAATAAATAATTAAATAAAAAGTCATTTTTTAAATAGTGACATAATATTTTAACTATTCATCGAAAATTGAAAGTTATCAGAAGAATACCAAAAATTCACCTGAGGCTAACTTGGATAATCCGAATACAAAAATGAAGTCCATTTCGAAAAATAAAATTTCAAAAAGTGGGTATTACTATTCATAATAGCTAGTTTATATAACATATCGTTGTTTAGTAAAACTCGGTATTGTGTACAACATACGCTATCATGGAAGGTCATGATTGCGTGTAATGAAAGCCATGTCAGGGACACGTGTAGTGAAATATCCTTTTGGTGTAGCGTAGAAAACAGGACATCGATGAAATTAAAAAGAACATTTTTTATAAAATCTCGGGGTGTTACAAACACTTACCACTAGCCTACGTGACGTACTGGTTAGTGTTACAATGTTCTTAATTAGATGATTGGGAGGTTAAATATTATGTTGATTTTGGGAAACATATTTTAGGATCATGTTATATGATATTGGGGAGATTTATTATATTTTAGGAGAAGTGTTATTAAATTTAAGTACATATAACCTTTTGGGTAAATGTAAATTATTATTTGGGAAAAATGATATTATATTTTTGAGATGTATGTTGAATGGGAATGATATGATCTTTGAGTTAAAAACCTTCTGTAATGTTGTGGTTATGAAGGTTATTTTAGATATAAGGTCATTTATTTAAAGAATGACCTATGTTAAAATTCAATTCTCACATTTGAATATTGAAGATTAATATATTTATATTCATTTTTGATATTATCTTACTTTATTATAACCATATTATATTTAATAAATGTAATAGGAATTACTTGTTACATTTTTATTAATCTTATGATCTATTAAAAGTTAATTTCAGTTCCTTAGAGAAAACAATTCATTTTTTGATATTTTTTTTTTGATTTTGTGATGAAGTTCAAACCAATATATATAAAAGAAAAGGATTGGTTATTCTTATAAATTATATATATCAATTATTTATATTTCCATATATTATTAAATAGTAAAAGAACTCCTAATATTTAGGTAAAGGATCTTGAAAAAAAATGTTATCACATTACCCAAATAACTAATGAATCAAATAGTCTATTAACATATCATAGATGCATGGTTTGTGCTCCTCAACTTTTCATTGGTCATTCAATTTATGGAAATCAAGTATTTGTATCACTCTCTATTATTATTCACACTTTTTTTCAGTGTCTATATCTTCAATTTCTATCCATGATTTCTTACATAGAAACCAAAGAATGAGTAATTCAAGATAACCACTATACATCCCATTACATATTATTATGAGGATATTTTATTAATCCATTTTATTATGTCAGTTTTCAAAAAATATATATTTTAATGTTAATCCCTTGATTACCTAGATGAAGGTTCAATTACGTGGATGCCATTTATTTTCGGGGGGAAGAATGTAACACCCTATGATTTTAGAAAATCATGAAAAATATAAAATGTAAAAATAAAAATCAAGCTTATAAGATAAGGCAACACTTTATTAATTATATATATATATATATTTAGATAAATTAAATCTCTTTGATAGCTTGTGATGCTTGCAAGACTAGGTTAAAATGAATCACAATACTCTATTAAAATATTATTATGTAATCTTTCTCATTATAAAATAGACGTTTTGTTGGTGGGTATGAAATGGACTAACTAAATTATGAAAATTTTATGGCTTAAACATGTATAATAAAAATTCAATGGTAACATATTTATTATAAATAAAATAAGACCCATTTGACGAAAAGGAAATGTTTTTTAAGAAATAGTATTTTTTAAAAGCCTGTTTAGTCGCGATTTGCAGATATTATATAAAAATCAGTTTTACCAAATTTATAAAAATTATTTGAAAAAGAACTTATTTTTTTATGTCAGCATATCAATATTATATTTTTGTTATGTTTTGGGTTTTTTCAACAAATATAACTCTTTCAATGAATAGTTAAAATATCAAATTTAATAAAATATAATTTACCTTTTAAAAAATATGTCTTATTATTAGTTTAATTTTATGAAAAATAAAGTAAATTACTATTTATTTATATAAAATACAATTAATTAAATTTAATTCATCTTTATATTTTAATTTTTATAGGTTTATTTTTAGAATTTTAAACACCTTTTAACCTAATAATATTTAAATGTTTTTAAGGATTATCAATATTAAATAAATATACTAATCCCTAATATAAAATTATTTAAATTAAATTTATATATTATATATATTTATAAATATAAATTTAAACTAATATAATTATTAGTACATGTCATATAGTAAATATGAGATCATCTTTTCCTTTAAAAAGCATTTGAAAACCTGTTTTTTTATCAACATGTATGTGGCTTTAATTTTTAATCTAAATTATTTCAATTATATGATTTGAATTTATAAAAATGAATTCCATATCTGGGTTCTTCATAATTTATACTATATAATAAGGTCAAATTAATTTTTTACTATAATTAATAAGGAAAATAGTATAAATTTTTCACTATGGTTATGGTAAAAATGGGTTTACCGGAGGGTTAAAATAAAACAATAAGGGTTAAAAAGGACACAAAAATTATTTGATTACTATTTTTTGTAATATTTTGAACATATATAATAAAAAATTCTATATGTTTCCCTTTTTATCATTTTTTTCATGAGAAGAATATAGGTGGAATTAATTCTTTTCAAAAATTCCAAGTGTGTCCACTTCCCCATTTATAAAAGGCCACCATATATTCCCCTTTAAACAATTAAATAAACCATTAGTTTATGAAATACATGAAAACAATATTATCTAATACCTTCCCCTTATCCTAGAATTAATGGTTTCTTCATAAATCCCACAAAAGAATGCTTTTGGTACAAACCAAAAGAAGTATTGTGAAGAAGAGATAACATCTTTAAAAAAGTGTTTATTTTATTACTTGCTCCAACCTCCATCAAAAAAAATTTAAAACATAATTATATTATAAATTCATAATATTAAATATAATTATATGTTTTTATTCTATGTTCCTAACCTAAAACCATCTCCTCCTCTCTCAAATGTGATACAAAACCATTGATTGTGTGTATGGTGACTACCACCTCACGAACTGGCCTAATTCATTTTACATCACTACATCTCATGGATAGATATATTTATTTATTTAATTTTCACACATTTTATTCATGATATAATTATATATATATAATTATGATATCATATATATTTTCTTACATTCCACTTCACAGAGAATATGTTATCATCACTCGTGTGTTCAGCGGACTACCACCTCACAAAGTTATGTGATTCATTTTTCACTAACAATTTTCATGGAATATAACAAATTATGCATTAGATGAATATATCTGATATTTATGAAAAGTTATTGATTCTACAAAATTAATATTCAATCCACTTTTTACCCTTTCACCTATTAAGAAAATAATAATGTTGGTCGTGCGTATGTATGACCTACGATCTCTCCGAAGTGATGTGAATCTATCTATATGTTCAATGTTCAATAAGGATTATAAATATTTATATAATAAAAATTTATATTTAAAAAATTAATATCATTCTAGATATGATATAACAATAACCTATGTTCATGATTCAGAACGTTCATAGTGAAATGATCTATAGAAAAATGGAAATTAAGACCTGAAAGAAGAGTAATAATGTACTATTATTAATGAACGAGTACTATGATGTTATAAAATGATCATATATGATATTATAAATTATAATATTAGTCTTTTATAAGTTATCAACATGTTTAAAACCACAATAGGAGGCTCAATAGTGCTAAACTAAAGGGAGGCATGAGGTAAGGGGTTTCTAATCTCAAATTCAATTCATTGGGTTATATGTCTATTTCATTGATTATATTATTCAATGATTTTTTGTGAAATGAAATTTTATTGATTTATAATTTTATTTACACTTTTATTTGTGTGGATTCAGTTATTAACTCTGATTTCATTTTTTTGAACTTTGTAATGGTTTCCTCTCAAAATATCTTTCTTTGAGACACATGTTCTTTTACAAACCTAATATCTTTTAAATGGTGTGTATAAAATACAATTAAATATTATATCATGACTAATTCATAATTATTGATATTTTGAGTAAAATTTATCTAGTTCATTCATTTAAGTCATTATTACTAAAGCGGTAAGGGTTTTTATTTCAATTGTATTTTAATAGGGATTATTTATGCTTGAATCTCAATTTATATATATTATTAGATAATTGTCTAATAAAACTCTTCAATTTTATTCTCCTCTAGTTATTCGTGATTATTTCAATTAATAGTACCATTTTTTTATCAATTTTTCAGTTAAAATGATTGATAATTTTTGTTTAATATAACCTACATCATTTATCTTAGTGGACAAAAAACATTTTTAATCGAAATCTTTGTTTTCTAAAAATGTTTTCAAAAAATGTTTTACTATTATTGTTTAATATCCTTTTTAACATTAATTGTATTTTAGAATAATTAAAAGAAATATTCCCATATTTTCTCGAACAAGGTAGTTTTTTTTATTTTTCTTATGAAAATGTGAAAGGAATATTTGTTTTTTAACGTATTCCGTATGAACAAAACTCTTCTGAAATTAAGACCACCCAAAGTTTTGATGATTCAATTTTTATGTTTCATATGTGATTTGAAAAAAAATCCATTACTTTTTGAGAATTTTTTATACTTTAAATAATTTTTTAACATGGAAATGAAATTTCATTAATATACGTTTAAAGTGATCTTTAAAAATTATTTTACATTTAAGATGACATTATTTAATTTTAATTGATGTGAAAAGATTATTTTACTATTCAATTTTAATAATTTTCCTAAAATAATTTTCACGAATGACAACAACCATTGATGTTTCTAATTTCTTAGAAAATATTTATATATGCCTATCACATATATAACTAGTTTGTTCTACCTTAATGTTATAGGTTAATACATGCCTTATGATTATTAACAAATTTCCATAATTATGAAATTGTTTTCAAATATGATATGAATAAATATTCTTCATCCACTTTTCATTCCATGGGTAATTTTTATGTTATGAATTAGGATTAATTTCATTTTGTGGCACAAATTTATTAAGAACATGTTATGATTAGTGTGTCAAAATAGAGATCCAATGGATTAGGTAAATATTTAGTCTCATTAGCTTTCATATATTTTCTTATGTAGTAAATATAATCCACTATGCACTTTTTCAACATTTGTTATCTCTAGGATGTTATCCTTGACTCATATTTAGAAAATGATATGTGTTCCTGACACATTCACTATACTATAATTATCTATTGATAACATGTTTTTTAGGTTATTACTCAATGAAATTACTCATGAGCCATATCTTTATGATATCATGTTATAATTTTGACTCACATGTTATGTTTTGGTATCATGACTATTCCCTTCCAGTGGATTTTTAGATAAATCCATTGGTCTATTTATTTCCAATGTTAACCTATATTTTATAGGATTTTAAAGGATTTAGGATATTGTGATGGATAATTTAATAAAATTTTATTTTTTAGTCTCACATTGATTTGATTGAAACCTAGTCTTCCAAAACACACTAGGACATTAAAATCATATTGTTATATTTATAGATGTCGATATTTAATAATCATTTAATAATACGAGTAAAAGGATTGGTACATCATAGTTTATATGAGAGAAAATATTTATTTTATCTATGGAATCAAGGATGAGAAAACATTAGTGACTGAAACAATCATTTCCATTCTTATATGGGTGATCCTTCAACATAAATTCACTCTTAACCATAGATGTATGTTTTTCCTACTCAATATTGTCTCTTTGTCTTTGTAATGGTGTGACACATGGATTTATAACTAATGGCATGTAGTTTGCTACAATATAATGGTGAATCAATACATTTTCTAAATATAGAATCAATCCTTTTTATGTAACAGTGGCTTGTACTTTCCATTATAATGGAGGATTCTTTTCCTTATTCTTAACAAAGGGTCACTTTACTATTTCCAATGGTGCGTCACATGGCTTTATGACTAATGGTGGATTTTATTTTTTAGTCCCACATTTATTTTTTATAAACCTAATATTATCAAAACAATTGGACTTTAAAATACTTGTGTTGTATTAATGGATGTTTATGTTTAATAATCATGAAATAATATGAGTGAAAGGATTGGTACACCGAAGTTTGTATAAGAGAAAAGGTTTAGTTGACCTATATAACCTAGGATGAGAAATCTTTAGTGACAATATTTAGTGATCTTACATGGAGGAAATATGTTGGAGGATAATAGAATATATAGAAACATATCATAGAATTGTGGTTAATTATAGAGGGAGTATGTTTTTGAGCAATTATATCCCTATCTATATACTATAAACTGATGTGGTTATGGATCAAATGTTCCATGATGTAATAAATTCAAAAAAAGGAACGTCAATATTGACTCATGAATTACTTGGTATATGAAAATGAGACTTACTATATACTTGGGTTGACACTACCTGGGGATATTACCGATAATGGATTTTATTTTTTTAGTCTCACATTGATTTATTATAAACCTAGTCTTCCGAACACACTAGGTCTTTAAAATCCTTATGTTGTATTAATGGTCATTTATATTTAAGAATCATGTAAAAATATAAGTAAAAGTATTGTTACATCATAGTTTGTATTAGAGAAAATGATTAGTTGACCTATGGAATCTAGGATGTTAAAACATTAATGAGTGAAACAATCATTTTCATTATTATATGGGTGATCCTTAAACATAATTTCACTCTTAATAGTAGATGGATGCTTCTCCTAATCCATGTTAGCACTTTTTATTTGTAATGGTGGGTCACATGGATTTATAACCAATGGTGGGTTCTTTGCAACAGTATATTGGTGACTCATTCCATTTTCATAATGGAGAATCAATCCTTTTTTCATGTAATTGTGTCTTGTACTTTCCATTCTAATATAGGATAGTTATATTTATTCTCAGGGAAGGTCAATCCTATGTTTCCTAATCCAGCCTATTTCTTCCATGGATGATCACTAAATATCCTTCTACATCACCTAGGACTTTAAAATCCACGTGTTTTATTAATGAATGTTTATGTTTAAGAATCATGTAATAATATGAGTAAAATTATTGGTACAATATAGTTTGTATCAGAGAAAAGTTTTAGTTTACCTATGGAATCTAGGATGATAAAACTTTAGTGAGAATATTTTGTGGCCATCCATGGAGGAAATAGGCTGGAGGATAATACTATGTATATAAAAATATCCTAGAATTTTGGTTAAGTATAGAGTGAGCATATTTTGGGAAATTACACTCATATCAAGTTATTGTAAGCCATTTTGGTTCTTAAACAAATGTACCATGAGGTAATTAATTCCCAAAATGAACGTCGAGATTGACTTGAGCATTTCTTGGTATATGAAAATGAGACTTACTATGAACTTTTCATGACACTACCTATGGGTATTACTAATAATGGATTTTATTTTTTAGTCTCACATTGATTTGTTATAAACATAGTCTCTAAAACACACTATGACATTAAAATCATGTATTGTATTAATGGATGTTTATGTTTAAGAATCATGTAATAATATTTTAAAAGGATTGGTACATCATAGTTTGTATTAGAGAAAATGTTTAGTTAACCTATGTAATCTAGGATGAGAAAACATTAGTTTGTGAAACAATAGTTTTCATTCTTATATGGGTGATGCTTTAACATATGTTCACTCTTAATAGTAGATGAATGTTTCTCTTACTCAATATTGGTTTTTTGTCATTATAACGGTGGGTCACATGGCTTTATAACCAATGGTGGGTTGTTTTCTACATTATAATGGTGACTCAATCGATTTTACTAATGGAGAATCAATCCTTTTTTTCATGTAATAGTGATTTGTACATTCTATTCTACTGGATGCTACTTTTATTTATTCTCAATGAAGGGTAACGCCGCTATTTCCTCCTCCAGCCTATTTCCTCCATGGATGAACACTAAATATTATTCTACATCACCTCAAACTTTAAAATCCTTATATTGTATTAATGGATGTTTATGTTTAAGAATAATGTAATAATATGATTAAATGGATTGGTACATCACAGTTTGTATCAGAGAAAAGGTCTAGCTAACCTATAGAATCTAGGATGAGAAAAGTTTAGCAAGAATACTAGGTGATTGTTCATAGAGGAAATATGCTGGATGATAATATTATGTATAGGAAAATATGCTAAAATCATGGTAAAATATAGAGTGATAAGTTTTTGAGCAATTACATCCCTGTCTATATACTATAAGATGACGTGGCTTTGAAAAAAATGTTCCCTGAGAAAATAAATTCAGAAAAGGAACATCGAGATTGACTCATGCATTGTTTGGTATATGAAAATGACACTTACTATGAACCTAGGTGGAAACTACCTAGGGATATTCTTAGTAAATTAAAATAACAAATTTATAAACCATCATAAAGGATTTGAATAGGTAATGACCATATATGATCTAGGATGAACCTATGGTTTGTAAAATTTATATTAAAGTGTCATTATTTAAAAATCTTATAAATAATTTTTCATTATTATATTGTCTCCCACAATGAATATTATTGCTCACACTATTTTGTATGGTTTTAGTCAATGACGAGAATAAGGAGGAAGATAGATAATTTTTAATGTGATAGAAAATGTATTGATGAGAAAATAAATGGGATTATGATTTGAGTAAACGGTATTGTGATTATTCCTAAGCAGTTATCACTATATATGTTTTCTTTGTGCATCTTCATGAATGAATTTCTGTTTTGTTTTAGTACTTGTTATTTTATGTTTTGAAATATCACAAACCCTATTACCATTTTATGTGAAAAACTATTTAATAAATATCTATGTATTTTAATTATCAATAAAGTTGTATTTAATTGAATTTTATTATTATTGTTCCATTTTAAATATAAAAATTTTATAAAAATTTTATTTAACTAAAATGAATGCTAATTCTATGCCTAGAATGTTCAAATTTTGATCCAAACATGGTACATGTTTTTAGTTTCAAGGAATTTTCTCAGTTGAAACTACAATATAGTTTTCTTCTATATATCAATTAGAAAATATTCTATACCAATTTTATTGTTACAAAAATTGATCCATTTTAAATACAACTTGTTTTTGTTCATTTAAATAGAATAAATGAATAAATGAATTTTTTTTATGGTTTTTATTGTTTTCCCAAAGATCTTGCAATAGATCCTCAATTATAAATTTTATTGAATTGAGAATATTTATTTTTTATTTGATATATTATTTATTTATAATATAATCCTTTTTTAGTTTTACTAGTTTGAATTTTAAGAAGTATTTATTAATTTTATTAATCTACATGGAACTGTAAAAATGTTATTTAAATACATTAATTTTTTTATAATGTGTTGTAATTCATTCTGTAGTATCATAAAATGTTGTCATTGTTTTTTATGATATATCCATATATAATTTTTTGAATTAACATATTCATTACATGTTGAAAATATAATGAAACCCTATTTAATTAATTATTCTAGACCATCTTCTAATACATTAGTTTAGATGGATTAAAAATTCACATAATTTTCTGTTTCAATGTTTTAATATAAAGTTAAGAGTAACTATTTATCATCTTCCTTATCTAGTCTATTTATTCCATGGAAATTCATTAAATATTCTTCTACATCACCTATGAGCTCAGAAACAATTTGTTTTATTTTTATATGTGTGATCCTTCAACATACGTTCACTCTTAATAGTAGACAGATGTTTCTTCTACTCAATGATGGATCTTTATCTTTGTAACGGTGTGTCACACGGCTTTTTTTTACCAATTGTGGGTTGTATTATACATTATAATCGTGAATAAATCCATTTTACTAATGACGAATCAATAACTTTTTCATGTAACAGTATCTTGTACTTTCAATTCTAATGGAGGCTTCTTTTCCTTATTCTCAACGAAGGGTCACTTTTCTATTTCGAATGGTGGGTAATTTATAATAAATTCTATATAGACTCAATAATAACAGAAATAGTGACTCACTCCTTTATTTTCAATAGTGGCTTCTTTTTATTTGTAATGATGACACATTTATAAATAATCCAATAGTTAATCATTTCAAAGTATTTCTATAGTGACTTATTTCTTCCCTTACAAACACAACTTGTTTTATGCATTATAACAGTGAGACATTTATCTCTTCCAATGGTGGGTTATTTTCGTTTCCCAATGGTGAATCATTTCCTTTACACCATTGGTGACTCACATTTATAACTAATGGTAACTAAATTATTTTTACAATCACGACTCAATTATATATTATCAATGGTGAATCAATTGTTTTTTTAAAATGGTGACTCAATTTTTTATTAACGGTGACTCAATTATTTTTACAATGATGACTCATTATTTTCTTATAGTGAGTAAATTATGGTTTATCAATGGTGAATCAATTATATTTTTTCAATGGTGTCTCATATTTATAACTAGTGGTGACTCATATTTACACCCATGATGACACATATCTACTTGAACAATGACTCATATTTACTCTAAAGGTGACTCATTATTGAACTAATGATGACTGCATTATGAAATAATGGTGACTAATTTTTTTAATTAATAGGGATTCATTTTCATTCAAATGGTGACTCAAGTGTAAACTAATTGTGAAACATACCATATTTTTCATACTATTATATTTTGATGAAATTCATAATTATATTAATTTTTATAAGTATTTAATTGATTTCCCAAATTAATATATGTTATATATGATCCATGAAAAGTATTATTATAATATTTTAATTAGTTTTAAAATGTTTTTAAATTTTGGTATTAATGTTATAATATATCTCAGATATTTTTAATATTAATATCGTGAATTGATTTGTTGGCCTTATTCTTATTTAAATTATTATTTAATAAAGACCAACATATTCAAAATAATTTTATCGAATCTAAAATAGTATAATTTTTTAAAATGACATGCTTCCTTAAATTGGAATGTATTTAGTATTTTTTTAAATTGACATACAATTATAATGGTGTTGATTCCAACTATTTTTATCATTTAATGGGTTATTCAATTAGGTCTTTACTAGTCTTTGGTTTTTAAGTAAATCATTTAATTGTTATGATTATTCTTCAAAATAATACCCTATATCCATGAATAATTCAACCATATTTAGATTATAATTTATTTACCAAGATATTATTTTGTTTTTATTATTTTAAAGATTTAATTTAATATTTATTAGACACTTCAAGGAATAAATGGTATTACTTCTCTGATACTATGATTTTACAGGATGAAAAGCTACGAACCTTCTAACCTATTGTACAAACCAAATTATTGTGTGACACTATTTTTCAACATATAGACAATTCCTCAATGGATGAATTTATTTTAATTTGACTTCAAATACCTTGACAAGATAACATGATCTAATCGTCAAGAACAAATAACTATGGCTTCATTATTTATCTTCTACTTCATCTAGTTTGTGAGTATATAATACTATTTACCATCTCCCATGCTCACTATGTATATTCTGTTTATTCTTTTTCATAAAAAAGAATTATTTCATTATCTATTATCTTCATGTTATGACTTCCATATTCTAAATTCCAAACTATTCATATTATGACTCCAATTATCAAATTTCAATTTTTAATTGGGTTGTGACACCCCATAAAATAGTCAATATCATGGTTATACCCCTACTATAAAAGGATTCAATAATTGGGTTATTATTCCCCCTAAAAATCAGTACAGTTTACACATATCTCTCATCGAGTAGAGATGTATATGACTGGACTAGGTCCACTTTGGACCCAAGCCATATAAATATAATTGTTTTGATTTCTTTATTTCTATTACTAATCAACACTAATAATTGAATTTAATAATTAATTCATTTAATCAATTTATTTGATTAATAATATTTAATCTAGTCTACTCACCCCCTATAGACTATCTTTCATTACCCAATCCAACCTAATTATGGGTATCAAGGGATAACCTACTTATGAATATTTTTATTTTTAATTTTTTCAATACCAAACATTGGTATTATAGGTATTTTCTTTTGGAGTAAGCCAATATATTTATAGAGTCTTATTTTATTTTAATTATGCAACCATATTACTAGTACTGATAGTACAAGGATGAAGATATTCTAATAAAGAAGGATTGAGCACCAAAGATGCATTGATTGCCCAAAATCGACCACACTATTATGGATATGATTATGAACATTGGAGACCCTAAAGGGTGGCACACCTCAAACAATTAAACATTTAGCACTGGTCGATCATGAAAAAATCATACTGTACTCATAGATGAAAAAAATACTTATACTAGAAATGATGCTTCTTGACATGTTTAAAATCAAGATGTTGTTAATTTTTTATATCTTTCTATTAAGTGAAGTTTTTTCACTCATGTTTGTACGTGTAAGACATCTCATGAAATATGGATGACTCTATAATTAAATCACCTTGGATTTGAAAAATTTATCTCAACCAAAAAGGGAATGCTTAGAGTTGATTAAAAATAATTCAAAAAATGGAAGAAGATGAGACTCTTACCCAAATGTTCCACCAACCAACAAGAAATTTGAATGGAGTGAATTTACTGTGATAAGTACTTTAAAACCTAGTACTTTTGGAGATATTTATACTATTATAACCAAATAAATGGTATGAAAAGAAGGTCACCATTAGAGAATGAAATAACACCAAAGAGTATACTCTCAATGACTAGATTGGATCACCGCTACAATATGAACTCTAAATGAAGAACATAGATTACCAGAGACAAAAAAAGTTGAAGCTTTTAAACATGTCAATGTTTTTTCTAATGAATATTCTGATTCTAATTTACAGGATACTGAAAAAGAATATGTGGGTCCGATTGTGACTGGGGTTTACAAAATAATGAAAAAGAAATGATTCAAGAATCAGTTTGTAAGAAACCCTCAACAAGAAACATTAATGCTGAAAAGAAATGTGGAATGAGTTAATCTAATTTATAAGAATCTTTTTATTATTTATAGAATAAAGGAAATGTCAAGATTGATAATCCAAAACTAAATAATAATGAAAAACATGAAAAGAAGGATAAAAAGGTACTGACCAAAAGATGGAGTTTTACAAAATAATACGATTCTAGTGAAAATTTTGGAAATGAAAAATAAGCTTCTAACTTGTTCTTTATGTCATCACTATACAAGGTTAGTGATTAAGGTTTCCATTTTGGTTCATTTTATTCTGACTATGCTTATGATAACTTTAATCTTTCTAAATTAAATAAAAAATTAAAATTTTAAGCAAAGTAATTTTCAATGTTTTTAAATTATATAATATTACTAAGTAAAATAATGCGAAAGGTGTTTTTAAAAATAAAATAATGTTATGATAAAAATAAAAATTAAGAAACATTTCTTCTTCTTCTCATTCTATAGTCTATGAGAATTTGAAATGTTCTCAATATTTGAATGAAAATTGGAAAAATGGAGTTTATAGTCTTAAAAAACATTTATATGATTTTATTCAAGGGAATGAAATATATCATAAAATGATATCTTTAAATAAAACTGATTAAAATAAATATGGTTTTGGATATGATTGGATATTACCTCAAATTCCTTAAACTCATTTTGTTAAACTGAAAAAGGTTTTAATTTTATTTTTACTTATTTTAAATGTGTCATGAAAGGTAACTATAAAAATTATTATTCTATTACATTTAAAAAATATTTGGCATATAAAAAAACTAATATTTCTAAATCATTATTATCAAGACTAAAAAACAATATGAGTTTTAATTCTGTATGGGTACCTATAAATTATATTTCTAATCCTATTGGACCAAAAGTAGATTGGGTATTAAAAAATTTCAAGTAATTGATTTTTATTGGAAAGATAACTTTGATGTTTCAAAAATGACATATGGTACATGAAATGTGGATGGACTGGGAATATGACTATAGAACCATAATGTTTTACAAATTATAAAACATGTGATGGAATAACTGTAACTTTTAGAGATAATCCACTAGATAATAAAATGGTTTGGGTTAAGTTGTTATTTAAAATTCGACTATTATTTCTAAATTTTTATATAATTGAGGATTAAAACATAATTTCATTATTATATCATAATTATTTGATGATGGAATCGAATTTAAATTTACAAATAATTAATTTTTGTTTTTAAAAATGACTCATTATTATTTTATGCTAATTAAAAAAGAAAATATTTATACTATTAATTTTATTGAACTAACTATTAAAAAATTTGTTTTTTGAATGATTTGTTAAATGAAAACATCCCATGTCTTCGATGTTTAGGTGATGTTAATTTTAAAATGTTAAATAAGATTTAAAAACATGAGAATCTGTTACAATTTCTTTCATTGATGAAATAACAACACCATGTTTTTGACAATTTTATGAAAGGGATGAAACATAAAAAATCATTTATACCAATCAATTAAATAAGTACTTATAGGACTTTACAATTATTACATATTGATATTTTAAATCCTACTCAAATTTAAAGTCATTGTAGGAAGAAAATTACTTCAGTTATTATTAGTGATTATATTAGATTTACACATGTATACTTTCTTGCTAAAAAAGATACTTTATCTAGTTTTACTGATTGGTGTAATTTAGATCAAAATCGAAAAGGCTATATGATTATTTCTATTCATAGTTATAAAAGAGGTTAATTTCATAATTTATATTTTGAAAAATTATATTAAAATAATGGTTATTTTGATAATTTTTATGCTTTTAGAACACAATATAAAAATGGTGTCATGGAATGGAAAAATAAAACTCTTATTGAGACGGATGGAACTACGTTAAGTGAATATAATTTACGGATATTTTATTGGGATGAGTCCATTATTTCTACTTTTTATATTTAAAATTTAATTCTTATTAGACATTTTTTTTAAAGAAATATCAATATGAATTATTTTAAAAAATAAGCATGAAGTTGGTTATTTTTGACCATTTTCATTAATGTTTTTATTTTAAATTCAAAACATAATTTAGATAACTTTAATGATAAAAGTGATGATGGTATTTTTCAAGGATTTTGTAATAATTATAATTATTATAGAGGATATAATAAAAACAATTGTTATTGAATAATCTATTCATGTTTTGTTTGATGAAACTAATTTTAATTTAAATTATGACTCTAATGTTTTTTATGATGAGTTATGATATTTGAATTTTGGGGAAGAAAAACTACAGGATAATGATGAATAAATTGAGTGGGAAAATAACCATTCTTAAAAAAATTCAAGATCATTGAAGATTCATAATGATTATCCTACAAATAATGTTATTAGTAATATTGATTCTGACATTAAGAAAAGAAATTTCATTTATATTTTTTATATCGATTCTTTTTTTATTTCTGTTTTTTTCATAATGATAATAATGATTCATTAAATGATTCTAACTAGATTGTATATACTCAAAAAAATCCTAATCAGTTTTTTAGAAATAATATTTAGCCTTTAATAGAATTTTAGAGGATATGAAGGTAATTGAAACTATGTGGGTTGTTAAAAACAAGCTAAATGAATTTGAACCGATTTTAAAAAAACAATGTTTGACTTGATGCTCTAGGAAACTATCAAGAAGAAGGTATCGACTTTGAATATAATTTTTCACCTATTGACAGGATGTATAATTGCAAAATCACATTAGGTATATGTCATTTTTTAAGAACCCAGATCATCGTTTCTGGTATGTTTTTCCATTTCTGGTCATTTTTGAAAAAAGAGGAAAATCTGGAAATTTTTGATGTACACGTTGTGAACTTTATAAGCACACACCATGTACTCTGATGCGGTGCCATGCCATGTGCTGGCCGTATCTGGGCAACACACACGTTGTGTAGGGGTGAGGTGGAGGCCGCTTAAGGTGGAGTACGGAAAGGCCAAGTACATGCCATGTACCCTATAAGTACACGCCATGTAGTTTATTTTTTTCATTAAAGAGACTGGGGTCGTGCCTGACAGACAGAACTCACTTCTTCTAGGTCGTCTTCGTCTGAGAGAACCCATACGGCCGCAGAACTTCTCTGAGACCCCATGCCTCACCCCGTTCTCCAAATCAACCACTGGTGATTGCGTTGGGACTGTAGTGGTAAGCTCTTCCATCTCCTAGAGATTTTTTTCCAATTCCTCATCTTTTTCAAGATATCGTGGATTGAATGTTTTGTGTGTTTTTATAGATCTACACTATTCTAAGGAGAATCAATCCTTGTGGTCAAAGTTTATTGATCTCCTATAATAAATTTAGGTGGTTTGTGCCTAACCTTTCGAAGTCTTTGAGTTTTATTTGCAATTCCACCAATACCCATGAACGGGGTATTGCGTGTTTACATTTTTGACCATGTTGTTTTCATACCGTGATTTTATGCTTGTGTAGAGGAAAATTTGATCATACTTGTGTGTAATTGCTATGATTGGATGTTTTTTCCATGCCTTGTTCTTGTTATAACCTTTGGGTTTTGTTAGCCTTTGGCGTTTATACCTATTTTCCATCCCTTGTGACCGTAGGATGGAATGATAATTTTGGACCTGCTTGTTATGCTGTAGACTGGTTTCCCAAGTACCTCTACAGGTGTACTTTGGCCTTATAGCATTATTATGCACTGACCTGCACGGGACCGTGAGAACCTGGTGCTATAGACTATAATGGATAGATCTAGTGATCTTCCCAAAGAGTCTTGGAAATTATAGGTTATACGGGGATAGACCGAGTGAGCTTCCTCATAGAGTCTTGGACATTATAGACTACAGGGGATAGACCGAATGTGCTTCCCAGAGAGTCTTGGATATTATAGACTATAGAAGGGTTGACCGAGTGAGCTTCCTCAGATAGTCTATACTTTTTTTGAATTTATTTAAAACCATTCAAGGCTATAGAAGGAGTTGAATGAGCAAGCATCCTTAGAGAGTCTGTGATTGACCTGAGACCATAGAAGGAATTGACCGAGCGAGCTTCCTCAGAGTGTTTCTAGAACTTTGGGCTATAAGAGGGTTAGACCGCGTGATCTTCCTCAGAGAGTCCCTGACTACCCTAGACTATTAGGGTAATTGACTGAGAGAGCATCCCCAGAGAGTCTTATAAATTAGTATTACCAAACCAGAGGGGTTAGGCTGAGTGCACTACCCAGAGGGCTGTGGGTACTTCTTGTTTTGGACCAGAGGGGTTGGCTGTGAGTACTTATCAGATGGATTCCTATTGTGGTTAGCTGTTTTCTTCACTGCTACTTGTTTTTTTGTGGATTGATAAATGTTGCATATCATCCTATTACTACTTACTGTTATTGCCCTCTTTTTCCTGTTTCTATTTACTTCTTACTATACTGTTACCTACCATATGCTCACTGACTGTTAGGCACAGATCTTCTAATGGTTTCCTACTGGGATTTAGTCTCACAAACTGTTTGGGCCATGATTATGGGCCCAATCAGACTATGTTGTTGCAGGTATAGACAAGGGAAAGTGCCCTTCGACTTCTAGTACATGATTTCTTTGGAGAAGGGGAGCATGGGACCATGATGAGGCTTGCGATGCGGAGGAGTTTCTTATATGTTTACTTTTCATTGTAATTTGGTTTATCATTTTTTTAGCATTGTGACTTGTTTGGCTACTTTCCTAGACATATCCATCATGCATCATTTTATATATAGTTGTGTGCTCTAGCTGTTTATTGTTTTAGTCTTCTACTATTTATTGTTCTTGGATATTCACTACATCTTCTATTGCATGTTTTGTTTTTATTTACACTGTGTACTCTGCCAATAAGGGCATAGTTTCTCCACTATCACAGCCAAATCCCTCGCTGCTAGTCGATAGCCTCTGGAGTTTGGGGAAATGCACTTGAGGCCATGTGACCAACCGGGTACGGGGCACCTCTGGGTGGATTCCGGAACCGGGACATTACAAAGTGGCATAAGAGGAATTCTTTTCTCTTGACTTACTGTTTGGAGCCTTTATCCAGGGATAGGATGGAGTCGGTACTTGGTAATAAGCTGTGCCTGGGAGTAGCTAACCCGTGTATAGGGAAAAACCAATCAACCTCATTTATTGCAGTTTTCTGGTTTTGAGATTTTACGGTTGATATGATTTCACTTAGTGTGATTCACTTGCCTTGTGTTGTTATTATTATGCTATTGTGGTATTATATCTGTCGCAACCCGATGAGATGAGTGTATGTAATCTCATGCATCATAAAGGCACTTGTTAGAAATCACATTCCATGCATTCTTGCCATGCTATCTAGGGTTCATTAGAGATTTCATGATGTTGTGATAGACGTTGTGTAGATTATGCATTATGTTGTGATAGATGCTTTGATAGAATCCATGCATTTTTATAGAGAAATTTTTTGTATTGTACATTGCATAAATGAATGCCAAATTTTGGTTCTTGAGGTGTTATGGGCCCTCATGAATTGGAACTTGGTGGATCATTGACTTGTTACCCTTGTATTTGATATATAGGAGATGTCAAGCTTTTATTCGCGGGGAGTATGGGCCCTCACAGATCAGAATTTGGAACCTACATGTTTGTTTTTGAGGGTTTTCTTGGATTCGGTGCAGTTTCTGAGATACTGCCTGGAAAAACCCAGAATACATGGCGTGTACTTGACTACACGTCGTATAGTTTTAAACCCTGTCACTGACTGTGTGAGAAAAAACAAAGAGTGGTGAAAATGTTTTTAGAAACACTCTGTGTAATGAAGTTACACACTGGGTAATAGTGAGCTGTATATCCAGACGTGTCACTAACAACACGGGTCGGGGAAGCTCACATAGTACATGCTATGTTGGGTATGAACATTACATGTAGCCTCGCTCTAGATACCCGGCCATGTCACAAACAATATGGGATGATGTTATCTCTCCTATATACGCCGTGTTTGTTCAGAACACACCTTGTAAGGGTCCTCTAGGTATCCAACCATGTAAGTAACAATATGGTCGCTGAAACCTCATCTAGTACACACCGTGTCCTTAACAAAACACACCGTGTGGTCTAAGGTCAATAGGACCGTGTGAGTTAGCCATGTAAAGAGACTCGGGAAGGGGAATGGAGTTAAGTACACACCGTGTGTAGGGGAAACACACCGTGTAGTCGTGGGTGTTACACAACCATATGTGGCTGATGTACACGCCCATGTGTCTGTCATAAGTGGACACGTCGTGTAGTTTTATACACACCATTTAGTCGTGTTTTTTAGAACTTGTTTGTTGTTTTTCCCGGTTCCTGTTTTGTATTCCTCTGTTCTCAGTCCTTGATAATCTTTACTTAAGGTGTTCTTTTGTTGTTTTAGAGCTATGCCACTGAGATGTCCTATGGTTGTTTGTCAAATTCCAGACGGTGATCAGATACCGGATATGGCTAATCAGGGAATTCATGTAGATCCTCCTACTCTACCAGCCTTGGCACTAGCAGTTATACCTATTTCAGGTGCTGATGCGTAGTTCAAGGAAGAATTCATGAGGATGATTCATACCTTTCAGGGAGCGCCGCCACCTACCCCATCGATGGCTGAGTTGACGCGGGTTTTCCAGAAGTAGCAGAATCCTACTTTCTTAGAGGATGGAGGACCCCAGGCTGCAGAGTCGTGGTTAGAGCCCACGCTGACGATTTTCATGCACCAGGAGATACCTCCAGAGAAAAGGGTAAAGATTGCTGCTTATATGCTCTAAGACACTACCAAGAGTTAGTGGGAGGTGATCTCACAGTCAGGGCGCCAGTAGAGCTTGACTTGGGATGTGTTTTAGCGCATCTTCTAAGCCTAATTCTATTCAAAGACCTGGAGGGATGACGGAGCACGGGAGTTTATGAGTCTCGAGCAGGGTACTCTTTCTGTTATGGAGTACTCGTCTCACATTACCGAGCTGAAGCACTTCAGGCAGATTCTAGAAGGTGACAAGTTGTTCCTTGCTAGGAAGTTTTAGGATGGTCTTAGGCAGGAGATCCATTCCCAAGTGAATATCTTCAGGTTGACTTCGATCTCCTCTATCGTCAACTAGGAGTTGATTACTGAGCGCAATCTGAGGGATTCTGAAGTAGTGACCCAAGGCGGTTCGACATCTAGAGTCAGCGCTCCTCCAACTGATAACAAGAAGCACCATAGGGAGTCTACTCGAGGAGATCTGGGTAGGTGGAATGTATCCTTGGGCAGCCAGGTTGTATGTTACTAGTGTGGTAGGAGTGGGCATACTAGGCCTCAGTGTCAGAGAGACCTAATAGAGTGCCGATCTTACGGCAAGATGGTCCATATTCAGTGTTTTTGTTAGATCTTCTCACCTACAACTGGTGGTAGGGGTTTTTCTATGACCCCACATGAAGGAGATGTATCACTAGCTTCTCACCAGTCAGGAACTGGAGTTATTTCATCCGTTCGGGCCAAGGTGGCGGTCGCGGCCATGGTGGTCAGTCACCGGGTTACCAGCAACAGCCGAGTGGATCTGCTCAGAGTGGTCAGCCAAGGGCACAGGGCCGCAGTACATGCCAGACTTTCACCGTGGAGCAGACCTATTAGGAGCAGTATCATGGACCTTCCATAGTTTGAGGTACGATCTTAGTATCCTCAGTCTTATCTTCATCCCTTCTTGAGACTGGTGCTTCATATAGCTTTATCTATGTTACTATTGTAGAGAGCCTTGGGCTATGTATCTTTTCGTTTTTCGACATGTTGACTCTTGATACACCGTTGCGGATGAGGACATCTATCGTACGTCAGTGCAGAGAGTGTCCTCTTGCGGTGTCAGAGCATCACTTCTCATGGGGCCTCTATGTCCTAGAGATGACAGGCTATGATGTCATTCTCAGTATGGAAGGGTTAGTACCCATCCAGGCAGTTGTAGATTGTTATCACCGTAGGGTGAGTATCGTATCACCAGAGGGAGGATCTTTTCTTCATAGAGGTGAGTGGGATGTCCTGGTGGGTAGAGCTGGACCAGAACATCATGGGCTAGGAGGAGTTACAGCCCAGACTGCTAGTCTTTATCTGGATGACCAGGGGACTTCACAGTTAGACTTTCCTCTAGTGGTGGATTATTTAAGGGATGTATTTCCAGATGATGTTTCAGGTTTATCTCCGGAACTTCAGGTAGACTTCTTGATTGAGCTCATTCGAGGTGTGGCACCAGTGTCCATTCCTCATTATAGGATTGCTACACCTGAGTTGCAAGAGCTCAAGAAGAAGATGCAGGAGTTGCAGGCAAGGGGTTTCATCTGACCCAGTACTTCTCATTGGGGTTCTCCAGTCCTATATGAGAAGAAGGAAGACGGCGCCCTTAGGCTTTGCAAGGATTATCAGAAGCTGAACCAGTTGACGGTCAAGAACTGATATCCCTTTCCAAGGATCTATGACCTCATTGATCAGCTTTGAGGAGTTTGAGTGTTCTTGAAGATCGACTTGGGATTTTTTATCATCATTTGTGCATTGGACCATCCGATATACATCTCAAACCCTTCACGAGTAGGTATAGTCTATACGAATATATAGTCATGCTATTCGGTCTCACGAATGCACCAGCAGTTTTTATGGCACTGATGAACCAAGTTTTCCATCCATACTTTTACTCTTTCATGGTGGTCTTCATGGACGATATGTTAGTGTACTCTCACACTCAACACGACCATGAAACCCATATTGATATTGTTCTGAGTACAGTGAGAGAGAATTAGTTATATGATAAGCTCTTGAAATGCCACTTTTGGATGGATCAGATTCACTTCTTTGGTCACGTCATCTTAGAGACAAGAGTATCAGTAGACCCAGAGAGAGTGAGAGCTGTAGTTTCCTGGGAGCAGCCAAAGAATGTCTTTGAGGTGCATAGTTTTCTAATACTGGCTGGATACTAATGGCATTTCATACAATACTTTTCACACCATACAACACCACTGACAGGTCTGACCAAGATGGGTGCAAAGTTCTTATGGTCAGATTCTTCTGAGTCAGCCTTTCAGAAGCTGAAAAGGGAGGTTGATGTCAGCACTGATACTAGTCTTACAAAAGCCAGGAAAGAGATATATATTCTACTATGATGCTTCAAGTGTCGGATTAAGAGCTGTGCTTATGTAGGGAGATGGAGTTGTTGTGTAAAAATCTCGGCAGTTGAGGCCACATGAGAGGAACTACCCAATGCTCGACCTGGAGATTGCATATGTTGTTCATTACTTACGCTGTTGGAGACACTATCTTCTAGGAGATCACTTTGTGGTGTTTACCAACCACAAGGGTCTCTAGTATATCTTCACTCAGCAGGATCTAAATCTGAGATAGTGTAGGTGGGTCGAGAATCTACAGTCCTTCGACATGAGATGTTCTACTTGTCAACAGGTGAAAGCAGAGCATCAGTGATCAGCATGGCTTTTATAGTAGTTACCCATTCCCTAGTGGAAGTGGAATGATGTCGCAATAGAAATTTTGAATGGGTTATCGTGGTCACCCCGAGGGAGTGATGCTATTTGGGTTTTCATCGACTGGCTTACGAAGGT
The DNA here is from genome assembly GCA_963277665.1 of Viscum album. NCBI lineage: Eukaryota > Viridiplantae > Streptophyta > Magnoliopsida > Santalales > Viscaceae > Viscum > Viscum album. Next base: position 1,153,047,048 of record OY728155.1, on the reverse strand, counting down.
TTCTCATTTCTTGCCGATCAAGGATACCTTCAGCGTTGATGAGATAAGGTGGTTGTATATCTGAGAGATTTCACGTCTACATGGAGTTCGAAACTCCATTGTTTCAGACAGGAATGCACATTATACTTCTCAGTTCTAGAAAGGGATTTAGAAGGCTTTTGGTACCCAGGTACTTTTGAGTACAACATACCATCCCCACACAGATGGCCAGTCTGAGCGTATGATCAAGATTCTTGAGGATATGCTCTGAGCATGCATTCTAGACATTGGAGGTTCTTGGGAGAAGCATATTCCTCTTGTGGAGTTTGCATATAACAACAATTTTCAGAAAACTATTCATATAGAACCTTAAGAGGCTTTGTATGGTAGGCCATGCCGATCACCTTTGTGCTAGAAAGAGGTAGGAGAGGCATCATTGCTGGGAACTCATCTTGTTCAGGAGACCTCAGAGTATATAGAGTTGATTCGGAAGAGGATTTCTACAGCACATTCTCGACAGAAGTCTAATGCTGATCAACGGAGACAACCTTTGGAGTTCGAGGTCGGGGATCAGGTCTTCCTATGTGTCGCACCGAGGATGGGACACAAGAGAATTCAGTGACATGGTATGCTTTCACCGTGGTACGTCATACCGCTTGAGGTATTAGAGAGATTTGGGATGGGTGCCTATTGGTTGTGGTGACCTCATATGTATTGGGCTATACACGACGTCTTCCACGTTTCTCATCACCGACGTTACCTTTCTGACTGGTCTCATGTCTGTCAACCAAATGAGGTTTAGCTTGAAGTGGATGTGTAGTTTAAGGATAATACTATCTGGATTTTTGATCGTAGTACGAAGGATATCTGTGGCCATTCTGTTCCTCTGGTATGGGTTCCATGACATCACGGGCGAGTACATGACGAGACCTGGGAGAGGGAGGCCGATGTACGATTGTAGTGGCTAGAGCAATTCACGGTTTCTTCTTCTACGCCTCACTAGGGAAATTTGGGGATGAATTTCGTTAAGGGGGGAAGTTTGTAAGAACCCAGATCTTTGTTTTAGGTATTTGTTTTCTATTTCTGGTTGTTTTTTAGAAAAAGAGGAAAATTGAGAAATTTTCAAAGTACAAGCCGTGTACTTTATAAGTTCACGCCGTGTACTCTGATGTAGTGCCAGGCCATTTGCTGGCTATGTCTGGGCCACACACACAGTTTTTAGGGGTGATGTGGAGGCCACTTAAGGTGGAGTAGAAAAAGGCCACGTACACACCATGTACCCCATAAGTACACGCCATGTACTTTCTTTTTTTTCATTAAACCGACTGGGTTCATTCCTGACGGACAAAACACACTTGCCTAGGTCTTTTTCGTCTGAGAGAACCCGTACGACCACACAACTTCTCCGAGCCCAAGTGCCTTCATCTGTTCTCCAAATTAACCACCGTCAATTGCGTTGGTACCGCAGTAGTAAGCTCTTCCTTCTCCTAGATCTTTTTCTCAATTCCTCCTCTTTCTTGAGATATCGTGGGTTGAAAGTTTTGTTCATTTTCATAGATCTAAACCATTATAAGGAGAAACAAGCCTTGGGTCAATGTATGTTGATATCCTAGTATCAAGGTAGGTGGTTTGTGCCTTACCTTTCAAATAATTTGAGTTTTATGTGCAATTCCACCAGTACCCGTGAACAGGGTATTGCATGTTTACCTTTTTGAGATTGTTCTTTTCCTGCCTTTCTTGTATGCTTTTGCAGAGGTAAATTTGATCATGATTGTGTGTAATTTCTATTCTTGGATGTGTTTCCCATGCATTTTTCTTGTTATAACCTTTGGGTTTTGTTTGCCTTTGGCCGTTATTCCTGATTTTCAAGCCTTGTGTTCGTAGGATGGAATGATACTTCTTGACATGCTTATTATGCTATAGGCTGGTTATCCAAGTAGCTCTATAGGTTTAAATTGGCCTTATAGAATTATTATGCACTGACTGGCATGGGACTGTGAGAACCTAGTGCTATAGACTATAAGGGATAAGCAGAGTGAGCTTCCCAGAGAGTATTGGATATTATTGACTATACGGGGATAGACTAACTGAGCTTCCTCAGAGAGTCCTAGACATTATAGACTATAGGAGATAGACTGCATGTGCTTCCTAAAGAGTCTTGGATATTATAGACTATAGGAGGGTAGACTGAGTGATCTTCCTCAGAGTGACTTTACATTGTTTTAATTTATTTAAAACTGTTCCATGCTAGAGAAGGAATTGACTGAGCGGACTTTCTTAGAGAGTCTGTGATAGACCTAAGACTATAGGAGGAATTGATCGAGAGGGCTTCCTCAGAGAGTTTCTAGACCTTGGGGCTATAATAGGGTTAGACTGCGTGATATTCCTTAGATATTCCTTGACTACACTATACTATAAGGGGAATTGACCAAGTGAGCTTCCCCAGAGAGTCTGATAAATTCATATGACCAAACCAGAGGGGTAAAGATGAGTGCACTGCCCAGAGGTTTGTGGGTACTTCTTGGTTAGGACAAGAGGGGTTTGCTATGAGTACTTCCCAGAGGGGTTCTTGTTGTGGTTAGCTGTTTGCTTCACTGCTGCTTGTTGTTCATTGGATTGATTATTTTTGCATATCATCCTGTTACTACTTACTATTACTGCATTTTTTTTCTATTAATTTTTACTACTTACTGTACTGTTACCTTCCATATTCTCACTGACTGTTAGGCACAGATCTTCGAGTGGTTTCCTAATGGGATTTAGTCTCAGACCCTATTTGGGCCATGCTTTTGGGCCCAATAAGACAATGTTGTTGTAGGTATAGACTAGGGAAAGTGCCCTTCGACTTCGGGTACTTGATTGATTTAGAGTAGGAGAGCATGGGACCAAGCTGAGGCTTGTGATGCGTATGAGTTTCTTACCTGTTTACTTTTCTTTGTGCTTTGGTTTAGAATTGTTTCAGCATTGTGACTTGTTTGGATACATTCTTAGACATATGTATTGTGTATCATTTCATATATACATGTGTGCTCCAGCTGTTTATTGTTTTAGTCGTCCGTTATTTATTGTTCTTGGATATTCACTGCTTCCGTTATTGCATGTTTTGTTTATTTCCTCTGTGTACTCTGCCAATGAGGGCATAGTTTCCCCACTATCACATCCAAGGCCCTCACTACTAGTTGGAATAATCTAGCCTTTGGGGAAATTCCATTCAGGCCATGTGACCAACCATGTACGGGGCGCCTCTGGGTGGCTTTCAGAACCGAGACGTTACACATTTTCTTAGAAAAATGTTAATTTCATAGTCATGTAAGATGAATCTATCTATTTCTGTATCGAATATAGAAGCTATGTATATCTCAAAAGCCCGCAGTTTTACTCAAATTTTCTATATTAGATAATGTTTATGTGATTTTGGTATTTATCATGATAAATTTATTATTTATTAGTGTAATACTTCTAAAATTTCTATTAACAAGAATCCCTTACATCATTGTAGAACTGAACATATCAATCTTAGATTTCATTTTATTAGTGATCATAGTAATAAGGGTGATGTTATTGTAGAATTTAGCCAAACATAAAATCATCTAGATTACAAATTTACTAAACCTTTTGACTCTACTTAGTTTGAAGAAATATAAATTTAATCTTGGAATGTTTAAAATTTAATTTTTTTCCCAATTTATAGGAGGAGTTTTTATTTTATCTTTTTCCTTATTTATAATGTTGGGATATAATTGGTTTTAAATGTTCACATTGTATAATAAAAAGGGGTATATTATTTAACAATGTTCATGAATGTATTTATGGTTCTTTTATTACTTTTTATTTTTTGTTTTTAATAATGTAATACTATTTTATCATTTTTTTGTGGAAAAAGGTTTTTAAAACTACTCAGTATTTCAATTATAACATAAGTTATAGTTATAATCATTTTATAATTATTATTTATTTTGAAATATAACAATTTTATCAATATTTTCTTAAAATTGATATAAGATTAATTCTACCTCTATCATGTTTTTATTTTGTTTTAAACATAATATAGGATTTTGGTTTCAAGAAATATTTTCATTTCAAACTACTTTATAGTTTTTTTCTTCATTTTAAATGTAATGTATGATATAATAATTAGATTCTTATTAAACATGTTCCATTTTTAATGAAACTTAGTTATGTTAATTTCATTACAATAAATGACAGTATGATTTTTTCAAGTGGGCTCCAATTTTCTGAAGATCCTACAAGAGATCTACAATTCTGAATTTTCCAGAGTTGAAAATATTTTTTTGTTTCTTTGATATATAATTCATTTATACTATTAATTTCTCTAAGTTTATTAATTTATAAATTTAAATGGTCTTTCTTCATTTAATTAAGCTAAATAAAACTATAATAATCTCATTTTCATAACATAAAAATTTATCAATGTACTTAAATCTATTCTACAGTAATCAAAACACGTTTTCAGTGTTTTTTGATTATATATCTGTATATACATACTAGAATTAATTTAATATTGATTTTTTGGGATTATCATGAAATTATATTCAATTAATTTTTCTTGAAATTATTCTAATTAATTAATTTATGTGGATTTAAAATTAACCAAAATAAAAACAAAAAATGTCGAAATATAAAATGGAGAATCACTATCATTCATCTTCTTCCTCCACCCACTTTCCTCCATAGATGATCACTCAAGATTCTTATCCTTCATATAGAATCCATTAAACCATTCTATTCCTTATTTTATTGGTTCTCCTTCTATAGGAGATCACACTTAACAGTAGTTGGATGTTTCTCCAAATGAACAGTGGTTCATTATCATTGTAATGGCAGGTCACATGGAATTATACCCATATAATGGATTTTTTTCTACATTTTAACTGTGACATAATCCATTTTTATAATGGAGAATTGATTTATTCTCCCAAAAATGGATTAATAATTTTTTATGTAACAATGTCTTATTCTCGCCATTCCAATAAAGGTTTTCTTTCTTTATTCTCAATGGTGGTACAATCATATGTTTCTAATGGTGGATCAATTATAAAGAACTCAACATTGACTAAAAAAATATCAATGGTGACTCAGTCAGTTTTTTGTCAATAATGGATATTTATTCTTTATAATGGGGGAACATTTCTAAAATATCAAATGGTATCTTATTTCTTCCTTTCCAACATCAACTTGTTTTATGATTTCCAATAGTGAGTCACTTCTCTCATCCAATGGCGGGTTATTTCCTTTACCCAAAGAGGACACACTTCCTTTATCCCAACTATGACTCATCATTATAACTAAATAAAACTCAATTATTTTTCTAATGCTGAATAATTTTTTTTCAATAATGACTCAATTATTTTTTTTCAACTCTGAATCAATTTGTTTTATCAATGCTAGATCAATTATTTTTCACCTGATGACTCATTGTTTTTCAGTTGTGAATCAATTATTTTTTATCAATGATGAATAAAATTTTTTTCAATAGTGACTTATATTTATAACTAACAGTGACACACATTTAATCCAATGGTGACTCATATTTACTCAAACTGTTACTCATATTTACTCTAATAATGAATCAGTGTTAGACTAATAGTGAATATTTTTTAAATTAATAATGACTTATTTTTTAGACTAATGGTGACTCATTTTTATTCCAATGGCGACTCATTACTGAACTAACAGTGACTCATACTGCATTTTTCATCATTTTAGATTTTCATGCGTTGAAAACATATATTAATTGATTTAAGTATTTTATTTATTTAAAAAATTATAATATATTATATATGATCCATGAGAAGTATTATAATATTATTATAATTAGTTTTAAAATGTTATTAAATTGTTTTATTGATATTATAACATATTTTAGATATTTATAATATTTATATCATAAATTTTTTTCATGGTCTTATTATTATTTAAATTAATATTTATTGATGACCAAAAATTCAAACTTATTTTATTGCATTTGATGCTGTATATTTATTTTTTAAATTACACAGTACATTGAATTAAAATGTATTTATTTTTTTTAAATATTCTTATGACTTTTATGGGATTAGTATGAATTAGTTTTATCATTTAATAGGGTATTCAATGAGGTTTTATTTGGTATTTGGTTACTGATTAGAATATTTATTTATTGCGATTATTCGACCCAATAATTCTCTATATATTCTGAATAATTCAACCATTTTTGAATTATAATTGATTCATATAGAGATTATCTGGATATTTTAATTTTTTAAATCTAATTTTATGGTTATATAACACTTCAAGAAATATATGGGTTTAATTATGTGATACACTATTTTTCCATTAAAAAACGTTGTTCTCTTCTCAACCTACTATAGAATGAAAAGTATTGTGTGACACTTTGTTTCAATGCAAGGACAAAATCTCAAGGGATGCATGTTTTCTGCTTCAACTTATTCTATTTTGATGTGAAGAGTAGATCTAATCCCCCATAACCATTATATGTTATTTTATTATTTATCATCTCCTTTGACTAGTTTCTGAGTCTATAACACTATTTATAATCTCTCTCACACAGTCTCTATTTTATATTTATGATTGGCTATAAAAAAATTATTTCTTATTCACTTATCTTCAGGTTGTGACTCGTAGATTCTAAATTAAGGATTGTTTAGGTTGTGATTCATAGCATTTAATGTAATGTTGTAATTGTGTTGTGCCTCCACATAAAATATTCAGTGTTGTGGTTATCCCTATACTAGAAAATGACTCTGTAATTGGGTTGTGATTCCCCCTTAAAAATTAGTATAATGAACATGTATCTAATGATGAGTAGATAGGTATAAGAACCAACTAGGTACACTTTGGATAGAACATGTATAAAAATCATTATATTCAAATCATTATTTCCTCATCTAATTAAATCTAATAATAAACAATAATAATTAATTTAATTAATCAATTTTTTTGATTAGTTTTTTTGATTCTAGTCTTTTCACCCCCTCTAGACCATCTAATATTACCCCATCCGACCTAACATGTTTAAGAACATGAACTTTAACCTACTCTAAAACTAACTAAAGAAGATAAGGATTGAGTTAAATATAAGTTTTGGTTGTGGAGACCATGGAGGAAAGAAGATTTAGTTTCTCAAATATTGATAATTATGGTAGAATCACTCAAGCGAATGAATCAATGGAAGGAGAAGATATTTTACATGTGGATAATAAGGGAACAAATTAAGTAATAACTAAGAAAAAAAATTTAAATTTATGTTAATTAAATGGTTGATAATAATGGTTTCTATAAAATAATCATCAACGGTTGAATGTTTTAAGTGGAGGAAAATGGGGATTATAAAAATTTATTTCCTAGGAGGAATTCTCCAGATGATGATCAATATAGTAGTATGAGTAATGGTTTTGTTATTGATGATGATGAGACAAAAAATGAAATATGAATGTTTAGTGGTATTAAGCAATAAGATGATGAATCATAGTTAATTCTATAGAGATAATTTTTAATGATTGAATTGTTTATGCACTAGAATTCAAAAATTAACTAAATCATGAAATATATATATAAGTATTGTTTAGTATAAATTATCCATTAATGATTCCCAAAAATTTATTGAATTTTACGAACAAACTAGAACGATTATTTAATAGTAATTTTAAACTTTATTAAAAGACAAATAATTGAGGGAAATATAATCCTTAAGACGTGTTTGATATTGAGGTAATTAGTTGATTTTTTTAAATGAATTAGCTATTTTGAAAACCATAGTGGTTAAAAAAGTGATTTGATCAGTAATGTTATTATTAATAATTATATATAATTAGTTTTAATTATGAATATTATCATCACATAAGCTTTTATATAATCATAGATGAAGGTAAACATGAAATCTAGGTGACAAACCATCGCATCCTGTGAGTCCATGAGGGTTGATCTGAAAACTGAAGGGTGATAAAGGCGAAATTCCTACCACTGTCCAACATGATTTATAATTTTGTATAACATTGTTTTTATATAGATGGTTTAATGGTTAAATATTACGTTTTCTTTGGTACATATATTATATACCCAAGTTATTATATTTTGGGGCAACTAATGATATTTCATGAGATGATTTATTTAGTTGATGTATATAAATCCTTTTGGTTTAATTTAAATGATTATTTTTGAATAATGCAATTTGGTTTCTCATATGTATGTTTAAAGCGTATGAGATAGCAATTGTTGTTAATTTTTTTAATACATAGGTAATTGAGGATATTTATGATATAAGGTCATTTGATTAAATAATGATCTATGTTAATCCTTAAGTTTCCCAAATTTTTTTCATATTAATAGATTCTCCTTTATTTTGGATATTATATTACTTTTTCAAAGAGTTTTGGTTTTAATAGTCATTGTTGGAAAAACTTGTTAAACTTTTGTGGATCTTATGATATTTTAAAAATTAATTTTATTGAGTCAGGAATAAAAAATTAATTTTTTGGTATTTATTTTTTAGAGTAAGTGATGAAGTGAAAATTGATCAAAGAATAAACAAAGGACGAAATTTAACTTATGAAATATAAATATATCAAGTAAGTATATTTCCTAATATTATTATATTGCAAAATAAATCCTAAATTTATATGAAAATCATCATAAAATAAAAATGTTATCATATTACCTTTATATCTGAGGAATCAAAATGTATTTATAATTATTATAAATTTATGGTTTTGAGTTCCTTAATATTCCATTGATCTTTCAATTTCATGTGATCAGTGATCCTTGTATCTCTCTATAATTATTTATTCTTTTCTTCTATGCCTATGTATTTACATTACACTAATGTTCTCTTACATTTAAACATAATAATGTTTCCTTTCTGGATGAAATTCAAATATCCATTCATCTTTTATCTAATGGATGTTTTATTCACACTTTCTATGTTGTGTATTTCCAATAATGGTTTTTTTCTAATGTGAAACCCATGATTTTCTAGATCAAGACTAAAATGTGAGGATGATATTTATTTAAGGGGTTATAATGTGACACCCTACGATTTTAAAGAGGAACATCATGTTCAATAGATAATGTGAAAAAAACATAAAGCTTTTGAGATCATGTTACAACCGAATGCATTAAGATATATTTATTCTAAAATAAATTGTATCTCTTTTATTGCTTATGATTCACAAGAAATATGGTTTAAAAAAACACAATACTCTTTTAAAATAATATTATTTAAACATCCCCATTATAACATAATGGTTAAGTTAGAGGGTATGAATAAGACTAACTAAATTATGAAAATGTTTTGTCTCAAACATGTATAAAATAGATCAAATAGTTATATATTTATAATAAATAAAATAAGAACCATTTATAAGAAACATAAATTATTCATAAAAATATATATTTTCCTAAAATACGGTTTATTCAGGCTTTGCACACATAATTTAAAATTATTTTCTAACAGTTTTATAATATTTATTTGAACAAAAAAAAATTATTAAAATCAATATATCTCTATTATCTTTTAGTGAAATGTTTAGATTTTTTGGAAAATATTAATTTTTTTTGAATAGTCAAAATATCGTTTTTTATAAAAATGTATTTTATTTTTATTAAATTAATTACCATTTTTGTCTCAATTTGATTTCAAATTAAAATATTAATTTTTTCTTTATATTATATAAATTTATTTACATGTAAATCATCTTTATATGGTATTTTAGTATAATTTTATTTTTTGGCTTTTAAATGACTTTTTACTGAAAAATATTTTGATGTTTATAATGTTTACCAATTTTAAATAATCAAAATATAAAATATATAGTAATTATTAAATATAAATATATATATATATTATATATAAAAATATGAATTCAATTTTATCTTGTTATTATTATTTTTCATATAGTTAACTTAGGATAATTTTTTCCTTCAAAAATGCATTTCTTGAGAAACTGTCTTTTTCAACATGTCTATGGGTTTAATTTTTATATCAATTTATACCTATTATGTGTGTTTAATTTTAAAATAAAAATTACATTTTTTAAATCATCATAATTTATAAAATATAATAATGGAAAATAATTTTTACCTTAATGAAAAGAGAAAATAGTAAAAATTATTTAATAGAGTTAAGGAAAAAACATCTTTACTTGGGGTTAAACTAAAAAGATAATGGATTAAAATATTACAAAACATTTATTATTAAAATTTTATGGTCATATTTAGGACATAAATATTATAATTTTATAAAATGGTATATATTTGAGCATTGTTTCATAAGAAAAAGGTGTATGGAAATCATTATTTTATGAAATTCCAACTATGTCCTCTCCCCCACATATAAAAGGCCACCAAATCACCTCTCATTTCCACACTTCCATAACCCATTGATCAATCCATTAACATCCCAAATATATTACATAATCCTCTATAATTATATTATAATCATTGTTTTGTTAAAAAATCCATCTCAGTAAGGATTTAAATGGAAAAAAATAAGTTGTCTGAATAAGAGGTAACATCCTTAACATACCATTTCATTTTATTTATTCCTCCAAATAATTAAATTTTTAAAAACATTAAAATATAATAAACTAATTATTGTACATATACTAATATTTTATTATTTTTAGTTATTAACCTACAATTATATCCTCCTCTCTCAAATGGGAAATGAAATAGTTGATCATGTGTACGATGAACTACCATCTGAGAAAAGGACATAATTATTTTTCCATCACCACATCTCATATATAGATATAATGATGTATTTAGAGTTTAAATATTATATCTATTATATATTTCTACCTTATTATTTATAATTTATTATATACCAACTTATTTTCCATTTCGTAGAGAATATGATGATGTCGCTCGTGTGTACGGAGTACTACCAACTCACGAAGCAATGTGATTAATTTTTCTCTAAAGATTTATATGGAACGAAAAATTTTTATATTTAATGAATATATGTTACATATATGAAACTATATTTATTATTTAAAATTAATATACATTCCAAGTTTGTACCCTTTCACTTGTTATGGAAAATATTACGTCGCTCGTGCGTGCATACAACCTACCTTCTCCATGAAGTGATGTGATTTATTCTCCATATTAAAAATTAAATAAGGATTATAAAGATATATCCAATGAAAAATTGATATTTATAAAATAAATATAATTATAGGGATGATGTAACTACATCCTGTGATTATGATCCAGAACTTTCATGATGAAACATGTAAGTGAAACCAAGTCAATTAACACACGGAAGAATATTTATGATGTAGGATTATTAAATAATGGGTAATAATTTTTTTAAATGGATCATATATGATATTATAAATAATAATATTATTTTATTATAACTTAATAAATTTATTTTAAATGCTATAAAATAGGTTAAAAAGTGACCAACTAAAGGGAAATATGGGGTTAGGAGGTTTTATCTCAATTTTCATTCATTTGGTTATTGGTCTAAATTGTTAATTATATTATGCCATGATTATGTTTGAAATGAAATTATATTTATTTATTATTTTATTTTTACATTTATTTTTGTGGATTTATTTTTTTACTCATAACCACTTCATTTATTAACCCTCAAATCAATGATACAATCATTATAAAGGTTCCATCTCAAAACTTCCTTCTTTGAGACACATATAATTTTACGTACCTAATATATATTAAATGGTGTTTATAATAACAATTAATATAAATTATCAGGAATCCTTACTCATTAAAGATATTTTTAGTTACATTTAAACTATTTATTTTAGGGTAATTATTGATTCAATTTTTACTGATGCTGTAATTGTTTGTGTTTCAAACTAATTTTAATCATGATTTTTATACATTAATTTTCCATTATAATTTTTTTTGATAATTTAAAATAAAACCATTACATTTTTAACCCATATTTTCATGATTTTTCAAGTAATAATACATTTCCCCATTTTTACATAATAATATTGATAATTTCATTTAAGAAAATCTGACATTTTTTCTCTCTTCGGTCAAATATCATTTTTCATCCTAAAACATGTTTAATAAAATGTTAAACAATGATTTTTTAAATTAATTTATACCATTAATTTTATTTTTTACAAAATGTTTTAAGATGAATGATCATGTCATTTTCCAAATAAAATAATATTTTACTTTTATATGATAAATGTGAATAGATTCATTATTTTTAACATATTTAGCTTGAATAGAACTATTCATCCATCATGTCTACATAATGTTTTAATGTATCCATTTTATATGTTTCAATTTTTATTTGTAAAAAAAAAATTTCCATTAATTTTTGAGAATGTTTGATATTTTAGATAATTTTTTTCAAAAGGGAATGAATATTTTCCTCAAGAAATGTCCAATGTGATATTACAAAATCATTTCTATCTAAGAGGAAATTATTAGATGTTAATCAAAGTGAAAATATTATTTTTTTCAACAAGGCATATAATATGTTTAAATGTGTTTTCTTTTAATAAAACAACTTTTTATGTTACGGATTTCTTCCAAATTATGTATATATTCCTCTCACATGTATACCTTGTTAATTATATATTATTTTGATAAGATAATCCATCAGTAATGATAATTTAAAAAATTTATTAATTGTGAAATTTATTTAGAATAATATATGAATAAAATATTATGTAACCCATTTTAATTGCATGGGTAAATTTTATGTTATGTATTGAGATTAATTTAATTTATGTGACAAATATTTTTCACGGAGATGTTATCATGGGTGTATCCAAATAGTGCTTCAATTAATTAGGAAATGTTTTAGTCTTATGATACATCATTTATGGGAATAAGGAGTAAGCCTAATAAAATATGGGAATTTTTCCTCCATGTGATTGTTTCTAGGTAATTATCCTTGGCTCATGGTTATGTAATGTATGGTGTTTTCTCACTTTTATTATGCTACCATTATATATTGATACAATGTTTATTATGAAATTCTTCCATGAAATTACTCACAATTCTTTTCATTATGATATAATGTTATAATTTTGACTCACACATCATGTTTCCTTATCATTCTTATTCCCTTACAGTTATTTTTAGATCAACCAATTTGTCTAGGTATTCCCTAGGTTATCCCATGCAGTTTAGGAGCTTGAAATCATTTCTAATCTCATTATGGGGAAGAATGTAAAATGTATTTTCTTTGTCTAACTTTGATGTGTTATGAACATAGTCTTCCAAGGGCACAATACTTTTATGATCATTATGTTTTATTAATGGATTTTCATGTATAATAATAACATAATAATATGAGTAAATGTTTTGGGTTCTAATAGCTAGTATTTGAGCAAAAGGCTTGTTAACAATTAGAAAATGGGATTAGAAAACTTTTGTGAGAACCCAAGGGATAGGTCTATATAAAGAACAATATATAGAAAAATTTCCTGGAATCATGGTTACATATAGAGTCTGTTGTTTTTTGAGAAATTACATCCCTATATTGATACAAAAAAAGGATGTGGCTCTGACACATTTTTATGTAGGGGTAATAACTATAAAAAATGAACATTGGATGAGACTCACGAATATCATAGTACATGAAAATGGGCCTTTCTATGATCTTGTTTTGAATCTCTCAAGTAATTTTCATTGTAAATCCACAAACTCTTTATGAACCATTTTGAATTACTTTAATAGATGATGATAATACATGACCTAGGTTAAACATAATGTGTCTTAGATTTAATTTATTGTTCCTTGATTTAGACATATTATAAATAAATTTTCATGATTATTTTTCTTACCAATATGAAAATTGTTTCTCACAATATGGTTTATGGTTTAAATCAATAAAAAGAACCAGAAGTAACCAAGTTACAGTTCAATGTGGTAGAATTTGTATTTATGAGCACCCAAATGGGATGTTCAATCGAGTAATGGATATTTTTATTATTACTAATTAGTTATCATGATATAATATTAACAACTTACACCATAACTAACTCTCAAACTCACCAAATAATATATGGATCGTGTTCACTATGATTTTGGCTGGTGGAGACCATTGATGAAAAAAGATTATGTTTCCTATATGTCAATAACGTGGGAAGAATAACATAGTGGAATGTCTTAAATAAACGAGAGGATGTTTTAAATATGGATAAAAGGGCATATAATAGTAATTTATGAGGAAAAATAAAAAACATAGTCAATGAAATGTATGAGAATAATGATTTTTGTAAGGTATTTTCAACAGTTGAATGAATTTAATGTGGAAAAAATGTCAATAATACAAAATTATGTCCTATGTAGAAAGATCAAGAAAACGATCAATAATTTTGTACGATTAAACGATTTTCTATTTGTTATGAAGATAAAAAATGACATATGAATGTAAATAGATATTAAGGAATAATATAATGATGCCTAGTTAATGGTTTAAGAATGTAATGGAATGATTGAAATGTTTTTGTTCTAGAATTAATGAATTATGTGAATGTTGATATATATATATATATAAGTATGGTTATGTTTATTTCTTTTTTTAAATTTCTTGATTATTTATAATTTTACTAATGACCTAAAAATGGGTTCATGATAAGGTGATACTCTATAGAAAAAATAGATAATTTAGGAAAAGGTAATTTTGGATATGTGTACGATGATGAGGTAATTAGTAAATTTCGGGGAACAAAATGAGATTTATTGAAAACCATAGTTGTAAAAAAATTAGATTTCATAAATAATGTAATTATTGATAATATTATTGTATCATGGAGAATTATTGATCTGATTATCATATATTATTTTCCATAATTTTATATAAATTACAAATTGCAAGCTGCGTGACAAACCATTTTATCTAGTAAATCCACAAGGCTTGAACCCACAACCAAATAGTGATAAGGGTGCATCCCCTACCCCTAGCCTCCTACCTGATGTCTTAGTTATTTTAAAATTTTCTTTTTATATATTTTTTGAAAGTAAAATATTAATTTTATTTTGTGGAACATATTTTATGATCATGTTTTTCTATGTTGTGGTGACTGATGATATTTTGGGAGATGTTTTATTTGGTAAATGTATATATAACATTTTTGTTTAATGTAAATGATTATTTTGTAATAGTGGTATATTGTTTTTGATATATATGTTTAAAGTGTATGATATAACATTTGATATTAATACATTTTCCATATTGATGTTATTTAGGTTATTTTGGATATAGGGTTATTTATTTAATGAACGATCAATGTTAAAACATTGGTTGAACTGTTGAAATTTAGAGATTAATAGATTCATGTTCATTTTAAGTATAATCTTACATTTTTTAAACCATGTTGGGTTTACTAACTATATTAGGAATATATTTGTATTCCTTTATGGATCTTATAATCTAGTAACAATTAATTTTTGTGCTTCAGGAATAATGTTTTTTGGATATTCATTTTTTGGAGTAAGCGATGAAGTATAAATTTTTCAAAGAACAACTAAAGGATGAAAATATGCTTATGAAATAGAAATATATCAATTAAGTATATTTACATAAATTATTAGACAATAAAAGAACTCCTCAAGTCTAGGAAAGGATCATTAAACCCAAAATGTTACCATACTGTCTATTAATATTATGAAATATGTATCCTTTTAAATCATCATAGATTTATGGTTTTGAGGTCCATAATATTCCATTTATCTTTAAATTTATTATGTACAATGATCTTTATCACTCTCTATAACAATTTTTGGTTTTTTTCAATGTCCATATCTTCTCCTTCCACCCATGTTATCTTAAATGGAAACCTAATAATTATTTTGTTCTCGAAAACCTTCATACATCCCTTTATCACTTATATAGTGGAGGATTTATTAATTTCTATTATAGTGTTTATTTATAATAAATGTTTTTTAAAATGTAAAATCCTTGATTGCATATATGGTGATTAAATTGTGAGGAAAAAAATATTTTAGGGGTTAGAATGCAACACCATGAGATTTGAAAAGAGGAAAATTGTGTTTAATAGCATATAAGACCATCAACAATAACTATATAAGAGAAAGTAACAATGATTTGATTTAAGATATTTTTCTTTTTAAATAAATTCTATCTCTTAGATAGCTTATGATGTTCGTAACACTTGGTTTGAAATCAAAAAAATACTATATTAAAATGTTATCATTTAATATTTATGATATATCCCAACTATTAATTTTATAGGTATGAATAAAATGATCTAAATTATAAAAATTATATTGTTTACACATGTAAAAAATATATTCAATGGTTATTTATTGATTCAAAATAAAATAATAACCATTTAAAAGGAATAAAAAAATTTTCTGGAAAACATCCTTTTTATAAATTTATTTTTACCCACGCTTTGTGAAAATAATTTAAAATTAATTTATACAAAATTTATAAAATCTTTTTGAGTTGAAAATATTTACTTTATAAATTATCATATCTATAACACCCTGAATGTTTACAATATAAACATCATATTCGGAAGTGTTTATAACACACAACACCAAGCATAGAAAGGAATACGACATCCTAAGACTTTGTGATATATTTACTATTTTAAATAAATTAAATAAATTATATATATTACAATTCATGAAATGTGATTTTATCTTGCATTACATTCAATAATGAAATTTTTCAATAACAAGCGTTATATACAAGTTCTAGTATTACCCAATACTATTAATATTAATTTTTTAAATGAAAATTATCTCCTAGATGTTAAACTGGAGGCTATGAATAGTATTAACTAACTTATAAAAATATATGGTTGAATTCATTTTTACCAAATAACCCTAAATTAATATAAAAACCAATTGGATGCAAATGAATAGTTTTTATGAAAAAACAATTTTTACAATCCAAAGGCATTATAAATTAATAAATTAAATTAATTAATATTAGTGTATGATATTAATGAAATTTTTATATCATATATTAAATATTTTTTATATCCATCCAATATATTTTATAGGCCTATGATAAGAATAGATACAATTTAACAAATAAAAGTTATATTTTTCTAAAATAAGATTTCACTCATTTTAATGATACACTTGTTTTAAAAATAAATTATAACCCTTTTATAAGTATTAGTTGTAAAAAATATTAATTTTTTAAATAGTAATGTTAAAATTATCATAGGTTCAATTTTTGGTATTTTTCTCAGAGGATTTATTTTTTGATGAATAATGTATAATATTTCATTTTAATTGAAAAATGACTTTTCATCTAAATAATTTATAATATTAAAATATATTTTGAATTTGTTTTGATGTAAAAATACATAACATTTAAATAATTTATTTTAATTTAGGTCATTATAATAATTTTTTATTGAATTTAGTTGTAAGAACATATTATGTTTGTGAACATTTTCTGTTTAAAAACTAGTGTTCTCATTGTGCCTGTGAGATTACTTTGAAATTATTTTTGAACACATCATTGAATAGAATTTCCAAAATTTGATTCCATGTTTGGAAGAATAAAAATTTATATAATATAATATGGATCACTATATTTTTACGATAATTATTAGTGAAAATAGTTAAACTTAATTAACACAATTATGGGTTTAAAGGGGTTTTGTACATCACATGCATTTGTATTAAAATAAATTAAATAGATCCTCATGATTTTTTTTATTGTATTTAATTTTATATTTAGAATAATTTATTAAATATTACATAATAAAACTAATTTTAATTATCTTTATAAAGGATAAATTACCAAGTTAAAAAAAGATAGAAATTACAATGTGAAAAACTATAAAAATACAATTGAGTCAACCTAAAGAATAAGTAATTAAATGACCAAAAAAATAATTAATTTTGTGTTGGGTATATATTTATATAACATTTAATCCATACAATACATTATTTTTCTATTTTTGAGGCACATGAGGTATGGGAGACCCTCAAATAGTGAATATTCTTGGGTATTTACAAGAATGGAACTCCTCCTCCATAATAATAGGGAATTCACTCTCCAACTTTATCATAGATAAAAATATATTTGTATCGAAAAATAAATGTTGATATAAATTCCAAAATACCATAAAATATTACTATAATCATTACATTTTTCATCAATCCCACCAAGGATGGCCTTTGAGGCAAACCAAAAGGATATACCTGAAGAAGAGGTAACATTCATCAGTGAATTTTTTTGTTTCATTTCATCCTAAAAACCCTTGAATTATTTTTATATCATTATTATATAACAACCTTAGTTGCTTAAATATACTTATAATTTATTCTGATAAGTTTATTGACTAATAATTTCCCACCCTCATCAACTGGTTTATGAAATCATCATTCGTGTGTATGACGAACAACTACCTCATGAACTGATGTCATTCATTTTTCCATTTACATTTTAAAGGATTGAAATAAAACTCGAAATAATATTTGTTATATGATATATATGATATTTATGATGTATTTATGATTCTATAATTATTATATAACATAAAACATTATGAATTTCACATTGTGGGAATATGATAACTTCGTTTATGTTTATGGTGGACCACAGCCTCGCGAAGCGATGTGATTCGTACATGATTTAAATATAATGTTTTAATGGTGGGTTTAATAAAATTTTTTGATATTTAATTCATTAAAATTATAATTAAATGATAATATATAGAATTTTCAATAACTTCTTTCAATATGATGAGAAAATTGAAACAACGTTCATGTGTACGTACGAACTCCATCTTAATGAACAATGTACATCATTTCCTATCATTAAATTTTATTAATTAATTTAAATAAATATATAATATATTTAAATCATTGTTTAAATTATTTATTTGATTAAATAATTATCAAACTAAGAGGAACATAATAAATCAATCAAAACATACATTAAAAAGGAGGCAATTAACACCCTAAACAATGAACATAATGAAATATTATTAACAATCGGGTGATAAGATGTTTAGAAAGATTAATATATTATATTATAGACATTAATATTCTTATTGTTTATTTTAATAAAATTATTATAATCATTACACATTAAGTTAAATTGCATTCAACCAAAAGGAAGCGTAAGTTAATGGATTTCTGTACTGAATTTCCACTTGGCTTAAACTTTTACTTCATTTAGTATATCATGATTACATTATGTGTGTAATGAATTCTGATTATATTATACTATATTTCATTTGTTTTTTAGGATTAAATTTTTATACTCATAATCTAGTCAGTTATTAATTCTCACATCAATGTTATGGTCATTTTAGGGGTTTATTTCACAATATATTTCTAATCGAGATTGTTTATTCGTGAATATTAGCTGAAGAAAGTTACTTGAAAATTTCCTAAGTAAAACTTATGATTCATTATTTATTAATTATTAATGAACTATTTCATGTTATATTAAATGTTTTCAACACTTTGGTACATAAAATTATTTATAAAATGTTTTAAACAAAACCTGACTTCATTTTTCTCTTTAGTTAGAAATAGGCCATCCCCAAAAACAATGTTTTCAAAAAATGTTTTTAAAAACGTTTCAAAATATTTAAAATGATATATTTTGGGCATTATCACCCATTATCACTCTTTATAAAATGTTTTAAAAGTAATATTTATATCATTTTGAAAACAATTAATGATTGGATTTTTCCAAAAATGATAACGGAAACTTTGGTGTAACATGTAAGACATTAAAAAAATTTATATCCATCATGATAAAAAATTCTTTCTTGATTTTTTTATATATTTCATATTTATTTTGAAAAAAAATTATTTTCAATTTTTTTCCAAAATTTTATTTTTGAATTTTATTTTCAATGAACAATATTTTGAATTTTTTTCAATATATAAATAATATTTTCTACAAGAATAATTATAAATATATTTTATGGTATTTATATTCATAAATTGAAGTAAAACATTATTCTAACCCCAAAGGGTAAATTTCTTATTATTACTATCCTTAATATTCCTGTAGATGGGTTGTGATCACATTAGCCAAGGAAAGTATTGACATTCAATTCCTTCATACATTTTTTTGTCTCTAACTTTACCTTGAATTATTAAATTTAATTTAGACATTAAATTTACCCTACATACTGATATTATTTTTCATGGAAAAAATTATTTCATGAACCATAGACCATTTTAAATGTTTAATTTACTTTGAATGTTACTGATTAATATGGGAAATATTAATAGAAATATATCCTTTACTCAAAACAGATATTTGATAAGGCACCTTATTTCTGAGTTAAATATATTATTCAATATATAAGAAAGGATTTTCACTACTATGACATGGTTTGGGAACCATTTATAGTAATCAGCTCGATGCATCAGTAGTCTAATGTGAAAAAATCAGTTGATAACAAACCCTTCACATTTATAACCAAGAATGTTTTGAATTGTATTTTTAATGGTCTTGATAGTAATATAGTTTAAATCATCTTGTGAGAGGTCTTGAAAATAATGGTATCATATTCCTCGGAAACCTGGAATCCAATAATTAGGCATTTCCTTTTAGGGAATTTAGTTATTATTATTTGTCCATGAGATTTTCACTATGAAGAAAGTTATAGATTCATTTAATTCTATTTTTATTGATTAAATTACATGTGTTTTCAGTTATTTATCATGCCATATTGATTCATCCATATCTTATCGATATTTTGATGTTATTTAAATGGCATGTGTTTCACTTATTTAACTTTCAATATTGATTTTTCCTTATTTAGTTATTTAAATGGCACTTGTTCTTAGTTATTTACCTTCCATCATTAATTAAGCTCAATGATTCATTATTTGTTATTCTATATATAAAACATACTAAGAATTTTAGATCTCCATTATTTTGTTTAATTTTCATAGGATTCTATGATGTTTATTATTAATTATTTTTATAGATATATTATTTGGAATAATGTTATTCCAGAAGAATAAAAAAAATTATGTTGTAATTTGTATATTCAATTGTAATACAAGGCTTGTATACATATCTAATTTACTAAAAATAATAAACTATTTGGACTTTTGGGATGTAATTTATTTTTTTCTTATGACAATGTAATGGTATCATGCAACGTCTCTAGGCTCCTAGGGTTTGGGTTTCTACAGTTGGTATTAGAATATGTTTAGTAGAATCCATGAGAACTAGATTTCGGAAAGTAGTGGTTAATAAACATAACCCTACAATACATTTTGGATAAGAATACAAGAATATACTTATGTTTTTTTGAGGTAGAGATTATGTGTTTTTTCCTGAAAATGCATCCCTATATGGATACTACAAGTGGTAATGGTTATGGAATACATTTACCTAGTGGTAATAACTTTGAAAAGGGTGCATCGAAATTGACTCTGGTGTAACCTATTAAAAAACAAAATTCCTTACTTTACACATGTCTTGAAAATCCATAGGTATATTCTTAGGATAATGCTCATTTTCATTATGAACCATTATAATGGATTTGAATAGATAATTATAATGAATGACATATTTTATGCCGTAAACCAAGAAATGACTCTTATTGAAATAAAATAGATGAAGTACTGGGATTAAAAAAATTGAATTTTAGAAGTGTAATTTACTAAGGATATATTGGTTATATAAGTCATCAAAAGACTTTGGACTTTGTTGGAATCATATTTTTATTTATCATAATAAGAGTTAAGTATAACATCTTGGGTTAAAGAGATTAATATTGATCACAAGGTCACAGTCTTAAACACCTATTTTTAGATTTTCTCTGATGGGAGTCTCAAATATTAAGAATATTTCATTTAAATTTATGTGAAGTATTTATTTAGAGGTAACTTTATTTGATGAATAACGCCATTATACTTTATATACATAACTTTAAAGGTATTTTTAACCTTTAGGGTTAATCTAATCATTAATGACATTTTAATAATAGTCAATAAAATTATTTGACTCAGAATTTTTTTATTGAAAACATCAGTAATAATTTTTTTAGTGATTAACTATATATGAGGATTTCCATCATTTTTAGAATAATTATAATATTTATATTAATATTTGTTATAAAAAGGACAACCCATATATATGGTGAAACCCCATCCTATTTTGGAAAGGAAATGTGGTTTGAACCAATGATTGATGGAAGATAAAGGTTTTTTTCCAACCACTGCCCTATGTGATGTCCTTGTTAATATTTCATTATTTTTATTTAAAAAAATTAATGAATAAATATTAATGATGAACCAATATTATTACCTTTGATGTTCAGTTATTAACTTATTAACCATATTGGTTTTAGAAAATTGTAAGAGTATTATGGAAAGTATTTTCACACTTTTTTGGATATTACGATCCACTAACAATAAATATTAGTGTTTCAGGTATAAAAAATTCATTTATGGATATTCATTTATTTGATTAATAAATAAAATCCTAACCAATTTTTGAAATTTTGTTTATATAAATGTATCATGTAATTATATTTCCTTTTATTCTTAGATACTAAAACAATTCTCCAACATTAGAAAAATGTTATTGATGTAAAATCTTATCATATTACTATAGTTTATAATGTTTTCAGTGACCTTTTCACACAAATTAGATATATGAATTTTACTCCCTCAACATTCCACATATAGTTCAATTGATCTTGATAAATGACCTCAATCAATTTGAATAAATATTTAACCTTTTCCTCCATAGACATATCTTCACTTATCAATAATATTCTCTTACATAGAGACCCTTTTATATATTTTCCCATATAACCTTGGTAGTTCTTATTCACTCTTATTAGGAGGATATTTTTCTCAACCTTTTGAAAATGAGTGATTTTTATGATCGAATGTTCAAATATCAACTTTTGATTACCAAGATCAAGTTTAAAATTCTGAGAAACAATTTATTTACGGTTTGAGATATGTAACAACCCAAAAGATTAAAATCTGAACATCATATATATTAGCATGTATGAAACACAACACTATGAATATAAAGGTATATAATATCTAGGTACTTTATGAATGTTTCCCTCGAAGGCGTGTTTGGGTCAGGAATGAGGTGGTCTAATGGGGATTGGGTACTATATACTTTCTATCTTGTGAAGGATGTGACGTAGATAAGTCACTCATGTTAGGTTCACTTTGTATCCAATCAAAACCATTTTTTCCCAATTGGATAATTGCAAGGGGTTGAATAGAGTGAAATCACTGATGTTTGGTACAACGTCTTCGAATAGTCTCCAATATGTTTTGTTCATAAAGCTAGAAATACCAAATGTCTCTCATATCCAGGAGTTATGGACCTACATTCCAAAGGAAGGAACTCATTGGTTCACTTGGCCAACGAAACATAAAAAAACCCATTAGTAAATAGGATGGGAAGTCGTGATCATCACACTATTTTGGGGGGAAATATTTCCTATTCTAGGAATCTCTTCTAGATTTATGATATGATCCTGAATCCTATGTTGATTCCCAAGTATGCATACATGTATTAACCCTAGGTAATAATTGATCACAAATACACATGGGTTCGTAATCACTTATATATATCCATGGTCATCCATTCACAGGGACTTATAAATGTATCTGAGGTACACCATCAATGGTACCTTTTGATTTGGATTTGAGATTACATAGTTATTTATTAGTCCAATGCTTGTTTTAAGACATTTCATGAGGCACACTAGAGTTTGATGTCATACAGGGAGACATAAGTTGTTTTGATTTCGGTATGGAACCCATAACATGGGACTCATACATATCATATTGAGAGTAATTATAACCCTCGTATTTTGGTGCCACCAAATAGGGCACGTCACTTTTTATAGTCATGTGACAAGGACCCAACTATGAAGTTTAATTTCATGTGGCATGGACACCCAGGAAAAATGTACCCAGTCAAATATGGCATGTGACCTACGTAGATGTAGCCTACGAGACCCAAGAAAGATGTGGTCTCCTAGTAAGATCTGACCCTACTAAGGATGTGGCCCAAATAACTTTAGGGTGGATTTAGGTGCTGGTTTTGGACCTCAGAAAGGCTTTATACATATCCTAATTAGTTGGGAATCAAACACCATATAGTTTGATGAGTTGTTGCTTATGCATGGAAGATTCCCATTTGATGGGACATGATTGAGGCTTATACCATATGGGATTCTCATTTTGGGATTTCTTTCATTGGTAAAATTTCCCTTTGAAGGATAAAATATGGTTTTAGGGATTATAACATGTAGGAGGCCCATCATAGTGGATGTTGGGGATTATATCTATGGAGAAATACCATGTGGTTGGGGCTTACACATGGAAGCTGCAAATTGTTTTTGGGAACACATAGATTTTATGATCCCTACCAACCTCTAATCACACATGAGCCATTATTGGTGTGAGAAAAAAAGAGGAAGTAGTGGATCTGATGATCACATGATCCAATCTATCTACTGGTGGATGAGGTGGTGAAGGCAAAAGGTAGAGGGTGAGGGCGTTGAGTGTCCTCATATCCTATTTTTGTTTTCATATGTGGGATAATCATAATCGATGACCCATCTATCCATTTCTCATGATAGAGTATATTGAGGAAAAAAGTACCACCTCCCACAAGAATGGTTAGGGGATTACCTCATGGGGAGTTACCAAAAATTGTTTACAAGGGGAAGGATCTCATTCTTTGTCAAAGGGAAAGGCTGTTGTGTCCCCCTATATTCTTACCTGAAATGGTGAGGCTTACATGAGTATCCCAAGGTCATTACATGGCTTACCACAAGAGTGTAAACCCAAGGATATTTTGAGGGTCCTTTTTTATACAAAGATTACCCACACAACTCCATTTGCTATATGTATATAAAATTGAGAGGACACACTGATCTTCCCAATGTTTTTTATCTTGAATGTTGGGTGGATTAGGAGGAGGCCTTGTCTTGATACCATTATAATTGTCTGTATAAGGTCCAAAATGGTGAATAATTACACAATAGAAGAGAATAACCAGTGCTATAGATTATTATTCCCTAGGATTCCCAATTTCACATTACATGTTCTTATATGAGATGGGGTTCCTTGTGTGAGGAATGTTTCCATATTGGTGAGGGTACCATCTGTGTACCATTTTTCTACAATGAATTTGATTTTCCCAATGTAGCATGCTGGTTTATGGGTCCAGGTTCCTCCTGTGTAGAGTATATCTATGTGCGACCAAGTTCTTCCAGTGTAGCATTTTTCTAGGCAGGGACGCATTCCACCCCATAGCATGTTACTTTGAAGGGTACTTATCTTCTATTGTTCTAGCCTTTGTCCCCCACAATATGGTTATAAAAGTACTTTTGTGTTCTTGGATGGTGTATTTATTTTTTATTCCATTCGAACTATAATGTGATAGATTTCTGCCTATTGGGAATCATCAAAGGGGATCCGTTTTTCACAGTTCATCATCACTCATCTTCTTAGGAACTCTTTGGCTTAGTATCCTACATTATATATGTCCTACCTTTTTGTTCCCCTAATGTTATATTTATAGAATAATGGCGGAATTGTGTACCAACATGGCTGGTCATCCATAGTGAGCTACGAGCTTTATTTAGAAAGAGCCCACGAGGATTCCTCATCACGTGAATGACTTAGTCAGCTACTATGTCATTCGTGAAAGGGTCCATCATCTAGTAGGGCATAAATAACCACCTCATACTCGAAAATTACATCGATTCATTTCTAGGAGCATCCAATACTACATCGTCCCATGAACTATTTAGTTCACTAGGAATATTCCTTCATGTGGGAAAAATCTCAACCATGGTCACACAAACAACTATGGTTTTTTTGCAGGTGTCGATGAAACCATTTCCATCCGTGAACTATTCTGATCATGGATACTTTACAAAACTGTGGAAGTCCAAGTGCATTAGCAGTCTGCCAAGTTTTTTTTAATTCACATAATTTTCTGTTTGAATAATTTCTTCACTCTTATTCTTTGTTTCATTTCTACCCTTTTCTTATCATGATATCATTCTCTTCTAAAATGTGGAATTTTTAGAACCCAATGAACGCCCCCCATCAAGAATGCGTTTAGATTATGAAAAAGGTAAGGCTCTTAAAATGTAGAAATCAATCCTGATTTGGATGAAAGATTGGATAATACTCTAATTTTTTCTTGATCTAAGGGACTTAGTGAGCATAGTTTATCTATTTCTATGGGTGTATGGAAAATCCTACAAAAATTATGGATTTTCAGTAATTTTTCTAATTTTTTCCTAAGAAATTTTTGTTTATTCCTAGTTCCCATAACTTGATTTTTTTATTAGGCTACCCTTTGTGGGGTTTTGACCTAACAAGATTAGTGTCTCTTTTTTTTATTTCTTGATTTTATCATGTACCATGTGAAGAATTGGTCTAGCAAGTTGATACTAATATTTTTCCCAAGGATGACTTTGTGAGATTTCAACATGATGATTTTTTTTTCTTTTTATTATTAGTTTATAGTCTTGAAAATTTAACTAATTTCACTGATGTTCTAGGATGAATAGTAATCACAAAAAATATGGGGTGATGGTCCCAATAAGGATTATTTCCAAGAATGTTCAAATATTTTTTAGAATTGAATGAGTAATTTTTATGGACCTCAGTTCTGTGATCTATGAATCTAATACATGATATGGGTATATTTTATAAGTTTTAACCATAATAATGGTTTCTAACAATATTTGGTTGGGGCTATGGAGGTAGGAAAATAATCTCTCAAGGATGAATTTTTATTTGGTTGATATTCCTTTTTGTCAGGTGACTTATGTAGATCCAACTGGGGAATATTATGTGTTGTCCAAAAAGGTTTCTTCAAGACACTAACCCTATATTTTCTATGTAAATGTAACTTTACAGAAATTTATATTTCTCAAGACCATAGGGGTGGTTGGTTAAGAGAGTGATGTATTAAAGCTATGAGGGAATCTGTATCTGCTTTGGCCATAAATGAGAAACCAATCCCACAAAAATTTTTCTTTTGTAAAGGAGGGTTGAAGCTTAGTGTAGTTTGACATCATGAAACAAGGACATGGATTCTACAATTTAATGTCTTATGGAAATAACATTCATGGTTTATGACTTATGGATACTTTCTCTTGACCAAGGGGTAAACAATTATCCATTCTTATAATAATCTCACCATGAATTTTCTATCATCTTGAAGCAGGAAAGGGTAGTTTGTAAACAATAATATAGGGGATTCTGAATCCAATGAGTGATGTGGAATATACATGTTATTTGGGTAATAAGAAGGTAGGAAAAGACTCTCACAGGGATGAATTTGTAATTGGTTAAGAGATTTTTTATGGACAACTTATGTAGAATCAACTGGGAAAGATTATTCATAGTAAAAAAAGGTGTCTTTAGGATACTGAACCTCTATTTCTAGTGATAGGGTAGGCTTATGAGAATTCAAAAAATTATAGACACATAGTATGGTTTGTGAAAGAAGAGTTACTAAACATGAATGAGGTGTTCTTGGTAGAAATATTCTAGCAGTAGGTAAAGAGGTTTCCCTTACATTGGTCTGGCCCATTCATAGGAATGATTTTTTTTACTAATATGGATGTTTCTGATATAGGATGCCCAATAATAAATCTATATGTTGTCAAGTAACGAATCAATACATATTTAGTTCTGGGAATATTCCCCCATTCATGTCCGACCCATGCATAGAAAAGGGATTATTTATTACTTCCTAACGGACACAAGATATGTGGTTCGGGCATAACTACATATCATGTGATGATACAAATCAAGATATACACATTTCATTGAATTTTCTCCCATGAAGGTCTGAGTAATGCATTGGGAAGGTGAATTTTTAGTTTCTTCTTGGTCTAGAACCACTATTGAACATTCCAGTGTCACTATATATATTATGATAACACGAATCAAGAACACATAGTTCTCAAAATCCAGTTGTTTATTGTCCTGCAACTAGGACATCAGTTGTGTATTTTAACGTCATCTGGTGAGCAATACATGGAGCTCTATAGTTTAGATTATTGAAATTATGACTATTTTTCATAGAAACCATGAGTAACATGAGTCTAATTGAAAAACGATGTTCAAATATTCCATATATGGAAGGGTGAAGATGGTATAAACCATGATATGGGGGATTCTCAGATCAGGTGAAAAGATATGGGGCACAGAAGCAATTGGGAATTATAGAAAACCTTAAAAGCCTCTTGAAGATGAATTTAAAATTGGTTGAAAGTCATTTTTTGTGGGTGACTAATACAGATCCATCTAGGGTATATTATGCATATTCAAATAATGGTTTCCTAAGGATACTGACTGACTATTTCCGATGGCGATAGGAAGTGCGAGGATCAAAAATTGCTCGAGGAAAATAGATTAATGGATGGATGTGATGCATCTTGGAATGAAAGAAACATTTAGACCATGATTTTCAATGATATTTGAAATTACCTACATATATCTTACTCATACATATGGGGATTTTTGTTTCCTTGATAGATCCCTGAATGAGGAACCCAATCATGAGATCTCCTTCATAGATCTGTATTTTCATGTAGGATATGAGAAAATTTTCTTCTTTGTTCTATTTCTATGACTAGGTCACATGGTGTAGGAAGCACTATGTATCTCATTGAAACAAAAATCATTCCATAGGTAGTCTTAAGGAACTGTTCAATTTACCTTCATGAGGTAAGAACTTAGGTTCCCTAATATGGAGAGGAAATATTGAAACTAGACCAAAGAATAAAAGGCTATGTGTCACTATGTATCCTATAATATAAGTAATAAATACACACATAGTTATTTAGAACCCATTAAATTTTATTTCAAGTGGTAAAGATGTTTTCCTTTTAGTTTAACAACATGTTGTTATGATAAATAACATGCCTCTTAGGGTCCTGCTACTAGGTCCATGGAAACCCTAATGTGGATTGATACATCTTGGTCATGTGTGGGATCTTATACCTTACATCCTAATCCCACATGATATGTGCTATGTGTGAGAAAAAAGTGGCAGAAAAGGTTTATCCAGCACATAGAGGTGCTAAAATTAAGGCCATAGGTATTTTGAATTCTTTGGGGACTAGACCAGAGCATAGAATCCATGAATCACTAGGTATCACTTTGAAACATGAATCAATCAAAAAATATTTCTTTATAGAAATATTCATGTGTAGTCAAGCCCATACATAGTAATATGGGCAATTTTTCATGGTTGGACCCAGGATCAGAGATCTAGGAATCACTATGTATCCTGTGATGGTATGAATTAAGCCAAACTTAGTTCTAGAACACTATTTAGTTTAACTTCATGTGGTAAGGATGTAAGTGACCTATCGTTCAAGAGGGGTAATGTTATGGTAGGACCAATTATTGAACATTTGGGTGTCCTTATGTATCCTATGGAAATAAGAATCAATACACATGCAGTTCTTGATGAGAATTCTCTGCGCTAGTATGATACGTACATAGGAAAAAATTTTCCAAAACATTACAGCTATGCCCAGTACATAGGGTCTAAACATAACTATGTACCCCATAGGATTGGAATCAATCCACACATAGTTCATTATACACTTCCCTACACAAATCCAACTCATGTATAGGGAGAGGGAATTTTTATTAAAGTGGTTATATAGAAAAGAACAATTTTTCACTCCCCTATTTTAATTAAATTTTTATACAGGGTAAGGGACAATTCCTATATTTCACAACTGGTACAAGTACATAGTATCCGAACATCACTACATATCCTAAAATTGTAGGATGCAATCCGTACGTAGTTACATATGGAAATATCCCTATGTAGTCCAAGCTCATAAGTAGGGAGGGGAATTTAATCTTTCTTTCACACAAATCTAGCTCATGTGTAGTGAATAATTGATTGAAACAATCATTCTCATGTAGTTTAATTTCTTTAAGTGAAGATTTATGTGTTATTCAGTTTTAACATTAAGAAAATAGGATAATTTACCATAATATTTAATGTCATTGTATTACAACATGGATGGTGCAGTTTAACATTTTATAGATAGGACGATTGCATTATGGTTATAGATAATATTTCATCAAGAAAATTTCATTGGTGGTATACATTTTGATATTTATTTCCATCGATATTAATTAATAATCTCTATTGGAGTAAATTTTATTTTGGTATAGGGTCCCACCCATTTCAACATCACCTTTGGAGGTTTCATTTCGAGTATCATCGGAGTTTTGAGAACGAACACCATCTCCCCTTTGACGAAAGACCGGAGGAAAACCTTTTTGTTAAAGGCTCATGCAATCTAGATTTGGTGAAACTCTAAATGGTTCAAGGCATGAAATCTATTTTCATCAACTAACATTAATTCATCTCGCTGTTCCTGAGATTTATCATCTACAGATAGCTTGTCACATATGGAAACACGGAGTAAGAGAAATTGAACTTTGTTGGGTGGGACCACCTATATCCCATATACTATTTAGTATGGGGTAACTTGTGTGGTTGTGCAGGTCATTGTATGGTATTCCTGAAATGAATGTATAATATTGTTTATCTAAGGATTTTTATCCTTATCTACCATATTCTAATGTATATTCTAATAAGTTCTTATTGATGGCCTTTATTGGTATATTAGCCTCTGCATAGTTTTGCGACAAATGGTTGTTGTCGATAGTATACTCCCGATATAATTTTTCAAATTTAGAAGATCCTTAATTGGTTTCATTATCTTTTAGTATCATATTAGGGACACCAAATATGGCGATGATGTTAGCATTCAGAAATCTGATAATGTTCCTTGCCCTGACTTCTTTAAGGGGTACGACTTCTGCCCACATGGAGAAGAATTCAGTTGACGTGAGAATATACTTGAATTACTAGACAGTATTGGGAGGATATGGGCACATGAAATCCATCCACCTTATATAAAATATCCATGAGTACTTGGTTATGTGAAGAAAATATAGGGTTTGGTGGATGAAATTAGAATGGACCTGACATGAATGGAACATTTTGGGGAATTTAGTGCATTCCAATATTGTTGTGGGCTAGTAGTATCCATGTCTTTATATTTTATGGGAAAATATTGGATCCTTACTAGTGGTCCTGATAGGACTTAGTGTAAACATCTTTCATGAAAATGAAAATATCTAGTCCATTGATTCACATGATAATGGCTTTGTTAAAGATCTACATATTGAAAATCCTTTGTTAATTGGTTCTATATTATAGAAACAATTAATTGATTAACTTCACATTTTCTATATCATGGCTCTATACAATGGGAGGTCTCCCTATTTAAGGTCATCCATAATGGGTTTCATCTTGCCAGTGGTTAGACTATATCGTTTCGGGATAGGGATTACATCATCATTTTCATCCATGATGGCATAAATGAATGGTGATACCATCCCAAAATGTGCAATTCTGATGAATGTCTCGTCCCGGTCGGGATCGACCAATGCTATTGCTGTATATACCAATGCATCAACCTATTAATTAGGTTATCTGGGGAAATGAGTTAATGTAATATCCGATTGTAGTTCCTCCATTTGTCATCGAAGGTGGTTTTTCAAGGGTTAAGATATTATTTCTTGATATCATGGTTGTAGTTAACATACTAGATGACTAGTTTTGAATCACCTCTTATCTTAAAGTGTTTTAATTTAACTTGATGTTCCAACTCTATCCCTACAATGAGAGCCTAGTATTATACATAATTGTTCTTATACCATTCTAATAGGAGGAGGTAGCAAGGCCTGTATTCCTTTGGTGGAGATATGAGCATGGCTCCCAACCCCAATTTTTTGAGCATGGGGTCTTCCATCTGCTTTCATGTATTGATTCTAGACATAATATCAAAATTTATCTCCTATGTTTGGGGATCATATTGAATAAAGAATATCTCTTCATTAGGTAGTATAGTATTAAGTGAATTCATTTCTGATAATGGGTGATCTTCCAATAAATTTCCTAATTCCTAGACTTTTACCGCATTCTAAGGTACTAAATAGATGTCAAACTATTGCATGATCACTTCCCACGGTGATAGTCACCCAGTAAACATCAGACATTTGAGAATGTATGTGGGTTTCGATGAGAGACCATGTGGACCTCTTGATCTTGTAGGTAGTGCCTCAGTTTCTGGATGGAAAATATTAGTTCCCAACAACTCATCTCAAAATATGAATAACGAGTATCAACATCAATCACAGTTTAATTAATGTAATAATGGTTGTTTCCAATGACGACAGCGTTCTTTTGTGTGAGGAAGGAACTCGGTGATCACTTCTGGGATTTCACATAAAAAATAAGTAGTTTTCATTCAATATTCAGTATTATTACTGTTGGGATTAAGAGACATCACTCGATACTATCAAATTATTCATGAAAATCATCAATTCACTAATATGTAACCCATTTTTTCATCAAGCTGGTGAAGGGAAAACCTTTTCATTCAAGGATGAAAAAAAAGTGACAGATGTAAAAGAAGTATCCATAAAGTCCTATCAACATGGTGAGGTTATGAGGGGGTGGCATGCCAATGATATCCATTTTCTTCTCAGGATGAAATTTATGTTTAAATGGTGTATTAAGATGCCAAGAATCTTCCCAAAGGTAAATGAAAATGAACATTTATAGGGCTAAATTTTTTGGTTGTCTTGTCGTAGTTTATTGAAGAGGGTTTCAAGGACCTCTAGGTTATTCATGTGTTGTTGAGATCTAACCATCATGACATAAACATAGCATTAATTTTTGTTATCAAGAATCATTTGATGATGCGATGCATAACACTGTGATATGTAGCATTGGGATTATTTAAAGAAAATGGAATTACCGAATAGAAAAATATTTCCTGCGGTCCATGAAGGTGATGTATTCTTCATCTACTTAGTCCACCTAGATTTAGTTGTATCCTGAATAACCATACATTAAAGAGAGATCTTGACATACAAGTGTTACATCGTTCATTAGTTCCATGATCAAAATTGTGAAATCATCCTTCAAGCTGTGCTAATTGACATCTCTAAAATCGAGGCAGACTGTAATATTTCAATTCATCTTTCTCATGGTTACAATGTTCACCCAAAAAATGGGATATTGGACATACCATATAATTATGGATCTAATTATCTTTTTGATTTCAGCCTCTATTTAGAGTCGTGCATCCTATGAGTCCTTCTAAATGCTTGTTTATAGCCCCGGTGGTCCTCTGGTAGGCCCAAGTGGGGAGTGGTCATCTTAGTATTGAGGACTAAAATTTCTGTATAGTTGTAGGATAATAAATCTCGATGCTTCCTTAGTATGGATCTATATACCTCTACCTATTCAATGTATATGGCTGAACTAATCATGGTTGGTCGTGGGTCTTATTATGTACCATGTTTAATTTCCCTAAGTTCACCAATGATGGTAGAGACACTCTCCTCAAATGTTGGTGGGGAGTTCCTAAGTTCCACCTCCTCCTATACCTTTTTCCTCATGATATTAGGGCGAAAACTTCCTGTGATTATTTATCCAAAGTTAAGAGTTGAATCAATATCTTTTAATTTTGAAGATGAGGCAACTTCTTCTAACCCAACAAAAAGTGGAAGATTTCCTTAGGACTCTAGAGATGCTGAAGTGAGTTATTGTGGAAGGTATTCATATTCTTGGGGTGACGATATGTACTATACTATCTCAGTGGGTGAGGTATAGTTTTCTTGGGTCTTAATGGATAGATTGAAGTCATTTATTCTGATATTTTACCATTGTTTGGCGAGTTATTTGATTTTCCAAGATTTCTAGACTCAGTGGTCAGGAGTGAAATCATGAAGATTGTCAAATGAATTTGGACTCACACACCCAATATGATTTATGGGTAACACATATACATCACTCATCTATTTGATGGGTTATATTGATAACATATCTAGACCATTCAGGATGGTGACCCAATCAACAACATCAACTAGGGATTGCTTCCCTTTTCCGTGATATACTTCTGCATTGATATAATGAAATTATTAGGATTCGAATGGGGTCTTATTGATTTTGAGAATCCATTTTTTCCATTAAAGTGGTATTTAATGAATTTATGGTATGATGAGGGGATTTCCACATATTGATGCAACCAATGCCTCCCTCGCAAGATGTTGAAGGTCATGTTTTAGAAAACCACCCGAAATTATATGTTTTTTGTGAGGTCTAAAAAATTAGATGTGAGAATAATTTGTCCTAGTGACATATGTTCACTTAATTCATAGTCATATAGGGTTATGTTGGAAGGTTATAGGCTATCCATGTTGCAGCCTATCAGACGAAGTGGTTGCACTGGAATAATATTAACTACAAATCCATTTTCAATGAAACATTTTTGGATATCGACAATGTTTATCCTTCTAGACATATACAAGGTTTTGATTTGTCCCTTTATAATAAAATATTCATCCCGTTCTATGTATGAGATAATCATGTGGCATTCTGTAGGATCATTCTTGGTCTGGTAGACTTCAATAGAGGCCATTTTGGATTCAAATTCCTAGGGGATTAGTAAAGCCTCTATGAGTTCTTCCCAAAGGTATTTTGACAAACTCAGGTCATCCAAGATTGAAATCATGGCTGGAACCGAGGGTAACTACATAAAGATATCATACTTCTAGTCTAAAGACTGCACTTCCTTAGATGGGAATGCCCTTTTACAATCCCTTTAGGGTTTTTTGTATTGTACATAGATAGATAAACCCATAAGATAAGAACTAGAGTTTCTCCTTTTGTTTGTGGGTTATTTTGAGCATGTATTCTCGAATGTCATGGTTGATTAGACATCTATTACTATATTGATAGATATTCAAGAATAATCATGTCAGCGTGTATTCTAGAAGTTTCTGGTGAATTTTCCTATTCCTATTGGATTCACCTAAGGGAACATCCATTATTTTCAGCAACATTGATTGTCTGAGAAGGGGAATGGCTAGACCTATGGTTTCTTCAATTTTCATGCCTTCCTTGGTATCCTTAGATCTGGGGACCTCTTCCTCCTGCTTCAGAATTTGGTGTTGGGAACTCAATATCATAACCATACTCAGCATTGGATAATTGACTCATTGAATGAATGAAATCAATGGAACTGAATATTAACTCATTATCTAATGAGTCATTTTCTTGGTTGACCATTTTTTTGTTCCATTTGGTAGGTCAGTGCCTATTTTCCAAATTTGAGGAAAAAATTGATAATGTCAAATCCAACATGGGACTTGGTGAAATTTCATCCTCATGTTCTTGCTCGATGTCTTTCAAGTCCACCTATTTTTTAAAGGGATGGACTTTAGAGATTTATTACTCTGATATCATCAAATTTCTTGAAGTGGAAATGGATAGGGGCATAGTTGTTTGTTTCAAATATTCTTGGAGTATTCCATGATCTCTATTTATTATTTAACAAGTCATCAAACTAAGAAACTTTTTTTCTATTCTACTAATAAGTTATTTCCATTCACCTCCTTCCACCAGGGCAGTAGTAGAAACATACTAAACTTGTGCTAGTTGTGGTCCATGTTTTACTTTCCCTAAAACTATCATTTTATATAGGTGTTCTTTGTAGATGATACATTATTCAATGGTGTTTCCTAGAATTTGGTGAAAGGGAAAATAATATGGCTTTTGTGGAGACCCACATGGTCGAACCTTTTTGTTTCTGGAAGATGGATGAAACTATAGTCCACAGATGCTATAAAGTATCCATATATTTGATCATATTGGATTGAGTAAACTTTATTCCTTCATTCCTAAAATTGACTTCACATATGTTCTCTCCACTCATATTGTTGAGGTGGGGCTTTCTATTGATTCCTGGCGGATGGTATATGATATGGTGTAGGCTTAGGATCTAGAGCAAGCATTGGGGATGGATTAAGTCTGGCTAATACTGACTTCACCTTTCCCATTATTTTCTTCAGGACTTGTCAGGTTATCTAAGACAGGAGATTAGTTTGTTTTATAAAGTAATCCATTCTTTGGGAAATAGAGAAGAAATCCTGAAACCCACTTTTAATTTCATAGGGATGAGTGGTGTTCATATATCATCATAGCGGTTATCAATGCAGAAGGAAAGAATAAATTCCTTGTGAAACAGTCAGTTCATAGAGTAGGTCATCCTTTTCCATGTGGCGATGGAATAAGTGTCTCTCTCATTCTATCGTTTTTTGCAGTTTGATAGGTCACTTAGTGTCTTCTTCTATAGCATTGAGATGAAATATAAGATGAATTATTGATGAAGGTCTTCCCATCCCATGAAATGCTGAGCTTGCAAACTAGTGTGCCACACAAAGTCCAGCCCTTGCAGGGTTTGTATGAAGCATATGAGTTTCACATATTCATTTTTCCCTGATGTTCCAATCATGGGATCACAATGGGATATATATTTGGTTATATTCTACTATAGATCACTTGATCCATTCAATATTGCAAACATATGACTCCTGATGTTTAGAAGGGGTGGGGTGTCACTCACCTTGTCGGGGTAATGTCTCTGTTCCAGCTACAATGGCACTTGTAATTCCCCCATGAATATGAATCCATATTCTAATGCCTCGATGGTGTTAATAAACCCTTGATGAGTTTTTGGTTGAACTTGAGATTTAATAAGAGCAGTGAGAGGTATGATTTGACATGTTAGTTCATCCATTGATTGAGGTAGATATCTGGAAAGGGACATCTTTTGTGGATGTTCTAATACCCATTCCAGTTTTCTACATAATGGAGTGAACTATTGATATCCATCCATATTCATATCCAATTAGACCAATGGTCCTTGTTCTTTATTGAGAGGATGTTCTAGACATGACTCAATTTTTGAGATGAACCCTTGTGGGTATGGTACACCAGTTTTAAGTCTACATTGATGCTCTTCCCAGGGAGCATATTCGATAGGAATGCTACCTTAGAGAAACTTGATTTTGATTCACCTCAGCACATTAAATCATTCCTTTCACTAATTGAATATTTAGTCATGTGTATTAAGATCATTCTCATAGATAGGAGGAGTTGGGTCATATAGGACATTAATTTTATTATAATCTCTGGTTGAGGTACACTAAGGAGGTATTTGGGGGTTGATTGAGAGAGCACCCAAATTTAGTTCAATTTTCTAGTTCTGGGTGAGCACACCCTTATTCTTCATGTGTACCATATCTCTGATAGAAACATATTCTTATTTTTTTCTACATTTTCATATTTTTTTCTGTCATTTATAATATTGAAATAAAAAATATTTAATGATTTGTAACAAATTTCAGGTTATGTACTAGATGTTGAATGATATAAGTGTTGTTTGTGCACTTTGAAGGATCTCTCCCTTCTCTTCTGAGATCCACTTTAGGCTTCTTGGGGAAGGGTGACTCGGAGGGAACCATTATGTAGTCTGGTGGTACACCTCCCTCCATGAAAAAATGAGTTGTGATATGGGATGGACTAGGAGACCTCATTAATTGTTGTCCCAATCAATGGTAAAATGATTATTTCTATAAAGGGGGTGGTTGAAGTTAAAATTTCACTAGACCTACAGGAAAGGTTTTCTCCTATTCTTATGATTTTGTGCCTCATACCAAGTTTTTCATCCATAAGTTATCATATTATGTTAAAAAATTCCTCCATCTATGCTGGTTGGGGATGATCCCATACTTCAAAAACTGCTTCTACTATCATCGCTCTCTTGACCTCGTGCATCCTTGTTATAGTGTGAGTCGGATATGATGTTGGGTTTTCATGTGTACCATTTTATTCTGAGGACATTATCAGTACATTGTTATTGGATTCCATTAAGCGAGAAGCTTATTGAATGTTATCATTTTCATGGCTCATGAGTTTTTATGGCTCGTTCTTGTCAAGATTAACTCTTTTGAGACTTATTCAAGGCTGATTCTTATTGATCATACCACCTTTCCTAATGGAGTTATTAACATGATATCTACCTCGGGATAATTAAATTATAGGATACAAATTCTAATGGGTTCTATTAGATGGGGTGTGGGGTGAAATGTAATGATCCATGATCCCCCATCCCTGAATATGAACACCATGTGAAGAATCACTAATTAAACAACAAAATTTATGAAACACATTGAGGTAGGTCGGTTGGAGATATTTCTTCTTCCACTATGATTGATTCCACTTTGTAGATAGAAGGGCCTCCAAATCAATTTGATGATGAAGCACTACCACTATTCTGACATTGTCTATTTACCCATTGCAGGGAAAGAATTTTTCTTTTTGGGAGTGGAGAGTTATCCAGATATTGAGGTGAATGTTGTGTATTCTTTCCTCTAACAACATCCCTGGTATTTCAATCCTAGAAGTGTCCAAGGGAAACAAATAAGGGGTATATCATCCTTGAAAAACAATTTATCATGAGAAACTTATCATTTAGTTCATATATGAGAGGCTCCTCAACATGATCAACCCAACATGGATTATTCTCCCTATTTCTTTCACAAGTAGTGGAGATCATATGGGTCTCATTAGTAAGTGAATGGTATGGGGGTGGAAGAGATGATGATAGTACCCCTGATCTATCTCTGGGTTGAGAGGGGATATCTCTTTTCTATGATAGGGTCCCAAACATGCTTAACCACATCCATCTATGAACCTTAACATATGAGAGTTTTCTCATATTTGACCCAATAATGGGAGGTCCTTCTGGATAAAATATAATGTCACTATAGCCAAAACATTCCCAACAGGTGATACCATGATGAGGACTACCAAGATAGCTTGATTCCTCACTGCAGGGAGAATTTTTATAGATTATAACCTAGGGAGGAACTTCAGGGATGACAACAGCAAGAGGATGACATTCTTGCAAAAATATAATTTAACTATTGGGAGGACCTTCACTGCGCATGTCATAAAGGAAAGGAATACCATCAAATATTGATGCCAAACTATATGGAAAATTTATGAAGTGAATACCCTAGGGTTGAAATTCATGGTTGGTGACGTAAAGGGGAGGACCTTTTTTCTGAAATATAATTCCACTATGGGGAGGACCTTTGTAACACATTACACAATAGATAGGACTACTATTATAGCTTGATCCTCGACTATAGGTATAATTTCTACAGTGTATACCCAAAGGAGGACCTTCAGGGTGGACAATAGTAAGGGGATGGCCTTATTTTTAAAATGAGATGTCAGTGTGGGGAGGAACATCAAAACACATGCTAAAATGGCAAGGACTTCCATCATAGTTTGATGCCCAACTGTAGAGAGATTTTCTATAGAATATACCAAGGGGAGGACCTTCAGAGAGGATAACATTGAGGGGAGGATATTCTTAATGTTTTATTTTCTAGCCATAAGGAGGGATATTGTGATTCTCATCAAGAGATAATCTCTCATGATTGATCGGTTTTCATCTATGACGGATTCCTTTATGTTTGATGCTCTAGGGAGGACCACCAGTGCTATTAGTAATAATGTCAGGAGGATGACCTTCATGAATGCTATATATACTTCTATAATTTTGAAAAGGATCACTGGGATCATGATCCACCATAGATAGAATTTTGATGGATTCAATAACTCCAACTACTAAAAGATTAGAGTCATAAGTTTTCTCTTCATTTTATAGATTTCTTTGATATGATGAATTTTTGGTAACTCTCTTATAGGTGATTGGGTGTCTTAATGTAGGTTATGAACTCCATATATGGGTTCATATTCAAGTTGATTATGTGGTGCTATTAGGATACGCTGATGAGAATCATGAGTTCTAGAAGGGATATATTTATTTCCTGCAGTGACCACTAAAGTAGAACTATGTCCCCTGGTTGGAATGTGTAATTTTTCCCGTTCCCATTTCAAATTAATCATGGAATATTTCTGATGACCTTTCTATAAGGGACCACGGATGAATTTATGATATGGAGTGACAAACACAATGTGTGTAGAAGTCACCCCACTTGAGGAGGTGGGGTTGTGGGCCCAACTCATAGCTATTATTGTAGATGTGATTACATATTAACAAGTCTATAGGATATGGTCAGGAATTTATTTCAGATCATCCATAATTGATTATATTTTTTGACAGAAATCATTTTTAAAAATAAGAATATATCCCTATTCTGATGTTAGAGCGGGAATATGTGCTTACTCTGGTCCTTATTTTCCTGCCAATCGGTACTTGTAGTTATTTTTTTGTGGGTATGATTCTACCCCAGATTTGAAACTGGGATATGCTATATTTTTTTTCCAATTTCAATAATACATGACTAATGGTATTCATACTTGTGAGAGGGTATTTGAGTATGATCATTTGTTGCCACCATATTTGATTTAAGGGATTGAATTGC
The DNA here is from genome assembly GCA_963277665.1 of Viscum album. Lineage (NCBI taxonomy): Eukaryota > Viridiplantae > Streptophyta > Magnoliopsida > Santalales > Viscaceae > Viscum > Viscum album. The sequence continues at coordinate 1,153,006,758 of OY728155.1, read as the reverse complement.
ATACATTAGAATTTGTATCTATAAGTATTTGGTTTCCAACTTATTTTAGTGTTGGGATTTATATTCATTGGAATTGATACAAATATTCCTATAGTTTTTTCCCAATTTGAATGACATGATCAGTGTGCATTAGCAAAAATTTTCATCTCCTCACAGTTGTTTTTGACCCTTATTTGGATGATGGGATTAATGTGTGTCGATAGGGATATGCGCCAACCTATAGCTTTCCGACCACTATGCATAGTTGATTTTGAGAGAAGTAGTAGGAATTTGGGTCTCATCATAGTATTCCATCATATTTGACCGACAGAAATTATAAGAGAAATCAAGAATATACATATGCCTAGGGGTCACCACCATATTGATTTGGTGGGATACTTTATTATGAACCAAGAAGATGGTATATTTCTGATTGTATGATTATGACCCTTTCCAGGTAGCCCTGCGGACCGGGTCCTTTTTATTTCAGCATGTTCCCACATGGTAGCATCATATTAATTAGGAATATGTGGGGCCATGTGCCATTGGATGCGATGATTTATGATAGGGGTCCTTGGGATCAGACCCATATTCTCCTGAGAGGAAGTCATTGGTGATGACTTTATTAGCCTCTATAAGGTAATAGGGTAACTCATTATCACGTTACGAGGATAAGATTCCAAAATAGTTTGAGATGGCTAGTGGGGAAATATAGTTTTGGACCACCATACATCACTGGGTAGATGGTTGGTGGGGATCAATAGTCATTAGGACATATCTAGCTACCTCCAGGGTCGGGAGAGTACCCATCCTGTTGTACTCCCTAACTAATGAATTCGAAACCTAGTGTGGAAGAAAATGGGTGGTTGATGGGGTCCTTGGTTTGGATAAGGACCTGACAAGTGGATTGAATGATGTGATTTTCTATGAATCTCGGTGAGATTCCATTTGATTGAAGGGAGCTCTGAAGAGTGCAAATAATATATTTGACAGACACAGACAACAAAATATCATCTAAGTAGAATTTTGTGACTTTATGCTTAATTGATGGTCTCACTTGACCCTATTGCATTTTGGATGTGAAAGGGGCCTAAATCATGGTATCACCATCACCTTGGTTAAGGATTCACATCAGGTTCACCATTTTGTTTCCCATGAGTATGTGTCTGGATTAGGACTTAAGTAGTCCAATGGGGAATATGCAATATATACTTTCTATATTATGAAAGAGGTATTGTAGTTAAGTCACTCACCATGGGTTCAATTTGTTTTTGATGAAAACCATTTGAATTTGGGAAGTTGATTATAAGATGGTAAAGGTTGTGCAGCCACTAAAATTGGGTACAAGGCATTCGAACGGTCTCCAACCGGTTTTTTTCTAGATCCAAAACACCAAATGTAACTTATATCCTTGTATCATGGACCTGCTTTTCGATGCTAGGAGATTGTTGGGTAACTGGACCAATGCCACTTAGAAACTCACATTGGTCGAGAGGATGAGATGACATGCTCATAAGACCCTTTTGGGGGAAACATATCCTATTCTGTGACTCTTATATAACTAAGATTTGTTCACAAATACATTGTGCATTCGCACGTATGCATATGTAGATTACCCCTATGTAACATTTGATCTTAAATCTGCATGGGTTCAGAATCATATGTATGTATATGAGGTCCTCCATCGATAGGGACATCTTCTTGTATATAAGGGACTCCATCAATGGTACCTTTTTGTATGTATTAGAGATTAGTTCGTCCTTTATTGGGCTGACGTTGGTTTTAATCCATTTTGTGAGGTTCTCTATAGTTTTCTGTCATACGGGGAGATGAAATCTATTTTGATGTTAGGATTGAACCCATAATATGGGATTCGTATGTATCCTCATTAGAGGAATCATAACTAGTGTAGTTAAATACATATTAATAGAAGACATCACCTTTAAACTTTGTGTGACATGGACCCAACCATGTAGTTTAACATCATGTGACAAAGACACCCTGGTGAAAGGTGTCTTGTCATGGATGGCATGGGACTTCTGTTGAGGCAGATTGAGGGACCCATGTGAGATTTTTCCTCATGGTTAGATCTAAACCTACCAAGGATGTTTCCTGGATAACTTTAGGTTGGATTTGGGTGATGGGATTGGACCTCGAGGATGCATCCTATGTTTCTCAGTTAGCTAGAAATCAATTACCAAATAGTTTAATTAGATGGGGCTTATGCATATAATATTAAAATTTGGGGGATATGATTGGGGATAAGAACATATGTATGTCCCATTTGGGGTGATTATTCCTTTACAATGTAGCCATTTTGAAAGTTGAGATATGGTTTCAGGGCTTATACCATGTAGGAGTCCTATATGACTAGAAGTATGGTATTATATATATTAATAAGGCCCATGTGGTTTGGAATTACACAAGGAAGAATCCAATTTGGGTGGAGACCACATAGATTTTATGATCTACACTAACCTCTAAAGCTGTGTGAGTCCATATTGGTGTGAGAAACAAGAGGAATTAGTGAATAGGTTGATCATACGATCCTCTTTGTCCACTAGTGGATGAGGTGCTGAAGCCCAAATGCAGAAGGTGAGGGCGTGAGTGAGCTCATATCCTCTTTTATTTTCATATCTAGGATATTAATTTCTGATGGACCATCCAGCCATGTCCTGAGATGGGGAAAGGGGTAGAAAAAAGTGTTTCCTCCTGCATTTAAGGCTTGGGGAATACCTCATAAGGAGTTCCCTAAAATTGGTTCAGGGAGGAAGGATATAATTCCATGTCAAAGTGAAAGGCTAGGGTGATCCCCTCTATTTCTTCTTGGAATAGGGAGGTTCATGTGGGTAACCCAAGGTTAGAACCTGGGTTATGATGAGAATGTAATACTAAGGCTATTTCGAGGGTCCACCTTGGTACGGTGATTAGTCATGCAACTCTGCTTACCATGGGAATGTAAACTCAAGAGGACACACTAATGTGACCAATTATTTTATCATACATGATGGGTGGATTTGGAGGAGTCATTGGCCCAATGTAATTATATTTCTCCATATAGGGGAAAACATGGGGGATGATGAAACAACTATATGGAATGATGGGAGATGGAAAGTAGGACGCGCTTGGATACCCCATTCTGCATAGAAACTTCTTAGGCGGGATGAGGTTACCTGCATGTGACATGCTTCAATATAGGTTAGGGTACTATTCTAATAGCATTTTATTATATAGATCTAGCTTTCCCATTATGTGTGCTACATTGTGGTTCTATGTTCTACCCATGTAGCATTTCTTATATAGGGTTGAGCTCATCATACGTAGTGTTTTTCTACATAGGGCATGGCTACACTAGCATAACATTTTTCAATGGGGTGTATGTATTTGCAAAGGGTCTATATGTTGTGCACTGTGAGATGGTCCACAATTGGGTTTTGAGTACATAGACTGTAGATTGATATATTACTCCCCTTAAACTATTATACGGTGAATTTCTTCATGATAGGAATCATCAAAGGGGCTCCGGTTTCCATGGTTCATCATCAGTCATTTCATTTGGATATCTTTGGATTACTCTCCTATATTCCATATGTAATAAAATTATATCCTCATATAGGTATATTTATTGAGGAATGGGGAGACTAGGTACCATCATGGCCATCCATCCACAGTGGGCCGCGTGCCTTCTTTAGTATGACCACACGATGATTCCCGAGACTACGAATGACTTAGTCATTAGGGATGTAATTCATGAAAGAGGGTTATCATTTACAGGGGGAATAAATCACCACCATGGCCTCACAAATGAATTAATATATATTATAGGATCAGATAATACCACGTCTTCCCTCAATGTGTTTAGTTCTTCAACAATATTCATTCATAGGGGTGAAAATCACAACCATTGTCCCACAAACGACTTTGGTTTCATTAGAGGGATTCGGTGGCACCATCTCAATTTTTAACTATTTATTTCATAGAATCCTCATTAAATGTAAGAATTAAATCCACAATGGTGGTCTGTGATGTGTTTTTTACTTCCCAGTATCGTCCCATTGAATATTTTCTTTAATCTTCTTATGGGCTTTATTTCTACCCAATATTGATCCAGATATAATTAACTTGTTAAATACATAATTTTCAGGATGAAAAAATAATATATTTACTATTTTTAATAAACAAAATCAATTTTATACTTATCAATTCCGAAAACACTTAGTTTAGCATGTGTTATTGGAAATAATGACTTTCTTTGATAGCTTGTGTTACATGAAAGATGATGTTCTACTGAAAACTATTAATATTATTATCTAAAATGAAAATTACTTCATAAAATATAAATTGGTGGTTAATAATTGTATTTAATAACATGAAAAATATATTTTTGAATTCATTTTTTTCCAAATAATTAGAAATGATAATAAAAACTAACAGAAAATAATGGAAATATTTTTTTAAAACAAATTAGGCATGAAAGGTGTCTTAACGTAATAAATTAAATTAATTACAATTATTTAATGATAATAATTAATTTTTTATATTATATATTCCGTATAATTTTATGAAACCCATCCAATATATTTTATTTTTATATGATAACAAGAAATCCAATTTTACCGATAAAAAACTGTATTTTTCGTAAATATGGTTTTCCGCAGTTTGATAAATCACTTGTGTTCCAAATAAATTTTAAAACTTTTATAAATATTATTTTAAAAAATGATCTTTATTTTTAAATTTTGTTTGTAAAAATTATCATTGGGTTAATTTGTGGTATTTTTTTGAGTGTTTTTATTTTTCGGTGAATAATGAAAAGTATTGATTTTTAATTGAAGATAAGCTTTTAAACAAAATAATTTCTAATGTTAAATTATAATTTAAATTACTTTTAAATTAAAAATAGTTTAATTATATATCTATTAATCTAGTATAGGTTTTTGTAATTTATTTTTATTGTATTTAGATACAAAAACATTGTACACTTTTGATCATTTTCACTTTAAAACCTCACTTTCTCATTGCATTTATAGGATTAATTTTAAGTTGTATTCATCCAATTCTGTGAATGGAATTTTTAAAATGGTTTAAATATTTTTAATAACAAAATCTATTATGTTGAAATTTATTTTTTTACCACAATGATTAGTGACAATAGATAATATTAATTAACAAGATTAGGGTTAAAACGCGGTTCTACGGATGGGGGTTCCACGACATTGGTGTCCGATGTGAATATAACATCATTGAATGATGATGGTGGTGTCACAGCGGGGATCATCGCTGCAGTGAGAAATATGGCGCTGACCGAAGATGGTGAAGCGAGTCGAGCGGGTAGACCCACGCTGATGGCTGGTGTTGGAGGTGTGGAGGGAGCAGCTGGTGGCATGGGTGCTATAGCCGGGACGGTGGCTAAGGCAGAGCGTGCTTCTGCAGCAGACTGCAATTTCATTTTTATTACTGCGGGGAAATCAGAGGTTGAGAGACTGGTTTTGGCTGGTGTTTGTACTCATGGAGTTGAAGTTGCTGGAGATGCATCCATGCACCCATCTGAGGGTGTTCTTAGAAAATTTGGAAGTCTAAGGACTGGAAAGTCCCAATATGGCACTCTCAACAAAAGGTATTTTTCAGAGGTAAAGGATGTTTCTCCGGAGCGAATAGTTAAGAAAGGTTACACTACACATGTGACTTCTAACCGAGCAGTGATTCCTGACAGATTTAAAATCATTGAATTCTCCATAATCGCTAGGATTGTTCTTCCCATTAGAGGTAAGTCATGGAAATTTGATGATTTAGTTCAAATGTTGGTCTCTATTTGGGTGTTTTCTGTTTAGAGATGTATTCCCTTGGGTCATGGCTTCTTTCACATCATTTTCCCATCTGAGGACCTAATGAAAATGGCACGGGGGTGCGGTTAAAATGCATTGAAACCAGGTAAGATATGTTTTCAGGAGTGGGATTTTCGTTTTAATCCCTTGGAAATAAAAAATAATAGGGTTCAAGTCTGGATCAAAATTATCGGCCTTAATTAGATTTTGTGGTATCCTAAGATCTTATTTTATATTGACTCTTCTGTGGGAATTGTGATCAAAATGGATAGGAATAGTGAGATTTTGAAATTTGGGCATTATTCTAGGTTACAAGTGGAGGTTTATTTGAGCTCTTTCTTGATCCATAATGTTGTTTTATCGGCATTAGATGATGATATTCTTTTGAAAGTGGAGTATGAAAGACTTCCTGATTTTTGTGCAGAGTGCCAAACTATTGGTCATGTTAAAGATAAATGTCACAAGAATGTGTTTTTCTCCTTTTGTTCTTTAAACTGGCACCATGAAGCCTCTTGTAGGAAGAAAATGAGGAAGCAGACCTCACAAACCATTGTAGTACTGCCTTGTGATGGACAACATAACCATGCCAATTTGGGCAAGGTATTATTACAAACGACCCATGGGTCAGGGGGGAGGGACGATATGTTAATTCCAGGAGTGACTAAGGGCGACCCCATACCAGGATCCGCCCCTGCATTTAAGGTCCAACAAAATCCGAGTGATGATGGGAATATTTCAAGGATCCAAGATGAAATCAATAAGTTAAGGTAATCTCAAGTAATTCATGGAAAACGGGATGATATTGGAGATGAATCCCCAAAAAATCATCTTATAGTTAAGTATTTTCCAAAGGGAAAAATGTTGTCGTGGATGATGGAGGTTTTCAACCTGTTCCTCTAAGGAAAGTGGCACGTAGAAAAGATAAATCCTACCTGAAGCCGGTTATGGTTACCAGGTCCCATGGCCCTGTTGATTTTGATTCTGATTGGTATGGTGATGATGAATCATATTAATATGAGTATGATTTTTGATTTGTCATGTGGGAATGAAGGCTTGTATTACCCCAGCCTTCTACTTTATGTATTTTCTTTTTCTTAATAAAAGAGATACGCCCTAACCATTCTAGTATGTGGTTCTGCATATTACATGCGTTTGTATTAAAATTTTCATTAAACACAAATATAATTTTAATTTAATGAATTTTATTTCATATTTATAATAATTTGATATAAATTATCTAATAAAAAATTTATATATAGTCTTAATTGTAAAATTACCAAAGAAAATAAAAACAAACAAGTTACCTCGGTAAAAACTATAACGATAAAATTGTGTAACCATTAAAAATAAGGAATAACTTTATTAAAATGTGTTTATATTAGGTGGTGGTGGTATTAATAGAAAACTTAAAACCTAATATAGTTATTTTTCTATTTTTGAGTCATATGATGTAAGGGAGACCACCCAATAGTAAATAACATTGGCTATTTACAAGAATGCCCCTCCTCCTCAATAATAAAAGGGAATTAACTCTCCCCATGTATTCACACATACCGAACCACTTGGTTTGACCAAAATCTAAAAACATCACTTCCCAACTTACCTCCATGCATCTTAGAATCCTGAAATTGGGCACAAATCCAACCAATTAAGTCCTTTGGGGCAAACCAAAATGGGATACTCGAAGAAGAGGTAACATTCATCATTGAACATTTTTTTTATTTCTTAATCAAACCCCTTCAATTATTTTTATAAAATGATTATATAATAAACATAGTATCATTAATATAATGATATATTTTTATGTTAAGTTCATGGCCTAAAACATCATACAATTACATTAAATGGGTTATGAATTAATCATTCATGTGTATAGAAGACTACCGCAATGCGAACCGATGTCATATGTTTTTTCATTACAACATTTAAATATGGGGAATAATGATGTAAATACTTTTTATATAAGATATATTTGATATTTGTTTTTCTATTTATGCTTATATAATTATTATATAACACACAAATTCATGATTTCTATTTTTTGAGAATATGATATCTTCTTTCGTGTGTACGAAAGACCACGACCTCATGAGGCAATGTGATTCGTTCACGCTTTACATGGAATGTGTTAAGGATAATTTTGATAATAAAATGTGATATATATGACATAAAAACAGTACATAAATTATAATATATATAATTTAATTTACTTTCCTTAAATAGAATAAGAAAACAGAAAGACCATTCATGTGTATGTATGACCTACCATCTTTATGAACTATGTATATCGTTTCCTGTCATAAATGTTTTTTAGATTACTATAAATATATATATACTTAATATATAAGATATTTAAATAATGGTATCAATTTTTTATATTATTAAATCATTATCTATGTTATAAGACCCAAAAATAACAATTCCAAACATTCTCATAAAACAAGACAATTTACAAAATGAAATAATGAAAATAATTAAAGGCTATCAAAAATCAAGTGATAGGATGTTAAAAAAGAATAATATATGACATTAAAAATAATAATATGGTTTTAATAAGTTAATAAAATTATAGAACAGTTATATATGAGTTTAATGTGTGTTTTAATAAAAAAAGCATAAATTGAGGGATTTCTAACTCAATTTTTACTCATGGGGTTAAACAACAACTTTGTTGATTATGTCATGCTTAGATTATGTGTGTAATGATTATTTGTTATATTATGTTTTATTTAAAATTTATTTATGTTTATTTATACTGGATAATAATATTTGAATCATTCATTAATTCTCACTTCCATGTTGTGATTATTTTAAGGTTTTATTTCACATTCTCATTCTAATCATGATTATTGACTATTGAATATTAGTTAAATTAAATCTCAAAACCATTTCATATTTAACCCTTAAAGTTTCTTATATTATGGTTATTAATTGAATATTTAATGTATTAGCACCAATTTCCACTATTTTTTAGTTAAAATGTTTTAGAAATTATTTTCAAGAAAACTCGACTTTATTTCTCTCTTTGGTTATAAATATGTTTCCCCCAAAACAAAGTATTTGAAAAATGTTTTCAAAATTGATATAACATTTTCACAATGATTTATTAATTGAATTTTGAACCATTTATAATTTTTATGTTCTTCAATGGAATATTTATATCATTTTCACAACAACTCCTTTTTCACTTTTATTGAGAATGCGAAATAAAAAATTGTTTTAAAATGAATGACATGAACAAAATTTCCAACCGTCATGAAAACTAAATTTTTTTCAAGCTCATTTTCTATGTTTTGATGGTTATTTCAAAATAAAAGTGTTTTATAATTTTTTCCTAAATTTTTTTAAATGTTATTTTCAAAGAAAATGATTTCAAAAGTTTTCTTCAAAATAAAGAAAGAATTTTATAAAGATTATTTTTAAATATATTTTATGTTATTTCAATTATTTAATGACTAAAACCATTTATTCATAGACCATTGGTTATATATTGTATTTTTACTATCCCTAATCATCTTCTATATGGTTTAAGATCGCTTTGATCAAATAAAGCATTGACATTCACATCAGTGATTTTTTTTGAAATTAACCTTATAATAAATTATTCAATTTCCTAAGAACATTAAATTTTCCACAAATATCAACATTATTTATCATGGTTACATTTATTTCCTAAACCATATACCATTTTTACATATTTTATTTACTTTTAAATTATTTGATCAACTAGGAAAATATACATAAATCGATATCCTTTTCTCAAAATGGATATTTAATAAGGCACATTGTTTACGAGTTAAGTCAATTATTAAATATATAATGAATTATTTGACATTGTAAAAAAAGTATTGGGGACAAATTAATATAATCCCCTTGATGCATCAATAGTCTCATGAGACACAATCAGTTGGAATAAAAACCATTTTCCTTTATAACTAAGCATGTTATTTTCTGTCTTGTGAAAGGTTTTGATAGTTTTTTGTTTTAAATTGTATTGTGAAATGTCATGATGATAAATGAAACATGTACCTATGAAACCTAGAATCCAATAATTAAAAATTTGATTCATTGATAATTCAGTTGTTATTATTAATCCGTGATATTTTCAGTATGATAAAACTAATACATTCATGTTACTCTCAATTTATTGGTTAAATGGAATGTGTTTTCAGTTATTTACCATAAAATATTGATTCAACATTATCATTTAATTGTTAAATATCATACTTTTATGATGTTAAGTTTTATTAGTTTCTGTTTTAAATTAATTTAAAATCCCCTTATAATGTTATCCAATGGTGTCACAAAGGTTATGAAGGTGTTTGGGTCTTGTTCAGTGCCCGGAACCCCAGAAATTTGGACAATAAACTGATCCACATGGTTTGTAGAAACTATAATGTCTATCCCACACAGTCTTTACTAACCATTTAGTGTGAGAAATATGAGACTTGGGTGTCACATGGTTTTTATGTAGCCATGTGACCAAAAGAACATGACCGTGCAAGCTATTTATAATTTTTGACTGAGTATTTTTTCTTTGATGGTGCATGGTTAGGGAAATAGTGTGCCTTAACCATGATGGGGATTCCATTAGATAGTAAGGGGAAATTTTTTCACACGGTTTATCCATACCATGTATCCCAACTATGAACCTATATATTTGAGAGTAAAAGTATGTTTTTCCCTAAATGAATCAATTTAAACTATTTTCTTTTCTTCTCTCCTCATTATATTAGATGAACTCCTCCCCCTCCTATCATATCTATCCCTCAATCCTAAACTATGAATTTTGATATCTTCCGAACTATATGTCCAAATCAAGGGCCATCAGAAAAAGAAAATCTATCATGGAAAGATCTATATTCCACTCGATTCATATTTTAGTTTATCTTTAGATCCACTGTTCTATTCTGGTTTAGGAAAACATTCCTTATAATCAGAGTGTTGGAACATTTCTTTTATTTCTCCCAACTTACTTCAAACATGAGGCCACCATTGGAATAGGAGTCATCAATGATCCTAAAGTTGGAGTTCTCATAATTTTCCATAATGGTTAAGTTGTTTTCATAGCCGTGGAATTGTCCCGCTAACCGGTCTTTGCAAAGCATTTACAAAAAATTTATTCGATCATTCGAAGTTGTTAAACACACCTTGATATACTATTGAGAATTATTTTTTAGTACGTTCAGGATCCCAACCATGATCACAAACACCATTTGTGTGTTCTGAAATAAATTAGAACATTATAACTAATTTATTAGAAACCTGGAGCACCACCTATGTGTTTGTATTGTGTTTTAAATTTAATTTCCATGTATATATAAATGTTTATTGAACCCTAGGAACCTCTTATGTTCTTTTCCTAAATTATAAATGGAGTATCAAATATTGGTAATTTCTCAACTACCAATGGCACCTTCTCAATGCCTCATTGAGCCTTGTAAAATGAATTGTCACATTTGGATAGATTAAATAGAATGAATTAAATCTAAATGACTGTTAATGATGGTTTGTCTTCCTTATTTGAATTGATTAGCTTAAATGGAATGAATTATTAAAGGGTGTAAATTCCACACCAAACGTTTCTTACATTTTTAAATGATTTAATTGAATTTTTATGATTTGGTTACTTTTAGATTTATGATTATAAATCATGATAGGTATTTCCCTATGTTTATTATAAATATTATTATGACTTTCATATATTATATTGAATGATGGTGAGGAATCTATTAGGCTGGTTTGTTTGAACTTCATTACTTCGGGTGTTCAGCATGATGCCTCACACCATTGATACTAATTGGATGGCAAGAATGATGCATTAGGTCCCTTGTTTTAGGTGTTTTCACGACAAAACACCCACTATCTAGAGTGATGATCATGATGTATCTAACTCATTATGATATGTAGGTAATGTAACCTTTTTCTTGATCTTATAAGATCATTTAGAGTGGTTATGAATGTTTGATTTATGCATAGGTCTATCAATCACATAATATTCCAAGTATATGGAAACTTATGCCCATTGGTACTTGGACCATATAGGTGGATGAAATATATAAATATAAAATATATATTATAACTATATATAGTTACTGAAAAGATACTCATTCCATCTAAGATCGAAATAAGGTATAACCACCAAGAATCCTTTAGGAACCTAAGTTGACTGGTATTTATTTATTCATGTTTTTTATTATTTCATTTAAACCAACACACTGTTGTTTCTATGTACACTACTTCAATTACTTGTATAAATCATTGGTGGTGGCCAACCAGGATTTTATCTCACACCATTTTCGGTCCACCATTGGTACTTGAGTAGATTACTTTTTTGTAGGTCTCGATAAGGTTCTATTTACTTATATAGAACCTTGACATGCTTTACCAATAGAGGGAGAATATGAATAGAGGATAGAGGATTTGATCTAGATTCTAGTGGAGAAGCCTTTTGTTATTTTTGTCTTCTTGTATAACATGATTGTATATGCATGCCCTTTGTCATTTTTTGTTCATTATCATGCCATGAATTCTTGTATATGAAACTACCTATTTGATTTTGATATTATTTTTAAATTTTTCAATTATTAACACTTCCTCATTTTATTATTTTTATATATGATATATTGTAGTTTCTGCTATATTGGGTTACTAGACCAGTATGTAGTGTATGTTAATATGATGCTTCCACTATTTAATTATTAAATTTTTTACCAAATGTACCACTCTCATGTGAGGGTATGTTATCCCCATTTTACCACCTTTACACCCTCATTAATAGTCAGCAGCCTATGTCTTACAATGAGGCATGCTTGAGACCATTTGACCCATCGGCTCGGGGGCCCAATTAAGTGGATGCAGGGTCAAGATTTTACAATCTATTATTAGATATGTTATTTTCCATATTATTTGGGTGTTATACACGAGCCTAGGAGTCAATGGAATTTGGAAATGAACCTATGCATGGACATAGCTCACCCATGTTCAAGGGAAACAGAAATTACATGGGATGTGTAATTGTAGTAATTAATTATTCCATTTATAGTTGATACAACTTCACCATTGGGTGACACATATAACATATAATGTTATTAATATTGGTATTATTTAAATGATTATTTCTTTTAACTTGTACATATGAAGTGAGGGTGTTGCGTTACATGAATCATTAGTAGAACAACGAGACAAATATGCCACGATTTTTTCTAGACATTGTCTACTTTTAGTGTGTATTTTCTTGTTTCATTTTATTATAGAATTCATTTTTATTTTTTATTGAAATGTGAAAAAATTTCATGTAGGATAGAGAAAAAATAACTAAAACATAAAGTGATTTCTTTAACCTTACAATGTTTTCTGACATAAGATGAAGAAGATAACATGAGAAATCAATTATGTAATGTTGTCTCATAGACCATTTGTTGCATGGGATGGCACATGTAATGTTATGAGTTATGTAGATACCATATTTTGAATCATAAGTAGTACGGTCCCTTATGGATCATAAATGGTAATCCACATAATTCAACCACTAAAATAGATTTAAGTAAATAAATAAGTACATGTTGCAAATTAATATGAATTTTAAGTGAAAATGTCCATCTAAGACATGTGAAACAAACACTTAGACCCGAAACTGTCCTTTGTAGTGGGAAGTGGGGTATCTCAATTGTTATTATGGCCATTATTCTCTCATCTACCACCTAGACTTGGATTTTGGAGTTGGAAGATAGGCATGATCATCTCTATAATAAGTATATGTAAATATCAAAGATTTATATTTGATAACTTTTAAACTATTAAAATATCTTTTGAAGCATGCATTTGGAATTGTAGTATCATGCATCCCTAACATCCTCCAGTCGTACACCTTGAAGGTAGTGATGATCATTCACCCGGGGTGGTGGTACTTGAACTACTAGTGGTTACTCTTATAGTTCCACATTTGGAACCTATATATGTTCCTGATATGGTCACTGAAACCCATTTTTGAGAGGGTTTATATGTATGTTATAGTATATTCAAGGTTTTGTTTTACCTATCCCTATTATGGAAGAGTTGAATTAGAAGTTTCAGTAGTAGTATCCTCCCTCCTTTTTCGGTGATGGAGGACCAAATGTTGATGAATCATGGATCGAAAATATCCATTCCATATTCGAGCATCTAGAGACACCACCAGAGTGTAGGGTCAAATATAATTCTTATATATCATGTGATTTTCCCAATAAATGTTGGGATGTTATTACACAGTCATATAGATATATATATGGTTTGGGATGATTTATAGACTATCATATATGATTATATCTCTACCCAGACTTTGAGGGATGATAAAGCTAGAGAATTCATGAACCTAAAGAAGGGAGGAATATTTGTTTTGAAATATTTTGCTTGCATTACTAAGCTACAACAATTTACACTAAATCATGTGCATGATGATCTTATGATCACTAAGTGATTTGATTATGGGATGGTATACACCATTTGGAAGCTATGAATCTTGATAAGATCATGAAGATATTAGTGGATCTAAAGTACAAATTATTCATTTTTCCCATAACTTATCCTTGGGGATCACTGGACATTTTTTCCACGAAGGATGTCATTTTCCTCAAACTTTGTGTGGATTACCAACCATTGAAGGAACTTATGGTAAATAATTGGTATCAAAAACCTTAATTATCTGCCCTATTTTAATATTTATGAAGAGTTGGAGTGTTTTTAAATATTGATTTTGGGATGTGATATCATCAGGTGTGTGTTAGGCCCTCATACAAAGGTTTTAGAAGCATGTATGGTCTATATGAGTTCCTAGTTTTCTCATTCGGACTCATGATCGCACCTGATATTTTTATGGCTCAAATGAATCTTGTTTTCACCCATATTTAGATTCATATATGGAAGTATTTGTTAGATATATCATAGTTAAATCAAGATTGAGACACGACCATGACAACCATCTTGATATCGTGATGAATACACTAAGATAGAATCATAATTCTGATAATATCATTAAATTCAACATTTGAATCGAAAAATTACACTTCATTGGTCACATTAGCTCTGAGTCAGAAGATTCATTAGAACCAAATAATGTGTAATATGTGTCATCCTAGGATAATACGAAGAAAATATTTGTTATAGAAAATTACTTGGGGCTATATGGATATTACATATGCTTCTTTAATTATTTATCACGCCTTGCATCACTACTAACAGGATTTCCAAAGAAAGGTGTGAAATTCATGTGGTTAAAAGCTTATGAATAATTCTTCTAGGAGTTAATGGTCTATTTGTCTTCAGAACCAATACTAATTATTTTATATTCATGATGGAGATATATTGTATATTGTGAACCCTCAGGTATTAGTCTAGGAGCTATTCTGATATAGGACGGGTGAGTTGTTGCATATGAGTCTCATTAGTTGAGGCTGCATGAGTGAAATTACCCAAAGAATAACCTAGATATAGTTTTTGTAGTTCATGGATTATTATATTAGATAAACTCTCTAAATGGAGATAATTATTTGGTATAAACTAATAAAAAATGATTCAAGTACATTTTACATAGTAGGATCAAAATCTCATTAAGTGCATGTGTGTTGAGTACATATAGTAGTTTTATTTTGAGCTTGCCTATACACCTGATAAGGGATATGTATTAGCTAATTATCTAATCATAAAGGCATAGAAAAAATTAGTTAATGATTATAAAGGATAATGTAAGATAATAGCTTTATTCTTATAGATGCATGTTGAGGTTTTGGAGGATCATAGTTAGATTGTCCTCCTGAATTGGGCAGCGACCACAAATCATATAAAACATGAATGGGAGACAAAATAATTTCATCCCAAGGGACTTATCCTAAGGTAAATCATATCATATGATGATACATATTCCGGTTGGACCACATATGGGGATGATACTTTAATATTCAATGGTTGTGTATGGGTCCCATCAAGCATCAGAGAGGATCAGATGTAGGAATTTTATGCCTCAATATGGACAGCTAATCCTGGTGTCATAAATATGTATAAGGATATACGATGATAGTATTGATGCCCTGATATGAAATTAGATATTTTCTGATTCATGACTTGATGTTTCACCCCTTTTTAGGTGAAGAAAGAACATCAATTTTCAATAGAGCTTTTGTAGATGTTGTTCATTCTCGAAAGGAAATGGGATAATGTTTCAATGGAATTTGTGACCGGTTTACAGAGATAACCTCATGGTAATGATAAATTATGGGTTTTCATTGATCATTTGATGATGGTCACACAATTCATACCTATGAAACATATAATCATGGTAGATAATATAGGGAGTCTATACATCATTATAGTTTTATGTCTACATGGATCTCCTAGATCTATTGTTTCTAAATGATAAATTATGGGTTTTCATTGATCATTTGATGATGGTAACACTCTTTTCTTTCTCCTCTCCTCATTACATTGGATTAACTCCTTCTCCTCCCCTCATATATCTCCATAAAACCTAACCATTTCTTTGAGATATATTCTCAATATAAAGTCTAAATAAAGTGATTTTAGAAGCATCAAATTCATCTAGATAAGATCTAAATTACTCTCGCTTCCTATTTCAAACCATATGTATATATTTCACGATATTTATGTGAAATTTTTTTCCCCTATTTTAGGGTATTAGATCATTTATTCGATTAATCTCAATGTAATTTGAATATGAGGGTCCCACTGTACAAGGATTCATCAAAGGCCCTAAGGAAGGTGCTCTCACTATTTTCCCCAAATATTATGGTGTTTTCATAGCCGTTCCATTGTACCAAATGCTATCCTTTTCATTCATTGCCATAAAATTTATTTCCATGTTCTAAGTTATTGTACACACATTAAAATACTCTTGAGGATCATTGTTTGGTATTTTGAGGACCCCAACATTGATCAGAGACACCCATTGGTGATAAAATCTTATATTTCCAACTAATAACTGATTGATTTGATACCTAATGAACCTTATATGAGTTCTAAATGGTTTTTAAATTAAATTACATCATTTATATAAATTGTTATTAAACCCATAGAACCTCATTAGTTCTTTTACTAACTTATAAATATAATTTTTCCTATAGGTAATTGTTTAACTACCAATGGAACCTTCTAAATACCTCATTGAGCCTTGTAAAATTACTTTCCATGTTTTAATAGAATAAATGGAATTAATTAAATTAAAAGGATTGTTCATTGCATTTATCCTTAATTTAATGAATTTATTGGTTTAAATATAATTAATTGTTAAAGGGTATAAAGTCCACACCAATAATTTCCTACTTTGTTATAGATTTTAACAGAATTGTGAATCCCCGATTACATTGGGATTTGTGATTACCATGAATGAGAAGTAATTCCTATTATTTATTATAAATATGATTACACCTTTGATATAAGCTATATATTGACGGTAATAGTTCATTTGGATAGGTTGTTTATTCATCCATTACATCGGGTGTTCAGTATGACATCTAACATCACTAACACTATATATATGGTGGGAATGATACACTAAATCCCTTATTTTAGGTGTTATAATGATGAAACATCCATAATCTTGAGTGTGCAGTATGAATTATATCACTAATTATGAGATATAGGGTATAAAACCTTTTTATTAAACTTATTGGATTGATTACACTTGATATGGATGTCTGAGTTACGCCCTAGGCCATCCAGCACATAGTATTCTGGGTATATGGCTACTTAAGTCTGCATGTACTTGAATCATATAGGTGGATGAAATATATAACTATATATATATATATTATTACTTTATATGTATTTATTGATCATACAGTCATTCCATTTACGAGCAGATACATGTAGAGATTCCATGAGAAAATAAGGAACCTGAGCTTGCTGGTATTAATTTATTTAGATTTTTCAATTATTTCATTTATACATGGAAAATATTGTTTCCATTTACATTGTTTGACTTACTTATTAACAATATTGGTGCTGACCTTCTGGGATTTTATCACACACCCTACTCGGGCCACATTTGGTACCCTGTAAGATTTATTTTTTGTAGGTATGGATATTGGAAGGATGACTACTATAGATTATGAATATTCTTTACCTTTTGATGGAGCATAGGAGTAGCAGACCAAGCATATGATCAAGATTCTGGTGGATATGAATTTATTTAATTATTATTTTTTATAGAATGATTATATATGTCTTCTAATGTTATAATTTTTTACATAATCATATCATGAATCCATGTATATGAAACTTCCTAGGGGATTTTTTTTATTGTTCAGTTGTTCAGTTATATACAATTCCATAATTTATTATTGTTATATCTATTATATCTTGCTTTCTTCTATGGTGGGTTACTGGTCTTGTCATTATTGGATTTTTTTGTGATGTTTCTTCTATTGAATGATTAATATTGTTATTTGTTATTCCAATCTGATGTGAGGGTATTATATCCCCATTCTACAACCTTTACACACTCGCTTCTAGTTGGCATCCTCTAGTGTATGGGGAGGTTCCCTTGAGGCCATGTGACCTACCAGCTCGATGCCCTAGTTAAGTGGAAACTGGGTTTAGATGTTGCAGTTAGGATTTTGAATTTATTTAAATGGCATGTGTTTTAGTTTTTTACATTTATATATTCTTCCCATAAAAATCTATTTAAATTTCACGTGTACATAGTTTTTTACAATTCCATGTTAATTATTCTCATTGATTCATTAATTCCTATGTTTTACTTAACCCTTACTGAGCATTTGAGATCCCAATTATTTTGATTATTTTTCCAAGTGTTCCAATAAATTAATTATAAGTAATATGTAGAGATATTTTAGATGGAATACATTTATTATTCAAGAATAAAAAAATTATGTTGTAATTTGTGCATACAATTGTATTACAAGACTCATGCATATGTATATTTTACCAATACTAATAATCTATTTGGTCCTTTGGGATGTTATTTCCATTTATATTATTCTAATTTAATGGTAGGAGGAACCAAATATGGGTTGTTGGGGTCTGGTTTTCTATAATATCGATATTAAATTATGGACATTTTTTGGGGTTTATCGTAAAATATTTGTTTTTGGGGAATAAAAAAAATACACATTTTTATAAAATTAGCATTTATTTTTAAAAAATTAATTCCCCTTATTATTTTATTTTCAATTAAAATAATCATAAGTATTATGTAGTTATATTAATTCAAAATAATTATATTTAAAACATCTTTATACAAGCTTTTACTATAAGTTTATTTTTATGATTTTAAACACATTTTTTATGGAAATTATTATATAGTTTATAATGACTATCCATTATAAAAAAATTAAAATAACGACACCTAAGGAATGATTTAAATTAAATTTAAATTATATATATATGTATGAATTTAAATTCTAATAATTATTATTACTTAAAATATAGTTTATATTAAATCATATTTTCCTCACAAAATTATGTCTTGAAAAACCATATAGTTCGACATGACTTCGGGTTTAATTTTTAAACTAAATTATATCACTTTTATGAGTTACATTTTAAAAAAGGGATTAAATATTTGAAATAACTAAAATATACTCTATTATAAATTCTTCTTTATTTTTTATAATAATTAATAGTAAAAACATTAAAAATTATTTACCATGGTTAAAATAAAAAATGGGTTTTCTGGGGAGTTAAACTCAAATGAAGAGGGTTAAAAGTCACCCAAGAATTTTATAGTTACTATTTTCTAGTAATATATCAAACTTATATCATATAATGTTCTAAAATTATCCATTTTTACCTATGTTTCATGATAAAAAGTTGGGTGAAATTTATTCATTCAAAAACTCAAAGTGTGTCCTCTCCCCCACTAATAAAAGGCCTCCCCATATCTTCTCATTTCCACAGTTGAAAAACCACATAGTTCATCCAATATCTTGCCAAATAAATTCCATAAGTCTATCAGTTTATCCTAGAAGAATTTAATTTTTCATAATTCTAATATAGGAACAATTTTTGTATAAACCAAAATAAGTTTTCTGAAGAAGAGGTAACCTCCTTAACCAAGAATGTTCTTTTATTTATTCCTCCACCTCCTTGAAATATTATTAAAACATTTAGAAATAATAACATAAATTTATTACATATAATGTGATATTTATATGTTAAGTAAATGTCTTACAACCATATCCTCCCATCTCAAATTGAAAATGAAACTGTTGATCATTTGTTCAGCGAACTACCGCCTCATGGACTGATGTAATTATTTATCCATCACTACTTCTAATGTATTGATATAATGGTCTATGTATAATTTATATGTCACATTAACTATATAATTATATATCAATAATAATAATATCATATATATATATATAACTTCATTCATTCCATTCTGTATAGAATATGGTAATGTCACTCATGTGTATAGTGGAATACCTTATCATGAAGCGATGTGATTAAATTTTCATTAAAAATATTCATGGAATGTAAAAAATGTTAACTTAAATGAATATATTTGATATATATGAAATTATATTGATTATATCAAATTGATATGAAATTAAATTCCATTCCCTTTTACCCTTTAATGAAAATATAACATCACTCGTGTGTACATACGACCTGTAGTCTCCAAGAAATAATGTGAATAATGATCAATTTTCAAAATTAAATATTTATTCGAAAGAAGAATAAAATTAAAAAATTATATTTACAATATTAATTTAATTTTTGAAATTATGGAACTACAACATATTTTTTCAATTTGGAACTTTCACAATGAAACGAGCCATACAAATCAACGTAATTAACACATGAAGCAATAATGATAATGTAAGATTATTAAAGAATGGGTAATAAGGTGTTATAAAAGGATCACATATGATATTATAAATAATAATATTATATTTGTGTAAGTTTATGTTTCTATGGGGAAGAGAAGATGGGGAAACCCTCGTTGAGGCAGGATCGCTTGGGCATGATGGCTGATTTTGGAAGATTTGATTCCCTTTACAATCATTACCATCAGATAATTTTCATTCATAATAGAAACTACCAATGGATCCCTTATCTATAATTAATTAAAAACCAACTTTCCAAAGGTAGGTGGCCAATTGGGTTTTTAGACCCAATGACTCTTAGAGACTCATATTGGTTAAGATGATGGGAGGTTGGGATCATCCAACACATTTTAAGGGGACTTGTTGCCTACTCTGGAACTCTCTTATATATTTAAGATATGTTTATTAATCTTTTTTTAATCCCCATATGGAAATGGTTACCCTGACAAAAAAAATTATCGGTTAATTCTACTTATATACAGAATAAAAGTTATAATCATTTATGAATATACGAAAGGGTATATCGTCAATGAATAGATGAAAGTGGATATCATTAGTGAGTACATTTATATATATCTGAGGATCTTCACCATTTTTGAGTGATGATTAGATTCTTATGTTATAAATCCATTTAACTAGGTACTTTGTAATTTTATTCAATGTAGGAAGGCATGTAAAATTCCATCTAGGGGATTGATCCATAATGAGGTGTCCAATGTATCCTAGTTATTTCATATATCAAAATTGACATAGTTTGTTAAAACCATGTCGTTTAACATGATATGTATAGGAAACACATACGGGCATTGAGGAAAATATGTTTAAGCTTGAGACTAAGGGAGAAGTCCCACGTATCTGGGTTATGACTCGAATCAGAGTTACCATACTACGATCACTCCCTTGGGACTAGCCCCTAGGTAGATTCCCATATGTGTGGGGATTTTTATATCATGCCACTCATCTAGTCATACATACTATAATTTCCTTAGCTGGTGGGGATTCATGATTCTAATGAGGTGATCATTGTCGATATCTATTCCCACATGAACTGTGCCCAGTGTGAGAAGAAATAGATAGTAAGTGATCAAAATTATTGAATATTGATGTGTGGGTTATATGTTGGGACTGCCATTGGGATATCTAATATGATTCTCACGTATTGAGAAGGCATCCAACATATCCCAACTACTGGAGAAATCAGAGTCATCATAATTCATTTGACTTATCAGTTTTCTAAGGGATGAGATAGAGTGATCATCCCATGGGAATGATTAGGTCCTGATGGTTAAAATTTCAAGGTTATGGGGATTACATAATAATGGAATTTTATTTGAGCTCATTCCCTAGGGATGCATCCTACATATCCTAGTTTTTACATGAATCATGGTTTTTTTAGTTTAATTGATTGGGTCATACACACTAATTTTTCCCTTACCATCGTAGAGGCTTATGACAAAAATGATATATTTAATACAGCTCCATAATTCTACAAAAGCTATTATCAGTTTGAGAAACATGGGATGGAAAATTATCAGCCTCATTTCTTAGGGATACAAGAAATATGGTCTGAGATATCCCTTTGGATGGTTGATGTGGAGCTTGATCATTGATGTGGAGTCCTATGTATCCTGAATATGGAAATAATTAGAGTCCTAAAAATTCCATTGATCAGATCTTACATAGTGATATAACCCTTTGTTCAGGGTATATCATATTATGTTGCTGGAGGGGCTTACACATTGACATTTCCCTGATATAAGGGGCATTTCATATTATACCGTTGGTCGAGGATCACCCAAAGACACAACCCTTATATGTGGGGAATATCATATTGTACTTCTAGTTAGGGATTACACACTATTGTTTCCCTTGTATGCGGGGCATATCATATTATGCTATTGGTTGGGGAATACACACTATTTTTTCCATTGTATACAAGGAATGTTATATTATTCCATTGTTTAGGTATTACACAGTAACATTTCACTGATGACCTAGTCTTCTTTCGTACCTGACATGTGTTAATTGTCCGCTAGAAATTCCTTGATTTCATATATGAAATTCCAAAAGATTTCCTCTTGAAAATTGAATGGTACAGTTTTTTTTCCAAAGATTTTTTATAATTTGGATGAAATGTATGAGGGATGTCACATGATCAAGGTTGAATCATTCAGATGACATCACAAGACCTGGCCTAATGACCTAGGAAGTCATCACATAACCCAGAATGGATTATCTAGAGGGTTACATATGATCTAGTTGACTTTACTTGGTGTAATTGGAAGTGTGAACTGTCACATATAGAGTGTGTTTCAAGAATCAGTGGGATATATCTCGAAGGGTGGAAAACATCCTAGATGACATGTTTCGAGGGAATCTCGAGACCTAGTTGGACTGCCTAAAGGGCATTGCAAATGCTAGTTGACATTTTTGGATTCTACCAAGAGACTCATCTCAAATGTGAGGGTGTTGTTTAATGAGTTAAGAAACACATCTGATGGATATCTCACGATTTGGATAGAGAGCCATGAGGTCTTTTTTAGACTAAGTTGGCACGCCCATGGCCACCATGAGACTTTATTCAAAATATACCACATGACTCAACATGATCCAAAGAGTATATCAAAGTGACATCATAAGATCTAGGTGACAAGACCTGTGATTGTATTGTGTCTTGGATGGATCATGGAAAGTTCATAAGGATCATCATATACGTCCTTCATATATGTCTCCTACATTCATCCTTTCTTATCTAGACATCATATTTTTAATTCCTTATATTTAATTAGTGTTAGTCTATTTTAAGTCCCATGTAATATAGAAAATATGTGAGATATTACATAGGTGTACTACCTAAAGTCCTTCATGTGATATATGAGTGATCACATCAAATTCTTTATGCAAGGTACATGATCTCAATATGAATTCACTGATATCTTACATAATGGAAAACTTTTCGGCCATGATATTAGTGGCTCCAAGAAATCCACTCTAGCACCGGTGCATCTGAATGTGGAAAATCCCTTGTTCCCAAGAGTATAGAGGTTTCTTTTCCACTGTAGCAAAAAAAAATTCATAATGGAGTGGTGGATTTATATGCCTCTCCACCTAGGTTGTTCATCACTATCCATGACGTATCATGTGTGAATCTTGGATGGAGTCGATGAAGGTCTTCAACATCATGCATCCTCATGGGATTCATTCATGGATCGCTCTAAGGGAATAACCTGATTTTAAATGACCGCTATTCCCTCCATTCAATGTTGAATATATTTTATTATCACCAATTAATGGGGACATGTTGATTCATGTGGGTATGTCGAACTACATCATTCTTGTTATACTCACATGTCCATGGACCTTCCTGAGATTAGGGCGCATGTTGAAACACCACCACATGATCTTGGGGAACCATTCTTAGAATTACACGAGATAGGGATGGTCCATCAAGGGGCCTTCATAGGATTGGGGAATTTTTTCCAATAGTCTTGCAAGACCATTTTGAGGACTTACATAGCATATCATGAGAGTATTAGGATGGTGAGATTCTTCCAGCTATTACCTCTTTTACATCCTTTGTTTATTATACAAAGGATGAGTATCATGAGTGATTACAAGAGTATTGTCAAAGGAAATTACTCTACATCTTGATGATTAATCACGGGACAAATAATGGTCTTTTAGAGATGCGTGAACATTTCATGGGAAACCACATCTATTTTTCCTTAGGGAGACAAATGGGGAGTATGAGGTATCTTGGACATGCTCGATGATCCTGTAATGATGACGAAGATATACCGATGGGATTTTTCTAGAAGTGGAAGTCATGTCGCAGGGGTTTCAGGGTCTCTTTCAAACAACTTGGGGGCCATCACATGGATTCTACATCCACATGTGGCTCCCATCTCCTCCGCATTTATTTCCTTTGTTTTATTTTATGAAGTGGTTGAGTGTTTCAGGAGTTTTATCAAGTTTTTTCAATGAAAAACATTCTCCCCATTAGTGACCCATCATGTGAATTTTACAAATGTAAGAGGAGCTCTCCATTTGGATATTTTCTTTCTATTTCTGAACGATTTTCGGATGGTTTTTCAGGCACTCGGAGGTTGAAAAATAGTGTGGCCTGGGGGATATTACCAAGATGCCACCACACAATCACTGGTTTTTTGGATCACATTTGTAAGAGAATGGGGATATGTTGAAAGGAGATGCACGTGATCTTCTACAGGAAATCTAATACACATGGTTATTTTTCATGACATTATGATGGACACAAGATCATTCGTCTCTCAAAGGATTACATGATCCCCAAGACTCGACCACCTCATATTTATATTTCTTCTTATGGGAAGATATTACCACCTATTAAATAATCTATTCCTTTTTTGATTTGTCGATGCAAATCTGGTGGGTGTCAAAAATTTTCCTCCCCCTTTGGAGTGACATTTTTGGTGACAAGGGATCTGTTCCGAGAATTGTAAATGTCTGCTGGAGTCTATTACCATTTCGTGGATCAGTATCTGGGGTGAGGCTTGGTTTTCATTGTGATGATTGGTAATATGAGAAATCCCTATATATAGGGGGTGTATTTCCAATCATCTCACTAAATACTCATTCCTTTAGAGTTATCTCTCCTTTCATCTATCACATTTCCTCCTTGTAAGACCCTTTCGAAGGATCCCATTACAAGACCCTACCATGACCCTACTTTCGAAATAACTATTTTGCATATTTCTTTTTTCATACACTCCTTCGAACAAGATATGAATATTATTTTTATTACTATTTGAACTTTTTCTATACATATTGTGATTTCCTTGAGGATTTCATAGGTTATGGTGACATCGTTAAATGATCGATTGATTATAATTTGATTCATGTGACCATGAATAGGTCATGCGATCATGTGTCTCCAAGGGGTCATGAGATTGCTTGATGACCTAAGGGATTTAAATGACCCATGAGTCCTTTGGGGGTCATGAAATTCACAAACTCCTAATTTGATTCTCAAATCACTTTCCGATTCATGCGATGAGCATGATACTTCCAGTTTGTTATGTCCTTACATTAACATGATTTTATATTCTATTTATCTAAAAAATTATATATTATTTTATTCTAATGTATTTTAGTTCCAACCAATTATATGTACCTACAACCAATAAAAGGGCCCTTATTTCCAAAAAAAACATAATGTCAATCCCCAATATTAGGTGTATACTCATAACAGGATTCTATATAGGTTCTTCCCATTCGAGATTTAAGATTTTCCCATACATCACTATCATCCTCTATACAGGTTTGTTTTACTAGATGATGATGGCATCCCTCCTTCAAACTTCAATATGTCATCTCACTAGGATTCAGATACTCTTGACTATATTAAGATGATTGTTTCTATGGATAGACAACTTGTCACATATCAGTCCCAAGGGATGTATAATATATTGGAAAAATCTCCCTTAGGTCTTAATGGTCATGACTTTATTAATCAACCAATTGGTTTAAATAATTAAAGTATATTCACTTCCTGTACAAACAACCATGGTGGAGGATATAGCTCTAAATGGGATCTCATGTTTATAAATAAACTACAAAATCAGATGGATTCCTAGATTGCATAGATATGGAGATTTGAGGATATCATATACCATCTAAGTACTAAATATTTACCATCATCATACTCATTGGATACTGCTCAGAACCATGAATAATATTTGACCACATTAGTCAAGACTCTCCATCTTAGAATATAATCAGAATAGGCGGAGTGAGTGGCACTCCATTATTCAATTGAAACTTCTCTCTAGACTCTTTCCAACCATGCTGCATGTCCAATTGACTTTTATCATATATTGGCTTTGTAATTAATTTTTTTTGAAACATTAGAGAGACTAAAAAATATTGAGTTCCCTATCTATTTTTCACGTTAGAAATGAATTTATTTTATAAACCATCCAAATTACTATCTAGTTCAATTTCATACATGATATGCATGAAATTTCATTGCTCTGTTATTATGTGATTAACTATGGATACCCATCTTCTGCATAGAATCGAGAAAACGTGAATGTCTGGAATTGAATATTGATATTCAAACATATTTCTTCTTGAGAAATTCTCATGAATTCCCACAAACATGAGATTCATCATTGATAATAATTAGTAGATATCATTAGATATCCTAATTTGTAGAAGTGTTGATTGGGTATGATATATGCATTGGTGGCAGTGTGCTATTTATTTGGTCCAAATCAACAAGATTTGGTAGAGTAACGTGATGTTTTCTAAGACCATATGGTAGAATAGATAAGCTCTTACAAGCTAAATCAATGTCATTATATAGTTTATGGAATTTTACCTAAGACCATCTATCAGTTCTAGTTCTGGGTATTTTAGCTTAGACCTTTTACTACTTCTATTTAGGGTGTTTTAGCATGGACCTTAAATTGCTTTAGATTAGGGTCTTTTTTCTCAGACCTAATACTGATTTAGTTTTGGATATTTTGGCTCATAAATGATATGGAATTAGTTTATTGTATTATATCATGGAACTTCTATCTCTTTCGTTTAAGATAATTTAGCTCAGGCCTAATTGATGATCATGGAATATGGTGTAGATGTTTCGAGAATGACCCAAAACACTCTTGTGTGTGGGGTTTTACTGAGTTATAGCAAGGAATCAAATAGATCTAAAATCCCTTTTGTATAGAGATACATTTAGTTGAATACCACATGAAGATATGTAGGATCTATAGGCATACATACATAGTCAAGCAGTGGTTCTTTGAAGCTAGGTATCTTTTACATGGGATATGGAGGTTTTATGAAGGTAATATCCGTTTGATAATGAAATACTAGGGATTCTATGTCCACCAAGATAGTTGGAATATGGGTGAAGTAATTCATAACCTAAAAGTTTGACCCTATGAATATGATATGGGGTATACATTCTAGGTATTTCTCATGACATTATAAGTTTTCAGGTTCTACCGCGGTGTTTCCAGTGCTCACTAGGATTGAAGATCCTTTCTTGAAAGGAGGATATTACATATGTGGTGGGTTAGGTCCATTATTAGTCAGTATCATGGTCAAAAAAATATGATATTGAATCCATTATGAAAACCATGAATGATTTGTGAAGACTCAATCATCTAGATGACGATGTTTTGTAAGGGAGGACATCATTACAGGAAGGGTTCTAGCACCATATGGAAATTAATGTCTTGATTATGAAGCTCGATCCTTATTCCCAATGGTTTCAAAACATGAGTTGTGGGATATCAATGTTTCCAGAATGAAGTGTCACATGAAGACCTTAAGAAATAGTACCAAATACTATGGTGTACCATTGAGGTTGTTGAATCCACATGGACAGGTTCGTACATAGATTATAAACCATCATCCAAAGTATTTGAATTACGAGGGTGATATGGGATAGATATAAGAAGAGTAGTTTAGACACACTGAGGTGTTGAGTGTTTTTGAAATTATGTCCGGGCTCACAAGAATCAGGATGTCCTTTTTCCAGAGTGACACATTTGGTCGATGACCATAGGTTAATATGCAAGATCCATAGGCATAAATTCATAGTCCATAAAAGGGTCCCTTGAATTAGGTTATATTTTCCAAGGGATATAGAAGGATTATATTGATCCGAGGCACCCCAAATCATAAAATGTGATTTTTGGGAAGGGTAATATCCTTGAAGGATTTGAACACCCTAGTATTTTTTCCACCAACTAGGGAACATATTATAATGCGAGGAGATGTGAAAAATCATTACTCTTACTATTTAGAGAACCAGAGGGTCTTGAAAGCATATCATGACTTTTAATAGGGATATAGAGTAGGCCTCATGAGCTTTATAACTTATTTATTTGAGCCTAATGTTTTTTATAAACTCTAAGGTTGAATTGTTTTGTGATTGAAGACTTGACTTTTTCTTAGGACACCATTTATCAGTTTTCAACCTGATAAATTTTGTTTGAATTTTGCTAGAATTTTAAAGTCCATGCATGTTGGAACATAATAGGCTAGAGTTTATGGTCATACATATTTGTCCAAATTGTAGGTAGTTTATGGTCATGAGACATATGGATCAAATTTGGGGAATGATACAGAAGTGCCTAATTGGGAATCCCGTTGTCAGGAGTACCCCATTATCCTTTTGATAGGGAGATGGAAATATTTTCAGTCATGGATCAAGGTTCTCAGGTCATGAGTAATGACATAGGATAGCCATATCAAGAGTAGTTCAGACCACACTAAGGTTTTGAGTTCTACCGAAGTGATGTTAGGTCTCACAGGGATCATATTTTAATTTTTTTTGAGTGAAGCATTTGTTTGATAACCATAGACACAGATATAGGATCCAAATGAATACATGCATAGCCAAGAAAAGGGTCCCTTGAGGCAGTATGTCATTTCAAAGGTATATGGATAGTTTTTGGAACCTGAAACATCTGAGTTATGAATTGTGTCTTATATATTGAGGTTATATATATGATTATGAAGGCACCCCATATTCTGGCTTTCCTGGATAAGGCACATGTTGTCCCTTGATATGGGATGAAAATTTGGTGATAGATTGCATAGTATATCATCATGTAATGTGGTGTTTTCTATACAATTTATTGTCATTTGGAAAGGACATGTTCCATGTAGTTTATCATCATATGGAATGGAAATTTTTGTTATGAATGTTTTATCTCATCAGACTAGGTTGTTCGCCATGAAATTTTTGTCATGCGGTAAGGACTTACTCCCATGCAATTTAACATCATGTGGTAAGGACATGTTTCATGAAGTTTAACATCATACTATAAACGAATTTTTGTTTTGAAGTTTTAATGCCATGCGACCATGACATTTTCCATGCAGTTTAATGTCATGCGATAAGGATTTAATACTATGCTGTTTAACATCACGTGGTAAGGACATGGGACCTACATGAAAAATTGTGTGAGGCATATTGTATGCACAAGTAGGATGTGTATAGATCTGACTCATATGTTGGTAGAGTGATATTTCTTGACTCAATACCTTATATAGTCTGTGGTGAATTTTTTTATCAAGTTTTTCATCTGGGCACATGTTTGAAGATCTGGGTATCAATATGTATCCTATAATATCATGAATCAAGATACACATAGTTCATGAATGTGAAAAACTCAATGCAGGACTGACTCATACATAGAGTTGGGAATTGTTTCTATTTATTGTTGTAGATGGGCCCAAGATTAGAGATTTCGACATAAATACATATCATGTGGTGATAGGAATCAATCTACACATAGATCTTGAAGAACCATGCAGTTTAACATCATGTGAAAAGGATATTGGATAACTGACATGAAAATGGGAGTTGTGGCTTGTCCTGATGATAAAAATCTGGGTTTCACTACATATCCTATTATAATAGGAATAAATCCATACATATTTCTTGTCTAATTACCATCTTGATTAGGTATAGAATGTATATATATAGGGGAAATTTTTTTTATATTTTGTGTGACTAGACCAAGGATTGATGATATGAGCATCTCTAGATATCGTATGATTTTAGGTCATATATCATACCTAGTTCTTGAATAGAGGTGTGGTAAGAAACCTACACCAACAATAGTGGTCCTGTCAGGATATGAGCACATGAATGTGTAGTTTTATGTTGTGTAACAGACATTAATAGTGTAGTATAATGTCATGTGATGAGGACTCATGGTATTAATTTGATGGTCTTGCATGTAGGACCGTGACGAGCCTGCCGTAAGACTCCGTGAGTTGTGTGTGAAAGATCACCCACTCCAAAATTCCTAAGCACATGTGAGCCATGCTCATTGTTAGAAACAAGGAATGACAAGGGATCCTTTTACTATGTAGAGTAAATTAAGGATAGGACATGAGTATTTTGGATAATGTGGTGGATTGTTCAAGATATAGGATCAAGGAATCCCTACGCATCTCATTGAAAATGAGAATCAATCCACACATAGCTCTAGAAAATATGTGTAGTTTAATGTCATGTGAAAAAAACATCTATCGTGCAGTTTAACATCTTTCGGTAAGGATGTGGGTGAATTGACATGAAAGAGTAGGAATGTTGTAGCTAAACCCAATAGTTGAGGTATGGACATTACTATGTATCACATGATTTCTGGAATAATCTGCATTTACATATAGACAATACATGTATTTTAACATCTTGCATCGAGTATTACATCATATAGTTTATCATCATTTAGTCAGGATTTGTTCCAATAGTTTCACATCATGTAATCAATATGAGTTGGTAGGACTTATTTTTATGTGGATTCCCTAGATGATGATAGTTAAGAAAATTAATATTTTTTATATATCTTGCATTGTTGGGAGATGTGACTAGCTTCCCATACTTTATGTTCAATGAGTAATATCCATTGTTGTGGAACATGTGTATGGTATAAGGACCATTCCATTTAGGTTCTAGATTTAGAGGATTCTTACTTAGTATCATTCTGGTCCTTTGATCAAACACCAGTTAACCTCAGAGGAATGAATGGAGGCATACCTTTTTATTAAAGTCCCATGTGATCTGACTTTGATAGACATCAAGGTTATGTAATATGAGTAACCTATTCTAATTGATCTGATCGAACTCATCAAGCCGCTTCGGTGATTTCTCATCATATGAGATTTAATTGATAATGGCTATTTGAAGTGAAGTTAGATGGAATTTTATATGTTACACTTCCTTGGTCCCATACACCATACGTCATCACATTGCCTATGTAGCAGTACGCATGGTGGTATGGTAGGCCCAATCAACATAGGAATGTTTTTCAATACAGGATTTATTATCCTTGTCCACCATATTTTAGAGTTTATTTTAAAGAGTATTATTAGTGGCCTCTATCTATCTATTTTTTCACTTCATGATAGCATGATGAGAGATTGGAATTGATAGTTCACTCATGGTATATTTTATTCAACTCATTAGAACAGATGTTGGTGATCATGATCATCAATAATGTTTAAGAGACTCTGAATTTTGCAATGATATGGTACTTTATGAAGTTGATGATGTTCTTCATCCCAAGTTCTATGAGGGGTATTTCCTCATAGCATTTGAAAATAAAGTTGGTAGCAGTACAGATGTACATGAACTGCTTAGCTATGAATGGGGGAAATGGCCCCACAACATCCATTCCCAAAATTACAAGTGTCCCAAAATATTAATCTATATATAGAAATTCTAGGGGTTAATGGATTAAGTTTTCATGAATTTTTCATGAATGAAATTTCATGGTTAATTCCACACAGTTCTATATCATAGGCTACTAGTAATATCCCAACCTCCTAATTTGGGGGGAGGACAAACTCCTAGAATGATGGGAACCAAAAGAGCCTTCACAGACTTCTTTCATGATATAAAGAATCTATCATAATGATATGTGTCTAAGGAGGATTCTATCAAGTCCATTCTTATAGAGGGCCTTACACTCATTTGGACCACTTGGATGAGTAATGTTTGTCGCATGGTGCTGAATTTGTTCCTATGTAGCTATATCTGTCAAGAGAGTCCCATTTTGATGATAATCAAGTATAGGCTCCATCCATCCTGGGGTGGTCATTGGTTAATCATTCTCTAAGGAGGTGTTGAGAAGATTAATTTCATCCATATAATAAACAATTATTGACGAGACCATTCTTTGATGTGTGATATGAAAGGTTTCTTCATCTTAATTAGGGTAAGCTAAAACAGTCTCTGAATTAACCAACACATTGATGTGAGCATTCTGTTATCAAAGAACATCATGTAATGTGGTCTCAAAAGGGATCTTTTCCATCAGTCCCCTGCAATAGAAAATGAGAGGGGGTGTATCTTCCTTTTAACAGAATATTTTACATTGATCTTATTTATCTGTAGCTTCAAATCCATTTTGATATTCATGTTGTCAATTTTTAGCTATAGGGATAGATCGAAATAAGTAATGATGGCTTCATATTCGGTCTCATTATTTTTTTAGCCTTTCGCTAGTGAGAAAGAGTATAGAAAAAAGTATTTTTCTAGAGTGAAAAATATATGGCCTAGACCAACCCGATTGAGTTTTGCGATAATCAACCTTTAACTGACAAGACTTCGAGAGGATCCATAAAAATACATCTCCCATGTCTGGAGAATTTCATGTGTATAAAATGCCTTTATCATGTGAAATATTAGTGTCCACCAGTATATTATATGGGGCAGGATGTGTTGTGATTGAATAATTTAGTGTTTCCCAATCACAAACATCCGTGACATGAATTGAATGTCATATTACTACAGAATGAAATCCCATTGTGCCAAGAACTCCATAATCATATGGTGGACAAGGGTGTACATGAGAATATTGATATGAGAGACCATATGGACTTCATGGTGCTGCATGTAATTCCTCATATTTTTCACTATAGAAATGAGTTCAAGGTTGTTCTTTTATATATCTATGCATTGGGTATCTATAAATAGAATATCCTTGAAAAGGTAGTATAGACTGTTCTAACTCCATGAATAACTTTTCTGTGCAAGGAGTGTGACCATTGAGCTTTCCATGGGGTGCACATACAATATAAGTGGTTTTCCTTCCTCTAGATGTATAAGGACCCGTGGGTAAAACAAATATTGTTGGAGATTTTTGAAGGATTCTTGTAAATCATCATCCCATTAATAGGGGATTTTGTTAGGTTTACTAGGTCGAATACCCTGAGAGGGGGGGTGTGGTGAATCAGGGTATTACATATTAAAACATTCCCCCATTTGGCTCTTGTTTTATTGTTATAGAAAACTCAATTCTCTCTTCCTCCCATAGAAATATACAAACAGATATGAAATAATTCTCATGACACAATGATTTTTACATGGTTCACCCTCACTGGGCTACATCTAAGGATCATACAGCAGTAATGTTTGGATGTACCAAATTCACTTAGGCTCACTGCCAATAACGTGTACAATGTTTGGGCTAGATCTTCTATGCCCAGGCTCACTGACTTTTCTTTATTTAGGGTTTGCTCACTACATTCCCATGGGTCAATCCATATGCCTCTTTCTCTGGCTCACTACTAGGGGAAAGAGTCATTGTCTTCCTCTTCCTTCACTCACTACTATTGTAAAGGAATCCACTCACAAGTTTATTGATGTGTAGATCAAACATATTTTATGGACATGTAGGTCCCTTCATTTTCATGAATTCATATATCCTCAACTATAGGAAGATGCTCTGTTGAAGCTCCAATTTCACCTGTAGATGAATTCCACCTTCCCTGATAATATAATGTATTGTGAAATAAATTGGAAAACTGATTTGAAGATTTTTTCAGCTTCCTTGTGGAAACCATGAACCACCTTGCTCCTCCACATACTGTGTATTAGGATTGGTACGCGAACCGCCTGCTCCACATACTACTACCTCTTCCGCGAACATACTTTATACCAAGAGTGACTCTGCCTTTACTATCATGTACCGCTACTGCGTACTGACTCTGTGAACCTCTTATGCGAACTTCCCCTATCCACGAATTGTTCTCTGTTTGCGGACTGTCTACACCTCCACGTACCAGAGCTCACCTTATGCGTAACTCTTGTAGAACCCTCACTATCACGTACCAGAGATTCATCCTCTACGTACCGATTTAAATCCTTCTGCGTACTGGACTTCCTCTTCTGTGTAGCGGACATCCATTCTGGGTTAATAATTCCTACAAACACCTTCGGCAGAATCACTTTTTCATGAACCACTTTATCCTTTTTAAACCACTTTGGCCTCCATGAAATTCTTTCATCCTTTTAAAAAATAACGGATCAAAAGGACGTTCTAATAATATTTTATCTCCACAGTAATCAGTGGGATTATCAATTAATATATAGGAAAATACATCCTCTTAATCCACTTAATCATGATTTTCCAAATCTTCAAACCAGCCTCCACCATGTACTGATCCTTTTCCGCTGTGATCCACAATCCATATGTGAACTATTTTCCTACATGCTCTATGTAACACCTTTTCTCCTATGTGGTTGAACTCCTTCACCGATGCTGATCCATCCACACACCACACCATCGCTCCTCTGTGAACCATTTTTAGTTTTGCAAACCGCATCGACATACTATTCTTGCTGCTTGGTACATGGCCGCGTACCCTTTCTAAACATAGTATGCGGTCCTTGTTTTGGGCTCCTCATTCCTCTTCCTTCATCGATTTCATTTTACATTATTCACAAAAATTTTGGATTTTGAGGCCCCAAAATTTGGCAAACACTGAAAAACTACGCCACCTTAAAAACCTGTCTTCGGCAAACACCATTAATTCTCATTTGAAGTCATCTGGATTTTTCAACAAACAAAACCACACCCAAAACATACCAAGAGGATTCCTTGAGGATTTTTTTTCTGAAAAACTTCACTTATTCATTATCTTGGTGAAAGGGGAGGTATTATCCAACCTTGTTGGAAATGAATCACTGAATGTATGTGAGGTACCCTTGGATCCCCTCAGTTCATTGATATTTATTGGTGGTCACATTGATAATATTGCACTAGTTTTTTCTGATTCAAACTCAATGCCATGGTGGTACACCAGAAAGCCAAGGTACTTCCCTGATATTACCCCAAAAGAGCATTTTAGAGGAATCAAATTTAGATTGTGATGTCTTAGCCTCTCAAATATTGTTTGATGGTCCATGATGTGATCATATTGTTATTTTGATATGGCCACCAGGTCATTGAAATAACAATCAACTATATTTCATATGAATATCCTAGAGATACGATACATGTCATGTTGATATGTTGCACCAATGTTCTTGAGGGAAAATGTAATCCCCAGATAGAAAAACATCCTACAAGGTTCTTTTAAGGTAGTGACTACATCTTCAATGATCTTATTGATCTAATGGTTTCATGAGTACCTATCCATGACGGAAAGGTCATAGAAGCTAGAAATTGCATTGATCAGGAGTTTTGTAATTGGTCATGAGAAATTTTCCATTAGGAAATGCTCATTAAGGTGTCAAAAATCAATGAATACCATAATATGAAATTTATTCTTCTTGAGGAGGATGATTTTGGAAAGCCATTTGGTGTCTTCACTTCTCGAACAAATTGGGATTTGATCAACTCATTAACTTAAATCTCTACATTAGTGGCATGATAGGGGTGCATCCTATTGGCTAACTAATTAAAGACTCGATACTCACAGGGAAAGAAGAGATGGTTCATAGGAACATATGGATTCATCCTCAACATTTCTATGTAGTTCCAAGTGAATACACGTCGATGCTACTTCAAAAATTAAATATAAGTCTATTTATATTAAAGGGACATAGAATAAGTAATGAGAGTAGGTTTTGGGTCTTCTTCTGTTCCAATATTTATCTGTAGAAGCTCATCGATGATGGTGGATAAACCTTCCATGAATGATGGAGGGGAATCCCTAAGGTCATCCTCACATGCCTCGATATTTTATTCTATGAATAAATTTCAAATGAATAAGGAATTATGGAGGTTTATCCATCACATTCAGGGTGAGGGTGGTCGTGAAAAGAGATATTATTACCCCCTACTGCCTGAGTTTCTGTTGAGGGATGGAAGAGATGATTATTTTATACATTTTCACTAGGGAAATGAGGATATTGGAGATCTGTTGTCAAGTCTATAACCACGATTAGATTTATGGGGAGAACATAGTTGTTTTCGGGCATAATACATAGATTGGAATGGGTGGTCCCCAAACACTGGGGGCTGAAAACTATATATCATTATCTGCCACCAGTTGTATGCCTCCCCTTTTATAGAAATATGTTTCCTCATATGTGTCTCTACTATCTTGAAGGGGGTTCTATCACCATGTATTTTTCCGACCTTTCCATCAATGGGGTACTTCAAAAACTGATGGAATATTGATGGTTTTTCCATATTGTTATGGATCAGGGTCCTTCTAAGTAGGACATTATATGTTGTTTCTTGATGTATTATCATAAAATTTATGTCATATGTGATACCCCAAAACAATATTTGAGTTTTATATTTCCAAGAATTGATTTAACATGCTTATCATACCGTTGAAGGTCATCCTTCTTGTAAAAAACAACACATCACGATTTCTCAAACATATGAGGGTTCAAACATGGATGGAGTAGATACCAAAAGCATTATAAATCAAGGAACATCAGACATTGACATTATTGAGTCTAAACTAAACATATAGGGGCCTGATATGATGTTGGATGGCCTCTTCCTGACAATGATCAGTGTACAAGATGGTGATATGAAATTTTTAGGACATGGTCTCCACTCAATAATCCTCTACTGTAATGACTTCTATCTCAAATTCCTATGGGCTCTAGATGTATTAAAAAATATCCTCTCTATGTTATTTTGAGATACGGAGAAAATTGAGGACTAAGAGCTTGGATGAGACAACCACCATTTATTTTAGAACATTGTACTTTTATGCTACAGTTTGAGGCTTCCCAATTTTGGGATTCTCATAGTAAAGTGGCTCAAGAGATTAGGTATTTGAGGTGTATGGGCCTGGTTATTATTCATAGGTTGAGGGGGTACCAAATTCCATTGGCGTAGGTCATTTTTTCCTTCCTCATTTCCTGGGATGACCAGATAATCAAACCCCCACTCAAAATTCAAGAAAGACAATTGGGTGTGGATGACCACTGTAGGATTCTGGAACTCTGCCATTCATATTCTAAGACAATTTGAGTTCTTTCATATAGGTATAATATATATATATATATCCTCAATGGGAACATGTAAAAAATATTGGGTCTTACCACACCTGTGTTGTCCCCTATATCCTTAGTTCCTGCGCATGTGGCATCTCATTCCCTAGTTATATACATGAAACTCATATTCTGAGGAATATTCATCACTGGAGAAGGGTATTTCCAAGTTTATCACATTTATAGAGCTGAATATTATCTCTTCCTCTAATGAGGACCATATTTGGTGGGATGGTTCCCATTCAGTAGATATTGCAGGGAATAAATTTCCAATAGTTAGCACTTGCATTAGAGTAGAATATGACTCTTCCTATTATATTTTTTCCAAAATATGGTGCTCACAGCCACTTTTGGGAGTCATATCTAATAGATAATTTTTTTGGGTGAAACTATTTTGGGTATTTAAATCTGTTCTCTTAGGGTGGATTGATCTTCATCGACTAATTTTTGATCCATTTAATTGTTGAACTTACACTAACTACTGGCCAAAACATTCTTCCAATCACTTCCTTATTATGATTGGGAAAACGTTATGCAATCCACATAATTTTTGGAGATATATAACATCAGCTGTCCATACATGAACTTACTTTAGGGTACATCTTTAATGATAAAGAAGTATGGAATATCATGACCAAACCTTATAGGGAAAGGAAAATGGTCAGGACGGCCGGTGAGGTTGACCTCATCAGGATTCCTAGGATGTAGTAGTATGAGCAGGTTATTATTCATGGATGTTGATAAATAACTAGGGACTTGTTTATTTAAAAAGAAGTATTATTTGTTCAACTATTCTTCAAATCCTAGGTTCCCAAAATTTCTCTATGCTTCTATATGAGGGTGATTATTTGGTTGTCACCGCTAGACATGAGGAGTTGGGTAGTTCCATACCTTCTTGGGTACTTGGATGGGAACCATTTCTAGCTTAAGAGCGAAACATATAACATATTCATTTATTGTATGTTTCCCTTATGTTTAATGATTTATTCAAGTATAGGATTCGGTTTGGTGAATGGCCTCTTCAAGATATTTTTTCATTTCAGTGATGTTAAGGAACCCACCTGGATATTTCATTTGGATCAAAGGTTTCTACAACTCATCAAAGATATTTTTAGGTTAGAATTCCATTATTTTCTCATATTATAGAGTGATTCTTAGTGAAAAAGTTAAACCATTACACCTTTCTATAATTTTATAAACCCTCTAGGTTTCTCTTTGGTTTTTATTTAAGAAAAAGATCATTATTTTCCTCAGTATGGAACTCAATTTGTAAAAGAATTGATGAAGAAGGTCTTCCCATCCAGGAAAAGATCCTACTGGCCGGATGTTGTACCATATAAAGGATTTCACTATCAGGGAATATATAAAACACCTCTATATTTTTTCCCTATTAATCTTGAGGGGCCATCATTGGGATACATCGGGATACGAAGTGTGCAAGATGATGTTTAGGGATGCATGCACCGTAAAAGTTACAGAAGGTCAGATTACTGATGTTGGGTGTATGTGGAGTATTATCAACCCATTCAGGATATGGTTTCTTATTAGGAAGCATAGGAATGTGTATCCCTTCCATGGCTTCCATTCAATTATCATGGGACTCAACGATGTTATGAAACTCTAGGGGCACTGATGTCTAATACACATCCTTTCTATAGGGAGAATGTGGGGGTTGATGAGGTGGCCCCACCATTGCCTCATGACAATTCTCAATTCATTATAAGACCAAATGATCACCCTAGTGAGGCAGTGCTTTTCATAACAACCATGGGAATTCAAGATCATTTTTGACTTCCCCATTTATGTAGAATATGTACCTGGACCTGGATCTAATCTGATGATCAAATTATCCTCTTTCTAGTGGATTGGAAATGAGTGGGATAATATTATTCTCTATCTACAGATAATGCACAGCGTTAAAATTTTTAATGAGTAGCTTCTGAGGGAGTTGTTTGAGAGCTTTTATCTCTATCTTGTATTAGAGAAATTATTCCTCCGTGGTTGGAACCTTAACTCTTCTGGGTGGTGATTAGGATGTAGACATACCATTCCCTTTTTCAATTTAAATTTTCTTCCACAAAGGTGGTAACTCAATATTCTATGGTTACATGTTTTGGAACCTTCTTTTGTTCTGAGTGCATCTTGCCACATTTGCGAAATCCAATTCACCCTCCTTCGGGAGTATGTTTTCCATGTTGTGTCCCTATGTATTTAAGCCTTGAACCACAATGTCTTCCATGTTAACATTGTTGAAATTCATGGAGGCATATCATGAAATGTTGTTTGTTTCATTTCTTTTGATGCAACAAGATTATTCTGAACATCATTCACCATGGTCATTATTCCAACCCTTGACCATATTGGGCCATTTTGGATTATGACCCCAGAGGGGTCTAATTTACTTCACTGTATGACCCTCTCATATTGGTATATGAAAAATGAAATTGAGGTAGTTTTGGGTAGTGATTTCCAAATGGGCCCTGACCAGCAGAGGTTTGTCTTTTTGTGAGAGGAACATGTGGGATATGAACCATTGATCTTTCCCTCACAACCAAGATATGATTGATTCACTATATGGTGATTATGATGATAAAAATTCCCCCATCCTTGAAAATTTTTGTTTATTCAGGTCTTAATTTTCATTGATTGGTCCTATTGTTGAGGATTCTATGACTCTAGTAAGGGATTTGATGTCTGTTGGGATGAACATGTGGTTATAAATGCTCACATCCTAGTGGGGTTAGCCTGATCTAGGATCACAATTCATGTTCCCATGAACTTTTTATGGGATGATGAATGTAAGGATGGAGATTGAGATATTAATTTTCCCATCCTAGGGGTATGGGGTTTATTCATATCTACTACCGATGTGTCCCAAATCCTCTCTAGAATTGATGATCTGAGAGGTGGAGGTGGTGGTAGATGTTCCCATGGGTTGACGAGCTGGGTCTGGTCCATGATAGATG
Organism: Viscum album; assembly: GCA_963277665.1. NCBI lineage: Eukaryota > Viridiplantae > Streptophyta > Magnoliopsida > Santalales > Viscaceae > Viscum > Viscum album. Next base: position 1,152,966,386 of record OY728155.1, on the reverse strand, counting down.
ATATGGAAGCTGTCATTGTGGCCTATTTGAGATACTATTTCTGTGTTCACATAGGATATGGGGTGAGAAAATATCCTATAGTTAGAAGCATTCTTTACAGACTCTTTTCTGGGTGATCACAACATTACTATCCACGTTTGAAATTCATTTACATTGGATCGAGGGGACTAGTGTTAAATCATGTTAGATATCCTCTCTCTTAATTCATGATTTTTTGGGCACCATTAAATCATGAGAATTATATTGTAGTGGAAAACTAGATGGAGTGTTACCCAATCCTCTTATTTATCCAGAGGCTATCACATTATAGGACTCCGTATCTTATAGGTTTTTTTGTTCCTTCGGTGCGGTAAAGTGTAACACTCCATAAATTTTCATCCTTGAATATATATGCATGATGTGGCTTTAGATATCTACTTTTGAAGAGTTTTGATGTAGTGGTAGAAAGAATGTGGCAGATTTGTGCTGTGATTTTATAGTTTTTTATCCCAAGGATTGGAGATAGTAGCCTGGTCCAAATAAAAACAATGTATCTTGATGGTCTAAATGTGACCCTGGTATCCTAGATAATAGAGGTTTCTATCCTTCATCCATTTATGAGTAGCCCACATATTTTGGTATATATATGTCATGGACTCATTTTCTATCTTATCTGAGATCTCATTGTAATAATTGGAGAGTTTTTATAACATAATGGGGAGGTTTTTTCTAGATAAATCTTTCCATTTGTCAATATCGGCCTTCTCTTCATCATAATCACACACCTCCATCTAATTAGACCATAAATGGTGATTCTGAGAGTTTCTTGCTAACTAGAGTTGAGTGCTACTAGATTTTGATGGGGAACTATATGTATCTTACCATGATGTTTGAATCACCTCTCTATTTGAAGGCATTAGAGTTTAGAACACCTCTCTACACAGAGGTGTCTATACAAGGAGAGAATTTATTGGTCCATGGGATATATTTCTATGGGGAGGTTGACCATGATGGATGTAAATAGTAGAGTATCCATGATCCATATCCACACTATCCTAAGGAATATTATATTGGTAGTGATCATCTTCTAATTTAGTAAAAGAGATGAATAACCCTTGTGTTGTTGAGAATGTGTCTCAGACTACCTTAAGGAAACTATCAATGAGTAGATTGGAAATATAGGTCATGTTTTTTGCATCTTGTTAAGAATAAGTGAACCTACCTTTTGGGATTTTGAAGGGATATAAGCCTACTATATGACAGTTTCCATAACATGCTTATAACTTTCTAATGATGTGGGAGGATGAGGCTGATACTGAGAAGCTTCTAGAATATTCCAATGGTTTGTCTCATTACTGAAGTAATATTATCTTATCCTAAGGCACATGTCATTATCACTTGGAGATCCTCAATAAAGATGGGGGTACAAGCCCAATCTTGTGCCTTTAAGAGATGTCAATGGTCTTTCCTAACAGTGACACGAGCCTAACCCAAGGTATGTGGTGCTCTCTTCTGGTGAGCCCCTTTTGGAATAAGAATATGTCCCAGATCCAAATATACAATCCTCGTTTGAATATACCAACAGACCTCCAAAACGGGATAAGGAATATGGGCCTCCTCCTATATTTCCCTAAAATTATGCCGGTAAAATCATTTATCGATGGATGTATGAATACTCACAAGACCTCTGTGATCTGAGGGAATATTCCAGATAGATTCAATAAATAGAATATGAGCTTTTCCTGGGGCTTATACCACTGTCACATGGTTAGACCCAGCTATAATGAGGATATATGCCTAGTCCATGGACTTTGATGTATGCAGTTGGACTTCTTCGACATGAATACGACCCATTAACAAGGAATCTTCCCATCTCACTTGATGATCCTTGAATAGAATGGTTAAATGTGTAAAAACCTGAGATTTATTGAATTATTATTTTTTAAAATTAATGTAATCTTTTTGATATAATTTTATTTTCTGATACACTAAAAATAATTTATTTTATACTAAGTCACTATTTTTGGATGGTATTAGACTTGGCTCCATGTTTATTATTTACTAAACACAACTTATATTTTATCTTTCTCTATATGAAACATTGAGGTTAGATTGAATTACATGAAACAACGACTTCACTTGATGGATTTCATAACACGCATGCCCATTTTTTACTAAACAATAATATATCATTAAAATGATATTATTTAAAATAATAATATATAACCTATAGATTAAATTATTGTATATTAATATAATGAACTAATTTATAAAAATATATTTTTTACCTATATATAAAAAGATTTCATTGGTTACCAACTAATTAGAAGTGAATATGATAACTAAATGAATATAAAGAAAAATATTGTTATTTTTATAGTCACAAATATATTTTTACTGAATTAATTTAACTAATTATAATTATCAAGTGAAATTAATATAATATATATTTTATATATTAAATAAAATACTTTTTATATGCATAAAATAGATTTTATTGATGTAAGATAATTAAAAACCCAATTTATGCATAAAAAACTATTTTTGTTTTCAAGGTAGTTTTACCAACATTTAATGAAGAACCCATTTTAAATTTTTTTTAACTTTAATAGAATTAATATATAAAAAGAAACATCATATTTTTTTGGGAAACATAAAAATTAGTTTAGGATACATTTTCAGTATTTTTATATGTGGTTTCAATTTTTAAAAGAATAGATAGAAATACAAGATTTTATTTCCAAACTGGTTTTTAATTTAATTTATTTACAAGGATAAATTATATTTTAAATTGTTTGGAAATTCTAATTAAATAATAATTTTTTCAATTAATCCATATTTGGAAATCTAGAACCAATTTCACAGTGAAATTGGATATAAAATCATAGAAATCATTGGATAATTTTTCATTTAAAACCCTACAGTTTTATCCCATCAACGTGATTAATATTAAATTAAATTATAACACTTATATGAATTTGAACTTGTAAAAATTTATCCCATGTTTTTAATAATAATAATTTATAATTTTTAATAAGTTCAACTTAGTTTTTTAACAAAAATATTAAAGAATGTAATTAAAATTAATTACATCTATAAAGGTACAAATAAGCATAACTAAGGACAAAAACATACATTTAAGACTAAAAAAGACTTATACACTTGTTAAAGAGATGTTATATTCCCATTTTTATACCTTATACTTACGTTAATCTACTTTTTTCTATTATTGGATCCACTTTTGATATGAAAAACGTGGGTGGGATTCTCTCTTCAAATATTTACAAGAGTGTCATTACTCCTTCCCTATAAAAGGCAACCACCTCTCCCTTTTCTTCACACCTCTAAAACCACTTATGTTCATCCATGATATGACCAATAAACTTATCAACATCCCTACATTCCACATTTAATACTAACTTTGGGTATAAAGTCTTCCATATAATCCTTTTGGCACAAACCAAAAGGAGTTACCTGATTTAAAGGTAACACAATCTCTCAAGGTCCATTCTATTATTTTCCTTCCCACCACATCCACTATTATTATTTCATGTTTTTATAACAACACCAATATCATAAATATAATGTACTATTGTTATGGTAATGTTTAGATATAAACTTACACTCACCTCTATCTAATGGGAAATTAACATATTGTTTACGTGTATGACCAATTACTGCCGCACTAAATGATTATTGATTTTTTTTTTCTTCAACTCCGATCATGTTGGACATTATTATGGAAAATATGTTTATATATATATTATATATTATATTTATTATTTATTCACCCTTCTGTATTCATTTTAAAACACATATCATTTTTACTTTCTATTTGGTTTAAATTTGATAATTTCATTTGAGGAAGTGTGAACTACCGCCCCCTCAAGGAGATGTGATTCGTCCACAAACTACCAAAAATGTATTAAGGATGGGTTTAGTGGAATTATATCATATATATAATTATAATGATAATTTAATTACATTATATATATGTATACATATAGGTCAATTTTTTTCCTTCTTTCAATAAGATAATAAAAACAGAAACAATGTTCATGCTTACATACGACTTACCGTCTCCATGAACAATGTCTTCCATTTTATAATTCAATATTATATATATTATTATAAAACAAATATACTGAACATAAATGAAATTTATATCATTTTTTACATTTCATAATCAATATATATGTATAATGACGGAATGTATAACACACTAAGTCAGATGCGAAGAACAAAGCCGACATTACCCGAAGTGAAACCTTAACATAAGATTGTTAACAAGTGGGTAATATAAGGTCATAATAAAACCATATATTGTATTATATATAATAATATTATTATATAAAATATTTTTATTAAATATATATTTATTATACATGTGGCTTTAATGAGTATGACATGATTCAAGACACAAGGTATGGGGAGTTCATCTAAGTTTTTGTTTACATAAGATACATGTTTTATTCACCACCCATTTATTTTGTGTATTGTTTATACATACCATGGATATAATAAAAAATTATTATATTTATGTTTATGGGTATGTAAATATCCATTCAATTACCTTTATTTCAGGGGGTTTATGTTTCCAATGTCACCAAATAGGTAAAATATTTTTGTCTGAATTTTCCTTCATTGAGACTCATGTTTTGTTATGCACCTAAATTCATTTTGAGGGTTATATACATCCATTTTATACATTATATCATGAATATACATATTTTCATGTTATTTTATGATCATATAATTCAATTTTCATATATAGAGATCATTATCCCACGTTACAATGTTATAAGATTTTTTTGAAACAATGTAATTAGTTTTCAAGATTGTTTATGTTTATGCTTCCTTTGATGAATTCTTATGTCCCATCACTTATGTACATCAATGAATTTTATTATCCTCTACTTATTCATGATATATTCATGTATTGATACCATTTTTCAACTCCTTTCTATATATGTTAGTTATGAATGTGTGTTAAAGGAATCCTTACATTACCTTCTCTTAAGTTAGAAATCTATGTTCCATAAAAACCGTGTTTTCTAAAAAGGGTTTCTAAGATTATTATACCATTCTCCTATAATATTTAAATAAATTATATACCCTTTTTTTCTTTTAAGAATGTTTTCAAAGGTATATTCCTATCGCTTTCCAAACACGATATTTTTCAATCCTTTTTACCATGTAGATGGAATGTTTTCTACCTCATATGGAATATATAGATTTACCAATCGTTATTTATTTGAAGCTTCATTTTCATTTTAAGTAGAAAATGTTTATGATTTTTTTTAAAATAAAATTTTAAGGACTATTATTTTGAATCATTTTTCATGATTATTTTACATGCTTTTTAGGAAAAATATTTCTTCATGATTACATGTATTTGTTATATGTTATTAAGGTATTTTATAAGATAATGATATTGAAATGATTTTATGTATTAAAAATAATTTTTCAAAAAATTAAGGATATTTTCTTCAAGTAGTGTTTTTGAATGATATATCAAGACTTTTACAATCTATGATGATGTCTATTGATGCCACTCATTCTTTTCTAGGAAAATATCCAATGGTTCGATTCATATTAATAATTGAATGGTTTCTGTATTGATGAAATGATGCTTATGATAACCATTTCACTATCATAGATTTTATTCATTCAAACCATCTTTTTCTCACATATTATTCTCTCCTGAAGTGATTATGAAAGATACCTCTTTTCATAGGTTATTATGTGATGAAATGTTAATTATAATAATTTCATTTCATGGGTAATGATTTGATGTTGATAAAAACTATATCTTTTATGGTTAATAATATGATGAAGGTTTTATTATCTTCTGACACATGTATGAATGATTTCATTATGAGATGAGTGGGACCTATATGACCTTATAATGCTTTGGGTAATGGTATGTTGTATAGGATATCAAAGGGTACACTGGTTATATCTCAATCCAGGAAATAAGGTTTCTAAAATATGACTAATAGTAAGAGGGTACACAGGTTGTAGCCCAAACTATAAAATAAGAAGGAACATGGGTTGTATCCCAAAACTAAAAATAACAGGGTATAAGGGTAGTATCCTAAGCCCGATAACAAGAAGTATCATGATGTATATCCCAATACTAAAAATAAGAGGGTACATGTGTTTTTGACCAAGCCCAAAAGAAGAAGGTACATTGGTTTTTGGCCAAGCTTAAAAGTAAGAGGGTACACATGTTGTTACACCAAGTATAATGTTGGTACACTGGTCATATCCCAACCCTAACATGTTATAAAGGTCTTGGTATGTAGCCTTTACAAAATAATTTCTATTCTTATTTCCATGCCACAAATTCCATGTCTTATTCATATGTTTTTGTTTAATGAATTATATTCATTATTTACATAGGAGATATATTTTTTATGAAATTAAAATCATTATTATGATCTCTAATATGAAGTGTATAACATTCAAAAGTTATACTCGAGTTCTATATGTTTTTTTCATGTTATGCTCGTATTTCCTTTATTTTCCCTTCTAGAGCATTTAAGCACACACATTTCATAGGTTTCCTCTCCACATGTAATGAAAAAAATTTTAGGTTGAAGTACTAAATGTGGATATATTTATGAGAGATTTAGAAGGTATTTTACAAGGATAGAAGATCATGTTTCCATGTTTCCAAATATGTTAAACTATTACGGTCCTCAGGCATGAATTTTTATTAATGTATATAATAATAATATAAAATGATGTAATATCCATTTATGTTAAGCCTAGATCATTATAGATGGTATCAATTTACTGTTTTAGTCAATCATTAAAAAATAAGATGTGAAAACTTTATTGATATCCCTAGGTATATTTCTATAGATATGTTCTCGAATTTCTATAATGATAAGTATAAGGATGAGTCAATATTTAAGAAAATATATGGGAATTTTGGTTAAGGATAGAGTGAGTTGCTTCCTAGAAGTATATCCATGTTCGGATACAACAGCTGGATGTGGCTCAGTAATAGTTGTACATAGGGGTAACAACTCCGACAAGATGTGTTAAGCCTGACTTAGGGTAAACTAGGACATAAAAATGGGTCTTATTGAACACCTGGTTCGAAACTACCGAGGGATATGCTTTGGAAATTACCAAATTGTTTTATAACCATAATAAAGGATTTAAATAGATGACATATATGAATAACCTAGGATAAATCTAAGGTTTCATAGATTAATGACATAAAAGACATTATTTTTCACCCAAATGTAATTTTTCATGATTATATGGTTCCCAAATATGATAAATGTTTCTCAAACTATGCTTTTTGGTTTTATTAAATGGAGAGGACTGAATGAAACATGGTTAACATATAATATTATAGATGTGAAATTTATGGCCATTATGACAATTGATTAACTATGTTTAAACCATATAAAGATAGTCAATAAGGTGGTACAAGTATTGGTTTTAATTTATAAGATAAAGAAACCCCAAATGACATGTGAAATGTATATGATATTATTAAATTATTGATTACATTAAACATAATAAGAATGATTATGTTGAGGGTGAGGAAAATTAATAAATAATACATATTTCATATTATAAGAAATAGTAAATGGGAAATATGTTGAAAAATCCTGAGAAAAGATCTAAGAATAATGTTGGATCAATGATGTATTTATTTTTTGGAATTAATAGATTATATTACATGAATCATGAAATTAATTTTTATTATCATTATAATTTTCAATTTAGGATTGAAAAGTAAATGTTTACTGGTGATGAATTTATAGAAAATTGATTTCATAGTATGGTGATATTTTGATTATGGAAAATTAACCCTTAATTAATGCCTGATGTTGAGATAATGATGTTTTTATAATGATATGATAGATATGAATAAGTAAATTGTAATGTACTAATTACCTTTGAATTGAATATATAAAAATTGTTCTATGTCATCAAGGATGAAGTTTATAACTTCTTGGATTTAAGAGATATATCTAGTAATCAATAGAATAATGAGGAATGCATGTTTTCCACAATGATTTAAGGTAATTTTGGTTATTTCCATGTTTCAAGAGAATACATAATGAGGGTATTCACATGTTTGGAATGTGACTACCAATAGAAAATTATTTTATATATGGGGGATCAATGATAATCAGATTTTGTGACATCTTTCTAATGTTTTGTATTGTAATCTTTAGGATGGGTTATAAGGTTAACTATTTATGGAAAGATTAATTTAAATTTTTCATTAATTTTATGAGAATAATGTTTTATCTTAAAACATGAGTATTTATTCATACAGGATAAACCTTTTTGAAAACCTTGTATGGATGATAAATGATGACATATGGGATGGAATATCATGGATCTCATGATATTTTAGTGATTAAAAATGAAAAGTTCAACTTCTTTTTTGGAGAAGGAGGTGAAGTAGATCAATGAACAAAAAGAATGTGGTTTTCCTAAAATATAAAAACTACATATTTTCAGTAAAATAATTTAGCTTTAAGAAAAAATGATCTTATAACAATTGATTTTATCCTAGAACCTTTGTTTCCGATGAATCATCCTATCCCTTAGTTCATCGCATATTTATGGATTTATGATTGATAAATTTTTCCTAAACTCATTATCTATCACTACCCATAACAACATGATCATTATATTTCTATTACATGTCCATGTTTTAACTTTCATCCTATATTCTTCCATGAGTAAACATAGTTATATGTTACATTGGCTAACCCTTATGGTTCCGACTTCCACTTTTTAGAGGATTTTTTAGTTTAAATTTTTAGGATGTCGGTTTCTATGAATGACACTATCAAGTATTAAACCATTGATAACATAGATGAATTTTGAGGGTGAAATTAATTTTAAAGGAGGTATAATGTAACACCCTGAGATTTTGTGAATTATTATTTTTCGAATTAATTTAATCTTTTTGATATTTTTCATTTCACACAACACTGAAAGTAGATTATTTTATATTAAATAACTCTATTTGGATTGTGTTATATGAAACACAAAGTCAATATTTCACTAAACACAACATATATTTTATCATTCTATACACATAACAACATGTTTAGCTTGTGTTACATGTGATAATTCCTTTCCCCGACGGCTTGCATAACACGCATTCAAACTTTTACCGAACAATAATATATCCTTAATATGTTATTATTTAAAATAACAAGATATAACATATTTTTATAATTAGTGGATATTAATATTATTAACTAATTTATGAAAATATATGGTTTACACAAATATAATATGAACTAATAGGTTACTAACTAATAATAAATGTATATGAAAACTGATTGAGTATGAAGGAAAATATTAGTTTTTACAGTTACAAAGCTATTTTAACCTAATAAATTAAATTGATAATAATTATGAAGTGATATTAATATAATATATATGTTATATATTAAATTGAAAAATTATATTCTTCCAATATATTTTATAGATATAATATAAGAACAAACCCAATTTTATGCATAATAACCTAATTTTTTAATAAAGGTAGTTTTATCACATTTTAATGAAGAACCCATTTAAAATCAAATTTTTGGAAATTTTTTGGATTTAATATGTAAAAATAATATTCTTTTTTTGATGAAATACATAAAAATTATGTTAGTAAAAATATTTGGATTTTTCTCTTTGGTTTCATTTTTTAACGAATAATTAAAAATACTAGATATTAATTCAAATCATGTTTTCATTTATTTTTTTATAAGGTTAAATTGTATTTTAAATTTATTAAAAAATTTAATTAGATATTTATTTTATCAATTAATCCAATTTAGGTCATTATAAATAATTTTACATTGAAATTGTATATAAAATCGTAGTAAACATTGAATCATTTTTACTTAAAAAACCCAGAGTGTCATCCCATATTAGGATTAAATTTAAATTAATTTATTCCACTTATGTAACTATAACTTGGAAAAATGGATTCTATATTTGGAGTAATCATAATATATAATATATAATAGGGTCAAAATAGTTTTTTTTTAAAAAATATTAGTGAATATAATTAAAATTAATTGCATCGACTAAGGAAAAAGTATCATTAACTAAGGACTAAACCTTAAATTTAAGAGTCAAAACGACACATACACTTATCTAAGAGCCATTTAATGGACATATTTAGAATATATACTAAATTTTATCAACTTTGGAAGATTATTATATCAACTCTCAACATAAGAAACAAGGGTGTAATTCTCTCTTCAAATATTTACAGGAGTGCCACTCCACATTCCCATAAAAGTCTGCCACCTCTACCTCTTATTCACACCTCTAAAACAACATAGGTTCCAACAATATCTACCCAAAACACTACCCAAAATCACTCCATTACTTTCTCATGTCCCAGTTTTGGTATAATTTCTTCCATAGAATTCATTTGGAACAAACCAATATGTGTTACTAGATTAAGAGGCAACACCATCTCTCAAGATCATTTCTTTTATTTTCCTTCTCCACCCCTCCACAATATTTATTACATTGTTTTATAAAAACACCATTATAATCAATATACTATAATTTTTTATTCAATGAATTTTTACTCTACTTACACACACCTTCATCTAATGGGTAATAAATATACTATTTATGTGTACGGTGATCTACCGCCACACAAAATGATGATTTCTCATTTTTCCATTACCACCTCTCATTGACGAAATCATGATAAAAACACTATTTAAATATATTATATATTATATTTATTATTTACTCAGTATTATTTATTCCTTTTAAAACACACATATTTTTATATTCCATTCGGTGTACATATGATAATTTCATTTGAGGATGTGTGGACTACCACCCCCTCAAAGTGATGTGGTTCATTCACACACAACATGGAATGAATTAAAGAAAAGTTCACTGAAATTATATGATATATATATCATTAAAACTATAATGTAATTATTTTATATAAATATATACATATAGTTCATTATATTTATTTCTTTTTTTTCCTATAATAAAAATGAAAACAACATTCATGCATACATACTGCTTACTATCTCCATGAACGGTGCATTCAATTTTGTACATCGAAATTTTATAAATTATTATAATAAAAATATTATCAATATTAATGATATTGAGATCATGGTTTTCATTCTATAATCATGATATTAGTATAAGTACCTAAGTCATAACAAATAAAGACACATGTGAAGAACATAATATATATTACCCAAAGTGAAACCTTAACATATGATTATTAGCAATAGGGTAATACAAGGTCACAATAAATTCATATAAAATATTATATATAATAATACATTATTAAAATATATGTATAATAATTTTATATCTATTATAATGGTGTTTTGAAATAGTATAATGGGATTCAATATAGAATATAAGTGGATTTCATCCCACTTTATATTTTTATGAGATATATTCTTTATTCACCACCCATTCCTTTTGTGTGGTGTGTATACATTACATGATTATAATAAATTATTATTATAATTCATTTTTTTTTGGAATTTACATATACATTATATGACCTTTATTTCTTGGGTTTTATAATTCAAAATTTAGAAAACTGGTAAAATACTTTTGAATAAATTTTTCTTCTTTGAGACTCATTTTTTGTTATGCACCTAAATTCTTTTTGAGGTGTATATACATCTATTTAACATAATATATCCTGAATATCAATACATTTAGGATATTCTTGTCTTCATGTAATTTTCCTTTCTTATATGGAGATCCTGATCCCTAGTTACCAAGTGATATGATTTTACTGAAACAATCTCATCACTTTTCATGATTATTTATGTTTATGTTTCCTTTGATGAAATATTTTCACCCATACCTCAATAAAAATCATGAGGTTTTTTTATTACTTTTATTCCTCATATATTCATGTATTGATTCCATTTTTATACAATTTGGTATATAAGATTGTTAATAAGGTGTTTTAACGGAATCCCAACTTTACCCTCTCTCCAGTTGGAAATATATGTACCTTCAAAACCTTGTTTTAAAAAAAGGGTTTACAAGAATATTGTGACATTATAATATAATATTTTAAATAAAAATTAACTTTTTTCATTTACCAATGTTTTCAGAGGATTCCTCATGTCTCTTTTGGAACAAGGTAGTTTTCTAAACTTTTTATTTTGCAAAAGGAATGTTCTTCTTACCTCGTAAGCATGTATGGATTTAAAAGAAATAATTTATTGGAAGGATCCTTTTCATTTTTAAATAGAAAATTTTTATGAAAAATTTCTTTTATGTTATTTTCAAGGAAAGTTAATTTCAATATTTTTTGAAACTTATTTTGAATGTTTTTAAAAGAAAATTTAATATAATTTATTTCAAGTCTTTTTTATATTTTATCAAGTTATTTTATAAGAAAATGATTTTAAAATGGTTTATGTATTATATATTGTTTTCAAATATGTAAGGATAGTTTCCCCAAGAATTTTTTTTGAATGATTTTTCAGAATTATTTCCCATCTAAGATGACATCTGTTGATGTTACTCATGCCTTTCTAGAAAAGTTATCCAAAGGATCCATTAATATTCTTTCATTAAAGGTCTATGTTTTGATGGAATTATACTAAAGACAACCATTTCCCTACGATATGTTTTTATGCTTTTGAAACCCAGTTCTTTTTACTGGGTCTTCTTTCCTAAAGTTATTATAAAAACTATATATTTCAATAGGATATGATGTGCTGAAATTTTAATTATACCCATTTCTTTTCATTGGTTGTGATTTAATGTTTGTAATACCTATATCTTTTTATGGGTCATGATATAATTAAAGTGTTATCATATTTTGGAACATCTATGAATGATTTTATTTTGAGATGAGTTGGATACAGATCTCCCTCCAATTCATTGGGTCAATTTATGTTTTATATGAGACCAAAGGGTGCACAATTTTTTGTCCAAGACTGAAAAAATGAAGGTAAATGGGTTATAGACCATGCCTAATAGTAATAGGTTACAAGGGTTATAGCCCAATCCCAAAAACAATAGGGAACATGGTTTGTAGCCCAATCCTGAAAACAAGAAGGTAGATTGGCTGTATCCCACACCAAAAAATAGAGGCTACACGAGTTATATCCTAAACCCCAAAAATGTATGGCACACGGGATATAGCCCAATCCTAAATTTAAGAGGCTACATGGGTTTTTAGAAAAATACCAATGTAGGTACACAAGTCATACCCCAACTCTATCATGTTATAAATTTCATGGTATATGCCCTTGACATAAGACTTTATTGTTTTGTGCATGCCAAAAATTCTATTTCTTGTTCCTATATTATTCATTTATGACTTATTCTCTTAATTCACTCATGATCTATGTATTATGAAATTAGAATCATTATTTTGATCTCTAATATATAGGGTATGATCTTCAAATGTTATTCTCATGATCCATACCATTTTGTTCATGTTATGCAAACACATTTCCTTTATTTACCCTTATAGATCATTTGAGCTCACCCCTTTATTTTTTCTCCTTCACCCATCTTATAAAGAAAAGATTTATATAGAATCCCTAATGTTAGAGATCTGTATAAGAAATATTTAATATCTTTCACCATGATAAAATATTTTTTTTCCATATTTCCAAAGACATTGAACTATTACTTTCGTTGGGAATGTATTTTTGAAATGTACCCAGCAATCATCTATAATGGTGTAATATTCATGTATGTTAATCCTGGATAATTATAGTTGGTATCAAAGTAAATGTTTATTCAAACTTTGGATACTAGGATTATAAATTTTTATTTATATTTCAAGGTATATTTATAAGGATATGTCTAGGGAAGACTATAAGGATGAGTATAATGAGGATTCAACATTTAGAAAAATGTCCTGGAATTTTGGTAGAGGAATGAGTAAGTGTTCTCATAGAAATACATACCTATCTAGATACTACAAGTGGAAGTGGACATGGCATAGATGTAACTGGGGGAAACAACTCTAAAAATATGTCTTGGTACTAACTCAAGGTAATCCAGTACATGACAATGAGGGTTACTGCACACCTAGTTTGAAACTCTGAGGGGATATGATTTGTATAAGGCCCCAGCCTTAAACCCTACTTAATCTTGAGTTATTACAAGATTACACATTGAGGATCTTTTCGGGTTTAGTGTTTTAGAGAATTAGATCATAAAACTTGCATTACATTCCACATATAAACAAAGTGGTTACATAAAGATAGTATTCATCATTCCCATCAATGGAAACACATTTGAAATAAAACATGGATTATTTCTTGACAGTTCCTTGACACTATCATCATATCATGTACCTTTCCCTTGACCTGTGAAAAACATTTCAAAAAAACTTGGGATGAGCATAAAAAGCTAAGTATGGGTTATAAAAACATGGAAAGGAAACATGAGTTCATATATACATAAGAATGAAATCATACTTTACCCATAAAACATAGACACTTTAACATACCTCATAAAATCATGAATAAATCATAGAAATAATAAGACATAAAGGTAACTTGAGGCATCCATAACATTCTTACATAGGGAGTAACCCTCTTGGTTACGATTGGAATACCCATCACAGTATATTACCTAAATCTCTTTGGAGAAACCTTAAAGTTTCACTCCTTCGCGTTACCCAATGCATTGGAGAGCTATAACGGGCTCACCCGCCCTTAGTTTATCACGGAACCACCCGTCTTCATAATAATGCCCAAGAACCATAACATAATCATATCACATAAAACATGCATAAAGGAAACATAAAATTTCCACATTTCAATCACGAGATATCAATACAACACATTGATAAAAACATTATGAAAACCATTTTCAATACTAAAATAAAAGAAAGTAAAACATGGTATTTATTTTTCTTTTAAAAAGAAGGTATGGCTTGTAGAGGAAGCCAAAACTCAAATAACGGTCACGACGGCGGAGAAGTCGTTGTCGCCGCATACGTACGACAAAAACATTCCCTTTTGTCGTTTAGTAAATGCTTCGTATAAAAAATATTCCTTTTGAATAAACGTAAAAGTCAAAGGGGTTTATACAACGTATAAAAGAAAGTTGTGTATAAAATAAAATATGCCTCAACGAAAGGAGATTGAGACGAAGTCCCATACCTCGTATCCGACTTGACCCGACCGTTCTTTAATCTCCTGAATAATAAACTTTAGTTAATCTCTACTTTCTTATGAATCTTTTTCAAGTTCATTATTACTTTTATACCATGTTATGAACATCATGTAATCATTTAAGTTAATAATGTTCATTTTGTCGGTATTTGGTTCTTAAGTCAAAAATAGACTTCTTACACTTACATGTTGTTGATTTGGTCAAAGTTTCATTATATCCAGAATTATATTAATGATTAGGATAACTTATATATCATATATATTCATCATATACATGTATTTATAATATTACATCACATTTAGAGGTAAGAAATGAAATGCACCGTTCATGGAGACGGTAAGCCGTACGTACGCATGAACGCTACTTCCATTTCTATTTCATATTTTCTGGAATGGAATCATAATGATATATAAGTATAATATAATTCCAGTATAATAACATATATAATATCATTAACTTTATCCTTTACACATCCCACATATGGTATTAACGAAACAAATCACTTTCAGGGAGCGGTAGTCCGCACTTCCTAAAATGAAGATATCGTGTTTACACATAATGGGAACCATAAAGGAATGCCCAAAATGAAAAAAAACAGAATCTTAAGGAAAACATAAACATATTATATATCATATATAAAAATAGTGACATCATAATGGCCACCATTGAAGGTGTTAAATGAGTATTGAACAATCATCGTTTTGGGAGGCAGAATTTCGCCATCCACGGAAACCGTATGTCCTTTAACCATTTGATGTAGTTTTGTGAGAGTGTAGCTCAAATAAATATTATAAAAACATCCTAGTATATTTAATATACTGTTGTTGTTACAAAAGAAGTAAATAAAAATAGTTTAGGGGGTTGGAGAAACAAATTAAAACAAATGAACATGAGAGAATGAATTACCTTTAAAAGTTTAACTCCTTTTGATTTGAGCCTAAAGGATTCATTTGAAAGGATTATGCCCAAAGGGAATCCACTAGGATGAGTAGAGGGATGTGGGGAGAGTAAATGGGCAGGGGTTGGCCGAGCCAAAGGCTTGAGGAGTGTGTTAAATGAGGTATAGGTGGGGGCCTTTTATAAGAGGAGAGGAGGGGCACTTTTGGAAAGTAAAGAAATATTACTTTATTTGAAAATGTGTTTCGGTTTTAAAAGGTCCCACATTGATATAAGTCATGGATAAAGTGATAAGGGTTCGAAATACACTCATACAATTGGTTTTGGACATGTGTAGTTCATAGATTTTACATTATCTTTCCATTTTAATTAAATTGTTAAATAATGAGGTCAACGCTGCATCATCATGATGTCATAAATAATTTAATTTATTTAATGTCTAAAAATTATAAAAAAAATACTATGATGTAGGAAATATTTTTTTCTTTCCAATTACTATTTATAATAAAAAATCTGATCTTTATAACCCCATGTAAAAATTCTTTTCGTAAGACATATTATGTTTGTGTCATTTTTACTTTAACATTTAATAAAAAGTTATTTATGTCATTTCCCAACCAAAGTGTCTCCATGGGGTCCCCAAGTTGACCCATGGCTTTTCTTGGTCGGCCATGACACAACCAATAAGGGTGGGACATGTGTCTAGGTCATTTCATATTATTAAAGCATTATTTATTCCTTAAACTACCCTAATTTCCACTAATCGCGATTAAGAACTTAATAAGTTACTATTCACCAAAAAATTATTTTAATCACATTGAACCACATTTTACTTCTTAATGACAACCATGTATGTCGGATTTTTGAAATTCAAAACACAATGATGGAAAAATTTCATTTAAACGAAAAATCAGTTTTTTATAAGTACCACTTAGTGGTTTCACTATTCATCAAAAATTGATGTTTTTCAGAAATTACCAAAAATTCACCCTAAGATATATTTGATATTACGAATTCAAAAATGAAGTCTATTTT
Organism: Viscum album; assembly: GCA_963277665.1. Taxonomy (NCBI): domain Eukaryota; kingdom Viridiplantae; phylum Streptophyta; class Magnoliopsida; order Santalales; family Viscaceae; genus Viscum; species Viscum album. The sequence continues at coordinate 1,152,949,316 of OY728155.1, read as the reverse complement.
ACAAAATTAAAAACATATAAGTCACATTAATTAATTTAATAATTAATTCCCGTTGTCAGAGCAAATAGCATGTTTTTATGAAATAATAAGTATCAAAAGATTGAAACTAGTTTGAGTCCAATTTCAAAGTGAAATTGATTCCAATGACCACCATTGGATTAAATGGTAAAAATATATTCATATTATACATTAATACCAATTCAAAAGATAATCTAATCATATAAATAAATTAGATTAAAAAGCAGTTTTGATGTAAAATGCAGTATTTTTCACTATTCATTAAAAAATGAACATTGTCAAAAAAATATCAAAAATTCACACAAAGTAAATTTTGATTTCCCAATCATAAAGAATAATTTTATTTTTAAAAACATGGTTTATAAAATTGTCTAAATAAATATTTAAAAAGGGTTTCCCATCATAAGGCAGTAAACCAATCTTTTAAGAATATTAGTGTATTCCATGCTTAAGATTGGATTTATTTTCATTTTAAGCCTCTAAAACACTATCTTAATCATTAATAGAAATAGATAAACATATCTATTATTCATTGCTTACTTGGGATGTAACATCATTCCGCCCATTAGAAAATTGCGTCCCTGCAATTTATTTACTTATCGAATAAATGGGGGTACTTATCTCTCATTACATTTTCAGATTCCCATGTTGCCTCTTCAATCATGTGGTTTTTCCACAAAACCTTTACCTGGTGAATCACCTTATTCCGTAACACTTTCTCCTTGTGGTCAAGAATCTGGACCAGTTGTTCCTCATAAGATAGGTTCTCTTCCAGCTGAACTACCTCTGGACTCAAAACATGAGATGGATCTGGCATATACTTTCTCAACATCGAAACATGAAAAACATTGTGTACCTGAGATAAACTCGGAGGTAAAGCCACTAGGTATGCAAATGATCCAACTTTCTCCAGAATTTCATATGGTCCAATAAACCTTGGACTCAGCTTTCCTTTCTTACCAAATCTCATCACACTTTTCCATGGTGATACTTTGAGAAAAACATGATCACCTACCTTGAAAGATAGATCCTTCCTCCAGTTATCCGCATAACTCTTCTGCCTGCACTGAGCTGTTCTCATGTGTTTCTGAATCAGCTGAACTTTTTCTGCCATCTCTTTTACCAATTCTGGTCCCATCAACTTCCTTTCTCCCACTTCATCCTAGAAATCTGGAGTTCGACACCGCTTACCATATAATGCCTGAAATGGTGGAATCTGTATACTGGAATGAAAACTGTTATTATATGAAAATTCAACCAAAGAAAGATGTTGGTCCCAACTTCCCTGATAATCTATAGAACAAGCTCGTAGCATATCCTCCAATTTCTGAATTGTTCGTTCTGACTGCCCATCTGATTGGGGATGAAAAGATGTACTGAAATTTAATTCAGTACCCAACGACTTCTGAAGGCCTTTCCAAAAGTTAGAAGTAAACCTGGGATCACGATCCGATACAATGGATAGAGGAACTCCATGTAACCTGACTATCTCTTTAAGATACAAACGGGAAAGTTGATCTAGTGAAAAATTATCTCGTATAGCAAGGAAATGAGCAGATTTGGTCAAGCGATCAACAATAACCCAGATTGCATTATTACCTCGAGATGTCTTCGGTAATCCAACAACAATGTCCATGGATATATTCTCCCATTTCCACTCTGGCACTAGTTAAGGATGAAGCATCCCTTTCGGTAACTGCCGCTCTGCTTTAACCTGTTGACATGTCAAACACTTCACAGTAAAATCAGCAATGTCTCTTTTCATTCCGTCCCACCAGTAATACTCCCGCGGATCTCTATACATCTTAGTACTTCCAGGATGAACTGAAAACGGAGAACTATGAGCTTCACATAACAACTCTCTCTTCAACTGTGAATCACAAGGCACACACAATCTCTTCCCAAATCTCAAAACACAATCATTATCAATGTTGAATTCAGGAAACTTACCTTTCTGAACCAGCTCTACCTTTTTCTGCAACTCTCTGTCTTACTTCTGTGCTTGCTTGATTCTATCTGATAGAGATGATCTCACTGATACCTGAAACAAAACAGAAGGACTTCCTGCACCAACAACTTCTATGCCAAAGTTCATCAAATCCTTAACCAAAGGATCACGTTCCAAATGAAACATTGTTAATGATGCATTACTTTTTCGACTCAAAGCATCAACCACTTTATTTGCATTTCCCAGATGGTAATGAATTGTACAGTCATAATCCTTGATTAATTCTAGCCATCTCCTCTGTCTCATGTTTAACTCTCTCTGAGTGAATATATACTTTAAACTTTTGTGATCGGTATATATTTCACACTTTACTCTATACAAATGATGCCTCCAAATTTTTAAAGCAAAAACAACAGCAGATAATTCCAAATCATGTGTAGGGTAATTTACCTCATGAGTTTTCAACTATCGTTAAGCATAAGCAATTACCTGATAATTCTGCATTAGGACGCAACCAAGTCCTTTCAATGAAGCATCACTGTATATAACAAACTCACCATTCCTGGAAGGTATTGCCAAAACTGGAGCATTCACCAATCTTCTTTTCAATTCCTGAAAACAATCATCACATTCTTTTGTCCAGATAAATTTAACACCCTTCTGAGTTAGCTTAGTCATTGGACTAGATAACCATGAAAACTTTCTAACAAACCTTCGGTAATAGCCTTCCAAACCAAGGAAACTACGAATCTCTATTTGATGGACCGACATCTGCGGAAGTAGTTGCAATGGATTTCATCACCCCTTTCTGCTTGTAGTCTAACTGCTTCCCATCACTCAAGCTCTTTGTCGGACACTCATTTTCATAGTGACCCATCTCATTGCACTTATAACATTTCACTAACTGTAAATCAAATTTGTTCTTACCTTCACCTTGATCCTTTTCAGTGCAATCACGAGCCTTATGTCCCATCTTACCACATCGGTAGCACTTTCCAGAATTCAGAAGACATTCCCCAGCATGCCTTTTGCCACATTTATCACAAACTGGAAACCTAGTTCTCTTACCATCAGACTTTTTTGAAGAATTCTTACCTTTCTCCTGCCACCTCGGTCTCTTCTTCTGCTGGTTGTTATAGAACACTTGGTCATCGGAAAACTCTATTTCCACCTTCTCAGCACATCGAACAAGCTTTTAATAACTTTTAAATTCACGAGAAGCTAATTCCCTTCGATATTTTGTCTTTAATCCTGAGTAAAAACGATTTATTTTACTATCAAGGTCTCAGATAAAATTTGGACCATACCTTGCCAATCGAGTGAACCTTTCTTCGTAGGCAGCCACTGAGTCTTCCTCTTGCCTCAATTCCAAGAATTGCTTTTCCAACCTAAGTCAAACAGCCTTAGGAAAATACTTCTCAAGAATCATACCTTTTAATTCATCCCAGTAGAGAGCATCAATCTCATCGGCGTCCCTGATATTTTTAACCATAGACCACCACTGATCTGCTTCACCCTCCAAACAGTAAATAGAAAGACTATCCTTTTGATTGTATGAACACCCCATGACATCAAAAATCTTTTCCAGTACTTTAATCCACCCTTCAGCTAGCACAAGGTCAGATGATCCTCTGAATGATGGTGGATGTTGCCTCATGAAATGTTCCACCACTGACATGTTCCTCTGTGGTTGATCTGGATGATCTCGTGCATGGATACCACCCCCATTTATCACTTGAGTCAACTGCTCCATTACTGCAACAAACTGTTCAGTTCCAATTCCGTCCATCTCAGGATGCTGATTCGGAAGGTTATTTCCTTCTGTATGCCTTCCTAGCACTGCTTCCCTGTTTCCTCTGAGGAAAACCATTCTGAACAAACATGTCTTAGATGAAGCAACATGGTAATCTTCAAATGCTATATCATTTAAAAAAAATTATTTTTGGATAATCATTTAATAGAATTATGACTCCTAAAGTTATCTAAACCGACCTCTGATACCAACTATAAGGCCCTAGCCTTAAACCTTACTTAATCTTGAGTTATTACAAGATTACACATTGAGGATCTTTTCGGGATTAGAGTTTTATAGAATTAGATCATAAAACTTGCATTACATATCACACATATAAACAAAGTGGTTACATAAAGATAGTATTCTTCATTCCCATCAATGGTAACACATTTGAAATAAAACATGGATTATTTCTTGACACTTCCTTGACACTATCATCATTTCTTGTACCTTTCCCTTGACCTGTGAAAAACATTTCAAAAAAACTTGGGATGAGCATAAAAAGCTCAGTATGGGTTATAAAAACATGGAAAGGAAACATGAGTTCATATATACATAAGAATGAAATCATAATTTACCCATAAAACAAAGGCACTTTAACATACCTCATAAAATCATGAATAAATCATAGAAATCATAAGACATAAAGGTAACTTGAGGCATCCATAACATTCTTACGTAGGGAGTAACCCTCTTGGATACATTTGGAATACCCATCAAAGTATATTCCCTAAGTCTCTTCGGATAAACCTTAACGTTTCACTCCTTCACGTTACCCAATGCATTGGAGAGCTATAACGGGCTCACCCGCCCTTAGTTTATCACGGAACCATCCATCTTCATAATAATGCCCAAGAACCATAACAAAATCATATCACAAAAAACATGCATAAAGGAAACATAAAATTTCCACATTTCAATCACGAGATATCAATACAACACATTTATAAAAACATTATGAAAAACATTTTCAATACTAAAATAAAAGTAAAGTAAAACATGGTATTTATTTTTCTTTTAAAAAGAAGGTATGGCTTGTAGAGGAAGCCGAAACTCAAATAACGGTCACGGCGGCGAAGAAGTCATTGTCGCCGCATACGTATGACAAAAACATTCCCTTTTGTCATTTAGTAAACACTTCGTATAAAAAAGATTCCTTTTTAATAAACCTAAAATTCAAAGGGGTTTATACACCGTATAAAAGAATGTTGTGTATAAAATAAAATATGCCTCAACGAAAGGAGATTGTGACGAAGTCCCATACCTCGTATCCGACTTGACCCGACCGTTCTTTAATCTCCTGAATAATAAACATGAGTTAATCTCTACTTGCTTATGAATCCTTTTCAAGTTCATTATTCCTTTTATACCATGTTATTAACATCATGTAATCATTTAAGTTAATAATGTTCATTTTGTCGGTATTTGGTTCTTAAGTCAAAAATAGACTTCTTACACTTACATGTTGTTAATTTGGTCAAAGGTTCATTATATACAGAATGATATTAATGATTTGGATAACATATATATCATATATATATCATCATATACAAGTATTTATAATATTACATCACATTTAGAGGTAAGAAATGAAATGCACCGTTCATGGAGACGGTAAGCCGTACGTACGCATGAACGCTACTTCCATTTCTATTTCGTATTTTCTTGAAATGGAATAATAATGATATATAAGTATATTATATTTACAGTATAATAACATATATAATATCATTAACTTTATCCTTTACACATCCCACATATGGTATTAACGAATCAAATCACTTTCAGGGGGCGGTAGTCCGCACTTCCTAAAATGAAGATATCGTGTTTACCCATAATGGGATCCATAAAGGTATGCCCAAAATGAAAAAAAAACAGAATCTTAAGGAAAACATAAACATATTATATATCATATATAAAAATAGTGACATCATAATGGCCACCTTTGAAGGTGTTAAATGAGTATTGAATAATCATCGTTTCGGGAGGCAGAATTTCACCATCCATGGAAACCGTATGTTCTTTAACCATTTGATGTAGTTTTGTGAGAGTGTAGCTCAAATAAATCTTATAACAACATACTAGTATATTGAAGATACTGTTGTTGTTACAAATGAAGTAAATAAAAAGATTTTAGGGGTTTGGAGAAACAAATTAATACAAATGAACATGAGAGAATGAATTACCTTTAAAAGTGTAACTCCTTTTGATTTGAGCCTAAAGGCTTCCTTTGAAAGGATTATTCCAAAAGGTAATCCTCTAAGATGAGGAGATGGATGTGGAGAGGTTAAATGGTCAGGGGTTGGCCGAGCCAAAGGCTTGAGGAGTGTGTGAAATGAGGTAGAGGTGGGGGCCTTTTATAAGAGGAGAGGAGGGGCACTTTTGGAAAGTAAAGAAATATTACTTTATTTGAAAATGTGTTTCGGTTTTAAAAGGTCCCACATTGATATAAGTCGTGGATAAGGTGATAAGGGTTCTAAATACACTCATCCAATTGGTTTTGGACATGTGTAGTTCATAGATTTTACATTATCTTTTAATTTTATTTAAATCGTTAAATAACGAGGTCAACGCTGCATCATCATGATGTCATAAATAATTTAATTTATTTAAAGTCTAAAAATTATAAAAAAAATACTATGATTTAGGAAATCCTTTTAGCTTTCCAATGACTATTTATAATCAAAAATCTGATCTTTATAACCCCATGTAAAAATTCTTTTTTTAAGACATATTATGTTTGTATCATTTTTACCTTAACATTTAATAAAACGTTATTTATGTCATTTCCCAACCAAAGTGTCTCCATGGGGTCCCCAAGTTAACCCATGGCTTGTCTTGGTCGGCCATGACACAACAAATAAGGTTGTGACATGTGTCTATGTCATTTCATATTATTAAAGCATTATTTACACCTTAAACTACCCTAATTACCACTAATCGCGATTAAGAACTTAATAAGTTACTATTCACCAAAAAAATTATTTTAATCTCATTGAACCACATTTTACTTCTTAATGACAACCATGTATGTCAGATTTTTGAAATTCAAAACACAATGATGGAAATATTTCATTTAAACGGAAAATCAGTTTTTTATAAGTACCACTTTGTGGTTTCACTATTCATCAAAAATTGATGTTTTTCAGAAAATTACCAAAAATTCACCCTAAGATATATTTGATATTACGAATTCAAAAATGAAGTCTATTTTACAAAATTCAAAACATATAAGTCACATTAATTAATTTAATAATTAATTCCCGCTGTCAGAGCAAATAGCGTGTTTTTATGAAACAATAAGTATCAAAAGATTAACAATAGTTTGAGTCCAATTTCAAAGTGAAATTGATTCCAATGACCACCATTTGATTAAATGGTAAAAATATATTCATATTACAAATTAAGACCAATTCAAAAGATAATCTAATCATATAAATAAATTAGATTAAAAAGCAATTTTGATGTAAAATGCAGTATTTTTCACTATTCATTAAAAAAATGAACATTGTCAGAAAAATATCAAAAATTCACACAAAGTAAATTTTTATGTCCCATTCATAAAGAATAAGTTTATTTTGACAAACATAGTTTATAAAATTGTCAAAATATAGATTTAAAAAGGGTTTCCCATTATAAGGCAGTAAAACAATCTTTTAAGAATATTAGTGTATTCCATGCTTAAGATTGGATTTATTTTCATTTTAAGCCTCTAAAACACTATCTTAATCATTAATAGACATAGATAAGAATATCTATTATTCATTACTTACTTGGGATGTTACAATTTGGGAATTCAAAGACTATTTACTAACAATCATGAAGGCTTTAAATAGAGGATTACAATGAACAACCTACTATAAACTAAACATTTCATATATAAAATTAGTAGGAGGCATGATTTAGGAACCTTATAAATAATTTTCAATGATTATATGGTATCCCAATATGATAAATGTTTATACCACTATGCTTTATGATTTTATTCAATGAAGTGAACTAGTAATAACAAGGTAAACATTTAATGTTTCGGATGTGGAATGCATGGGAATTATGTGAATTTATTTCCCAAGTTGAAATCACATAAATATAATAAATAATTTGGTACAAGTATTGGTTTTATTTCTGAATATAAAGATACCACAAATGACATGTGAAAATTATGTGATGTTTTTCATATATTTCTTACATTAATAATAGTTAGAATTATGAGATTAGGTTTGAGGAACCTTAATACATTATTAATATTTTATATTCTGTGAAAGAGGTATTAAGTAATAAGTTGACAAATTTTGAGTAATGGTTTAAGAATAATTTTAGATGAATGATGTATTTATGTCTTGGAATTCAGAGATTATGTTATATGAATCATGAAATATATTTGTATTAACAGTATAAGTTTACATTAAGGATTGAAAATGACATGTCTAAGGGGTATAAACACATATAAAATTTATTTTATAGAGTGAAGATATTCTAGTTTGCTAAAGAACCTTTTAATTAATGACTGATGTTGAGATAATGATGTTTCAATAAAGATATGATGGATATGAATAACTAAATTTGATGGTACAGATTATGTTGGAACTGAATATTGAAAAAAACTTATGTCTCATCATGGATGAAGTTTAAAACTTCTTGGATTTAAATGAAATATCTAGTAATCGCTGGAATAAGTAATCATTCATGTTTTCCAAAAGGATTTATGTTAATTTAGGTTAGTACCATGTTTCAGGAGAATATATGATGTGGCTAGTCATATGTTTGGAATGTGACTACCAAAAGGTACATTGTGATATATGTGGAATCAATGTTAAGAAATTTTTTTGACATCTTACTATTGTTTTGGATTTTAATATTTCAGAACGGTTATAAGTTTTACCATTTACAAGAATATTTAGTTAAACATTGGATGAATTTTATTAAAAAAATATTATCTTACCATAATAGTATTCATTCATATTAGATAACCTTTTATAAAAACATGGTGTTGATGATAACTGATGGAAGATGGGATGACATATCATGGATCTCTTAATCTTTTAGTGATTTAGGAATGAAAAATACACCATCCTTTTTTGAGAAATAATTGAAGTGGATTGTGGGACAACAATGGGAGTATTTTACTAAATCATGAAGGTATATCTTATAATGAAAATTATATAACTATAATAAAAAGTATAGTGAAACCAAAACTGTTGTCCTAGTGCCTTCATTTCTGTTGAATTACGTTATCCCATAGTTTATCATAGATTTATGGCTATCTGATTATTAACATTCTCTTGACTTTGTTATCTGTCACTATCCATCATAGCATGATCATTATATTTATATTCTATGTCTATTTTTTAACATTCCAGATATATTCCCCCACGTGTAAACCTAGTTATATATATCTTTGGGTATCCCCTAAGGTTCGAACTTTCCCTTTTTAAGGGAAGTTATAATATTCATTTTTTTGATGTGGGTTTCTATGAAATAAAAATTCATGTATTAAACCCTTGATAACCCAGACAAATTTTGAGGGTGAGATTAATTTTAAGGGGAGTAAAATGTAAAACCGTGATATTTTGTGAATTATTTTTTTCAAATTAATTTATTATTTTTGATATTTTTCATTTCATGCAACATTAAAAATAGTTTATTTTATATTTAAGCACTATGTTTGGATTGTGATATAAGTAACACTAAGTTAATCATGCACTATATGAAACATATATTTTAGATTTATATACACAGAATAGTGAGGTTTTCTTTCATTATACGCAAAACTACTCTCCTTGGTGGGTTTTATAACACGCCTGACTGATTTTTACCGAATAGTAGTATATCATAAAAATTTTATTATTTAAACTAATAATATATAACCTAGACATTAAATTAGAAGTTATGAATATTATTAACTAATTTCATAAAATATATTAATTTCACAAATATAATATGAATTCATAGGTTATCAACTAAATGTAAATGAATATGAAGACAAATTTAATATAAAAGGCTACTAATACTATTTTAAAAGTCGTAAAGATATTTTGACCTAATAAATTAAATTATTTATAATAATTAAGTGATATTAATTTAATATATATTTTATATATTCAATAAAATAATTTTTATATTCATATAGAAAATTTGATAGACATATGATAAGAAAAAACCAATTTTCTTCAAAAAAACTTATTTTTTATATAGGTATTGTTACCACCTATTAATGGATAACCCATTTTAAATCCTATTTATAGAACTTTTATTGATTTAATATAAATAAATAAACTCCATATCTCTAAAGTAAAGATAAAAATTAATTTAGTATAATTGTTTTGTAATTTTTTGGGTATGGTTTCATTTTTAATGAATAATTAAAACTGCTGGACTTTAATTCAAAACTCACTTTTTAATTCATTTTCTAAGTAGATAAATTATTTTTGAAATTGGTTTAAAAATATTCATTAGATAATTATTTTATCCTTTAATATTATTTAGTCCCTTTGATCCAATTTCACTTTGAAATTGGATATAAAAACAAAGAAAACATTGGATCATTTTTTACAATAAAAGTTGCAGTGTCGTACCGTCAATGGGATTTATTTTAAATTAACTTCTAGAACATATATGATTATAATTTATAAAAATTTGTTCCATATTAGAAATAATAAAAATTTTAAATGGTTAATATATAAAAATTATTTTTATCAAAAAATAGTGAATGTAATTAAAATTAATTACATCAATTAAGGTAAATTTAAGATTAACTAAGGACTGAAAATCACATTTAAGACTCAAAAAGGAATATAAAATTGTAAAAGATCCAATTTATGAACATAGTTAATCCCTAAAATTAATTTTCTATAATTTTTTCCATTATTGGATCCACTTACATCATTAAAAACGTGGGTGAAATTCACACTTCAAATATTTACTAGTGTGCCACTCCTCATTCACAATAAAAGGCCACCACCTCCCCCTCTTGTTCATACCCCTCAAATCACATAGGTTTATAAAAGATCTTCCAAAAAAATTCCCCAAATCCCTAACTTACTCATTTAATCCTTTCCTTTTGGAGTAATGTCTTTCAAGGAACTCTTTTGTCACAAACCAATAAAAGTTACCCGATTAAGAGGTAACAGATTCTCTCCATCTCATTTATTTTGTTTTCCATATCCACCCCTCCACTCTATTTATTCCATACATTTATAAAAAAACATTATCCTAAATATACTATATTATTTTTATTCTATGGGTTTAACCTAAACATACACATACCTCCATCAAATTTGTAACAAATATATTATTCACGTGTTCGGAAAACTACCACCTCACTAAAATATGATTGTTTATTTTCAATTTACCACCTCTCATGGTGGGAATTAAAATTTCAAATAAATCTATATATGTTATATATTATATTAATTATTTATTCATATTTATTTATTCATTTTACAACAAATATTTTTCCTTTTTGTGTAAATAAGGTAATTTCATTTGAGGAAATGTGGACTACCTCCCCCTCAAAGAAATGTGATTCATTCATAAACTACATGTAATGTATTAGTAATAGGTTTATTAAAATTATATGATATATATAACATTATAATTTGACATTAATTATATTATATTAATATATACATATTTTAAATTTTCATTATTTCATTCAACAAAATAATAAAAACTGAAACAATGTTTATGAGTACATACAGCTTACCGTCTCCATGAATGGTGTTTTCCCTTTCAAAAATTTATATAATATAGATTATTATGATACAAAAAAATAATATAGATTATATTTATGTCATGTTTTATGTTCTTCAATCAAGATATATGTATAAGGAATGAAGTTATAACAAATTAAAACACATGCAATGAACAAAGAAAATATTATCCGAAGTGAAATCATAACATAGGTTTGTTAACAAGAGGGTAATATAAGGCAATAATAGTACCATATATGGTTTAAAATATAATAATATAGTTATAAAAAATATTTATAATAAAAAATATTTATTGTACATATTTTTTGAATGAATAAGACGGGAGTGAAGACAAAAGGTAAGGGGATTTCATCTCACGTTTTATTTCCATCAGATACATGTTTTATTTACAACAAATTTCCTTTGTGTGTTGTGTATACATATAATGTATATAATAAAAAATTATTATAATTATGTTTATGTATTTTAATATATCAATTTTATGACCTTTATTTCACGGGTATTATGATTCAAAATTTACCAAATCGATAAAATAGTTTTGTATCAATATGCCTTCTTAGAGACTCATCATTTGTTATGCACCTAAATAAGTTTTGAGGTTATATAATTCAACATTACATGATATATCATGAATATAAATATTTTCATGATATTATAAAATTCATGTAATATCCTTTTCTTATGTAGAGAGCATGATCACAAGTAACCAGGGGTAAGAGTTTATGGAACCGATCTCATTTCTTTTTATGATTGTTTATGTTTATGCTTCCATTGATGAAATATTATAACCCATATCTCAATAAATTTATTTAATTTATTATGAAATAGGTATTCAAAATAAAGTCAACTATTGATACCATTTTTTAACTCTTTGGTAGATAAGATAAATAATAAATTGTTTTTAAGGAAGCCTGACTTTAACATCTCTTTGGTCGGAAATCTTCGTTCCTTTAAAAAAATGTTTTCTAAAAAGGTTTTCCAAGATTATTTTACAATTAAACTATAATATTTGAAATAAATATTTACTCTTTTGTGTATTACCAATTTTTTCAAAGGAAAATTCCTGACACTTTCCGAACAATGCTTTTTTCATTCCTTTTTATCATGAAAAAGTAATGTGTGTTTTACCTCATACGGAAAGTATGGATTTACCCACAATCATTTAATTAGAGTTTAATTTTATTTTTTAAATGGATACTTTTTATGAAAATGTTATTACAAGTAAGGTTCAAGGAAAATTGTTTTCAAAATTCATTCAAGAATCTTATATTTGTTTTCAATGGAAAAAGTTTTCAAAATAATTGAAATTATTCTTCATAATTTATAAAGTTATTTTCTATGAAAATTATTTTGAAATGGTTTTAGTTGTTAAAAAGTCATTTTCAATGAATCAAGGATTTCTTCCTCAAAAAAAGGTTTTGTGGAAGATATTTGAAAATTATTTTCCATCTAAGATGAAATCCATTGATGTCACTCTTTCCTTTTTAGGAAATGATCCAAAATATCCATTCATATTCAATATTGAATGGTTTATGTTTTTTTGGAATGGTTCTTAAGAAACCTGTTTCACTACCTTTGGTTTTTTGATTTTGAAACCCATTTCTTTTAGTGGATTATTCATTCCAAAATTGATTATGAAACCAATATCTTTTCATAAGTTTTGATGTAGTGAAATGATAATGATACCCATTTCATTTATTATGTTATGATTTTATGTTTATAAAAACTATCTATTTTTATGGGTCATGATATAATGAATGGTTTATTATCTCGTGGTATATTTATGAATGATTTTATTATGAGATATGTGGGACCAATATATCCCTCCAATGCATTGGGTAAAGATAAGTTGTATATGAGATCTAAGGGTACATGGGTTGTATCCCAAGTCCAAAAAGAAGAAGGTACATGGGTTATATCGCATTATTTTAGTATGAGGGTACATGGGTTTTTTCCCAAGACTAAAACAAGAAGGGACATGAGTTGTATCCCAATACTAAAAATAATAGGGTACACAGGTTCTAGTTGAAGACAAAAAACAAGAAGGTATATGGGTTTTAGACTAAGACTATAAATAAGATCCTAAACAGGTTGTATCCCAAGCCTGAAAACAATAAGGTATATGGGTTGTATCCCACTACTAAATTTAAGAGGGCACACGAGTTGTTATCCTAATCTTGAAGAAGGAACATGGGTCTCAGACCATGCCTAACATTATATAAAGGTCTAGGTATGTATCCTTGACATAAGACATTCAATTATAATCTACATGCCACAAATTCCATGTATTATTCCTATATTATGCTTTAATGACTTATTATCATAATTTTCTTATGACCTATTTCTTATTAAATTCCAAAATTTATTAGGATCTCCAATATGCAGGGTATGATCTTAAAATGATATGCTCAAGTTCTATACCGTTTTTTCGTGTTATACTTATATATTTCCATTATTTACCCGTATTGAGAGTTTAAGGTCACCCCTTTATTATGTTAGTTTTACCCATGTGATTAAGAAAGGTTTTAGGTAGAAGTACTAAAGGTGTAGATCTTTATGAGATATTTCGAGGACCTTTCAAAAGTATGGATGACTTTGTTTCTATGTTTCCAACAAAACTAAACTATTAAATTATCTAAAATGTTGTAATATCCATGTATGCTAATCCCGGATCATTATAATATGACCCTGATCCTGGGACATTGGAATAAGTTTCCAGACATTTTTTATAGGAATTTGACCTTTTTCTAAGGCATATACAACACTCACATGGTGAGACCTGTTTGAAAAAAGAATATGAGCCTAGTCTGATGCCTCATCCTTTATTTGAATATATTGATAATATTCCTGGATGGGATAAAGAAACTTCCCTTACTTTGGCGCAAACACATGTTAATGATGATTGTAGTTTTGAGTTGTCCTGACTATAGGGATTGGAATAGGAATCTATCCCTTTATCTGTAATTATGCTGAAATATGTTGTTGGAGATCTTTTCATATTGCCAAAATGAATTGGAATTTTAGAAAAGTATGTGTATGGATATACAGCTACATATTTTCCATCACCATTTTAAATTGGAAAATGTATTTGATTGAAGTATGAATATGGAAACACTTTTGTTCTCCTCGAGCCAATGGAATATTCTGATAGACTTTGTGCACAGAAGGTAGGTATTTGCAGCTCTCCCGTGCGTACTGCGACAATATGCCAACATAAAAATTCCGAGTGAGTAGGAATATGATCTTGCTTTCTAGTTTTAGAAATAATATATCAACATGAATCATTGATAGTATTGGGGATATGATCCCTCTCTTGGATATCCAACACCTTCATCCTGTGATGAGACATCCTTGTTTCCCATGAAAGAGTATCTGAGGTGGCAAACTGTCAGGTGGTACTCTTAATAGGTGACTGGTGGGTACCGATGTGATGATGATAGTTATTGTGGCTGATATGATCCATAATTGGTATCCCCTAAACCAGATAAGAGATTTATTTTTCATCTTGATACACCTTAATTAGATATTGATGGTGGGAGTTGTCAAACACTGGGGATAATCTCTCGAAGATGTTGGTTGTAGCGATGAGTGCCAATGGATTAGATGCAGCTCTCATGGGTGATGAAAAGCCATCATATTTCATTCTTGGGGAACCAGATTGGTAAAACATAGTGTTTGGATAGTACAACTTCGGGGGTACTCTTAGACCATAGTGTCACCACCTATCATCGAAGATATTGAGCATGTGATATTGTTTTGTGACTAATGAGGGTTTCAACCATAGGTTATTTACTAGAACTATTATCAAAGGAAGACTAAATTGTCTCAAATCGAGATTATATTGATGAGAGTAGTATCTACATTAAAATAGTCAATAAGGAACATGGTCACATACTAGTGAAATATAGTAGTATTGATGTTCTCAATCAGATATTCAAGGATAACACAATTTTTGTTTTATTTCTGATCTAACCATTCACCTCATTTGGACTTGTCCAAACAAGGATGGACATAATTCATGAGAAAGCCAGTTAAAAAGGATCATCTGTAAGATCATTTCGGTCTTACATCATTGTTTATTTTTGGAATTCAAAAGAAAGTGGGATGACAAATGATTAACTGGTCATTCTATTATTTGAGAGATTTATCTTCGGTTCACTATTTTTTGTTTTTGTATAATGTGGAAACAAAATAAACCAATGGATAAAAACCAATAATTATTAATTATAAATTTTCACATTGGGTTCACCATTTCTTCTTGTGTATAGTATGCAAAACAATTCCCCGACAGATAGTAACCCCATCATTTTTTATTGAAGAGATTCACATTAGGTTCACCATTTTTGTTTTAAATAATGTTTAAAAAAAGGAAAAACTTATAGTAATCCAACAATATATTATTGCTGTGATTCATGTTGGGTTTACCATTTCTATTTATTATGGTTTTCAAAATAATTTGGTCAACAGATAGTAATCCAATAATGTTTTATTGGATAAATTCATGTCAGATTCACCATTTATAATTTGTATAGTGTGAAAATTAAATTTCTTGAAGGATAGTAACCCATCCATTTTTTTTATTGGAAGGATTCATGTTGGGTTAACCATTTCCTTTTCTATGGGGAATATATGTATATGAAAACCCTCATTAAGGTGGGTTCGGTTGGGCCTGATGGTTGATTGTGGGGGTTTTGATTTCTTACACAATTCTTAAAATCAGTTCACTGTGGTTATTCACAGAAACTCCCAATGGTTCCCTAATATACAACTGGGTATATACACACTTTCCAATGGTATGTGGCCAATTGGGGTTTTGGACCCAAAGACTCTTAGGGACCCACTTTGGTCGAGATGATTGGAGTTTTCACTCATTGCACCCTTTTGAAAGAATTTTTTTTTGTACATTAGGAAATTATTATAGATTTAATATATATTCATGATTATCTTACTAGTCTAGATACACCATTTGTTACCATAAAAATTTATTATAGGTTATTTATTCTTATATAAAAAATATGTGTAATCTCATTAATGAAAAAAGGAAATAAGATCCCATTGATGAACATAGGAAATGATATACCATTAGTGAGTCTATATGTGTGTATATGAGTTTATTTATCCATTTCTATGTAATCTAATATTGAATATGTGATGAAGCTGTATAACCAGGTACTTTGTAATTTGCTGCTGCACAGGGAGGTAGTTAATATTCTCAGGAGGGTATTGAGCCATTATGAGGAGTCCTACATATCCAAGATATTTCAGGAATCAAAACACATGTAGTTAATTAAACCCATGTATTTTAATGTCATATTGAGAGGAAATAAGTAAGGACACTGACACACCATATGTTTGAGCTTGAGTCTTATAAAGGATTCCTATGTATCCAGGTTATGAAAGGAATCAGAGTTATCATAATTTCATCACTTCCTTTGAACTGGCCCCAAAGAAGATACCCATATGTGTGGGGATGTTTATATCATCCCCCTCATTGGGAATTATATAGTTTCATTGACCTAGCTTGTTGGGATTCTTGATTCTAACGATGTTTTCATTGCGGCTCCATAAGCCCACATGAGCTATGTTCAGTGTGTGAAACAAGGGATAGAAAGTGATAAACCTTATTGCATATGGATGTGGGTCTTATATACTTGGTCTTCCATTGGGACATATAATATGATTCTCGGGCCTTAAAACACATCATTCGTATCCTAGTTATTATGGGAATTAGAGTCATCATAGTTCAGTTTAATTCTTTATCTTCTGAGGAATGATGTAGAATTATCGGACGGTGGGAATGATTTGGTCCTAATTTTTGAATTGTTGGGGACATGGGAGTTACATAGAAATGGATGTTTATTTGATATTATACCATAGGGATGCATCTTATGTATCTTGGTAATCTCATTAATTATATTTTTCAAAGTTAAATTTATTGGGGATTACATACTTACATTGCCTTTACGTTTGTAGAGGCTTATAACTCAAATGGTATGATTACCGTAGATCCTTAATCCCATGTGATATATGCTCGGTGTGAGAAAAAAGAGATGGAAAATGATCAGTCTCATTTCTTATAGACATAGGAATTTTGTTCCGAGGTAGAACTCTGGATGGCTGATATTGAGCTCGGGCCTCAAAGAGGCATCCTACTAATCCAGATTATGGAAGTAATCAGAGTCGTCATAGTTTCCTTGAACAAGGATTACACAATGACATTCCCCTTTGGTTAGGTAATATCATATTATGATATTTGTTAGGGATTGCATATTAAATTTTCCCTTATATGCTGGTCATATCATATTATGTCATAGGTCGGGGCATGCACACTAACATGGCTTGGATATGTTAGGCATATCATATTAAGCTGTGGGTCGTGGCTTACACACTTATGTTGCCGTATAATGTGGTGTATAACATATTATGTTGATGGAAGAGGCTTACACATTGATGTTTCACTTTTATATAGGGCTTATAATATTATTCCCCTGGTCGGGGCTTACATACAGATGTTTCCCTTATATGTGGGACATATGATACTATGCCGATGGTCGGTGTTTACACACTGACATTTCCCTTATGACTTGGCCTGCATTCCAACCTAACATGCATTGATTTTCCACTGGAAATTCCTTGATTGCATTCGTGACAGAAAAAAGATGTCCTCTTGATGAATGAATGATCTAGTTGACCTGTTTGGGGGACGTTTCATAATCTGGATGGCATGTCTGAGGGTTATCACATGATCACAGTTGAAATTCTAAAGGGTATTGCAAGACCTGGAAATTCAACCCTGGAAACCATCATACAACTCTAGAAGTATTATCAATAGGGTGGACCATGATCCTGTTGACTATCCTTGGTGTCATCGGAAGAGCTTATTGACACATTTAGAGGGAGTCACATGAGTCACTATGAAATATCTCGGAGGGTGGAACATGTCCTAGATGACCTGTCTGGAGGGAATCGTGAGACCTGGTCAGATATCCCATAAGGCACTGTGAGAGCCATATGACATGCCCCGGTGCTACCATGATACTATACTGACATGATCATCAATTTTTGTATGATTCTAGAAAAACATATGAATTACATCGAATGATACGGACGATGATCACAGAGGGATTTGTGAGACTAAGCTGGAATGCCCAGTGGTGGAGGAAACATGATTCTTGGTTCAAAATGTCTTGGAGGACTATGCATGATTCGTACAATATGTCAAATAATTATTGTGAGATCTAATAAACATGATATGGTACTTTCATGTATTCTGGATGGTTTATTCAAAGCACAGAAGGATCTATGTAAATGTCCTTTGCCTATGTCTCCCACATTTAACATTTTTCTAGCCTTTATATTGAGATTGACTTAGATTTCTTCAGTGTGAGTTTATTTTATGTCATGTCTGATCTAGAAGACATGAGGGATGTTCCTCAAGTGTCCTTACTGAAGTCCTTTTCATGATCTATAAGTGATCACATGTTGTTTTTAATGTATGGTTCATGATCCCTCAACCTATTTGATGATATATTACCCTATGGCAGACATTTCTATCACCAAATCAACTACGCCCAATAATCCACTCTTATGTTAGTGAATATTAATGGGAAAAAATAACTTTTTCTCGAGAGTCTAGAGGTTTAATGTTCATGGAATCCATACATTTTTCATTCTAGAGTGGGGGATTTTTTGGCCTCTCTATCCCAGTTTTTTGCCGCATTGCATGACGTATCTTATGCGAATGCAGGCTTGAGTCAGCTATGGGATTTGAAATCCCATGTCCTAATGAGTTTCTACTATAGATATCTCCAAGGGAATCACCTACTTTTTAGTGAACATTATCCCCTCCCTTAAATGTATATTTTATTGGATTATATCCAATTAATGGGGACCTATTTAATAATGTGGGTATGTCGAAGGACTCCTTTATTGTCATATTATCATTTACGAGGGCCTTTGTGAGATTAGGGATCCTGTTGAAAGGCATTCACATGATCTTTGGATACTTGTATGGGAATTCTATGAGACAAGGATGGTCTATTAAGGGGCCTTCACATGCTTAGGATAACATGTATGGGAGACTCCTAAGACCATACTCCAGATATCCTTAGCACATTCCGAGGTTTTTATTATTGCATGAGGCCTCATCCTCATTCATATTATGTATATTTAATTTTTTTACAAAGTTCTAGGCTCAAACAAAATTACATGAGTAATGTGAATGAAAATTACTCTACCTCTTAATGATACATCGTGTGTCCAATAAAGGTCCAGTGGATATGCATGAACATTTCATGGAGAAACCCGTTAGTTTGTCCTTGGCCAGCCAAAGGGGTAGTGCGAGGTTTCCTGGACATGACCGAGGCACTTCACATGATGAGGAAGACATACCAATGATATTTATCTAGACAAGGTGATCATGTATCCATGGTCGATTTGTGTCTTGCGGACCTCCATGGTCATGTCAGATGTATTTTTATGACTGCTAGTGGATCCCATCCCCCACCTTTTAATTCATTTTCTTAAAATTACAAAGGGAATGGGTGTTTCCTGAGTTTTCTCGAATGTTGTTAAGGAAAATAATTCCCCACATTAGTTACCCATACCATGAATTTTAGAACCACAAGAGGCTCTTTCATTTTAGATATTTACTACCAATATCTAAAAAAATTCTTAATGGGTTGTCTGAAGATCACCAATTGACAAACCATGTGGCCTATGTGATCTTACCTAGCAACTACTGCATGAACATTAGTTGTCTGGAGTGCCTTCTCAAGAGTAGGAGAAGTATTCAAAAGGTTCCCTATGGGATCTTCTGATGTATATGTGCTTCACATTATTCCTTTAAGTGTACTTATAATGGTCACATGATCTCGTATATCTTGGTGGGTTAAACAACCAGCAAGTCTCAACCACCTTCTCCTTAATTTCCTTTTACAGGGAGGATAATACCCCATATTTAGTTATTTATTCCTTAATGAATTTTCTATTTCTCATTTGGAGGACATCAATAGTTAATAAGATGTTTAAGATAACTATGAATGAGGTTAATGGGTTCTTGACTAAAGAGAAGTGTGAGGTAAGGTGTTTCTTGACTAAATTTTCATTCATTGGGTTATATGTGAACTTCTTTGAATATATTATGCCATGATTATGTGTTTATGTTTCATTATAATTCAAAATGGGATTGTTTATGTATGATTTTACATTTATTGAAATTATTTAATCATTTCCTAATAAAATGATTCTATTTTATTCTTGTCTTATTTTTCATGATGTTTTCAAGTAATACTCGTATTTTCATCACTTTTTTTACTTAAAATGATTGATTTTTTTATGAAAACCCAACTTCATTTCTCCCTTCGGTTGAAAATCATTTTTCATCCAAAAGGATATTTTCAAAAAAATTATTTAAAAAAATTTTTAATGAAATTTTATAAGAACATTTTAGAATTAATTAGATGTTTTACAAGAATATTTTAAAAGGAATATTCCCATCAATTTATAAAAAAGGTACTTTTTGATTTTTCATTCAAAAATTTAAAAGTAATGAATGTTTTTAATGTATTCATCGTGAACGAAAATATTACGCCATCATGAACACTCAATGATTTAAATATTACTTTTTATACTTCAAACATTATTTTAAAAAAATGATTTCTATAATTTTTGGTAATATTTTAGATTTTAAATACCTATATTCAAAATAAAATTGATATTTTTCTCAAGAAATATTCAATGGGATCTTTCAAAATCATTTTCCATTTATGATAAAATCATGTGATGTTACTACGAGTGATAATATTATTTTACTCAATAAGAATTATAATATTTCTAAATTATTTTCCTCAACAAAAAAACCGTTCATGTTATGTATTTCAGCTAATTTCTGTATATATGTCTATAAAATATGTACCTAGTTAATTCCCCCTTAATTTGATAGGATATGACATGATTTATAATCATTTATAAAATGAATTCATTATGAAATTTTTCTTGAATGTGGTATGAAGAATGATTATGTGACCCAATTTCTTTCCATGGGAAAATTTTATGATATGCATTATGATTTATTTCGATTATGTGGAGCATGTAGATCACAAAAAGTTATGATAGGTGCACCCATATAGTGCTATAATGCATTCGGTAGAGAATTGGTCTCATGAGATGTCATGCACGAGATTAGGTATTAATCCTAATCCATTATGGGAATTTATCCTCTAAATGAATTTTATAGGTATTTATCCTTGACTCATGTTTATGTGATGTTTTATGTTGCTGCCAAATTTTCTCTACTACCATGGTCTATTATTACCGTGTTCTTTATGTTATGCTTTAATGTGATTACTCATGAGTTTTTTATTTATGAAATGAATTTATATTATGAATCCCATATTGTGTTTCCCTATCATTTTCATTCCCTTACTCATATTTAGAGCTCAACCATTTTTTCTATGTATTCCCCATGATATTTAATGATGTTTAAGATCTTGAAATGATTTTAGACAATTTTATAAAGAATAAAATAAATGTTTTTTAGTTTCATATTGATGTGATATGAACCTAGTCTTCCAAATATAGTAGTATTTTTTGTTACTTAAGTTATCTTAATGGATTATTATGTTTATGAATCATGTAGTTATATGATTAAAATTCTTGGGTCCTCATATGGATAATTTTGTTAGGTAATGAATATTCATCTATTAAAATGTGATATCTCTGTTTGAAAAGTACAGGTCACTGTAGTTGGTAATCATTAAAGGTTTATATTAAATTGGAAAAATAGGATGACATAAATTTTGTTAGAACCTCATTGATAAGTCTATGTATAGTACATAATCATAAAGTCTTGGTATTGATCATAAATTACATGGGTTTAAGCTTAAGTTTCCTAGTAAAAAGATAAATGACATGTACATCCTATAAATGATTGTTCATTTTTATGTGGTTTTACACAATGATTATTATTTTTCACACTATGCATTTTGGTTTTAATAAAATGGATGAAAACTAAAGGAATCAGGTTGATGGTGAATCAAATGGATAATGAACTGATTTTACACATAAGTAACCAAATGTAATGGGTGATGGGAAAAAAATCCTTGTATCTATGCTCGCACAATGGTCAGATGAAATAAAAAAAGGTAAACTTCCAAACAAACAATGGATGGAAAAAGATCGGTTGGGTCATTCATGTTGCAACACCCATGTTTTATTTTTGTTTTCATTGATCCACTAGCTACTAAACAATGTGTTAGTACAAATGAAAAGATATTTTCTGTTATTTGGTTCTTGGAATATGATAATATTATTAAAGATATTTATTATTTAAAAGTAAAAGGAGATAAATGATGGATTCTTATCAAGAACACATAGAAAAATGAATTAAATTTCTTAATAGAGTTGGATGATTTAATATATTATTTTTTAATAATTATTTTCCTTGTAATATTACCATGAACATAGAAAAGGAATTTCTATTATATAGTGGAAGGATGATAAATCTTTTAGAACCTATGAGAAAACTATTGCAAGACTTTTGAGGTAGGCTTTTAGTACTATCACCCGACATGAATGTATGGTTGATCGATTCATTAGTAGATTTAAACTAAGCCTTCAAAATGTGCTATCCAAAAGGGAATTTAGTAGCTTTGAAGAAATAATTTTATGTTCCATTAAGGAGGATATGGATATTGTAGTTACCCATCAATATCATAGATTTGATAAGAAAATAAATATACAATTCAAAACACATTCTAAAAATAATGTATATAACATGATGATACACCCTTTACGAACAATTTTTAGAATGAAATACGGAGGAAATTTTCATAATGTAAATGGTAATTGTTTCATGTGTTGAATGTAATGTCATTAGGAAATAGAATGTTGAAGTTATAGTAAAACGTTTGTTAATTATATGAATAGAGATAAATCTGCACAGAATGCACCACTCACACTCTAGTCTTACAAATTAAAGGAGTTTTAGAAGTATGAGAATAAATTCTCTGATCTAAGGGCTAATGAGGATAATAATCCACTACATAATTTAATGTAAAATAAAAATGGAAAAGATTAATAAATCACAAAAGTATAAGTGAATCATGATAATTAGGGATAATTTATCCTCCACTCCCATATTGGGGATTTAATGTTGAAATTTATTTGAATGTACCATATTAAAATATTATTGTTCATCCTTTAGTGAAATTTTATGTGATTATAATCATTATATATATATATATATTATTTAATAATGAAATCACATTTTTTATTTTGAATCAACTTATGATTGTCTATTCCTAAAAGGATGAACCCAAAATCCAACGTAAATGTTTTTGGTTAATAAAGGGGCTTATTTAATAAATTGCAGGTGAATTATCATTTTAAACAACACATGATTTTATTACGACTTCATTTTGCGAAATTATTATTGCATATATATTTTTTAGTTATACATTCATCATGAATAAATTTTTTTCAACAAGATCATTATGTTGATCATGGAAGGATATGAGATAAAATAATTCTAATCACGGGTATTCATTTTTTCCATTCACATTGTGAAGGTTCATTAAGGATAACCATTAATAGAATTGATTAATTTTAACCTTGATTTTTTTTAAAATCTATGCAATACATTTC
Source organism: Viscum album (assembly GCA_963277665.1). Classification (NCBI taxonomy): domain Eukaryota; kingdom Viridiplantae; phylum Streptophyta; class Magnoliopsida; order Santalales; family Viscaceae; genus Viscum; species Viscum album. Next base: position 1,152,925,198 of record OY728155.1, on the reverse strand, counting down.
AGTTTTTTCAAAAATTTAGAGGATTAAGGAATGCATTTTCAATATAATGATTCATTAAAAGTTTAATTTTGTAGTTTAGAAATCAAAAATTAGTCTTAAATATTCATTCCATGGAGTAAAAGATGAATTTTAAATTTATAAAATCATAATAAAAATAAGGGATTAGATAAAAAAAGATATTGGGATCTGATCTAGCTAACTAAATGATAGAGAAAGTTAGATCCATTTTGTAGCACATCACGGCATCTCAAAGTCATCAAAATTGTTATGGTCATAATCATTGGCGTGACTTGGAATTTGACATTGGTGAAAAAGTTTTCCTATGAACTTTCCCATGGAGAAGTTTATGATATTGAAAAACAATGGAATACTAAGACCCAGGTAAATTAGAACTTCTGAGATTCATGATCAAGTAGGGATGGTATCATATCACTTGGCGCATTCAATTAACCTCTCTCTAGTTCATGATGTGTTCCATGTATCTCTCATGAGGAAGTACTTATCTAATCTATCACATGTATTAAACCAAGATTTATTTCCACTATAACATGATATTATTAATGAATAACAAACAATATAAAATATTTGACCATAGAGATAAAGTTCTACGAAACTGGACTACTCACATGGTGACTACTTTGGGGAGAAAAAAAATTTCTAAGAAGAACATGGAAACATGGGGATTTAATAAAAAATATGGCCTCATTTTTTTGTGTGTTAGAGTGATGAATTCAGATAAAAAATTCAATTTAAGGTGTTATAATGCAATACCTCTATATTTTATAATTTTTTGTTCAAATTGATTGTACTTTTTCAATAGATTGTGTTATATGCATCATAGAGATTAAAAAAACCTATTTTTACTATTAAAATAAAATTATGTGACCATAAAAATGTAGAAATTAAATTGGAGGGTATGAATAGGATTAATTAATTTATACAATGATCCTACTCCATATAAATTTCTTGATTATTTTTTCAGAAATAAATAGTGTTATTTTATAAAATTTGTATTATTCTATTTAAAATATAGTTCCTTCTGGATAATTTTTTTTTATTTTTGAGAAGTTATTATATTTAATTTTTTATTTTTTTAAAAAAAACATAAAACTAACTATATTTTTCAAATAATCCACTCTAAAATATCATAGGGTGAATTTTTTATAATTTAATGAAAAATTTATTTTTCCTTGAATGTTGAAAAATATTTATTTTTATTAAAGATTGTATTTTTGTTTTAGCCTTGTACAAAGTTAAATTTTCTATTCAAGTTTTGTGAATGTAAAATTAGTTCTAATAGGTTTTAAATAATTCAATTACATTCATTGTAATACATTTATTTGAGCTTAGGATAACTACATTTTTATACATAAAAAGGAATTTTCAAGAAAAATAATCTTCATGCTTCCAATGTGTTTTTATCATAATAAATTAAATTGAAAACTATTACTGACTGAATTTATGGAAATGAGTATATTATTAAATAAATAAAATGTTTTATCATTCATATAAAATTTCTCTAGGCATGGGAAAAGAGTAAACATTCTTTTGTGCATAAAAACAGTATTATTCTAAAAGAAGTATTTTTATTCATGTTTTTCATTCATATTTTATAATTCATTTTTGTAACTTACCGATGTTGAATTTGATAATATTTATTCCATATTTTTTATTATGAGGGTCAAATTTGTTAAATAGAAATAATTTAATTTTGGTCAATATGATTAGTAATAGTGGAAAAAAATTTCAACTTTGTGAAGGGTTAATCAAGTTAATCTTGGTTAAAACTAAGTGATAATGCAATAATTTTTCATTATTGTTTAATTGATGTTATGAAATTATACAATTATAATATAGTTTCTCAGTTTATTTTTTTAATGGATACCTTTCCATTACAAAAACATATATATTGATTAATGTTACAATACATCCCTCCCTTATTTTTTAAATATCACTTATATGTCTACTTACAGAAAAATGAATTTTATAATTGAATATAAAAGTTTGTCTTGATATTACTGAAATAATTTTAATAATATCATTTTATTAATAATTTTTTAAATTATATAATTACCTTAATTCCTTTTGCAACAATAATACAAAATTTCTTATATTAAAAGAAAAATAAATTCAACGATATTAAAAATAGTAAAAGAAATATAATTTAAAGGACATAGTATATACAAAACAATTTGTAGACCTATTTCTCATATTAGGGATGTTTGAAGGAATTATATTCAAAATCCCCCTATATTGATTTATTTAATGTCTAATTAAATGAACAACGTTTAAAATGACATTAATGATATTTTATAATAAATAATATTTTAGTAAATAATATAAAATTCCAAAAAGTCAAATTTTTAGAAAAATGAATTTTATATATTTTTACACATCATAAATGGCCCATTTATGGGCCATCTACCATTTTATTGTATCATTATTATTCCTTAAATGGTAGAAAATGTTAATATTATATGAAGTTTAAAAAGGGTTAACCAAGGGTTAAAATAAAATGATAATGGTAAATATGTGACCCAAACATGTCCAAATTTTTTAGAATGAGAGGTAATAGACTAATAATCATATTATATTATAATATTATCAATTTTTAGCAAGTTTTACGTCAATATCAATTTATATTAATTTAATTTTTAAGAGATTACAAGAGTGCCCCTCCCCTCAATTATATGACGACGCCATCCTTTCTCTTCTTCACACCACTGTGTGAATTTTATCTCAAACATACTCTATTATAATTAATTTTAAAATTATTTAGTCAAATTTTAGATGTCCATGTTCTCCCAAAATACCATGCTTATAGCCTCTTATAAAAGATCTAAAGGGGTTATTTTTTAAAATAACTAATGACGTTAATCAATCACTTTCTTTTTAGTTATTCTTTTACCTCCAAAAATTACAGTAAATTTATCATCAAATAATAATTAATGTATCCTAAATATATTGACATTTTAGTATTATTATTATTAAAAAAACTTTAGTCACCATCTTTCTATCAAATGGTAGGTGAGAATATCACTCATGTATACGTACAACATATTATCTCCACGTAGCAATACAATTACTTTCTCATCAGTATATTTTATAGATGGTTATTATAATGAATTTATTGTTCATATATGATAATTATGTAATAATTATACTTATTTAATTATAATATAATATCTACCTTCTTACCTTATAGAAAATTGGAAAATGAAAATGTCGATTGTCTGTATGTGTCAACTACCACCTCTACAAAGCGATGTGATCTGTTTTTCATTTCAATTTAATTTAGATGGGTAGAAGGATAAATTTGATGAATATACATGTTATATATGACATAATAATTATTTTATTATGTTTATTTTTTATTTACTATTCTTTCATTCCATCCTAAAAAATGGAAATAATGTTCATGCATATATATGACCTACCATCACCATGAATAGTGTAATTATTTTTCTATCTATATCTTCTATAAATAAATAAAAAATATATATAATGAATATTTTTGATATTTATATAATTATTATATTTCATCATATGATTCAATTATGATCATGACATAGGGACTAAAACTACTAAACCAAAGCATACAAGCTAAACAATATTGATATCAACCGAAACATTGATTTTAAAAAAGAAGAGTTAAAAAATGGGTGATAAATAGTTATAAGTAAATCATATATGTTGTGATTTATATGAGTATGATTATGTAATATATTAATAATAAATATATATTTATTATACCTGAGGTTCTGACCTATACTAAAGAAGTCAGACCTAAGGTAACGGATTTTCATCTAACTTTTATTTTTGTTAGACATAAGTGCATGAATGTATTTTATGATGCTTCATATGAATGTTATAGGGGTGAAAATTTCCGTATAAGGTTATTTGTTTCATATAAATTTTGATTCAAATTTTTCAAAAGAATGACGTTTTTTTGTTACAATATTATTATTTATCAGGTTTGTTTATGATTATGTTTCCAATGATGAAATATTATAATCTACCTCTCAAGAAACTAAATTTTTTTATTATCCTCCAACCATTTAATGAAAATATGTGTTTTCTATTTCATTTTAATCATCATAATTTCTCAATAAACAGAAAATATACTTTTGAGGATAATCATTTTTATTTCTCAATTAATTTGAACATCCTTTTTCATTAATATCAATATTTTCATAAAATGTAATAAAGGAGGTTTTACTATTCTTATATGACTGTTTAATGTTACCATTAACCATATTAAAATTTCTAAAAAATTAAAGGAATTTTCGTATTGTTTCTTTGAATAAAGTGCATTTGGATTATTCTACAAATGTGTGAAAGGAATGTTTATTTTAACATATCCGACATGAATGAAATTTTCCACTGTCATGACAAATTAATGATTTGAATATTACTTTATATTTTTTAAAGGTTATTTTCAAATAAAATTTTTTCCTTTTTAATTTGAATTTTTTTATCATTTAAAAACGTTAGTTCAAAGTGAAAATGATATTTTACTCAAGAAATGGTCCATGTGATATTTTAAAAACATTTTCCATATAAGATGAAATATATCATTTTAATTATTCATAATTGGGATACGATCCAATGATACCATAATTAATCTTTCTCAGGATGGTCAATGTTTATGTTGATGACATATTTATGAAACCAATTTATTTTCTATAGGTTATTATATAGTGTATTGAAAAAAAATTTATTGACCCTATTTTAATTGAAGAAATTATGAAGTAATGATGTGATAAATGTTTTATGTTTTTAGGCACACATAATAATGGATTTAATTATGTAATGATCATTACATTATATCCCATGATGGTGGATATATTATAAACATGGATGGTGGTTTGGTTATAACCAAGGATTGTGGTATTATATTTTCTTGGGATAGTGGTAACTGTTTAATCAAGGATATGTGGGACCTATATATCCCATAAATTAAATGATTAAATATTAATATCTAATGAGATAAATAGGACTGGAATGGGGAGTGAATCATTTAACTGTGATTCACTGCTTTATTTCACTCTTACACCACAGTTTTAAACTGGTTTTGTATTTGAAATTTAAAATTTAATAAAAAATATAACGTCCCATTTTATTTAATAATTTCATTTTTATAGCTTTAAAATAGATAAATTATACTTATTTTGGTGATTTTATTATATGAGGAGGTGATTTAGAGGGGTAAATATGATCCAGAATGAAAATGGGCTAATCTACATTGAATCCAAAAGACATGTGACTAATGTTTTACAAATTGCATGAAATATTTTACTAAAGTTGGCTGAAATATTTTTTAAAGATCCAAAAAAATAATGGTACACAACTTTTATGAAGAAACTCAAGGTCAATTCGTCCATATTGTGGCCGATCCGAATAGATCTATCCAAGCCACCGAATATGATTAAATTCAAATGTGGTGTCCAATGTTTCATCCATATCATAATATTTAGGCCTCCAAATGATTCCGAACATTCTTTGGAGATATTAAATTGGTGGGTAAATATTTTTATAGTTTTTTTTCATATCTACATAATTCCATTTACTAATCAAAAACTGAGATAAAATTTGTGCGACCAAAATTGGGTGCCCAAAACCACTTCCCATTTTATCTATATAAAGGAACGAAGGCCAACTCATTTGGAATTTCGACTAGGAGATGTAATTGATTCAAAATTTATGTTCCATATAATTCCTTTCATCCCCTTAGAGGATTTTTAGCTACCTATCATCACAGGGAGAGTTGAAGTGAATAAGGGGATCCACCTGAGCTTTCTCTACATCTCAATGTTGGGATAAATGGTGGGCATTCATTGCGAGGGAGCTATACACATGGTAAGGGAGTTATGATCCATATATTAGCTACTATATTGGACTAGCTTGGGTTTTAAAACATTTCATTACATGTATACTACATGATTTCATATTTGATTTCATGTTTTTCTGTATGTGAATGTTATGCTCTTAATTTCTAATCGATCAATATGAGGTTTCTAGTGTGTGACTTGTGTTATTCCTATTAAAAAACACAATTACAATTTACTTTCCCACATCCTTGATATTTCAATCTAATTTTAAATATCTTATTCCATTCATAAGTGCGGATCCTTGGAAATATGATTGCTATGTCAAGGTTTGGTTCTTAAAGCATTAAAATAAAAGATTAGGAATTAATTAGGATTCCAATTAAATTCTACCAACTAATAACATAAAATATGAATGAATCTCTAGGAAAAGTGAACTTGAAATTCATGTATTAAAATAAAAACGACCACTTTATTTCATATTTTTCCAAATCCACTTGGTTTGTTAACTATTAAACTCATAATATTATGTTATTTTCTTAACATTATTTTCAAAACCACCCCCTCTTGTAATTTTTGTAAAAGATACATACTATAAACCAATCAATGCTATGTGAGAGAAAAACTATGGTTTTCCCTATACAATAAATCAAACTTAAAATCATAATAAATTTGATGGTTTAGAAAACTTTTTCAAATTTCATCGTCGTTTATGGGGATCACTTTTTTGTAGTGTGATTTTTTTGATAACAATAGTGTTAATTTTGTATCCATTTCATTGCATTTTTCATTCCATTATTTTTAGTTAAAATCAAAAATCTTCCTCTTCTGTAGGTTATATTCATGATGAATTCTACTATAAGAGATTTATAGTCTTTTGAACCTGAACCAGAGAGGATCCAATGTCAGCGACACCATGACACACAAGAAAAAACTTTGAAAGATGACACATGATATCTTGATACTCTTGTTGGTACTTCTTCTTCATCTAGAATCAACCTCAAAACTGAAAGAAACTTGAAACAATTGTCTAAAAAAACATGACACTAAAATAACTAACCTATCTTGATGTTGATATCCAACCCACATATATTCAAATTCAAGGATAGGCACTCAATTGTAAACTTAAATCTGGTTTAATTCTGTTTTTACCAAGATTCAATGGAATCTTTGGAGAATATCCACATAAGCACGTAAAAAAATTTCATATTGTGTGTTCTATATTAAAACCTACAAATGCGGATGAATAAAAAGTAAATCTTAGGGTATTCCCTTTATCATTAGAATACACTACAAGATATTGGGTTTACTATGTTAATTCCCAAATAAGAGGTTGGGAGGACATGAAGCGTCTTCTTCATGAAAAAAAATCCAAAAATATTGAAATTAAACAGTAGGAAAAGAAACATGTGGTATAAGACAATCACATGCGGAAACACTTCATGAACACATGGAATGATTTATGATGCTTTTTTGAAGTTCCCAAGACCAAAAAATAAGTGATAAACATTTAATTCAGTATTTTTATGATGGTGTAATTCATATTTATCAAAATATTATTAATGTTATAGTAGGTGGTTCACTAGTTGATACGACCTAAAATTTTGAAAGAACCCCATTTGAGAATACGATGTAGATCACTGAACAATTCAGGTCATGGTTTATTGTACCCATTCAAGGTATCCATGAGGTTTGAATTACTGAGATTGAAAAGAAGGTGGACATAAGGTTTGAGGAGGTAAGTACCCTTCTTTGACAACTTCATCATTCAATAGGTAAGTCCCAATATCCTCCTCCTATTCATTGTGGTATACATTCTTCTAACACCCACTATTCTGACCAATTCCCCCAACCTAGAAAAACTCTTGAGAGTTGTGAGGAAATATTTCTAGGTACCCATATAACAAACCCTTTAAGAAATAACCATACTATCCATCCATCCTTGGATATAAAGACACCCAAGCCTATCAGAAAGGGGGTTTTGCAACGAACCTCAAAAACCATGGTACCAATAAGGGAAAAGAAGTCATTCACCACCATCTAGAAGTCCTCAACCACCCCAAAGGCCTTACCATCAACCAACAACAAAACCTGGTCATATCATAGAAGATATGGGAAAACAAAAATGACTGTCAATAATCTACAATTATAAAATACCACCCAAGATACCATACAAGACCTAAAAACCTAATAAGTTCAACTACCCAACTATATAGGGGAGGGGAATCTAATATCCTAGGTTGGGTAAACTATCCTCCCAACCACTAGTTAACCCTAGGGATAAGGGAAATGTTAGTTTCATCACCCTTAGGAGTGGAACTCAACTTAAAAGTCAAATGAACCCTCCTTTAGAGTCATCCTCTCATGAAGAAGATACCATCCCAATCATTTAAATACGTCCAAATGTTGACAAACCATATCTTGTTAGAGGAACATCCAAAGGAAAGTGTGTGTCTATTTATGAATCACATAGTCTAACCACTACTCTTAAATTTCCCCAATGGGCTACCCATCCAATCAAAAACAAATGAAACTCAACATGACAAAGAAATCTTTGAATCTTTCAGAAATTTGTAGGCTGACATCCCCTTGCTTGACTTCGTGAAGAAAATTCCATGATATACCAAGTTTCTAAAGGTGATGTGTACACACTACTGGTGAATTCGAGGCAATGATATGGTGATATTGGGTAGGAATGACTCATCATTTATAGATCCATCACTTCCCACCAAATGGAATGATCCTGGAATATTCTATTTTCCATGGACCATAGGGGAGTATTCTATTTCCATTGAAATTCTTGATTTAGGCATTTCAATAAATGTGATACCTCACTCCAGTTACCCTTCATTGTATGATAGGGAATCAAATACCATAGGAATTCTTGAACAACATGTATACCAAAGTACATCAAAACTTTTTGGTATGTTATACTATGTTCTTGTGAGGGTAAAAATTTAAATTTTTCATATTGATTTTTATGTGTTCAAAATGGAAGATGGTGGGATGAATGGACATTCCACGATTATATTGTGCAAACCATTACTAAAAACTACCAAAACCATAATTATTGTTCATAATGGAAATTTTTATATGGATATTGGTGGTGACATTATCCACTTCATCATCCTTGATACAATAAAGCACCCCTTAGAAGAATATTCATCTCTCTCTGTTAACCCTATTAATGTAGACCCTTCCTTTGAAAAATATTCTTTTCATTCTCCTCATCCCCTTTTCTAGTTTTCATCATTAATTGAAATGTTAGGTAATGAATCATGCATTGAATGTTGTACCAGTATAGAAAAATGTCATGCATGTTCATAAAATGATAATTTCATGGACACTGAGGATCTGATTATCATCAATGATACTTATAAGATTGTAAGAATCTCATTCCTCATCTTATGAAGATACCATTGATCAGTTAGATAATATTAGTGACCTCTCACTTTCACACACACTACTATTAATCCAAAATCCCACAAAATATGATCTGAAACAATAACCTCAAGATTTAAAATATTCATATCTTGAGAATATAAACAATCTACCTATCATCATTTCTATTTCACTGATTTCGAAGCATTAATTGTTACTTATTGAACTTTTAAGGGAGTATAAAAATGATTTGGGATGGACACTTGCATAAATTAATGGTATTTCCCCATCAATTTATACACATCCAGTATTGTTATATGATTCGGAAAAAACAAGATAGGCATGCAGAATGATGAATGAAATCAAATCTCATAGATATTGTCAAAGAGGTGGTGACAAAATTATTCACAGCTAGAATCATTTAAACCATCTATGATAGCCAATGGGTCAGTCCAGTGCAAGTGGTTCCTTAATAAATAGGTCTAATAGTAATTATAAATGAAAATAAAGAATCTGTTCCAACATGTGTGGAAAATAGTTAGTGTGTGTATATAGACTATCACAGACTGAAACAACACACTATGAAGGAGTATTTCCCATTACTGTTCATTGACCAAATGACTGAGAGGATACATGGGAATTCCCATTACTATATTCATCATGGGTATTATTGATACTTTCAGATCCATATTATCCTTGAGGATCAGGAAAAGAAATCCTTTACTTTCCCATTTGTTAAATTTTCATATAGAAGGATTCCAATTGGTCTGTGTAATGCTCTAGGTACTTTCCAGCGAAAAATTGTTATTATTTTTTTGGGTTACCTAGATAATTTCATGGAAGTATTCATATATGATTTCACTATGTATGGAAGCTCCTATGATGAATGTTTCAGTCATTCAGGTTCTGTCTTCTATCTCTTTATTGAAAAAAAATCATATTAATTTATGATAAATGGAATTTCATGTTGTAATAAGGTATAGTACTTGGGAATGTCATTACTATGGATGGTATCAAAGTTGATAAAAAAAGCGTGGATTTAATTTCATGTATACCATTCTCCAAAAAAATGTGTGGGATGTGTGGTTTCTGAGGTCATGCTAGATTTTACATTAATTTCATTCACAAATTTAGTAAGATTTCACTCCATCTCTCATGATTTCTCCAAAATGAAAAGGAATTTATTTTTTATAATGAATGTGATAAAAACTTTAATAAATTGAAATGGTTTCTCACATCACCACTAGTAATCTAACCACCTCAGTGGGATTTATCATTTGAGATCATGTGTGACGCCTCTAACTATGCAGTTGGGGTTGTATTATCAAAAAAGGGTTGATCAATATTCACATGTCATTGCATATTCCTCACGTACACTATACTCTACCAACAGAAATAATACCACAAATGAAAATGAATTTCATACCATTTTGTTTTATTGTATAAATTTAGGTTATACCTTCTATGGTCCAAAGTCATTGTGTTCTTATACCCTGAGCCTTTCAGTATTTCCTTATGAAATAAAAAGCCAAAATACGATTCATTTTATTTATACTCCTCCTTTTGAAATTCAATCTAGAAATTAGAAATAAAAAAGTATTATAGAATGTTGTGGCTGACCATATCAGTCAGATCCACCCATCCTCATACTTTGACTAATGCCACTATATTCCCATAAATTACATGTTTCGAGATGATCAATTGTACAGAGTTCTAGATTCTATTCCCTGGTATGCTGAAATTGTAAATTATTTGGTAGCATATTGTATACCTAAAGATTACAAAAAAAACTATTCTTATAAAACATGAGTCTCATTGGTTCATTTGGGATTACCCCCACCTTTTGCGAACAAGTAGTGATCATGTCCTTTGGCATTGTGTTTCCGAGAGTGAGTTTCAGTCTGTCCTTTGGTTCTTCCACACTCTTGCTTATGGGGGCCACTTTGGTCCCTAACAGAATGCTCATATATTTCTTGATTCTAGTACCCTTTGGAAAACATTATTTAAATATTCCAATTATTTCTATAAATCTTTTCCCCATAGTAAATTAATGGGTAATGTATCTAAACAAAATGAATTACAACAAAACACTGGCTCTTCAATAACATATTTGATGTTTTGGGAACTGAATTTATTAGGCCATCACCTAATTCATTTGGGAACTCATACATTCTTCTGGAAGTTTATTATGCGTCATAATGGGTAGAAGCACGTTCCACAAGGTCTAATGATTCCAAGACTATTGTGTAATTTTTGAGAACCCAAATAGTTTATAAATTTTGATTACCTAGGTTTATTATTAGTTACATGGGTTCTCATTTCTACAATCAAATAATGAATTCTATTTTGTGTCGGTATGGGGACACAAATCGAGTGTCTACTACGTATCACCCACATGAATAATGGTCATGAGGAGGTTTCAAATAGAGGGGGTAAAACAATTTCTTAAAAAAATGTTACCCCCAATATAAAAGATTGACTTCATAGACTAAATGATTTATTATGGTCCTATGATACTTCTTTCAAAACTCCCATTGAAATGTCATCCCATTAGGTTGTTTTTTGGAAAGAGTTTTCACCTCCCTATTGAGATAGAGCACTAGGACTACTAGGCCATCAAACAATTCAATTATAATATTTCTAGTGGAGGATCTCAAAAGAAGGTGATGATTCAGGAGCTTGATGAAATGGGGAGAGATTCATCTGAGAAATATTGGATTGATAAGGAGTAAACCAAGGATTACCATGTCCATCTCATCCTTTTTCATTATTTCCATATTGGGAATAAGGTTCTACATTACAATGAAAGCTGAAGTTGCATCCATGTAAGCTTCGTTCATGCTAGTTTGGCCCATACACTATTACTAATGTTTATCTATTTGGTGTTTTTTAGGTACAAAATAAAGAAATGAATAAATCCTTCACAGTCAATGGGTATCAGCTTAAGAATTTTCCCAAATCCCTTCTAGAGTCCCCGATGGAGGAACTCTAGGTTTAGGAATAATTCTACCAATGACACTCACTAGGCTTCATCCTTCCTTCCAACATTCACTTTTTACAATTAAGACATTGCATGTGCTTGGTGTAGGGGGATATGTACATTCCTGGGATAATTAGTAACTGTCATCATCTTTATTATTTTTGACTTTATAGCTAGCTGGATAACATTTTCAATTTCCCCCTATTTTCCACACTAACTTTATTTCTAGAATATTTTTTATTCCAACTTTATCATGGATAATTATGCCCACCTAATCAAGGATTTTATTTAAAATTCACGAGGAACATCTGTATTTCATGTTGTTTTAACATTCAAAAAATAATTCGGATGAAAGGTAAATTTCAGCAAGAATTCAATATTATGGGGTGAACATTATGTCTTAATTTTGTTGTTTTTAAATTATATAAATGGTTTTTCATTTTTAAACCTTGGATAAGAATGATACCATTTGTGTGAGTAGTTTAAGGGAAAATTATTTTACTTAATTTATCGACACATCTTTGCACCAAACCATGAAGTGTGAAAAATTATTATTTAATAGAAGGTAAATATATATAAGGTTAAATTTTATGTAACTTTAAAAATTATTTTTCTATACATTCATTCCTTATCTGATATATTTTATTACTATACCAGATAGACCTATGTGTGTATACCAGTAATTCGGCTGTTGTGTGCCATAAAAAGATGAAAAAAATAATTGTTGAGGGGAGTGATGAAATATACAACATATGGGGATATAAAGGTTAAGATATTTTATTTTTACTTCTTTTATTTCTTAAGTGAGTGGGTCTTAACGTGTGATTGTAAAGGATGTAGGGCAGTTTCGGTGGAAAGGATCATGTACAGAGCCAAATATTAAAATAACATATATTTAGTCGATAAAAAGTGGAAAGAATGGAATTACATGATTGTCCCACAAAAAAAAATATATAATTATTTACATTACTATCATTTAAATATTTTCATTGATTTCTATAATGTATCTCTTTTTATTTAATTCTGATATAATTTTTGAGATGTCTTTTTCCCGGGTAACTAAGAATAACTCCTCGGTGAGATTTTTTCTTTGATCACATTTCTATGAAGAATTACGATTTCATTTGAATGGTATATATTTATGAAGTTTAAAATATATCCATTAATTTTTTTTGGAAATATAATTTTTCTGAGGATTGAAAATGACTTGGTGTGGGGGTGTCATCGCACCATGATTCACTGCTTTATTTCACTCTTACACCACTATTTTAAACTATTTTTTATTTTATCTTCCAATTTTAATAAATATTTAACATCCAATTTGATTCAATAATTTTATTTTTTTCACTATAAATAAGATAAATTCTATATTTTTTAGTGATTTTATTATTGGAGGAGGTGATTTGGAAGGCCGAATATGACTTAAATGGAAAATGGTTCAAACACTAATGATGCCCAAGGACACCTATCCAAAGTTTTAGAAATTATGTGAAATATGTGAATAAAAATGTGATAAAATTTTATGGAAATATCCAAAACATCATGGGATATAACTTATATGAAGGAATGAAAGACCAATGCAGACATATGATGGCCCATCCCGACAGATCTGTCCAAGCCACCAAATATGCACAAAGTCAAAAGTGGTGTGCTATTTTTCATCCATATCTCTAGTGTTAGGCCTTCAAATGATGCCAAAAATTAGGTGTTGTTATCACATATAAGGTTAAATATGGTTTAATTTTTTTCCAAGTCGAGATAATTCCATTAATATACGAACTAAAAAATTTGATAAAAGTGGTATAACCAAAATTGGGTTCCAAAAAACCACTTCCCATTTTGGCTATAAAAAGGAACCATGCGAACCTCATATGGAAGTTCAACCAAGAGAGGGATTTTATAAAAAATTTAAGTTCCTTAGGAGAATTTTCATCCCCTTTGAGGTTTTAGAGCTCTCTAGCCTTATAGGTATAGTCTAAATGAAGAAGGAGGTCCACCTGTGCTTTCTCCTCCTCTCAATAGTGAGCTAAATAGTGGGAATTTGTTGTGAGGGAGCTACACAAATGTCAAAAGAGTTATAAGGCACATATTAGAAACTGGTTTAGAGTAATTTGGGTATTAAAACATTTTATTCCATGTATCTTATAAAATTTAATATTTGAGAGATTTTCTTGATGCATGTGAATGTTATGATATGAATTTCTATGTAATCAGTGTGAGGTTTTGAGTGTGTGACTTGTATTGTTCTGATTAGACAACACAAGAACAATTTTCATACACACATCCTTGGGATCTAAATATTCTTTGGAATCTCTTATTCCATTTATAATTTTTGATCCTTGGCTATACGATTGTTATGTCAAGGTTTGGTTCTTTAAGCATTGAAATAAAATCCTAGGAATTAATCGGGGTTCCATTTAATTTCAACCAAAGAATCACTTCCAATATGAATGAATATCTATGAAAAATGGACTTGAAATGTGTTTAGGGAAATCAAAACAACCTTTTTCTTTCATATTTTTCAAAATCCACTTCATTTTTCATCTATGAAACTTATAAAATTAAGTTGTTTTTAAAACAAATTCAATGCCACCCCCGCTTTTAGTCCTTTTAAAAAATCACACTCTAAACATATCAGTGCTCCTTGAGAGTTGTTCTAGGGTCTAACCTTTACTATAATCAAACTTAAAATCCTAATCAATTTTTCCATGTCATGACAATACGGTCAGTGAACCTAGTTTACTAAAGATATTTGTCTTCTATGATATTCACGAGAGTGAAACATAACTACTATGATGGTTTGGGGAGTGAACCCAAAAAACTATGATAGACATGGGAGTGAACCATAAATACTTTGATGGTTTGTGGAGGTAACACATTCCACTATGATAGTTTTTGAAATGACCCTATAATAATAAGGAAATTATTTTCTATTCTTATATATATGCCACAAAATTATGTCTTATGTTAATGTTTTTCTACCATGTATCATGTTATTTGATTAAATTATTATTCATTTCTTATGAGCTACCTAGATATATTCAATGAATCAATATTTTGGTTTATGATATTTTGGGTATTATTTTAAAGTGTTATTCTCATGTTATCATAACATTATGTTCATGTAATACTCAAGTGTTCCTTAATATCTCCCTTTTTTACCCTTTCTGAGCATTTCATATCACGCTTTATAATGTTATGTTTCCCTAAATAATGAAAAAAGATAATATATTTGATATGTTCAATAAGGGATCTAGTTATTAATAACTTAGTAGGAGATGATGTAGATCTTTATTGAACCAGTTGTTTTTGTGTCCAACATTCAAAAGGCAATAGACCTATATGATTTTGTTATGGATCATTATCATATGAATTGAATATTTATATATTACGATGAGATATATATTTCATAATTGAAATTCTTTTAAGAAACAATGATGAAATCACTTGAGGTTTTAATGGAATAAGACGCAGGATGACCAAATAAAATTTAGAGTCCACTCATATAGTCAATATAACAGAGTGTGCCTATGATATGGTGATATTGGAGGTTTAAATAAAATATTAATATGGATGTAGAATTCATTTTAAACTTTTTTTTGGAAATTTTCAAATAATATTAATGAATTACAAAAATATTTACCATATTTTCAATATTTTAAGAATTCATGAATTGAGCATGCGATGCTTAATTTTTTTTCTATATCACTAGAGCACAAGGGTAAACTTTTAGTCAAAACAAATAGAAGATTGGTTTTATCCAATAATAATATTATGTCCTCAATCATATTTTTGTGTTAGGAATGAGGGGTAGTTTTTCTGTATAAAAAGATTTTATGGGACAACAGATGAGTTTGAGAGACATAAATGAAATTACATGTTGGGTATCAGTTTTATAGAATCATCTTTTCTATTATGAAAGGTATATTACAGTAAATATACAATTTACAAATGATGTGAGTTTATTAATGTTAGAAATCATCGTAAGAATTAATTAATATTATATTTTTCTTTTAAATGTTGATGAAAAAATCTATGGAAGAATGATTTAAATGATAAGGATAAATTGACGCTCAAAGGAATCTTAATAAATGATGTGTATTTTCTTCTCATTCTATTATATCATAAGTGATTTTTTTTCAACATGTACCTATAAGGAATAATATGATATTATAGATTTTATAGACATGGTTTACTATTCATAAAATCCTATAACATAATTTTTTAAAAAATATAAGAATTAATCTAGTTTTATTTTGGGTAAATAGTTTATCTAATATATTTTTGAGTGGGTAAAGAGCTTCCACCACCCATCAATAGAATATTTTAATGGAAAAAATATTATTTTATAATTTTACTCCAAAAACATAGATTACCAAATGAGATTAGGTGGAAATATTTTAATTGTTAAATATTCCAATTAAAGGTAATACGTGATATTTTCTAAAAAAATTAGTTTTTGTATCTTAGAGTGATATTTTATATAAAATATTTTTATTAAGATACTAGTGGGAGTATGCTTGAACATAGATAAATTCATGGATAAAAAATAAAATATAATGGTGGCCAATGTTCAAAATTAAAATTCAATTGATATCCTAAACGAGTTTTGGGAATGCTAGTAAATAGAAATTTATAGAGTTACATTCAGTTTCCATAACAAATTTAAAATCACAATATATTATAAATTGGTAAGTGATGTGTTGTTAAATACCAATTTAAAGCATTATTTTTGAAAATAATGGCCTCTAAGAATCATCTGTCTCCTTTAACAGTCTTTCTAGGGTCTTCCTCAATAGAGATTTGAATGGGGGAGGAATGGGTGCTTCTTCATTGGAATATTATCCCTATACCACCCTATTTTACTTTTGGTTAATCATTATATTTTATTAGTGGTGATTCAAAAGTGGGGTTTTGGGGGTCTTATTAAATCTCATGGTTTGGAAAGGGTTGATAGTTGGTGAAGTTCATCGATATGTATATTCAAGAAACCTCCCAGTTTTCAGTCTCAACAGTGATGGAGATAATAGAAAGTGATGTTTTCAAGGCAGTGCTCTAAAGGAAAGGGTAGATGGCTTAGAGAAGGTCTTGGATAGATCTAGTGAAACAAAATACTGGTATTCAACATAAAAAATTATGAATATGTTTGAAGGGAATGTTTTAATAGTGTCCATATAAAGGAAGGGTTTGATGGTATGGAGAAGGTCATTGATCACTCTATTGAATAAATATTACTATTTTTCATCCTTAGTGATGATTGTGGAATTTAGAGGTGATGATTTAGTGATTTTAATGGTGGTTTATTTTTCTTAAGGGTGGTTTTGAATGAATGTTTTTGATTTCATGGGGAAGGTATTTGTCTACTATTGAATACCTTAGCTACTCAAATCCCGGATTTGAACTCATGGTCCACCACCCCTCTTATTTTTTTCCTGGAGTGGTGGCTACAAAGAGGATCTTTGATATGTGTTTTAAGGACTGATGATGTTGCATGAAATCCCAAAATTTTCCACTAAAATTTATATTAGGTTCCCATGTCATCATTTACATCAGTTGGTAATAATTACCTGAATAGAGGATGTGTGTTCTATAGTAATTCAAGGTATCTTGGCATTGCTAACATTGTCAGCAGTGATTTTATATGATGTTATCTCTCCATGGATTTGAATTTTTTCAAGCTTTTATTTTTGGGTGTGCAGTTCTTTTTTAGTGTTTCCTTCTTGATGATGGAAATGATTTTTTAGTGCCAATTTGTCTGGTTTTGATACATTCGATGGAGATGGATCCATCAATGACTTGGGTTGGTGGGATTTTATTAGTGTTCAATCAGTAATGAATTTTTCAAATGTATTTTTACTATTTCTAGGATCTGGTGGTGATGATTCATCAATGTCAAATGGTGGTTGATGGAGAAACCTTCGGAAATGTTGCCTCACTCACTATATTTCTCTATGTCTCAAGGCATATTTTGAAATTGGGCCACATTCACTGGTTCCATTTGAATTTCTAACCTTTTTATGGTTTTTATGTTGGTGGGTTTTTGGTAAAGGTTATGGTAGGTTTATTTCTCTATTAATGTTTGCTCAATTACTAATAACTCAAAAAGTTGTTTTATTCTTAAATAAAAATAATGTATTGGAAGGAAAATAGTTATATTTGTTACATAAAATATTTTATAAAAACATTGATGGAAGGGATACATGATTGATGATGTCGATGAATTATAAAGGGTTATATGTGTATAAAATATGTTATTAACATCAATGAATTTGATGTTATGATGTAAAGTGGATTGAATACCTATTAAATGAGTTTAAAATTATTATTATAGTCTCTAAATTTCACAATTATTAGAACAAAATTCAATATTAGATTTTATTCACTAAAGGATTTCAGTGGGTGGTTTTTATCTAAAGGTTGTGGATATCTTCAGACGGTCGGAATGGGATTTGGAGAAGCACAAACCAGTATCTCAAATTCATGTGGGTTGTGAGGTGATAGAGGCCCCCTCATGTCATTTGGCCCCTGAAAGTGATCCTGTCATGATTAATACCATCATAGAGGTTGATCCATCTATAAATGTATTAAATGAGGGGTGTTTCCTAGAATAGGTAGTTATCCTAATGGAAAAGTATTGAAGTTAAGTAATGGTTTATAGACATAGGTTTGTTTTCAACAAAGGTGACAATGAATAGGGGGTCTGAATAGGTGAGTGTTTTAGGTTCCTTGGACCCAAACACTTTCATCTCAAAGGACTCATCCTACAGAAAGGTTCTGTTCACTTTAATGAAGGCTTCTTATAAGGTCAATGGGGGAAGGGTGATGTCATTGAGCTGGACAAGCATTATAAAAGAAGCCCCGATGCTGAATTTGGGAAACTTCTTTCAATCATTGGATGTAAAAGAACTGATATCGGTGCAAAATGTGGTAGAATTAGGCGATGGCAGTTATAGCAAACTTTTAGTGGAAACTTTTGAAGGAATGTAAGGGAAATGAATCCACAACCCAAGAAATAATAATGGAAGAACGTGAAATCAAGACTTATGTAGATGAATTGTGGATAAGGGGAAACAATCAAATAGATGAAAAGACTACTCACACTATCCAAAACTGATGGAAACAAGGTCTTCCAAGTAGGGTATAAGCAAAGAAATATAGGCCCATCAAAAGGGGAAAATGAATTTTAGAAACAAGGCTACGATAATAAGGAGGATAAAGTGGAATTGACTAAATATGAAGCTGAGGAAAATGTGGAAGATAAAAATTTGGCTCTTATTATACATTCCAATAAAGAACATCTTTTATAGTCAAACCAGCTCAAGTCCATAGAGGAAGAGAAAGAAATAGTCTTTGAGAGACTCCAACGGGTGAAATATAATGGGGAATAACAGGCATTGATCGATAAAAAAGAAAAAATCATGTCACAAGCTTTCAATGAGGTAAATATTAATGTTGAGGAGTATTATCACAAATAGATAACCTGGCTAGTAAATTTTTTGATCTACTCCATGTGGACACAAACACAAAGGTGAATTCTCTTTTCTAGAAGCTCTACAATGTAAAATAATCCAATAACTTCAAACATCGTTTTTATGATTTTTTTATATATTACAACATTTAACTTACTTTGTAGAACTTTTTGGTTTCTCAATTTTCCTCATAAGATTTTTTGGATGAAATTTTTGAATTTTTGAGGGAGATACATATGTTTGATAGAAAGCACACCTGATCCCTTTATATCTTGAGTTTTATTGGTATTTTTCTTCTTGTTTATCTTTTCTTATATTTATAGATTTCATAATTTATATTTTTTTCAACTCAAGGAATATCCATGGGATATGAGTATATGTATTTGAAAATGATGATAATGTATATAAAACCTTTAGATCTATCTAAAAAATTATTTGGTGGATACTTGGAATATTTTTTTGAATGTTTTAAACTAGTTGTTAGATATGATATAACTTCTAGTTAAAATAGATGATATCATGACACACACTGGTTTTTGAAATATCCTAAATGAGTTTGGTTATGATTTCATTAGAAGTTACATATGACGTAACATAATGTGAAAGATTTATAATTCTATGTGGGTTTAGTGAAAGTGGGAAATTGATGAAATTTTTAAATAATGGTACCACTATGGAATTGTGGTTTCGACCACATCATGCTTTGTTTTTGATACACCATGACTTCGTGAGTTTCACCACACTATATTCACTAGAACATATTTGGATATTGGTGGTGGTGTGTAAATTTTGGTTTCATTAAACCACCGTTAATTAGTGAAATCCAAATATCTACCAATTTGTTAGCAGTGGGTGAATATTTTTCATTTATAATTATTTATTAGTGGTATTTTTTAAAATACATCACAATATTAATATTTAGTGAATGTTTTTAAAGAAATTTCACTAATAGAGACCACATGTCAAAGGGGATCCTACTCTGTCACTTGATTCCCTAATAATATCTGATAGTGACTCTTAATTTATATCAACCACCCCCCCCCCCCTTAACACACCCCCCAATAAATAAAACATACATGAATGGAATCCTTATAATGACACCCAGACACCCAAACACCTCATACCCCTCCTTTTTACATCATCCAATTTTTACCCTATGATGAAAACTCCACGTGTGACATCCTCATGGTTAGAAACTGAAGCCTCCACCCATTATCAACATCATTTTATTATGATAAACCTAAAAAAAATAAATACCCCATCACCAAAAATAATTTTAATGTAAAATCATTGTTTTCTAATTAAAAATATCGGTATAGAACATAATATATACAAAATCATTATTTTTTATTCAGTTTAAATATATTAAAATATCTGTGAAATTTTTTTTTAATTTTGATGATATGTAAGAAATATAAATTATTTATGCCAATTGATTGTTATTCAAAAATTTATTTTTGATAACCAATTTTCTAATTTACATTTAGTGTATAAATAGATGCAGTCATCACAATTATTTCATATCGATGGGAAACCAAGATTATTCCAAAAATTATTATTATATATTATATATTATGAAATCAGGTTTAATGTTATACTGGATATAGTAGGATTTTACCCATTGGGTTTTAGGATACTGATTTCATAGAATAAAATCCAAGATATTTTAAAAAAACTATAGAATTGTATTATTGTTGAAATTTTAATTCAAATTTATCCCTCAATAAAAAATAGTTTTAAATGTTTTTTCTTTTTATAAGGGGGGATTAAATATTTATACACTGTTATAATTAGGACTCTGCATGTATATTTTCAAAAAATTACATTCACGGTTTAATATTTTATGTATATTTGAGATTCTGCATTTATATTTTAAATACATATAATAGATGACATATTTAATGAGTCTGTAATAGTAAATTTTATATAAAAAGTAATACTAGTGTGAATGTCCTATTTATAGGAACAAAAATAGATACATATGAATCAATGTTTTATATCTAATAAATAGATATAAAAAATAAAATTTTGTTATATATAATCTAGATTTTTGTGTGTGTGTGTGTGCATGGACATGGTTTGGTTAACTCCACTCATATGTCGGGGACCACTAAAATAATAATCCTTCGGAAAAACTATTTTCTTTTGACATGTAATAATATTAGATGTATTTATTTAATAATAATTATTTTTTATTGGAAAAATATATCTCCAACTTCTATCTTTCATTCTTACTCTTATACACATATATACAGACATATCAAAATAAATTTCACATTTGAAAAACACAAATGTAATTTTTTGTAATTTCCCTCTACCTTATGATAAATATATATTAATGCATAAATAAACCAGATGTACTAATAATGAATATGAATTTATAGATTATTCTAGATCATCTAACAATTGACATATCAAATTATAATTAACCTTCAAGTAATCTCCATCAAAGAATCATTGATGTAGTTGTTTAATGGAAAGACTATTTAAATATTTCTTGTTCTGTTAATTTATAATACATATTTTATATCCCAATTCTATTTGGCGATTTTTCCTTCAAATATTATAAATTATAATATATTTTATATATTAATGTTTTCTTATTCCATTAAATAATTTTATTCTACAAATTATATTATTTAATTTATTTCTATTTTGTTTATTACACAGATATTTATCAAAATTATACAGGTGGATAAATTTTAAAATAATTACCCTAAAATAAGACTCAATATATTAAGGGGTTTGATTAGTTTCTAAATTTTTCAATTGAAATTAAACTTGTATAAGTATGAATAATACTCCCATGACCTGATAGTAATTTTAATCTATGGTTGAAATGGAATGAATTTTATGATCACATGATATTAAAACAATTTCATTCTTGATATGTGGGATGGATTAGGAATGGGGAATTAGATATTAAAATTTTTTCAACATGTGATCATCATAAAAAGTAATAACCCCACTATCCAGATAGTGGGGAATGAAATTAAGAACATAATTAATGATTTTTTACAATACATGGAATGATGAAGATTGTGACATATCGGTATATCCAATTTTTGATTTCACAAAGATTAATACTAGCGATAAGGTAACTAAAAAATTAAATGAGTTTTATAAACTACTAGAAGATGTGTATAAGATTTTGTATGAAGGATGTATCAAATATTTTAAAATTTTCTTTATTACTGTAGTCGTACTATATCAGGTGCTTAACTAGAATTATAGATTTAGTAATATTGATGATATTGGAAATACATAATATTTAATTTTTTCATCATTAGATCCCTCAATAATTTTATGTGAATAAGAAAGTTTTTATTAAACTCAGTCTCAATTATACAATTATACATGCATGTCCCAATTAATCTATCTTTTGTTGGTAGAAGATTCAAATTTGGGAAGAGTTTGAATGATGTTATACTTTCTAGATTGAAATCCATGAATAGTGATGAAATTTTAGATAAATTAAAGATAAAGAATAATAGATATACAAATAACTCAAATGTACTGCATTAATTTCCCTTTAATCCAAGATTTCATATATTTTTCATTTCATTTATATTTTAAGAGAAAATAAAGCGGTGTGTTATGGATAATAACAACGATGCATTTATATGTCAGTATAGAAATTAGAAAGCATGGAAATTTTATTATTATTTATATAAAAATTTCTCTTTGTATCCTATGAATGTGTGTTTGGGATTGGGTAATGAATTATAAAATCCATTCCAGACTGCAAGTACAAGTTATAGTATATAGACATTTATGTACATCCCTTATAATATCCCACCATGTATTTCTATGAAACAAACTTCTATCTTTAATTTGGAGATCATTATAGGAAATAAAATTCCTAAGACGGACATTGACATATATATTAAACATATTATATATTAATTGAAAGAGTTATGCGACAATGGTGTAGATATATATGATGGATCAACATCTAAAATGATCAAAATGAAGGCTGGTCTAATGTCGGAAATTATAGATTTTCTGATATTAGTGAAGTTGTATGGTTAGAAAACATAAACTGGTTAGTAATGTCTTGTTTATAAGTTTTACATTGAGTTGATATGATTACCATATAGTAGTAACTGATGTGTTGAATGATTCACCATCAATTCTTGGATGAAACTCATAAATATCAGTTTAATAAGTCATGATTTAATTTGAAAATGAGTTGAGGTCACCACTAATTTTTTTATCATATTCAGTAATTATGTCACAATTATAAATTATTGATTAAAATTTTTGGAATGTCTATTTTTTGAAGGTTTCTAGGAATGGAGATAAACACTCAAAGTTATATTTAGTACCCAACAGTTGAAGAAACAAAGCATTTTGTTCAAAACTTCTTATAGAGAATATTATTTATAACTCCATTATATTGATGTTATTAACATAAAAATGTATTTGATAATTTTTTTTCGTAATATAAAATAGTTATAGAAAATAAAAAGATAATATTAATGCCTATAAGGACATGGAAGAAATTAATATAAATAATTATCTATGAGGACATGCTAATGAAAATAATTCTATAGTAGTATTTTCATTGAAAAATTAAGGGAAAATAATTTAATTTGATGAATTAAATATATGAAAGTACTAGGTTGATATTAAAGTAACATTTCAATATGTGTTAACCTGAAATATCATAATTTAAATAGGCTAATAATCTATTAATCACTTATTTTGACACATAAATTACTACCTTTTCCAGTGTTTGAATAGTTACTAGATAAAATAATAGCATCATTAATTGTGTTTTTCATATTCCTCATATAGTTTTGTGAGAAAAATATCACTCCCCATTGATATTGAAAAACATTAGGGATGAATTTTAATGAAACTTTTTCATTTCCAAATGATATTCTCCCATTAGTTTTCATTGCGCTGGTTCATGTAACTATTTATTTGATCGAGGAAGTTAAAGTGGGATGGTCCATACATTATCGATGGCTTTAACCCATAGAGATGTATTCCCATATTACTTATGTAAAGACCCGTAAAATTCAAGGGAAATTTTTTCTTAATTTTCTTTAGAATTTTACAAGAGCGCAGTTTCAGACGGCACCTGATTCCGAGGCCCGGAGTGCCCGGAATTAATTTCCGAAGTTTGGCTCGGGTACGTTCAGTGAACGAACGAGCGGGAATTCCTAACTTTTGATCCGGTACTCGGAATTGAAATCCGAGGGCACCGATGAACTCGCAGCGCCGATTTTCGCTTAAGGAGACCTTTCCCGAAGTTGCGTTTACACGTGGGGAGTTGTAAAAAAAAATAAAATTGTGAATGTTAAAATAAAAATTTAACTTCAATTTTTATTTTTATCTTCCTTAAGTGTTTTTATCCTTTGGGTGGAAGTTGGGTGACAACCCAACTTCCCTTGGGAGGTTAAGAGGGTGGTGGGGCCCACACGAACCCCACCCCTTCATTTTCTCTAACCCTCCCCAACTCACAATTAATGTTGTAAACATAAGTTATAACTTATGTCATTAATAAGTGAGTTTATTTAATGTTTTGAAATTCAAACTTTTGAATTTCAAAGGTTTGTGTTGTGTTAATAAATTAAGTGAGCTTAATTTATTGTTTTTGGTTAGTCCCTTTATTTCTTGAGAGGATTTGAGAGCTTTCTCTTCTTCTTCAAACCTCAACGAAGAACGCGAAGAACGCCGTTCTTCAACGAAGAACTTCTTCCGCGTCATCTCTTCCGCGACGGTTTTCCGCGACGAACGCCTTCAACAACGACTCTTCCTCCGACGTCAAAGGAATCGAGTGCGACTATCGAGGTAGAGATTCTTGAGTTCGTTATTTTCTTTATTATTTGACTTTCCTCAAGTCTTGACGAGGAACGCTCAATTTCCGACGAAGAACGCCGCTCCGCTCTTCTTCGTTTACCGTGTCAACGAAAGGGGACACCACTTCTTCCTCGGACAATCTTCGTCGGCATACAAGTTTCGCCCACGACGTGTCACTTCGAACGCTTTCCTTCGTCATCGGATTTGACGAACGGCTTCCGCGACGCCCGACCTCCGCGACGTCGTCTTCCGGGAACTTAGTCAAATCCTCGAACTTATACCCGAGGTAGGGGTTGTCGAATTTCTTTTGGATTCCTCATTTTATTCTTGATCGTGCTTTTAGCAAGATTAACGTGTGTCATGATTTTCTTTAAGTTGCGTTATTATTATTAACGCGAGGGGGGCCGGACCGCACGAACACGGCCGAACCCCCCTCCAACGATCTTGTTTGTTCTTGCGGGTGGAAGCAAGAGGCGTGGTGCCGTCGCACCACGTGGTTGATCGTGCGTTTATTTTACGCACGACGTCGCGCTACGCCGAGGAGAGTCTTCAAGAACGCGACGCCGTCGCGCCGCGTTGGAAGGATTCATGGCACGACGAATGGGGCGCGGTGCCGTCGCACCGCGCCGGACGAGAAGACCGCGGCCGGTTCCGGGCCGCGGCGGGACGAGGAGACCGCGGCCGGTTCCGGGCCGCGGCGGAAGGAAAGACCGGCGGCCGGGCCGCCGGCGTCGGAAGCCGAAGGGGACCGGAAATTTCCGGTCCCGTTGGAGAAAACCGGCCGGCCGGCTGGCCGGCCGGAACCGGGGAATTAATTCCCCGGCCAATTGGCAAAACCCCCCTCTTAAAGAGGGGGGCGGTTTTTATTTTAAAGGGAGGGGGCCGGCTGCCCCCTCGGATCCGCTCAAGGAGGCCCCCTCTTGTGAGGGGGCGGTTGCTCAAAAATCGGCGCGGCTAAGCCGCGCCGCCAGAAGACAGCGGGGGAGTTTGTCCCCCCGCGTGCGGCCACCCCGCGTGCGCAGCCCGTGCGGCGCACCCCGCCGCCAGCGCGGCCCGCTGCCGCCGCCAGCGCGGCCCGCCGCCGCCGCCGCCGCCGCGGCCCGCCGCGCCGCCGCCCGCCGCCGTCCGCCGCCGCCGGCCACCGCGCCGCCGCCGTCCGCCGCCGCCGGCCGCCGCGCCGCCGCCGCATCGCCCGGGGGGGGGGGGGGGTCGGGCCGGGTCGGCCCGGACCCGGACCCCCCCGTTTCGAACCTGTTTGGGTTTTTGGCTCATAACTTGAGCCTCGGACCTCCGAATGACGAACCGTCAGCGGCAACGCGATCCTTGGATCGAGACGGTCGTTTCGGTATATCGCACTCAAGGTTTCGGGTTACTTTGAGTTCGGCCGGGTTGGTTCGTTCACGAAACCAACCGGGCCTTCGGAGCAGAAACGCTCATATCTTGAGCCACGAACGTCCGATTGACGTGCCGTCAGTCGCGTTGTGTTCCTTTTAGTGAGACGGATCTTTTGGCATACTCCGCCCGAGGTTCTGACGCAGGTGGAGTACGGTCGGGTTGGTTTTTCCTTAAAAACCAACCGGGCCCCGGAGACGAAAATGCCAATAACTCACAGACCGGGCGTCCGATTGACGCGCCGTCTGTTTCGTTGACTTCCTCTTGATGAGACGGAACTTTAGACATACTCCGCCCGAGTTTTGGATACAGTCGGAGTATGGCCGGGTTGGATTGTTCCCGAAATCCAACCGGGCCCCTGGAACGAGAAAGCTGATATCTTTCAGACAGGACGTCCGCTTGACGAGCCGTCAGCGGCGTTGGTGGTTACGTTGAGTAACGGTCCCTTTGAGTTTACCCTATGGGAGTTCGGGGTACAGTTGAGATACGGCCGGGATTGGTTCGCACTCGAAACCAACCGGGCCCCTGGGACGAAAAGACTATTAACTCACAGACCGGGCGTCCGATCGACGCGCCGTCTGTTGCGTTGAGACCCCTGTGACGAGACGGACTTTTGAGGCACTTCTTCGTGGGACTTTGTGATACTTGGAGTATCGACCAGTAGCTCGTGGAGCGGACCCTCCCGGAGACGAGCGTGCAGAGTACGGAGACCGTGTAGCCGGCTGAGACCTGACGACTGCATGACCGACTCGACTTGGAGTGAGTCGACTAGCCCAGTGGACGGAGCGCCCGGTACTTGGCGGCAGACCCACGGCGGACGGAGCGCCTGGTAGTTGGCAGCAGACCCGCGGTACTCGACAGGAGGAGTACCTCAGTAGGCTATCTGGGTAGCGCCCGGTATTTGGCAGCAGACCCTCAGCGGACGGAGCGCCTGGTAGTTGGCAGCAGACCCGCAGTACTCGACAGGAGGAGTACTTCAGCAGTCCTAGGTTAGTGAGCGGCAGCCTCGGAGTCGTGACAGGATCACTGTACACTCTAGAGACGGAGCTCTTCAGCAGTTACGGTTTCGATAATGAAAATCCTGGTTTGAGCTGAGACTTTTGACCTTTGTGTTTCCTCATGATTGAGATGGGTTTCTTGATAACTTAGGTATATGTATGGGCATATACCTGGGTAGTGGTTATCCGTTGATCTCATGATCCTTGTGCTTCCTCATGACTGAGATGGGTTACTTGATAACTTAGGTATATGTATGGGCATATACCTAAGTAGAGTTTATCTGTTGTGATCTTCTTGTGGTTATCCTTGTTGTTTTTAGTGAGACCTTGAGGGTCTCAGGGTCCCTACTGAGTATCGTTATACTCACCCCTGCACGGGCTATGCCCGCACCTCGTTGTGTTGGTTGCAGACGACGGCCAGTACTGGCAGAGGCCGAGTGTTCGAGGACTGGACGGTACCTGGCGGTGGACTATACGACGAGGCGGTAGCCAGAGGCAGAGCACTGGGCGGGTCATACTTGGAGCAGACGGCGGGACCCGAGGAGCAGAAGAGCTATCTGTACCCACCCTTCAGGTGGGATTTCCAGTGGACATCTCAGCGTAGCAGCTTTACTTTTCAGTCGCTGTTTTCCCTTTCGAGTTGTACTTTACAGTTGGGCTTGTATTTCCGGCCCCTTTTACTTTTCAGCTCTTCTTTTTGTACTTAGTGTTTTACTTCCGCTTGTACTCTGTGGTGCTTGTTTTCTTTATAAAGGCAATGCCTTCCCAGTTATCGGGATTTTACGCCTTTGGTGCTAGTCGCCAACCCCTGGCCTATGGAAGGCGGGCTTGGGGTAGTCACGGCACGGGCCCCGAGGACGGGTCGTGACAAATTGGTATCAGAGGAGTTCGGTTCTACCGCAGAACTTATAACTCTGATGTTTCTTTCTGTGAAGCAATAGTGTTGAGAGTACCGAGTGTGGTTTTCAGTTCAGGGAGTCCAGTGTTGGTGCGGGCGGCCGACGTATCCATACACCAGGACCCTGACAACTGATTTCCGACTTTGTGCACGAAAACACTGATTGCGTGTGTGTTTTCAAAGGTTTTTTCCCTTAAAACAGCTCAAACCAGGTCAGCTCACCAGGTATAATCGTTTGATCGTGTTACGTTGTTTCTTTCATGATGGCCCACCGAGCAGCGAGACTCCAGTGCAGGGCCCTTTTTCAGTGTTGGCACCTTCGGGTGGTGTACCAGCAGCACCACCACCCGTTAGGCAGCAGATGCCACTAGCTGACGGTGCACGCTAGCAGAGCGCGATGCACGAGTTCCAGCAGTAGAGGCCTCTGAGGATACGAGGCGAGACAGTTTTCCCAGGCAGCAGTGGACTGGATGGAGACGAATGCTAGAGTTCTACGCCTAGCTTGGATACTAGTAGAGCGGATGATGATCTTAGCTCCAGGTGTTTCCAGAGAGTGACCATGAGGTTGGTCCTTATAGTAACGAGGCTTCGGTACGCGAACCGATACCTGGATTAGTACCTACGGGTAGAGCGCCAGCTATGTCACTACCTGTTGGTCAGCAGACACTACCGGCGGTACCGGTAGCAGAGACTCACAGGCTTAGTGCCTTACTTATGTTTTAGCATCAGATATCCCTCAAGTTTCGAAGTGAGCCTGACTCGTAGGCGGCTGAGGACTGGCTTGAGGAGGTGGTTGTGAGTTTTCTGGAGCTAATACAGCTTCGACAGTACGACATGTCGGAAGCAGAGCACTCAACGTGGCTTACCAATCAATCTTGGTACTCGTTGGTTACGTTGTGATCAGTTCTTTAGACTCGAACTTCTGAGCGAAGTGTGTCTAAAGGACATCCGAACCATTTCTTTTCCTCTATGCATTTCTACCTATGCTAGGATGCTAGAGAGAACCTTTGTAGTTGTGAACGTTAGCAGTGAAAGGCAGGAGACTAGCGCCAGTCTCAGAGACTCGGGCGTGTAAAATGTTTCAGGAGGAGGAAGTGCTAAGGACAGATGAATCTGCAGGGTAGCAGACGTGGAAGCAGAGCTTGGAGAGCAGCATGTGGTGGTGTACATTTTGACATGTTACGACCACCCGACTTAGTAGTCCCCGCCAGGCTCAGGGAGCAGGAGGGCTGGGGAGGAGAATAGCTGCATTGCGGTCAAGGAGTGTGACCCAGGAGCTCTAAGAATGATTCGGGGTACGAATTATGTCTACTACGAGCTGCCATATCTATAGACATAGGAACCAATCATTCTACCCTTCCACGAATCATGTCCCAGACCTAGAGGTTCCGGGTAAGCCGTAGACTTGACCCTCACGTCTGGAGATACCTTTGGGAGGAGACTCGATAATCACGCTTACGCCGACGGTGTGATTTGACCTCGAGGCGAGATTTTCGGTTGGAATTTCTTGGTGGCAGCGTAGAGGCCTTACGACGTTGATCTGGGTATGGTTTTGATTCACAAATCATACCCCGGTTGACTGTTTTAGGCAAACGTCGGAATGGGTTTTCCTTGGTCGGCGAAAAGGAAACCCTGGGCAGCTCATGTTAAACTCAGACATAAGAGGGTGTGACCGATCACTCTTGAGTTGGTCAACCCTACCCCTGTGGCAGCAGGAGTTTGAGTTCAGTTCTAACCTAAAAAGGGAAACCTCTTGAGTTCGAGGGTGACGAACACGTTCTTATACGGTCTCAACCCGATGAGGTCTCGGAGATGTGGCCGAGGCGGCATGTTATCTCCGAAGTTCGATGGACCCTTTTGATTTTCAGCAGGGTAGGCGAGGAGGTTTACCGCTTAACCCTACCACCTCAGTTGCACCGGGTGCACGACGTCTTCCACGTGTCTCAGTTGAGGAGATACGTGCACGACCCGACGCAACAGATGGCGGCACGAGAATCTCCAGGAGAGCACATGGGAGCGGGAGGCTCAGATGCGTGCTCAGTACCCTCTTTTGTTTCCCTAGTTTTTGATGTAGCTTTACGGGGACGTAAAGCCCTGAGGTGGGAGTAATGTAAAGACCCGTAAAATTCAAGGGAAATTTTTTCTTAATTTTCTTTAGAATTTTACAAGAGCGCAGTTTCAGACGGCACCTGATTCCGAGGCCCGGAGTGCCCGGAATTAATTTCCGAAGTTTGGCTCGGGTACGTTCAGTGAACGAACGAGCGGGAATTCCTAACTTTTGATCCGGTACTCGGAATTGAAATCCGAGGGCACCGATGAACTCGCAGCGCCGATTTTCGCTTAAGGAGACCTTTCCCGAAGTTGCGTTTACACGTGGGGAGTTGTAAAAAAAAATAAAATTGTGAATGTTAAAATAAAAATTTAACTTCAATTTTTATTTTTATCTTCCTTAAGTGTTTTTATCCTTTGGGTGGAAGTTGGGTGACAACCCAACTTCCCTTGGGAGGTTAAGAGGGTGGTGGGGCCCACACGAACCCCACCCCTTCATTTTCTCTAACCCTCCCCAACTCACAATTAATGTTGTAAACATAAGTTATAACTTATGTCATTAATAAGTGAGTTTATTTAATGTTTTGAAATTCAAACTTTTGAATTTCAAAGGTTTGTGTTGTGTTAATAAATTAAGTGAGCTTAATTTATTGTTTTTGGTTAGTCCCTTTATTTCTTGAGAGGATTTGAGAGCTTTCTCTTCTTCTTCAAACCTCAACGAAGAACGCGAAGAACGCCGTTCTTCAACGAAGAACTTCTTCCGCGTCATCTCTTCCGCGACGGTTTTCCGCGACGAACGCCTTCAACAACGACTCTTCCTCCGACGTCAAAGGAATCGAGTGCGACTATCGAGGTAGAGATTCTTGAGTTCGTTATTTTCTTTATTATTTGACTTTCCTCAAGTCTTGACGAGGAACGCTCAATTTCCGACGAAGAACGCCGCTCCGCTCTTCTTCGTTTACCGTGTCAACGAAAGGGGACACCACTTCTTCCTCGGACAATCTTCGTCGGCATACAAGTTTCGCCCACGACGTGTCACTTCGAACGCTTTCCTTCGTCATCGGATTTGACGAACGGCTTCCGCGACGCCCGACCTCCGCGACGTCGTCTTCCGGGAACTTAGTCAAATCCTCGAACTTATACCCGAGGTAGGGGTTGTCGAATTTCTTTTGGATTCCTCATTTTATTCTTGATCGTGCTTTTAGCAAGATTAACGTGTGTCATGATTTTCTTTAAGTTGCGTTATTATTATTAACGCGAGGGGGGCCGGACCGCACGAACACGGCCGAACCCCCCTCCAACGATCTTGTTTGTTCTTGCGGGTGGAAGCAAGAGGCGTGGTGCCGTCGCACCACGTGGTTGATCGTGCGTTTATTTTACGCACGACGTCGCGCTACGCCGAGGAGAGTCTTCAAGAACGCGACGCCGTCGCGCCGCGTTGGAAGGATTCATGGCACGACGAATGGGGCGCGGTGCCGTCGCACCGCGCCGGACGAGAAGACCGCGGCCGGTTCCGGGCCGCGGCGGGACGAGGAGACCGCGGCCGGTTCCGGGCCGCGGGGGAAGGAAAGACCGGCGGCCGGGCCGCCGGCGTCGGAAGCCGAAGGGGACCGGAAATTTCCGGTCCCGTTGGAGAAAACCGGCCGGCCGGCTGGCCGGCCGGAACCGGGGAATTAATTCCCCGGCCAATTGGCAAAACCCCCCTCTTAAAGAGGGGGGCGGTTTTTATTTTAAAGGGAGGGGGCCGGCTGCCCCCTCGGATCCGCTCAAGGAGGCCCCCTCTTGTGAGGGGGCGGTTGCTCAAAAATCGGCGCGGCTAAGCCGCGCCGCCAGAAGACAGCGGGGGAGTTTGTCCCCCCGCATGCGGCCACCCCGCGTGCGCACCCGTGCGGCGCACCCCGCCGCCAGCGCGGCCCGCTGCCACCGCCAGCGCGGCCCGCCGCCGCCGCCGGCGCGGCCCGCCGCCGCCGCCGCCGCGGCCCGCCGCGCCGCCGCCCGCCGCCGCCGCGCTCCGCCGCCGGCCTCCGCGCCGCCGCCGTCCGCCGCCGCCGGCCTCCGCGCCGCCGCCGTCCGCCGCCGCCGGCCGCCGCGCCGCCGCCGTCCGCCGCCGCCGGCCGCCGCGCCGCCGCCGCATCGCCCGGGGGGGGGGGGGGGGTCGGGCCGGGTCGGCCCGGACCCGGACCCCCCCGTTTCGAACCTGTTTGGGTTTTTGGCTCATAACTTGAGCCTCGGACCTCCGAATGACGAACCGTCAGCGGCAACGCGATCCTTGGATCGAGACGGTCGTTTCGGTATATCGCACTCAAGGTTTCGGGTTACTTTGAGTTCGGCCGGGTTGGTTCGTTCACGAAACCAACCGGGCCTTCGGAGCAGAAACGCTCATATCTTGAGCCACGAACGTCCGATTGACGTGCCGTCAGTCGCGTTGTGTTTCTTTTAGTGAGACGGATCTTTTGGCATACTCCGCCCGAGGTTCGGACGCAGGTGGAGTACGGTCGGGTTGGTTTTTCCTTAAAAACCAACCGGGCCCCGGAGACGAAAATGCCAATAACTCACAGACCGGGCGTCCGATTGACGCGCCGTCTGTTTCGTTGACTTCCTCTTGATGAGACGGAACTTTAGACATACTCCGCCCGAGTTTTGGATACAGTCGGAGTATGGCCGGGTTGGATTGTTCCCGAAATCCAACCGGGCCCCTGGAACGAGAAAGCTGATATCTTTCAGACAGGACGTCCGCTTGACGAGCCGTCAGCGGCGTTGGTGGTTACGTTGAGTAACGGTCCCTTTGAGTTTACCCTATGGGAGTTCGGGGTACAGTTGAGATACGGCCGGGATTGGTTCGCACTCGAAACCAACCGGGCCCCTGGGACGAAAAGACTATTAACTCACAGACCGGGCGTCCGATCGACGCGCCGTCTGTTGCGTTGAGACCCCTGTGACGAGACGGACTTTTGAGGCACTTCTTCGTGGGACTTTGTGATACTTGGAGTATCGACCAGTAGCTCGTGGAGCGGACCCTCCCGGAGACGAGCGTGCAGAGTACGGAGACCGTGTAGCCGGCTGAGACCTGACGACTGCTTGACCGACTCGACTTGGAGTGAGTCGACTAGCCCAGTGGACGGAGCGCCCGGTACTTGGCGGCAGACCCACGGCGGACGGAGCGCCTGGTAGTTGGCAGCAGACCCGCGGTACTCGACAGGAGGAGTACCTCAGTAGGCTATCTGGGTAGCGCCCAGTATTTGGCAGCAGACCCTCAGCGGACGGAGCGCCTGGTAGTTGGCAGCAGACCCGCAGTACTCGACAGGAGGAGTACTTCAGCAGTCCTAGGTTAGTGAGCGGCAGCCTCGGAGTCGTGACAGGATCACTGTACACTCTAGAGACGGAGCTCTTCAGCAGTTACGGTTTCGATAATGAAAATCCTGGTTTGAGCTGAGACTTTTGACCTTTGTGTTTCCTCATGATTGAGATGGGTTTCTTGATAACTTAGGTATATGTATGGGCATATACCTGGGTAGTGGTTATCCGTTGATCTCATGATCCTTGTGCTTCCTCATGACTGAGATGGGTTACTTGATAACTTAGGTATATGTATGGGCATATACCTAAGTAGAGTTTATCTGTTGTGATCTTCTTGTGGTTATCCTTGTTGTTTTTAGTGAGACCTTGAGGGTCTCGGGGTCCCTACTGAGTATCGTTATACTCACCCCTGCACGGGCTATG
This sequence comes from Viscum album, assembly GCA_963277665.1. Taxonomy (NCBI): domain Eukaryota; kingdom Viridiplantae; phylum Streptophyta; class Magnoliopsida; order Santalales; family Viscaceae; genus Viscum; species Viscum album. The sequence goes on along the minus strand of OY728155.1, from coordinate 1,152,890,672 downwards.
CCCGCACCTCGTTGTGTTGGTTGCAGACGACGGCCAGTACTGGCAGAGGCCGAGTGTTCGAGGACTGGACGGTACCTGGCGGTGGACTATACGACGAGGCGGTAGCCAGAGGCAGAGCACTGGGCGGGTCATACTTGGAGCAGACGGCGGGACCCGAGGAGCAGAAGAGCTATCTGTACCCACCCTTCAGGTGGGATTTCCAGTGGACATCTCAGCGTAGCAGCTTTACTTTTCAGTCGCTGTTTTCCCTTTCGAGTTGTACTTTACAGTTGGGCTTGTATTTCCGGCCCCTTTTACTTTTCAGCTCTTCTTTTTGTACTTAGTGTTTTACTTCCGCTTGTACTCTGTGGTGCTTGTTTTCTTTATAAAGGCAATGCCTTCCCAGTTATCGGGATTTTACGCCTTTGGTGCTAGTCGCCAACCCCTGGCCTATGGAAGGCGGGCTTGGGGTAGTCACGGCACGGGCCCCGAGGACGGGTCGTGACAACTTATGTATGACTACTACATTAAAATTTTGAAACCCCAATATTCATGATTAATTTTTCTATTTTACACTATTTTATTAGGTATCTATGTATTTTGATGTTTTTTTGTAAAAAAAATCCTAACTAGAAGTCTATATCCCTAAATTATACGTGATGAAAGAATTTCTCAAATTTGTTTAAATGTATTTAAATAAAATTTATATGTGATTAAATTGAGTTGCATGTGTCATTGATTAACAAACCAAATGCAAACCTACAGTAAATTAGTAAACATAAAAATGTTGGGACCTCATGTTGGGAAAATATCAAAAAATTTATTAATAAAAATAGGGTTTATATATACAAATAGATATGTTTTACTCTATATTGATATTATAAAATATTTTGTTTAAGAATTTAAAATGAAAACAAAGAGAAGAATTTGATGTTGAGCATGAAATGATAATGTGACAAAAATCTATAAACAAAGATATAGCTGATTGGTTTTCACATCGTGTAATATCATAAAAAATTTCACACTCCTAAAATATTGATATGATTATTTTTTAAACTAATAATATATTATATTAAAAATTTATATCATAAATATTGATAATCCAGTTGTAGTTCTAGATGATTTGAACTATTTAGCTGGAGGACATTTTATGAAGTGTAGGCGATTTAATGCTTGTAATATTAATGGATTTATGTTTTTTAAATTTTTATAAAGAAATTATGGAAACATATAATAGTTGAATATTAAAAAAATTCATATACTTGGGATAATATAGGAATATAGTTCACATTGTCGAATTAAATTACCAAGGAAATTTTTTTATTGTGTTATTAAAATATAAGTGGGTTGCTATTTATAGGGTCATAAGGAAATATTCATTAAAATTTACTAATGTTAACCTATCATGGATAATTGATATTAGTGATTATTATTAACATGATTCGTATAATATTTCCTCACAAGATCAAATGTTATATTATATTTCTGATAGACTCAATTAATGTTGGATTATTATAGCCCATGTCAAACCAAGATACTTGTATGATATGGGTGAAGAAGTTGAATAACTGTTTTGTAACATAAAACATAACCAACAATATAAGATTTATAAATCTATCAAGAATGATATTGAAATAGTTGGTCTTGAAATATAGAGTGAATATGATGAAATAATTTTAATAGGGGATGATGAATATAATATAGTTAATAAATAATTAAGAGTATGTTTAGTCAATTAACATATATTTTATTGGTTTATTTAGAATGTATTAATTTAATTAAACTATTTTTAATTTTTTTAAATTATTTTCTTTTATTATATTATATATCACATTATTGAATTTTTATAATTATATTTGGATGTATTAATTTTTAGAAAAAAACGATGTAATGATATGACCCGATCATCAACAATTCTTAAGATGTCGAACGACCCTTCTGATATGCTCCCATCTATATAAGGTATGATCAATTTTTTTGGAATATTCATGTTTCCTATATTTGATTCCATTTTATGTGATCCCATATTCATAAGTAATAATCCCATCTTCAAGTGCATCCCCTTCTTCACAATGGATTTTAGAGGAAACAGAGATATCATGTGAGGAGCAGTCATCCACTATTCTTATACAGCCACAGTTACCATCATGATAATACTTGAGGGATTCAATTTTTGATATGTTATTCTAAATGTTCAAATACAATTTAATACATCTGTATACTAATATTTGAATAGAAATAGATGAACAAATTTAGAATATAATAAGAAGGTAAAAAATAGGAATACATGATATGTTTATAAGTTCAACAATTTTAAAGTACACGTATTATTTTGAATGTTTGGGCTAGCTATAGATAATGTCAGAAGCTTATATTGGTAGATAATATGCTAGTTATCATGAAATATTACATCACTTCCTATCATTTATTATGATTTTAAGCATATTCCCATAAATTATAAGAATAATTTTTTTTCGATAAATAATTTAAAGTAGGCCAAAATTAAAATTTCTTTATTTTTATTTTAATATTCCTATAAAATGTTAGTCTAATAATTTTTTGATATATAATATGAATATCCTTTTCAATTTTGATGTGAATGGAAATGTTCTGTATCAATGGATCTTTAACTTTTTGGGGGAAATGTGGAAGAAATTTAATTACAACTTGTGGTTCAAGTTTAAGGACACCTCCATGGGTGTCTACCAAATGTATGAAACGGTACCCACATGGATACCTTGGGACCAATTAAAGTCATTTACGGAAATTCTCAATTTTGATTCACATAAGTGATTTTATATTTTTTAAATAATTGATATTAATTTACTAAAATTAATGAATTTTTTGTTAATATTATAATATTTTGTTAGGAATCTTCTAGAAAAAATAATCTATTAGAGAGAAAAAAGTCATCCCACACATAGCTGGATCTATTATTTTTAAAAGATGGTCAAATATGGAAATATTCTTTCTATTAATTAATTATACATTTTTTATGACCAAAATTTTCTATGTGTTATTTTTAGATATTGTAAGGATTATTTTCAGGGCTAGGATTTGAGATGGAATGAGATTTCATGTCTTGGTGTGCCTGAAATAAATGTTTAAAATATATTAATCATTTTAAAATGAACATGCATGAATGTTTCTTAAATATGTGTAACAAATTCATAATGGGGCCATGAACCTAATGTTCGAGGTTACTATTGAGTTAAGAACACAGGGGTTTCCCAAGGTGAGACATAACTCTGATTTGTGTAGGGTGTTCATAGAAAAGTCATTGTGAGCATAAAATTAAAAAGATAATTAATTACATTAAATTATTTTGTTTTGTCTACATAGAGACCAATCCTCTTCTATACCTTAAGGGTTATGGGGAAATACTATGTTTAGTGGAAAAAATATAGAGATCCATAGAATTGTTGGAGATCCATAGAAGGATATTTTGTTGGAGGATGATGAACCGATCTGAGATCTATGAACATTTTGAGATAAATTTGGAGGATCTCAACAATGATCATAGTTTAGATTTGTTCTTTATCATCAATCAATCCAAAATCAAGGTAGTATATTTTTTTGGTTTTATTTCCCCATTTTGGTTTCTATGAATAACATGGATCAATCAACCAACAGATTGATGTATGGATGGTGTGCATTGTAGGATGGATTAAATTATTTAGGGATTGGGAGAATTTAGTAATGATTATTGATTCTTCACATATCATTATAATGATAACAAACTGAGTTCAACATAAATATTCACCTAGTTCTGTTCCTCTTCATTGTTCTAATGAATTTCTCCCATAGTTCTTCATACATGACATGCATTATTTGTTTGGCCCATTGTTTGAAATACCCCTGAGAAATGAAACATTGTGAACCGATTTCATGGTGCAATGATTCTGTATTTTGGATCTATTCTTGACACAGTGTGATAGTAGTGTGAAGATAATGTGTAGATGGAATATACGTTTTTGGATACCCCATTTTGTTTTCTTTGGAATGCATTGAATAATTGTGTTTGATGGTGTTTTCTACACTGATTGATGGAAATATTACAATGTTTCCTTGATGGAAAATTCTATCTGGAATTACTCCATGATTTTTCATGTGATGTATAGCTAGATAGGTCGTTGTTTTTGCGAAGGAGATGAGCAATTATAGATCATGGATTCAGAAAATTTCTAAACTACACAACTCTTAACATGGATCCATATGTCATATGGTACCCCATCAGTGGAGATTAGATTTTTGAAAGGATATAAGTATCAGACATTGTGTTACACTATCACATGATGTGTGATTACTCCCCAGTGGTCTGTATGTACCTATGAGTGTACAAGAAAATTGGATGGGGTACATAGGAATGGACGAGTTGTGTACTCTCACATAGATAGGCATGGACTTTTGTACATGAGCATACCCATGTACTTGTACATGGGAAGATTACACAGGAAAATGAACCACCATGTACTATTATACAAACAAAAGATAAGGGTAGTTTACATGGGAAGGAAATGGGGTCGAAGGGACATGGCATGTATCCCTACTATATGTTGTATACTCCTAAAAACATGGTTTGGAACCATTTTCCGTTATACTTGGACACTTTTTGTTATGATACATTACCCACATACATTCCTTTCAGGTTTGTATGGAATCAACTCATACACATTAATTATCAATCCCTTTAGTAGGAATTCTTGGATAGAGTTTTCTGGAATCCCTCTATAATTCATGGAGTGAGATCCTTTATTCATCATTGTCCCCGAGGTGGAGTTCTTGGTATCATCATGACCAAAACTACACATGATTTTTTCCTCTACTTAGTCGGTTAATCTGGATTGTGTTCATGGTATACTCTACAGACTTGGGAGTTATCCTCATCTATGTATCATATCACTTTAGACTATCAATGTGTACTTCGAATGGAGAGAGTCAACAAGCATTACATCCCAGCTGGACTTCATCCGTGTTATAAAACTAATGAGTGTGTTCTCCTAGTTGAGATATGTCTGGATCCAATGATCTGGAATCCTAATTTGGAATTATGGTTATGAATTTCCTTTAGACTGTGTGTCTCTGTTGAGTATATATAGATATTATTTCTATATGTGTTATAGACACATTGCTATGTATATATGACTGTATTCCCTTTTTTATGCTTTTTAGTTTTATGGGTGTCTTACTAGGTACTGTTATACTCAACCCTACATGGTATTTTCCCTCACATGTCATGTCCTATGAAGGTGATTCATCTTTTTATAGAGTATATGATAGAGTGGGATTTAATATCTCTAAGTTGTATCAGAAGAATGGAGGATTTTTCTAATGAGTTTTTGATAGCAGTCTCTATTATTTCTTTCAGTTTGGACTGGTTTTCATACTCTTTGATGTTGTCATGTATTTATACCTATTTTCATTACTTATTTCATACTTTGGTTGTGGGATTTAGATTTATACATGCATGGTTGTTTAGTCATTTTTATATTTGAGTACTTTTTGGGATTGGAATTGTGTGCATGTGTACAAGTACATAGGATAAGGCCTGCCATGTCAGACATATGCATACTCAAAAGTTGTCTACAACCCTTGGAATTTTGGAGGTGGGCTTGGGGAGTTGTGGAATAGGCCCCAATGGGATGTGTCTTGACAGAGTGGTATCAGAGCCGTCGATTTTACCTTAATATGGGATTTTGTGCTTTTGGTTTGGGGAAATACTGATAAGTGTTTCATGTTCATCTTTCAATCCAAAGACTCCATTGATGGTACAGAAGCTGACATATCCATAAAATAGGAATCTGGTCCCCTTAATTTAGACTCGGTACATGATAAAATTGGTTACAGGGAAAAAAATGGTACATGCATTATATAGGAATGGGTTACAGATTCAATGTACTTCATGAGTCATCCCTCTAAATATAATATTTTCTACTTTTAGGATTCCTTTTCAATGTATTCCAACTAGGATTCTAGATAAATAACATGAGGATGATCACCTTAGTGTTTAGTCATGGATACATAGGCAGGTTTCTGAGATGTTACATTTAGGTGTTGATCTAGATATAAATCTTCATGTAGAGAATCACATGGTACCAAACATACCAGAATAAGAGGTGCACATGATAAGGATACCTCAATGGTTTCAGTGATAGTGAACTCTTAGATTCTGAAGTAATCATAAACCATCGGTTTATGGGGTAATTTCTTGATGTGGTGACATGAGTTTTCTAACTGGTTAAGATAATAGTAGATCTGATGGTGGCCAGCCTTCTTAATGGATTAAGAGGATGGTAGTGGGGTTATTTTAGCTAGTCATATGATAAGGTGACTCTACCGTGGTTAGAGTTTGGGCATATCTGCATCGAGGACTTAACTCTAGGTATTCTTAACATTGTACATATCCAAGTTCTTTTCCACCACCAATATTTCAATAGGAAAGTAGTTGAGTTATCATTAAGGTTTACCAACCTCTTCAAGTACTCGATTATTATTGTTCATAACCATTTATTCATGGATATGGACTTCAAAAAAGGTCTACGTGGCGACATCAAATCTAGTGTAATTCCTATAATCATTCCTACTTATGTTTGGGTGCTAGAGTGAGATTTGGTGGTTGAGAGATTCTTCACTGAGTGGACACAACCAGAGTTTTCATGTAGTGGGAAAGAAGGAGAAGAGAACTCAGTAGCCAGGAGACAACGTTAGTCATAGGGAACAAGACATTCCATATATTTCAATATGATGTCCCCAGATGGAGGATCATTGTTTTAGGGATTATAAAGTTGGTATAATAAACCTAGAGAGAGGTAGTTCTACTCAGGTGAAAGAAGGGGACATATTTCCTAATATTTCATAACCCTCCATACAGATGACAAGGAAACCATAGTTGGGCGACCGAGGTAGAGACATCAAATGGAACATGAAGTTTTGGATGGTAGAGTATGTTTAATAGGATTATGGAGATTAATAATAGGTGACAGATTCATTGAACTAGTACCACCACCGTAACCCCAAGGAGGTCCTGTCCAGGCTCAGGGAGCTGGAGTCTAGGGGAAGGGATAGCTGCATGTGGTCAAAGTATATGACCTAGAGTATCTGAGAATGATTTGAGGTATGATCTATGTATTTTATTCATTATCTATACTAGAAATATACATAGGTTCTAGTCATTCCTTTATTTCCAAATATATTGGTCAAGACAGATAGATTTTGGTTGAGCCCTTATCTTGTCCTTTACGATTGGATACACCATCGAGAGATGACCCAACAATCACACACTTGTGATGAAAGTGTGATTTTTCTCTTATAGGTGGGATTTTATATTGGGATATATTTCTAGCAGAGATGAGGCCTTATAAATTCATCTTAGGTATGCACTGATTATATATAGTCCATGCCTAGGATGACTATTTCAAGTACAGGATGAACTATTTCTGAAGTGATGGGACTATGTTCTCGTTTTTCATTAAAAGGAAAACCTAAGAAGTGTAGGGTGAACTCCTGTATAGGAGGGTAAAACTGATTACCCATCCATTAACTACCATGACCCTTGGGGAATTGGATATTTTGAGTTATAAGTTTCTTGAAGTGGTTCTATAGTATGAGGACAAAATCAATAAGGATGTTCCATACATACATCCACATAAAGAGACATAATTATTCATTTATCTACACCCCAAGATGAAATCAATATATATGCTTTAATATCAAATGGCTCCCATAGATCTTCACAAGATAGGGGTGAAGTTTGGGGACGTTTGAGAGGAATGGATTTCTTAGACCCAGTCTTACCACACTAGGAAGCCCTAGTTTTGTTCACCAAGAAGGTAGAAGATAGTATAAGGCTATGATTGGACTACTGGCACTTGAACCATGTGAACATGAAGAACATGTATCCACTATTAATGATCTATGACCACTTTCATCACTTGAGAGAGGCATGATGGTTCTCAAAAGCTGACCTTAGGCTTGGATATCACCAGTTGTGAGTATCAGATGAGGATATACTAATGATGACATTCATATGACCTTATGGTCACTATATATAAGTAGTGATTCCCTTTGGTATGATAAGAACCACAAAAGTGTTAATGGGATTCATGAACCAGATCATATATCCTTTCTTATAATGGTTCATCGTAGTATTCATCAAAGATATCCTTTTATACTCAATATCTGAGGAGGTCTATGGGAGATACTTGAGGATAGTTATGAATGTAATCATACCGTACTATCTTTACAGTAATATCTCAATGTTGTAGTTTTGGATTCATGAAATCCAGTTTATTGGACACATTATCTCAGAATATGGATTGGTAGTAGACCTAGACAAGGTCTATGTAGTTCCAAATTGGTATCCACCCAAGTGTGTGATGGAGGTGCGGAGATCCCATAAATCTTAAGGCTATTTCTTGAGACTTATACCTGACTTATCTAGGATATCAGCTACGATGAAAGCTTTGAGCCGAAAGGGGAATCCTTTTATGTAACTGGAATTGTGCCATAAATATTTTTAGTATTTGATTTAGATTTTCAAAAAGCTCACCCATATTGAGATTCATTGAGGAAGGTGTCGTGTACGTAGTGTTCAGCAATGCATTAAGGACCAGGCATGGTTGTGTTTTGATATAGAGGTGGGCAGTGATTACCTATGGATCATGACAGTTGAAGCCACGTTAGTAGAACTAAACTATGTATGATATTTATTAAATATTGGTAGTCTTTACACTAAATATGTGTTGACTCTACCTGATTGGTTGGAGATTTATGAACTATTATGATCACATGAGTCTCAATTTTATCTTACTTCAGATGGTTCTTAACTTGATATAGATATGATAGATAGCATTCACCTAGTATTATGAGTTTTAAATTCTATATACTCATGGGTAGGGGAACATGGAAGGATAATCTCTCATCCTGAGATTTTATTCATAGTTCATGAATAATGCATCAGAGCAGGTTTTCTTGTTATAGTTATCATTTCTATATAAAGATGGATTAGATTACCTTAAGTCAATGGTTTCCACCCCTCTTCTCTTAAAGTGATTTTGGGGGGAGTATCTTAGGGATACTGATAGTGAGACCCTACATTCTCACCCATCCACTGGATATACTCTTGATGTATTTTCTGAAGGTGGAGAGCATTTTGTTCGTTTCAGAGGAAGAATGATGGTACTAGTGATGCTACATGTGGAGGTTTTGAGATTTCATCCCACATATCCTTTAGTGGTACGTCTAGGTGTTGAAAAGAAGTACCAGGAACTCCGAAATTTGTTTTGGTTTCCATGTATAGAGAAATGAGGGGAGTATTTTGTCTCTCGATGACATGCTTGTCAGGAAGTAAAGGTTGAACACCAAGTTCCAGTGGGTTTTTCTCAACCCCATGAGGTGGAAGAGTGAATGTGGGATGGGATATCCAACGACATTGTGAAGGACATCCCATGTATTTCTAGTGGACATGATTCCATTTGGGTGGTCATTAACCCACTCACAAATTCATCCCACATTCATTACATTTAGTAGTAAAGTTGAGTTGAGATATCGGGGTGCCTCAACCTAAAAGAGGCAATTTGACTCCACAGAGTTATATCGATGATCATTTCTGAATCTGATGATTTCTTCACATCATGGCTATTTAAAGCATTATAGAAGTATTTTAGGACTCATTTAAGCATGAGAACTACATTTCACCCCCAAACTGATGGCCAAACTAAGTGACCATTTAGGTTCTGGAGGAGATGTTTTGATCTTACATGTTGGACTTTGTCCAATGTTGGGAGGATCACCTACCACTGGTGAAGTTTGAATAGAAAAAAAAAGAAATCATTACACCATTGCTACGGAACTATTCAAGGATTTTTATGGGTGACCCACAGGTCACCAATTTTCTAGATTAATATAGGAGAGTCGACACTCATACACCCAGAGTTGGTGTGAGAAACTACATAGGAGGTGCAGATTATCAAGGAGTAGATGAGGACTTCATAGAGCTTTCAGAAGTCTTATACAGATAAAAAAAGAGGCCTTTGGGGTTCAAGGAGGGAGACCATCTGTTCCTATGGGTTTCACCTTGATGAGGATTTAAGATATTTGGATGGGGCGACAATCAATCACCTTGATTCCTTAAAACTTTCTAGATAATATGTAGAGTTTGTGAGGTAGTATACAGCTTAGATATACTACTACAGTTTGACAAGGTATATGACATCATCCATGCATCTCATCTGAAGAGGTTTGTGCATGGCCCAACACAAATTATCGATGGGTGAGGGATGTGAGTCAAGGATGGAGATACATTTCCTAAGTATCGGTAGAGACCAGGGATCTGTAAAGGAGGATCCGTTATAGGAATATGATTTTTTTAGTCCATATATATTGTCTTTATGAGAATCTTTAAGAGAGAATGTAGGTGTGGGAGGCTAAGATTAATGCTCATTATATAAATCCCTTTATTTATCTATTTATTTGGATTTTTAGTACATAAATACCTAAGGTGGGAGGAAAAGAATTTCAAATTTCCCATGTATTATTTTTAAATATTGAATGGATTGTTTTTTAAACAAGGAACTGGGGGAGATTGTGATTCTGAGGCTCAGTGTGCCTGGAATAATTGTATTAAATATAATAATTATATTAAATTTAACGGTAACACAGTTTAACTAAAAAAGTGGAATAAAATCTAAAAAGGTGGAAATATAAAAAATAGGAGGGAACTATTGAGTTTATAAAATGGGGTTTAACCTAGGAGAAATATTACATTGGTCGGCGTAGGGAATTTGAAGAAAAATTATTCTAAGCATAATGTGAATACAAAAATAAATAAATTATTTTTCTTTTCACTGATGTAACGACCTAGCCTCTTTTAAAATAAATGGTTATGGGAAATTACTTGAATTATTTGCTAAAAAATAAATATCTAGAGAATAATTGTAGATTCGTAAAACAAGATTCAATTGGAGGACAATGACCATATCATCAATCGGTGAACGATGTGAGACGAATTTAGAGGATCTCACAAATGATCATAAAACATCTATGTTCTTCACCAGTGATTGATACAAATCTATGTAGGGTGTTGTTTGATTTTGTTTTCTTTCCCCATTTCAGTTTCTATGACAAACATAGATCAATCAACCAAAATATTGATATGTTGATCCGATGTATTGTGAAATGGGTAATATTATTTGGGGATATGGAGAATATTATTCATTATTATTGATTCTTTTGTTATCCTTCAAATGACAAAAAATAGAGGCCATCCCGATCATAAACTAAAGTATGTTCCACGTGATTGTTATCATGCTTCTCTCCCCGGATTTTCAATCATCATAAGCATTCATTGTTTGGACCGTGGAGTTACATGACATTGATAAATCAGTTATTGGACACCCATTTCTTGTCACAACAATTCGATAGTGTTGATCTGGGATCACCTTGATGTGAAGATGGTGCAAAAATGGAAACAGTGTCGAATCAGATGGTTTTTCATACCCGATTTCATGTTCTTTGGTGTGAAATGAGGAAATTTGTTTTATGGTGTTTTATAATTTGAGATATGGATGGATTCCGATGTTTCTATTAAGGAATTGTTCAGATGGTATTGTTCCTTGATTTTTGGCTTGAGGTGTAACTGGATTGGTCATTGTTTTTGAGAATGAGACGTGCGATTCTAGATATGGGATTATGGAAATTTATTAAATACATAGTGTATAACTCTGAGCTACATGTCACGTGGGACCCTCTTGGTAGTGGATGGGGTTTTAGAAGGAGATAATTATCACATGGGGTGTGACATTTTCACAAAGAATGTGACCTCTCTCTGGTGGATCGGCTTTTACCTTAGAGTGTACACAAACACATGCTAGAGTACACAGGCACAAACATTCTGTGTACTCCCACACAGACATGACATGACTTAGTGCACATGGTAATAACCATGTTCTGGTACACATGATGATTACATGGGTAGACAAAAAGGTGGGATCTATTACATGGACTTGGGACACAAGTCATTTGCTCCATTAAAAACTAGGGTCGAATGGACAAAACATATACCCATATTATATGTCAGGTACTCTTGAAAAACCACACTTGGATTCCTTGTACATTGTTTCATTAACATGTTTATTTAGGATAAGTTCCTCATATCCATTCCCTCATGATTTTTATGGAATCTCCTCTTACACATAGAATAACGATAGCTCCAGCATTAATTATAAGATAGAGTTGTTGGAATATCAATGTATGGCCCGAAGTGAGATCCACTTTTTTACATCATTCCCTATGTGGAGTTTTTGGTATCGTGGTGACTACCACAATTTGAGAACCAATCCTCTAATTAGCTTGTTAGTCTAGATTGATTTATTGGTATACCCCCACAGACTTGGGAGTGGTCGTTATCTATGTATCATATCGCTTTATACTGTCAACATGTCTTCTAATAGTGAGACCCGACAAGCATCACCTCTCAATCACACATCATTAGTGCTATCATACTCAATAGCGTGTTCTCCCAAATGAGGGGTTTATGGAACCTTTAATATGGAATCCTAGGATACAATTATGGTTGTGAATTAATTATAGACTATGTTTCTTTTTTTGAGTATATCTAGATATTCATGCTCTATGTGTTATAGATATACAACTCTATAGAGAAAACTTTATTCATTTTTTGTTTCCTTTATTTTTTATGGTTTCCCTACTTGGTATTGTTATTCTCACCCCTACATGGGATTCTCTCACACATGTCAAGCCTTTTGTAGATAATCATCCTTCTGATAGAGTCCTAGATGAACTAGGACCAGACGGTTCTTAGTGGGACCCGATAGACCAAGGGGTGTTCTTGAATCTTTTGGACAGTAGTCCCAAGTATTAATTTCATGTTCGGCTTATTTTAACACTCTTTACGGCGGAATTTTATATTACAATGTTTTAATTCCATTACTTCTGTCATACTCTAATTGTGGGATTTAGATTTATGCATTCAAGGATATTCAATCATTTTTAAATTTCATCATTTTATGGACTTAAATATATGTGTGTGTGTATGTGTGCAGTTATATAGTCTAAGACCTCCCATGTGAATGCTATTTTGATTCTGATCTAGTTTCCATCCCTTTCCCTATAATTGGGGTAGGGGAGTAGATGAACTACGCCATTAGGATGGGTGATGACACTATTTATTCAATTTACATATATTAATTTTAATAGGTTTCATTTTTTTCCCAGATGTTATAGGCGAGGAACATTGTTTATCAGGTCAGTTGAAACATGTTGTAGTTCGATATGTATAGTAAAGCTAATGGAAATTATTTAAATGATCATGCTAAAAATATTGGTGTCAAAAATCTAAATCAAAGTTTATTTTTCATGATGAAATATATATATATATATAATATTCTATTTGTAGGAAAAAAAACTAGAATGGAATGGGATTAAAATCCCTCAATGTCAATTTTAATCTCCTACATTAATTATGTTGACAATGTTTTGTGTATGAAGAATGTTGGTTGTGTTCAAGGTTTGGGTTCTAGGTTATTCCTCTCATGATTCATTGGGAGGAGCTCTTCTGAAATCATTGTGAAACCACCTTCTATAGGTTTGAGTAATGCTACTCGTATAGATCCATTAATATCACAAAAGAAAAAAATGATCTATGATAATAGAATACATGAGATAGATACAAGATCGATAAATCAACATGAACACTTTACAATGATGGGGGGGGTTCATTGGGTACATTATTTTTGGGTTTGGATGGGGGAATTCCTGCATACATTACAACATGTATAAAAAACTATAATGGTACTTATCTGGTTATATTAATTTTAATATTTTTTTTCTGAATTTAATTTTATGTACTATATAATTAAAACTAATTTCTATAAATAAGTTTATTTATTATAGACACCAGATACAGCAAAATCTAATAGCTGTCATGGATGTTAGAAACATGAATCATCTAGAGGTATCCAATGTGAAATAAGATAACATCATTGATTTTGGATTAAATATTGTATTGGTTATATTTGAGACTGAAGATTATATATGCATACTGTCAACTATTTCAATAATATTTTGTATATTTATATGATTATTTATTATATCTAAATGTTTTAATTATCATTATTTATTTTCTTATTGAAATTTATGAATTATTTTTATTTTATATATATTTTTACTTTTATATTAGAGGCTGTTTCATATTTAATTTTCCTAAAATCATTAAATTTGAATTACATGGAGTTTAAAATGAAGATAATTTTAATAATTAATTCTAAATCATTATCAATGATTGAAACCATCATGAGTAACTAAAAATACATGTGAATTATGCTAATTCATTGAGGAATTTTTAGCATTGGTTATAACAACTTCAAAATAATACAAATCTTTATATAAAAAATAACATGTATAATATTTGATTTGGATTTAACTACTAAAATGTTGACTAGAAATATTTAGGTAAAAAACAATGATAATCATTTTATAGAGAATTTAAAAGATACATCCTAATATATATGGGAAGTGGATTCACATAACTTGTGAAAATATAATAATAAACTCCCCCCAAAACAACTGATTCTAATCTATTTTTTCTTATATTCAATTTTGTACTTGGGTATTATTATATAATGTTATGACTTGTGGTTTATCCATGATCCATAATAGTAGCTATCATACATCGGATACAATCTTTATAAGATTATAATTTCAAAATCATGAATGTATAGTGTAATCATTTAAACATTAAAAGATTAATATAATAAATGAGTTGTATGTTTAATGGAATTATAACATTTGATATTTTGAGAAAAACCTCATAAATATAGCCAAATATTTGAGTTATAATGAGGAAATTTGGATGAATATTTTACTAATAACACTCCTAAGATAGGTGTGTAACTCTTCATTAAAGAAACACCTTAACCAATTTCTATATTTGTCTCTCTCACTCTCTCAAATTAAAAAAAGTCTGTAGAAAAATGTGGCATTTGGATATATCCTAACTGAGTATCAAATGATGAACATGATCCATGGGTACCTCTAGAGGAAGGGTTCATTTAGTAGCTTCTCATCAATTCAGATATAATTAATATCCAACGTTTTGTCAGACCCGATCTACTAGTGTTAGGTATACTATTAATTTATTCATTTTATAATTCATTCCAAACATATTCTTAGTTACCTAGGTGGGTTGGACCATTATGGGGGGTGGGGTAAATAAATGGCATAATTTTTTTTAAAAAAAATTTGTTCAATATATAAAACAAGTTTGGGTTATTAATCCTATTAAAAATATATCACATCCATACATCACATGTTGTAGTAATGAAAGTGTGAGTAGAGAGTTGTATATACAAGTTTTGAATGTAAATCATACTCTGTGAAATGTTGGTTATACACCCTAAAATTGATTCTCCACTATATCCTCAAGTGGATATGAAAAATAGTCATCTATACACCCCAACTACAATCCCCTAGTAACTGGTTATACACCCTAGAATATCCTTTCTAATAACTGGTTATACACCCCTATTATAAGCCTCCTCAGTGAACAATTAGACACACTAAACACAAGACCCTTCTTCAACTAGATACACTTATAGAAAGATAACTTTATGATTGAATATTATTCTATGCCACTTTTCAATTGATGTACCTTTAAGAAATGATAGATCATAAAGTCTACCTGTGTTCAATAATTTCAAGAACATCAAAACCCATCAATGGTGAAAAACACTGATGGTCACAAAACTCACACTAGATCTTGAATAACATGGGTACTTATCTTATTTTAGGATATTTAGGTAGAAAATATTCTTATTCCATAAAATATCACCCATACTTCATACCCTTATTCTGTCATAGAAAATTGAATGTGTCTACTCTCAGAATTCTCGAATAGTTCTATGTAAGTTCTATTAACACCATCTTCATATTCTTCAATACCGTCTCATATTTATATACAAAAAGTTATCATGAATATTATTCAAAAAAATATAACAGTTATAATTCCTATGTTTAAATAACAGAAACTTAAAAATCATCAGATGTAGTAGTACTCTGAATTTAAATATGGATGATATTTTTAGTTAAAATTCACCGTCAAAATTTCATTCATTGTTATTTAAATCCCATTTAAAATCATCATATTAAATATCCTAAAGGCTCAAGATTTATTATTTTATGTGATATTAATATATCATGATCTATGTACCCATAAAATACTCTTATTTTAATTCGTTGGAAATCTCCACGTGAATGGCATCATGAATTTTTTCCATATATACCTCAAATATCAACATCGGCTACTTCCTAGGAATTTTTTTCCACGATATCCACTTCAATCATGATCCCCATATATGATAATTATTTATAGTACATTAATTATTATTTTGTATGAATATAATTTTATTTCATTACAATATCAAAAATTTGGAAACATGGATTTTCCCCCAACAAACTCACTTGAAAATTCTCAAAGAACATGTTTGAACATGAATTATATTGATTGTGAGGTAGTCAGGTGTCCATGAAGTTAAACCATATATACATCTCAATGTATTTACCATGTCTATAGATTATCAACAATGAGGATTGACCGCATGCATAAACTAATTACTGAATGCATTAACTACAAAATGTAACCAGACTATCTAGATCAATATCCTGTATGGATCAATTGAATGTATAGATTGACCACACGTTTGTATCAGACAGACATTTGGATTGATGGAACAATGATAAAAAAATATCATCTAATAGAACTTGGAAATTTTCAATAAGTATAGAAGTTATAATAAATTCAAATTGAATTCAAATGAAAATCAATGATATATGAAAATTCATTTGAAGTCATATGATTTCTTCAATGTCATATGAAACTTCCATTGATGTCATACGAGACAAGCCTTTTATTTTTAAAAAAAATCCAACCATGAATTCCATAATTCACATAATTAATACTAGTAAACCATCAAATGATTTTAAGTACTTCTCAAATAACTCCAAAAAATACCAAAATGTTGTAAAAGGTATTACGTCACTTATTAATAGTTGTCATTAATTCCTCTAAATACCAACACAACAATCATCACATTAAATTTCTAACATTCATTGATTTATCCATGTCATAATTCCAAGATATAGACTTATAAAATATGTGGACCAGAATAAATTTTAAATCATGAAATGCCTTGAAAAATCATGAATCTATAACAATACTCCAATTATCATCCTTGACTTCTTTTAGTAAAAACATTTTGATGTATTGATAAAAATGGAATTCATTCTTGGGCACTTATATCTACCCCTATGATTTTTTTAAATAAGAATACTCACATGTTTCAATATGTGTTTACATATGGATTCGACATTATTATACTTATTCACAATAAATACAAAGGTTAATGTAAAGGGACGTCTCATCTCATCTAACTACACCCAAATCTGTTCTTCATCTCCCATTTTCAAATATAAATTACCTCTTTAACCACTTGTGTGAAATATGATACCACATGATTTACATGTAAAAGGTCATTTATCTAAGTAGATATTAATCAATGTGGATAACCCATTGTAGGAAATAATATTTCATGATTAATACTTTCAATATTTTCTAATAAACAACCATAATTTTTATACCATTCTCAGATGTAATTACACAGGATGCTAATCAAAATATTTTACTTAAAACATATGAAATTTACACATATCTCAAATAAAACCAGAAAAATTATTCTTGTTTATTTATTAAAACTAAATATTTTATTAACTATTACATCAATAAACACTCCCAATTTATATTAATATTTTATAAAATAAAATATAAGGGAAGTAAGATCTATTTACAAACCTCAAATTTATTTTTTTTGTAATGTTGTCATGAATTTCTAGATTCACATGATGATGGATTATCCTCATATGTTCTACCTCTCAAGGGGTTCAATCAACTTATTCTCTTCATGGGATATTAAATAGTATTTTTATATTACCTTCTTTGAAGTATAGTGCGTAAGAAACTAATTATTTTCCTCTAATTCCATATAAGATAGCATATAAAAACAAGAATAATATTATATAAAGAGGGAGCTATTTTATCCATAGAATAAAAACTAAGGATGAGAGTTTTTACTCACTCTAGTCACCTTTTTATTTCATAAAATATTTTATTTTTATGTTATTTATATCTAGTTGACAACCTAGATTGATTGTGAACTCATCTACTGTCCATGATCCATCATTATTTATGAGAGAGAATTATTTTCCAGCGAAGTTAAATAAACCCCATATTCTAATCCATTTAAAAAAAATTCATCAAATTCTTTTGGATAGGATGGATATTCATATATTTCTTTATATCTTTCCATCCTCCTCAAATATTTCACAAAATTTATTTTGTATTTTTCATGTCACCACATATTGATGACTTATCATATAGTTAAAACAATTCTTCTATTACCACCTTTCATCCATTATCCGCAACACTCATGTTTTCTTCCACTTTTTTTTTATCCTTAACTAGTTTATTGGTCCAGACTACTAAGCACTCCATTTTAACATTCTCAGTTTTCTTTGGTTACTTGGAACTACTTGATTTCTATTTTTTCCATGTTACACATTCTTCAATTTTAAACCACAAATAACTTCTTCAGGAATCATAGTTACAAATTACTTTACATTTGGACCAACTTTACCAAATATTCCATGCATATATTCTAAATATTCAAACCTATTCCGAGTGGAATATTTTAGTGATGTTCTGGTGACATCTTTTCTCTATTGTGAACTAGCTCTCAATTTTCGAAAAGAAATCCCCCTTGGTTATTTCCTCATTCATGGAAATGAAATATTATGCCAATGAGAATAAGTATTATGCCCATACATTTTACAACACTAGAAAAATCCATTCACATTGAATCTCCCATTTTGAGAATAAATATTTCCAATTTTTTGGGTTTTCCTTCATTCAGATATAGCATTATTTTTCCTAATATGAAGTGTTCTTCTTGAACTCATTTCTTAATTTGATAGGGAATATTTTATATCGTAATTAATTCTCTAAATCTCATCATATTTGTTTTTCACATTTTCTATTATAAATTATGTATTTATCTTGAGATTGATAAGGTAAATATTTTACCTGTATTTTATGATTTCTCATATCTCTATCTTGTGAGAACTCATATTTAACCTCAACTCACCTGTTATAATTTTTGATATATCTATTCATATCATTTTAACTAATATAATCATATATTTTTTCATTTTATGTTATTTTTCCCTTCTATCCAATTACTCTTTAAGATAACTTACCATCTTCTTATGTTCATCCACTTTTAATCTATAATTTTATCTCTCATAAAAAATATACTTTTCTATATTATATTATACACCTATTTCTCAGTATCCTCCTGTTTTTCATTCTATATATTCTTCTTTTCTTTCTTGAGATGATTTTTATACACTATATAGGTTTATAATTTTTCTTATAGCTACCACTCTTTCTTAATCATTTATTCTCCATCGTCACATCAAGAGATATCAAAAATACTCTACACCTAAGTAAAGAAGTTAAATTAATAATCTGAACTACTAGATGAGTCATCATTATATTTTTTTCTCATAAATGTTTTTCTTTTTATCTAAAATTATTCATGATGTTCTTATAATTTTTTATGTTTTTGTTTCAATTAATTGTGGTAACCAGATTCAAATTCTTTAACCTAGTTCTTTGGAAAATATTTTTTAATATGACCAATATCATTATAATTAATGAACATGAAGAAATTAATAACTTTTCCTTTCCATTTTTACTTATTGAATATCTTTGATAGAAGATCAAAATTTTTATTAAGTCATAATTATCTTCCTCATCTTCTGAATCATTTTATTTTTAATGCGCTCTTTCATAGACTTTTTTATTTCTCATAGACTCAAAATACATGTTATATTTTTTATTCCTTTTAATGGCTAGATCCTTTGTTATATAATAATCTATGAGTATGTTATTTAACTCTTATATAATGAAATATTATATTTCATTGATAGATTAAATTTTTTAATAATGTGCTTATAGATTTTTTCACATGAAATTATTTTCAATTTTAGAGTCTTTTAGAACCTCACCAAGACATTAAATATTTAGTACTCTCTCATTTACATAGGTGAAATATCCATCAATATCTTCTTCATCAACCATTTTTATGTCCTAAACATAATTTACAAATGGTAATTTTGGATTCTTTTATTTTGAAATTACCTTCATAACTTCTACTCAATTTATCACCGATCTCCATGGAAGTATGCACACCCATAACCATTGTGTTGAACATCACTGATTGAGGCATCAATATGGAATTGTGTGTCTTTCCATCAAACTATATATACATATTATAAACCTTGTTTATGGAAGAAACATTAGTAAATGGTGGAAAACCTAATATTTTTGTATCTATAAGTTATAGGGAAAATGATAGGATCTAGGATAACATCAAATTCCTTCATATATGATAATACCTTCCATAAAATGCTATAACACCCCATATATTAACTACGTTTATCATTTCCCTGTCAAAACATTCATCTTGGGTATTCATATGGGACCATTTCTCAAAAACTACTTATAATACATCAGGATAATTTCGGCATTAAAGGGAGGGGGCAGTGAATTAATTCCCCTATTTCACAATTTTTTTTCATTCTTAATTCAACATAATAATATTTGTACAGTTATAAATACTCTAAATATATATCATAAAAACTCTTCTTGAGTAGTTGTAATTCCAGAGAGTGGAAAACATATTATTTATAAGTTTATGATTAAAATCATAATCTTTTTTATGTTGGTTAGAATCCAAAACATGGATTCTTCACTATATCCCCAAGTGGATACAACAATAGTTGGTTGTAAACACCAACTACAATCTTCTAGAAAATTGTTTTACACCCTATCCACTATATCTGTTTCAAATATCAATTGTAAGACAAATCAATAACTTTTTAGAAAACCCAATAAAAAACTATATATTAAACTTTATTATATTATAGAAATATATCTTTATGCTCTTAGATTATTCTATGACACTTGGGAATTGATCTCCAATCATGTATCGATTGATCCCTAGGCCTATTATTTTATAAATGATTCTATAACATTATTTATTTTAAGGTAATATAATAATGCTGATTTCAATACTCATGAATGATATTTAATGATATTGTTCATCATTTTATTATAGAATATTCAGAAATAAATATAATTATCCCATTAAATATCTCCTCATATTCTAACACTTATTCACTATTTGATACCAGAATGTATCAAGTATCAAAATTCTCACCCAGTGCTTTGTTATTTATTTAAATCCTATCTTCATCTTCTTCGATAACATGCCATATTTATATATAGAGAATCATCCTGAATATTATTCTAAAAAATATCAACTTTTTAATAACCATATTCAAATTATCGAAACTAAACAATCTTTGAAAGTATGTAATCAGCTCATTTAATCGTAGTAGATATTTCCAATTTAAATTCACCTTCAAAATCACACTCAAACATATTATAATTACAAATAATAACTTACTTTCCAATCACAAAACTATTCATGATTTTTTTCTTTTATGTCATATTTAAATGTCATGATCTCAATATCCAAAAAATCTATTTTCTAATTCCTTTGAAATCTCCCAGTGCATGGAATCATGCATCGCTGCCATGTGGACCACAAGTAGCAACACAAGATTCTTCTTATTCTAGTTCTTCCTTGATATCTACATCAATAACGATCGTCATGTATTATAATGATGTCCAGTCCATTAATATCACCATATCAACATTATTTTACTTGATTTATTTAGAATATACATATTTTTGAAATTCAAATTTTCATCCAGCATACTCACTTATAAATTCTCCAAGTATGTGACTAAACATGAATCAGAATGACCATTAGTTAGGGGGATTTCATGAATATTAACTATACACACAACCGAATGGATCATCCATAAGTACAAAGTATCAACCATGAGGATCAACTGTATATACATAATAATAATTTTATCGATTAATGGAATGAAGAGACCACACCATCTAGATCAAAAAAATGTATGGATCACTAACACATCTAGATCAACCATTTATTTAGATTGACTAGACATCTATATCAACCATACATATAGATCTACTGAACAATTGTTTGGACCGCAAAAATATCTTGTGAAACTCACCCTATAGACATAGAAAATATTAACCAAGTATAAAAGTCAGAAAAAATTCTTAAAGTCATAAAAAATTCAAATTAACAAGAAAATTCATTTAAATTGATATGATTTTCCAAAATTTATATTAAAATTTTAATTAATCCAGGATAATCATTCATTTTACATGTTTATGAAATCTATTCAATAATCCCAGACACCACTCAATTAATACCAGGCCATATTCAAATAATTTTCAGGCCTTCTTAAATAACTCTAATACACATATAAAGTGATGCAGAAAAAGTTCTTTTATCGATAAGTAGTTTTCATTTAATCTTTTTAAGATACGAAAAGAAATAATTAAATCAAAATTTAAAATTTTGATGACTCTATACATGTATGAATTATAAGATGAATCCTCATAAAAATTTATAGATTTGAATGCATTATCAAGAAATAAATAAAATTCCAAATCACAAATCCATACCTGTCCTCCAAGAATCATAATTTATTTCATTTAGAAAATAGATGTTGAACAATTTAAAAAATTGAAATTGATTAACTAAAAAATTAATTTAAACATATTATAAGTTTAATTAGGTATGGGAGTGGTCTTCCATTGTGTTTATGGTGACAAAGATCCCTATGAATACTAAAATTCATCATGTAGTGCACAATAAGGTTTCCTCTTTGTTGACATTAATTTATATGAAATCATAGAATGTATGTGTAAGAAGCTATCATTCCTAGTAGAAAAGGGGAGGATGAATAATATTTATTTCATGAATTAGAATAAAAATGTAAAAAAATGTGAATAAAATATAAAACAAGGCTTTATTAAAATATTTAAAATCATTGGTTTCATCCCTTACTGTTCAATGTTTTAAGTTCCCATCTATTTTTTTCCATGAAAACTATTCATATAAACTTAGAATACCTCAATTTTTTGGTGTTCCTTTACTATCTATTAAGAAAACATCACCCTGAGATTCTAAAATTACACCAAAACATGCATTATACGCATAATTATAACAATTATATATGATATCATAACTTAACATATTTCACACTCTTGTTTTCATGCCAAAGGCATCACAAATAGTAATTAAACTAGGTAAAAAAACCTAAGAAAATCATCCAATATATAATAATTGACACAAACTAATCCACTAGGTCCCTACCCAGGCTGCCACTATGCTAAGTGTACAACCAAAAGACACTATCCTTTAGGAAAGGGGCTTTTGAATAACATCAAAAATACATATCCCATGAAATGGTATGCCTTATCCTATATCAACGAACAAAAAACCCATATGACTAATGTATAAAATACCCGACAAGAGTAAATGTATATATATATATATAAACAATTAAAACACATAAAATGAATGCATGATACATACATGGAAAGTCCATCCCCGCATAGGCAGCATACCTTAGAAACTATTTATCTTATATGGTATTCAAACTCAATGAATATGAAACAAGATATAGCTACCCATCACTACAGAGACCACTAAATCAGTCTTTGATTGAAATAGCACCACCAATAGGAGCCCCCAAGCAATAGAAAACATTAACAAGAATCACTAAGTGCCACAAATCATTATCTATGAATAAGGCACACTATATTCACATAAACCTATATTACATCTGAACATTGTCACTTTTGTGAAAACACAAAACATGTGAGACCAAAGCCTCTATAGGAGTGAGTTTCAAGATACTTATTAAGAAACCATGAAACCACAACAGAAATAAAATGAAAAAGTCATCTCAAACTCTAGAAATAGGAAATAAACCCAATGAAGTCATGAAAAAATTATAGAAATTATATATTACAAGATGTCTTTAGGACACATAGAATAGGTGTAGGAAGAGAATTTGTTTTATATAGAATCATTAGTGAAAAAGGGAATAAAATATTCTTTGATTTGCAAAATTTTTCAGTTAAGATATAAAATAAAACCAAGTAGCAAAAAAATTATTCAAATCTTCTGAATCCTATAAGGAATCAACAAGAATGTAAACTATCTAGGGTAATTTAACTTTAGTGGGTTATAGTGGGGGGGGATTACAGAGATATAATTTCAAGAAACTAAACAATTTATAGTTCTTTAGAAATTAGATAAAGAGTTTAGTAAGGAACCATATCCTCAAACTGATGGATTCATGACCCATATTCCTATATTAGAGTGTAATGTGATCTAAGTATTCTTAACCCTAACTATTCAACAAAAATATGAATTTTGTATGTGATAAGTCTTCAAATACCACTTTGGAAGAAATAACTAAGGAATGACATGTTGATATTGATGATTCATTTTATGAACCTAGTAAAATAAAGAATATGATATATTCTATTGACCTTATTCGAGAACTGTATAGATGGTATCTCAAATAGGTTGATGTTTTCAATTTTGATTTCATCCATCAAACACTATTTTTAAAACAATATGTGGAAGTATGAAACATTATAGGAGATATGAAAAATGATAAAAGGTAGAAACTTCTGAACCTTAACATCAAAAATCACGATTCATTGTTCAATTACTTTATATAGGCTATAAATATTAGTTTGACATTTGGAGATCTATTTATCTAGATGGTCTATGTGATTCCACATTTTTGTGTATGGATTATAATATTTTTTTGGTTTTGGGTTCCACAATATCCTTTAAATGGGGATTTATTAAAAAAATATAAATATAGGATTTAATGAATAAGGGACATTTATAATTTCAAACCATCTTAGTTTTAGTCAACAATGATCTGAATTGCACTAGAAACTAGGGATTCTCAGAGTGTTGAAATGTTCTGTAATTCTAATGAAAATAGGCCACCTATAATTAACATGTTAAAGGAAACTAAGGGGTTCATGATGATTCACATGTATTATATTATCTAAACTATATATCATTTATATTTTAAAAATTCAACTTGAACAATAAAAAGGAGAACCCACTCTATGTTGAAGTATTCATGTCATTCAAGAGAGTATGAATGCGTAATATCCAATACTATCATGCTACCATTATAGAAAAATATTTTTTAACTACACGATATCTAATAAATGTTTTTAAGGGATTTTTAACCCCAATTAACATAACTACCCAATGATGAACAACCCACTTCACATCTCGAAAATTATAGTGGGGGGCCAGTTCATCATCAACAGATAAATGTTTATCAAGGGAGTTACCAACCCTAGTATAGTACCTACACCCCATTGGGTAGATCTAATTATATGGGTGAGTACCCAACTCCATTTATATATGAATTATTCCCAATGTATTGGGTATATCCTAACTCTATCAGTCATATCAGGGACTTAATCCCTTACCTAAACACATTCTTATGAGAGTTCCTAACCCCATTAATGCTCTAATATTCAGGTTTGATACATTTTGTTTGACCTATATAGATATAGAGAATAAAATCCCAGAATCACCATGTGTATCACCATTAATGTTGAAGTTAATTTTACTACTTCGTTCTATGTAAAAAAAATGCTTTGGATGGATAGATCATGTTCACAAATTAATGTCTCATGACATGAGAAATGAAAA
The DNA here is from genome assembly GCA_963277665.1 of Viscum album. Classification (NCBI taxonomy): domain Eukaryota; kingdom Viridiplantae; phylum Streptophyta; class Magnoliopsida; order Santalales; family Viscaceae; genus Viscum; species Viscum album. Next base: position 1,152,864,909 of record OY728155.1, on the reverse strand, counting down.
GACACTATGACTTGAAAATTACAGGGCATGTACTATGGGAGGACATGGTGTATATCCCCCAATGGTTGTTCAACTAATTTACTATCCTTAACATGGTATGTGGAGTCGATATACATGACATGTATATAAACGTGAATGTTGTATGGAACTAGATGGGGTACTCAGCATGATTCCATGATATATAGGATGATGAAATCTCTATGTACATGACATGTCCAAGGAGGCACATGATGTGTTCTTTCTGTAAAAATATTGAATGAACAAAAAATTGGATTATTCATATATTCCCAAACAAAAAATTAGTATTTGTCCACAAAATGTGTGTTCCATAGTGTATGGCTTGGGCATGTGATACTAGGGTGGTCGAGTCAAGTATGACCAATGGTATATGACATGTGGTCCCATACCACATGTCATATATGGGTAAATAGATATATTAGGGTTTAGTCCCTGTACACAATGAGATGGTTATCTTAGGAGAACACGATGTGTATACCTATATTACATATTGTTTGATACTAACTCCTTGAAAACCCTAGTATCTCTTTATTGTGTTATAAAAAACATATAGGTCATAAGTACACACTATGTGATCACACCTTTGAAATGAAACTCTATAAACCTCCTAGAATAATTCCACCACATTGGATTTCACTTATTATCATTCCCAAATTTTCATCCTTGACCTGAAATACCCCCATCATGCCTTTTATATTATTTGTTGGTCATTCCTTAATAGAAAAATTCATAGAAACAATTTTCCAAATCCATGGTTGGTTCCAAACATTTCTACCCTCCAAGACCCCATGCTGTAGGAAATACCAATTATCCACCATCAACCATTGACAATCCTTCATTTCTTGAACATTTTTCTCTTATCGAAATTATCCACTGAAAAATCTAAATTTGAGTTTTTTAATGATTAAAGACATTATATGTCAAACTTCCATTCATTGAGAATTCTAGTGGTGAAATCCAAATGATATGTGGATGAATGGGAATAGAAATCATTGATCAAAATTGATTAGTTGGCGGGTGAGGGATTTACCATTGATCATTAATCATAGATTCACTTATAATTTTTAACATAGAATAAATTCATGAATTTCCAACAAAATAAATGGAAATAAATATGTAATGTTATATGATTATGAACCACAAATAAAGATATATTTTTACATGATAAAACATTAATGGAGAAAGTAGGTAATAACATGCCCTACCATTATATAAAATCTACATATCTTAAAAGGATCATAATTTCCCTATTATCCTTTCAGTAATGTCATCATGGATATAACCACATTCTTTCAATTTGATATCAGTCCCACCAAGATCTGGTCCCTCCCATCTCTCTTTATATACGGTTTCTGTTGAATAAAAATATAGATATACCAGGAGAGAATAATAAAGGGAAATTTTTAGGAATTATATAGGCCACATATTCCTTTAATTTATTATTCTATTATTTATCTATTTATTTAACAATTCACTTGTGATGTGGCTTGGCTAGGTGTTTGGACATGAACCATGACTATCCATCCCTTAGGGTAAACACTATGTTCTAGATGCAAGTCTATGCCATAATTTACATCCAATCTCTCATTTAGTAGATTCAATATCCTCACACATAGGAAAAATATTTATTTCAATAATAAATTATAAATAACCCATAAAATTCTATGTGTCTGGAAACATACCAAAACTAATCATGGTGGTATACATCGTACCATGAGATTATAGAAACCATAAATTTTTTTGTTTGATATATTAAATTTATTATTTTTCCATAGAGATGTATAAGGATTCTAAAACATAGAATTGAGATAGGTTTTGATAAAGAAAAATCTATATCACTACATCTTTCAGCACCATAATTAGTTTCTTCCCAGAAAATAAAAAAATGGATCTGATAAATGAAAAGGATCTCAAATCAACCACATGATGAAAAGGAATGAACCATTACATGTAGTCCCATTATATTTATAGGTATTATCTTTAACTGAAATAAATACACAACAACATAGAATGAGGGTATCCTTACTCATCACCAAAGATATCAACTTAGTTTCATCTTGAAGAAATGCCTTAATGTAAATAAACTACTCCTCTATGCGAGTATTTCAAAAAACATTCACACAAAATGTTTTTCTAGTTTGAAGGTTTTCCTAATACATGGGATCTGGTATATCCATGAACCAATAATATTCATATCAAAATATTTAACTTCCTTGTTTTACCCTAGTGGCGTATTTTCTATCTCTATCCTAAAAGATAATTCCTGATAGCTTACCACGAGAAAACACATTTATTCAGCACTACATTTCTAAGAAATTCATAAATATTAAACATTGAAATCACTGAAGAAATAAGATAGAATTAGAAATAGTATTCACATATATTTCTCCATAATATCCAAGAAAAATGACAAATTCACTAATAATTCCCTCGAATGGGATATAGACGACACATAACTTATTTCCATGCCTCATCAAAACATTTCATGGGAACTCTCTAACCACATATCAATCTCTAATAGGTTTACACCCACTCTTGGTGAAGACCTGGTTGTTTTTCCATCCCTACATCATAAATAATACTTCAAAACACCTCATGAAACAATTCCAACCACCTAAAACTACTCAAAATCACACCATTTTTCATTGAGTGGACCAATTTTCACAATCTTGATCAGATTTTCCTAAATATTCCAACAACCCTCCTTTATTAGCTCGAGACGTTAGGATAACACCTATCAAAACTGTAGAAACATAAATCCACACCCTCTAAAGAGAATATCCTCTGACACCATATAAAAAGAGTGCCTGGGTTATAAGAACGTCTATAATGGTCCGCTAGACACCTCATAATGAGGGATATTCTCTACTAGGGAGCTTCTTTTTTACGATATCCATCATAATATATAATGTAAACATGATAAAAACCAGACTATAAGGATGGGGAAGTGGAATATGTGCTCCCCTCCATCATGAAAAACCTTCATCTCTACTATCTAAATGCATTTGGTTAGAAAATAACACTAAATCAACATCACCATAATGAACCTCTCTCACACTAAGAAGTGTTTGGGGCCACCACCATCAATTGAAGGAAAGCGATGTTTCCTACTCCAAACTAGAATCTTATACATTAATGTTAGCTGGTCTAGTATCTCTTAAATTAAAAATAAATAGATACCCTTCCTAAGAGTTTCTATAACCATGACACTATTCCATCACTATTATCTCATAAAATATCAATGTTTTATCTTCCTAAACCCCGACCATTACACAATGAAATTGTAAATGACACTATAAGAGTAGACTACACACCTGTCACTCAAAAGATAATCCTTAGTATATTTATAATTTCTTAACAAGCTCCCACCAAAACTATAACAAATAATGGTTTAATCTATATACTTTACAAATGTAATGAGGGTGTTCATTATTCTACTAAACAATGTTTGATAGAAACCTGGAGAATATATGATGATGATGCATATATCAGTTTCATGTTGAGGTAAAACCATGGGTCCCCCTTTAGAATCATCCAAACATTATTCTACATTAATAGGAAGTGAATTCTTATATTTTCAAATAGTCCATTAATCCACACTTAATAAATGGTGGGAAGTTGACTACATTTTATTGAGTGTGGGATATACATGCCACACCTAAGGGGATATCACTCACCATTGAAGTCTGAACTCACCTTACATAATCATATTCTAACACCTCATGATACTATCAAATGGTAAATAATGCATACTGAGGAAGGTATGCCTGGATCCCATATATCCCTTGAGGGAAATCCCATGAAAAACCTCATTTCTCAACTAAGGATAAACTCATCACACTAAAAATGGGTGATTGAAAAATGATCACCATTAGTGGGTATTCTATAGATAATAATACGTTGGATAGGTATTCTATAATAATCTCAAACTCTTGAATATATAATGAAGGATGAATAACCCATTCTTTAGCAATATGGTATAATGGCCCATTAATTGAGAACCCAAATCGTTCATTAAACTATAACCATTAATACATTATCATATCCATCCATTACATGCATCATCTAATATCTATACCAATTAGAACTACATTCATGATAGTAATTAGCCGATGTTGGTGATTATTGGAATGTATGGCTGCATCTTCCTTCTCTAACTGTAATCTTAACACCATATCATCTAACATGATGCTTGTTTATAAGGAACTATTCTTTTTATATGGATCTCTCTAGATTCATTGTTATGGTTAATCCATTACAACACTCTATTTATACTTATTAAAAGTAATAAAACTATTCCATATCTAGGTAATGTATCTTAAAAGAATATTATACCACCAATGACCACTCTGTGGACTATAGTATAAGTTTTGTTTCAAGAAAGAACAACCATAGCTCAAAATCTCTCTCTAAAGGCTCTACCTAGACTATTGAGCTCGAAAAAATATGTCTATGGAAAATTTCCAGGGAACACCCCATGAGGTCAATAGGTCTTGACACATACTAAAAAATTATCTTGTTACCTTGTGGATGGCCTAACATCCTCAAATAAAACCCAATCCTAAACAAGGGATAATACTCCAACAATGTGTGAGTTGTCCCATAATGGGTTCAAAAAACCATAATTAAATTGGAATTAATATATTGTGTATAAATATTAAAATAAGAATCATCATCTTTATAGAGAGAGTCTAAACCAGATAGAAATTTGATTATTAGTCTCTAAATAAACCTTTAACTCCTACTGATTAGGACCACATCATAGACCCTAGAATCCTCTCTCTTAAAAATTATTTATCATACTTATCTTACAGATAGTCTTATTCAACCCATGGGGAACAACCATATAGTCTATTATATGATTTGTACTATGTGAAAATGGTGAGAGAAATTTCCATAGATCATTAATCATTAATATCTCTCAACCCATTCCCTAAAATAATTCCTCATCACTCACTAATCAATAATTAGAGGCTCAACTATGTGCACATTATCATCATGAACCTACCTTTTTATAGGGGCTAGAAGTCTATAGGTTGAACCCTTCATCAAATAGGATAAACCCGCAAGGATTGAGTTGATTTAGAAAGGGCATGAAATATCTCAAATGACCACTATATTATTCTTGTATGAACTTTTTTGTTCCCCACAATTTTTTCATAGATATATATGTCAACCAACCAGTTATCAAATACCTTCGTAAATAAATAATTATTCGACACCCCTGCACTGATCTCCTTGGCATGATAACAAAATTCAATATTCCATTAACATCATTATCCTCAATTACCAAACCATTCCTAACATGATGGAAAACTCCAAACACTATACCTAGGACTCAATTACTCTGATACCACTCCTACATGACCCACCCAATTAAGTCCCCACCTAGGATGGTAGTGATTTGAGTGTTCAACCATAATACCACCTCCAAAATGTTAGTGGCTGGTGACTAGAAATGAGTATGCAGATCACATGAAATGTAAGGATTTATCCTGTGTCATCCAATAATAGAAACTAATTTTCAATTAATAAAATAACAAAAAAGACCAGATGTGTATATAAAATAAACTAAATAATATAAAATGAATGCAAGAGATGTTACATGGCATGTATATCCCCACATATTAAATACACCATAGAAAATGTACATATGATCAGGTACCTGATCAAAATGAGAATGGATTATGAGAATATCCTCCTCGCTACAAGGAAACCTTGCCCAACCAATTAATAAAATGATCATTTTCCCAAATAGTGTAACGCCTCGACTTTAGTTATCTAGATTTAGTGCATTATTACCTAACATTGTAATGATACAAGGAATCATGTCCCAAAAGACCGATCAGTTTAGTAGCCTCGGAAGAACTAGATATATACATAAGTTTTACATTACATTACAGATAAAAAAGAAACATTGTGTCTCTATAGAACACACTCATATCTCTTAGACAATCCCACAGGTCAGTCATAATATACTTCATCACATCATGGGAAAAATAAAACATAAGAAAGGGGTGGGCTCAGATACTCAGTAAGGATAACAATACAATGGAGAATTTTATAAATAAGCATTAAAATTTAAGGAAATGTATAAGATTACAATAAAATCCTTTTAAAATTAATTTTCAGCATAATATGGAAAATATAAATCAAATAATTTCATTTACTTATTCACATGGATATTCTACTAGTCAAGTAATCACATATAATATCAATAGCTAATTTCATAATGGTGGAATGCATAATGCTGGACATCATAATCATATAGTCAAGTCCTCGTGCGAAGACTACCAAATAACAATTTTATCAGGGCCTTGTGCCAAGAAACTATTTTGTCTCTTTAGACATACCGATTCATCGAGGAGTTATAGTAGGATCCACCCATCATTTACTAAGTCCAATGCATTCCTAATATGAAATGATTTTAAACATAACATAAACAATCGTATTAAAACTATCATAAAAAATGATAATAATTTAACAATAAACCATGAATGGTATAAAAATAACACATCCAAAGTCAAACATATCACACAACCTTCAATACAATATGGACGATTGTATCATTATAAGTCAACTTTAGACAAGTGTAAAATCCATCAAAGGATGTTGACATAGATGAAATCAAATATTTTTAAGAGAAATATATCATTCTATTTTGAAATAATTTAAATGTCACAAAATTATAAATTAAAACATTTATTTTTAAAATACTCTTATTATTTTGTAAGGTATGCTTCGAAAGTGTTATAACAGCGGAAAATAGTCGCACCTGATTTATAAGTTAAAAAAACATTCTTACATTAATTTATCTAAAAGGTCATAAAGTACCTTGTTTGGAAAATAATAGAAAGATTCCATTCAAACCATTTTATAAATAGTCAAACAAGGGTATAAATGACTTTAACCCATAGTCTTGTAAACAGTAAAAAATATTTTTTAAATACATTTTTATGAAACACGAATGTGGGTGATAAAGAGGTCCCAATAGATACTTGCATATAAACAACCTCGGATAATGAAGAGATTGTAAAGATAACACTTAACTTCTACCATTCCTTTGTAGAGGGTATTTTAACCTCCTATATAATATTTAAATCACTATTATTAATTTATATAACAACTCCATACATAAATATGATATCATATATGATCTTCTAATATTGATTGGTTAATAAGATTCCAGTAGTATCGTTGATTTTGGTGTTAACTGATTCGTTTTCCCCAATATGATTTGTTATGTAAGTAATGTTTGGTATGGATAGGTTGTATTGGATTCATATTCAGAATTATATTATGTTCATAAACATCATTTCTATCCCTAAAATGAAAATTATCCTTGAATTGTTATGATAGGGATTGAATCACATCACGTTCGGGGAGACGGTAATCCGTACGCACGCACGATCGACAATATCATTCTATTTATGGTGAAATAATATGTAATTGGATGGTATATAATATACACATAATCATTACCATGTTATATTTATTATTTACATCAATTATACTCATTATTATACCCATCCAAATAACGAAGTGTTGAATAACAAACTACGCCATGATGTGGAGACGGTAAGTTGTACGTACACACGTATGGTGAATTTTCCATTACTATGATGGATAGAATAATGAATTTGGTTTACCATATTTATAATAACAACACAGTATGTAGATGGTACTTGAGTTATTACTTTGTTATGGAAATAATAATGAAAGAGGAACTGTAAGAATAAAATAACATTGAATGAGGTGATGAAATTATTATCTCTTCTTCGAGTTCTTCCTTTTGATTTGAACAAAAGGGATCCTTAGGTCAGATTTATGATGAAATTAAGGCCTCTGTGTTTATGTTAGGGTAGTTTGGAGGAATTTTGAGTAGGGTTTGGCAAAGCCAAATGGCTTTGGATGTGTGATTTTGAGAGAAGGGGAAGTACCCATTTATAAGAGAGGTGAGCGTCACTTTAGGAAAAAAATGAAGAATTTTTTTTATAAAACCATTTTCGGTTTCTAATCACTACTAGAGGATTTATTTAAATTATACATTGGGAATGGGTCTAAAAACTCTCAACTAATAGGTTTTAAATAGGTTGAGGTCACTGAAGACGCCGAACAGTGCATAAGTGTCGTAGAAAGTTCCGAAACGATAAAGAAAAGTCATATTCGGACCTGGACGCCCGGTCCGGGGGGTAGGAAAGTGGTGTGAGAAAAAATGGAGAAGTGTGAAAAAAAGCATGTCCCGCATGGAAGGTACCATTATTCGCAAAACTTCCTGGCTCCGACGTGAAATTATTTCGTGCCCGCGCCCCGCGTGGTTGATATTTCGCGCCGCCGCATCAGTCGTGCAAATATTGCACAGAACCCTGAATTTCATGCCACCAGGTGCCTATAAATAGAAGGCGACGCCTTCCTTTTCAGGATGAAGAATTCTAACTGCCTCTCATATGCATAATATCCATTCTGCGCGTGCGCAATATGGCCTTCAGGTAGGGTTTTTTTTCATATCAAGTCGCCCCGGGATCCGCCATCGTGCGAGATCTGCCTGGCTTAGACGGAAACTCAAACACCTCAGGGTCTTCCCCGCGGTGCACAATTACTTCCATGGCGTGCAGGCCCATCAGTTGCATGAAATATTTGCATGCTCCCTATATATATGCAGGCCCTCACCGCCTGCGTGTAATTATGGACCCCTTGTGCGCCATCCATTCAAGTCGCGCAAAGCATCCTCCACTTTGTCTCGCAAAGGCAACATCTATTTCGCGCCAACAGGGGGCTTTCCGCGTCAGGATCCCCTTATTTCGTGATGCCCCAGGCTACGTGCAATCCTTCGCTGCCCTTCATATTAATGCTCCCCGAGAACCCCCCCTGTGCACAAGTACCTGATGCCCTCCTTCTGGGTGCCACCTGCTGGAGTCTCGTGCACCCTGGGAATTCGTATCATACATGGTTTTCCCTTACAGAATTTTTGGCTCATAAGAAGTAACTTCAGGGTCCATTGGACAATACATCCCATTGCATTGCTTCGCCTCATGCTTCTTCGCATAGGCATGCTAATAGCTATTGCTTCTTTGCATAGACACACTAACATGGACCCCTCGATGGTTCTCCCTGCAACACCCCCTCATACAGACATGCTGATGATTTCCCTTCCACAAGGAGAAGAGGGAACCAATTATGTATTTCCTAGGGGTGTGGAGCCAACCCACCTAGTCTGAGCTGCAGGATGTTAAACTTCCAAAAACCTCGTGCTCAACACATGACGTTAAACTGTGACCTGGCCCCGTGCCTCGCACACAAGGTCCCCCCGCCTCAGAAATTCTCCACGCCGGCTCATCTCCACAAGGATGGTGGGGTCATCCCTCATAGGGGGTGATTTATTAGAGTGACGTTTGTCGGTGGGGAAGGGTAGCCACCTTGGTGTAAGCCCCTAGCCTTCCTTGTATGAGGGAGCACCCCTGATTCTCCTCACATTCTCGGTGCCAAGGCCCGTGGAGAGCATGATAGGGAGCGGGGAACCTCCTCTCTTCCTGGGCGCCAAAACCCTCTCCTTCTTCACTTTTTCGGTCCACGGGCCTCCATCCTGGAGTAAGTCCCAGCACCATCGACCACTCAACACTTAATCCCCTCTTCGCTTCCCATGAACGCACCCTTCGTGACATGATCGTCGGGTCCCTGCAACCTCTTTTTTCTCACACTGAGCATGACTACTTTGATCTCAGAGTGGGCACCGACCATGACAAAACATTGGCCGCCTCTGAGCATATGCCCCAAATGTCCCCTACTAGAATGATGTTAAATTGTATACCTGAACTACGGGGACATTAATCCGTGCTTAGGCATGGTACGTAGGAAGCATCCAGAAGGTTCAAGCACCACCACCATGGGATGTATCAGAACGTAATCCCCATCCATTCCACACTAGGGGGACATTGATCTGTGCTAAGGCATTGTACATAAGAAGCCTCCATGATGTTGAACCCCAGTAACATGGGATATTTCATAGCATAAGCCCCATCCAACCCAAATTATGGGGAATTTGATCTGTGCTAAGGCATGGTACATAATAAGCGTCCATGGGGTTCATGCACCACCACCATGGCTCGTGTTAGAGAGTAAGCCCCATCCAACTTGAACAACGGGGATGTTGACCCATGCTAAGGCATGGTACATAGGAGGACTCCATGAGTTTCAAGCCCCACCACAATGGGATGTCTCAGAGCTTAATCCCCATCCAACCTGAACTACGGGGACTTTGATCCATGCTAAGGCATGGTACGTAGGAAGCCCCCACTGGGTTCAAGCCCCGCCACCATGGGCCGTCTTAGAGCTTATGCCCCATCCATCCCGAACTATGGGGACATTGATCTGTGCTAAGGCATGGTATGTAGGAAGCCTCCATGTGGTTCAAGCCCCACCACCATGGTCTATCTCAGAGCGTAAGCCCCATCCATCCTAAACTATGGGGACTTTGATTCATTCTAAGGCATGGTACATAGGAAGACTCCACGAGTTTCAATCCCCACCACTATGGGCCATCTCAGAGAGTAAGCCTCATCCATCCCGAACTATGGGGACTTTGACCCGTTCTAAGGCACGGTACGTAGGAAGCCTCCACGAGGTTCATGGGTGACAAACCACCATCCCCAACCATCTCGGTGATGGTGTGCTAGGCCCCATTTCCACCTTGGGCTACCTCAAAATTTAATCCCTAATACATCTGGACCTCAGGTACCCATTCACGTCGGTTGGCCATCACCACGGGCCACCTTAGGGTGTAAGTATCATTTTTGTTATGCATGACGTTAAACTATATTGGCCACCTGAACTACGAAGACTATGATTCCCCACCATGGGGATACGTAGGAAACCTCCATGAGGTTCAAGCCTGACACCCCTGTCTCATCCTGATCTTTCCCTTGAGTCCACGTGTCTCGGGAAGTTGATTCCCTAACCCAAAGGTTCTACTTCCTTTAGGTCCTATCCATGCGTCCATTCTCATGGGTTACCTATTCAGGTGTCTCACCGTATCATTGAAACATGCATACTTTGATTCCCTGCCATGGGGATATGTATGGAGTATCCTTGAGACACAAGCCCAAAGACATCATTCATCTTGATTCTCACCTGAACTGCCACATCCCGGTGGTATAATTCAACTACATTCCTTTCCACAGCATTCAGGAAGCTGCCCATGTATTAGCCCCAACATTAGTGTTCCCTCTAGATGGTTCTTCAATCTGATCCACTCTAGCTAGTGTTCCAATCAGTCTGATCCATCTCCACTAGATGTTAAACTCACGACATGCCCCGTGTTAAACATGTGATGTTGAGGAAAACCTCAGATACATGCCTATGGCATGCAATTCCTCACTTTCGAGGTGGGATGCCTCGGGCACCCATGCCCTCGAGAACCCCTATGATAAGGGACATAAGACCGACATCCCAATTCCACAGCGTCAAGACACGCTAGTGATTCCCCAATGTGACTACTTTCCTAACCAAAGGTCGTTACCCTGACCAGACCCCTTGAAATATCTTGACATAATTGGCGTAATTAACTGGTGTCCATGAAGATATGGCACTAGGAAGAGCATCACGAACCACATTTTAAATCTATGAGGGAGACCTGGACTAGGTGAAGAGTTACGAAGAGGAATCCATGGAAGGAAGAACTGATAACCCATCATCCCATTTCAATCAATGAGAATACATCCATGAATAAGGAGCGGATGCCGCCCGCCTTTGGAAAGTGGGATTACGGGGCAACAGCAGTGCATCCTCCGCGTGACGGATGCGCACGCCCCTATGAAAGCGTCAGAAACAGAAAATGGTGAACCCGACGTGATGATCCTCTCCTCATCTTGGAGGCTAGAAGAATTCAGGACATAGGTGATTAACATGTCATCTGACCTCATCATCCACTACCATGTCACACCGAGCTGGCCTGATGTGAAACTCGCCAAAAGATGGGACCGTCAGGATATTGAACATTTTGTTCTGCAATTTTGTCAGCGTGGATCCCTCTTGCCAACCATGGATGATGGAATGACACTGGGGCACTGGTAGTTGATTCATTTTCCTTGTAGTATTAATGACATCCTATCCCTTCTTCAGGAATCAAGTCCTTGCCTTCGGAGCTTGATCACCTACCCACCGATACAGGGGCAGGGGAAATACTAACGCAAATACCCTGTACGGTTCGACCTCTTCCATGACGGCCATGACTGCTGGACACCTACGCCCCCTCTCCCCATCAGTGATCATCTAGTGAAGGGTAATCAATGACCTAGTACACAGGTACAAGGAGGAAGGGGTCATCCCCAACAAGGATATGGCCCGCCTAGATCTTGAGGCAGCTATGCCTCACCATCCAAGACGCCCTCAAGGGCTGTGCAGGGAGCCGTTGCTCGCCACTCCAACATTCAATCATTTTGGTAGCTTTTCCTCGGAGCACCACAATAGCTCCCTCCCCTATGCCGATGAAGTAGGAGATATCCGGGCCAACCTGATTAGAGTCTCACTTCAAGGACTCCCGGTGAGGGCCCCCACCAGGCCGCGTCAGTGCCGCCGCCTGGTTCCCCAAACTGAGGAGTAGGTAGTCCGTGCGCTTGCACCACTGGCTCCAGGCCACCTGACCTGAAGCTAGCATGAGGCACAAGCAGAAGAAGATGCTCGTCGTGGTGTGTCAAAATCATAAATTACTATGTCCCCAACCACTGCTGACTCATTTCTCCAAATCCCTACATATGTTGAGTAGGGAGATCAGTACGCCCAACCCGGATCGAGGCCCCAACCGCCCCATGGGCATGTTTGGTTGACTCTCCCAGTCGCCGGTACAGGTGATGGATTCCGCAGTCCAATCTGCAGCAGTGTCACCCAGTTCAGAGGCTCACTCCGCACCACCACCATGGTAGTTGAGGGCCCTCCCTACTCCCAATCTCTGCTTGGATGTCTGCCCCGTGCCACCTTCAACCCATGCGTGGGTCTTTCCTGTGACCGCAACACTCTATATGGGGTATCTCCCATTCCCACTACACTGGGTATGGGGTCACTCCTCCGGTTGCGAATATCCACCATGGAGGTATTTCATGTCTGGTAACTCACCATCACTGAGATCCTCCCCGTGTCCCTTTAGACATTTGTCCTAGTGCCCCTCGCACCCTAGCCTCCTCGGGTGGGGACTTTCTCTGCCCTGGCGCTAGTACAGCCAGAGGACCCCATGACAGAAATCAGACCTGCCCTGAAGAACCATCCAGGGGAAAGAGATTAGGCTGCAGGCGCCGCAAGAGGAATCCTGGGAAAGGTCAGATGGGAATCAAACTGGTCCGCTTCTCAGACTCTAAGGTGGAGTACGATCCAGTGCATGAGCCCTCCCCTCAGTTCTCCGAGTCAAGGGTTGGGGCAGAAACGAGGTGCATTAGCCTCGTGCTCCTAGAATGTGAAGCCCGCAGGATCCCTACTTCCATATGAAGCTATATCCAGGATTGATGACACCCTGGAATGCTTCCATGGGTCGACCATGCAGTCAACACCATCATCTCTGGAAGTCCCCTCTACCTCGGAGCTATTTTGGGGGTCAGTGATGTAAGATTTAGGGCGTAACCCACCCCTGACAGACACCGTTGTTGTGTCAGGGGTTCTGGTCGCTGGACTATCCTATCATGACATGGAATCCAGGTCGCTGAAATCCTCAGGGGACAGTCCAAGATTTGGTTGCCAGTCAGCCTGTTCGATGTATTCTCTAGCGGCTAGCATGTCGTCCCAATGGTCTGCCTCAGTGTCACCGCCAGTTACTCAGGCATCCTTAGTTGATGAGTGGGGAAATCAAAGGCCAAACCCTGGATCTGAGTCAGGGAACTTATGGATAGTCCTCACAGCAAGCCACTTCCCTGAGAAGTTTTGGCTAGTCATAGGATTTAATTTTGGTACGCCGAAATCGCTCACCCGGAGGAGATTGAATATTTCTGCCAGACCCTCTGGGTGACTCACTTTTTCCTTCACCACTGGTGGGTGAATTATCCTGGGACCCAAGAGCACCTCGAAGGCATAGGTGAACAATGCCTCCTTGTAGACCTCGCCACACTCCCTGCGGTCCAACACCCTGAGTCACCTGGACACCACAGGACCCTCCAACAACAGTGCATTCAGTGTGTTCAAGTACTCCTTAATGTTTTCAAGGAGGCTACCCATACCATGAAAGTCCATGGATAGGGATAGTATGTCGCGCTCCTATTCAATACGATTCATCGGCATCCTGACTCACTTAGTGTTAATGAGGTCATACCCCCAAGAAGAGTGGTGGTCAAAATGACCGATCTCACAGGAGGGTCGAATGCGCTGGTATTTCTCAATGGTGGCATCCCCCCTGGGGACGTGCTACCACTGGACCCATCAGAAAGGATTACTCACTAGAAGAGGAACCTCATAGGTCTCCATCCACCCACCGAAGCATTAGTACTGAGTTAGAATGTCAACAAAAGAAAAGAGCATGTTGGAGAAGTCAAGCACTCCGACCTGTCAGCCTCAGTGAAGGAGATAGAAGTGGACCCAGGGAAGGTCACGTTGCATTTACAGCTTGCCAATCAGAAGAAATGAGTTGATGTACTTCTGGCTAAATAATATTAACACAAAAATTATAACACTAATGTCCTATTTTACAGAAAACTGAATTTTGTTCACATGTCCGGTCAACATGATGTTAAAAAACATGGAATAGAGTCCAAACAATATTAACATAAAGATTATAACACTAAGGTCCTCATTGAATGAATATAAATGATAGAAAATCTATTTCATATTCACATGATGTAAAATTAAAGTACATGTGTTATACCAAACATGTAATTCCAAATTTTTTAGGACTATTTTTTGGTGGATCCCATTTTCCATACATGAGGGCTAGGTGTAGGTATCATTTTCTTATGTATATTTTTCTATATTCATCAATTTTCACCAGGAATAAAAAAATCCTCCATATTATAATGAGTTCACATGGAACGATTTTTATCTTTTTTGGAAACATAATTATATAAAAACCACCTCTCTTAGACCTAGTAACAATTCTCATTCAATCATACCAAAATTCATCTTTGTGTATGATATATTAATAATTCATTATGGGTTTCCACACAAACTCAACATTAAGATGAAATCACATCAATTTCAAATGATCTAGATCCATAGAAAATCCCTTCATTTCAACATCCTTGTCAGATTACATGATGTGAAATGACATAAAGTGTATCCCACAACACATTAAACTATTTGGTGTGGTCTATCAAATAATAATTTTAACCATTTATAGTGGTGCATTCCGTGGGATATAAATGCATTACATAAAATCTAGATTAAAATAAGAATCCATATATTTTCATTCCTTATCTATGGACATATGATGAGAAAAAAATACTCTAATGTAAGAGTCTAATATACAATAGGGTCTTTCATTCCCCATGGATTTAAGATTTATGGTTTACCAACTCACCCTTCTATCATGTATAATTCATCTATGGATAAAAATTAACTATAATTTGAACTATGTGTGGAATGATTATTGTTATAAAAAGACATATTGTGATTCCAAGATCTCTTAAACTAGGCCTAGTACACAATTTCACAAATATTAAACAACCTATCAGTATATGGACTCCTCTATCACATGAAATCCTTCTATATGAAACAAAATAACGTGATCACATGTCATTTTTAGTGAAGAACTAGTTGTCTCTTGATTCATGTTTTCATTGGATACATAGAGATTATTGGATCTCTCATCCCAAGACCAACTAAAAATTCCAATCAAACCCCACCATTCCTTGGTTCCTAAACCTCCATTCATTAATGCTGAGAATTCATTCCATAATAAAAAATTACATGAGGTTATTTAATTTTTTGTACTAGAAAATCCATGCAATGTCTCATATGTCGATTCCCCAATCATATGTCCATAAAATGCATGCCATCTGATTTCTTGTCACTTAACATTAAAATAAATTACATATGGTTAATGTTTCATGAACATAAAATTATAATAGTGGTCTATTATATGTGAGCTATCCTATCTATCTACTTGTTAGATTTATATAAGACTATATAAATAATATTATTTTTCTAGAATCATATGATAAGATAAAGTATCCCCTATATTCAATAGTTTTTGTTGTAGTGTTAGGAAAATTTAGTCATGATAGGTTTTCCTCCATTGGTTCAACTCTATGATGAACCATTTCATTTTTATCATGATTTATATCTTTTGAAAAATATCATATATAGAGTTTATTATTATGTGACCCTAAACTACATGGATTTTGAGTCCCTATTGCATGATGTTAAACTAAAAAATAAATAGTACACCCTACCACACATATCTATTTTAGAAGCTCAATGTTATATGTCCCAACTTACCATTATGAGAAATAGATCAATTTAAGGGTTCATAGAACATATTTTAACAAGTTACCCAACACATGAATAAAATTCACCTTACACTTGAAAATTATTTTTTAGTGTTTTACCACTAAATATTAAAATATGGTCTTTTACATCGACCATACAATAAGAATTTTATTTTATATAATCCACATATTTTCTTCTAATTTCCTCCCCTCACAAAAATAAAATCCCCCTATACTACATATTATATATATTTATAAAGAGATTATGTTTTGTAAAAAATACATGTTGCTTGATTCCCATATCATGGGATACATAGTGGCACATTAAATCCCCATTTTGAGCTTAGCTATAAGTCCTACTTACCATAATCCTAGTGATTTGAATCTATCTCATTTATGTGGTATTTTTGAAAAGTGTTTCATACTAGAGGGAAACCACCCAATATTTCACCTAAAAATGAGTTGATCTATGTAATTTCATCACAAAAACTTTATTTGGATTGATTATTTATATTTAATGGTATATTATTTCTAAGAAACCACATATTTCAATATCTTCTATACATAAAAATCCAGTAACATTCCTTTCCATAGGACTATCACAACACAACCATTATTTTTTTGAGTCTATAATGTCCCAATAAAACATTGAAATTATCCCTTCCCATAAACAAAACATCATACCTTGAGTATTTTTAATAATAAAAATCATTCTCTGGTAATTGATACAGAGTAGATTTATCAAAAAGCTGCACCACTACTTGGTAATGAAATCAGTGACAATATATTCAACCCTTCCAAACAGATTCAGGTTTCCACCCCGAGCAGAATATCCTCTAAACCCATATTCCTGTGATAGTATAATACTAGAAACTATCATTTAAATACTATTTAATGGATATACTCAACATTATGATCACATATCATCAAAATTTAATACAAACACCTCAATTAATGATTTACATCATCATTATTCCCTACTCAAATAGAGTTTGGAGCTATTAACTATCAATCCCTGTATAAGTTTTCATATCACACATCCATTAATGGTATGAGTACAAGGATATTCACCTACCTGCATCCAATCATGTAATTGTATATATTATAATTGATATTGTCATTCATATTGGGTTTTTCATTTCCCATATTAAGAACAATACCTTATCTTTTCTTCAAAGAATTACGATCTTTAACCTTGTCAATATTTAGTCAAAGCTATGTGAACATAAAACCTAGAAAATTGTAGAGTATGTATTATTCCATTAAACAAAATGTACCTCCCTTTGGTGTGTCTATAATAGTATTGGTTTCCTCATTCGCATTGGGTTTATCTCACCATTTTTACTATATTAAATAGTTTATCTTTTTAATCCAAGATGTGTTTCCTTAAACATCATCCCCAATGGTTAGGTTGCAGGATCATTAAACAATAATAAGACAAATGAACATGGCTTGTGGACATCACTATATGGACCTATCAAAAGTCAAGAATTTCTCACAAAACCCGATGGTTTAGGAAATCATTATAGCAGACCTTCTATCTTGATTCCTACACATGTGCTCCAGAAATTTAATGATACATCCTTTTTCCCTAAGAATGTGTTTAATAAATTTTTGTGTGACCTTTAGGGTGCTAAATATCTTATTGAATGTCCTTTTATTCATAAACCTAATTTATTACTCAAAGTATTAATATTTATAGATATTTCATGGATGTTAGTAATTATCTCATTTGGATCTAAGGTAAACTTATTCTTAGTAATGATATTCATGATAGTATATTAAATACTCTTAAGTAGATGTGTGTTTTCATCTTGATGAGAATGTACTCTAATCCTTGTTTGCGCCGAAAATATCATAGAGGAACCCATCATTGGAACTTGTCCAACATTCTTCCCCTAAACACTTGTTTCATTGCATCATTTACCAATTCAAATATCTCAATGTATGATTCATACATTTCATAACCCATATATTCAATTGTATTTGAATACCCTTGAAATTTTATATTTGTACATTGTACCCATTTTCATGGTAAGGATGTGACATGCTATCCTTGAAACTTTACCCATCCGATTTATTTAACCTTAAATCATATAACATAATGGTCTGTGAATAATTAACCTAAACATTATTCACATATTCCTATGCTTATTTAAATTAGTGATGTTATAATTCTATACATTTAAGTTCAACATTTCCCTCAATATTTGGTAATTTATAATATATTTTTTTGAGAGCTATCAGAAATTAAAAACAAGCCAAATCGGTATAAATTTCATGATGTTAAACATCCAAAGGAAAGCAACACAATACTCACTGAGTTCAACATCCACAAGTTTAAACCTATAAAAAATTGATTATCTGCTCTCTAGGCCTACACCTTGTATCACGTAGATAAAAAATTGATTATTGTAAAATGATAAGGAACATAAAGTGTCCGGTTAAAACCCACAAAGCGTGGATTAAGAGAAATCCAAGTTTCTACCCACTAAGCCTCCTTAAATTAACACTTTGAAAAAAGTCAGGTCTATAAAAAAGATATAAATAGACATAATTCTTGTGGTTCCACTATATGACTCCAACTAAATCCAAGCCACATATTATAGGTACCTTGACCTAGGTAAGAGTAATGGAACCAAATTAATCTTGGTATATTGGATTAAATTATTTTTCTGAAACACATAAAGGTGTATGTTTCAGATATTATAGGCTCTATTGATCTTAAAAATCCTCATTTAATGATCCCATTTCATGTTTTTCATTGTGACGATTCATTTAAATCTTCAGGATCAAAATGGAATAACTTTAGTTTGTGGAGATAGAACACATGTTACTATCTAAGGAATTACTATACCCCGCAAAGATTATATATCTAGGGGAAATAATGTATCATATTGAAGTGATGTGACCCTAGATTATAGTGATGGTTTATAAACATCTATATCTAGACTTTCCCATATCTCTTAGGGGGATATATATAAGATATAATGGGTTGATGCATATTTAATTTTTGAAAAAACCTTTTAAAGAATATGGATTAATTGCTCCATTCTTATTCAATGTTTTGATGGGGTCATTATCTAGTATATTACTCTTAAATATTTTCATAGGTTTTTTTGAATTGACGAATAGACTGAGACAAGAGTAGGAAAAGTAATAATGATCTAGAATTTTTTTTTCATTCATGTAACGTCCTGGTTCCAGGTGCCACTCAACGGGTGCCCTGAACCCGATTCTCCACATGACCTCAAGCGCATTTCCCCAAACTCTAGAGGCTGCCGACTAGCAGCGAGGGCCCAGGTATGATAGTGGAGAAACTATGCCCTCATTTTTCAAAGTGCAGCGCATCAGAATAGATAAATAGCATACCACAACAGCCGAAAAAATAAACCATACTCATTTAATATAACTTCTGTTGTAAAAGATAACCAACCAGAAATATATATAAAATGATGCAACATGTATCCAGTTCTAATAAAACAGCCAGAACATGTTACACAAAAATACAGTACAGTACAATAAAGAGTACAAAAAAACAAACAAAATAGTCGGTAGCATCGCGAGCCAAAGCCCGATCCCATTCTCCCCTACTCCTCAGCAACAATCAGTTACCTGTATAAGGACCCTTGCCCATATCCACACCTGCAGAAATGTAATCTGTTTGGGCTAAAGACATGACCCAAACTGGGTGTGAGAAATAAATCCTTGTAGACACCCACCAAAGGCATGTGATCAACTGTGTGTAAACATGCAACAACAGTGGGAAAAAGTAAATGCAATAAAATAAGCAGTACTCAAAAGTAACTAACATTACCATTTATATTTCCATTTAATACTCATTTCATTATTTATTATTAAAAAACCACCATAATTAATTTCTATGTAAACAGCCAGTGTCCTCAGACGCGCAAACCCTTACCCTCTGCTAAAGAGAATCCAAACACAGGAATCTACCCACATGCATATCGAATATTTCCCGCAGGTGTACGAGGTGTCTCTCACAAGCACAGAATCAACTGCCCACATGCATGGAAGAAGTTGCCCCCAGGCTAAGTAGTACATTGCCCACAGGCTAATCACAACACTTCCCTTAGGCTAACAAGTAATCAGGCCATGCCCAATATGTAAATAATAAATATGCATGAAATTTATCTCAATGAAATTCTATGATCATTATTATAAAGGCATACCCTCGGGTATCCTGGCCAAATGGATAAACAGAGGAACGCACCCCCAAGGTGGTCCTGGTTCCAACCATCGATCCCAAATAGCAGTTTATTATCACATTTAAATTAGCTATACAATTCTAGGTATTTAAACAGCTAGGGCCTCAGCCACACGATACCCCACCATGGCTTAATGGCACAACAATTCACACAAATGAACAACAGTTGGAAATTTAACACCAAGCCACTTTCCTTAAACACCCCTAATCAGTATACTCGAACGTCACTTCCAAAAATTCCCAAGAACGAAGTAGATCTGACGTAGAAGAAAACCAATTCAAACTAAAATAACATCCATTATAGGAATAATTGTCAAGAACTATGCAAGGAGATGGGAGAGCATACCCGTGGGGTTCCAACATGATCGACAGAAGCGGAAATAGATTCCCATCGCTCGATCTGGTGGTCCATGAAGGTTCGGTCATCCTCTCCTAAGCTCTCATCCGGTTCTATGCCAATCCTGTGAACAAGGTTGGATACTGCCCATTTTAAGAAAATAAACAAAGTACACGACATGTACTTTTGACTACACGGCGTTTACTTTCCTCATTTAACTGTTCCCCTGGTGGCACCGCCAAACTGTTCATCCGTGGACATGAGTACATGGCGTGTATACGAGACTACATGACGTCTATTGTCGCCCAGCTGGCAGCTGCTCCCACCGACTTATTGTTTCGTCTTCTGACTGACTGCATGGCATGTAAAGGACCACTACATAGCATGTAGTTAGTTTTTACACCCTTAGTCACCAACAAGGTTAGACACCCTGTGTACTCATCCCACACGGCCAAAGTACACGGCATGTTGTCCCAAAATTTTGGGATTTTCCCCATTTTTCCTATTTTCTCAAAAACACATAAGGAAAAGAGAAAATAAGAAACCTATACCTTAAGAATAAGAACCAGGTTCTTACAAACTTCCCCCCTGAAAGAAATTCATCCCTGAAATACCCTTCTAAGGGTGGTGAAGATATAGCCGTGAATAACTCTAGACACTGAGCATATATGTCGGTCCCCCACTCCATGTTTTCATCTTGCACTTGGCCATGATGCCATAACACTTGTACGAGAGGAACTGCTATGCCTGAGAGAACCTTCGTGCTCCTATCAATAGTATGAATCAGATGCTCCTAAAAGGTCGAATCTATTTCATGGTCAACCTCCTCAGGATGAAAGACATGAGATGGGTCTGAATGATAGAGACACAATTGAGATACATGGAAGACGTCACACAAGGCTCGGTACCTCTATGGTAATTGCAACTGATAGGCAACCAGCCCGACATTCTCCAGAATCTCAAATGGACCCACTTACCTTGAAGGAAGTTTACCCTGTCTCCTGATCCACATGTTCCCCAACCTCAGTGAAACACGTAAGAAAACATGATCCCCGGCCACGAACTCCAAGGGTCATCTGTGGTGATCAGCATAAGATTTCTGACGAGACTGTGTGGTAGCCATTTTCTTCTGAATCAACTGGACTTGCTCAGATGTCTTCTGCACAAGATGTGGTCCCAGTAATGCTGCACCACCTACCTATAAGCAGCACAAGGGTGATCGGCATGGCCTTCCATATAAAGCCTTGTAAGGTGTTATCTCAATGTTTTCTTGAAAACTATTATTATAGGAAAAATTGACTAGGGGTATATGCTTCTCCCATGAGTCCCCAATGTCTAGGACACATGCACGCAACGTGTACTCTAGCACCTGTATCGTACGCTCTGACTGGCCGTCAGTTTGAGGGTGGTAATCTATGCTCAAAAGAACCTGTGTACCCAGTGCCCTCTGAAAACTCTACCTGAAACGATACATTAAATAGGTGTCCCTATATGAAAAGACAGAACGAGGAACCCCATAAAGATGTCCGATCTGTCAAATATTCAACATTTCAAGCTCGTAAATCCCAAAAGTCTCCTTGATCGGCCAAAAGTGAGCTACCTTTGTGACTCTATCCCCAACAACCAACATTGTATCATTGCCTCTCGGTGACCTCAACAAACCAGTCAAAAAGTCCATCGTGACATCATCCCATTTCCATGATGGAATGGGTTACTGCTGCAAAACCCCGGCTGCCCTCTGAGGCTTCGCCTTCACCTTCTGATAGGTGGAACACCTCATAACAAAACTAGCTACATCCCTCTTCATACCCGACCACCAGTACTGACGTCTCATGTCATGGTACGTCTTGGTAACATTGGGATGAACTGTCCAGACTGAAGCATGAAACTCCCACATCAGCTCCTCACGTATGTCCCTGGGAACCCACACTCACCCATGGAAACAAAATACTTCATCATCCCCTATCGTCCATCCAGGATAAGGGTCCTCACTTTCCACCAAATCTCAAAGAACTAGGCCTTCTGAATCAGATATTGATCTCATCCTCACTCTATTCAAGAGGGTAGAGGTAACCCCTAATGATGAAAGATAGGTTTTCCCATGACTGTTGTGCACCTCCAAATGCATCTCAGAGAACAATGCCATCAGCTTCCATTCACCACTGGCCTCCTCCACTGGCTGTATCTGATTCTTCCTGCTCAGTGCATCAGCAACTACATTACCCTTACCAGGTGTATAGGCATGCTCAAAATTGAAGTACTAAAGGTATTCGACGCACCTTCTCTACCATAGATTCAAGTCATGCTGAGTAAAAATATACTTGAGACTTTTGTGGTTGGTGAAAACCACAAAATGCTCTCCCAAGATATAATGTCTCCAACAGCGCAATGCATGAACAACTACAGCTAACTCAAGGTCATCCGTCGGGTAATTCCTATCATTTGGCCCCAACTACCGAGACCCGTATGCAACTACTCGATCGCCCTACATCAACATAGCTCCCACCCCAATCCCTGATGCATCATAGTAAACTGTATAGCTCTTCCCCTGCTCTAGGAGTATCATGATTGGGGTTGAGGTTTCATCTCCTGAAAGGCTATATCGAAAGATTCTGACCAAAAGAACTTCACACCCTTCTTAGTCAAACTCGTCAACAACGTTGCTAAACGGGAGAAGTCCTTTATGAAGCATCTGTAGTAACCAGCTAGCCCCATGAAACTTTGTATTTCAAACACGTTCTTAGGATGATCCCAGGAAACTACTGCTCTCACCTTCTCTGGGTCTATTGCAACCCTTTCCTCGGAGATGATATGACCCATGAAGTGAATCTGGTCCATCCAAAAGTAGCACTTTGAGAGTTTAGCATGTAGCTGATGCACTCTCAGTGTACTCAATACGATCTCAAGATGGGTGGCATGGTCATGTAGAGTGTCAAAGTACACCAAGATATCATCCATGAATACTTCCACAAAATAATCCAGATAATGATGGAACACACAATTTATCATAGCCATGAAAACTGTTGGTGTGTTCGTGAGTCCGAACGACATAACCATATACTTGTATAGACCATAACTGCTCCTGAAAGCTGTGAGAGGTATATTAGATGGTATAATGTGCAGCTAATGATATCCTGATATCATGTCAATCTTCGATAACACTCATTCTCCACGAAGTTGATAAAAAATATCATCAATCCTTGGCAAGGGATATCAGTTCTTAACCATCAACTAGTTCAACTTCCAATAATCCACACAGAGCCTGAGGTTACCTTCTGTCTTCTTCGCAAAGAGGACCGGTGAACCCCAAGGAGAAGTACTGGGTCGAATGAATCCCTTTTCATGTAACTCATATAACTGTATATTGAGCTCCTACAACTCTGGTGTGGCCATTTTATAAGGAGGAATGGACACCGGTGCTGCTCTTGGCACAATCTCAATATAGAAATCCAGCTCACGCTCCAGAGGTAGACCTAGAATGTCGTCCGGGAAGACATCCCTGAAATAATCATCCACTAGAGGAAAATCCTTCTGAAAAGTCCCTTGTTCATCCAGATGTATGCTCGCAATCTAGGCTATGATACCACCTTTACCATGATGCTCTAGTCCATCTTGACTCCCCTGAACATCCCACTCACCCTTGTATAGAATCTCTCCGCCCTATAGTGACTTGAAACTCACCCTATGACGATAGCAATCCAAAAAGGCTCAAAAGTGATCCAACCAATTTATCCCGAGAATGACATCATATATTTTTATCTATAAGACATAGACGTCCCAAAGGAAGTGACACCCACCAACCTCAAGGGGGCACTCCTTGCACTGACACACACCTGCCGTTCTAATCCCCAACGGAGTGTCTATTGTCATAATAGCATAAGAAAAAGAAACACAGATCCCAAGGCTCTCCATAGTGGGTATTGATATTAAACTATGTGTGGCACCCGTATCAAAAAGTATTGAAGATAAAATACAAGCTACCAGAATAGTACCTCTGATAGTAGAAGTTTCGGGATCTGACTCCTATTGGGTCTGTTGCACTGCATATGTCTGCCCAGTGCCCCGGCCCAACGACACAACCTGCTTCCATGAGTTGCCCCGCCCTGCTTCCTCTGAGATCCTGGTGTCTGGCTACTATGGCCATGAACACCATCTCTTCCTACACGCCCTGACGTATTCCAGTTTCCCGAATGGTATGAAGCTGCGGGTCCTTCCCCCACATGCGGAGTCTGCACAGAACCCATCTCACTAGCCACTGGTGGAAACTCCCTGCAAAAGCACTGTAGATGACCCATCCCATCGCAAACGTTAAATTCCACTAGGTCTCATGGAAACTGAGGTCGCTTATGCCCCTCCTTACCACACTGGTAGCACTTGACCTGGCCACCTGAAACATTCTTCTTCCTGGTACTACCACCCTGGGAGAAGTCCATCTATCTCTTCCTCTTACCCATAGAAATAGTACCATAAACTGGTGTTGAACCGCCCGGGCCCACACCACTAGCTTCTCGTAGGTTCCTCTCTGTAATCAGTGCCTAGTTCACAATAGCATGTACTGAAGGAAACCTGAAAACAAACACCAGTGCTCGAATGTCATATCGAAGTCCATCCTCAAAGCGTCTAGCTCTCAGCGTCTCATATCCCCCTAGAATAGGTGAAAAACGCTGAAGCTCAGTGAAACGACCAGAATAATCCATCACCGACATAGCACCCTTCTGTAGATTCAGGAACTCTCAGCTCGATTTGCACTCAACGTCTCTTGGAAGAATAAGTCATAGAATGTTGTCTATAAATCTTCCCATGCCATGTATCTGTGATGTAATGAATGGGTGGCAACATCCCACCACCTCTTAACGAAATCACACAACATATAAGTCGCGGGCATGACCCTCCACCCTGGAGGCGTATATAGGTGCTCTAAAATAGTCTTCATCGACCCCAGCCAAGACTCTGCAGCATGTGGTCTCCTGTCCCCTGAAAACATAGGCGGATGCTGCTGCAGGAAGATACGAGTAAGCTCAGCAATAGATGTGGAAGCCGGCAGTACTCCCTAAAAGGTATGCATGAACCGCATAAAGCCTCCATGGAACTGCACCTCCACGCCTGCTTCCGGAATAATAGCTGGCGCCGCATGTGGCTCTACTGGAGGGTCCACTGGTATCCCATGGCCCACCATCTCTAGAGTATAATTGTTTCCGCTCTCCTGGAAAACAATGGTTGGTCTTCTTGGCGGTATGAATCTACAAGGTCAAACACACACCTTAGATCAAGATTATCAAAGAATGGAAACGAAGGGACCAAAAAAGGGAATAGGAGAAAGAATGCCCTCAAGATTTTTAAAACAGGACTACACGGTGTGTACTTGACTTCTCTTTCCCTACCCGAGTCCCTCTATACGGTTAAGCCACACGGCTCCTGTTGAACAAAACTACACAGCATGTATATACTCTACACAACATGTATGGTGTAATTTTCCAACATCCCGTGTCGTTTGTGACATGGCCGAATACTCGACTAACACTACACGACATGTTATACCCGCACACAGTGTGTTCACTACACCGTTTCCCAGCCACATGGCCAAGTCCACATGGTCTGTCACTGGTCACGACTAAACGGCGTGTCCCACAGGTACACGGTTTGTACTAGACGAGCTTTGTCGGTCCATGTTGGTAGTTACACGGCCGAATACACGGCTCTAACTACACAGTGTGTTTTATAGTGGACACGGCGTGTATGTCTTAAGGTCTCCTCCATCCGTGTTTGTTAGTTACATGGGCGGACTCCGGGTTAACACTACATGGCGTGTACATCCGATACACGGCGTGTTCGCCCCAAGAATTTATCTTCCCCGTGTACCCGTCCACATGGTCTCTGACTCAGGAAGAGACTACACGGCTTGTACTTAGGGTACACGACGTGTACTCAATAATTTTTCTCGTCTTCCCGAACAGAAGAACATACACGACGTGTTTAAGGTACCACATGGCGTGTATACTGGGTTTCCATACAGCTTGCCACCGAAACTTCGCCGGAACCCCGAAAATATTGAAAAACAACACCTAAGTGCCAAATTACGATCCATGAGGGCCCATACTCCCCGCAAATCAATGTTTGGCATCTTATATGTCTTATAACCAGCTAAACCGTCAATGATCACCAACATCCAGTCAATGAGGGCCCATAGTCCCCAAAAACCAAATTTTGGCATCCATTATATAAACATATTCACACAATAATACCCTATAAAATAGTAGGAATCTATCAAAGTAGCTATCACAACATCATACTTTTAATTGCAAAACATCTATCACAACAACATGCAATTTCTAATGCTCCTACACGACATGGAACTATGAATGGAATTTGATTTCTAACATGTACCTAAATTATGCACGAGATGGCATACCCTCATCTCATCAGGTTTCAACTAAATAGAACCCATGAATAAAATATAAACAACATAATACAAGTGTGTCACCCTTCGGTGAAAATCAATTCTACTGTCAAATTGAAAAATCAGAAAAATTGCAACACGAGGTAAATTGGCTTTTCTTAGTTCACGGGTTAGCTACGCCCGAGAATAGCTTATTACCAACTACCATTCTCATTTTATCCTTGAATAAGTCTCCAAATAGTAAGTCAAAGAAAAGAACCTCCTCTGATAACACATTGTAACGTCCCGGTTCTGGGTGCCACTCAACGGGTGCCCTGAACCCAGTTCGCCACGTGACCTCAACCCCATTTCCCCAAACGCTAGAGGCTACTGACTAGAATCCACACGATACCCCAACAAGGGTTCGTGACACAAAAATTCTCACAAATGCACAACAATTGGAAATTTAACAACCAACCACCACCTTAAACGCCCCTAATCAGTATACTCGAACGTCGCTTCTCGAAACACCGAAGAATGACGTAGAACTGACGTAGATGAATACCCATTCAAACTAAAATATTATTCATTAGTGTAAGAATTTGCTTGAACAACACATGAAGATAGGGCCTTACCTGTGGGGTTCCAACATGATCGACATAAGTGGAAATAGATTCCCGACCCTCGATCTGGAGGTCCACGAAGGTTTGTCCATCATCTCCCGAGCTCCCGTCCGGTTCTATGCCAATCCTGTGAACATGGTTGGTTACTGCCCATTTTAAGCAAAAAAAAAAAAACAAAGTAAAAGGCATGTACTTTTGACTACATGACATGTACTTTCCCCATTTA
Organism: Viscum album; assembly: GCA_963277665.1. Lineage (NCBI taxonomy): Eukaryota > Viridiplantae > Streptophyta > Magnoliopsida > Santalales > Viscaceae > Viscum > Viscum album. The sequence goes on along the minus strand of OY728155.1, from coordinate 1,152,836,704 downwards.
ACTGTTCCCCTGGAGGCACCACCAAAATGTTCATCCATCGACATGAGTACACAGCGTGTATTCGAGACTACATGGCATGTATTGTCGCCTAGCTAGTGTCCGCTCCCACTGCCTTACTGTTTCGTCTGCCGACTGACTACATAGCGTGTAAAGGACTACTACAGGGCGTGTAGTTGGTTTTTACACCCTTAGTCACCAATAAGGCTACACTGACTGTGTACTCATCCCACACGTCCAAAGTACATGGCATGTGAAATGTACATGACTTATAGTCCCAAAATTTTGGGATTTTTCCCCATTTTCCTTATTTTTTCAAAAACACTTAAGGAAAGGATAAAAGAAAAAACATGTACCTCAAGAATAAGAATAGGGTTCTTATAATTCAATGATTAGAAGAGAAGAGGAGAATCCTTGATTTCTATTTTCTCTCTATAATATTTAAAAAAGAAGGAAATAAGAGATATTTATAAATGGAATTGGTTAATTAGACTAAAAAATTTTAGTAAAGTTTATAGGAAGAAATGATTAACCAGTGGAGATCCACAAACATTAAATTCATAGATATAAACAACAATGGTATTTTCTTGATGAAAAAAACATATTATCTCTTTGATTTCTTAAAGGTATAATGTCTAATGATTATTTCTAGTAGTTTGTCTCTCAAATTTTCTAAATGAGCCACATATCACTAATGATAAGTTATTTGAGGTGACACCAAATCTCATTTTTGTGACTCCATGGGGGTTAGATGATTAATTAATTTAATATGAAACTCCAAATAATCCACCCAATTGGTTGAATTATCTATATAGTTTATTCCCCTTTCATTAATAATCAATATATATCCGTTTATAAAGGATTGTAAAATATGAATATCTATTTTGTAGAAGTCAAATACACCATCAATTATGTTATATAAGTGTTATCAAAGCCTATTGACCCTGCCACTGATTTCCTCAAGAATCATTTTAGTGATAAAATTATTGACCTGGTTCAAAACCTATATTATCACCAACAAATAATTATAAAAATCTATAATATTCGAACTCTAGTAACCTTATTTTATGGTTATGTAATAATGAATCAGTTCCATCGTATAGAAACATGATATATCTAGTGATATGGGTATGGAAGAGTCTTCATCTCTTTCTCCTTGGTTAGTTTTTGGGATAGAATCTATAGAAGTGTGAACAACCTATAGATCCCATGTCACTGGTATAAAATAATCAATTCCTGTGACATAAAAATAAATTTCATATGTCAATATTTTGTTTAGAATTCACTCAATATAAAGGGAATTGTAAGAGATAATTACCTATATTTCTTGGGGTGCATAGAAATAAGATCCACAAGATTGAAGATATATTTCAAATTAATATCCATTAAAGTAGACTCTTAGAAGACAATGGTCTATTTACCCATCAATCTAACTATCCTAGAACACCATTTAGGTAATTCTTTACCCATGCATGAGAATAATCCCATTACATGTTAATTTTATCCATAATAGATGATAATTAAATCTTAGAAATCATGTTCACAGAAACTAACATTAATCAAAGTTCATGAATAATGGTAGGATGTTGTTCAGTATACAATCTAGAGAAGGAAAATAGATAAATCCTTCCTATAAACTTAAACTTGTGTTTTAATATATATGGGTAATAATTCTTATATATGATCATGTCATCCACATAATCCATTATAACCACATATCAATAAGTAATGATGAAATAAATCACATCTATTGTTACACCAAAACTAGTGAAAAATACTCTAGTAGGTGCATTATAAGGAAAAAAACATGAATGATTCACTACCATTTAATTGATCTCTATAATATTCACTGAAATTGGCCAAATATCAGCAATTTTGAGAATCTTGTTGTGAGATGAAAAATAAGGAACCACTATAGTGTTCTGAAACACATATCAGTGGAAGTGTTCTTCCAAATGACTATACAAGAGTTGGAACAAACTCCTGATATGATATAGGGTCCGGAACAATTGTAAATGGCTTGAAATTTTATTGTTTAAGGAAATAACAATCACTACTAGATTGATAATTTGGTCATATTCCTATAGATCTTCCACCATCAAAGTTTCATCCTTGACACCTGATTGGGGATCCATAGTATGAAAAATCCACCCACTCAAAAACATATGTAGGAACCCCACTAGTTGAATGTTTGGGGACACAATTTTTTTTAAACAAAATACCCCCATGACATGTATTGTACCACTTAAAGGGTATCACAATACGAACCCTCAAAATTCATGGTCCATTAAGATGGATAGATCCTCTAGCTCCTTACTATTAGATTCTACCCATTAGGTTAATGAAATATATAACCTTTTCATGAGGGTGATAATTGAGTATGGATGCATTGATTTTATTTGTATCTTATCTACCTCAATTAATTAAGAACTCTATTGGGGAGGGTTCTATTCTATATCCTCACAATTGTTATCTATATGAATGAACTCATCAAACAACCTACCAAGTTTTTGAATCCCTCAAAGCTATAAGATATACTATAAGATAACCTGCACTAAATTGTAAATTAGGTGTTTGTTCCAAAAAACTATTGATTGGATATCTTGAGGGGAATGTATTATGGTTGATATATCATGAATAGAATGTCTCATATTTTGTTATATATATCAATTTATTATAGCCTTCAAATTAATTTTAAATTTCACTAGTAATCCTACAAGGCCCAAGTCAATTCATCCTATAATATTTCTCTATGTTGTAGATCCCACATCATCATCTACTAAGATTTTTCATGGAGATGGTGTGGATAATTGAATATTATTGAGTAATGGGATATAAGTGATGGTGTTGATTATATTTTTCTATTGGGGATCTATTCATGATATAATAAAATCCCTAATGCACCTTTAAGATACGTTTTCCTTCAATTGATATATTACCCTAGATATAGTTAAACAAAGATAAAAAGCATATCAAATTTTGGTTATGATCATGCCTAATAATTGAAACATTTTCTTGAATCCAAAATATATATATTGGAAGCATGTTAGATAAAAATATGTTCAGAAGATCCAATGTCAATGTAATTTTAACATCTTAATTATAATTATTCATTTGATACATATGGTTAGTTATAGTATATCCAATAAACATATCCCTTTTTGTAGTTGAGTCTGAGAAGCAAGATGAAATAGAACCCATAGTCTCGGAAAAAATTAATGATGGCATGGTTTTTACAACATTGAAGGATCTTTGGTCCATTGAAAATATAGATAAATGGATAATTCATCTTATCACATAACAAAATTAAAATATATCATTGCATTTACTCGATATGAGAAACAATTCAATAATTTTGGACACTATGAAGGGAATACATCATGTATTTATTTTGTGTCTACCACTATGTCATTCAAGAATGATAATTGTCTATAGTGGAGGTCATTCTCAGTTCACCGAGTAAAATCATTCAGAGGTTTACAAGGGAACTTATGATCATCATAATATTTTATAGAGTAAAAAATGGGTTCCCATATAACCTATTTATAATGGGGACCAACCCTATTATGTGTACTTGAGTAAGTTATGTGAAATATTTTACTTCCATGGAATCAACTCTTCTTGATGTGTATTGGACCAAATTACAAGAGTGATTTTTTTGATTCTTTTGAAACCATGGTTGTAAATTAAAGGAAGATCAATGGAATGAAGAATCAAAATATGACTGTAGAAATTTTACTATAAATGGAAAAAAAATTAGGATAATATGATTCTATCATGGTAACATAATTACATTATGATTTTATAATCCTTTAATGAACAGAGGATATTTGTGGAGGTTGGATGTGATTCCTTTGTGAGTGTGTACTTACTTCATAATCACATGGTTTCATCATAGTCTGAGGTTCATTTATGGTCATGATGTGAGATTCCTATGTGTTCGTGTACCCATCGGTGTCTGTATGATTTTTATGAGATCATATTTTCTTATTGGGGTTTCCCTATAAATACATGACATTTGAGAAGATGAGGAATTACATTTTTTCAATAATTTTTTTTACAACATTAATAAATAAATCCTCTTCCAATAAATGATTACATCATCCATGATGTGTTTCCTTTCTTGAAATTTCAAACTAGTCCCACAAGTGAATCCTAATATAAAATTTAAATGAAAGAATAATGGGAAACACATTTCCAAGCCTCATTACTGAAGCTCCTTTATAAGGCCCCATACTAGGGGACCCTTTATGAGGATACATTAATGAGACTCCTTAAAGAGCTCCCATCCAAGAGACCAGTTCACAAGTCCTCACACAAAGGGATCCCTTGTAGATTATTCCTTGTGAATTTTACATTTGGGGGGACACTCAAATAGAACCTTCCATGAGTGACCTTTAATCAAATCACTATGTGAGTTTCTCCCCCATCATGCAACACCTTTAACATTTGAGAAATGTGTACCTATTATGTTTTTTATGTCCCAATTATAATATTTACTTTAACCATTTATCGTGTTTCCTACACTTTTTTACTACACTGGAGAATGATATTATGGATGATCAGACCACTTTCAAATCCTTTATCTTACTAAGTACATCTATCTAGGATGAATCGACCAAAATGGTCTTCTTGGATTCTTTTATCCATGTTTAGATCCCCAAAATCCTATTCCTGTGAAGCCTCCTCTACAGTCTCTTGAGAGACGTAAATAGGTTATGTATATCATTATGGGATAACCCTATCATATATTCCCTTGATAAAAGAACTATCCCTATAATTGATCCATAACATTTAGGATAATAAGGGTAATAAATATCATGTATTCCCTTGATAATGTGGCTCTCTATCACAATGATTCTGGTGAACCCTCTTTTATTTCATATTCCCCATTTTGGCTACCCAAGTGTTGTGTTGGACACCATGTTCCACTAAATGAGGAACGAATATTTTGGAATCCTCTTTAGGTATAATCCCAAACATGATCCCATTGATGATATCATCCCTTTGAATCCTCAATAAGATAGAAAAATCCATATATGTTACTTATACGTGATATAACATAAAAACACCTTCACCAATCTCACTAACCTTGTTGGTCACACCCAGGCAGTATATTCATAAGACATTCATATATAATTCCATATCGTGAAGTACAACATGACCCTCCTCCTCTCAAAGTGTATGTCACAAATACATCCCCATAGGGACACATCCACCATTAGTATAGTTTTACATCTTTATCCATTCACTACAGGAAAAGGATGATTTACGAACGGTTCAAAGCCACTGGTAAAGGCCATAGAACCGTTGGTAAGTAAGCCATTGGGATAGATTTTCCAAATAGTTTACGTAGAACTATTGGGATAGGAAGAAAAATTAGCCTATCCCAATGGTTTTGGGAACTATTGGGAATTATTTTTCCCAACGGTTTCCCCTGAACCGTTGGGAAAACAAACATTTTCCCATGGTTCCCAATAGTTTCTAAAATCATTGGAAATGTATTTATTCCAACGGTTCCCATGGATAATTGTCCTAAAGTATCAACATATTCCGAACGAATTTGGTCGGTTTTCCATATGTCATTTAGTCTCACATAAAATGTTGTTCATTTCAAAAAAGAATGAGACACTTTGAGTCGTGTTGGCCACATTATGACTCGGATTAAGGCAGGGTTGGCTCGTACACGTCACATATGACGCATTGATCATTGTGCTAATTTTTTAACACATTCTGATTGTGTTTTGTCATTTTTCTGTATGCTAGTTGTTTTTAATTAAAATGTTGTCCATTTCATATAAACATGGCACTTTGAGTGGTTCGGACCACATCGGGCGTTATATTGAGCTAGGGTTGACTCGTACCAGTCACATATTACCCATAGATAATTGTGCTAAACTATCAACAAAATATGAATACGTTTGGTCGGTTTTCCGTATGTCAGTTGTAATTTTCACTTAAAATGATATCTATTTCAAATAAATGTGACACACTTAGAGTGGGGCCAGCCACACCATGCCACATATTGAGGTGGGGTTGACTTGTACATATCACATATGACCCATGGATCATTTTCCTAATGTTTCAATGGAATCTAAATGCGTTAGGTCAGTTTTCCGTATGTCAGTTGTTGTTTTAACTTAAAATGATGTCTTTTTGAAACAAAAAAGAGACACTTTGAGTGTTATTGGCCACACAGAACCTCAGATAGAGGTGGGGTTGACTCTTACACGGCACATATAACCCATGGACCATTGTCCTAATATTTCAATAGAAACTGAATTCGTTTGGTCAGTTTTTCGTATATCAGTTGTTGATTTCATATAAAATCCTGTCCATTTTAAACAAAAGAGAGACACATTGAGTGGTGTCGGCCACACTGTGCCTCATATTGAGGTGGAGTTGACTCGTAAACGTCAAATATGACCCATTGATTGTTGTACCAAAGTATCAACACAATTACAATCCGTTTGGTCAGTTTTATATATGTACATAAAATAATGTCCATTTTAAACAAAAGAGAGACACATAGAGTGATCCTGGACACACTGCGACTCAAATTGAGGTGTGGTTGACTGTTAAAAATCACATATGACCCATGGATCATTTTCCTAACCTTTCAATAGAATCCAGATGTGTTTGGTTTGTTTACTGTACGTTTGTTGTTGTTTTCAATTAAAATGAAGTCCATTTTAAACTATAGGGAGACACTTCGAGTGGTGTCGGCCACTCCACGCCACAGATTGAGTCTAGGTTGACATGTACACTTCAAATATGTCCCGTGGATCGTTTTACTAATGTTTCAATAGAGTTCGAATGCGTTTGGTTGGTTTTATGTATGTCAGTTGTTGTTTTCACTTAAAATGTTCTCCACTTCAAATAAACCTGTGACACTTTTAGTGGTGTCAGCCACACTGGTACTCAAATTGAGGCGGGGTTGACTCATACACATCCAAAATGACTCATGTAACTTTTTCCTAATGTTTCAAAAAAATCGGAATGCTTTTGGTCAGTTTTCCGTATGTTAGATGTTGTTTTCACTTAAAATGATGTCCATATTAAACTGTAGAGAGACAATTCAAGTGGTGTCAGCCACACCACACCTTGGATTGTGGCTAGGTTGACTCGTACATGTCAAATATGACTCATGGATCGTTTCCATAATGTTTCAACGGAATCCAAATGCTTTTGGTCGGTTTTCCGTATGTTAGTTGTTGTTTTCACTTAAAATGATATCCTTTTGAAAAACAAAAGAGAGACACTTTTAGTGGTGTTGGCCACACCAGGTCTCGAATTGAGGTTGGTTGACTCGTACACATTACATATGACTCATGGATCGGTTTCCTAAAGAACCAACACATTAAGAATGCACTTGATCATTTTTCCGTATGTCGGTTGTTGTTTTCACTTAAAATTAAGTCCATTTTAAACAAAAGAGAGACACTTTGAGTGGTGTCGGCCACACCGCACCACAGATTGAGGCGGGGTTGTCTCGTACACGTCACATATGACACATGCATCATTGTGATAATGTATCAACACAATCAGAATCCGTTTGGTTGGATTTCTATATGTACTTAAAATGTTGTCCATTTTAAACATAAGATACACATTGGGTGGTGTCAGCCACACTGCGACTCTGATTGAGGTGAAGTTGATTCTTAACTATCACATATGACCCATGGATTGTTCTCCTAATGTTTCAACAGTTTCTAAATGTGCTTGGTCAGATTTCTATATGTCAGTTGTTGTTTTTACTTAACATGAAGTCCATTTTAAACTAAAGAGAGACACTTTGAGTGGTGCTGGCCCCACCGCGTCTTGGATTGAGATGAGGTTGACTTTTACACATCACATATGACTCATGAATCATTTTCCTAAAGCATCAACACATTAAAAATGCATTTTTTTGGTTTTTTTGTATGTCAGTTGTTGTTTTCACTTAAATTTATGTCCACTTTAAACAAAAGAACGACACTTTGAGTGGTGCCGGCAACACCGTGCCTCGGATTGAGGCGGGGTTGACTCGTACACATCACATATGACCCTTGGATCATTGTGATAATGTAACACAATCCGAATGCGTTTGGTTGGTTTTCTGTATGCTAGTTGTTATTTTTTACTTAAAATGGTGTCCATTTCAAATAAACCTGAGACACTTTGAGTGGTTCCGGCCACACCGGCCCTCAGATTGAGGTGGGGTTGACTCATACAAGTCTCAAATGACTCATGGAAGGTTTTTCTAATGTTTCAATAGAATCTAAAAGCGTTTGGTTGTTTTTCCATATGTGATTTGTTGTTTTCGCTTAACATGAAGTCCATTTTAAACTAAAGAGAGACACTTTGAGTGGTGTCGGCCACAACACATCGTGGATTGAGATGGGGTTCACTCTTACACATCATAAATGACTCGCAGAACGTTTTCCTAAAGAATAAACACATTTTGAATGCATTTGGTCAGTTTTCCTCATGTTAGTTGTTGTTTTCACTTAAAATGATGTCCATTTTAAACAAACGAAAGACACTTTGAGTGGTTTCGGCAACACCGTGACTCAGATTGAGGCGGGGTTGACTCATACATGTCACATATGAACCATGGATAATTGTGATTAAATATCGACATAATCCGAATGCGTTTGGTCATATTTCTGTATGGTAGTTTTTATTTTCACTTAAAATGTTGTCCATTTCAATTAAACCTGAGAATCTTTGAGTGGTGCCGGCCACACCAGGCCTCGGATTGAGGCAGGGTTGACTCATACAAGTCACAATTGACCAATTAATCATTTTCCAAAAGTATCAACACAATCTGAATGTGTTTGGTCAGTTTTTTTATGTCAGTTGTACTTTTCACATAAAATGTTATCCATTTGTAACAAAATTGAGACACTTCGAATGGTGTAGGACACGCCATGCATCAGATTGAGCCGGGGTTTACTTTTATACATTACATATGACCCATGGATCGTTTGATAAAGTATCAACAGAATCTGAATGCATTTGGTTGGTTTTACATATGTTAGTTGTTCTTTTCCCTTAAAATCCCATCCTTTTTAAACAAAAGAGTGACAGTTAGAGTGCTACCAGCCACACCGCACCTCGTATTAAGAAGGGGTTGACTCGTACACATCAAAAATGAACCATGGATCATTTTTATAAAGTATCAACACAATACGAATGTGTTTGGTTGGTTTTTCGTATGCCAGTTGTAATTTTAACTTGAAATATTGTCTATTTCAAATAAACCTGAGACATTTTGAGTGGTGTCGGCCACACCTGAGGCATGGTATTACCATCTTGAAAAAAATACATGTCCCTGGTTTATCTTCAAGGAACCAATATCACTCATGAGTAATAGAAACCATCCTAGTATCCCTCACCTATAAACCAAAGAATACATCCTCGAATTTCAAGTCTACATTCCCTGAGCATGACGAGTCCGTCCATGAGTCCTTAACATGTAACCCATGTCTTATCTTAACAATTGACAGGCAAACCAAATCAAACAAGGCATAATTCACATTACATAGAGAATGTAAAACAAGTATTTGTATTCAAACTAAAGCATATCATCACATGCATTTGATGAGCATGAGCTAATAAGCTTACGAAGACATTCATATAATTCAAGACATACAAAAATGGAATAATCCAAAATAACATTTCATGATCAGTGAAATAAAAAAAGGCATGTGAAATCATGGAGGGTGGGTGGGCAGTCTGGTTATCCCGGGAGGAGGGTGGGGGGGGGGATTTCCGGGGTCCAGGGAGGGGGGTGGGGGACTCTCCGGGGGGCTGTCCTGGGGGTGTCCGGGGGGATGTCCGGGGACCAAGGAGGAGGGTGGTGGGGAGGGGGTAGGGGCTGTGCAGAGGACTATCCAAGGGGTGTTCGGGGGGTTGTCTGGGGTCCAAGGAGGAGGGGGGGGGGGGGGGCTATCCAGTGGCTGTCCGGGGGGTGTCTGGGGGGTGTTCGAGGGGCTTTCCGGGGACCAAGGTGGAGGGTGGGGGCTGTGCGAGGGGCTGTCCGGGGGGTGTTCGGGGGGATGTCCGGGGTCCAAGGAGGAGAGTGGGGGGGGGGGGGGGGGCTATCCGGGGGGCTGTCCGGGGGTTGTCTGGGGGGCTGTCCGGGGACTAAGGAAGAGGGTGGAGGGGCTGTCCGGGGGGCCGTCTGGGGTCCGAGGATGATGGGGGGTTGTCTAGTGTCCAGGAAGGAGGGGGTCTGTCCAGGGAGTTCCCAAACACACAAAAATCTATAAACATTCTCAAGATACACCGCAACCACTTAAAGACATCAACATCCATGAAAATAGACAATATATAAAAAAACTCAACTCTAATACTATTCTACGGGTCTAGATAAAACAAACAACTAGAATATATTAAACATCAAATCTTAGTAATATTAGTCAAAAATGTAATAGATCAATTTGTCCCACATCACCATAACCATCTTCACAATCATCATCACCCTCATCCTCATCCCAATCATCGTCCTCACCTTCCTCATTGCCCTCCTCCTCGCCCTTGCCCTCTACCTCACCCTCCTCCTCTGTCTTTCACTCCTCCTCAACCTCACCCTCCTCCTCTCCCTCCTCTTACACATCAAACTCCTCGCCATCATCATCATCAGGCTGGAAATCGTCTTGACCACCACTATAACTACCATCTAGTGCACCATATACAGAACGTATCGACGACATATATTCATCAAAATTTGGGCTAGCCTCTGGTGGATGTTTTGGATGTAGAACTTCAATAAATATCATAAATGAATTGTTTTCCCTAGAAGACTATTTTGCCATCTCCATGGCCTTTTTTAGCCTGTTCTGCATGTGACCTAACTTGATGCAGCTCGGTGGCACTACAACTCATACCTGAGAAGGGACAATACTTCGTCGGGTCTATCCTAGGTCGGCAGCATACTCTGCCAGAATGCTTCTCTCCCAATGCCTGATGTAAGTAATTAGTTGGCCCAAAATTGTCTGGTTTTTGAAAATCATGGGCCTCTAAATCATTCTATTACAAATATAAATATATTATTAGGTTAAATATATATATTAAAATATAAAATCAACCGATTAAATCATACAATCTGCTGCTGAGTCGGTTTGTTGACGGTACTTCCATCCTTTTTCCGTCTACTCGAGAAAAATATTTTTGCTTGAGGAATACGTCCATAAATATTTAGTTGTTGCCTCTACAATGACATTGAAAACTAATGTTATATGAAAACATTAGAAAATTATTAAATAAATGTGGAATAAAAAGAAATTGTATGTCTGAAAGAAAGCTTATAAACATTTTTCATACCAACTTCTTCTCATGATCATGCATTGTAGTACGTCCCAGTGTGTAGAGGTATTTTTTTCATCAATGATTTTTTTATTTTTTCCAGATGATTCCAAAATAATATTAGATAAATCAAAGGAAAATATTGAAGAAAAACATGAATTTTATTATTTAAATACCTCAAATGTAATTAATACCATAAACTGAGTAGTCGTCCAATGGGTAATCATCTGCCGATACTGCTTTATAGGACAATCTTCCATGACTGGTATCGCCTCTAACTCAGTGCCAACTCTAGAACACCTGGAAATATACAACACATGATTTTAGGCTCTCTAAATCTCACCTATATCCTTCAAACGTGCTGGTCATGCACACTCACCATCAGGAATATTAAATCGATGTTGACACCAAAATATTAATTCATATAAGTACAAAAAATAATTCATGGAATTAAATACACATATTTTTTTACCCATATCTCTGCTCAAAATCTTTCCTTGACCTCATGTAGAAAATTGTCAACATGATAGCGTGTTGATGGGAATGATGTCGAAGTGTTTGGAAAGTGTCGCAAAAAAACTCTGACATTGCTGCCCTGTTTTCTCAACCATTTGGTTGTCTTCATTGTAAACCACCATTACCTATGTGTGGTGGTTCCACACCACACACATACGTGTACGCCCCCGTCCCCGCCTCCTGTCAGTAGATGTATCTATCATGAAAGAAAAACAAATATTTTATCAAAACATGTTATAATGAAAATAAATATTGGTATAAAAATTTGTTAGGATTATATAAATATAACTATTCCAGTCTGATCACTGAGCGCCACAGGATCCACAGAAACTGATGGAACACCCTATGGTGGAATAGTTGTCGAAGAAGATTGAATATTGATACTCGGAGAGACAGAAGTAGAAGGAAAATAATATGGGACAACTATATGCCCAGATTCTAGCTGGGGAGTGGGAATCATCATGGGATATGAAAAAGATCAGCCAGAAGATGCAAAAGGTGGTGAAAAAATGGGTCGCCTGAATATCTTGTGTGTCCCTAACGACAAAACATGATCAGAATGTGGGATGGATGATATGTCAGTGATAAGGGCAAGGTATTTTTGGGTACGCAAAGCTGCTCGTCCACCACTAGTACGAACCCTCTTTGTACCACCGGCCTGATTACTAGGACCAGTACTAGGCTCCTCGTCAAATAACTATCAACGTATAGGAGGATCCTACAAAAATGTTTACAAAAAAATTAATCAAATGACATTATATATTTTTTAAATACAGATATTTGAAATAAAGTACCCACTACAGGAACTAATGGTGGAATGCCCATCTTCGCCATTCGACGATTGTTCTCCATCATTTTTTCCTTCTTCTCTCTTAATTTGGCATCATTTCCTTCTTTCAAAAACTAATATGTAATTAATTAGAAAAAGGAAACTAATATGTAACCCAAAAAACTAAATATATCAATGAATAAGAGTATTTGATGGTAATTTAGCTATCAATTTTTTTAGAAGATCTTGAATGTATTTAATAAATCATACAAGTTGTAATGTTCACCATGTTATAAATATTGTTTTACTAGGTTTCAATGCAGTTTAATTCCAAATTAGGAAATTCAATTCAAATAAAACTCCAACCAATAAACATTGAAAATTCACATAACAGTCAAGTCAGCTTAAACATATTTGTGATCAATACTAATCAATTTGAATATTACCAACCTTAACAACCCAATATGAGGTAAAAAAAGAATTGAGAACATGGATGAATGATTCAATATATTTTCAACCACAACATCAGATTCATAATCAACTTTGACAATTGAGCTATTGAAGTCATCAAAAGAAATAAATGGATTTGTTCCAATGGACCAAGGGACAGTGTCAATTCCATCATCATCATCATCAAAAATATGTCTTGTAATTACTTCAACTATGACACAACATTCAGGTCGAAGTTGGTATTTGACATAAAAAACTTGTTTAGCCATTGATTCCAACATATATGGTTCTTCGGTAGTAAGAGTGCGAGTCATATTAGACACTTTAAATCCAAAATCATCAATAAATGTGCCATGTCTTGTCATCGAATCAAACCAATGGCATTTCATCATTGTGACTCATCCATGAGAGTAATAATCCAATATTATCATTTTCTCAAAAACTCCATAATAACCCACATTTTCAAAACATGGTCTACTATCTGATGCACAAGCATAACAATCTGTTGTGGCAGTAACCATAACACCATAATGTCGTGTTATCATGTTCTTTGCTGATTCAGTGATAATAAATTTGTACCCATTGATAAAAATTGATTTACAGTCACGATCCATGGTATTAGGACCAAAAGCCAAAGCTCTAATTTCCTCAGAGACAGAGTTAGCAGAAAAACAAAATACCTGCAATATAAATGACTATTAAACTTAATTAAATATTGATATAATTATTTTAAATAGTAATACATTTATCTTCAATTTTAACCAAGCAGAAAAATCATTTCTATGCAATGTCTCTCTCCTTCTCAAAGATAAAGAACGATGCTTTCTATTTATCAATTTTTTATGCTCCCTGAAGTTAAGAAAATATGAATAGTTTAATAGATATATATCTAAGATATAAATATTCAATTTAGTTACCTGATATAGTCATCGAACCAATCACATTTGAACAAAGCTGTGCGATGTGCCATCTCACACTCTTCAGGGCTTAATGTCTACAATGTATATGATCCAGGAATTCCTCCTGTTTTAGGAAGTGATGGAAAACTGGGTTTAATTTGCTCATATTGTTCTTCTTCATCTCTCATTGGTTTGTTCATTCATGTAGTAAGATCAAACAAATACATTGAGCTGAAATCCATACATTCTTGATCCAAGTAACCATTCATGATAGAACCTTCGGGATGATTCCTATTTCGAACAAAAGAATTTAAAGTGTACATGTTTCTTTTAGTTGGATACATCCAATGAAAATACAAAAGTGCCCCGAGAAGTATTTCAGTGGGAATATGGATAGTCATATGCATCATGCATGTGAAAAATGATGGTGGAAATATTTTTTCCAACTCACACAAAATTAATGGGGAATCTATCAACATTTTTTGCAAGAATGACTTGGACAACTTCTTAGCACAAATATCTCTAAACAGATGGAAAAACAGAATAACAGTCATGCTTACATTATTGGACAAAATATGAAAGATTTCTATTGGAAGAAACTCATGCAGTAGAACATGATAATCATGAGTCTTCAAAGATTTTAGCTTCAACTACCTTCTGTTGGCCCATTTAGATATGTAGCTTGAATAGCCATCAGGAACTCTAATAGTCTCTAACACTTCTAGAAATTGTTTTTTTCATAGGTTTCATCACATAAAAAGCACATAGAAGTTGCCATTTATTCTCCCTGATATGCACTAAATGCAATTCTGGTCTGATTCCCAAATCCACCAAGTCACGCGGAGATCGTAAATCATCTTTTGTCTTCCCCTTGACATTTAGAAGAATTGAAAACAACAGTTCACATATATTCTTTTAAATATTCATTACGTATAAGAAATAATGTAACAAATTGGTTGACCAATAAGGAAAATCAAAAAAGATACTTCTCTTCCTCCAATTGTAACAGGTTTCAGTGGAATCATTCTTTCTCTTTCAAGATTTCATTTGACCCTTCCCGAATGAAAAACTAAAATCATTCAATACATTTATCACATCAGTTCCAAACATATGGTGAGGTGGATCATTGGTCTCTAGGGCATTATCAAATCTTCGACGATTTATTCTATATGTATGATTCTTTGGCATGAATTGTCTATGTCCCATAAAACTGAAACTACAACGATGTTTCAGTCTTCTGGATCGTGTATTCTTCATACAAACTGAACATGACTGTTTTTACTTCTTGCTTCATCCATACATCATTGCACAAGCCGTAAAATCATTGATCATCCACATAAGTGCATCACACATCTGAAATATGTCTTTCGAACATGCATCATATGTGAGCACACCCCCATCCCAAATAAGTTTCAAAACGTTTATTAATGTTTTCATGTATACATCAATATCAATGACGGGATCAAAAGAACCAGATATGAGTATACTCATGAAAGTGAATGGTTTTTTCATACACAACCATGGGGGAGGATTATAAATGTGTATAAAAACTATCCATGTGCTCTCCGATGTAAACATCTTCCCAAACGGATTAAAACTGTCGCATGAAAGACCCATCCTCACATTACTCACGTCAGCTGAAAAATAAAGAGGTCGAGCATCAAATCTCTGCCATGTAGATTCCTCGGCTAGAGGAACCAACTCATCATTAGTATTCTTTCTCTTAGTTTCATGCCATCTCATTTTTATTGATATGTCATCAGATGTAAAAAGATTCTGGAGTATGGTGATTAATGGAAAGTGCCACATTACTTTCTGTGGAATGCTGGTTGGTGTTATTGCACCCCTCTCTCTTGGATTTTAATGATCACAATCACTCTAATTGTATTCTAACTTGTTTTCGAGTGTTTTTGATGATAGGAAATAGGGTGCCTAGAAGCTGGCCCAAGAAGAATTCAAATGGACTGTTTAAGTCCACCGGCCAGCCGGTGTTAGACCACCGACCAGCCGGTAAGGGCACCGACCAGCCGGATCCAGCCCATCGGCCAGCCGGTGGACCAGGCAGAAGGCCTTGCCCTCTGCCAAGTGCCACCGGTCAGCCGGTGTCTGGCCACCGGCCAACCGGTGGGTCCAGAAAGAATGGCATACCTTCTGTCCAGACCACCGGCCAGCCGGTGCCTGACCACCGGCCAGCCGGTGGAACCCAGACAGAATAGCATGCTTCTGTCCCGACCACCGGCCAGCCGGTGGCTCAGCACCGGTCAGCCGGTGGAGCCAGACAGAAATCCCTAGCTTCTGTTTGGTGCACCGGCTAGCCGGTGGATCAGCACCGGCCAGCCGGTGTGCTCAGTCAAACTAGCCGTTAGGCTTTGACCAGGCTGGCCCACTTGATCCCCAACAGCTCCGAAAGCCCTCCAACGGCTATTTTGAAGTATTTGGGAGTATGTCTCCTATAAATAGATGTCCATGGATGCCGGGAACACCACCGATCATATACCAAAGCATACCAAAGCTATTTTAATCATTTGAGGCTCCTACGACAATTCTCAAAGGCTACTTGAGATCCAATTGCCATCCTTGAAGCTTGGGCTGCCTCTACATCAACTACACTCACCTCTTGGTGCTCAAGGCTTCCTCTAGTTTGTTCTAAATTATTTACTTCAATTGTTTAGTTCTTAATTGGGTTTGTATTAAAACAAACCACCCTTTTTCTTCCTTCTTTCAATTTGGGTTTCTTGCTACAACCATAATAAAAAAGCAAGCTGTAAGAAGGTGATCTAGCCTACTTTAAAACGGCTAGTGGGTTTCTTGCTATAACCATTAAAAAGCAAGCGGTCGTATAAATCTCCCAACGGTTGAGTTGGGAGCGGAGACGTAGGCTTAAGTTTAAAGCCGAACTCCGTTATCAATTGTGTCTTTCCATTTTACATTCCGCTGCATTTAAATTTGTTTTAAATTGTTAATTAATTTTAAAAAGGAAATTCACCGCCCCTCTTGCCATCACCTCCGACCCAACATTTGGTATCAAAGGGAGAGTTTGTGTAATACCTTAACCGGTTACAAACGAAAAATCCATAGTGATGGCTTCTTTCTCACAAGCACCCGAAGGGTATTCCATGACTCGGGCTCCATACTTCGATGGAACCGATTACACATATTGGAAAACACGAATGATTACTTTTCTTAGAAGCATTGGCTATCCTATATATAGAATTGTTATGCAAGGCTACACTCTTTCTAGCAAGGATGAATCTAAATGGACCCCCGAAGACATTGCCAATTTTGAGCTTGATGGCAAAGCCATGAATGCTCTTCATTGTGTGTTAGACCGTAATGAGTTTAATCGTATTTCTACTTGCACCACCTCACACGAAATTTGGAAACTTTTGGAAGTGACCCATGAGGGCACTAACAAAGTCAAAGACACTAGGTTAGATATGTATCGTCAAGACTTTGAGAGTTTCACAATGCACCCACACGATTCAATCACCGAAATGTTTACTCGTTTTACTGATGTTTGCGATGGGAGAAAGTCCCTTGGTGATGATGTTTCAGCAGAAACAATGGTCAAGAAAATTCTTTGGGTCCTACCAAGCTCTTGGGCACCAAAGGTGACGGCAATCCAAGAAGCGAAAGATGTCAAGAAGATGCCGGTTGAAGAACTCATAGGGTCACTCATGACTTATGAGATTACCATGAAGAGGCAAGCCGATAAAGAAGGAAAGATCTTCAAGGAGAAAAAGAACATAGCTTTCAAGGCAAAGGAAGAAAGCTCCTCCGATGATAGTGAATCCGAGATGGCTCAACTAGCAAGGAAAATGAGCAAGTTCATGAAGAAAAAGAAGAAATTTCAAAAGGCACAAAAGGAAGAGCCAAAGGCGGAGAAAGAAATCACTTGCTTTGAATGTGGAAAGAAAGGCCACATCAAACCAGAGTGCCTCATTTTCAAGAAAAGGTTAAAAGAAAAGAAAAACAAGAAGGCCTTCAAAGCATCAACATGGAGTGCAAGTGATGACTCCATGTCTTCAAGCGACTCAAGTGATGAAGGTGGAAAATGCCTAATGGCATTTGATGAGGTATCCTCTTCTCACTCTTCTTCTCACTCTTCTTCCTCATCTTCTTCTTTTGATAATGATATGTCTTATGAAGAACTCCAAAATGCAAGAGATCAATTAGAGGAAGGTTTTCACGAACTTACCTCTAAATTTTTGACCCTGAAAAAGAAAAACAAAACTCTTATTTCCGAAAAAGACAAACTTCTCAAAGAGAATGAGGAGCTTGCCCTTAAAGTCAAAAATATTCCAAATGTAGATTCTTTAAATTCTACCATTAAGGATTTGAAGGAATCTCTTGCCAAGTTCACCCAAGGTGAACAAAACTTAACTAAATTGCTAGGTTCTCAGCGTTCGGCTAGAACCACACATGGACTTGGCTATAACAAGCAATCCACTTTTTCTAGGGCACCCACTACTTTTGTAAGGGGGAGCTCTCAATACAAATTTTGTAATTATTGTAAAAAGACCGGTCACATGATTTATGAATGTGATTGTAAAAATGCTAGGTATGGAAGACCCAAATCCATTACCTACTCGGATGAGTATCATAGAAGGAATCCCTCTAGAACATTATGGGTTCAAAAGTCTCTTTTTGCTAATCTTTCCGGACCCAAACTTATATGGGTACCAAAATCTCTTCTTTCTTGATTTTGTAGGATAAACGCCAAAAGAGTAGGACCTCTAAAGGCTCGTGGTATCTTGACAGCGGTTTCTCAAGTCACATGTGTGGCGATCCCTCCGAGTTCAACTCACTTGAATAATTCGATGGAGGATATGTCACCTTTGGTGATAACTCAAAAAGCAAGATCGTCGGAATAGGTACCATTGGTTTTGGTAGCTCCTCTTTTATTAAAGATGTTTTATTAGTTAAAGGTTTAAAGCATAATTTAATTAGCATTAGTCAACTTTGTGATAGTGGTTTTTCAGTCAATTTTCAAAATGATTTATGCAATGTGTTTGATTTTCAAAACAAGTTGATATTTTCTGCTTCCCGTTTTCAAAATGTTTACATTATTGATTTAAAATCTCTAGCTAGCCAAAATGTTAAATGTTTAAGTGATCTTGACAATGAGTCTTGGCTTTGGCATAGAAGATTGGGGCATTGTAGCTCTCATTCACTTCTAAAGCTTAATAAGAACAAACTCATTCGTGACCTTCCTAAACTTAAATTTAAGAATGATTTGATTTGTGAGCCAATCCAACTTGGTAAGCAACACAAGTCTTCTTTCAAATCTATGAAGGAAGTGTCCACCTCATAATCTCTTGAACTCCTTCATCTTGATCTTTTTGGTCCTACTCCCGTAGCAAGCTTAGGTGGAAAATCCTATACCTTAGTTATTGTTGATGACTTTTCTCGTTTTACTTGGGTTTTCTTTTTAGCCCATAAGAATGATGCTTGTAAAACCTTTTTGAAATTCTCTAGGAAAGTAGAAAACGAAAAAGGATATAAAATCATATCTCTTCGTAGTGATCATGGTGGTGAATTCGAGAACAAAGAATTCGATGAATTGTGTTCCTCTCAAGGATACAATCACACCTTCTCTGCCCCTAGGACTCCTCAACAAAATGGAGTGGTTGAAAGGAGAAACCGAACTCTCCAAGAAATCGCTCGAACCCTCCTTAGTGAATTCGACCTCCCTCAATATTTTTGGGCCGAGGCGGTAAACACTGCTTGTTATACTATCAATAGAGTCCTTGTAAGACCCCTTCTTAAGAAAACCCCCTATGAACTTTGGAAAGGAAAATTGCCCAAAGTAGGTTATTTTAAAGTGTTTGGTTGTAAATGCTTTATCCTTAACACAAAAGATAACCTAGGGAAATTTGATGCCAAATCCGATGAAGTTATTTTTCTTGGGTACTCCAACTCAAGCAAAGCCTATCGTGTCTTCAATAAACGTTCAAAAACCATCGAAGAATCATCTCATGTCAAATTTGGTGAAACTCTTCCAAAACCTCACCCGGTCATTGAGGATGTTGAAGATAAGCTTGATAAGCTTCATTTGAATGATTCCTCTTCTCCTCCCAAGGAGGATGACCATCAAGAACCCTCTTCACCTTCTTCGCCTTCAACCTTGTCTAAGGTTTGGAAACCTTCTAGAGACCATCCTTTAGAAAATGTCATAGGTGACCTTCAAGCCGGTACTCGAACTAGAAGATCTATCCTCAATGAAGTTGAACATCAAGCCTTCATTTCTCACCTAGAACCTCAAACCGTTAATGATGCCATTAATGATGAGAATTGGGTTCTTGCAATGCAAGAGGAACTAAATCAATTCTCTCGAAATAATGTTTGGACTCTTTGTGGAAGACCCAATGATCATCCAATTATTGGCACTAAATGGGTTTTTAGGAACAAACTTGATGATCAAGGAAACATAACCCGGAACAAGGCTCGCCTAGTAGCTAAGGGCTATAATCAAGAAGAAGGAATTGATTATGGTGAAACCTTTGCCCCCGTTGCTAGGTTAGAATCCATTAGGATCTTGTTGGCATTCGCCGCCCACTTAAATTTTAAGCTTTTTCAAATGGATGTTAAAAGTGATTTTTTAAATGGTTTTATTTCTTAAAAAATCATTGTTGAACAACCTCCCGGTTTTGAAGATCCAAAATTTCCAAATCATGTTTTTAAGTTAACCAAGGCTCTTTATGGCTTAATGCAAGCCCCTCGGGCTTGGTATGAGCGGTTAACAAAATTTCTTTTAGAAAATGATTTTAAAATGGGTCAAGCCGATTGTACCCTCTTTTTAAAACACACTTCAAAAGATCTTTTAATAGTCCAAATTTATGTTGATGATGTTATCTTTGGTTCTACCAAAGAATCTCTTTGTACTGATTTTTCAGATTTAATGAGAAAAGAATTTGAAATGAGTTTTATGGGAGAATTGAAATTTTTTCTTGGTTTTCAAATCTTTCAAAATTCAAAAGGTATTTCTCTAAGCCAAAGCAAATACACAAACGAGCTTCTAAGTCGTTTTGGTATGGATCAAGTAAAGGAAATTAGTACACCCATGAGTACTTCATGTATGCTTACGTTAGACGAAGCCGGGAAACCGGTGGATAACAAGCTTTATAGGAGTATGATCGGGAGTCTACTTTACCTAACTGCGACCCGTCCTGACATCATGTTTAGTGTTTGCCTTTGTGCTCGTTTTCAAGCCAATCCTAAAGAATCCCATCTTAAATCAGTCAAAAGAATTTTTAAGTATTTAAAAGGATCCAAAAATCTTGGTTTATTTTATCCCTCAAATACTTCTTTTGAACTATCTTCTTATTCGGATGCTGATTTTGGCGGATGTCAATTAGATCGTAAGAGTACTAGTGGAACCTGTCATCTGCTAGGCAAGTCCCTTGTTTCGTGGAGTAGAAAGAAGCAAAATTGTGTTCCTCTTTCTACTGCCGAGGGCAAGTATGTAGCCGCTGGCAATTGTTGTGCCCAAATTATTTGGATGCAACACACTCTCTTGGATTATGGTCTTTCCTATGATCATGTCCCTATTCGGTGTGACAACACTAGTGCCATTTGTATCTCTAAGAATCCAATACAACATTCTAGGACAAAGCACATAGACTTAAGGCATCATTTCCTTCGTGACCATTTTCAAAAAGGAGACATCACTTTGGACTTCATTCCTACTGATTTCCAATTAGCTGATATTTTTACCAAACCGCTTCCGGTTGACCGTTTTGATTTCATTAAAGGGGAGTTAGGAATGATTCGTCAATGAGCACTATTAAATATTTGACTTTCTTGGCTTGCTTATATTTTATTTTCATTAGAATTTTTTTTTAAAACACCTTTTTTTTTAAATTCTGTTTTTTTTATTTTTTGTGAATTTCAATACCACCGGTCAACCGGTGGTACATCACCGGTTAACCGGTGGTGTCGGGTTTTGCTTTTTGGGCCGGCCGGGGAAAGGGTTAAAAATTAATTTAAACCCTTCCCCTCATATTTCTATCTCTCCCTCTCGTGCGCCTCGTCCTGCCAGCCTCTCCCTCCTTGCCCTAGCCTTCTTCCTCCTCCTTGCTCTCTCAAAATCCTTCTTCTCTTAATCTCTTTCTTCATTTTCTCCCTTTTTCCATCATGGGACCTCGCTCTACACGCAAAGGCAAGGGAATCGCTCAAGAAGCTCCTCCTCCTCCTTCAATCCCTCAACTCCCGGACATTTGGCATGACAAAGTCATTTTTCCGGGTAGAGTAATTGATTATTCTTGGCTGTCTACTGCTCGTCTTGAGCTTTTCTCGATTATTGAGTATCAACATTGGAATTCATTTTTTGAGCCACCCGAAAAGGATGTCATTTATCCTCTTCTTGTCAAAGAGTTCTATGCTGATTTGACGTGGTCCGTTTCTGATGACATTGATACCATCTCCTCCACTGCTCTTGGGCAACCCATCACTTTCACTTCGGTGGAGATTGCCCGGATGCTCGGGGTTCCTCATGTTGGGCCTCATGCATTTGCTTAGGGGGAGTTTCCTCGGGACCGTGAGTTTGATATAGCCGTAGCCCTTGAGCATCTCACAGGGCAGCCCACAAATCCCATTGTCAAACTCTCCCAACTCTCTCCTAACCATCGTATTATTGAGCGCCTCATTCAAACTTCCCTTGCGCCCCGTATCGGGGATCATGATAATGTAAAATTCATTGATATTTATCTTCTCTCTTTTATCACAAGAGGCATTCACTTCAATTTGGTCAGGTTTCTGTTCCGGTCCATGACTTATGTGGCGGAGCACCCGCGCCGGTCCAAAACTCTACCCTACGGACGCCTCTTGACTAAAATCTTTTCCTTTCTTGATGTGCCTCTTCATGCTACTTCCTTCGAGCAGCCAACGAAGGATAGCATAGTGAATTTTATGATGGTGCAACGAATGAACATCTGTTGGCACCCTTGGCGTCAGGAGTGGATTGTCGACAAGGACGGTCTTCTCAAGGCCTACTCTCCTCAGACTCATTCCCATCCTCCTGCCCATGCCATGCCTCCTGCTATTGCCGCTGCCTATCCTCTTTCAGACAGTGAGGATAGTGATGATGATGAAGAGGAAGGAAGTGGTGACAGCGAAGGTGAGGCTGATGCTGCTGCTGATGAGGAGGCTGGAGAGGGTGTTGATGCACCTGAGCCTGCTGAGGCTGTGCCCCCTCCTGCTGATGCTGGTGGCTTGCCGGTGACGGCTGATCAGTTCCTACGCTTCCAGGATCAGATTGAGACCCGACTGGACTTGCAGTTTTCTTTCTTCAGCTCTCAGTTTGATCAGCTCCACTCTCGGATCGATTCTCTCGATCGTCGCTTCGAGGCGGCCCAGGCTCCTCCGGCTCCTCCGACCTTCCGGCGTCGTCGTCACTCTCGGCCCTCGAGGAGTGAATAGAGCCGTTTCTATTTTTTTGACTTGTCTTTGTATTTTGAATTTTCTATGTAACGGTTCGTCTTTTATAAAATTTAAATTATCATTTCTTTCATCCTTTTTGTCATTGCTTATTTGTGTTTTTCTAATTTCTCTCTCATAATTTTCCTCCTATTTTGATAATCACAAAGGGGGAGAAAACCTCTCTATTACATAGTTCTTTATTAAAATGCTCCTTTTACAAGTTCCATTTTAAGTTATTGATGTCATCAAAATCTGTTTTAAATGGTTAAGTTATTGTTTTCAATTGATTTCTTTAAAAAATGGAATTTGGTTGCAATTTCAAAAAAATGACCCTTTCTCAGTATTTCAATGCTTTCAAGATCATTATATTTGGCACGTCTCTATGTTTTCCAAGTTCAAATTGTTTATTTAAGTTTTCAATTGACATACCCTTTTTTAAAGCTTTCATACCTTTTTTTAAAGCTTTCTCTTTTGTGATTGTGATCATCAAAATAGGGGAGATTGTTGCACCCCTCTCTCTTGGATTTTAATGATAACAATCACTCTAATTGTATTCTAACTTGTTTTCGAGTGTTTTTGATGATAAGAAATAGGGTGTCTAGATGCTGGCCCAAGAAGAATTCAAATGGACTGTTTAAGTCCACCGGCCAGCCGGTGTTAGACCACCGGCCAGCCGGTAAGGGCACCGGCCAGCCGGATCCAGCCCATCAGCCAGCCGGTGGACCAGGCAGAAGGCCTTGCCCTCTGCCAGGTGCCACCGGTCAGCCGGTGTCTGGCCACCGGCCAACTGGTGGGTCCAGACAGAATGGCATACCTTCTGTCCAGACCACCGGCCAGCCGGTGCCTGACCACCGGCCTGCCGGTGGAACCCAGACAGAATAGCATGCTTCTGTCCAGACCACCGGCCAGCCGGTGGCTCAGCACCGGTCAGCCGGTGGAGCCAGACAGAAATCCCTTGCTTCTGTCTGGTGCACCGGCCAGCCGGTGGATCAGCACCGGCCAGCCGGTGTGCTCAGTCAAACTAGCCGTTAGGCTTTGACCAGGCTAGCCCACTTGATCCCCAACGGCTCCGAAAGCCCTCCAACGGCTATTTTGAAGTATTTGGGAGTATTTCTCCTATAAATAGACGTCCATGGATGCCGGGAACACCACCGATCATATACCAAAGCATACCAAAGCTATTTTAATCATTTGAGGCTCCTACGACAATTCTCAAAGGCTACTTGAGATCCAATTGCCATCCTTGAAGCTTGGGCTGCCTCTACATCAACTACACTCACCTCTTGGCGCTCAAGGCTTCCTCTAGTTTGTTCTAAATTATTTAATTCAATTGTTTAGTTCTTATTTGGGTTTTTATTAAAATAAACCACCCTTTTTCTTCCTTCTTTCAATTTGGGTTTCTTGCTACAACCATAATAAAAAAGCAAGCTGTAAGAAGGTGATCTAGCCTACCTTAAAACGGCTAGTGGGTTTCTTGCTATAACCATTAAAAAGCAAGCGGTCGTATAAATCTCCCAACGGTTGAGTTGGGAGTGGAGACGTAGGCTTAAGTTTAAAGGTGAACTCCGTTATCAATTGTGTCTTGCCATTTTACTTTCCGCTGCATTTAAATTCGTTTTAAATTGTTAATTAATTTTAAAAAGGCAATTCACCCCCCCCCCTCTTGCCATCACCTCCGACCCAACAGGTGTTCCATCAGATTTTGACTTCTAGTGGGATGTAACACAATTTATACAATCGTTTCATTCATCAGTTTCCTCCCAGATTAAACTACAATCTTTCGGGTAAGCATGAATTTTGTCTCTTGAAAATCCATGTTCCTCAACTAACTTCCATGCCATATAGTGGTTAGAGGGAATATCTGCATCATCTGGAAGTAAATCATTCAAGAAGGTAAGAATGTAATCTAATGTTGTATTAGAAATCCCGTACATAGTTTTTCCATGAAACAATCAAATTAAAAATTCAAGCTTTTTCATTTTATCTCATTGTCGATATACTAGAGTTGTGGCAGTATCATTCAATTTTTTCACCCTATCAATATCATCATTTTCACAAGATGCATCATCGGTACTCATATCGAAGTCTTCTTGAGTCAAAATCCTTTCTTTTTCATGATGACGAATAAAAGGAAAATGATCATCTAACAAATTATCCATTCCAGTCCTTTCATTTTGATCATCACCAATTAGAGATTTCATTTTCTCCCCATTGTGATACCTCAAAAAGTAGTTTGCTTAAAAACCATACATGGTTATGTGGTAGATGACTTCGTCATTGATCAACCATGGTCTACCAACACAATTGGAACATGGGCAGTGTATGCGACCACTATCTGAAGCATTGTGAAATGAACAATATATAAATATCTCCAATTTTTTTTGAAAATCGCTTGAGATCCAATCAGTTTCACACATCCAACTTCTGTCAATTCTGTAAAAAATAATTTATATAAGTCATTTCGTCATAAACAATTTTATAGCATTGAAATTTAATAGAAAATACATTTAAGTAAACGATAAAGGAAAAATATTCTAGTCGATATAGAGAACTATTAAAATAATGTAAAGAACAAGTACTCATAAATTAAATTAAAATTTATTTATATTAATTTTCATTAGGCCTATAAGAGGCACATTCCTTAGGTCCCATTATGTGTTACATTCATCCCAAATCATTCACTCATGTTCAATAACTCATTATTGTCACCTCTATGGCCATACCTTTCATTACCCAATTACTTCCCCAAGTAAAGAACACCCCATGGGTGAATAAGTTTTAGGCTTCTACACTAATAGGTTGTTCATGGCTTGTAAAAAGATTTAATTTCAAAAAGTATATACAAAAACATTTATTCTTAAATTTGAGATTAATAATGAAGTATGTCAATGATAACAACATTACTGAAATAAACTTGTGACTTATCTAACATTTTTATGGATGTCTACACATGCCAGCATGGCTTGTGAAAAGCAACCCACCCTCATAAAAGTGAGTATTGGCCATGAAGGGAACATAATATAAAACGTACAATGAGAACCATATTTAATTGACCCTAATGTTATATTAGTACAGTCATCTTGGGGGAAATGGAATATATGATCCTGGTTAACTAATGAATTCAAAAGCATGTACTCCATTTGTTGGACACTATATAAGGTAAGAAATCATGTGCGGATGGGTTTACATCATTGAATTTCCTACATGATAGTGGGAATGAAGGCTTGAATTAATGACTTGAGTTCACTGATTAAATGAGGGTAGAGGTTGCATAGGCTAAGTAATCATAATGATTAAATAAGGGTAGAGGTTTCATACACTTTGCATGGTGGGGGAGTCTCAGACGATTTAGAAACTAAAATAAATTCCCATCATAGGAATCAATAAGAAACATCAACATCAAAAGAAACTCCAAAAAAATGGACTAAAATCATCAAACATTTCAAGAATTCACTACTATTCGTGGTTTATCCACATGTTTAGTAGTAATTATATGTCTCAATCATGAGCCACCTCTACAGCTCCCAGTTTTCACCAATAAATGTAATGTAAATATCTCAAAATATCATTAAAAAAACTCATTAATAGGCTCAAAACGTAAATATAATCTTGAACAAACCATGGAATCTCTTTCACAACACATTCTCAGACACCAGTTATCTTAGGTGTTACTAAATACCAAAAATAGTCACATTACAAGTGTACTATAACAAATTACATTACACAATACTTATTAAAAATATTCTCATTTTAATAAAACACTTTCCTCAAGATTGAATCATTTATGAAATGTCTTTTGAAATACATTTTAAATCACCTATGACTTCCTTTACCAATGGTTTTATGAAACCGTTGGTAATGGCCTCCTTGATGAACTGTTGGTATAAGAGCGTTGGGAAAACCAAGATTTCTAGTAGTGGTTTCTACTAGATAAGGTATGAGTCCCCTAGTGAATCATAAATCTAGATTTTCCCATCTAACTATCTAAGTCACCATGCCTAGTCAAAATCGGTGAGTAAGATAATGATGTTATGAGGATCACAATGAGGATCCTTATCAATAACAATCATATTATTCAGACCTTAAATAATATCTCAATCTCACCTGAATCTCCATCGATGTGAATAATCCCATTTTCAACATCCATCAATTGTAATTAGAATAATTGAAGAAGTTACATTATTGAATTATTACAATTGAGGATCATCATAAAGTTCCAAATGAGGGGTAAAAAATCTTTAATTCAATTAAAAACCCCTTATTTAATTCAATATTTAGAAAGGCTATCTATTCCAACTTCCTTATGAAAACTAACATATAATTCTAAACATGCCTTTAAAAATAATTTATTTCAAAACATCCCAAATGCATTAAAGGATGTGTTACATTTAAAAATTATCAATATTAATTCAAAACATGGGATTGCAACCTATTTCCACATGAATAAATATCTAATTTAAAATTACCAAATACATCTCATTTAAAAAAATCATTCCAAGAGGATTCATTGTCACTTCAGAAATTAAATCATTAGAAACTACTTAGAAAACATTAAATAGGTCAACCCATTTCATGCAAAATAATTTATTTCATTCTTTGATTAAAATCTCGAGACAAAGACTCAATTTCTCCAATACATTCTTCAAATATTCTTTGAAAATAAATCTAAACAGTCCTGGAATTGAATAATTCCTAAATACTTGAACGATGTCAAAATTATAGTCATAAAATTCATGACTTGTTCAATTCAATGAGAATAGGGTTAAATAATATTTCACAAGGAATTTTAAGGAAAAAAATCATTGAAACATTGATAAAAATTAATAAATACATATAAATAAATTTCCAAGTTACAATTAATTACAAGATGAAGAATAAGCATAAAAATACATACTTAGAAAATCTGGAATCCAACCGCAATGAATTTGAAATGTTTCTTCTTCGATGGAGGGTTAAAGATTTAATAAATTAAATGGATTTGAATGGATAAATTATTTATTAAATTAAAACACAAAAAAATGATATACACATCAAAATCATAACTTAAAACTAAAATATTAGATGAATAACAATAAAAACAAGGTAGCAATTAAATATTTTATGTGTATAAAGAAGAAAATACCTGATTTGAGATGATTCCGATTGTGTTTTAGTGGTTCAGAAGGGGGAAGCCTTGAGAGGAGCACTGGAGATTTAGGGTTTTGTCTCGCGAATGAGGGAGAGGAACGGAAGAATGTATTTGGGGTAAAACCTTACCAATGGTTTTTAAATACCGTTGGTAAATAGGTGTCCAAGGGACCCTTTCCCAATGGTTCTAGTGAACCATTGAGAATGAGTGGGTTGAACACCCCTTTACCAAAGGATGTAGGAAACTGTTGGAAAAGGGGTACCATTTACCAACTGTTCACTGGAACCGTTGGTAAAGGGTGTCCTGGACCTTCATTACTAACAGTTTAAGAAAACCATTGGTAAAGAAGTGTGGGGAAAACCTCCCATTTCAGTAGTGATTTTTCAATAGAGAAGGAGTGGACACAAAAATATGGGTTTCTCATGATCAAGATCAACTCAATTTTCTGATTTCACCCTTTTTATTACACAAATTTCATTACAACATGATGTAAAATTTCCCTGTATGGTCTTTTCACATGGCCATAAACTATGAATCTCAAGCTATGTGGGAATTTATTCATATTAACCAGGATACATATGATGACTCTCTAAGGTTTAAACCGAACATCCATAATATTACTTTCACTGGCCTATATTCTATATGAACCTATATTCTATCTAGGACATATTTTTTTTCAGCCATGTAACTCTTCTACATTGGTCTCTATTTCCCAAGAAAAGTATACGCCATTTTCAATGGGGCCGTATTCTCTTATGAGCCCATTATACCGTCTTTTATCTCATTACCAATAAATAAGATGATTAAAAAGTTTCTATTATACTTAAGTCTCACACCAACATTTTATAAGAAACTTTCTAATGGTAATATTTTTTGTATGACACTAAGATGCTTAGAATAGGTCCTGTATTCATGAAAGTAAATGTAACCATTTGATTCATGTCACATGACATTAAAATGTGTGACATTTCACTTGAAGTGGAACTAAACTACATAGATATTTATTTCCTTCATATGGATATATAGGAACCCTTGTTCATAGGCTTGATCCCTATACCAAAAAAACTAACAAATCCATATATAAAGATAAATTTAGAATAAACTAGTTGTGAATACTTAAAACATAGCACTACCAACCAACTAATGAAATATAGAGAATCTTTAACACATATTTATGTACATATGAGTGTTTGGTTTTTATTGAACTCTTTTTTTAAGTAACCTATATTACCCTAGGCTTTGGGAAGGATTCACAAACATGTCTTAGATATTTGAGAGAGTAATAAATTAGGAAATAATACCACCCCTAAAGAGTTTTATTGGCCATTCATCCCATCATATCGACTAATGATCCCCAAAATCATCACTAGTAATGCTCCGGTGATTGCATTCCTTTGGAATGAAGGTCAGTGCAAGCTCAAAATGATTTTGGGTCCAATGCACATTCGAAGTAGTGGATAAGAGAGAACCTGACCATTAATCATTTAGTGTGGATTCTAATATTAATGAAGATCATAGTGGAATATCTCGAATTCACATAAAATAAAATTAGATAAATTTCCTAGGCTATTTGATTATGAGATAAAAATCATTAATAATTTTTAAGCTCAATAAAAACAAAAGGTTGCAGAAAAATTTATTCATTGATGGAAAATCATATTCTCTTCAATGTTTCATCATGTACACAAGATTTGGTATTCAATTACTTCACGGATCCATCTGTATTCCTTCAATATAATGTCAATCCTATCATGATCTCATCCCTCTTTACACTTTCAATCTTCGGTTTATGTCAAAGAAAAATATGATTAACCCTAGATATAAATCACAATAAGGTATTAATAGTAATATAAGAGGTCAAATTAGCCTTTAATTAATCATTTAATCATGCACCCATGGTGGGGGCCGATCATAAACAAAAATTAGATCTCCCCTGGGGTAATCCCCAAAATTTGGATGTGACTCTAGCACCAAAATTACAATCAAAAATTCAATTTAAGAGATATAAAAATCCTTGCTCATATGATAAAAATTTATTTCCATAAAAAATATTAAATATAACTTAAAATTCATTGTTCTTAGAAACTCACAAAAAAATATCCTAGGGGTAAAAACTACACCTGATGATAAAAAACACTATCAAAATGTTTTAATGGGGTCTCATTATAGGTATATTTTCCATTTTATCATTATATAGGTCTCAAGGCCTATAATATTATAACAAATAAAGGGATCAATCATGAAAAATATATGTCGATATAAGAATAAAACATAAAAATTTTTACTTCCTTAGTGACACCAAAACACTTTAAAATATGTGTAAAAACTACTGAAAAATATACACTATTTGAAAAAAATGAATTCAAACTGCCAATAAGAAAAGTGTAACACATATTTTTTACCTTTTTTAAAAATGATGAAATTTCCTCACGATCTACTGAGAAATCCATATGCTCATTAATTGGAAAAACCACTTCAAAAAATCTTTTGAAAATAAATTGTCCTATTATATACTTTTGGAATTATACCAAAATCCCCAGTTTTTATACTTCTTAAGAGTGAGGATAAATTTTTTTTCATCTTCCCAAGAAAGAGAAGTTGTGCATAATTTTCCGTAGCTTTTGAGTATTGAAAATACTTAGTTTTAGATGATAAAACTTTTTTAACTGTCTTATAAAATTCAGGGTGAAAATGTGCAATTTAAAGTATCTGTTATGTTATGTTGATAGTGTTTCATCCAGAGAAGAGGTTTTGATTATTGAGAAACATCCTAAGAATCACTTTTATGAGGTCATATTTGTTTTTTTGAAGAATATATTTATTTTTAGAAATTATTTTCCAAATCCTGTTCTTAAGCATTAAAATACTTTCATATTCAATAGTATATTAAAATTAAACAATGTTGGAACTTACGTACACATTAAATAAACCACATATTATTTTTCCATAATGGTTATGACAAACATTAAAAATATCAACAATAAATACTTCTTCAACCACATCAATTAACTTCTAACATTACTCAGGTGTGTATTTCTGGAACATATTTTACTTCTCATGTACGTTAGAAACCAAAAAGCTGTGCATACTCATTTAAACATCAATAAATACAGCAAAAGTAACAAGAAAAGGTATTAACAAAGTGATTGAGACCTTTTCATTACACTATATATTAGTAACCAAGAAATCATATGGTAATGTGAGTTTTCCAATATTGACTATTAGGTCATACACCCTCCCAATGGTCTGAGTAATTAACATATCAACCAATTAAAGTCAAAATAAATTAGATTTAAATTCATTAATACTCAAGTGATGAAATAATTGTTAAAAAATGATATTTACACCTGTGTTGGGTTTAGAAGGATACATTTACACCTAATCAATGTAGAGAACCCAATTCTTAAAAAAATAACCGAAGATCCAATATTCCAAAAAAATAAACCATGATATATGTGAAATGAAAAAATGTCACATACTTTCAAACAAAAATCCTCTACAACAGTCTACAATCACATGTTCGTGATGAAGATCCCTAAATTGAGTCTAAATTTCTAATCCATTGACAGTGGATCCAATGGTTTCATCGAATCACATATTGTATGGGTGTGATTCTCTTTATATCCATAATATTCTAGTGCATCATATGTAAAGAAGGAAAAGGAAGATATATGCATGGATAGAGTGTAATGGAAGAGGATTTGGAAATAACCCCACATCTAGATGATATTAGCCTCATTTTATAATCCCTATAGTATTTACCTTGAGTGTTCATTCATTTACTAACATGCTACAAGTAAATTTATTACGTTATAACTAATTTTAACCATCAACCATGGAAACTATCCCAATCACACACTTTAAAAATAATTAATCAATGATAGCCAATATGATAGAGTTATAAATGTAAATTATTTATCGTTTGGACCTCTTGGTTAATAATAGGTAAATAACATGAATCATATAATATAGTTAATTAAAAAAATACATCTTTTATGATATGTTTCATTATATATTATGATTGTTCAAGGATATGATTAAATCTATATTTATTTTCATTTTATATACACACTCCATAACCTCTGACATGGACACATTCATCACAAGAATAATGTATTAATGGAATTTATCTTTTGATCTACCACTTGAAAAATATCCTCATAGACTCTGTTCCATTTCACAGTATATAATATAATATACAATTATTTTTGAAATCATATTCAAAATAGTTTTGTATATATATCCAAATTGATTGTTTATATCACACCATATCAAATACCATTTCAATTATGATCTAAAACCCTTTTAAACAATCTCTCAAATACTTTTTGGAAATGAAAATATCATTACTATTTCATCTATCCTCATCACATTGAGAAAGTAGACTAATATTTTTTTTAACTCATCCATATTGATGGAAAATTTCCAATGATTATTCCAAAAGAAACTCTACAACATGAAAAATCATTATAAACCCATATGTATCTCAATTTTCAAAACATACCTAATCAAATTGAATATGGCTATGAAGAGTAAATTCTTTTATATTAGTTTGCATCTAATTCCTTTCAAACATTTAGTAAATTTATATTTTCCTTTAATAAGAATCTTGATGTATTTATTGAACCACATTAATATAAGTTTATTGATGAAGGTATTTTATTTACATATATATTTATCTCTCTTTATAAATAATAATTCTAAAAATGTATACCTCTCTAAGAATTTTCATAATTTAAGATTATTTTTTCTTAATATAAATCCAAAAGTAAATTAAAGTGATGAAGAATATATTTATCTAAAAGAAGTTTTTATCATATGATTATCATGTTATAAATTAATTTAATAGGAAATTTTATTAAATTTTCCCTCATGACAATTATTACCCATTTTCGAATTTCATCATATTCATTAGTGGTCCAAGATTGATATTTAAATAACAAATAATTCCATATTCACATTCTTTTCACCAAATAGTTATTTATGTAAAGAATAATCAAAGTCATATCATTTGTGAGAGTTCGATGGTTGATATGGAAGCCCTTTTATTTATCCATTACATGGATAAAATAAACACTATTCATCTAGTATCCTTTTTAACGGTTCCCCAGCCATGTCTAACCCAAATAAAACAAAAAAATGAGGCACATAACTCTTAGGGAAAACTAATAACTTTCTTTCCATATATAAGTTAATTTAGGGGAAAACTACATTAGTAGATCCCACCCGGTCAAACGATTGAGGTCTTGACAGTTTTTCAATTTTGAATGAATCTAACACTTAGTATGTAAAACTCATAATCTTATCTGATTTATTATCTTTATATGTTTTAATGCATTAAGTGATTTATCTTGAAATGTTATTCCTTATAAAAAATCAATATGTTCAAACTATATTGACAAATAACTCTTTACACAACTCATATCTTGTTTCACTGACCCATAATGAAATCCCATTATTATTATACACTTCCTAATGCATCTTATGCATATGGTACATGAAACCCATAGGTGAAAAATCATAGAATCATATGAAACCAATAATCAACACAATATTAATCTTTGAGTGATAGATAGATATCCCATAATTTTCAAGAAATGGAATAATCCTCCAAGACATTTAGTGTGCAATTTGACTCAAAGAATATCTACCCAAGAAAGCTTTGTATAATATAACCCTCAAGTTAAAAATTAATATAACACTTAATATATATAAATTTTATAAAAATACATAGCTCAATCTCCAAACATGATATAAAATCAAAATCAGGGCAGAAGGAAAACTAAATTACTTATCATACAAAGCATGTAAATCTTTAGATTCATGTAAAACTATTTATTAAATTAGTTGACCACATTATGTGGGATTATAAGAATATACATTTTTTAATTCAAAAGGAGGGAGGGTTGAAGTGTAGTTTATAAAATAAAACATAAAAAATTTACAAAAACTTATAATAAATTAATAAGATTAAAAACTGTAGAAATATACTTTATATTATCAGATTAATAAAGTGTTTATAAAAACCAATATAAAAAATTCATAAAACATGCACAAAATAATTTATAACCTTTTAAAAACAATAGTAAAAACATTACTAATTTCTTAAGAAAACCTATATAATATTTATAAAAAATATCCACACATTTACCTTTATTGTAAAGGAAGTAAATAACCTTAGATTCAGGTAACCAAAAATTTAACATGTTTTAAGGTATGTCTTCCTAAACCTCAGAAGACTCAATACAGAGATACGAAAACCTCTATTTATATATCCCTAGGAACATGTATTCAAAATATAAAAACAACATTTGACTCTAAAAACCATGAAACTACTCTATCATGAGTTATGGGATAAAGAAATTACGAAATAAATGAAATTAATGAATTTACAACAGTGGTAAAAAACACATTACTTATTTAATAGTATCTAAAACATACAATAAAAAACTATCTATATAATATGTTGTCAAAAAATCTTCACAATAACATTATTTATCATTGGCTATAAAAATAATCTTCTACTGTGAATGAATCTCTGTATATTGGTATAATCTTAATGGTCATTTTGTGTATATATCATAGGTTGTTACAATGACTTTAGGGAAAAAAATTCTCACATAAATGTTCAATATAAATTTGTTTGATGGTTTCCTTGATTGAGCCATTATAATTCATTTGGACTCTATTTTATAGAATAAAAAATGTTCATCTGGTGGAATTTATAAAACTATTCATTATACAGAATTTATAAATGTTCTTCAATAAATCATGTATGCCTCAATCCGATAATACATTATTGTATATATGGTATAACTTTATCTGGTGAGACATTATTATACATCACCAGTTGGAATTTATAAATATTTTTTCATGAACTTGAATCTATCCATATGATATTAAAAGTACTAGTTTTTCTGGTAAAGGAAGCGATGTCTGATATAAAAGATTAATATTTATCCATTAAAATAATTTCCATACCCAATCATTCTTCAAAATGTAGGAAATATAGAATTTTTAAACATGTAAACTTTAATGAAAGAGGTATCTGATATTTAAAACATATCATAGAATGTGTTAAATGTTTCTTTTTTAGTGAAAATTATCCTTCTTTTAGAAAATTACAAAACATAAAATTTGAAAATAGAAACTAAAGATAATTCTTTAAATACCAACTCCCACTATCTTATATAATTCTTGATAACAATTAGCCTTTCCAATTTCTTCATTCTCCCATAGCCTTATGAAATTATTACATTCTCCTCCAATGTATGAAAGTATTAATATTTTACTCAAAACATTTTTTCCTAATTATTTACTCTTTCACCCAAAAAATTTTCAATCAAAATGTTACTCTTTATCCCCCGTTGATATTTTCAAATTTCATGATGTGTAACCTGAAATGTTATCAAAAAAATATCTATACAAAAATATGTAATAATAATGCACTCATCTTAAAAATAATGAAATTTATCCATCCAAAAAAATATATAAAGACATTCATCTCTGGAATATAAGAAAAAATACTATTTAAAAATTTATTGAAGAACATCCATCCCAATAATATGAGTCCAAAAAAGTTGAGTTATATTTATTAAAAAATAATTCAAGAGTTTGAATTTTTTTTGAAATATTATTTATGATTAATTTCATCTTATTTATATCATCATGCTGTTTTTTCGACACTAAATAAATTGGACTTTGCATCCCAAATTATTCTTCACAAACTTCCATCATCTTATTATCATTCATTATCTTTGTAACTTCTTATTTAAAGCCTTATATTTTATTGTCTTAATTTTATATCTTATCATATTTTTGCGTTGAAATGGATTTAATATTTTTAATTTATCTTGAACTTCCTAGGATTTTGAACAAAAACTTTTTGTAAACCATGAAACTGATTTTGTATCATTTTTTATCCAATCAGTTATTTCAAAACAAAATTGAAACCACCCTATCTATGTTTTATCTTATTACTAACTTGATTCAATTTTCATGATTCTATTTTTGAAATCCATTAGAAATAAAAGACCTTTGTATCATTATTGAATTATAATATATGTATGTTTCTTCATTGAATTTGAGTTTTGTAACACATCAATTATCAAATGGTTATATTTAAACCATTCTTGTATATCGTGTTAGATTGTCATTTTTCAATTAAAAATTTTGATCACATAATGGACATAACTCATTTTGTATCCATTATTTTGAAACTTTTTCTTAGAGAAAATTTTGTAGAATATGAAGATACATTGGTAATAGATGGATCATCTAGGTTAGATGTTCGAGGTTCTTCTTTTAAATAGTTTAAATTAAATTTAGAAACTTAAATAATATAGACATCTAAACTAGTATCATCTTGTTCTAATGCTTTAATTTTGTACAATTTTACTTTCTCATCTCAAGAACTTTTTTTAGATGAAGTACTTAGATCAATATATTTTTTAGATTGGGTGGATGATGAAGTATAAATTCTAAATAACACCTATTTAATATATAAATACTTACAAATATTTTTATCATGTTCATCAACATTTATTTTTTTTCCCTTGCATTTTTTTTCAAGAAAATTTTGGGATTTATTTTCAATATTTTCCAATTAACTTTTCTCAACATCTTATAGACACTTTATTTAATTGTAGTTCAGGTTTAACAAAAAAATATTATAATAAATTTTGAACTAGTCATTATTTTGTTGATCTGATAGAGTTTGTTATGATGGAATGAATACAAGATCTTTTCCAATTTTTTCTACGTCATATTTTAATTTCATTTTTCTATTACATTTATGATATCCCTAGAAGAAATTTATTTTCTATATGATTATTGTTTCCTCTTTCACTTTTCTACTTCCATGAATTATTTTTTTTATTTTTCTCATTTAGGTCCAAATCCTCAACTTTATCCAAACATAGGGAAGCACAGTAATCAGTTTTATCCCTTTTATTTTTATAAAATATTTTATATAATAGTTAGATAAATTATTTTCAGTATTACTTAGAATAGGAGGGGAAACATCACTAGCATCCCAATTCTATCAAAAATTTTCATTATGATTCTATATCTTTAAAGTTGATGTGGTTTTTTCATTTTATATAAATATCAAAGAAGGAACACAATAAAGTATTATCGTATTGATAGTTTACCAACCAATATGGGTAGTCTTCTCCATGACTAGAGTTTGTTCATTCTTGATTTTCAAAACATCCATAAAGTTTAATAGACACTTATTTATGAATATTGGGGAGGGAAGGATCTTCAAATTTAGAGACACATTTTTCATAACCTCAATACAAGTGAAGAAAACCTTTTATAAGTGGAATTTTCTCATGTTACAATTATAATATATAACATTAATTTATTCTACATTTAGAGTGTCCTTATCCCTATTCCATGGAAGAAACAATTTATATTCCTATTTATAAATAATTATTTCATTAGTTGAATGATGATAATCCTTCCCATCATTTTCATAT
This sequence comes from Viscum album, assembly GCA_963277665.1. Classification (NCBI taxonomy): domain Eukaryota; kingdom Viridiplantae; phylum Streptophyta; class Magnoliopsida; order Santalales; family Viscaceae; genus Viscum; species Viscum album. The sequence goes on along the minus strand of OY728155.1, from coordinate 1,152,798,751 downwards.
AATTAAAAAAAATGACATTTAAACTTTATAAATTTAAAAATTTCCATGATTCTCTGGAAATTTGTGGGATATTAAATTATCTTCAACATCTGAGGAATTGTTTTCCAAAATATCCACTTTCTAGATATTTAATTTACCAATATTTCTAAACATGTAATAGTTAGAACTCGTAATGCATAAACATCACTAAATTCAGTAAAATTATGAAATTCATTATCTATATTAAGAGAGTTTAGATCAAATTCATATTTAGAGATAATGAGAGATTCCCAACCTTTAAATAAAATCATTGTATTCAACGAGGAATGAAAGTTTTTGTAGAATTTATTTTAAATCAATAAATCTTTTACTACAATTCTGTTTGAGAAATAACATGAGGAAATTATTTCTTATAATAATAAATAATTGATGACTAAAATGAATCTGAATTAAATGGAAAATAGGAGACCCAATAAGTAAGATGTTTCTATTGAAATCACTACAACATTGAAAATGAGGTGACCCACATCTCCTTTAAACAGATTTAGAGATAGAGATGGTGCATCCTATCTATATCAAATGTTTTAGATTTAAACCACTATATTGATCAATTACTGTTATAATAATTCAATATATGGGAAAAAATTGAACTCTTGATGTTTTCAAAACTGTTGGTATAAGTATTATTGGGCATAAAATTGTTCCAATGAAACTTGAAATGTTTGTAATTTTTTTAGAAAAATTCTAAGAGTTATTAAAAAAATCTAAAATGTTATAATAATTGATTTTAAGATTTAATTATTATTAAAATTTTACCTCTGAGAAAAAAAACTAAACTTTCAATATTTATATTTTTTTGGTAATTTTTGAAATTCATTGTTTTGTAAAAATGAGAGAATATATAAAGAGTTCATCTGTTGATATTTAAAATAAAGATATATTCAATGAAAATTTATAAGTTAATAAATAAATATTTGTCAAGAATTTTTATGAGAAAACATTGTCAAGAAAATATTGAGAAAAACACTGTTTATAAAATTTTTATGGAAATGTTATTCTAAAAATTACAGAAAAATTTGGTTTGAAAATATTTAATGAACATTTTTATCCATAAATTTTTTTTAAAAAATTTATTTTGAATATTTGTAATCAAAAAAACATTAAAAAATTTTTATTTTTTTTTCAAAATATAGAAAATAAATTTATACATTTTACATAAAGTGTGTTAATTTACAGAGATAGGTAAACACGATGTAGTTAAATAATAATTTCTCATTAACTATTAAATGCTTTTATTTAATATATTTAAATCCATTTAAATTTCAGAGTATTGTAAAAATATCATCAGTTTGGTACAACATTCTAATTATTTATTAAAAATTTCTTCTCATTATTGTGATCATGAAAAAATGGTTCTATATGTATATGTGTACATTGTTCATGAGTGATGTGATCTGTTTTTACCATGATATATGGAACGTGTGATATCACAAAAAATTATAGTGTTAAATAAACTCATTCCATAGTTAGTGTGTGTGTGTTGCATCCATAACACATGAGCACAACAAATTCCAGCTACTACATATTCAGTTTCAAGAGTGTAAAGTCCTACTAACTATTGATTCACATAAGACCAAGAAAATAAAGCCTATAATAAGAAATGAAATGTTCCATATAATGTTTTTTCTATACATTTTCTTTTCGCTAATGTCAGCATCAATTTTTTTTAATTCAAAGTCAATTCAAAAAGAATAAAATATTCCATGATTTATAGTTCCCTTATGGTAACTATATATTATTTTTACATCTTTTAAATGATATGTATCTTCATGATGTATCTCACCTAATCATACCTAAAAATTTAATTCTGACCAAATAATAGTAAGATATAGTAAATTATCAATCATTCCACTAAAATAATTTTGATTATCTAGTATCTCAGATTCATCAAGATCAAAGGTTTCAAGGTTTTCAAAAAAGTACTAATAATATTATTATTTTCATAAACAAAATTTTTAAGAAAATATTATAAAAAATATTATTGATATATAAAAGACTATTCTGTTTATTGTAACATTTTACAAACATAGAAAAATGTAAGTTAGGCCTTCATTCTCTAATAAAAATTAGACTTTATAAGATGCATAATGGATTTTGGAGGTGATTTTTGAGTTAAGCCTAATATATTGTCATCAAAATAAATTTTTACAATAATTATTACCTTAATGAAATTAAAATAAAAATTTTTGGATCGATATCTCCCTTACCAAACTTATTTTGTAACAAATATCTAGTGAGTTTATCATATGAGGCATTGGGGATTATTTATGTTTATAATGGTCCATAGAATGTATAAGAACATTATTTTTGGATTTTTTTTAATTTTCATAACCTAGTGGTTTTCCTATATAAACATCCTCTTAATGATATCCTTTATGAAAATAATACTTCATGTTTAATTGATAAAGGTACAATTTTAGAATAATTCATAAGATATAAGTATTTGGATAGACTCAAGTCTAGCTATAATAGAGAATGTTTCTTAATAGCCTATTTTTTATTATTGATTATAACCCTTTTTAATAATTCTTTCTTTATTTCTGAAAATTATTCCATTTTGATAAAATTTGTATCAGAAAACCAATTTTATTCAAATTACAAGAAATTATTTTGGACATTCAACTAAAGTAAAAAAATCATCTTAAACTCATTATGTATATCATGTATTGCTTATATCGGATCTTAATCACCTAAATCCACACCAATAGTCTTAGGTTAGAATTATAATAAAAATGAATAATATTCACATTTGTTTCCTAATTAAAACAATGTTTTGATAGGTTAATCTACATCACAAATTATATTACCATCTTGATAATTCTTTAAGATGGTATAATTTTAGGGATTTATAAAATAAATTTCTTTAAAAAAAGTTGGGTTTCATTTAAAGTTATAAATTCATAAATATTTTCTTTAGGTTTTCTCACGTATGAATAATTTTACAAAATAGTTTGAAAAATTGAATTAGGAAAATCATATGAATATGTGTTTTGAGTATGTTGATAAAAAAGGGTTACTTTGATTGAATATCACATGAATGTTTTTCTAAATAATAATTCTATTTTTATTAAAAAAAATATTCCTTACTAGTTATAGAATATCCAAAAAATACCACATTATATTTTTGGGAAAATTAATGTAAAATATCTTTAATATTCAAGATAAATACTCTACATCAATACAATTATGAAGTAACAGTGTATAAATTTCTTCTAGTCCATTACCCAACAATATTTTTATTAATAAAATGCATGGGGGAAAATGTTTTTATTCTATAATAGGAAGTACTAACTACTTCAGCCTAAAAATATATTCCAATTGAGTATTAGATCAATGTTGGTCTAGTAATTTTCTAAAGACTCTTTCCCTTCTTTTAAATAATTCATTTGACTAACAAGTACTAGATGAATTAAAGTTATGTATTTTTCCATTTTTAATATAAAAAGTTTTGAAAGTAGAATTTAAAAAATATACACCATGGCCAATATGAATAGAAACCATTGTTAGACTTTTCTAATTTTTAACAAGTGAATGTATTTAAAAATAGAAAATGTATTCCAACTTATTCACAAAAAATATAAAACATGTATATCTTGTTAAGTATCAACTATCACATATACATAGTATATTCCAAATTTATTTATAATTTTTTTGGACAAAATAATATCATGTCTACTAACTATAATGCCTCAAAAGATTAAATTTAACTAATATATATTTAGTGATTAACTAATGATTTATTCTAAATTTAGAAGGGTGATAAAATTTATAATAATTAAACCATAGAAATATTAAATCTATAACTTGTACTTTCTTATAAATTTTGGATAAATTTTATATATTTTATTGTAATAACCTTTTATGTCATACCGAAGAATGATCTTCTACTAAATGAAGTCAAGGTTTATAATTGATTCTGAGGTTTTAATAATTTTATGTGAATGCATTCACATGCCTATTGGTAAAAAGAATAAATTTGTGTTCTATACAATGAATAGTTATTTTTCATTCACGAGGTTCACTAGATATCACTCATCACATAGTTAACTTATTCTAATGAGGTTGGGATTAAGTCATATAAGAACGATAGCGTTTTGAATTATAGTTTTACCCATCAGAACAATATCAATTATACCATATATGTGTCCTTGAGTATTATCTCTGAATGTGAGTATGTTGACATTCATCTTGATAGTCATCATAATATAATTTCGTGTTAGTAAAATGGACATTGGAAATCCACATAAATCCAAAACTCATATATTTTATCTCTTCCAATTATTTGGAAATATAAAATTTTTGAGAACCAAAATATTGTACATTATTTAAGATACAATTATTCTTCTAGTGTCCACCTATCTGACTTTTCACATAGATGAATGTAATTTTAATACTAAAGTTGTTATTTTAAAAATGTTGTTTTAAATTTTAAAAACAATAATTGAAGTATTTATAATATGTTTCAACTTTATATACATTTTATAAAAAAATTATTTCTTATATGTAAAATTAAATATAAAATATTTAGGATAAAAATATGAATTTTTTGTTTTACAAGCAAATACTTATTTTCAATAGTTTAATTAGAACTAAATGTCTAATATAATTCTCCTATAATATTTAAAATCTTTTTAGATGGTTGTTAAATTCTCAAATATTATTTGGAATGATCTTCATCATCAAGGTAATATTTTTTAAAAGAATTATTTGTTTTTCTAATAAGGTATCATATCTAGCTACCTATTCAAATATAGGTAATTTATCTTCACCATTAGATGTAATAATTTTTTCTCAATTAGTAGTAGTATTTAATTTATTATAAGAATCATGGTAATTTTCATTCAATTTTAAATTATATAAAGATTTAGCTGATACCTAATCCTTTAAGAATTTTTTAATCTTTTGAATTTCAGAAACGATACCATTATTTGTCTAATCTCCACTATTATTATTAGTGGAAAAGTTAAAATTACTATTTTTTCCACTTTTACTTCAACTCTAAGAAACTTTTTGTAATTTTTTTAAACCTTATTTTACTTAATTAATTCTTATACTTTTCCCCAATCTTGGATAATTGGATATGATATGGCCATGATACTTACATTCATAACAATTCATATTTGTAGTTTTGTTTTTTTCACTAAATTCTTCTAAATGTTTGTTATACATATAATGAAAATAATATTTAAAAACTACTTTTTAATTATTTTAGACATATTGGATGTTTAATTCTCATTGTATTTGGATGGAATACTTCCTCTACCAACCTTTAAAATCTACTTTTTCGAAGATTTAGAATCATTCCTAGCTATCTGAATTTATTAAAAACATTTAAGCTAAATTAAAATGCTACAAATTCTTATTTTGTTATTTTTCAACATCCATTTTTAATATTTACTTATACTATAAGAAAAATCATTTGTGATAATCCATTATAAACACAGTAAGATTAATAGTATAATCAAGTGATTTTATTTGTTATTCCCATTCAATAGGAATAATATCAATAATTTTATATACTAATTATTCATCAGTAAAGCCTTTATCTCCATGTTAATGTATACTATTAACAATGGTAATAAATATTTCATGCATTTTAGCTACATATACTCTAGGTAAAAAATAAAAACACTATAATATTGTTTAAGAATATCACTTTTAAATTCATAAACTTTTATAGTCCCAAGGTGAGTGACCACCCGTTTCATCCAAATATTATTTGTTGCTTCACGCAATGAAATATGACTACAGATGTTTCTTATCACTGAACAGAAAAAGAAATTTCGACTCAATAATTGATGGGTTTTTTATATTTATATTCTTTTGAAAAATGGTAATCATCTTTTTATGGATTTTATAATTATATTCATCATGATATTATTTTCAACACTAGTATTTATAATTAATGTTTTTATTAAATATATCTTGAATTCATAACCATATCCATAAAATATAGGTGGTATGATAGTATTTAGATTATCTAATGTTCCAATAGAAAAAAATATATATTATAAGAAAATATAATTTCTTTAAAAAAATGTTACTATAACAGTTTATAAAACAAAAAACCTGATCTGATACCAAAATGAAGAACTATAATAGTATAAATTTTTACTACAAGAGGGGAGGGGGTTCATTGTTGTTTATAGAATAAAACGTAAAAAACTCACAAGAAATTATAATAACGTAGTCGATTGTAAAAACATACCAATATAAAATATGTTATCATATTAAGAAATATTTTATATTAATCAATAAAAAACATTCTTAAAACATGAAAACCATAATTTAGAAACCTGTAAAAACCACCATAAAAGATGTTATAAAATAAATATTCGCACATCTACCGTAATAATACAAAAATTAAATAACCTTGAATTAAGGTGTCAATAACCTTAACATATTGTATGTTCTTTATTTTTATTCCATAGAATCCATAGATAAAAAGATTATACAAGTTTTTTTCCATGTCCCTGGGAACCCTCAATAAAAATATTTATATATCCACTATCTCTAAAAATCAAAATAGGCCTTGATCAAGTCTGATCGGACAAAATTATTAAAAAAGATAAGAACATCATAAATTTATAAAAGTTACCACAAAAAGATACCTTAGGTAATACTCTCTAAAAATTAAAATGAATACATCTCTATGAAATAATATATTAAATACACTTTGAAGAAAAAATTGGTCACTTGGGATGATAAAATCTTACTCCTCCTCTAATGTGGATCTATATATTGGCGCAATACCAACAGTAATATTCAAAAAAATCTAGGAGGTGGTTATAATGACTTAAAATGAACTCTTTATTCACATTAAATGTTTATCATAAATTCATATGATAGAATTCATAAGGTTTTTCAAGATGACTTAGTAGAACTTCATCTAGTAATAAATGGTTCTACTTTGTTAGCTAAACATTATAAATCAATGTTCGGTGAACTTTTATCTATCTATCTGTTCTAAAAAGGTGCTTCTTCATCTAGTTAAGAAAGATTCATCTAATAGAACATGCTAATTAAAATTTTCTTAAAATAAAATTCCCTCAAAAAAATTATTTCAATATTGGAAAATAAAAAAGATAGAAAAAAATAAATTTTTAAGAGAGTAGTTTTCAGTTTCCAAATGGGAGGTTAGAAAGTGTAAAAAGTTTCCTTTTGAATGAACACTTACAAATAATGTTTAATTTCATTTATAATATTAAAATTATATATTTTAATTATAAACTAGGGAGGAAGCTAAATATATGAATAATTCATATATTTAAACATGAGAAAAACATGTCTTAACAATTCATAAATAAATCAATCATTAACACGTTGTAATTTAAACATGCATTGTTGATATTTCATAACTAAGATAAATATAAACACTTTATACTTATTTACAATATAAGCTCCTTCATATAATTCATTATATAGGATTTAATTTAATATATAATATTAAATTGAATATAAATATTTTATATTCCAGTTATATTATGTAAACAATTTACATATTTTAACTGTCACATATTTTATATTATTTAACACTTTATCATATAATCTATGAAGGCTCCTTTGATACATTGTAAATAATTTCCTCAAATAAGGAATTTTTAATTTGAACAATTTAAATTATATAATTATGAACAATTCATTTCTACAGAAACAAACCCTTAAATTATATAGTATTTATTTAAATTTATTAACACTTAATAAATTATAATTTTAATTTCTATATACGAAATTTATATCCAAGTTACATGTAATTCCATATAATTTGAAAAAATTATTTTAATATTAAGAATTAATATGATAAAATATTTATTTAACAAATATTTTACAAACATTTGATTTATTAATTATAATAATTTCATAAATTAAATTAATATCCCAAAATACATTATTATATGATTTATTAGTATTTTATAAAGAGATAATTAAATTTTAATTTTAAATATAGAAAAAACTTATTTTTATATCAAATTCTATAATATACATTATGTCATCAAATGCATCTTTCACTATTATTTATCATAATTTACGATAGATGATATTAGTATGTTATATCACCATAAATAGTTGTGGAGTCATATTTTATGATAAGATGGATATTAAATTTACATTATAACATATTGTTTTTACTTCTGTGGATCGACACCATCATAGTATACGATATCATATATAATACACTATAACATGAAGAAGCTAAAGGCTATAAAATGTGATGCTGCCTATGATTTGCCCTATCATATAGGATAGCTATATCACCAGATAAAAATATCCTATATCATACACCCGTCCATTGTATAACACATTAACAATTTTTGTTGATACAATATAGAATATTGAGATTCCAAATATATTACACAGACACACCTAGGGGTAAATAGAGTATAAACCGATTTTACCAAAACATTGAATATTTTATTTTAACTTATACCCCCATTGTATTTTAACTACTTTATCCATTATGGATGTAAATGAATCACTTTTTATTCTAACCTTACATAAACCTTTATTTGGTATAGATGTTTAAAATTAAAATAAAATGTGTATTTTTTAAAGTCTAGGAATCTATTCAGGAAACCTACTATTGGCTGTGTCATCCTTCATTCAGTCATAGGTTTATACTATAATCAAATTAGTAGTTATAAATGTTGTGTGTGGATCATAATGAATCCCCTTGACACAATTTTACACTCGTGTGGTCACTATATTACACATGTTACTTCATATTCTCTTATAAGTTCTTTATATAGATATCCCAAATGTTTTTATTCATCTTCCTCCTTTTGAAGTAGATCATAATTATTCCATGGATACGATTACACCCACAATTGATCAAATCTTTTTAACATTCACATACTATTTTTAAAAGTTCATATTTATAACATATCACATCTAACTCAATCACTGTAATTTCCCAGCATGTAGTTCCTCTCAAAATATATGATGTCCACTCAACTCAACTTTTGTTCTTCGTCATTGAGAACCATGTTGTTATATTAAACTAAAACTGACTTATTATTCTTGTTTTTTATATAGGTTTTAGTGGATTATCATACTCTCCAATCTTCTTGATTTTTGAAAATTTAGTTCTCTTATATTATCCTTACCTCACATACACTCACTAATGTAGTAGTAGAAACTTCTTATCGCTTTATTAATTTTTACTCACTCATATTCTCAAAAACTCGCATGCATGGGTAGCTATAATAAATTCTCCTTCAATTTTAAATGTTATATAAATTTACCTTTCATGTTGATAATATTATCCTAAAAAAATAATACTGTTATAGAACACCCACATTGGGTTCCCATGTATTCTCATTCACTGCTATTCAAACTCATGGTATACTCCAACAATTCGATTAACAAATGAAACCAAATTATCAAAGAAATAAAAATAGAATTTTTTTATTCTTATCTACCCTCATCTTATTCCAATTCAACTCAAAATATTTCCACTATTTCAATCCACAATTAAATCATTACTATTAAAAAAAAATACAATACTCATATATATGGTGGGGAACTCATATATCATTTATAGATTAATAAAAACTAGAATATATCTTATTTTGTAGTCCTGATAAAATTCATGGTATTCTATTTCAATTCCATTCGAACACTATAATAACCTCATATCAAAATAATGCAGGCACTAGAGATAGGTCATGTTTCTATGTGTGTTACAGTTTTCTTTATTGAGGACCAGTCATGTATTTGATGAATTTGAAGGATTATTGGTGCCATCGACTACATTATTTTTTAAAAGATAATAAAATCCTTCAAAACATCAAGAAAAACATATAGTAGATGTACCTTTTCAATATTATTCATAAAAATATCATATCAGGGCTTAAATACGCTTCATGATGTTATAAAATTCTAAAAATAACATCACATCATCTGATTTTAATTTCTTTAGAATTCACAGATTTTAAAAACAACAATTATTATTGTTCATGAATATTCCATTTCCATGGAATATGGTCAAATTATATTTCTAATAAATAACCAGTATAGTAGTTTATAATGTCTATACCATGATCAATTGGAACTTGAATCATCCCAAATCATTTTAGATTCAACAGTCTCAAAATCTTGAAACTCTATTAATCATGTAGAAGAAAATTAAAATTTTCATAAATGTCGGTGAAATATACTAGGTACTAAAAAGACATAAATTATCAATGAATTACGGTGAATGAATACAATATTCTCTAAGAACATTATTTTCATATAGAATATTTCTAAGAATTTCTTTACATATTGAAGGCCTACGTTCATATAATTGTTTAAGTCAGGGCTTTATAATATTACACTAAAAATGTCTAAGGATGGTTTTACAATATACCATGTATGTTTAAGTTATTACTTTCAAAATATTTATTCTTGTCCAAAAATATTATACTAAGAAAAATAATTACAGTAAATGTTTTATATAAATTTTTTTCAGTAAAATCTATTGATCAATGTCTTTATTATTTCTCATTTCCTTATATCAATTCATACAATATCAATAGAATAATATCCATTATAGAGGTCTAATCATCAAGGACTATTCTCATTGTAATGGTTTACGGGAATCCAATCCTTATGATTTAATACATATCCTTTTTTAACTCGAAAAAGATGATTTCTATAGGTAGCTTTAAGAGAACTTCAAATTGATTCCATGTATTATATAACTTCTATAAATTATATCATAACTCATTCCAATGATATTTGGAATTATTAAAATAATATCTAACTCTTATAAATATATATTTGAAGTGTTCGATCATGCATAAGACCCATATTTTACTATTTTTGGGAACTTATTTACTAGCATAGGTAAAACTTATTTAAAATAAATCCCAAACCATATATTAATACATCAACCTTAATCCCAGAGAAGTATTAAAAAGATTGATTCATCCACTATGATTTTTCTCATTGCGTGGGTTCTCTTTTAGGATCCAATAAATCTACCCAACCATTTATTCCAATGAGCATTGGTTTTTTTCATCTACATTTATTACTCAGGGAGAAAATTCCTCATTGATGTGTGTGTATTCTATTATTCACATATAATATCACCTTGATATTTTATCATTGACTACATATGTGATAGGAAATAAAAAAACCTTTAAAGCCCCATTTGTGTACTTCAATCACCACCTTTAAGATTTTTATGAAAACATATATAATATTCAATTCAATGATATTCTATCCCCCTTGATAATAACGAAAATATTAAGACACTCTCCCTCCATATTGACATAGTTGGGTCGCGCCTCAATATATTATTCTCAATAAATGTCTGATTCCATATGATATATGATACCATTTAAAATAATAATTGATATATAAGTGAATAATCTTCTTCAAATTCCTCTCTCTCTTATGATTTTAATCCAACAAGATTTCAACAACACATCTAATATCCATATGATTTCTTATATTGAGATAAGGGTGTAATTTTCTGGTTCTAAATGTTTTTTAAAATGAATTAATACCAATTTATAATCTACACCACCATTAGTATGCCCTTTATCATTCAAAAATTACATGTGAGAAGGTAATCAGTAAGAATCACCACTTGCCAATTTTATGTGACTGTAAAAACCACAAAACATTAGAAAATCATCTGAAATAGGATTGGTATAATATTTATATAAGAAATATCCCATCAATAAATCAATTGTAAGCCTACATGGAAAACCCCTTTATATAAAACAATAGATAAATGTTTTGACAACAAGAATGTCCATATTATAACAACTTGTGACAATGTTTTCTGTCCTTTATAATTTTGGGGGTAACACCTACATATATTCATAAATATAATGGAACCTATGATCACTTTTAAAAATATACAAAAAATCACGTTTTAGGCCTTATATATTTGGTTAGATAAAAAATCCCATTAATAACGATAAGATATATATATATATATATTAATATAGAGATGAGAAAATTTAATCATACCACATCCTTCACATTTTTTTGGGTATTTTCCGTATTCCCAGATTCAATAGAATTTATATTTCTATGGTAGCTTCCAACATTTTTAGATCTCCCCATCAATAGATACCCTCCATTATTCATCAAATTCTATATCTATCATTTAAAGACCAGAAAAGATATATGTGATGGGGTGGATCATCAAATATCTTATCACGTAGAGAAATTTGGTCGGGAGAGATTTCACCACCTAGAAACATATTTTATTAAAGAATTGATATTTCTAGAGATATTCATGCTTGATTCAACATTAAATTTCCTTAATTTTTAACCTTTAGAAAGAATGTTTCTCATTCCATTGTAATCATTGTTCTTATCTAGAAGATGCATTTTTATAAGAGTATCTTGATTATTTTCCACATTCTTTAATAACATATACCCTTAAAACTCTTCATGCACAATAATTAGAATATTTATTGGACTAGGATATGATCTTTAATTGGGTGTGGTTTCCATATTACCAACACCCATTTTTGAACCTGATCTCATAGGTTTTCCCCTTTTGATTAATATTTCCTAGAAATATATTTATAAATTTTGCAGCTATATATACAAATTGGTTTTAACTATTACACACCTCTTAATCAAATAATTCATTTCAATTATTGGGTACCAAAACATACATTTCACAACAAGTATCAACTACTAGTATAATCCACCCATTCCTTTACTGAATTGGTTTCCTCTTTTTTAGACATCCCCTATGTTTTTAACATTCTAGTCTATTTTGAAATGGTCCATGGTGTAGAGTTTATTTCCATAATTGAAGATCTTTTTTCCATTAGGTTTTACCTCCTGATTAAATTATTCATTTATTTCATATGATGATTTTTTTCAAATCTCTTATTTATTTATTTTTCTCCCAGGAGAGGAATAGTTTCCTTCATTAACGTCCTCTCAACCTATAGTGATTGTTTCATCTCTCATCTCTATATGTAATACCTGGAAGGGTTTTACTAGTATTCATCATTAATTAACACCAATGTTTCACATTTTATTGAATTTACTCACCGATTCAAATATAATCTGTGGGAATATATTCTTCGTTTTCTAAATAATCTCTATTTTTTAGTAGCTTATCTCCCTTCATCAGCCTTTAACCCCCTTATTTTTTGAAATTATATGATCTTTATGTACTAAAATATTATTCCAGTATTCAATATACCTATTCTCAAATCTACAATAACACCAAAACATTCCAATCAATCATACTATTTTCAAATCAGGTAAAGGATATCCAACATAAAATAATTTCTAATTTTGGGGTGTATCCCCAAAATATTGGTGTGTAACCACAAAATTTTTGGGTATTTTTTGTGAAATTGTATTCTATTATAGTATCAAGATGTTTCTTGACATATTTTTTTTCATACTAGTATTTTTATACTTCCATAGTTGTATATAATTTTCAATTTTCCTTTCACATATAGAAATAACGATTTAGTGACATTAGATTTTGTAAGGCATGTGATATCATTTTTCATAAGATTGAGGAGGATTCTTATCCAAATGATATCAGTACCTATGAGCCACCATTGTGGTATTTTTTTTATAAAAAACTCAATTATAATGTTTTTGGATACATATTTCTTCTCAATGTATATGAAAGTTCTAGACTTTTCTTCTTCATATTTTTCATTCAGATGTTCAATTCCAGAATATTCAGGTTGAGGGATTTCTTCTCAAATTCCATTATTATCATCCCATATTCACAGTAACATTGTATATTTTAAATTTCAACCTTGTTCAACTTCCTTTTATCCATTTATTATTCCTCCAACTCTTTACTAGTTTTTTATATTACTATTAGTTAGGAAAATATAACATCCCTAGCAACATTATGAAGCTTATTCAATGAATGGACAACTTCTTTTAGAACCTCCTCAAATACTTCATTCTCACATAAATCACTTTTCCATTTTTATCAAATTGAAAGGATTATTCACTAAAAAATAGGGATCATTCTTATTCATAAATCACAACAATTGATAGAGTATTGTATCACGTCTGCTTCTTTACTAATGAATTTCTCAACACATCAGGCCATTTCTCCAACTATGACTTTTTCAAAATGAATCCCTTAGTATATCATAAAATATATACAATAACTTCATTTGGTATCGACATTAGATAATTTAAATCTTCATAAAAAATTCACTAACTCATTAAAATAATTATAATCACTAGAGGAATCATTATCAATAGATTTATCATGATACTTACCACTCTGAAAATAATTAGGTATTCTTTATTAATCGTAATTTTTAAAAATATTATTTGATTTATTACATCCTTATTCTGTATATTTCTCATGGTCCATACTAAGATATCCAAATCAGCTGGTCCTTGAATAGAAGTAGAGCCTTCGATTTTAGGTTCTTCTTCATGCATCTAAAATCCAAAATTCATATATGTAAAATAAATACTAAGACATTTTAGAGGTAACCAATGTTATGATACAAGTTATTTAACTCATAAAACATAAAAATAGAGGAAACCATAACTCTGATACAAAATTGGACTCCCATTGGACCATGAAAACACAACATATAAGGGTGGGTGAATAAATTTTGAACTAATTTAACATAAAACACACATATTTTCTTTTCATCAATCCCCCTTTGGTTTCCAATACCTATCACTAGTTATGATGTAAATGAATAAAATTGTATTTTACCCTTATATAAACCTATATGAAGTTCATATTATGAATGTAAAAAGTATCACATATAATTTTATAAGGTTTAGCCATGATGTGGGAAACCTAATCCCTGCTGTGTAAAATCCTAGCGAGTCATGAATTATCCACGATAATAAATTGTCCAATTAAAATGTGTAGTGAAGGATCATCCGAAAACCACTTAACAAAATATTTGAAATGTTAGTCACCATATTACACATGTCAGTAAATATTCTCTTTATGTTTGTTTATACTCATATCCCATGAGTTTCCCTTCCACCACATCCTCCTATAGTAGATCACAATAAATCTAATGATATCACAACACCCATAATTGATGATATCTTCCTTAACTACATAGAGTTATTGACTAGACTAAATTTTATAATTCAGTATATGAAGTCATGTCTCTATACTTTTCAATCTTTAAAGTTCTACTAAAATCTACGATGGACAGTAAAATCAATTAATTTTCTTCTTTTTTGAGATTCAACACCTTACACATGGTCAAAAATTATTATTATTATTATTTTTCATTTTCTTCTTTTTCATTATAGGATTGAATAGATTTTCCTTCACCTTATTCTTTGATAGATTCAATTCTCACAACATCAACT
The DNA here is from genome assembly GCA_963277665.1 of Viscum album. Classification (NCBI taxonomy): domain Eukaryota; kingdom Viridiplantae; phylum Streptophyta; class Magnoliopsida; order Santalales; family Viscaceae; genus Viscum; species Viscum album. The sequence goes on along the minus strand of OY728155.1, from coordinate 1,152,783,415 downwards.
CAATAAAACAAACCCTTACTACTATAATAGCAATGAATTCTTCTTCATTTTCTCTTTTCTACCATCAATATTCTCAACAACGGACACACATTGGTGGAAATACAAATTTCACATATCATTTACAATGTTCTATATATGGAACAAAAGTTTATAAGAATTATCCACCTATCAAAAAGAACCATTATAGAATGAACACTATGTTTATTATGAATTCTTGTGTACTATATTTTTATCTCATGTTGTATTACAAGAATACCCTAAAAAATCTCACCTTATTCATTAACATGATTCAATATAATATTCATTAATTCTTCTCTATAATTAATGTCTTATTATTTTTCAACCCACAATATTTCCAATGTTGATATCTATAATGAAGTATTTTTTCCCAAAAAGATATAAACCCATATATCTATAGTGTTGAACTTATCTTTTATATTTAGATTTATGAAATCATGAATATATATGATTTTTCAGTCTTAATAAATTTTTTATAATTCTAACTATGTTCCTATTTAACATTCAAACAACCTCATATCAAACTTATTTAAAAATTGCTGTATAACTAGATTTTTAATGTGTCTCCTAGATTACATTATTAATGACTAGTTTGGAATTTGAAGAACATGAAATATTTCATGTTTCTTCATCTATATTATTCATTAAAACCTATTAAAATATTAATAATATTTAATTAATAAATGTAGTCAAACTATCATTTCAATATTCATCAGAACAAGATCATATATTTTCTTTAATATGATTCATGACATTCAAATGTTCAAAGAACTGCTTCAAAATAATCAGATTTTTCATTTTCAGCATTTCAAAATTCAGGAAACACCCTTTATCATTTTTATTTTATATTCCCCTATCATAGGTTAATATCATCCAATATGTCATAATTTTAATCCACTTTATTTCTGATAACATTACTAGGTATTTTAGTCTTACATTAAGAAAAATGTTAATGATTGGGATTCATAAGCATTACACTATGAAATCATTATCAATGGATTACATTAGGAACAAAATGATTCCACTAGAAATTTAAAAATATTTTCACCCATTTATAAAATTTATTATTGGTAAATGGTTTATGCTTAGTGATTTTAAGGACATATATTCCATAAAGTCTTGTGATAAATGCCTTTACAAATTTTCCCTGGCTCATCTTAATGGGATATGATCATCCAAGAAGACTTACTGGTCTAGAGGGGTGATGATTAAGTACTACACCTAGTATAATGTTTTATGAAAATCCAAAGCCTCACAATCCAATAATTATCATTTTTTAAACTCTAAAAATTATATTTACACATAATGATTTACACATACATAAGATTTATTCCACAGAGTCATCAAAATCATTAAATCATCTTTTAAACTCTTCCAATAATAGTTTGAATTATGAAAATAATTCCAAACTCATTCAGATACATAATCAAGATGTTGTAGCTTGTAGAATAATTTTATTAGAGTATTTTATTAAACTTATATAAGGAATCCATCCATAGAACTATTATTATGTACCTTTGGTCTCTTCCTTTTCCATATGTTCCTCATGGAAGAAACTCCTCATTCATGGATGGACACTCACTTATTCACCCAAAACATGACCTTGACTGATTATTATTAATTTCTTATTTTTTAACAAATACAATAAGATCCTTTATAATCACCATTGGGCAATTTAAATATAATTTTTTCCCAATTTATTCTATTTAACATGAATTCTAGAAGTAATTGTCATTAAATAAGATTGATACCACTGTTAGGTTCCTAATAACTAATTAAATCTGAATCAATGCATTTCATACATCTATAATCCCAAGAAACCAAGATCGACCATTCTAGAAATTGAAACTAATTAATATGTAAAATAAAGAGTAGTCATTTATCTTTCACCAAAAAAACATCGTTTTAGTAATCAAATAGGGAATCTAAATGAAAATATATAAATATATACCAAAAGGATCCTCCCTCCATGTAATATATAGAGGTTTCCCTGAATTAACCGTTATGTGGGTCCGCTACTACTTTTATCCATGACATGCTGGTGTCTCTCATGTAAAAGTAGGAGGCTAAATAAAAGATCAAGGAGATAGTGGACTGATATTTAATTTGGAAGGAACACATACCTATATTAATGGTATTAGACTCCTTTTATAAATCCTTATGGATGATCCTTAAGTGTGCATGAATTTAATCAATTAAATTTATAAATGAATTCAATAATATCTCTTTGTAACCTTGTAAAATTAACACCCTTTCTATATTTCTTGTTATAAAACATTTAATATATATTATATAATATCTAATAGGTATGAATGAAAAAAATTAAACATTTTTCTTCCTTGAAATTTTTTAAAATATTCATATGAACCATATAATATGAGTATATTAAAATTACCTCCCTTACGAATTTATCAACCATTTAGTATGATTGGTTAATGAGGGAACATGAAATCTATATTTTATAGATTTTAATATGGTCGCATCTTCACTTTTGATGTGATAAAATGTGTCACAAATAAAATGGATTTAGGATATATCTCCTTCAATAATATCCACATGGACATAAAATCATTTATTTATCACCTTTTACTATTCTATATGTCATGATAACAATATCAAGGTCTTATAAATTGTTTTGGTATTTTACATTATAAAATGGAAATAAATTCCTTGGTGAGGTTTATAGGGGAAAAAACCTCAAACATTCACATATTAGATAACCATTTATTGGAAAATTTACACAATATGGAATTTTTTTCAGGGCCTCAACAAACTAAATGTTTACATTGAATGTTTTTAATATCACAAGAAATTTGAGATAATTCAACTCATTGTTTATTGATTAATCCATTGAGAAAATTTAGTGGGTGAGGAAATGTAATGAAAAACATGTTGGTTCTACTCCATTCATTAATTTATCTTTTATTTACCTATTTTATTAGTTATAAATTCATTTTATGTTATTCGTTGAGTTTTTTTCATAATGTAATATTTCATAGATTTGTTTGTAATTGGTTTTCATACCATTTAAAAATTAATATTTTGAGGTTTTTTAGTTTAGGATTCATCTAGATTATCTATTTCAACTTATTCAGGTTATTTCTAGGTTTTATCTTGAATCTGGGACAAAATTTTAAATTTATATCCTTATTATTTTCTCAGAGTTTTATATTTTTAGTTCAAGGAACTTTACTATTTTTTCCCCTTCATAAGTCTCTCAGAATTTCACTCAGAGGAATTTTCAAATTATTCATCATGGTATCAAGTAAAGGGTTTTTAGATATCATTTTTTGTGTTATGTTTCGAATATTATAAGCCCATTTGATTTATAATTTTTGGATTAAGACACCAAAAATTCCCATGAAAATTTTAATGTTCATCCACATTATGAAATATTTGTTTATTATTATTTACAAATATGAGTATAGTAGGTTGTTTGAAAACTCCTTAGTCTCTCCAAGAAAGATTGGGATGTTGTAGATATGGTTATAAATATTTGAGAAATGATTAATGTTAGCTAATTACATATCATTATAGTCCAAAAATTGAGTTATTTAATCATGTGGTATAAGAAGATAAAATTTGAGAAATAATGTACCTTTATGCCATTACATTCCATATTTTATGCAATACTCTCTAATTTAACTTTCTTAATTAGTATTCAAAATATCAATAGACTAATTTTTTCCCTAATAAATGATAGTACTAGACTAACTCCTATGTATTTCCCTTAATCATGAACAAATATTTTCATACTTTTTAGTTAGTGTATTAAAGTTATGTAAAGTTCATCAAATTTTTTATCAGATAAATCCGCACTCAAAGATTTATTGACTAAGGCATGGTAATAAGTATTAAGATAATTTTAGAATAAATACATCAAAATAAGAGGATAAAACTGATGGTTAGTGAAATGCATAAGGAGAATCCTAAATATTTCCTACATTTCATAAAAAACATTGACTCATATTGACAAAACCATTACTTTTTACATCACCTAAGGTGTTAACCTTTTGGGATACAGTTTCATAACAAATCATTTAATGGTTTCAACTCAATTTCCATTCCTAATCAACACATGAATATAAAACTATTGTTAAATAGTATTAATGCCTCTAATGAAATTTAATGATTACTCATTAGGTATATCATTATAGTATAGTGTCATTAAAATATAACACTAATTTAGGTAAATGTTCAAATACATATGATGAAACATGATACAAGATAGAATACATGAAATAATCGGCAGATTAAAGTACCTATGTCTTGGTCTCACAATAGTTTCATTTATAAATTGAGGTTTAAAAAACTATTCTTTTTTATTTCTAGGAATCCATTCACCAATATTTTTCATTTTCACTATATTTTCTCTAATTAGGGAACATTACTGTTTTTATATTTTTCTATTAATATGCCACAAATTAATATAAATAGTTGGTATTCAAGTATTAATACAATTTTAGTGAAATATGTTATACGATCATCCAAAAAACATTTGATTTTTTCAATAACGAAAAAAAGTTGCGTCAAAAATCAAAAAATTCACATCAAATTTCTTTTTTGCACACAAAACAACTGGAGAATAAAAGTGTTTATCAATTTCAGTATCTTTTTACAATTATTTTTAGCAATAAGCACAAGAAAGAAATGATTTCATGTGTGTTTGTAGACCAGTAAATTTATTTTCATATTTTAAGAATAACCTAAAAATATTTTTTCTATAACATTTTTTTAGAACAATTTTCTTTAGTTTTTTATATATTATATTTTTAAAATATTTTTTATCACGCTAAATTATTCCCTATCAATGGTGAAAAAATTTAAAAAGTTCATTGGTCTAATACAAAAAATTAATTCCAATTATAACTAGTACGATGATTGTAGTGTTGAATCCCATGAGAAATTATTTGAGTCTCTATATTTTGAAAATAATTACTAAACAAATATGACTAGAACTACTAAAAAAGGTTTTTAATAGTTCTAAAATTTGTCTCTATCGACATGAAAAAGTGCTAAAAATAATATAATGATTAAAGGACCCAGGTTTTTATAATCACTAAAAAAGCACTAATGATGGATTCCATTTATGAGCACTTTTATTTGGCACTAATAAAGGAACTTTTTATCGACACTAGAAAATGTGTTTAGAAAAGGGCCTTTATCATCCCTACTAAAAGAGACGATAAATAATCCTTTTGTAAGATCTTTTAGTAACGCTAATAAAGGATCCCTTTGTTATCCATTTTAGTAGAATCAATAAAGGATCCCTTTGTCAGTAATTTTTATAGTGCTACTAAAGGATCCTTTTATCCTCAATATTAGTAGTGCTATTAAAGGATCCCTTTACAAGTTATTTTTCTAGTTTGAATAAATTGTCCCTTTATCATTGCTATTACTAGCACTTGTAAAGGGAAATACCGATACCGTGTATTGTTAAAATTACAGAAAACTATAAAAAATATAAAAACACATAAATCACTAAATAATATATTGTATTTAATAGAAATAAAATTTACAGCACTAACAAAAGAAAAAACCTATATTTTGGACATTTAAAACATTGGTTTCTATAATTTCATGAAAAAATATAAATTATCACAAACATTAAAAACAAAAATTTTCCTTTGTCTTTGGCCCCAAACCCTAGTCATGCTATTAGTTTTACAATAAACCACCATATATTGATAAAAATAATTCACTTGTATAATCAAAAATCTTACATTATTAATGCAATAATGAAATAAATTAAAAATAAAATCATATTTTAAACTAAAAACATATACTTCGACTCATACTAGGAGAACTGTGTATCAGATTGAGTTATGGTTCATTCTTACACATCAACCCATTTTTTTGTTTTCAAAAGTAGGTCCTCATGAATTGGATCTCATCAAAAGTGATAAATGACTCACAATGAATTCGATCCAATTTAATTAGAATTTATTTTTGAGAACATGAATTAAATTGTCACACAATTTCCTATTCTTCTTCAAGAATTTTCTTTGGGAAAATTATCTAAATCTTTATCATATAAAAATGTTAAGGAAATTGATTAAGAAAAATATGATAATATAATGAGAAAACAATCTGTGTTTGATTTATTGGTTTTGGAAATGTGATGCTTGTATTAATATATTGAAAATAATCACGTCGATCCAAGTCAACCCCATACTGAGTCTAATTGATGTACGACCAACTAATATCTTTCAAAAATGAATAATGTATTTTTTTCTTGAATATAATAAATCAATCAATGATTATTTTATTGATTTTATCTAGTGATGTGCCTTTTAAAATAAAATGGTACCATTATATTGAAAACACTCCCTTTAAGTCATATCAGCCAAATTGTATATCAGATTGATGTGAGTTCAAATATACCTAATAGAAAATGAATTATGGATCATTTTCGCAATGTTTTAATGAAATAAAATCTCTTTTCTAGGTTTTTTATATTTTTTGTTTATTTAAATCTAAAATGGTAATTTTGTATTGGAGACATGAAATTTAAGTAATATTGGACACAATGTGTATAATATTGATATTCAACCAAATCATACACATGAAAAATGAAATATGGATACTTGTCTAAAATTTTAAAAACTATATAATCTTTTTTTTTTCAGTTTTGGAGATTTGACGTGTGTTTAAAATTAAGACGACATTGTTATATTGAAAACGTGTACTTAGATTCATGATAGAAAATTAGGTGATAGATTGAAAAGATGTTGATTACTACCCATCAAAAATATATTATGTTTTTTTGTATTAATGTTTAAAAAATAATCTGAGCTCATTTCCATGGTTTTGTCTATATGTTTCAAGTTTTAAACAGAAATGAAACATTTATATTGGAAGAATAGAATTCATGTCATATTGACAACATAGGGAGTTGGATTGTTGTAAAGTGGATTACTATATGTAAAAAATGATCAATAGATAATTTTCAGAAAATTTAAAAACAATCTGATCTTGTTTTCTCATTTTTGGATATATGAGGCTTGTTTTAAAATAAAATGACACATATATTCAAAACAGGAACTTCATGTTATACTAACCATATCACATTTCATAATGATGTGTGATCGATTAATACAAATTAGAAATATATTATAGACCATTTCCATAATTTTAAACACGGTCTAAACTTATTTTCTTGTTTTTGGCCATGTGAATCATGTTTAAAAAAATGAAACTTCTAGATTTGAAAACACGCACATAGAGACATATTGACCACATCATCTATCAAATTGGGTTTTGGTCAATTCCAACATGTCAAAAATGAATAATGGATTACCTTCCTAATGTTTGAGAAAATTCTAATCTTATTTTCTCAATTTTTGTTTTGTGATAACTGTTTTAAATTGAGACGGCACATTTATATTGAAAACACATACTTTGATTCATACTGACCACTTTTTTTGTTCGATTGACATGTGGAAAAGTCATGCATGTTAGAAATGAATTGTGGATCATTTTAATAATTTTTGTAAACAAATAATCTTGTTTTATTGGTCTGTGATTTGTGAAACACATTTTATACCAAAATGAGACATATATTAAAAACACACACTTTGAGCCATACTAGCCACATCATCTGTCAGATTGGCATGTAGGAAATTCCAACATCCCCCAATGAATTATGGATAATTTTAATAATGTTTCAAAACAATAAGTTATTATTTTCTAGGTTTTTATAATGTGACATGCATTTTAAACTGAAATTACAGTTTTTTATTGAAAACACATACATTGAGTTATATCAATAATATTAGGTGTTTGGTTGAAGTTTGGTTATTCCTACACATAAAAAATTATTTATTGACTTTATCCTAAATTTTCATAACAATATGACTTTGTTTTATTTGTTTTAAGAATGCGATGCATGTTTTAAAATAAAATGAAACTTTTATATAGAAAAAATTCACTTAGAGTTATACTAATATCATCAAGTATCTGATTAACATGCGGTAGATTTCTATAGTTGCAATGAAATTATGGATAATTTTACTAAAGTTGAAAAAAATGAATATAGTTTTATTAATTTTAGTAATGTTAAATGCGATATATAAAATGGAATTTTTGTATTAAAAAAATGATTTGAATTATGTTGACAACATCATGTGTTATCTTGGTGTGTGATAAATTCCTAAACATTTAAAATATATTATGGATTGTTTTTATAATTTATTAAAATAATAAGATATTGATTTTGTGTTTTTGAGTATGTGATGTTTTTTTAAACATAAATGAAAATTTTAAATTTAAAGCATGCACTTCGAGTCATACCGACCACCCAGGGTGTTATATTAATGTGGAATCAATTATTACATTAGAAAAATAAATTATGGATAATTTTCATAAATATAAAAAACAATATGATAGAAATTTCTTGATCATGGTTATGTGAAATTTGTTTCAAAATAAAAATAATCATTTCTATTGAAAATACACAGTTCCATTTATACTGACTGGATTTGGTATCATATTGACGTGCATTCAATTCATACACATTAAAAATGAATTATATATCATTTTCCTAAATTATCAAAACAACATAATTTTTTTATTGGTTTTGATTATGTTAAATGTTTTTTGAACAAATTTCTAAATTAAAAAAATAATTATCATATAAAAATTATAATGAAACTAAAAAAAACTAGATTAAATGATAAGTAAACTAACTAAATATGTAAGAGAAATAAACTATAATTTGTAACGACCCAATGTTTCATTAATGTAAATCCCTCTTGATCTAATTAAATGTCTCTTTATGTTTATTTAAAATGTCAACTTCTTTTGTTTTATGTTAAGAATGTTGACAGTTGCTAATATAGCCATTGAGTAGTGATCACATTATTAGTATAAATATAGGGCTTTAACAAATCCAAATTTACATAGACAGAGGAAGTGATGGCCTTATCCTGTAGAATTTCCCCATACGAAGCCCATTTGCCATAGCTCAAAAAATAGGTGGCATCCTTCGGCTTCACTCTTGACCAAGCCCAAGCTGATCTTCATCATGTCAAGCTCGAACAAGACCATCTACAAGAGAAGTGGACGTTGATAGAAATTACCACTCGAGTGATGTTATCCGAGCTACCCCAAGAGTCTGTCACTATCACACACCTTACCCTTAGGTCTTATGCGGCTGTTTTAAGGGGTTATTTAACTAATATATAATACTATGTTCATGTACATTATTTTTTGTATATAATATTGAATATAATTTCTTGTCATTATTGATACATTGTAAATAGTTTTTAAAGTACAAAAGTTGTTTTTAGTTATTATTAAATTAAGGAATTTTTGAATTAAATAATATTTTAATAAAATATTATTATTATTATTAGATTAATTTTATTATATGTAAATTATCATATAATTGTATGAATGAAATTATAATTTTTATTATGGTTTTAAAGCCATTTTTGTCAAAACTCCTGAATTTTCGATAAATGTCGGGTTTTATTTTAAAAGTGAAAATTAACATATTTAAAAAAATATTTTTATGAAATAAATGTTATTTTTGGAATCAGGACATCAAAATTATCCAACTGTAAATTTTTTATAATTTTCTAAGACATTCAAATTTTTGAGTAAAAATTAAATACCGTTTAAATATATAATGTGTTTTATGACATCATAATGACCCAATAGTGATGTAATAAAATACAAAAATCTTTTTTTACGGCCAATATATGTTTTACCATTAAAATAAGGTGATTTTTTGTTTTTTTGGCCTACTTTTCAAAGCATTAATGGACCCCTCTAGACTTATTAGACACCATGTCTTTTTAAAATAATTTCCATGGGAGTATGACTCACCTCCACATAAGCAACCCTATTATTTTAAGACGTTCGGACTTTTTCCTTATAAAATATGGTTTTCCACTTCCCTTTTCCAAAAACCATGGGCATAAACCATTGGATGGTTTGTGGTTTGGATTAATTTAATGTAAGGGGACCCAAACCTAAATAATAAACAATTCCCTCACCTTTCCTATATAAACCCACCCAAGCTCCCACTTCCTCCTCACTCAAATCCATTGGAGTTCGTCCAACCTCTTCCCTACTCTCTCTAGAATGCTCCCAAGGTGCCCCAAGCTCCCAAGAATCCCCCCACAAGCCTCTCTCTATCCTTTGGAAGCACACATCAATGTAAGGGATTTTTCTTCCTTTCACTTTTTTTGTCCAATTATCATTAAGTTGTTTTTCCCTATTAATTTGAATTATGAAAGTTGGGGTATGGTTTCGCACCTCCCTAATAATTCCCTATTTATTTTTGAATGATGGGAGACCCCTTTATCTCTTATTAAATTCCTCCCATGTACACCTATTACTATCCCGAAATTCCGAAGGGAACTTCTCTCTCCTCATTTACATTCAAGCAATACTTTTGTATCATGTATCTAAATTCCATTACAATTGTTGGGACATGTATCTATACGACCTAATTACTGTCCATTACTTTTAAATATGGTGAGGAAGCCTTTTCTCTCTCATCAACCATTTTTATGAATTCTTATGTCATGCTGTTACGCTGTCGAAAGTGAACTGATTTACCTAAGACAATGCCATTGTGTAGTGAATACCATGCCCATTTATATATCAAGTTTATTCACCTTTATGCACATTTACTTATGTATTATAAAGTTTCATGTATGAATTTTACATTGCTTTATTTTGGAATAAATTATTGTGTTTTATGAATCCATGTTTTATGATCCATGTGGCACACTTATACATAAAATGAAATATTTAAGAAGGGTGCGCCCTTATAGCGCTCAATGCATTGGGTAAAGTATAGTATCATGATACATCATGTGCAATTAGTATTGAATCACGCTAATTCAAGTGCAATGACGGTTTACTCTTGTTTTATGTGAAATGTGGATTTAGTCATGATCTATGTGCAATGAGCCTTGGCTCATGCTAATTCCATGTTAAGTGTTGTTTTCACATTTCCATGTTATGATTATCATGCTTTATCATGACTTTATGTTCATATTTCTCTTATGATCTATTGATATTCCTATTGCCTAAAATTTATTGTACTCCTCATGATATTCCATGTGTAATCCCTTACTGGGCTTTATAGATCACCCTTTTTTTATGCATGTCCTCAGGTTAGCCCATGCAATGCTAAGTACGAGGGAATGTAGTGGTCATGTAAAGGTAGTTTTCAATAAAGATGTTGTATTTCATGATTCATGTTTTTTTATGTAAATATCCTAAGCCCCAAATACACTAAACCTCTCGATATTCTCTGTTGTATCAAGTGAAGATTTATGTAATAAATCAGGTTTAAGTTTGTAATAAATGCAGGGTTGTCATAGTTGGTATAAGATGATAGGTTTAGTTATTTTTGGGATAAAGATTAGAAAACCCTAGTAAATCCTTAGAGACAAGACTATGTATAATAAAAACATCCATATGTTTTGGTGAGTATTGAGTTAGTGGGTTATCAAGAAAATACATCCCTTTCTGGATACGAGCAGGTAGAGGCGGCTATTGCACAGATGTATCCTAGGGGTAAAACCCGAAATCACCGCTTTCAGCTAGACTCAAACAAGAACTGGTGCACAAAAATGGGCCTTGTTGCACTCTTTGTTACGACACTCTCGGGGGATATGTTTTGATAATTTCACAATATTTGTATGAACCCTTATTAAGGGAATTAAAAATATTCCCCTAAGAATATATGTTAGAAGCTAGATCATGAAAAGCCTAGATTGATGCCTATAGACTCATGAGTTAAGGAAATAAAATTTCATTTATTAGTCATCAAATTTTTTCGTTGGATTACCCTATATGTGTTACCCCCTAACATTCATTTTATTCCAGCCAATGGATGGTAATAGGAGGCCTCGGGCTAACAACTGTTGTGATGATCAGTGTGATTACTATACTAATGAGATTCCCAATCCAATGGGAGTGGAATCACGAACGTTTTGATTCTTCTCTCTCAGCTAACTCAAGTTTTGAATAGAAACACGGGTCATGAGGAATGATCAACCCCCCCCCCCCAAGAAAGAACAAGTCTCTATCAAAAGATTCATGATACAAAGGCCTCCTACTTTTAGTGGATCATCCGATCCCTCGATCACTGAACAATGGATCAACTCCACTGAAAAGAGATTCTCCATCCTTCAATTTTTTGAACAAGAGAAGGTTCTCCTGGTGACTTATCATATAGAGGGTGAAGCTGATCAATGGTGGACATTGATAAAAAATATGAATCCTGAGGAGGAGATCGAGGTGTTGGAATAGAAGGATTTCCGAAAGATGTTTTTCGATAAATATTTTGTGTGCGCTCTCTGGGCTTAAGATGGAAATGGACTTCTTTTCCCTCAAGAAAAAAGATGAACAATATGTTGGACCGTACGAGGAAAAATTCACAAGGCTTTCACGATACACTTTCAGCTTTGTTGTTACCCATGAATGCAATGTTGACTGCTTCTTTGGTGGGCTGAAGCCTAGCCTGTAGAAAGCATTTGTGATCTGTGACTTCGACAACTATGAGGAAATTGTTTGATGTGCCCTCAAGGTCGAAATGGAGATCAAAGAATCACAGGCGTATCATGGGGATAAGAAGCGTAAGGTGGACATCAATGCTGGTGGTCCAATTGATAAATCCAACGGTGCTAAGAAGATCCAACACCTCACTTACTTAAAGTGCGGAAAGAAGCACCCTAGAAATTGCCTTAAGGGGACGATGAAATGCTTTAGGTGTGGAAGAGAAGGGAACCTAGCTGTTAACTATCGGAAAGAAAGACCTGAAACTGCGATAGAGGATAGGAACGCTCCATTCGAACCTCAACATGTTGTTCAATTCTACAAATTCAAGGAACCGGGTCATTTTGAAAATCAGCGCCCTAATCCAATGGTTTTCGGAGGCAACCAACAACCTCCAAGGCAGTAAGGAAGAGATTTATTCATCTCTCATGCCGAAGTAAACCCCGGCCACAAAGTGGTGATAGGTACGCTAGATATTCATTCATTAATAGTGAACATAATTTTTGTTTTAGGTTATACGCATTATTTTATATCTCTAATGTTTAGTAGAGCAATCCCAGAATCACCACAAATCATGGAAGTGAAGATGTCGGTGAGTATGGAAAATGGGGAAATCATTGCATCCCATGAATATAAGTCCCCCCTGTTATAATCTATGGATTTAATTTCCTGGAGAACCTCATCATACTCCCTCTAGTGTAATTTCATGCAATTATTGGCATGTATTGGCTTTCCTTATATAGAGCCAACATAAATTGTCGGGAGAGGGAAATCACACTCCATATAGAGAATCGACCCCCGATTCTTTACAAGTGTAAGGAGGAAGTTGAATCTCATTTAGCTCCATCATATTAGGAATGGATATTACTACCTTATGAGAATGTGTATCTGGAATAGATGATTGAGACCAAGGAAGAAACCATCCTTGAATAAATGCCTTTTGTGAGGGAATTCGCTGAAGTGTTTCCCGAGGAACTGCCTGGTCTTCCTCCTAGAAGAGATGTTGAATTATAAATTGAACTTATACCCAGGGCTTTACAAATATCCAAGACTCCATATAGAATGGTTGTTGTAGAGCTTGAAGAGCATAAGAAACAAGAATAGGAGAATCGGAATAAAGGGTTTATACGCCCAAGTGCTTCACCAAGGGGTGCCCGAGTCCTCTTCGTCAAGAAAAATTATGGTTCAATGCCGCTTTGCATCAATTATCATGAACATAACAAAATCATGATAAAGAACAAGTATCATTCCCAAGAATTGATGACTTGTTCGATCTGCTACGTGGAGAACAATACTTCTCCAAGGTGGACTTGTGGTCATGATATTATCAAGTAAGGGAAAAGAAGTAAAATATCCATAAGACTGCTTTTCACACAAGATACGGGCACTATGAATTCATAGTAATTCCTTTTGGACTCACTAATTCTACAGAAATATTCATGGACTTAATGAATAGATTATTTAGAGATTACCTAGGAAAATATGTGGTAGTCTTTTTAGATGATATTCTAATATACTCCAAAAGCAAGGAGGATCATGAGGAGAATTTAAGAACTGTACTAGAGACTTTGCGCAAGGAAAATCTCTATGCAATGTACAGCAAGTGTGGGTTCTGGTTGAAGGATGTCTCATTCTTGGTCCATATCCTAACAAGCAATAGGATATCTATGGATCCCTCCAAAACAGATGAAATTGAGGGATGGACGAGGCCAACATCAGTAATGGATATCCATAGCTTCTTGGGGTTAGCTGGATATTATCGATAATTTGTGAGAAATTTATCATCATTGTCCAACCCTCTTACCAAGTAAACACAAAAGGGATTGATGTTTTCTTGGAGTGATGAATGTGAAGACAGCTTCATGGAGTTGAAAAGGAGTCTTATCACTACGCTCGTGCTCACTTTACCCACAAGTGGGGTACCTTTTGTGGTTTTCAGCGATGCTTCAAAGAAGGGATTAGGTTGTGTGCTGACGCAGAATGATAAAGTGATATCCTATTCCTCTAGGAAGTTGAAAATCCACGAGCGATACTATCCAACACATGATCTGGAGTTGGCGGCGGTAATCCTTGCCTTAAATATCTGGCTGCATTATCTCTATGGGGTGAAATGTGAGATATATATAGACCACAAGAGTCTTAAATATATATTCACACAGAAAGAGCTTAATATGCAACAGAGAAGATGGATAGTGCTCATCAAGGATTATGACTTTCCAAAAAATTACCACCCTAGGAAAGTGAAAAAGGTGGAAGATTCCCTATGTAGAAAGGACCCAACGATTCTATCAATGATGAGAATTGAGAGGGATCCAATCTTCTTAGACTTGATGACGATGGACATGGGAATCATAGAGAATGGAACACCATCAATCCTTTCACAAATGATTGCTCAACCATCTCTTTTGGAAAGATTAAAGGTTGCTCAAAAGGATGATGAGGGAATTCAAGAAAATGTGGAAGCTATCAAAAAAGGGAAATCCTTGGAGTTTAATGTTAATGAATAAGGAATTGTGAGGTTTGGGAAAAGACTATGTGTTTCATCAAGTCCGGAGCTGAAGAAGGTACTTTTGGATGATGCACATAGTTTAAATTTCTCTATTCACCCAGGGAGTAGAAAGATGTACCAAGATCTCTGAGAAAACTTTTGGTAGGATAATATGAAGAAAATGATTGATGAATATACATCAATGTTCCTGGTGTGCCAGAAAGTGAAGGCATAGAGGATGAAGTCTAAGGGGATGATGTTACCATTGCCCATACCAGAATGGAAATGGGAGAACATCACCATGGACATTGTCACCGGACCTCTGAGGACATCCAAAGGCAACAATGCAATCTGGGTTGTTGTAGATCGTCTTACAAATACTGCACACTTCTTTCTATTCGAGAATATATCTCATTGGATCAACTGACATGGATATATATCATGGAAGTGGTAAGGTTTCATGGAGTACCACTATCTATTGTGTCTGACCGAGATCCAAGATTCACCTCTATGTTTTGGAAAAGTCTTCAACATGCTCTGAATACTGAACTAAACTTTAGTATGACCTATCATCCTCAAACTGATGGACATTCTGAACAGACTATACAAACACTTGATTTTATGTTTAGAGCGTGCTCAATGGACATTATAAGAAGATGGGATCAACATCTTCCTCTGGTTGAGTTCTCTTATAATAACAGTTTCCACTCGAGCATCCAACTGGCACCATATGAAGCCCTGTATGGGAAAAGGTGCAGAAAACCGGCTTGTTGGGATGATGTCAGTGAACCTAAGCTGCTTGGACCAGAAATGGTCGAGGAAATGGTGGAGAAGGTGAAAACCATTCAGCATCATATCAAGGAAGCCCAAATTTGACAGAAGAGTTATACAAATAATCGCCGACGAGACCTTGAGTTTAAAGATAGAGACATGGGTTTTCTATGCATATCTCCACGGAATAAGGTCATGAGGTTTATAAAGAAAGGGAAGTTAAGTCCAAGGTACATCGGCCCCTTCGAGATTCTTGATCGTGTTGGGGCTGTGGCCTATCGACTGGCACTTTCACCCACCATGACCAATGTACATGATCTGTTTCATGTATCCCTCCTAAGGAAGTACATACCCGACCCTTCACATGTACTCTATTCTAAGGTGGTACAGTTGGGGGACGATCATTCTTATGAGGAGCAACCAGTGAA
Organism: Viscum album; assembly: GCA_963277665.1. NCBI lineage: Eukaryota > Viridiplantae > Streptophyta > Magnoliopsida > Santalales > Viscaceae > Viscum > Viscum album. The sequence goes on along the minus strand of OY728155.1, from coordinate 1,152,767,188 downwards.
GATCTTAGATCGTATATAAAAAGTTCTACAAAATAAGACAATTCCCCTCATCAAGGTGTTGTGGAGAAACCACAAGTTTGAAGAAGCGACATGGGAGTTGGAGGAAATGATGATGTTAAGTTACCCACATCTGTTTTAGTCTGGGAAAAGGAAAAATTTCGAGGGTGAAATTTCTTATGGGGGGAATATTGTAACGACCCAATGTTTCATTAATTGAAATCCCTCTTGATCTAATTAAATGTCTCTTTATGTTTATATAAAATGTCAACTTATTTGGTTTTATGTTAAGAATTTTGATAGTTTCTAATATAGCTATTGAACAGTGATCACATGATTAGTATAAATATAGGGATTTAGTAATTCCAAATTTACTCAGACAATGGATGTGATGTCCTTATCTAGTAGAATTGCCCCATACGAAGCCCATTTATCAGAGCTCAAAAAAGAGGTGGCATCATTGGGATTTGCTCTTGACCAAGCCCAAGCTGAGCTTCATCATTTCATGCTCGAATGGGACCATCTACGGGAGAAGTGGAAGTTGAAAGAAATTACCACTCGAGTGATGTTATCCAGGCCACCCCAAGAGTCTGTCACTATCGCACACCTTACGCTTAGGTCTTATGTGGATTTTCTAAGTGGTTATGTAACTAATCGATAGTAGTATGTTCATGTACATTATTTTTTATACAATAATAAATATAATTTCCTGTCATTATTGATACATAGTAAATATTTTTTAAAGTAGAAATGGTGTTTTTAGTTATTATTTAATTAAGAAATATATTTTATAAAATTAAGGGATTTTTGAATTAAATAATATTTTAATAAAATATTATTATTATTATTATTATATTAATTTTATTATATATAAATTATCATATAATTGTATGAATTCAATTATAATTTTTATTAAGGTTTGAAGGCCATTTTTTGTCAAAACCCGTGAGTTTTAGATAAATTTCAGGATTTATTTTAAAAGTAAAAATTAACATATTTATTAAATTATTAAGATAAAATATATGTTACATTTGGAATAAGGATGTCGAAATTAGCTAACGGTGATTTTTTCATAATTTTCTGAGATAATCAATGTTTTGATTAAAAATTAAATACCGTTTAAATATATATTGTGTTTTATGAAATCATAATGACCCAATAGTGATGTAATAAAATACTATAATCTTTATGTTCGGCCAATATATGTTTTAACATTAAAATTATGTGATTTTGGGTTTGTTTGTCTTACTTTTCAATGCATTAATGGACTCCTGAAGACTTATTAATCATCTTGTCTTTTTAAATTAATTTCAATGGGAGTATGACTCACCTCCACATAAGCAAACCTATTATTTTAAGAGTTTAGGAATTTGTCCTTATAAAATATTTTTTTCCTCTTCCCTTTTCCAAAAAACATGGGCAAGAAACATGGGATGGTTTTTGGTTTGGATTAATTTAATGTAAGGGGACCCAAACCTAAATAATAATGAATTCCCTCACCTTTCCTAAATAAACTCGCCCAACCTCCCACTTACTCCACACTCAAAGCCTTTGGAGTTCATCCAAACTCCGACCTACTCTATCTAGAATCCTCCCAAGGTGCCCCAATCTCCCATGAAGCCTCTCACAAGCCACTCTATAGCCTTTGGAAGCACACTTCCAAGTAAGTTTTTTTTCTTCCTTTCTCTTTTTTTGTCCAATTTTATTTAAGTTGTTTTTCCATTTTAATTTCAATTATTAATGTTGGGGTATGGTTTCACACCTCCCTCATACTTCCCTTTTTATGTTTTAATGATAAGATACCCCTTTCTCTCTCATTAAATGCCTCTCATGTACACCTGTTACTATGCCGAAATTCCGAAAGGAACTTCTCTCTCCTCATTTACATTCAAGCATTACTTTTGTATCATGAATATAAATTCCATTAAAATTGTAGGTACATATATCTATATGACATACTTAATATCCATAAAATGTAAATATGATGAGGAAACCATTTCTTTCTCATCAACCATTTTTATGAATTCTTATGTCACGCCGTTACGCTGCTGAAATCACACCGATTTTTCTAAGCAAATGCCATTGTGTAGTGAATACCATGCCCATGTCTCCATCACGGGTATTCACCTTTATGAACATTTACTTATTGATTATAAAGTGTCATGTATGAATTCCACATTCCTTTATAGTGGAATAAATGAATATGTTTTATGAATCCATGTTTTATGATCCATGTGTAACACTTATGCATGAAATGAAATGTTTAAGAAGGGTGTGCCCTTATAGTGCTCTAATGCATTGGGTAAAGTATAGTATCATGATACGTCATGTGAAATGAGTATTGACTCATTCTAATTTAAGTGAAATGAGGGTTTACTCGTCCTTTATATGCAGTGAGGATTTACTCATGCTCCATGTGCAATGAGCCTTGGCTCATGCTAATTCCATGTTAAGTGTTGTTCCCACATTTCCATGTTAAGATTATCATGTTTTATCATGCCTTTATGTTCATGTTTCTATTATGCTCTATTGATATGCCTATTTCTTAACATGTATTTTACTCCTCATGATATTCCATGAGTACTCCCTTACTGGGATTTATAGCTCACCCTTATCTTATGCATGTCCTCAGGTTATCCCATGCAATGCTAAGTACGATGGAATGTAGTGGTCATGTAAAGGAAGTTTTCCATAAAGATGTTGTATTTCATGTTTAAAGTTTTTTTATGTAATCATCCTAAGACTAAAAGACACTAAACCTCTTGATCTTCTTTATTGTATCAAGTGATATTTTATGTAATAAATCATGTTTAAGTTTGTAATAAAAGCAGGATTTTCATATACATGATGTCTCAATACATAATAACACCATGTCTTTTACTCATTAATTTCTGAAAAAATTATTTCCTCCATCATACATATCCTGGATAAAAATTATAAAAAATAATATATAATCATTCAGATACTAATGATTTAAATCCCAAGTTTATCACTAAGGTTATTTCACATACTAGATTTAAAAAATAGTAGGTAATCATCGAATTTAGATGTCAGTAAACATTCCAACACTATGTATGATACCCACTCATATCTAATCAGATTTACTTATTTTGAGTATGTATATTGTTGATTATCTTCCTAGTACTAAGAAATTATAGACAAAAAATAGATTAATTTTTTTTAAAAGAAATAATTATTAATTTAGAAATGAGATGTTTGAGGATATTAATATTTTGATGGTTTGTGATATATTTGTGAGATTTTTGAACATCATATATATTATCTTTATTGTTATCACTATTTATAAATTTTAGAATCATTGACCAAAATATGGATATTATTATGAAATATTCTTTGATATTTAAATATTTCAATATATAAGATAATATTTTTCCATTTGAAGTAATCTGTAGGCATCTTATATTCAAGCGATAACCTCATACCATAATTAAGCCTATATTTACAGATCAACCTTTCATAACAAAATTATTTTTAAAATAACAACTAAAACAAATAATGCAATTTTTATCTATAAAATTATGATTTCATTGCATTAAAAATTTAGAAAAGAAATAATTTGTGTGTATATTGATAAAATTTAATTCATTGGATACAAAAAAATAAATATTTGGATTATCCATATTGATTGCGATCAACATCCAGTCAATTAAAATAAATTAATTAATTTAAAAAACATTTTATATGATTAGATTGAAGAGTTTTATTTTAATCACTCTTTTTCTATTCAATAAATTAAAATTTTGAATAAATTTAATCTTATAAATAATGTATAATAATATATTGTTGACTAAAATGCACCAAAATTGATTTCTCATTGTGACTACTGAAGAAACCTTTCTATGTTTTATGCTTTATAATAAGTGCATAGATAACGTGTGGATAAGATATTAATTTCCCATTAGCATACCTAAGGTGAAATTTAGTAAGAAGAGTTCAGAAGCCTCTAGAAGATTTCCTAGTGTCCGTAAAGAAGCATTTCATATGTTAATCTTCTAAAAAATTAACTCTACCATGAATAATAAAAATTTAATCGACATTTCATTATATAATTTTTCGATAAAATAGGGAATGTATATCGTATCATTAAAATTATATCTTCTCAAAGGGGTTCCTTTATTATAGGTTGTACATGGTGCCAGAAATCAATATTTACCATCACATTCATCCTTATTATGAAACCAACATAACTAATGTGCATTTAATTATTGGGGGAAATAGGGTCCATGCATTGATTTCAACCAACCACAAATTTCATATCCTTACAAATTTCATTTAGACACTACTAGATATAGGGGTTATCCCCATATCCCTACCATAATAGTTTCCCTAAAAGATGAGATATGGAATTACATTAAAGGTTATCCCAATGGTTATCTAAAAACCATTGGGATAGTCATGCCTATGCCGATGCTTTTTTAAAATCGTTTCCATAGGTGATCCATAGGTTTCCTAAACCACCCCTCCCCCCTTTATCCCATACCAAGTCATATAACACCACTCCCCTCCTCTAATCCCATTCCAGAAGTGGTGTGCCCCACTCCTCCTCACATACTGATCAAATCAATATACCCTATAAAAGTCATGTTTGACTGTATCCCCATCAAAAAGTCCATAAATTTCTTTAATTTATTTTCAATGTTATGCAATATTAAATCAATGTGTACCAAATCATTGAGGTATTCTATGAAAACCCAATTTTATTATCAATTTTCTCTAAAATTTCACGTTGAATATTTTTTTTGTGGGAATTTAATTTATTTTAGTATTGTGGTTTGAATTTGGATTTCTTATATCTTGTTCATGTATGTCTGGGTTAGTTCAGACCATTTTAATTTTTTTTTGGTTTAGTTCTATTAAATTTTAGAGTGGTTTATTATGGTATTTTCTATTTCATTTTGGACCATGTTAGTTTAGTAAAATCTATATATTTCATTTTGATATCATTATCAATATTTTCAATACAATTAATCATCATTGAGATCAAAACAATCATTTATGTTATGTTTGGATTTTCTATAGTTGATCATAATATTGGAATCATCTTGAGTAGTTGATTTTAGATGTACAAATTTATTTGAATGTCCATCATCATATTTATGTTATGATGGAAAATCATTAAAATAAATTAGGTTTTTTGAAGAAAAAAATGACAACCACCTTAATTGAATTTATCATACAACATGTATTACATGATTTGTTTATCAAAGTTACATATTTATAGTATCTACGTGTTCTATGGAGTGTTTTGACTATATAAATATTATATATTTCATATAGCAGTGTCTATATATTGTAGTTTCAAGTTGAAAAGTATTATATATCATTATGTATTGAGTAATAAGTCGATTTTATGGGTAAGAATACACATAACGTATTGATATGACCATATAATATATTATTGTGAAAACATTAATTTTATAGATTCTAATTGGTAATAAATAATAGAAATTTAATATCGATGAAGATAGTTGACAATTTTTCCATAGTTGTTCTATTTTTTGGAGATGTAATAATGAGTTGACTTCTAGAATGTTATTCCATAAAGATAGACCATATACATGATGGTAATTAAATACTGAACAAAAATTATTTCTTCAAGTAAATAATGAAACATATAGCTATCAGTTAATAATGAAAATATATGTAATTTAATAAAGATTGAAACATGTACACATTAGGTAATCAAGAGTAAAAATGATAAATATATAATTTTGGAAGGAAATTTCCATTGATGTTGAACATTAATATAATAGTTGAACTATAAAAATATGAGATCAATATAAAGAAACGATAACACAATTTTCATAAAAATAGTATAATCACAACCATCATGAAATAGTCACACGATAATAAACCTCAATCATAATGGTAACACAGAGGATTCCAAGATAAAATCATGGAAAGAATAAATATGATATCCATATAATCTGCATCTGAATCAATTTAACTACCAAGTCACTCTATTTTATCCTACCATGTTTGAAAAAGGTGTTTAACCCCCAATGCATAATGTGATCCATACTTGGTAGATTTTTCCATAGTGGCATCAAAACTACTGAAATAATTTTACATATGTTTCTAATCATGATATCAATGGTTTCCCATGACACTAAACAAAAGTAAGATATCAAAACATCATAAAATATACATATATGTGTGTGTGTTTATATATATATATAGAAACAATCACAATAATTCCTAACTTATGATCACCATTTACAGAAATGTCATCTTTTCATTGGGAATAGAAATATAATAATCATGTCCCAAAATAGTGAATATTTCATCCACATTACACTATAAATATCACATATTCCATCATAAAACAACACGACAGAGCCCATATATGGGTGTACATGGATCAAGAATTCACTTTTTATCAAGTTATATCTAGGACTTTAAAATATTTTGAATGAAACTGTGTAATAAAACATTATTTTGAAAACCATAGCATGGAAAAATCATTCAATCACAAACAATATTATAAAACATATAGGTATCATAAAAGTATATAAAATAATCAATGACAACCAATATTTTTTGGGAATCTAAACTCACCCATTGTTTTGAAATTATTCCATAAAAATATTATTTACTCTTTTTAAGTAGGTATGGAAATAATTCTAATGCCTTCATTTTCATTTCTCTTTAAAATAGAATATTATGAATTTCTATACATTGTGGGAATGAATAATAAAACATATTATAATTAATGAAGTAGAAAATCATGAAATACACAATTAAACCATGTTTTATTTTTGATATAACTATATTCATTTTATAGAGAATAAATATATACACATAAATTAACATTGAAATCATTCACAACATGGGTAAAAAAATAAGAATTAATGAAGTATAAAATCATGAAATACATCCCTTTCTGGATACGAGCAGGGTTGTCATAGTTGGTATAAGATGATAGATTTAGCTATTTTTGGGATGAAGATTAGAAAACCCTAGCAAAGCCTTAGAGACAATACTAAGTATAATAAAAACATCCCTATGTGTTGGTGAGTATTGAGTCAGTGGGTTATCAAGTAAATACATCCCTTTCTGGATACGGGCAGGTAGAGGCGGCTATTGCACAGATGTATCCTATGGGTAAAACCCGAAAACACCGCTTTCAGCTAGACTCAAACAAGAACTGGTTCACGAAAATGGACCTTGTTTCACTCTTGGTTACGACACTCTCGGGGGATATGTTTTGATAATTTTACAATCTTAGTATGAACCCTTATTAAGGGAATTAAAAAAATTCCCCGAAGAATATATGTTAGAATCTAGATCATGAAATGCCTAGATTGATGCCTATAGACTCATGAGTTAAGGAAATAAAATTTCATTTATTAGTCATCAAATTTTTTCTTTGGATTACCCTATATGTGTTACCCCCTAACTTTCATTTTATTCCAGCTAATGGATGGTAATAGGAGGCCTCGGGCTAACAACCGTTGTGAAGATTAGTGTGATGATTGTACTAATGAGATGCCCAATCCAATGGGAGTGGGAATCACATACGTTGTCATGCTTCTCTCTCAACTAACTCAAGTTTTGAATAGAAACACGGGTCATGAGGAACGTTCAACCCCCCCTAAAAAAGAACATGTCTCTATAAAGAGCTTAATGAGACAAAGGCCTCCTACTTTTAGTGGATCATCTGATCCCACGATCACTGAACAATGGATCAACTCCAGTGAAAAGATCTTCTCCATCCTTCAATGTTCTGAACAAGAGAAGGTTCTACTGGAGGCTTATCATATGGAGGGTGAAGTTGATCAATTGTGTAAATTGATAAAAAAAATATGAATCCCGAGGAGGAGATCGAGGTGTTGGAATGGAAGGATTTCCAAAAGATGTTTTTCGATAAATATTTTACGTGCGCTCTCTGGGCTTAAGATGGAAAAAGAATTTTTTTCCCTCAAGAAAAAAGAAGAAGAATCTGTTGGACTGTATGAGGAAAACTTCAAAAGGCTTTCACGATACACTTTCAGCTTTGTTGTTACCCATGAATGCAATGATGACTGCTTCTTTGGTGGGCTGAAGCATAACCTGCAGAAATCATTGGTGATATGTGACTTCGAAAACTATGTGGAAATTGTTTGATGTGCCCTCAAGGTCGAAATAGAGATCAGAGAATCATAGGGGTATCATGGGGATAAGAAGCGTAAGGTGGAAATCAATGCTTGTGGTCCAATTTATAAATCCAACGGTGCTAAGAAGATCCAACACCACACTTACCTATAGTTCTGAAAGAATCACCCTAGAAATTTCCTTAAGGGGATGATTAAATGATTTAGGTGTGGAAGGGAAGGGCAGCTAGCTATTAACTATCGGCAAGAAAGACCCGAAACTGTGATCGAGGAGAGGAACGCTCCGTTCGAACCTCAACATGTGTTCAATTCTACAAATGCAAAGAACCGGGTCATTTTGAAAATCAGTGCCCTAATCCAATGGTTTTCGGAGGCAACCAACAACCTCCAAGGCAGTAAGGAAGGGCTTTTTTCATCACTCCTGTCGAAGTGAACCCCGACCACGAAGTGGTGATAGGTACGCTAGTTATTCATTCAAGAATAGTGAACATACTTTTTGATTTAGGTTCTACACATTCTTTTATATCTCAAATGTTTAGTAGAGCAATCCCAGCACCACCACAAATCATGGAAGTGAAGATGTCGGTGAGTATGGAAAATGGGGCAATCATTGCATCCCATGAATATAAGTCCTCCCATGTTATAATATGTGGATCGAATTTTTGGGAGAACCTCGTCATACTACCTCTGGTGTAATTTCATGCAATTATTGGCATGGATTGGCTTTCCTTATATAGAGCCAACATAAATTGTCGGGAGAGGGAAATCACACTCCATATGGAGAATCGACCCCTGATTCTTTACAAGTGTAAGGAGGAAGATGAATCTACTTTAGCTCCATCATCTCAGGAATGGATATTACTACCTTATGAGAAAGTGTATCTGGAATAGATGATTAAGACCAAGGAAGAAACCATCATTGAATAAATGCCTTTTGTGAGGGAATTCGCTGAAGTGTTTCCCAAGGAACTGCCTGGTCTTCCTCCTAGAAGAGATGTTGAATTCTAAATTGAACTTATACCCGGGGCTTTACCAATATCAAAGACTCTATATAGAATGGTTTTTGTAGAACTTTAAGAGATTAAGAAACAACTATAGGAGAATCGGAATAAAGGGTTTATACACCCAAGTGCTTCACGAAGGGGTGCACGAGTCCTCTTCATCAAGAAAAAGGATATTTCAATGCCGCTTTGCATCAATTATCATGAACATAACAAAATCATGATAAAGAACATGTATCATTCCCATGAATTGATGACTTGTTCGATCAGCTACATGGAGAACAATACTTCTCCAAGGTGGACTTGCGGTCATGATATTATCAAGTAATGGAAAAGAAGTAAAATATCTATAAGACTGCTTTTCACACAAGATACGGGCACTATGAATTCATAGTAATGCTTTTTGGACTCACTAATGCTCCAGGAATATTCATGGACTTAATGAATAGATTTTTTAAAGATTACCTAGGAAAATATGTGGTAGTCTTTTTAGATGATATTCTAATATACTCCAAAATCAAGGAGGATCATGAGGAGAATTTAAGAACTGTACTAGAGACTTTTCGCAAGGAAAATATCTATGCAATGTACAGAAAGTGTGGGTTCTGGTTTAAGGATGTCTCATTCTTGGTCCATATCCTAACAAGAAATGGGATATATATGGATCCCTCCAAAACAGATGAAATTGAGGCATGGACGAGGCCAACATCGGAAACGGATATCCGTAGCTTCTTGGGGTTAGCTGGATATTATCGATAATTTGTGATAAATTTATCACGATTGTCCAACCCTCTTACCAAGTAAACTTGAAAGGGATTATTGTTTTCTTGGAGTGAGGAATGTGAAGACAACTTCAAGAAGTTGAAAAGGAGTATTATCACTACGCTCGTGCTCACTTTACCCACAAGTGGGGTACCTTTTGTGGTTTTCAGCGATGCTTCAAAGAAAGGATTAGGTTGTGTGCTGATGCAGAATGATAAAGTGATATTCTATTCCTCTGGGCAGTTGAAAATCCACGAGCGATACTATCCAACACATGATCTGGAGTTGGCAGCGGTAATCTTTTCCTTGAATATCTGGATGCATTATCTCTATGGGGTGAAATGTGACATATATACTGACCACAAGAGTCTTAAATATATATTCACACAGAAAGAGCTTAATATGAACCAGAGAAGATGGATAGAGATCATCAAGGATTATTACTTTTCAATACATTACCACCCTGGGAAAGTGAAAAAGGTGGCAGATTCCCTATGTAGAAAGGACCCAACGATTCTATCTATGATGAGAATTGAGGGGGATCCAATCTTCTTAGACTTGATGAAGATGGACATGGGAATCATAGAGAAGGGAACACCATCAATCCTTTCTCAAATGATTGCTCAACCATCTCTTTTGTAAAGGTTAAAGGATGCTCAAAAGGATGATGAGGGAATTCAAGAAAATGTGGAAGCTATCGAAAAAAGGAAATCCGTGGAGATTAATATTAATGTAGAAGGAATTGTTCGGTTTGTGAAAAGACTATGTGTTCCATCAAGTCCGGAGCTGAAAAAGGTACTTTTGGAAGATTCACATAGTTTAAAAATATCTATTCACCTAGGGAGTAGAAAGATGTATCAAGATATCTATGAAAACTTTTGGTAGGATAATATGAAGAAAAAGATTGATGAATATACATCAATGTGCCTGGTGTGCCAGAAAGTGAATGCATAGAAGAAGAAGTATAAGGGTATGATTCTACCATTGCCCATACCAGAATGGAAATGGGAGAACATCACCATAGACTTTGTCACCAGACTTCCAAGGACATCCAAAGGAAACAATGCAATCTGGGTTGTTGTGGATTGTCTTACAAAGACTGCACACTTCATTTCTATTCGAGAAGACTTCTCATTGGATGACATGGATATATATCAGGGAAGTGGTAAGGTTGCATGGAGTACCACTATCAATTGTGTCTGACCGAGATCCAAGATTCACCTCTATGTTTTGGAAAAGTCTTCAACATGCTCTGAATACTGAACTGAACTTTAGTATGGCCTATCATCCTCAAACTGATGGAAATTCTGAGCCGACTATACAAACACTTTATTTTATGTTTATAGAATGCTCAATAGACTTTATAAGAGGATGGGATCAACATCTTCCTCTAGTTGAGTTCTCATATAATAACAGTTTCCACTCGAGCATCCAAATGGCACCATATTAAGCCCTATATGGGAAAAGGTGCAGAAAACCATCATGTTGGGATGAGGTCGGTGAACCTAACCTGCTTGGACCAGAAATGGTCGAGGAAATGGTGGAGAAGGTGAAAACCATTCAGCATCATATCAAGGCAGCCCAGATTCGACAGAAGAGTTATGCATATAATCGTCGACGAGACCTTGAGGTTAAAGATGGAGACATGGATTTTCTATGCATATCTACGTGGAATAAGGTCATGAGGTTTAGAAAGAAAGGGAAGTTATGTACAAGGTACATAGGCCCCATCGAGATTCTTGATCATGTCGGGGCTGTGGCCTATCGACTAGAACTTCCACCCACCATGACCAAAGTACATGATCTCTTTCATGTATCCCTCTTAAGGAAGTACATACCCGACCCTTCACATGTACTCTCTTCTAAGGTGGTATAGTTGGGGGACGATCATTCTTATGAGGAGAAACCAGTGAAGATCTTAGATCGTATATAAAAAGTTCTACAAAATTAGACAATTCCCCTCATCAAGGTGTTATGGAGAAACCACAAGTTTGAATAAGCAACATGGGAATCGGAGGAAATGATGAAGTTAAGTTACCCACATCTGTTTTATTCTGGGAAAAGGAAAAATTTCGAGGGTGAAATTTCTTATGGGGGGAATATTGTAACGACCTAATGTTTCATTAATGGAAATCCCTCTTGATCTAATTAAATATCTCTTTATGTTTATATAAAATGTCAACTTATTTGGTTTTATGTTAAGAATTTTGATAGTTTCTAATATAGCTGTTGAACAGTGACCACATGATTAGTATAAATATAGGGCTTTAATAAATCCAAATTTACTCAGACAAAGGAAGCGATGTCCTCATCCAGTAGAATTTCCCCATATGAAGCCCATTTGTCAGAGCTCAAAAAAGAGGTGGCATCATTGGGATTTTCTCTTGACCAAGCCCAAGTTGTGCTTCATCATGTCAAGCTCGAATGTGACCATCTACAGGAGAAGTGGATGTTGAAATAAATTACCACTCGAGCGATGTTATCCAGGCCACCCCAAGAGTCTGTCACCATCACACACCTTACGCTTAGGTCATATGTGGATTTTTTAAGTGGTTATGTAACTAATCTATAGTAGTATGTTCATGTACATTATTTTTTATATAATAATAAATATAATTTCTTGTCATTATTGATACAAAGTAAATAGTTTTTAAAGTAGAAATGGTGTTTTTAGTTATTATTTAATTAAGAAATATATTTTATTAAATTAAGGGATTTTTGAATTAAATAATATTTTAATAAAATATTATTATTATTATAATTATATTAATTTTAATATATATAAATTATAATATAATAGTATGATTGCAATTATAATTTTTATTAAGGTTTGAAATGCATTTTTTGTCAATACCTGTGAATTTTAGATAAATGTCAGGATTTATTTTAAAAGTAAAAATTAACATATTTATAAAATTATTTAGATAAAATATATGTTACATTTCGAATCAGGACGTCGAAATTATCCAACGGTTAATTTCTCATAATTTTCTAAGACAATCAATGTTTTGAGTAAAAATTAAATACCGTTTAAATATATATTGTGTTTTATGACATCATAATGACCCAATAGTGATGTAATAAAATACTATAATCTTTATGTTCGGCTAATATATGTTTTACCAATAAAATTATGTGATTTTGGGCTTGTTTGGTTTACTTTTCAAAGCATTAATGGACTCTTGAAGACTTATTAATCATCTTGTCTTTTTAAATTAATTTCCATTGGAGTATGACTCACCTCCACATAAGCAACCCTATTATTTTAAGAATTTAGGAATTTTTACTTATAAAATATTGTTTTCCTCTTCCCTTTGCCAAAAAACATGGGCAAAAAACATGGGGTGGTTTTTGGTTTGGATTAATTTAATGTAAGGGGACCCAAACCTAAATAATAACGAATTCCCTCACCTTTCCTATATAAACCCACCCAACCTCTAACTTACTCCACACTCAATGCCTTTGGAGTTCATCCAAAATCTAACCTACTCTATCTAGAATCCTCCCAAGGTGCCCCAATCTCCCATGAATCCTTTCACAAGCCTCTCTCTAGGCTTTGTAAGAACACTTCGAAGTAAGTTTTTTTTCTTCCTTTCTATTTTTTTGTCCAATTTTATTTAAGTTGTTTTTCCCTTTTAATTTCAATTATTAATGTTAGGGTATGGTTTCCCACCTCCCTCATACTTCCATTTTTATGTTTTAATGATATGATACCCCTTTCTCTCTCATTAAATGCCTCCCATGTACACCTGTTACTATGCCAAAATTCCGAAAGGAACCTCTCTCTCCTCATTTACATTCAAGCAATACTTTAGTATCATGAATCTAAATTCCATTACAACTATATGGACATGTATCTATATGACCTCATTACTATCCATTAAATGTAAATATGATGAGGAAAACATTTCTTTCTCATCAATCTTTTTTATGAATTCTTATGTCACACTGTTACACTGCTGAAATCGCACCGATTTTTCTAAGCCAATGCCATTGTGTAGTGAATACCATGCCCATGTCTCCATCAAGGGTATTCAACTTTATGAACATTTACTTATTGATTATAAAGTTTAATGTATGAATTCCACATTCCTTTATATTGGAATAAATGATTATGTTTTATGAATCCATGTTTTATGATCCATGTGGCACACTTATGCATGAAATGAAATGTTTAAGAAGAGTGTGCCCTTATAGCGCTCTAATGCATTGGGTAAAGTATAGTATCATGATACGTCATGTGAAATGAGTATTGAATCATTCTAATTTAAGTACAATTAGGGTTTACTCATTATTTATGTGCAGTGAGGATTTACTCATGCTCTATGTGCAATTATCCTTGGCTCATGATAATTCCATGTTAAGTGTTGTTGCCACATTTCCATGTTAAGATTATCATTCTTTATCATGCCTTTATGTTCATGTTTCTATTATGCTCTATTGATATACCTATTTCCTAACATGTATTTTACTCCTCATGATATTCCATGAGTACTCCCTTACTGGGATTTATAGCTCACCCTTATCTTATGCATGTCCTCAGGTTATCCCATGCAATGCTAAGTACGATGGAATGTAGTGGTCATGTAAAGGATGTTTTCAATAAAGATGTTGTATTTCATGTTTAACGTTTTTTATGTAATGATCCTAAGCCCCAAAGACACAAAACCTCTTGATCTTCTTTATTATATCAAGTGATGTTTTATGTAATAAATCATGTTTAAGTTTGTAATAAAAGTAGGGTTTTCATATACATGATGTCTCAATACATAATAACACCATGTCTTTTACACATTAATTTCTGAAAAAATTATTTCCTCCATCATACATATCATGGATAAAAATTATAAAAAATAATATATAATCATTCAGATACTAATGATTTAAATCCCAAGTTTATCACTAAGGTTATTTCACATACTAGATTTAAAAAATAGTAGGTAATCATCAAATATAGATGTTAGTAAACATTCCAACACTATGTATGATACCCACTCATATCTAAATAGATTTACTTATTTTGAGTATGTATATTGTTGATTATCTTCCAAGTACTAAGATATTATAGAAAAAAAAAGATTAATTTTTTAAAGGAAATAATTATTAATTTAGAAATGAGATGTCTGAGGATATTAATATTTTGATGGTTTGTGATATATTTTTGAGAGTTTTGAACATCATATCTATTATATTTATTGTTATCACTATTTATAAATTTTAGAATCATTGACAAAAATATGGATATTATTATGAAATATTCTTTGATATTTAAATATTTCAATATATAAGATAATATTTTTCCATTTGAAGTAATTCGTAGGCATCTTATATTCATACGATAACGTCATACCATAATTAAGCCTATATTTACAGATCAAAATTTCATAACAAAATTATTTTTAAAAAAACAACTAAAACAAATAATGCAATTTTTATCTATAAAATAATGATTTCATTGCATTACAAATTCAGAAAAGAAATCATTTGTGTGTATATTGATAAAAATTAATTCATTGGATACAAAAAAATAAATATTTGGATTATCCATATTGATTGCGATCAACATCCAGTCATTAAAAAAAATTAATTAACCAAAAAAACATTTTATATGATTATATTGATGAGTTTTATTTTAATCACTCTTTTTATATTCAATAAATTAAAATTTTGAATAAATTTAGATATTATAAATAATGTATAATAATATATTGTTGACTAAAATGCACCAAAATTGATTTCACATTGTGACTACTGAAGAAACATTTCCATGTTTTATGCTTTATAATATGTGCATAGATAACGTGTGGATAAGATATTACTTTCTCATTAGCATACATAAGGTGAAATTTAGTAAGAAGAGTTCAGAAGCCTCTAGGAGATTTCCTAGTGTCCGTTAGGAAGCATTTCATATGTTAATCTTCTAAAAAATTAACTCTACCATGAATAATAAAAATTTAATCGACATTTCATTATATAAGTTTTCGATAAAATAGGGAATGTATATCGTGTCATTAAAATTATATCTTTTCAAAGGGGTTCCTTTATTATAGGTTGTACATGGTGCCAGAAATCAATATTAACCATCACATTCATCCTTATTATGAAACGAACATAACTAATGTGCATTTAATTATTGGGGGAAATAGGGTTCATGCATTGATTTCAACCAACCAAAAATTTCATATCCTTACAAATTTAATTTAGACACTACTAGATATAGGGGTTATCCCCATATCCCTACCATAATATTTTCCCTAAAAGATGAGATATGGAATTATACTAAAGGTTATCCCAATGGCTATCTAAAAACCATTGGGATAGTCATCCCTATGCTGATGCTTTTTTAAAATCGTTTCCACAGGTGATCCCAAGGTTTCCTAAACCACCCCTCCCCCCTTTCTCCCATAACAAGTCATATAACGCCTCTCCCCTCCTCTAATCCCAATCTAGATGTGTTGTTCCCCTCTCCTCCTCGCAAACTGATCAAATCAATATCCCCTATAAATGTCCTGTTTGACTGTATCCCCATCAAAAAGTCCATAAATATCTTTAATTTCTCTTCAATGTTATGCAATATTAAATCAATGAGTTCCAAATCATTGAGCTATTCTATGCAAAGTCAATTTAATTATCAATTTTCTCTAAAATTTCACGTTGATTATTTTTTTTGTGGGAATTTAATTTATTTTAGTATTGTGGTTTGAATTTGGATTTCTTATATCTTGTTCATGTGTGTCTGGGTTAGTTCAGACCATTTTAATTTTTTTGGTTTAGTTCTATTAAATTTTAGAGTGGTTCATTATTGTATTTTCTATTTCATTTTGGTCTATGTTAGTTTAGTAAAATATATATATTTCATTTTGATATCATTATCAATATTTTCATTACAATTAATCATCATTGAGATCAAAACAATCATTTATGTTATGTTTAGATTTTCTATAGTTGATCATAATATTGGAATCATCTTGAGTAGTTGATTTTATATGTACAAATTTACCTAAATTTCCATCATCGTATTTATGTTATGATGGAAAATCATTAAAATAAATTAGGTTTTTTTGAAGAAAAAAATGAAGACCACCTAAATTGAATTTATCAAAAAACATGTATTACATGATTTTTTATCAATGTTACATATTCATAGTATCTACGTGTTCTATTCAGTGTTTTAACTATATAAATATTATATATTTCATATAATAGTGTCTATATATTGTAGTTTCAAATTGAAAAGTATTACATATCATTATGTATTGAGTAATAAGTCCATTTTATGGGTTAGAATACATATAACGTATTGATATGACCATATAATATATTATTGTGAAAAAATTAATTGTATAGATTATAATTGGTAATAAATAATAGAAATTTAATATCGAAGAAGATAGTTGACAATTTTTCCATAGTTGTTCTATTTTTTGGAGATGTAATAATGAGTTGACTTCTAGAATGTTATTCCATAAAGATACACCATATACACGATGGTAATTAAATATTGAACAAAAATTATTTCTTCAAGTAAATAATGAATCATATACCTATCAGTTAATAATGACAATATATGTTATTTAATAAAGATTGAAACATGTACACATTAGTTAATCAAGAGTAAAAAAATTATAAATATATAATTTTGGAAGGAAATTTCCATTGATGTTGAAAATTAATATAACAGTTGAACTATAAAAATATGAGATCAATATAAAGAAACGATAACTCAATTTTCATAAAAATAGTATAATCACAACCATCATGGAATAGTCACACAATAATGAACCTCAATCATAATGGTAACACAAAGGATTCCAAGATAAAATCTTGGAAAGAATAAATATGATATCCATATAATCTGCATCTGAATCAATTTAACTACCAAGTCACTCTATTTTATCCTACCATGATTGAAAAAGGTGGTTAACCCACAATGCATAATGTGATCCATACATGGTAGATTTTTCCATAATGGCATCAAAACTACTGAAATAATTTTACATATATTTCTAAACATGATATCAATTGTTTCCCATGACACTAAACAGAAGTAAGATATCAACACATCATAATATATACATATGTGTGTGTGTGTTTATATATATATATTTATAGAAACAATCACAACAATTCCTAACTTATGATCACCATTTACAGAAAGGTCATCTTTTCATTGGGAATATAAATATAATAATCATGTCCCAAGATAGTGAATATTTCATCCACATTACACTATCAATATCACATATTCCATCATAAAACAACACGATAGAGCCCATATATTGGTGTACATGGATCAAGAATTCACTTTTTATAAAGTTATATCTAGGACTTTAAACTCTTTTTAATGAAACCGTGTTATAAAACATTCTTTTGAAAACCAGAGCATGGAAAAATCATTCAATCACAAACAAGTTTATAAAACATATAGTTATCTTAAAAGTATATAAAATAATCAATGACACCCAATATTTTTTGGGAATCTAAACTCACCCATTGTTTTGAAATTATTCCATAAAAATATTATTTACTCCTTTTAAGTAGGTTTGGAAATAATTCTAATGCCTTCATTTTCATTGCTCATTAAAATAGAATATTATGAATTTCTATACATAGAGGGACTGAATAATAAAACATATTATAATTAATGAAGTAGAAAATCATGAAATACACAATTAAACCAATTTTTATTTTTGATATAACTATATTCCTTTTATAGAGAATAAATATATACACATAAATTAACATTGAAATCATACACAACATGGATAAAAAAAATAAGAATTAATGAATTTAAGTTTAATTATATATTAATATAAATACATATATTAAATCAATGATATCAAAAGAATAATGTAATTATATAAATTAGGGCAGAGTCACTAAGGAACCTATCTGAAGGTCCCTTATGCCTCATCAATTTATTATCTCAATAACATATCATTTTAAAAAAACCCCTATGTATTTATATTCTATAAGAAATATTTTCATAATTAAAGCCTTAAACCTCGACATATTTGGTACATTATTACTGATAGATATAATGGAATCCAATATCATGGTTTTGTATTTATATTTTTTGTTATATATACTCTATTTTTTTTGTATTTTATATTATTATTCTGATATATACTATTGTGTTAGTTAAGTTTTCATACAAATTGAACAGTTCTTGTTTCCATAAATATATTTTCGATTAAACATTAATATTACTTAATTTTAATTACGAAATGGTATATAACAATTTTCTTACAGAATAGATAGAATTTGGATGTATGAAATTGATTGGATCTCTAGAAATTTTCATTACAGTTTATACAACATCTTATTTTTTTATTTAAAAATGAATCAGATTTTATTACATAAATAGACCATTTAATAATTGTGTGGGAGTAACATGATTTAATTTTAAAGAAGATAACTACCAAGTGACCAAATATGGATTTCAAAAAAGAAAACTACTATATGTGGCATCATAATGGGGAGAAAATGAAATCTAATAATGCTCAATATCCCAATGAGAGGACTAGATTGAAGAATTCGTTTGATGATCAATTTATATTTATTCATCATCAAGATAAATAATGGATTCCCACCTAAGAATAATTTGATTCGATTATAAATGATGTGGCTAAATGATGACTTTGATAGGGTGAAAAAATTTATTGATATTTACTTGAGTCCAGTATATCGGTAATGTGATAAAATGAAGAAGCATGAATTTTTAATCTGATTGTTTCATGGGAAAATAATGAACGAGATTTTTGATACTAAAATAAATTACATTCTCAACTTTTTGATTTAATTTCTTTCAGATGATTAGATATTCCTTCAAGCCACTATATGGAATGGAATTTAGTTGATAAACCTGTATTTTTAAAAAACAAAACTAATGCTTTACCAAAATATTGTAACTTATTATGGGAGGAAAAAACTAAATGGAATGATTGTATAAAATATAGTACATCCTGGTAAAATCTAATAGTGGATGGAACACCATCTTGTGTTCCACATAATGTATTGTGGAACTTTCCATTGATCCCTAAAATCCAAGATATTTTCATACTGTATAAAATATTAGTAAAAATGTGATGCCCTGAAACCAAGAGAATGAATAATAATGATGAGTTGGTTCAAATTGTAGATGGATTTTCATGGAAGATATTTTATTCTATATACCCAGATTTCACATTTGACATGCGTAATGTGAGGTTGGGTCTTTCTTGTGTGGGTTTTAATTTGTATATGCAATTGCTTACATCACATAGCACATTTCTTGTTTTTATATTCATTTATATCCATCCTCCCTAGATGTGTATGAAAAAACCAATAACTTTCAAGATAATACTGATATCTGGAACATCTGATCCTAAAAATTGTATAGATTTATTGATCCAACCATCAATAAAAGTGTTGAAACATATTGGTAATGTGGGTCTGTGCACATATGATGCATGTTAGAAAGAAATATTTCATATGCGTGCTACGGTTTTGTGGATGATCAATGATTTTCCAACTTATGAAATGATCTATGGATGTATAGTGAAGAGAAAAATATCATGTTCTAGTTGAACAAAGAATACACAATCCATAAGATTAAAATATCTTTGTAGTATCATTTTTATGGGACAACGATGATTCTTTCAAAACAACTCTCTATATAAGAATAATCATAGATGATTTAAAAATACCATGGAGATTGTTAATCAACCGCATCATATGTATGGAACTGATGTTATTAATGATTTTCTAGATTATAGTTTTTCATTCAGGAAGGGTCATATGAAATCTAGAAAGAGAAAGAATTTTTCTATTGAAACTTGTAACAATTATAAGAAGATAAGTATCTTCTATGAGTTTCCTTATTGGTCAACCAATTTGTTACCTCATTTCATAGAAATAATTCACATTGGAACGAATATATGTGAAATTTTTTCTTTCAATTACTCAAAATGTCATGGGAACGACAAAAGATGATTTAAAATCTCGATGTGACATGGTGGATTTGGGTATTAGACTAGAATTTCATCCTGTGTGTTTCCATGAAAATAAATGGAACTGTTTGTGTGCTTCTTATGTGACAATACCTACAAAAAATTCAATTTCAAGATGTTCTAGAGGATAGAGAATTATTTTATGGCTATACAATCATTATATCAATATAGGTCAACAAAATAAAGTTTATGCTAAAATCATTGAAGACTCATGATTATCACATCCTTCAGTATGATTTTATTCAATTAGAAATCTGTCATATTCTGTTGAATATTGAAACTATTTAATTTATTGGGTTGTTCTAATTATTAAAATATATTTTCTATAATAAGTTTTCAATGTATTTGTTTCAAGGAATGTTGGTAGAGGAACCATTAATTTTGTGTGAGTTAAAGAACAGATTTACTCCATCATTTTTCATATGCATGTTTCATTTAATTGTCCTTATTCCCACTAAAATACAACTATAATAATGTGTTTCATTTTATTGGATGTATCAAACTGAAATAAACATGTTTAGAATGAATTATTTTGTCTAGAAAAAAACCTCATGAAGGTTCTACAATTAATGGTTACATGGCTCAAAAATATATGGAAATCTATTCAATTTATTTCTATGATATGTATATAAGATGGAATAGAACAATGAGAAATTAATAGGAATAGTATGAGAAAATTAATCCAGGTTTTCCAACACTTCTCCATAGACAGGGAATTGTCGTATCATATACATTAACCACATTAATCCTTGATGACTAGGAGATGGAACATTTCACTATTTTGTTTAACTATTATTTGTTTGATGACCACTTCAAGTAAGTAATCTAAACATTTATATCATATATCATCTCATGTATTATTATATGTATATATATATATATATATATTAATCTATTTCTATTTTATTTGGTAGGGAACATTGAAAAATGATATATAGTGAGAATTGTTCATTATATTTGTGAAGGAGAGGGACTTTCCATATAAAAAGTTTTCTGCTTGGCTGAAATTGAAGGTTAAAATATCACTATAATAATTATTAAAATAAACATTTAATTAATTATAATTTTCATTTATATTTCAGGTATTGAGTTTTCTCATTGAATTTGTCTCTAAAGAAATTATAGCTTTTTGAATTTGGTCCAAATTTCAGGGTTCCTGAATGTAAATCAATTAAAAACAAGAGGTATAAATTTATTATCACTGAATGATAAAAGAACATGAGAAAATAACATGAAGGTTTTATGGTATCTACCACAACACACTATTATTCCAGTGCAATGAATAATATACCTAAATTTTAAAATGTATCTTATTATGGAGTCGTTTAGAAAATACTAATATTGGATTATTATTCACATAGGCGAGTTCCTATGATGAAATGACAGTGGATTGATTCAATGACGAGGCATGGAAAATTTATTTATGATTGTGGATTTCAATTTATTGACATGACTCACAGTATAATTACTAATAAAATATATGTATTGGCATCAATGGAGAAATAGGTTTTTTATGTCAATGATCATCTTTGACCTAAATTTTGTATCATAATTTAAGTAATTTCAAAAAATATTTTTTAGGATAGTGATTGTGGATTTGAAAAAATCCACACTCCCATTGGCCCCAATCCTTTTTTTATTATGACGACTCTAATACTTTAATTGTCAGAGTTTATTTTCTACCAAATGTTGTGGCTGTAAGTATCTAGAATCATCCATATAAGTTCTTAGTTATTTTGGTTCATCTTAACTTGGGTCACTGAGGATAGTGATCTACAAATTGATTTACTATTTAGTACCAATATTATTATATCCAACATGACCTTCATGTGCATTTTCAATATTTACTGGTTGAAGTTTTCTTAGTTTCATTTTTTAATATTTAGTTGAACTATATTAAAGCCTAAAAAACAAAATATAATTGAAACAATTAAATTATAAAAAAATAATCTTAATTGAATTGGAAATATTAAAATAATTTATATTTAAATAATAAACAAGGAGAACAATGAGATAACCAAAAAATGGAAAAATAACCTAACCCAAAATATTAATGAATTTACCTAAGACAAATAAAAATGTATAAATGACCTAATCAATTGGGAAAAAGAACAAAATGACCAATGATAGATAAAGATTTTAAAATGACCTAATCAATAGACCATAATCAACCAACTAACATAAAAAATAGAATTGTATTTAAATTAAAATATAAGAAAAATATATTATACCCATGATAATCATGCTAATTTGAATGACTTGTATTTTATATTATATGTATTATGTTTTTATATTCTTCCCACTAGATACAAAATGGTTTTTTAATATCACTACATTTATTGTATTTGGTTTGACAAACAGTATTATTTAATTATGTCATGACTCATCTTATTTCTTGTTTGGGTAATAAATTAGTTTTTAATTTTTTATTAATTATATATTTTTTTCAAATATATAAAATGAAAAATATTGAGGATATATAAAGAAAAAGGATGGAAGAAAAAAAATCATTGAATTAGGGAGATGGGAGTCCCTCATTTAGTTCCAGTTGTGTGTATTTTATTTAATATATATATATATATCCATAACATATAATGTCATGTGATTATTTTTTTTCTTAAAATTTAATCAGGACCACCACAAAGGTTCCAGTTATTCCTCAACCAACCTTGGTACAATAGCTAAGTGCACTTTCAGGAATACCCAATCACATCACCTCGGTAACACCCCCATCTTACACTATACGTTTCCCTTTGAATAATGCAATAGCATGCATTGTAAACAACTTCATGTTCTAACACTGCACGACAAATCAAACTAGTCATTTTAAAAGTAGTTCTGAATATTAATACACACTTTGTTAAATTTTATAAGTTTTATTTTTCAAAATGGACTTCATTTTTGGATTCTAAATATCAAAATTAACTTAGGGTGAATTTTTGGTATTTTTCTGAAAAGTAACAATTTTTATGAATAGTGAAAAACACTGTGTTATTATTCAAAACCAACTTTTTATTTAAATAATTATTTATTTTTTTTAAATTTTTTTATCTTAAAAAGATAAATAATACCTATATAAGTTAAATTTAATTCATTGGAGTAATTTTATAATAATATTAGATATAAAATATAATATTGAAAATTTTACCGTCTTTTACCCACCTTCTAGGAGCATTTAAAAATTTGCATAAAACATAATTTTATCACCTCTATGAGTTTAATTTCAAAACTCCTAGATACATGGTTGATATCAGTAAGTAAAATGTGGTTCAATTAGATGAAAATAATTTTTGGTGACTAATATCTTTTGAATTTTATTTACCGTGATTAAAAGTAAATAGGGTAGTTAAAGGTAAAAAGGATATTATAGTTACCCTAAAACATTTAAAAATTCTATTGGATAAGAGTATTTAGACAAAAATAAACCTTATTAATAAAATATGATCCTCTTTGGTGAACTTGGATTAAATTAGGACATTTAATATTATATTATTTTAAGAATATTTAAAAGTGTTAGATTGAAAGTTTAATAACTAAATATATTTTATTATTGGGCTACACATTAGATAAAATTGACTATAAATATTTATTATAAAGTTAAAAATATTTCCTACATAATGGTATTTTATTAATAATTTTTAGACATTAGATAATTAAATTTATTTATGACACAATATTGGTGTAGTAATTACCTTATTAATGAATGATTAGAATAATTGATATTAAAAATATATAAATAAATGTATTTTGATATTTTTTTTGAATTACAATAATTTTATAGGATTATATGACATGTTAAGGTTGATTAAATGATTTTTTTCAAATTGATCATGTTGTTATGACTTTATCAAAAAAAAATACCAAATAGTGTCAAAATTGACATAAAAGAGTTTTTAAAACAAATACTATATTATTCAATGATATAATATTCCTAAAAACTCTGGTTCAGAAATTATATAATGACATATATGTCAATACTGAACCAATTTGGGTTTTCTTATTATTTTATAGAATGTTTATGAACTATTTATTATAATAATACAAGAAGACATGGTAAAAGATAAACTATTTAACTATGATTTAAAACTAAAAGATAAGGTAAATATGTTGACCTAAACCTATATAGAACCTATTGGATGAGAGGATTTCGACCCATCCCTACATTATCATGGAAATAAATTCATTTTAATCCATTTGAAAATTAATATGATTGTATAATAAATTAATATTTCAATCTTTTCCTAAAGTGACTTCCACCTCTCTTATAAAAGGGCACTTCCATTATCTTAATTTCACACCTCCATATCCATTTGGCTAAAAAAACCCTGCCAATATATCCTAACAACTATCTAAACTTCAACTTATAGGACTTTGTTTTATCAGAAAGCCAACCTATAGAGCACTTTTGATCAAATCAAAAGGAATCATCAGAAGAAGAGGTAAATATTTCATCACCTATTTCAAGTTCTCTTCTTCTTCCACATACTATTTTTTTTTTGTTTCTATTATAAAATAATTAATACAGTATCTTCTATATACTGTAATGTTATTATAAAAATGGTACAACCATATGCATTATTCTATCTATCCTGTGAATGACATTTCACCATACATGCGTGCATACGACTTACCATATCCGCGTCGTAGTATAGTTGTTATTTAGTACATTATTATTTGGATGGGTGTAATAATGATGTATAATTGATGTAAATAATAAATATAACATTTTAATGGTTTTTATATATGATATACCATCTATTTACATAAAATTTTAATATCAAAAGAATGATATTTTCACTCGTGCTTATGTACGGATTACCGTCTCCACAAACACAATGTGATTCATTCCCAATCATAATAATTCAAGAATAATTTTCATTTTATGAATAAAAATAATTTTTAAGAACATTGTATAATTATGGATATGAATCAAATACATCCAGACCATTAAAAACATGGCTTATGTAACCAATCATATAATGGAAATCAAATATGTTAACACCCGAAACCATGATACCACAAAAATATTATTAACGAAGCAGTATTAGAAGATCATATATGATATCATAATTATGTATATATTTATTGTATAATTTAATAAAAAGGTTTTAACTATTATAAAAGAGAATAACATACCATTGACTAAGAAAAAGTATAAGGTAACGGTTAATTTCACAATCTCTTTATTATCCGAGGTTGTTTTTATGTAAGTACCTATTGGGACCTCTTTATCATCCACATCCATGTTTTCTCAAAAATGTATTTCAAAACATTTTTACTATTTACAAGACTGTGGGTAAAATTAATTTATACCCTTATTGGACTTTATATGTTTTTAATGGAATCATTTTTTCATTTTCCAAAGAAGGTACTTCATGACCTTTCCAACAAAATTAAGGTAAGAATGTTTTTTTAACTTATATGGAAGGTGAGCCTATTTTCTGCCATTATAACATTGTTGAAGATTCCCCTAAAATCTTATAATAATATTTTTCAAAACTAATGTTTTCTTTTATAATTATTTGTCTCTATTATTATTTCAAAATATAAAGAGATATTTCACTCAAATAGTTTTGATTTCATTTATGTCAACATCCGTTGATAAAATTTACACTTGTTTGAAGCTGATGTATTTTGATAGAAATCTTCAATATTGTATTAATGTTTTTGTGATATTTTTGACTATGGATTTTTTATTTTTACACCATTTATAGTTAATAGAAAAATTATTGAAATTTCGCATGATAGATTTAATACAAATGTTTATGTTATGCTTAAACTTTTTCATATGAGGAATGAATTGGACGTAGTATGTGACAGGTGGAGCCCTCTATAGCTTCTAGATGCATCAATAGGTCTCATGAGAAAAACTACTATCTTGGGGAAAGTCCTTGATAAAATATTATTTGTAGTCTTGACACGAGGCCTTGACTATTTGGTTATGATGTCCAAAAATACGCATTCCATCATTATGATATTGGATATTGATATTTCATGTCATTATTCGACTAGAACAATGTCCGTGTGAGTAAGTAAATGGAATTATTTTGATTTATATTTCGCATATTATGATGAATTTTGTGTTTTAAAGGATATAGTTTTAGTCTTATACATTTCCTTAAATGTTTAAGCTTATTTATGAATGTTTCCTCAATGTTTTTATCATTACTGAGCATCTGAGCTCACCCCTTTCTATGATTTATTTTTCCCAAGTTGAAAATAATTATTTCATGATTAATTTTAATGAATATGCTTATGGATAAGAGTGTGTTCAATGGAGACACAATGATGTGGTTTTTCTCTATTTTATGATGTAATGTAAAACTTGTGTATGTATCTATTACTTCCATGTCTACTAAACTAATCGGTATTTCGAGACATGATCTCTTGTGATATTGACAATTTTATGTAATATCGCACCGGCACTTGGGGTCATGGCATTCCAGTTAGTATCAGAGAAGTTTTAGTACAAACCTTAAAAGCTAGATTTAGATAAACTCTGATAGAGAACATTACTTTGAGGATTAGTATAAAAGAACTTCCCGGAATTTTGGTAATGTAGAGATTTTGTGAATTTTACATGAAATACATCCCTCTCTAGATACAATAAGGTAGAGGCAGCTCTGGAACATATGTACCTATGAGTGAAAACTCCAACAAGGATTTTCAGGCTTGACTCGGGGTATCCTAGTAAATGACAATGGGCCTTGTTGGACTCTTGGTTATGACACTCCCAGGAGAAATGATTAGGATAATTATCATTTGCATTACAAGAAATTATGATGGATTTATTAGTAAATAATTCCTCAAAGAAATCATTTTTTTTATGATTATGGATTATAGGAATAAACTGTTCAATTTATGTTAGGTATTTTACTAGATTTGAATTATGTATTGTGATTCATAGACTAATCTATTTTATTACATTATTTATAAATAGAACGTAGTGGATGGAAAGGAATATGTATCAATGCACACAATCCATATAGGGATTTCCCTCCTAGTCAAGACAATTATAGTGGAGCTGGTGATGTAAGTGGTGATGATCAGCTTATCACCATATTGTAAAAACTCACTCATGTTATGAATAATAACCTTAACCATATGGAGCACCTTGATCCCCAACGTGGAGGATCAATGTTAGACCGCTTCATGAGGAAACAACCACCAGCATTCAATGGGACTAAAAATCCATTTGTAGCTGAGAAATGGATAAGTTCGTTAGAGAAAATATTTTATGATTTGGGGAGTATCAAAATGGAAAATGTTTTCATGGTAGTTTATCGCCACACGGGACATTCAAATCAGTGCGGGTTATTGATCCAAAACACTAAGGAAGATGATGAAGTATCAAATATGGAATGGATAGAGTTTAAAGAAATTTTCATAGAGAAATATATTCCTCCTGGCCATTGATCAAATATGGAAAGAAAATTACTGAGTCTAAGGCAAAAGGAAGATGAGAATGTCGTAAAGTATGGGTATAACTTTACAAGGACAAAAAGGCATGATGCTGATTATATAAGTAACCCAATGACTAAGAATGATTGATTATTTGATGGGTTAAATCCATTTCCCCATTGAGTATTTTTTTCACAATCCTTCTCATCATACGAAGATTTAGTCTCATGTGCTATCAAGACAGAAAAATAATTCTCTATGTCATATTAATTTAAGGAAAAGAACGAGAAGAAGAGATCTGTTAAACACTATGGAAATGGAAATAAGGGGAAGGAGGGTAACGTTTAATATCCATAATTTGGTAAATGTGTGAAAAAAACACCCCAGTACTTGCCTGAAGGGAATGAGAGACTGTTACAAGTGTGGTGAAAAATTCCACCATGATCGTGACTACAAATTGAAGAAAGAGGCTTTCAATGATTAATGTTACAGTTGTAAAGAAATGGGATATTATTCAAAATAATGTCCTAGGTTTCAAGGAAAATTACATCAAAAAAGGCCAAAGGTGTGAGGCCAAGCTTATGCGATCACTACTGCTGAGGTTGAAGCTTCGAAAGATGTAGTGGTGGGTAATTTAATGGTTTCCTCAAGTTGAGCCAATGCTTTACTTGATTCTAGATCATTGCATTGTTTTATATCTTCCCAGTTTGGTAAGAAAATTATATATTTCCAATTTGATTTTACAAGGGTGTTGTTAGTAAAAACTCTTAAGGGAAGTATCATTACAACAATTTTTTGTCAATCTGTTCCCATTAAGGCATATAAATGTTATTTATCTGATTATATCATCATCATAACCATGATTTAAATTGATATAATCTTCAGTATGGATTGGTTTTCGAACCATGATGTGAAAATTTGTTGTAAGAAGAATGAGGTTACAATTTTCATTAAAGATAAGGAGTACCTTATTTTTAGAGTAAAAACATCACCACCTGATTCTTATCTAGATCCACCCCCAGTAGCTCTAGTAAATTCAATTATTGGGGAGGAAGAAAATGAAAAAATAGTGGGTGTGGAAAGTAATTTTCAAATAGAGGATGTACCTATTGTCCTATAATATGTTGATGTGTTTCCATAAGATTTACCTGGACATCCTCCAGAAAGATAAATTGAGATTTCCATTGATTTAATTCCTGGTTCAAGGCCCATATCAAAGACCCCTTATATAGTGGCCAATGTGGAATTAGTGGAACTAACGAAACAACTAGAATAGTTGAGTAATAAAGTATTTATTCACCCTAGTGTTTCTCAATGGGGATCCCCTTTTCTTTTTGTTAAAAATAAAGATGGATCTACTAGGATGTGCATTGAATACAGAGAGATCAATGAATTAATAATAAAGAACAAGTATCCCCAACCTCTCATTGATGATTTATTTGATCAAATTCATAGAGCTAAACTTTTTTCAAAGATTGATATTTGATTTGGATATCATCAGTTGTGCATGAAGAAGGAAGAAATTCCAAAGATAGCATTTCGAACTAGGTATGGGCATTACGAATTTGTAGTAATGCCTTTTGGACTGACTAATGAACCCTTCTGTTTTCATGGATCTAATGAACATAGTTTTCAAGGAATATATTGATGAATTCTTACTGGAATTTATTGATGATATCTTGGAATACTTCAAATGATACGAAGATCATGAAAATCACTTGCGCGTTATCCTAGAGACTATTAGAAGAAACTAATTATATGGATAGTTTAGCAAGTGTGAATTCTAGCTTTAGGAGACTTCTTTTCTTGGACATATTATCTCTATGTATGGAATCCTTATTGATCCTTCTGAAAAAAGTGAAAAAAAGAGTGGCCAGCACCGATGAGTATAATTGAGGTACACAGTTTTATTGGTTTAGCATGTTATTATCAATGTTTTTTTCTAGAATGTTTCTCGATTTGAAAACCCATTAACCTATCTCACACGTAAAAGGGTAAATTTTTTTGGACAAAATAATGTGAAGAATGTTTTGAGGAATTTATGAGAAGATTAGTCAATGATCCTATCTTGACTCCACCATCATGGAATGATGGGTTAATTATTTATAGTGATGCTTCAATCAAAAGACTCGGATGTGTCCTTGTGCAGAATGATAGTGTTATTTCATTTTCATCACGAAAGAAAAAAATATAGGAAAAAAATATCCCACGCAAGATCATGAGTAAGAATCTATAATCTTTTCTCTAAAGATATAGAGACACTTTTTAGATAGTGAAAAAATGTGATATTTATACAGTTATGAAGAGTTTTATGTATATTTTATCAAAAAGAGAACTCAACATGAGGAAAATGGGATGGCTCAAACTACTCAAATATTATGATTTCACTATACACTACCACCTGGGGAAGGAAAATAAGGTAGAAGATTCTTTGAGTAGAAAGGATCATAGATTTTTGAAGAATATGATAGTTGAAAGAGATCCTATGTTTATGGATCTAGTAAAGATGGATATGGGAATAATCAGGGATGATGAAGCATCAATAATTTTTCAAGTGGTTGCTAAAACATATTTACTCGAAATGATATAATGTTCTCAAATTGATTATGAGGTGTTTCAAATGAAAATTAAAGCTGTGAACAATGGGGCATTGATTGACTTCTTATAGGAAGATGTGATTTTGAAATTTATGAAGAGTCTTAATATTCCTGACATACCTGATCTGAAAATGGAATTGTTGGATAATGCTCATAGCTCTAATTATATATACACCCTGGTAGCACTAATATGTGTATAGATCTCAAGGAACATTTTTTGTATGACAACATGAAGAGAAAGACTGTGGATTATGTATCAAGATGTATAGTTTGTCAACAAGTGAATGGTCAAAGACAATATCCCTAAAGATTCTTGCAACCTATTCCCATACCTGAGTGGAAATGGGATGATATTATGATGGACATTGTCATGTGACTACCAAAGACTCCTAGAAGGAATGATACAATATGCGTCATTGTTGATCATCTTACCAAGTCAGCTCATTTTCTTGCTATAAGAGAAGATTTACCACTTGAACATCTGGGAAGACTATATATTGATGAAGTTGTAAGACATCATGGAGTAACACTATCGATTGTTTCTGATCATTATCCCCATTTTAAATCATGATTCGGGAGATATCTTTAGAAGGACTTGGATACTGAACATCATTTGAGCACTGCCTACCACCCTCAAACTGATGGAAAATCAGAACTTACTATTCAACCCATAGAAGACTTGTTTAGATCTTTCTCACATGAATTTTAATGTATTTGGGATCAATATTTACATCTAGAGGAATTTTCCTACAATAATAGCTTTCATTAAAATATTCATATGGTACCATATGAAGAATTATCGAGAAAATAGATGTTTCACACCAACTTGTTGGGATGTTTTTACTGAAAGAAAACTCTTAGGCCCAGAACTAATTGAAGAAACAATGGAAAAGGTAAATATTATCTAAACCCACATCAAAGAAGCTCAATGTAGGCAAAAGAGCTATGATGATAACCGAAGGAAGGATTTGGAATTTTAGGTAGGAGATCATGTTTTCTTAAATGTATCTCATTGAAGGGATTTATACGATTTGGTAAGAAGGGTAAAATAAGTCTCAGGTACATCAGACCTTTTGAAATTATAGAACAAATTGCGGTTGTAGCTTACCATTTGAAAATGCTACCAAGTCTCTACAAAGATCATGATGTCTTCCACGTATCACTATTGAGAAAATACATGCCGGACCCAATTCATGTACTCACATATGATGAAATAGAACTATAACCAGACCCGTCATATTGTGAATAGTCTATAAATATTCTTGATACTAGCTAGCAAGTGTTGAGAAACCGGACAACTCGTCTGGTAAAAGTCCTATAGAGAAACCATAAGATGGAAGAGGCAATGAAGGAACCTGATGAACATATGAAGAAGAACCACCTGAGTATTTTTATTCAATAATATTATAGAAATTTTGAGGACTTAATTATTTAAAGGAGGGGCGAATGTAAAACCCCATGCTTCTATAGTATGTTTTCCTTTCAAAAATGTAATATCTTGCGATGTAAACAACATTGAGTTCTAACACAACACAATAAATAAAACTTGCTATTTTAAAAGAAGTTATGAATAGTAATACCCACCTTTTGAAATTTTTTAAAATTTATTTTTCAAAATAGTCTTCAATTTTGGATTCTGAATTTAAAAATTAGCTTAGGGTGAATTTTGTGTATTTTACTGAAAACATTCAATTTTTGATGACTAGTGAAACACACTGTGTTATTGTTCAAAACTAACTTTTTATTTAAAAAATTATATATTTTATTTAAATTTATTTTAGGTAAAAATAGATACATAATACCTATATAAGTTCAATGTTTTACCATCTTTTACCCACGTTCTAGGAGCATTTTCCAATTTGGATAAAACATAATTTTACCACTTCTGTGAGGTTAATTTTGGAAATTAGAGAGATTTGGTTGATATCAATAAGTAAAATGTGGTTCAATGACATGAAAATTATTTTTAGTGAATAGTAACATTTAAATTTTATTTTCCACGGATAAAAGTAAATAGGGTAATTAATGATAAAAAATATATTATTGTTATCCTGAAACATGCCCAAATTATATTGGATAAGTGCATTTCAACCAAAATCAACAATAATAATAAAATATGATCCTCTTTTTTCTACTTGGATTAGATTAGTACATTTAGTATTATTTTATTTAAAGAAGAGTTGAAAGTGTTAAATTCAAAATTTAATAAACAATTAATTTTTAATATTTGTGTACACATAATATAAAATTAACTATAAATATTCATTATAAATATCAAATGATTTCCTATGTAATTTTATTTTATTTATAATTTTTAGATATGAAATAATAAAATTTATTTATGACATAATAATGATGTAGTAATTACCTTATTAATAAATAATTAAAATAATTGATATTATAAATATTAAAATAAATGTATTTTGAGACTTTTTATGAATTCCACTAATTTTATACATTAATATGACATTTTATGGTTGATTCAATGTTTTTTTTCAAAGTAATCATTCTTTTATGACTTTAACAAAAACAAAAAAACAACTAGTGTCAAAATTGACATAAAAGAGTTTTTAAAAGAATAATATATTATTAAATGATATAATAATCCTAAAAATCTATGGTTCGACCAAAATAATTGTATAATGATATATATGTCATTAATGATACACTTAGGGTTTACGTGGATTTTTTTAGTAAGTTTATTAACAATTTATTATAATAATAGAAGAAGACATGGTAAAATGTAAACTATTTAACTAAGAGTTAAAACAAAAAGAAAAGATTAATATGGTTACCTAAACATTTCTAAAACCAATTGGTTTAGAGTATTACGAACCATACCCACCTTATCCTTGAAATAAATTCATTTTGAGCCATTATAAACCGAATATTATTTTATAATAAAATAATATTTCAAGCTTTGCCTAAAGTGACCCTCACCTCTCTTATAAAAGGGCACTTCCCTCAATCTTAATTTGACACCTCCAAATCCATTTGACTCAGCCAAAAACTACCCCAATATCCAAAAAACTATCCATACTTCAACATAGAGGACTTATATTGATCATAAATCCATCCTATGTATCACTTTTGATCCACTCAAAATGAATCACCTGGAGAAGAGGTAAATATTTCATCACCTCTTTCAAGTTCTTTTCTTCTTCCACTTCCTCCTTCTTGGTTGTTTCAATTATAAAATAATAATTATATTATATTATACATACTTTAATTTTATTATTAAAATTTTACAACCATATTCATTATTTTATCCATCCTATGAATGACATGTCACCATACATGCGTATGTATGGCTTACCGTCTCCACCTCATGGTGTAGTTGTTTTGTAGTACATTATTATTTGGATGGGTATAATAATGATTCATAATTGATGTAAATAATAAATATAACATGTTAATGATTCTTTATATATGATTTAACATCAATTCACACATAATTTTTATATCAAAAGAATGATATTGTCGCTCGTACGTACCTACGGATTACCGTCTCCATGAACTCGATGAGATTCATTCCCCATCATAATAATTCAAGAATAACATTCATTTTATGATTAAAAATAATGTTTTTGAACTTATTATAATTCTGGATATGAATGAAATACGTCTTATCCGTGAAAAACATGTCTTACATAACTAAGAATATAAAGAAAAACAAACCAGTCAACACCCAAAACAATCATACTACTAAAATATTATTAACGAAGCATTACTAGAAGATAATATGTGATATCATATTTATGTATATAGTTCTTTTATAACGTAATAAATTTTATTAACAATTATAAAGGAGGATAACATACCATTGACTAAGTAAAAGTACAAGATAAGGGTTAATTTCACAAACTCTTTATTATCTGTGTTTGTTTTTACGTAAGTATCTACTGGGACCTATTTATCATCCACATCCATGTTTTCATAAAAATGTATTTCAAAAAAAATTACTATTTACTATACTATGGGTAAAAGTCATTTAAAACCTTATTTGACCTTATATTTTCTGAAAGTAATCATTCTATCATTTTCTAAACGAGGTACTTAATGACCTTTTCGACAAAATTAAGGTAAGAATGTTTTTATCTTATAAGGCGGGGGAGATATTTTCCACCGTTATAACATTGTCGAAGATTACCTTACAGTCTTATAAGAATATTTTCAACACAACTTTTTTCGTTTATAATTATTTTACTGTTAAATGATATCAGAAAATAAAGAGACATTTCTCTAAAATAGTTTTGATTTCATCTATGTCAATGTCAATTGATAAATTTACACTTGTTTGAAGTTGATTTATTATGATAAAAATATTACATATTGTATTGAAGGTTTTTTGATATGTTTGACTATGGATGTGTTATTTTTATACCATTAATTTTTTATAGAAAACTTATTGACATTTCATATGTTATTTATTATACGAATTTTTATGTTTTTTTTAAACTTTTTCATATGAGGAATCCATTAGACATAGTAAGTGACAGGTGGAGCCCGCTATAGCTCTTCGATGCATCGGTAGGTCTCATGAGAAAAAATAGTGTCTTAGAACAAGGGTTTGACAAAATCATATTTTTAGTTTTGGAATGAGACCTTGACTATGTGGTTATGATTTCTGGTATTATGCATTCCATCATTATGAAATTGGCTATTGATATTGCATGTGATTATTCGACTAGTAGAATATGCATGTGAGTAAGTAAAATGGTTTAATTTTTATTTATATATTATATATTATGATGAATATTATATTAAAAAGGATTTATTTAGTCTTATACATTTCATTAAATGATTATTCTTATTTATTAATGTTTCCACTATATTGTTATCCTTACCAAGAATATGATCTCATGCCTTTCTATGTTTTATTTTTTCCAGTATGTGAAGAAGTATTTTACGATTAACCTAAAGGAATATGCTTATGGATAAGAGTGTGTTTAATGGGGACACAATGATGTTGTTTTTCTTTATTTTATGATGCAATTTAAAACTTATGTATGTTTCTAGTACTTCCATGGCTGCTAAACAAATCAGTATTTCAGGACTTGATCTCTTGTGATCATGCCAATGTTATGTAATAATGCACCGACTCTGGGTAACTGGGGTCAGGGCATTACAATCTCCCTGCCCCTGATATAACATATACGACACCCTCTAGTCCTGCAGTTTCATTACAGACACTCGGGATATTTATTCTACCAATGTTTATACCATCATTTTCATCTGAGCCTCCTCACCTATCTTTCCAGTATCTAATCATGTTTCGTACTACTTATCAATATTTAAATTTGCATAGCCATCTATACAATACTCTTTTCCTTCTTATTCTTTCTCCCAGATATACTATACTATTTCTTATTTGACTCCTAATAAATTGTATTTTGAGC
Organism: Viscum album; assembly: GCA_963277665.1. Taxonomy (NCBI): domain Eukaryota; kingdom Viridiplantae; phylum Streptophyta; class Magnoliopsida; order Santalales; family Viscaceae; genus Viscum; species Viscum album. Next base: position 1,152,730,926 of record OY728155.1, on the reverse strand, counting down.
ATATAGAGAATACATTGAGACACAATCCATCTATACAAGTTGATATTCTTTCAGTGCCTAGGCATCCATCGACACCCACTAACCAGCCTGTCTCGGTTATATTAAAAGAACCCTTGATTTGTTTAACCATAATCTATATTTATTATAACATGTTTTGATATAATATTGTTTTTATTATTTAATACCTAGAACTTCCAATAAGAGGAATGGGTGTAAATGCATGCATGTAGTGTGGAACCACTACACGCAGTTGACGATGGAGTACAATAAAGAAAGCTAAATGATTGGAAAGACATAACTAGAATGTAGGCATTTTTTGGCGATGCCTTCCAAATAATATGACATCATTCTGTCATTCCACTCCACTAGAATATCCTTCAAAATGAAGTAAAGGATAAAGCTTGGACACAAATATGGGTATACAATTTAATTGGATTTAATGTTATATTATTATTATTATATGGATTAGAATCAATATATTTGTGATAGCTTCATTTTAAATTTTCTAATGGTGAGGCTGTGAGGCCACCAAGACCCATGTAATAAGGTGGGATATAGATATCCTATAATAATGAGATATATAGTGCGTAGAATTCTGGTTTTGAAATGGATTTAAATTCCAGAACTCCAATGGATGATTGTTCAGTAGAAAGTTATCATGAAATGATTACTCATTAGAAAGTACACAATTCAAGGTATTAATCAAATATGACTTTTCTAAATGAAAATTACCATGAATTTCATTAATATGTTATTTTTTTCATTATTGAAAATTAATTTTTAGTAATCTTAAGAATGAAATAAAAAAATGATGCTACTAAATACCTCCACACTTTTTGGTGGACTATGATGATGGACCATGATAGGAAGATCGTAAGACACTCATTTAGAATTTTTCTTAATAAATTGAACTTCCTTTGGTTTCCACCATATTTAATTACAATTATAATTTGGATAGATAAATTATCTTGTATTATTTACTTTAATATTATAATATTATATACAAAAAATCAAATCTTTTGGTACAATAGTGAATATTGAATATGAATGGGTGACATTTTTAGTTTTTTTTCCTACTCGAGATGAAATAGGGTTGCAATAATATATGAATAAATATGTACTCAATTTTTCAGGTCTAAATTATTTTCATTAGAATCCCAAAACAACCATGGTGTTTTTATTATACTCCTATAGAATGTTAAGATTAAATAATATTAATTAATTTTTTATATCTCATTCAAATATGAGAGTATATCAACATATAAATTCTAGTGCCCAAAAAAGTAGTTATGGTAAGTGATTTGGTCCTACTTATAGAATTGTCTCATATATTTTATGATTTATTCCTTAATTATAGGGCTATAATTAGTGTACATCTTATTTTAAAGTATACTTTTTTCTTAGGCCTTATAGATTTATTCCCTCATGTTTTACATCCCAAACAAAAAATATAAAATAAATAGGATGATAAAGACGGAATTGATGATGACCAAAACCCCAAATAAAATGGAATCAAATATAAATATCATAAACCAAAGTAACCATTACTAAACCGCGTCAAAACAAAAAAACTCAGATTAACATAACCCAAATTGAATGGAATTGAACTAAAATGAAATGGAATTAAAAAATAATATATAAAACAGACTTGGAAATACATGTCCTAAATCAATCCAAGCCAACTTGACTAAAACCAAATATTATTGAAAATACATTATCTACTCAAAAAATACTCAAACCCAAACAAATTTAACTATGTAAAACTAAACTAAACTATCTCCAACTTATCGAGGTTAAAAATTCAAAGTTAATTGAAATTATAGAAACTTAATCAATTTCATAAAAATAAATTTATAAATACTAAATTAAAATAATGGGAACTGAATGGAATTGGTCCTTATAAAACACAAAAAAAAATAATTTTATTAACCTAAAATAATCCAACTCAATCGAAACCACCCTAAACTAAACTAAACATAACTAAATAGAATCATATTAACCCCAACTAAATCAAATTTATTTGAACCTAATTTACTTGACATTACTTGACATAAATACAATTGAATGAAAACAAAAGGAATCAAACCAAATCAACTAAACCTAAATAATATTTAATTGAATCAAACCAAACAAAATACAGCTGAACTATACTAACATATCCCAGAAATAACTAAATATAAGTGAAACAAAAAAATGTCTATAATACTTCAAGAAGAGGCAAACCAAAAGAAATTGACTTCAAAGAAATAATTTTTTTTTCAAAAAACACGAAAACCATCCCAAACCCAATAGAACCAAATATTATCAAAACAACCCTCACAGAACCAAATTATATATAATTGAATCAAATGGTTCAAAAATAAATACAACAATTTATTTTATAAACTACAATTGAAATAACTAAAATAATAGTAAATAATTATAAATTTAATTTTACTAAATAGAACTAATTTGGAATACATAGACACAAATAAATCTAAACCAAATTGAAAATATTATAATAAACAAATTTAAACAAAAAAATTTAACCAATCATAAGAAATCCAAATTGTATTGGAAAAATATGAATTGACCCAACTTGGTCTATATTAAATGAGATTTAGCTAATGCTGATAGGATTGAACCATCTTGATCATATGTACAGGAAACCGAATCGAATTAAAAAAATAAATTAACCTAAATATAACTAAATTGAATTGATTCAAACTGAATAGAAATAATCTATAATTAAATAAATAAAAAATGGAATAAATATCAAAAAATATATTACAAAATAAAAATATATACTAGAACATATCTACAATGAATTTAACTTTATTAAATCACCCACAACCAAATATAAACCGGATCAAATAGAATCATATTAAAATTAATCAAACTAGACTAATTCTAATATATTAAACATGAATTAACATGTCCTAATTAAACATGATTATAATGGAATTGTACTATAATAATCTAAATTGAATCCAACTAATCTAAATTTATATAAATATTGGAAAAAATCATGAAAATGAATTATTTTATTTATGATTTGGATCACAGTAATAGAATTAGGGGTTCCAAAGAACACTAGTACTTCATGTGATAAAGAAAAAATATATAACCTATGTCACCAAATCAATAAAACATAATTAATACATTTAAAATCTCAAAATGATTATTTACGGAATGACATGTGTATTATTAAATCTTAAAAAACATAATTTCTTTATGTCATAGTCATGATTGGAGTTTTAATAACCCATTAAATCATATTCGTATGTGTTATATTAATACATATTCTTCTTCTCATTAATTATAGTGATTAAACAACAACCTTATTATTTATTTCTATAATGAAATGTTAACATATATATGTAATATCTATTGATAACCCATTCATTGATACTAATTTATAATTCATCCACCATAGTTTTTGTTTTAAACATCAATTAGAATTAACATCCATTTGATTTTAGTGATGAATTAATCATTAGTAACCTATTTTTAATTATGGTTTTATATATTCAATGTCATCGTAGAAGGTGGTTTTAAATATTAATGAATGTTTTCATAAAATAATTTTTTATCGAGCAGAAATAAACAAGAATGAATCCCAGTAAATAAACCAACACACTAACAAATTTCATGTTTTATATTGTTGATTTAAAATTTTAATATCTAATTTTTTAACATATTAGTAAATTTATAATAGTAACTTTCTATAGTATAGATCCGTTGATGCCCATGAAGCCGACAACTTTTCCCAAAACAATCACTTACATCATGTTTTGGGTCATTGACACCATGGAAGAGTATTTTGCTGACCAGTAGAGAGTACCATCTCAATGAGATATTGCCCAATTTAGGTGCTTTTTCTAGAAACAAAACATTGTAAAAAGATATTAAAAGGTCAGTATATGATGAGGATTACAGAAAAAAGTTCAAAAAGGGATATATAGGTGGTCGAATGGAATCAATGTGAAAACATTAAATTTATGAAATTGATGGAAGTTTTATGTCCATAACTTTCACAAGAGACCATCTTGACATGGCATTAATATATGTCGAAAATGAATATGTTATATAGTGCACCAGAAATTAGTCCTAGTGGTGGTCGGGATGATGATTTTCTTGGTGATGGTGATGGTGAGGATGACTATGATGAAGAAGGAGGGGATGATGGAATGGAAGAGGGAGAGGCTAAGGATGAGGCCGAGGATGAGTATGATGCCAAGGATGATGCTAAGGAAGAGGATACAAATGCCGAAGAGGATGAGGACAATTATGAGACCATGGATGATGGTGATGAGGTACAAATTAATCCTTTACATTTTTGTCTAACAATTATGACATTTGATGTTTGATTATTTTTTCTGAATTAATATATGTGATGTTTGGTAGAGACCCCAAACATAGCGTACATGGACATTACATTACAATTTCGTAATACTTAATACATAACAAAAACAGACACAAAAGGACCTTAATAGTTTAGTGTCTTTGGAAACTCAGAAAAATAATCTTCTAATCATGGTGAATGATCTTTGAAATCTCCTATAAAGAACTTTCCCTTTTGTTTTCTTACATAAAACCATTCTTAATATCCTAGGGAAAATAAAAAATAAAAAGGGTGACCTCAAATTATTAGTAACGGTAAGAATGGATAAAATATAACAAACCATATACACATAAACTTCAAAACATGAACATAATGTTTTACCATCAAAATCTGGAGTTGTGAAATAAATCTTGGCAGTACGTAAGGCATAGATTATAAAAAAACATTAATAATGATTAAATATCATCGGAATTAAACATGTAATTGTGGAAACCAATAAAAAATGATATGATTTCCATAGTAGCCAAGGAATTACTTCCAAGACCATCTTAGTGGACAAAGTCCATTACTGAACCGAGTTCACTTCTCGTTCCAGTCCTGTACTACTAAACCAGATTAATTTTCCATTCCATCCATGTCTATCTCATGAGATATAAATCATTACCCAATTAATTGGAGGGACATATATGTTCCACCCATCTCATAATGAAATCATTCTTTTGTGTTCCACAAAATCATAAATCATATATCATAGCATAACCCATGTAATAAAAATTGGATTCTTAAACAACATGCCATCATAACAAAATCCATATAAAAGAAATGGATATCATTTTAGCATAATAAAAATCAAACCATTTATATAATAGATATATTATACTTGAAACATACACATATGAAATAATGTCATCTTAGATAGAAAATGGTTTTGATAGAACACTTGAAATGAATTCTTGAAGAAAATATCCTTTCTTCTTCAAAATCATTTTCTTTTCACAAAATAGCATGAAATTTTAAAAGAAATTTTTTTGTTGAATATAATCATGAAATTTAGTATAGGAAACTTCCTTGAAATAAGTCCTTATGAAACCATAAAAATCCATTCATGCTGTATAAGTTAAAACAACATTCTCCCCATACTTTTTTCAGAAAGGTCAAAAATGTTCCTCGTACGGTAAAAAAAGAAACATTCCTTCTATAACATGTGGTAAAGTCAAAAATGGGTAAAAGGGCCATTAAAAATATATGCATTTTTCTAGAAAACATGGACATGGATGATAACAATAACCCCAGTAAATACTTAAGAATAACAATCTCGGATAAGAACGAGATTGAAATAGTTATCTCTTACCTTAGGTCCGATATGCTTTGTACGTATCTGAAGCTCCTATATAATGATTTAAATAATGTAATTGACTTATTAAAGAATAATATTCATTGTTATGATATCATATATAGTTCACTTATGACTTTATATTACCCGTTCTTTTGTAAATTCTATGTTAAATCATCATTTTGGGTAAAATCATTTTATTTATCGTACGTGTTTGGACTTTTTGTTATTGATATTATTATTACATATAACTTGATTTAAATACCTCCAGAATGTAAATCAGGATTTATATATCATATATATATTCATTAGATATATATATATATAATAGATAGATAAATGAAATGAAATGCACCAGTCATGGAGACGGTAGGCCGTACGTACGCATGAATGTTGTTTTCTTTTCCTAATTGACTTGAATGGAAGTAAGTAGTTGAAATATATATATACACTAATCCATAATATTTATCATGTCACATATTTCATTATTATTCATTATATATAATTTATAATCATTCTTTAATGGTTAACATGGAGAATGAATCTCGTCGCGTTGTGGAGACGGTAATCCGTACGTACGCACGAGCGATGATATCGTTCCCATAGTTATTTAATTGAATTAGAGTGGATTATATAATATTAAATAATAAATATGATGTTATAATAAATATATAAAGTTATTATTCAAAACATTATACCCTTCCAAATAAGGTGGTGGTGGATAAAAGGTTACACCACGGCGAGGAGACGGTATTTCATACGTACGTACGCGCGGTGATTTCATTTTCCGTATGATGGATAAAAGGTGAAATATGGTTGTTTAATATTTACAACAACATATCAGTATATAAGTAATAATTAAGTAATTACTTTATAATGAAACAACTAAAGAAGAAAATGTAGAAGAAGAAAGAAATATGAAAGAGTCGGTAGAAGAGATTACCTCTTCCTCGACGCACATCCTTTAAACATTTCATAGGGCACTCCAGTTGATCTTTTGAGATGACCAGAACCTCTATGATATAAATAGAGTGGTTGAGAAGAGGAATTGGTAGGGGTTGGCCGAGCTTCATGGATCAAAAGGGTGTGAAGAGAAGAGGGAAGGGGTGCCATTTTTATAAGGGAGGAGAGGGGTATTTTAGGAAAAACTTAAAATATTATTTTATAAGAAAGTCATATTACGGTTTTTAATAGCTTGAAATTGATTTATTTACAATAAATGGTTGGGATGGGTCGAAATACTCTCACCCAATAGGTTTTAGACAAGTTTAGGTTACTATTTTAACCTTATAATATAGATTTAACTCTAAGTTTAATAATTTAACTTTTACCGTGTCTTTTTTTTTTCTTACACTATATGGATAATAAACATACTATAAAAATACAAAAAAACCCCAAGTGGTTCATTATTAATATATATAACCTTATCTAAGTCATTTGGCCGATCCTTATATTTTTAGGAATTAAATAACAATTAATAATACAATATTAGTTTTAAAAACTATTTTATGTCAATTTTGAAACTATTTGGTAATTGATTTTTGTGAAAATCATAACAGCATGATTAGTTATAAAAATGTTAATTATAATTTCATATTAAAGGATAAAATTAGTTTAATTCAAAAAAAGTCTCAAATTACATTTATTTGGGTATTTCTAATATCAATTATGTTAATATTTATTTAATAAGGTAATTACTGCCTCATCATTGTGTCATAAATAAATTAACTTATTTAAAGTATAAAATTATAACTAAATTACAATTATCTAGGAAATATTTTGAGCTTTCTAATGAATATTTATAGTCTAATTTATCTTATATATTACCCTATATTTAAAAAGTTTTAGTTATTAAACAATGATTTTAACTATTTTAACTTTTATTTAAATAAAATAATAATAAATGTCCTAATCTAATCCAAGTGGGACTAATGGGTAATATTTTTTCCCTAAGTTGTTTTTGGTCGAATTTCACTTACCCAATAGAATTAGAACATGCGTTAGGGTAATAATAATATCATTTTTACCCTTAATTACCCTATTTACTTTTAACCGTGGTAAATAAATGTAAAAGGTTACTATTCACCAAAAATTATTTTTATCTTATTGAACCTAATTTTACTTTTTTATATTAACCGTGTCTGCCGGATTTTCTAAATTCAACTCACAGAAGTCGTAAAATTAAGTTTTATGTACAATTACAATTGCTCCTAGGAGGTGGGTAAAAAATGGTTAAAAGTTCAATAAAATTTTTATTAAATGACTCCAATGAAATACGTTGAACATATATACGTATTATGTATAAATTTTGACCTAAAATAAATTTAAATAAAATAAATAATTATTTAAATAAAAAGTCGGTTTTTAAATAGTAACCCAGTGTTTTCATTATTCATCAACAAATTGAATGTTTTCATAAAAATACCAAAAAATCAACCTAGGCTAATTTTGATATTCCAAATCCAAAAATGCAGTCCATTTAGAAAAATAATATTTCAAAAAGTGGGTATTACTATTTCTAACGGCTAGTTCATAATAATATTATAATAATATCTCGTTTAGGGAAACTCGGTATTGCGTACAACCCACGCTATCGAGGAGGGTTGATTTGGGGTGAAACACAAGACTAGAATAGTGTTTACGTATAATGTATGCTAACATGGTGTTTCATGTAGCGTTAGCTAAACATGGTGTAGCGTACAACACAAGATATCAATGTAATTAAAAATAATATTTCTCATAAAATCTCGGGTTGTTACATTCTACCCCAATTAAAATGAATTTCACCCTCGAAATTCATCTGGGTTATAAATGGTTTACTACTTGAAAGTTTCTTTCATATAAACCCACATTGTATATAAGAATACTAAAACTTAATTTTAAAAAGGAACGTTAGAAATGTAACGGTTACCCTGATTAACTCATCATTGGGTTTCCACATAGGAGAACAGAGGTGGAAATATGGAAATGGAAGAAAAATCTAACCATCAAGTTCTGATGGAGAGTGGTAGAGTACATGTATATGAAAAATTAAACAATCACAAATCAATAAATTTGTGATGATATAAGGTACCATCTAATTCCTTGGATATGAGGACACTAGGACAACATTTTTGGTTTTTAAGATCATTTTTCTAATGTTGAAGAATTGTTCAATCAATAGAAATACGTACTTGATTTTTGGTAAAATCTTACTGTTTTTATGCCTTGAACAATTAACACATCATCTCTTAATGAAATGATATTGAATTTGTCTTTCGTGAAGTGTTAGTAGATCATATGATAGAATGACGGATCATTCCATCTTTCTCAAACAAAAGGTTAGGAAAAGTTATTCAATATTCATAAGTCCATATATGACGATATTAAACGTATATGTCTCCAAGAATTGACTTATACTTCATATATCATACCGCTTAATATAATAAAACTAGTTTCTACTAACCAAGTACTTCTTGTAGGCCAGTGGTAGGCGATAAAGGCCTGTCGCACTTTAGTTTTGGGTTCGATTCTCACAGCTTGTCCGACGCGACGGGTTGTCGACCGTCCTGTATGTTGTCCTTTTTCTAAAGCTACATTATTATATTGAAGAAAGTTATAGACTTAAACAATACTGACTTATTTCCAACATAACTCATTCCAATCTTTAGGCTAATCGAAAATACTTCTATCCAAGCTCATTGTATAAAGAAAACAATTACTAGAAATACCATCTACTGAGCATGTGAATACCATCATTTATCATACGATATATCTTGTTGGTCACATTCCAATCATGTGAATACCTTAATCATGTATTCTCTTGAAAAATTAATATCCATTGAGCCTTAGTGAAATCATGAATGTTGTCAAAAGTTAACTCTTTCCACATACCAAAATACTAAAAACTCTATATATTCAAACCATAATATCACATAGTCCTTATATCAGTCATGAGCTCATGAATACTATTAAACATTTCTGTTTCTCCTTATCATATCATCTGCTTTCCAAAATCACATTTCATGGTTACCGGTACCATAAATTTATTGAAACCCACAATAGACCAATATATAAATATTCCAATATTCCACAGTACTATAAATTAGATTCCACAACATTATTTTGGAATCTCATTACATAAACAAATAATCATTCCACTACATCATTGAAATACTCAATATTGCTAATAGTGATAGCATGTGACTTCCCTTTGTCCATTTCCTTAAGAGGTTGCTCATGTAGATCATCATTAACCCTTGGATTAGGGAATTGATTAGCATAATTCCCAATTTCCTTGAACTTGAAGCATTGAAGTGTTGGTGGAGCAGTCGCTATAGTCTTTTCTCTATTCCCATCATTAGAAACCGTTTCTCCATTACTACGACACTTAGCTTCTTGATGATCTTCTTTTACACACATGAAACATTTTCTAGTACCTTTTAGACAATCTCCACCATGCTTCTTTCCACACATTGAGCATAAAGAAACATTCACCTTCTTTTCACCATTGTTCTGAGGTTTTTCCTTGAACTCCATCTTTCGTTTCTTGTCAATACCATGAGATGGATATGTTACACCAACTTCTAGTTCTGCCTTAATAGAACAATGCACAATTTCTTCATATCTACTGAAATCTCTTATATCTAATTCCCTTTGAAGACGTGGTTTTAAACCACTGAAGAGCCAATCAACTTTACATTCAGGTTGGATGATAAAGAAAGATGCATACTTTCCATGTCTTGTAAAATTCACTTTATATATACAAACAAATTCATCATCATTATTCTTAAGCTCAATGAACTCCTTTTCCATATTTTTTCGAAGAATACAAGGGAAGTACTTACTGAAAAACAAGTTCTTGAACTCATTCCATTCCATGGATTCAATTTTATCTTGGGGCCTTGTATTCTTAATTAGATTCCACCACTGGTTTACTTCAACTTCTAAATGGTAAACAACCAAAATGAATGTTTCATTTTCTGAACATCAATTATGGAAAATATCTTTTCAATGGTACTGATCCATTGTTCAACAACAAGTGGATCAGAAGATCCATTGAAAGAAGGTGGACGTTGCATCATGAATGACTCAATATTAGATTGTTCCCTTATCTGGTCATTTTGAAATTCTGAATGATTCATAGCTTGTGTAAGTATAGAAATAAGATTTTTCACTCCATCTCCCATCACATTTGGATTTTCAGGAGGACAATCGTTGTATTTTCCATTACATTTATCAACACGGTTCCATCGAGTTCCATCCATCGTCTAAAACACCAAAAGAACAGTGTGAGAGGAAAAACTCATGCTAGGAAAACAACATAATAAAGGTGGGGTACCATCAATATCTATCATCTTAGGTTTAATTCTAATATCATTTCCATATTTCTAGGACTATATCATATACTTACACGTATCCTTAGGGACATCCCTAGACATACCTTAGAAATGACTCTAGGGATCTCAATAAAGTTATCACATCCTAGTTTACAAAGGATGACTAAACCTCCCTCTAATGCCAATAATAGAGACCCCAATCTTGGAATACATGGAAATTAAATTACTTTTTCAGAATACTTAATACATAAAAAACACACAAATAAGGACCGTAATAGTTTAGTGTCTTTGAAAACTTGGAAAAATAATCTCCTAATCATTGTGAAAGCTCTTCGACATCACCCATAAAGATCTTCCCCTTTTGTTTTATTACCTAAAACCTTTATTTATATCCTGGGAAAAAGAAAACATAAAAATGGTTAGCTCAAATGCTTAGTAAGGGTAATAATGGAGAAAATATAACAAACCATATACATTCGAACTTCAAAACATTAACATAATGTTTTAACGTAAAAATTTTGAGTTATAAAATAAATCTATGATGTACGTATGGAATAGATCAGAAATAAACATTAATCATGATAAAATATCATGTGAATAAAACATGTAATAGTGTAAAACCATTATGCACATGATATTATTTCCATAGTACCCAAGGAATTGCTTCCAAGACCATTTTAGTGAACAAAGTCCATTACTGAACTGAGTTCACTCCTCGTTCCAGTCTTATACTACTGAACCCGATTAACTTTCCCTTCCAGCCATGTATATCTCATGAGACATAAATCTTTACCCAATTCATTGGAGGTAGATATAGTTCCCACCCATCTCATAAAGAAATCATTCTTTCGTGTGACGTAAAATAATAAATCATATATCATAGAATAACCCAGGTAATAATAATAGGGTTCCTAAACATCATGCCATCATAACATAATCCATATAAAATAAATGGATATAATTTCATCATAAGAAAAATCAAACCATGTAAATAATAGATATATTATACATTAAACATACACAATGAAATAATGTCATCTTATATGGAAAATGGTTTTGATAAAACACTTGAAATGAATTCTTGAGGAAAATATCCTTTCATCATCAAAATCATTTTCTTTTCAAAAAATACCATGAAATTTTAAAAGAAAAGAATTTTGTTGAAATTAATCATGAAATTTTGTAGAGGGAACATCATTGAAATAACTTGTTATGAAACCATAAAAATCCATTCACTCCATATAAATTTAAAAAACATTCTCCTTGTACTTTTGTCGGAAAGGTCAAAAATGTTCATCATATGGTAAACAAAAGAATGATTCCTTCCATAAAATGTGGTAAAATTAAAAAATGGGTAAAAGGGTCATTAAACATACTTGAATACTTTTTTAGAAAACATTTACATGGATGATAACAATAACCCTAGTAAATACTTATGAAAAACAATCTCGGACAAGAACGAGATTGAAATAGTTATCCCTTACCTTAGGTCTGATATGCTTCGTATGTATCCGAAACAACAATATAATGATTTAAATAATGTAATTTAACTATTAAATAATCATATTATTTGTTATTATATCATATATGGTTCACTTATGACTTTATATTACCTGTTCTTTTTTAAATTCCATGTTAAAGCAGCATTTTTGATAAAATCGTTTTCTTAATCATATGTGTTTGGACTTGTTTTTATTGATATTATTATTATTTATATATTGATTTACTTAATTCCATAATGTAAATCATGATTTATATATCATATATATATTCATTACATATATATATATATATATAATAGATAGATAAATGAATGGAAATACACCGTTCATGGAGACGGTAGGCCGTACATACGCATGAACACTGTTTTCCTTTCCTTATTGACTTGAATGGAAGTTAGTAGATGAAATGTATATATATATATATACATAAATAAAGTATCTTTATCATGTCATATATTTCGTTATTATTCATTATATATACTTTATAATCATTCTTGAAAGTTTAACGTGGAGAGTGAATCTCATCGCGTCGTGGAGACGGTAGTCCGTACGTACGCATGAGAAATGATATCGTTCCCATAATTATTTAATTGAATTGGAGTGGATGATATAATATTAAAGAATCAATATGATTTTATAAAAACTATATATAGTTATTCTTCACACCATTATACCCATCCATGTAAGGTGGTGGTGGAAAATTGATTACACCACGGCGTGGAGACGGTATTCCGTACGTACGCACGTGTGTGTTTCGCACGGAATTCGGGGATGACCTTCTGAATGGGAGATTCAAACGTTCCAATCAGTTTCAAACGGGTTTGTTCGTAGAACCGGAAACATCCAATGATTCCACATCCGTTTGGACCTACTTTCCAAAGGTAGGTGCTCATTAGCTTGTGGGCTAATGAGGCTTAGGAATTTGCATTGGTCGAGAGGATGGGAGGTCGGACTCATCACACCTTTTTGAGGGGAATTATTGTCTACTCTGGGACTCCCTTTATAGATTTAAGTTATGTTCGTGAATCCTTATTACATTACCAAGTATAAAATGAGCTTTCCTTCAGTTTTAACAATCAATGATTAAATATGTAAGAAATTTAGAGAATCTGTTATATGTATTCGAGGTTCTTCATCAATAGAGAATCATCTATATCTATTTTAGAGATTCTTAGTCAATGGTATCCTTCAAAAACATTTATAAAATCTCTGGGTCATTATGATGACCAGGCTGGTTTTAAAGCCACTCAGTGGGGCACTTGAAGATTATCGTCATTCAGAAGGACATGGATTATTTCAAAGTTGGGATCGAACCCATAAATGGGCTACCTACGTATCCTTTGTTTTGGAAAAGGAATCAGAACCCACGTATTTCGAGTAAGGGAGTATGACGTTTATGATTGATGGCTCAAAGAAGGATGTCATAATTACCTTTACACTCTAAGCTCACGTGATTCATGCTTGGTGTGAGAAACAAGAGGTATTAGTAAAAAATTAGACAATTGTCCCATGAAAGATGAAATCATAAGAAATGGTTTGGGGCTTATGTATGTATGACTGCCTAGATAGATGAAGGTTTAGGATTCACTTTTAGGGAGAAAATCCATGAACAGGGTCCATAAAGGTATATGTGCTTCATGGAGATTTGAATACTCTAATCTTGGGGCTTACTCCTAAGGAGGATGCCCAAGTTAGGAGGTGACATATGATTGGGTTTTACTCCTGAAAAGGAAACCCAAATCAAGGGTAAATTAGGACTGGTTAAAGAGAAATTAGGGGACTTGGGCTTATTCCTGAAAAGGAATCCCCAGATTATAACTGAGGCTTATTCCTAACAAGGAAGCCCAGGTTAGGGGACTTGGGGCTTATTCCTGAAAAGGAAGCCCAAGATTATAACTGGGACTTATTCCTGAAAAGGAAGCCTAGGTTAGGGGTTAAGGTTTGGGGCTTACTCTAGAGGAGGATGCCCATATTTGAGATTGGGGCTTACTCTAATGAAGGATGCCCAAATTTAGGGACTCGGGGCTTACTCCTAAGAAGGATGCCCATATTTGAGATTGGGGCTTACTCCTAAGAAGGATTCCCATATTTGAGATTGGGGATTACTCCTAAGAAGGATGCCCATATTAGAGGACTTGGGGCTCACTCCTAAGAAGGATGCCCAGATTAAAGGATTATGATTGGGGATTACTCCTGAGGAGGATGCCCGAGTTTGGGAACTTTAAGAATTTGGGGCTTACTCCTGAGGAAGATGCCCAGATTAAAGGACTTATAAATGGGGATTATTCCTAAAAAGGAGACCCAGGTTAAGGATTCTCTCATCTTTAAAGGATGAGGTTGAATGAATGAACTCTCAATCATTGGTGACATAAATATGTATAAATCACTATGTTTTGAGAGATATTCCACAGAATTCCTTTCAAATAAGGAAGTCAAATCAAGAAATCATGCCATAAATGGCTTTGAAAGAATATCTTGAAGACTAAATCTCGAATAGGAGAGGTGAAATGGCTTAAGAGGGGTAAAATGGGCAAGATGGGCACCCAAAAAGGTAGGGGCGCACAAGTCTTGAAAGGCGCGCAAGTCTTGCGTGGGCACGCAAGTATTGGTCGTGCAAGTATACTTGCGCGACATGTGGGTACTTGCGCGATTTTCAAACAGCATTAGAATACTTGAGAGACTCTTTCTTAAAGCCTTTAGAATCCTCTTGAGGTTCTCCTAGAAAAGTGACGCGCAAGTTCTATCGAAGGAATAAGGCGGCGCGCAAGTGTGCCTAGTTCCCTTAAGGGCTGGCCACTCAGGCATGAATGTGGTGATGAGATTCAACACTTAGGCCTTCCTCCCTCTCTTCATATCTTCCATTCTAGGTAAGAAATTACCTTAGAAGTGTTCCGGAATCTTTGAGAAGAGACTTGGGCATCCGGAGCTTCAATCCGAGTTTCTGGAAAAAGATCCTCTTGAATGGGGGGCCCATAGGGTCTATTTATAGGCAAGAGAAGACCCCGGGCGATTACCGGGCAGTTATCACTTAGGTTGCGCAAGTCACTTGCGCGACAGTGATATAACTTGCGCGGTGCGGTTGCTTTTGATCCTTTTTTCATGCCTTTGAAGATTTTTGATATTTTGTTCAAAGGATGAATCACTTTGAACTAAGGTATTTACCTTTTCTTAGTCATTAGACTCTGTGACGGAAAGGAGCGTCAACAAAAGTCCTCCCTCAGAGTTGGATCTAGAGAGAAAAGAGGATTTGACTCTGAGGTGAAAAGAAAAACAAGAAATCTGGCAGTTTAAAGTCATGCATGTCAGACATAAAGGGGCTAATGTTTAAGGTCGAAATAGCTTTGACCAAAATGGATTAAAATTGATTCAATTACTTGACAATTTATCTAAAAACATATTACCATAATCAAGTATGAGAGAAAATATGTAAACTCTGGCTTAAGAATATTTGAATCTGAGGAATGATATGAAAAAGAGATAAAAGGAATTAGAAGAAGTAGTTTCCAAGAATGAAGTTACTATTATTTAACAAAACCTATTAGGGGGTTGAAATATGCAGGGCCACCTAAGGGCATTGGCTGCATGGTTAAATAAATAGCATTTTTCAGCTGACAAGTCTGTTATGTGGACTGTTTATGAAAGGCCACCTATGGGCACGTGCTGCATAGTCAGGCAAAAGAACTCCCAGAAATTTACTTTCCTAGTGCTAAAAGACAGTGAAAGTTAATGGAGATTCAAATTTTCTAAAGTATAGAGTTTGTTGTATGGAAAGAGGTACTTGAATATGGAGAAGATATTTTCAGACAAGATTATTGAAGAACTGGACGAATATCACTCCTACGAAGGTCTGACCCAAACGTAGGGAAGAAGAATAAACCATAGACTTGAATACATTCAGATCATGAAAAAGGATATGGGACAAATATGTTAAGGATGGATATTTTTTTTGCAGATCCCTATATACCGTCATTGAAGACAAATAAGGACAAAAGAGGCATTCTTCCCAAGAATGAAGTTACCATCATTTAACAAACCTGTTAGGGGGTTGAATTATGCAGGGCCACCTAAGGGCATTGGCTGCTTAGTTAAACAAAATAGTATCTTTTGGCTAACAAGTTTGTTATGTGGACTGTTTATACAAGGCAACCTATGGGCACGTGATGCATAGTCAGGCAAAAGATTTCACAGAAGATTGACATTTTTGTGACTAGAAGTCATGAAAAGGGTTATGAAGATCTGAAAATATTTAACGTTAGGATTATAACACATAAAGATGGGTATTGTCCAATGTATATAGAGATACATAGGTCAATGATAACCACAATAATGTTGTGGCTGGGTCCTGAATTGAAATTTTGGACTTCACTACGTATCTCATTAGAATGATAATCAAGCCATATGTAGTTCTTGAAATGCAGTTTAACGTCGTGCATGACGAAATTATGAGAGATCTTAGTTTAGGGTCATAGAATTCAGACCATAATAATGAATAAACAGTGTGTGTTTTCATGAGGACTTTTTATCCAAGAGACTGAAAGTGAAATTTGGGGTTAGGACCAAAAGACTTGGGTCTGGATTCGAGGGATACTCGAACGTTCCTACGTATCCCATAAGGATGGGAATCAAGCCCACGTAGTTCTAGAACTACCCTTTGTAAAAATTTGGTTCGTACATGTGAAGGGTGAAAGTGGACTTTAGTGCAATGATGGTTTAACCTAAGATAAAATGTTTAGGCATTACCATGTATGCATGTAGTCTTTTGAAATTAAACATGATTGAAAAAAATCAATGTCAATAATAGTTCTCTCTCAAATGAGGAAATCAAAGAATATTGTAGTTTATTATCATATCGGACAAAAGTGTTGTCTAGTTTAACGTCATATTACAAGGATGAAAGCGAATCAATGTAAAGATATTGATTCCAGTGGCGGTTTCACGAATCAACATCATATGAGATGGTGGTGAACCGATGTGAAGAGATTGTTTTTGGGCTTGAACCCTGGGAGGTTGCCTACTTACCCAGCCTGGAGGGAAAGGATCAAAGTACGTGTAGTTCAATTAGAGAATTAATTAATGATCAAGTTGTTCGTGGGGACAATGATCTAATAAAAAATTTTGTTGGGACATACACATGGTTAGCGGCCCAAAGAGAGTGTTATGGTTGATGTTTGCTCTACGCTCACATGAGTCATACTCGGTGTGAGAAATAAGAGGTAACAACAACCTTAACGATGCACAGTTTAATGTCATGTAGGACATATCAAGGGACTATGCAGTTTAAATTCTTTCAGTTAGGACTATTGGTGCTGCACAGTTTAGTGTCATGTAGTAGGGACAAAATAACAGTTTAATGTCATGTAGGACATATCAAAGATTTTCTGTACAGTTTAGCGTCATGTAGTTAGGACGATGGGGACAATACAGTTTAACGTCATATTGGATGAAAGGGGGACTGTGTAGTTTAATGTCATGCAGTAAGGACAAAATAACACACCATTTATGTCATGTTGGATGAAAGTGCGAATATTTTAAGGTCATATGCATGGAACGTGGATGGTGCAGTTTAATTTCATGCTAAACCTTTGAGATTATATGGTTTAACGTCTTTCCGGACGTAAGGGACCTTTATACAGTTTAGCGTCATGTAGTTAAGACATCACAGTTTAATGTCTTGCTGGACGTAAGGGACTTGAAAATAGTTTATGGTCATATGCATGGACCAGGGATGATGCAGTTTAAGGTCATGCTGGACGGTTTAGGGAACTTTTTCATAGTTTAACGTCGTGTGGGACGAAGTTGCAGTTTAAGGTCATACTGGACCATTGCTGTATAGTTTAACGTCATATAGCAAGGACGAAATGGTGCTGCACAGTTTAGTGTCATGTTGTGGGGACAAGTTCTTTTCTACAGTTTAACGTCATGTTGGACGAAAGTGCAAATAGTTTAAGGTCATATGCATAGACCGTGGATGGTGCAGTTTAATGTCATGCTGGACCTTTGAGATTATATAGTTTAATGTCTTTCCGGACGTAAGAGACTTTTATACAGTTTAGCGTCATGTAGTTAGGACGTCACAGTTTAACGTCTTGCTGGACATAAGGGACTTGTAAATAGTTTATTGTCATATGCATGGACCAGGGATGATGCAATTTAAGGTCATGCTAGACGGTTTATGGAACGTTTTCACAGTTTAATGTCGTGTGGGACGAAGTTGCAGTTTAAGGTCATACTGGACCATTTCTGTATAGTTTAATGTCATATAGCAAGGACGAACTCGTGCTGCACAGTTTAGTGTCATATTGCAGGGACATCTTCTTTTCTACAGTTTAATGTCATGTTGGATGAAAGTGAAAATAGTTTATGGTCATATGCATAGATCGTGGATGATGATGTAGTTTAAAGTCATACTGGACTATTGTTGTATGAACCACATGTAAGAATCTGGGTTCTGAGGACCATATTTTGTGTTTATACAAAATATTTCTTCAGAAATATGGCATTGGTTGGAGTCGTGATGAGTTCTCCATCCATTGAGATTAATGAATAAGCTCCATTGGAGTAGACCTTATGTATTGAATAAGGTCCTTCCCATTTTGGTTCAAGCTTGGGAGGCTTCTTTCCTGGTATCATTGGTGTTCTGAGAACCAATACCAATTCTCCCTGAATGAATGAACGAAGACGAACTTTTTTGTTAAAATATCATGGTATTCGATTCTGATATATTTTCATGTGGTGCAAAGTGCATAATCTTTTATCATCTAACTGTTCCAATTCGTTCAATCGCTTTTGGGATTGCTCATCTATAGATAACTGATCACAAATGGCTACTCTGAGTGAGGGCAATTGAACTTCAATTGGCAAGACTGCTTCTGTCCCATATACCAACGAATATGGAGTTGACCGCGTTGGATTGCGGGTGGTAGTCCGATAAGCCCATAAAGCATGAAAGAGTTTATCAGGCCATGACCTCTTATCTTTATCCACCATCTTTTGCAGTATATTTGAAAGAGTCTTGTTAAAGGCTTCTATTTGGACGTTGGCCACCGCATGATACCGAGATGAATGGTTGTATTTAATGTTGTATTCTTGATACAATTTCTTCACCTCAGAAGAACAGATGTCGGTGCCATTATCCTTCAATATTGTATGAGGGACACCAAATCTAGTAATGATGTTAGACTTGATGAAGCTAACAATGCATTTAGAACTGACTTCTTTGAGAGGTACTGCCTCTGCCAATTTGGAAAAGAAATCAGTAGTAGTAAGAATGTACTTAAACTGCTTGGCCGTAGCTGAAGGGTAAGGTCCCACCACATCCATTCCCCATGTGGAAAATGGCCATGAGTATTTAGCCGTATGAAGCAACTCTGGAGGTTGATGAATGAAGTTGTCATATACTTGGCATGAATGACACTTCTTTGTGAAATTAACACAATATTGTATCATTGAAGGCAAAAATTATCCAAGCCTTCGAATTTGATCAGAGAGTGTATGTCCAGACTGGTGGGCACCACAGACTCCTGCATGTACTTCTTTTATGACAGCCATTGTCTCTTCACCATCAATGCATCTGAAGAGAACTCCATCAAAACCACATTTGTAGAGAATTTTCTCTATGTGGTTTGGGTTATCATAAAGAGTAAAATTGACCACACGTCGCTGGATTTGTTCTTTCTCGGCTCTATTAGGTGGAAGTGTTCCATTTTGATGGTATTCCCTGATAGGTTACATCCATCCTGTAGTATGACCATACGGTTCAGGAATGGGACTAATTTCATTAATTTCCTCTGTTCTGGCTTGAACATAAGGTGAAATTGCATGACGGTGGGCAATACAGATGGTTGTCTCGTCCCGATTTGGATCTGCTAAAGCTGTGTCTATATTAGCCAGTGCATCAGCTTGAGAATTTTGTGATCTTGGGACTTAAGAAAATGTCGGTTCTGAATGGAAATCCGCCATTAACTCTCTGACGTAATCATATAAAGGGATTAATTCTTCTTTTCTGATGGAATAATCCCCATTGACTTGTTTGATTACTAGGTCTGAATCACCTTTCATCTTTAAGTGATTCACTTGTGCTTGGAGTGCTAACTCCAAGCCTGTAATGAGATCTTGATATTCAGCTTCATTATTGGTACCACATTCCCACAATAAAAAGGAATAAGGTAATAATGCCTTATCTGGAGAAACGAGCACAATTCCTAAACCAACTTTGTTGAATTTAGGATTTTCCATTTTCTTCCCTGTTGGACTTCTGGAAGCACCATCAAAATACATTTCTCATGTTTGAGGACTCTATTGAATAGAGAATACTTCCTCATCAGGGAGTTCAATATCTGAAGACGTGTCTTCCATTGAAGGATGTTCAGCCAGGAAATCAGCCAGAGCTTGGCCCTTAATTGCCTTTTGAGACACATACTGAATGTCAAACTGCTGCAAAATAACTACCGACCTTGCTAGACGTCCTGTAAGCATTGGACGACTAAGGATGAATTTGAGCAGATTATTGCAAGATACCAATTGGACCTCGTGATGTTGCAGGTAGTGTCTCAGTTTCTGATCTGCAAAGATTAATTCCAGGCATCACTTCTCAATACATGAATACCGGGTTTCTGCTTCAAGCATAGTTCTACTGAGATAGTAGAGGCTATTTTCATTCCCAGCATCATTCTTTTGAGCAAGAAAGGCACCCAATGATCGCTCTAGATTTGTCACATAGAGGATAAGTGGACTACCTTCAACAGGTGGCATGAGTACAGGTGGACTCAAGAGGTATTTCATGAGAACATCAAATGCTTCTTGACATTCTTCAGTCCACTGGTAAGTGACTCCTTTCTTCAATAATTTGGTAAAGGGTAAACTTTTTCCTGCCAAATTGGCGATGAAACGCCGAATATAGGCTAAGTGTCCTTGAAGTCCTCTTAATTAATTCAAATTCGGAGGAGGTGACATAACAAGGATTGATTTGGTCTTCTCAGGATCGACTTCAATACCACGATGGCGTACAAAAAAGCCGAGAAATTTTCCTGAGGTTACCCCAAAAGCACATTTTAAGGGGATCATCTTCAAATTATGTTGTCGAAGCTTGTGGAATATGACTTCCAAATCAGCCAAGTGATTAGAACGTTGTTTGGATTTAACCACCAAATCGTCTACATAGCATTCAACAAACTTCCCTAAGAAAGGTTTGAAGATACGATGCATGGCGCGTTGATATGTTGCGCCTGCATTCTTTAAACCAAAGGGCATCACCCGGTAACAAAACACACCTTGAGGGGCTCTGAAGGCCGTAGATTCCTCATCTTCTGGGGACATTCGAATCTGATTATATCCGGAATATCCATCCATGAAGTAAAGTACTTCATAGCCAGCCGTCACATCAATTAAGAGTTCTGTAATAGGAACTGGGAAATCATCTTTAGGACAATACCGATTAAGATCTCTGAAATCGATGAAAACCCTAATTTGTCTGTTCTTCTTCTTTACAGGGACAATATTAGCCATCCACTTGAGATATTGAACTTCTCTGACGAAGTTAGCTTTGATTAGCTTATCCACTTCAGCTTCAATTTTGGAAGCATAAGTTGGGTGTGTTCTTCTCGCGGCTTGCTTAAATCCTCGATGTTCTTTTGGTAAACCCAAATGATGAGTAGCAACATCAAGATCAAGCCGAGGCATTTCTGTATAGTTCCAAGCAAAAATATCTTTATTTTGCTTTAGAAAAGAAATATACATCTCTTTCTCTTCAAGGGTCATCGCCACACTAATTAAAGTGGGGCGTGGATCTTTCTATGTACCCAGATTTACTTCTCTGAGTTCATCCACAGTGGTAGAGATACCCTCTTCAAATGCTGGAGGAGCATCTCTAAGACCTTCATCTTCCTCTTCATCATGTACTATTTCTTCTGTTTCTACTTGCATAGTAGATGACAAAACGAAATTTTCATGATCAAAAGAAATGTCAAAATTTGCACATTTTGAAGAAGAAGCTTCCATTTCCGACCCTATTGATGATAAAGGGCCTTCTTTGCGAAATAAAGAGGAGATGATGGATGGATAATCGACATCATTATTCACCTCTGATGTTGCTATAACTTCTTCTGACCTGATTGGCGAAGTATAGAATTGTTGGACTTCAGTAGATGAAATGAAAACGTCACCACTTAGGCTTTCATCACTGTTTGGTAGGTTACCAATTTCTCCCATGTTGTCTGGCTCGATTGCCATAATTGACATTATGGATCTCTACATAAGAGTATTTTGATTTGGGCCTATTTTGTCAATTTGACTGATAGTTAACACATAATCTGTACTCAAATGTGTAAATGGATTTATTGGAATCTTCTCCAATCCATATGGAGCATTAACTTTGGTAATTTCCTTCATTGTATATTTTTCTCTTCCCTTCATGTGATAAAATTCCGCTTCAATGTATTGAGACTCACATGTTGTGAATGGGGCCTTATCACCATACAATGTTCTAACATGACCATTGAAACAGTATTTGAGACATTGATGGTATGATGAAGGGATAGCCGCATGCTGATGTTGCCAGGGTCTTCCAAGAAAGATGTTGAAAGCTGAGTCTTGATCAACAATCATGAAATCCGAATTGGATACAAGATCTCCAAATTGAGTTCTGAGTGTAACGTCACCCAGTGGTTCTTGTTAATTTTTATCATATCATTGTAACATCAAGGTAGAAGGAGATAAATCAGATTCCATGAGGCCCAATCGACGAAGTGTACGAATGGGCATGAGGTTGACTCCTGAACCATTATCAATGAAAGCTTTCAGATATCTACACCATTGACTTTTCCAGATAAGTACAAAGGTTTTATGTGCCCATGCACAACATCATCTTCATCTTTATCAGTAAATGATATCACTGCATGGCATTCTGCAGGATTATTCTCTATGTGATAGACTTCAGCTGTAGTAATTTCAGCTTCAAACTCCTAAGGACTTGACAATGATTCGATGAGTGCTTCCCGAAGATCTTTTGACAGATTCAAAGCATCCAAAATTGATAACTTGGATGGTACTTTTGACAAGTGTTTCAATATATCATACTTTTGATCTAAATGTATGCGTTTCCCAACAAGAATATGTGTTTTAGCAGGTACCTTGGAAGCAGATGCTTTGGAAGCTGATGCATCTTGTATTGAGATAGAAGTTGGAAAAATCCTTAGTTTTGGAAGATTAGACCGATTAGATCCATTTACTTGCTGAGATAAAGAAGATGGAATTTTCAATCGGTCTTCCAAAATAACTGTGCCAAGACTGAGATGATTATTGGCAGAAGAACTTGCTTGTTCTTTTTGAGCTCGCAGAAGGGCTCTACCACTAGTTTCTACTGCATAAACAGTGCTAGCATGGGTAGAATTGGAGAAGTGGCTTCAGAAAGATCCATGTCTTCCCCTGTATCCTGAACCTCTAAAACTTCCTCGGATTCCATTATTTGATACAGGGAATTCAGGCTCATCTAGACTGGAATATGGATCTGTTAATTGAATCATATTAACAGAACCGAAGATTAACTCTTCGTCTGATAAAGACTCTTCCTAGTTAGCCTGTTTAGGCTGTGCCATTTGGTGGGGCGATGCCCGTGGCTTTGAAGTAGATGGCATGAAATCTGCTAGAGTCAAAGACAACTTAGGCCTCAATACATACTCATCTTCTTCTGATTCCTCTTTCTTCTTTGAATTGCGCTTCCCTTTTGAGGATTTTTCTTCTGATGGAGGCTTCACTACAGCTTTTGTAGGAGACACAATTGGCTTCTTCAATTGTGTTCGAAAAATGGCATGGGTCCAATTGATTGTCTTTCTGACCATCCAATCATTATATTTTTGCGCAGTTTTTCTTTTGACTTCCTGCCACTCGCCTCCTTCCTCTGGATCTGTAGTGGTAACACATGCTACATGAGCTGAAGAACCCTTCAATTTGACTTGTCCCAAGTTGACCATCTTTTGCAGGAGATCTTCAAAGACAAAACACTCCTGGATGGGATGCCCCAAATTTGATGAAAGGGATAATAATTGGGACGGTCTTCATCTCCTTCTTTGTTTGGCCTCTTGGGCACTGGTAATTGAACCATATTATTTTCCAGAGCTGAAATGAAGTAACCAGGAACTTTCTCACTTCGGATAGAGTATGTTTTACTCTTCATATCCTCAAATTGTTTTGGTCGTTGATCTCATTGATCATTTGGACGAAACGGCCTTTGTTGTTGGCGTTTAGGAGGTGGAGACCTTCGAGAAGATGAAGGTTTTGAAGTAGAAATAGGTACAGGTTCTTGTTTAAGCATAACTGTAGCAGTTTCTGCTTTACCCATTCTCCTTCCTGGAGCTGATAGAATTACACGAGATTTAACCTTAGCCTGTATAAGGGAATCTTCAATCTGCTGAGTGATTGAAGTAAGGTCTCAAAACCCTCCTGTGTATTTCACAGGGATCAATGGCGTGCGTAATTTGTCACGCAAATTTTCCACACAGATTGGCAACAGTTCCTCCTGAGAGAGTGCTAAACTCAGGGAATACGTTAATCCCTTCCAGCGAGCAATGAAATCAGATACTCTTTCATTCTCCCTTTTCTTGCAGTTTGTAAGATCGAAAACTGTCATTTTTGGCAAAGTTGAGCTGAACTGAAGAAGGAATTTTTGACGAAGATCCTCCCATCCGATGATTGATCGGGATTGCAAGCTGGTATACCTGAAAAAAGCTGGTCCTTGCAAGGTTCGCACGAAGCATCTGAGTTTCACTGCTTCTTGCTGCTCTGGAGTTCCCATCATAGGATCACAACAAGACACGTAATGTGTCAAATGTTTTTCAGGGTTGCCTGATCCATTAAAAGTAGGGAAAACAAGGTTTCCAAAACTGGATGGAGAAGAAATTGAATCTACCCATTCAGGGTAAGATTTCTTTTCAGGTTGAACATGTGTCCGTTTCCCTTCCATAGTTTCTAACTGAGCTGTTAATGACTCAATAGTAGTTATTAAATTTTGAGAAACATCAGGTTGATCTTGGTTTTGGGTAGGTGCAATGAATGGAGCTTATACAGAAGTGGTGGTTGGTGCTGCAACTGATGGTAGTGCTGCCATACATTGTTGCATTTGACCCGTAGGATTAGACTTCTGAGGGTGTACTGATAAAGGAGGATATTTCTGATCCATCTCAGTAGTTACAACAAATTCCTTCGGCTTTCGGACTTCAGCATTCTTAAGAAGAAGACTACTCTGAAGTAGTTCTGCATTCAACCATCTTAATTCTTTCATTTCATCCTCCTGTTGTGCAAACCTTTGCTCTAATGAGAGCGATTGACCTTCTCCAGAGGAAGGATATGTAACCTGATTCATTCCCTTCCCTTTTTTGGATACCTTTTGGAGGGAGGGAAGTGGATTACCTCGGTTCTGAGTAATCCTTTGACTTCGTGTACGTACACCTTCTTCATTTGTATCAGTGCGTACATTTTCTTGAGCAGGGAGCTCTTCATCTGATTCCCCTGAGTGAGTCACCTCTGGACGATTAGAAACAACGACATTGATGACATGGATTGATGCATAATGCATCACATCTCTTCTATCAAAATTTCTGTGATATTGTCTTCTTTCATGTCTTTTATGAGACATTTCCTTTTGTTGATTCAATCTTTTAGGAACTTCTTGACGAGCTATAACTTGGAGGGAATCTCCTGATAATTTTGCTCTTCGTTCCTCTTGGGGCTTCTTCCCCAATCGAGAAAAGACCAACATTATCTGAGGAGGGGATTGATGATTTGAAAGAGTCCCTAGTCTCGAGAACTTGGGATGTTCCTGCTGCTTCCGCTCAACTCCTCGAATCCCATTTGTTGACTCTGAGGGTTGGGTTAGAGAAGTCCCCAGTCTGACAAGATGGGTGGCTCTTGACATGATACATCTGAGATCTTCTTAAAAGATCTCTTGATCTTTCAAATCTTAGTTCGGAAATTAGCTGGATGCATTAACCTGTATCCACGTTTATCACCTGGTTCAATAGACCATTGGATGATTTCCGAAACTTCTTCCATTTGATGACGTGTTTTCTCCATACGAGAGTCTTGTGTAATATTCTCGCCTGCTTGATGTTGGAGTAATTCATCAACTTGTTCTCTATATGCTTGATTTTGAGAGGAACTAGTTGAGGCATGTTCTTGAGCAGGCTTTTGATTATGAACAAAGCCCATTGACTGTGGCCGGCCATGGGCAATAACATTGCATGAGACCATTTTTGGCGGGCTTTGCTGACTGGAAAGCACTGTGAAATGTAGTTCTCCATGAATACCCCATCCTCTGATATGAACATCAGATGGAGCATTGGAAATTAACTGCCGCAATTTTCTTAGTGCGCCAAGGCATTAACGTGGAAGGGTTCTCTGTTGCTTTTCAGTCTTCGGATACCGAGAGACTGATAGAGATGCCAAATCAATCTGATGTTCTAGCCCTTCTATTATCTTAAGATGATTTTCATATTCATCCTAAGATAATACCTTCTTATTCAATTGACAAAGAGTTTTCCATATGTTGAGATGAATATCATGGATTCCATCATCCATCAACATCTTTGGAATGTCGTACTGGGAGTCATCCAAAGGCCAAAACATGACTGGTACCTCACCTTTTGTCAGTTTTTCCTCATGTTCAGCATTTCCTCTTTATCATTAAATGAAGATTCTTCTACCTGTTTTGACCAGAGTTGGTGTTTCCTTGTTGCTTCATCGGATTCAACAAGATTGGTAGAGTGATCATTGATCAAACTAGAAGATGCATGACTTAGGGGTGGTTCATAGAATGACTTACACCTTGGGATATGTTGTGATTGAGAAAATATTTCACTTGTTAGCGATAAAGCATCAGACATGACTAGTTTCGCATTTGCAAGTTCCTCAAGATAAGAGGGCTTTCTCGACACTACATTATCCACTGGAGTATTTTCCAGGAAATGTGAATCACTACTGCAGAGAGGACTTTCGCAGCGAAATTCATCATCATGGGGAGGACCACCATTATGGGTAACAACAAAAGATGAGATATCTTGCTCCTTGGTCTTCTGACCACACAGAGGGTTCCTGTGGCTCTCATCTGAAGAAGAAACTTCATGATTGACCGAATTTTCATGAATCAAGCCTTCATGAGGAAGTGTCTGTTGAAGACCTTCAGAATTAATGTTCCTGTTATTGGGAACTGAGGGAGTAGAACCTTGAACTCCAACAGATAAATGTATGAGGGCTTCAAGAACTCCAGCATCGAGCAAGGCCTTTTTGCAGATTTTCCTTTGATCTCCTGACTGTGTTGGGAAGAACTTTTTCTTAGATGCCTTCGTACTCGCTTTGGAAACAACTTGTTGACGAAAGTGGTTACTCTGAGAAGGTGTATGTGCCTGATCAGGAAAGATGGTCAGGTTAGGCTGATGATCTCCACTCAAATCTGGTGTATGTTCCTGACTTGGTTGTCCGTATGATATGGGGGAGTATGCCCCCTAACCCTCTTAGACTGGAACAGATGTGTGTGTCTATTCCGGAGTGAATCGTTGATGTTTCACTCCACTGCTAGGGATAGATTTATGTGTCTTTCCCTGAGATGATGCTGAAGTTGTTATGATATCCTGGCAAGCATCCAGAATATGAGCAGGAATTTGCTTCTGCTCTTTCACCATTGACAAAATATGTTTGGTGACTTCAGCCGCCGGAACGGGGATATACGTCCATTCCGGGTTTGGAGTAGGTGTATGTGCCTACTCCTTTCCTCCTTTTCCTGTTAGTGAATCCTGATAGTACTCAAGTGTGGAGGCAGAGAGTTGAGTCTTCCTCCTGTCTGTCGTCGGGGCTTTCCGACTGACTTCTCCGTGCGCTACCAAGCGAGACTGTTGTTAGGGTTGATTAGTATTAGCAGGTGTATGTGCCTGCTGATTACACTTCACCAAACGCGGTTGACGAGATCCATCATATGTAGTCAGAAGAGCCTGCTAACTAACTAGTGATGTATAAGCAGGTGTATGTTCCTTCCTATAGTACTCATCCGGAATTGCCTGGCGGGAGTGGCTTGATGCTACCAGAAGAGTCTGCTGGACAGCGGAATTAAAATGGGCAGGTTTGTGTGCCTGTTCATTGTTTTCCACCAAGTTAGGTTGGGGGAATCCATCATATGTAGTCAGGCGAGCCTGCTGAATAACTGGTGATGTATAAGCAGGTGTATGTTCCTGCCTATAGTTCTCCTCCGGAATTGCCTGGCGGGATTGTCTTGATGCTGCCAGACGAGTCAGCTGGATAGCGGAATTAAAATGGACAGGTTTGTGTGCCTGCTCATTGTTCGCCACCAAGTTAGGTTGGTGGACATCTCCGGAGATGGAAGTGATGATAACCTGCCCATTGTTAACCGGATTCTATCTCTGGGGGTTCATGTTGCCTGCTCGGGTTTGAAGAACCTGAGCTAAATGCCTGGAGTTGGTACCCTCATCATGTTGAGGGCACACTACCGCACAAGTCTGGCAGTGATTGTTGATGGGAGCCCTCGGGAAGGACTCATGTCTTTTTGAATTAAGGCCCCGAGGGACCTGCTCATTCACTTCCTCAGAGTAAGGGAGTGAATGGAAATTGCGTTCCGGGGATAACGACCCGAAACGGTTAGAGACGGTAGTCAGCACTGCCTGCTTCTTGATCGCTGGCCGCCGTTGTCCGAATGACCAGGTAGTGTTGTTAACTTGGAGGGCTTGACGGGTGGCCTCCAGAGTTGGGATAGTACTGTTGCGACGGTACTCCTTAACCAGTGCATTAGAAACCCAGCGTTGAAGACGCTGAGTTGGTGATGTCATCCTTAGAGCGGACGACGTTCCAGCAGGAGTAGCAGCATTGGTTTTCACAGCAGCAGACCTCACAGTAGAGGTGTTCACAGCAGCAGTATTCACAGGGGTAAATTTAAGGAAAGCCATTTTGCAGAAGATCTTGAGAAAAGAGTGCCTGTTCCATATAACAGACATAATCAAGATGAATCCGGCCACTGCATCTTTTGGATGAGCACATGTCAATGATTGATTTATTGGCCCAAGGGGCCTAACAAATAAGAAGAACATCACTTTAACTTGGTTAAGGATTCACGCTGGGTTCACCATTTTTGTTTCGCACGGAATTCGGGGATGACCTCCTGGATGGGAGATTCAAACGTTCCAATTGGTTTCAAACGGGTTTGTTCATAGCACCGAAAACATCCATTGATTCCACATCTGTTTGGACCTACTTTCCAAAGGTAGGCGCTCATTAGCTTGTGGGATAATAAGGCTTAGGAATTTGCATTGGTTGAGAGGATGGGAGGTCGGACTCATCACACCTTTTTGAGGGGAATTATTGTCTACTCCGAGACTCTCTTTATAGATTTATGTTATGTTCGTGAATCCTTATTACATTACTAAGTATAAAATGAGCTTTCCTTCAGTTTTAACAATCAATGATTAAATATGTAAGGAATTTAGAGAATCTTTTATATGTATTTGAGGTTCTTTATCAATAGAGAATCATCTGTATCTATTTTAGAGATTCTTAGTCAATGGTATCCTTCAAAAACATTTATAAAAGTCTCTTGGTCATTATGACGACCAGGCTAGTTTTAAAGCCACTCAGTGGGGCACTTGAAGTTTATCATCATTCAGAAGGACATGGATTATTTCAAAGTTGGGATCAAACCCATAAATGGGCTACCTACGTATCCTTTGTTTTGGAAAAGGAATCAGAACCCACATAGTTCGAGTAAAGGAGTATGACGTTTATGATTGATGGCTCAAAGAAGGATGTCATAATTACTTTTACACTCTAAGATCACGTGAGTCATGCTCTGTGTGAGAAACAAGAGGTATTGGTAAAAAATTAGAAAATTGTGTCATGAAAATGCAATCATAAGAAATGGTTTGGGTCTTATGTATGTATGACTGCCCAGATGGATGAAGGTTTAGGATTCACTTTTAGGGAGAAAATCCATGAACAGGGTCCATAAAGGTATATGTGCTTCATGGAGATTTGAACACTCTAATCTTGGGGCTTACTACTAAGGAGGATTCCCAAGTTAGGAGCGGACTTATGCTTGGGTTTTACTCCTGAAGAGGAAACCCAATTCAAGGGTAAATTAGGACTGGTTAAAGAGAAATTAGGGGACTTGGGGCTTATTTCTGAAAAGGAAGCCCAAGATTATAACTGGGGCTTATTCCTAACAAGGAAGCCCAGGTTAGGGGACTTGGGGCTTATTCCTGAAAAGGAAGCCCAAGATTATAACTGGGACTTATTCCTGAAAAGGAAGCCCATGTTAGGGGTTAAGGTTTGCGGCTTACTCCTAAGGAGAATGCCCATATTTGAGATTGGGGCTTACTCTTAAGAAGGATGCCCAAATTTAGGGACTCGGGGCTTACTCCTAATAAGGATGCCCATATTTGAGATTGGGGCTTACTCCTAAGAAGGATGCTCATATTTGAGATTGGGACTTACTCCTAAGAAGGATGCCAATATTAAAGGACTTGGGGCTTACTCCTAAGAAGGATGCCCAGATTAAAGGATTATGATTGGGGCTTACTCCTGAGGAGGATGCCCAAGTTAAGGAATTAAGATTTGGGGCTTACTCCTGAGGAGGATGCGCAAGTTTGGGAACTTTAAAAATTTGGGGCTTACTCCTGAGGAAGATGCCCAGATTAAAGGACTTATAACTGGGGATTATTCCTAAAAAGGATACCCAGGTTAAGGATTCTCTCATCTTTAAAGGATGAGGTTGAATGAATGAACTCTCAATCTTTGGTGACATAAAGATGTATAAATCACTATGTTTTGAGAGATATTCCACAGAATTCCTTTCAAATAAGGAAGTCAAATCAAGAAATCAATCCATAAATGGATTTGAAAGAATATCTTGAAGACTAAATCTTGAATAGGAGAGGTGAAATGGCTTAAGAGGGGTAAAATGGGCAAGATGGGCACCCAAAAAGGTAGGGGCGCGCAAGTCTTGAAAGGCGCACAAGTCTTGCGTGGGCGCTCAAGTATTGGTCGCGCAAGTATACTTGCACGACAAGCGGGTACTTGCGTGATTTTCAACCAGCATTAGAATACTTGAGCGACTCTTTCTTAAAGCCTTTAGAATCCTCTTATGGTTCTCCCAGAAAATTGACACGCAAGTTCTATCGAAGGAATAAGGCAGCGCGCATGTGTGACCAGTTCCCTTAAGGGCTGGCCACTCAGGCACGCAAGTGTTGATGAGTTTCAACACTTAGGCCTTCCTCCCTCTCTTCATATCTTCCATTCTAGGTAAGAAATTCCCATAGAAGTGTTCCGGAAGCTTTGAGAAGAGACTTGGGCATCGGGAGGTTCAATCCGAGTTTCTGGAAAAAGATCCTCTTGAATGGGGGGCCCACAAGGTCTATTTATAGGCAGGAGAAGACCCCGGGCGGTTACCGGGCGGTTATCACTTAGGTCGCGCAAGTCACTTGCACGACCAAGGTCGTCGCGCAAGTGTACTTGCACGACAGTGATATAACTTGCGCGATGCAGCTGCTTTTGATCCTTTGTTCATGCCTTTGTCGATTTTTGATATTTTCTTCAAAGGATGAATCACTTTGAACTAAGGTATTTACCTTTTCTCAGTCGTTAGACTCTGTGACGGAATGGAGCGTCAACAGTGTGGTGATTTCATTTTCCGTAGGATGGATAAAAGGTGAAATAGGGTTGTTTCATATTTATAATAACATATTTTTATATATTTAATACTGAAGTTATTACTTTATAATTAAACAACTAAAGAAGAAAAAGCAGAAGAAGAAAGAAACTTGAAAGAGTCGGTAGAAGAGATTACCTCTTCCTCGACGCACCTCCTTTAAAAATCTTCTTAGGGCAGTAGAGTCGGTCTTTTGAGAAGACCAAAACCTCTATGATATAACTATAGTGGTTTAGAAGAGTAATTGTCTAGGGTTTTCCGTGCTTCAAGGCTAAAAAGGGTGTGAAGAGAAGAGGGAAGGGGTTCCCTTTTTATAAGGGAGGAGAGGGGCACGTTAGAAAAAACGTAAAATATTATTTTAAAATAAAGTCATATTCAGTATTAAACAGCTCCAAATTGATTTAATTCGAATATAAGGTGGTTATGGGTCGAAATCCTCTCATCCAATAGGTTTTAGACAATTTTAGATTACTATTTTAACCTTATCATTTATATTTAACTCTAAGATAAATAATTTAACTTTTACCGTGTCTTTTTGTTTTCTTACACTATATGGTTAATAAACATACTATAACAAGCCAAAAGAACCCCAAGTGATTCATTATTAATATATATAACCTTATCTAAGTCATTTGGCCGAACCCTATATTTTTAGGAATAAAATAACAATTAATAATATAATAATTGTTTTAAATACTAAATTATGTCAATTTTGACACGATTTGGTAATTGATTTTTGTGAAAATCATAACCGCATGATTAGTTCTAACAATGTTAATTAACATGTCATATTAACCTATAAAATTAGTTTAATTCAATAAAATTCTCAAATTACATTTATTTAGGTATTTATAAAATCAATTATGTTAATAAATCATTAATAAGGTAATTACTGCATCATTATTGGTTAATAAATAAATTAAATTATATAAAGTCAAAAAATTTTAAATAAAATACCATTATTTAGGAAAATTTTTTATCTTTCTAATTAATATTTATAGTAGAATTTATCTTATGTATAACCCTATATTAAAATCTTTTAGTTATTAAATATTGATTTTAACTCTTTTAACTCTTCTTTAAATAAAATAATAATAAATGTCCTAATCTAATACAAGTGGACATAATGGGTAATATATTATCCCTAAGTTTGTTTTTGGTCGAATTACACTTATCTAATAGAATTAGGACATGTGTTAGGGTAATAATAATATCATTTTTACAATAAATTAACCTATTTACTTTTAATTGTAGTAAATAAAAGTAAAAAGTTACTATTCGCCAAAAATTAATTTTATCTTATTTAACCACATTTTACTCCTTGATATTAACCGTGTCTCTCAGATTTTTGAAATTCAACTCACAGAAGCCGTAAAATTATGTTTTATGTACAATTACAAATGCTCCTAGGAGGTGGGTAAAAGATGGTCAAAAGTTCAATAAAAATTTAATATATCTAAAATAATTATAAAATGACTCTAATGAATTACAATGAACTTATATTGGTATTATGTATGAAATTTGACAAATAAAATTAAATAAAATCAGTAATTATTTAAATAAAAATTCGGTTTTTAAATAGTAACCCAGTGTTTCACTATTCATCAAAAATTGAATGTTTTCAAAAAAATATCAAAAATTCACCCTAGGCTAATTTTGATATTCCAAATCGAAAACTAGAGTCCATTTTGAAAAATAAAATTTCGAAAAGTAGGTATTACATTTCATAAGGGCTAGTTCATAATAATATTATAATAATATCTTGTTTAGTGAAACTCGGTATTGCGTACAACACACGCTATCGAGGAAGGTTGCTCTGGCGTGCAACATAAGACTAGAATAGTGTTTGCATATACTGTAAGCTAACATGGTGTTGTGTGTAGCGCAAGATAATATTATTGTACTGTACAACAGAAAAAATCAATGTAATTAAAAATAATATTTCTCATAAAATCTCGGGTTGTTACATGTTTTGTATGTGTGTTGTCCCTGGTAGAATGCATTAATTGGTTTCATAATGTTTTCATTATTTGTATATTGTTGGGTGATCTATGTTTTTAGGTAATTCACTATGGTGAGGTAGTGGTGTGGCTTCTCATGGCTATTTGAGCTGTTTGGTTATGTGTTTGTTTTTATGTTCTACAGGTTCTATTGGATTTTTTTCTACTAGTTATGTGGGTTGTTAATGAAAGTTTCTTTGTTGTTGCTGGTTCTATAAGTAGAATCTACAGTTTTTTTGTTAGTGTATATAGGTTATGTGAGTTTTTGATTTTTGTTTCTGGTTTGTTTTATTTTCTGTAGGTTTTGGGCATTGTATAATGGTTCTTCTATGTGGAATTGGGGGGGGGGGCTATGCCAAGGGGTTTATAATCTTTGGTATAGTTTTAAACCAAAATATTATTATAAACCATTGGGATAGACCTATTAAACCATTGGGATATGTTTATACCAATAGTTTGAAAAAGTTGTGATAGGTTGATCCCAACAGTTCATAGTAAACCGTTGGCTAACTGGAATTTTGATGAACCTACCCCAACGGTTCTTCATAAACTATTAGTATATGGATTTCTCAGAGATATATTTACCAATAGTTTAGAGAACCATTGGTATATTATATACCAATTTCTCCCTAGCATATACCAACAATTTTGAACCATTGGTATAACCTCATATTTTAGTAGTGATAATTTTTTCTCTAATGTGATGCAGCATCGTTCTAGTATTTTTCATCATTATGGTGTTGATCCACTAATAACTCAGTTGTGTCAGCATCAACCACCTATTCATACCTAATATTGGTATCATCATCATGTGTAGAAGTAATTTTCTACATGATTATTCAAACATTTAATTTTTGGTACATTAATAAACTATATAATATATAATATTATGATGCAAAGAAAATTATATTAAGAAACAATTTAACCTACTCAATGAACTATCATTGTTTTCCTCAATGGTTGAAGGGGTTTGGATTATCTATCGAGAGTTTAAATCCAATCTTTGTGGTCCCCTGTAATGAAAAATAAATTTTCTTTTTTGGACCGCTATGAAATGGTTGTGATCTCGCAATGAAATGATCAACATCGATTGAATTTCCATCTGACCATATAGTTATTTTAGTTTCCAGAATGAAAATTGACTCTTTCATGTTTATTTTATCTAATACATAATATAACTGTAGTACCTGTGATTCAATTATGAATGGATCTCCCTTTTACACTTCTATAGAAGAACACACCATCATAGAGCCCATTTTTTTCCACATTCATTGAACTCTTGTTATCAACCCAATTGCAAAAAAATAAACACTTGAAAACTTGTATAATAAATCAATTTTTTATGATTCTGAAACATTATATATTCTCATAAATTATATTTCTGTCCTTGGAAATAGATATATGCATCACATAGAACTGCAGTCATCATGTTCATTTGTATAGAATGTATGTCTGTTAATTATAATACCAGTATGAGATATACCATTTTCATTTGGTCCCCTATCTAGACATAGATGTAACTCTATAATTTAATTCATATTTGATGATAACTCCATATAAATATGATCTTGTAACCATCCTATAAATTGTTGATTATGTATATTTTATATCCATCCTTCAGATCTTGAAGGATTCAAATGTATTACAATTTCATTGTGGGATTAAATGTTTCGATAAAAATATTCACTATTATGTGAAATTTAATGGTGATTATACTCCTCTGTAGTGGTAGTTTCTATAATATATCATTGGAAATCCCTTCACCCATAAGGTGTATGCTATGACAAGACATTAGGAGACTTATTCTATCATCATGTAATAAGAAATAGGTAATAACTCAACAACTTATTCAATAATATATTATTTGAAAATACAGTATTCTAGAGGACATTGATTCATGGTTTACCCTTTCTAAAACATCATATACCATTGAAATGTGTACATCCATCTTTAATGGAAAAAACTACATAGTTGAACCTCTCTAAAAAAGTTAAGCATTAGGTTAACCATTATATAAAAAAGGACTAGGGGAATAACATATCTAATTGACATAATATGACTGAAAAATCTTTATTCATGATTGGAAACTTCATTGGGTTTTTAACTTTACTGCATATGGATTAACAAAAGTATATTTTGGTAAATATATGTCATTAATTTTTTGAAAAACATTTATGCAAGCAATGAGCATATAGTATTAAATCAAAACATGATTGTCTTGTGATTTTAGTACCTATAAATTTAAAAGAGTCATTGAAAGGACATTCATAATATTTTATAAATACCCCACTGGAAATTCTACAACATTAAGGAAAATGAATATTTTCAATTTTGATTTTAGATAAAGTGAAAACTACTCGAGGAAGAGAATTATGACCTTTACTCTTCATAAGTGTCAATAGTTCCCTTATCCCTATGCCAATCATGTCCATCCTAGCATGTGTTCCATATTTTTTATTTCTTGGAGAATTTAGTTAAATTTCAATGATACTATCAAATAAATTGTTTTCTATATGCATTCAATGAAGAAAAATTCTGACGTACAATTGATTATAGAATGATAATTCACAGAAAATTGATATATTTTTTAACATTATTTTGTAATGTTTTTCAAATATATTATAACAAAATGGTCAAAATATATTTTACGTTATCTAATAGTTTATCACTATTATTGGAGATAGTATTGTACCTTTTCTTCATTCCTATAAAATGATGTCGCCACGGATCAGTATTTATCTCATCGAGGAAAAAATATTTAATTTCCTAAAAACATTGTCTTTGAGGAATGTTTCAACTGAACTGAGTGTGTGAATTCGTCACTAATGGGACACCCTAACATTCCATTAATGATTTATCCAAAAGCATTTCCATAATAAATAAATTTATTATCCTATACAACATGACACTCATTGTTAATTATTCACATATATGAGAATCAAACATTTTAACTGTAACACCCGAGACTTTTATAAGAAGTATTTTGTTTTTATTTTATGTAAATCATCAAGGATATCTTTCACTACACACAACACAGTCTTGGATTGCTTTACACGCTATCACTACCTTCCTTGATAGCTTGCATCGTACGCAATACTGAGTTTCACTAAACAACGATATGCTATTAAAATATTATTAAAACTAGTCGTTATGAATAGTAATAACCACTTTTTGAAAATTTGTAAATTTTATTTTTCAAAATGGACTTCGTTTTTGGATTCGTAATATCAAAATTATCCTAGGGTGAAATTTTGGTATTTTTCTGGAAACATTCAATTTTTGATGAATAGTGAAAAAACTGGGTTACTATTTAAAAACCGACTTTTTATTTAAATAATTATTTATTTTATTTAAATTTATTTTAGGTCAAAATTGATACATAATAACTATATAAGTTCAATGTAATTCTTTGGAGTAATTTTATAATAATTTTAGATATATAAAAATTTTATTGAACTTTTCACCGTCTTTTACCCACCTCCTTGGATAATTTGCAAATTTACATAAAACATAATTTTACCGCTTCTGTGAGTGGAATTTCAAAAATTTGAGAGACACGGTTTACTTCAGTAAGAAAAATGTGGTTCAATGAGATGAAAATAATTTTTGGTGAATAGTAACTTTTTACTTTAATTTACCACGGTTAAAAGTAAATAGGGTAATTAAGGGTAAAAATGATATTATTATTTCCCTAACACATGTACTAATTCTATTGGATAAGTGTCATTCGACCAAAAACATCCTTTGGAATAAAATATTACCATTTAGGCCCATATGGATTAGATTAGGACATTTATTATTACTTTATTTAAAGAAGGGTTAAAATAGTTAAAATCAAAGTTTAATAAGTAAATAATTTTTAATATAGGGTTATAAATAATCTAAATTAGACTATAAATATTAATTATAGAGATAAAAATATTTCCTACATAATTTTAATTTATTTTTAATTTTTAGACATTAAATAACTTTAATATATTTACGACACAAAGATGATGCAGTAATTATCTTATTAATGAAATATTGACATAATTGATGTTATAAATACCCATATAAATGTAAAATGATAATTTATATGAATTCCACTAATTTTCAAGTTTAATATGACATGTTAGTATTGATTTAATTAATTTTTTTCGAACTAATCATTCTGTTATGAGTTTCAAAAAAATCAATTACTAAATACTGTCAAAATTGACATAAAATAGTTTTTAAAACAAATATTATATTATTAATTGTTATTTAATTCCTAAAAATATATGGTTTGGCCAAATAACTTATATAAGGCTATATATATTAATAATAAACAACTTGTGGTTTGTTTGGGTTGTTATAGTAAGTTTATCAACCTTATAGTGTAAGAACACAAAAAGAAACGGTAAAAGTAAAATTATCTAACTTAAAGTTAAATCTAAATGATAAGGTTAAAATAGTAAACTAAATTTGTCCAAATTCTATTTTATGAGAGTATTTCGACCCCTCACCACCTTATCTTCGAAATAAATCAATTTGGAGATATTTAAAACCAAATATGGATTTATAATAAAAAAATATTTTTATATTTTCCAAAGGTGCCCCTCTCCTCCCTTATAAAAGGGCACCTCCTCCCTCTCTTCCTCACACCAATTTGAGCCTTCATGCTCGGCCAAACCCTGCCAATTTCTCCTCTCCACTTACCTATAAACATTCTATAGGTCCTTCTCTTCTTCAAAGACCAATTTTAGTGCCCAAAAAGGAGGTCTCAAAGAAGGGATTCAAAGAAGAGGTAATGTCTGTTAACGATTCTTTCAACTTTATTTCTTCTTCCACTTCTTCTTATTTAGTTGTTTCAATATGGATTAATAACATCAGTATAACTAATATACTTATATGTTATTATAAGTATGAAACAACCCTATTTCACCATCTATCCATCCTACGGAAAACGAAATCACCGCGCGTGCGTACGTACGGAATACCGCCTCTATGCCGTGGTGTAATCTATTTTCCACCACTACCTTACTAGGATATGAATAATGGTGTAAATAATGAATATATATGATTATTGTAATGTGATATTGATTCTGAAATATTATACATACACTCCAATACAATTCCACGATCATGGGAACGATATAATCGCTCATGTGTACGTACGGAATACCGTCTCCACGATGTGATGTGACTCGTTCTACATGATTTTCATTGAATAATGATTAAATAAATGAATTGAGTGAATAAATATGATATATATTTCACTAATACCATTCTGTAAATGAGGTATCTATAACCTAAAATGAATAATAAGAATTTATTCGACAAAACACGCATAAGAACAAAAAGTAATAAACACCCGAATAACAAGTAGCAATGAAATATTACTAATAATAAGCTATGAATATGACCATATATGATATCATAACAATGAGTATGATTCTGGAATAAGTCAATGACATTATTTAAATCATTATACATGAGGTTCGGACACTTGCGATTCAAATCAGACCTAAGGTAAGGGAAATATCACAATCTCATTTTTATCCGAGATTATTTATACTTTGGAATTTACTGGGGTGTATTTTATCATCCACATCCATGTCTACTCAATATGTAATATTATTTCCATCCACATAAAATTGTTTAAATCCAATTTTACCCTTCGTTGAGTTTTTAGTAAACTATATGAATGGAATCTTTTGCTGTTTTTCATATGAGGTACTTTTTGACTTTTCTGACAAAAGTATGAGAAGAATGTTTTTTAACTTATAAGACATGAATGGATTTTTAAAACACTATTTCCAAGAATATTCCTTTATTAGTTTTCAAGTTTATTTTTAATCAACTTTTTTTAGTTTAGAATTGTATGACATGTTAAGAAATGAAAAGTGTTTTTGAAGTAGAAGGGATATTTTCCTCAAGAATGGAGTTCAAGTGTTTTATCAAAATTATTTTCCATCTAAGATAATAAAGGGTTCTATTTTTATCCCTATTATTACATTGATTTAATTATATTATGATGGAATTATTTTTATGAATTCCTTTATCTTATATGAATTGTTTAATGATGTCACGATGTTTAAGAATCCCATTTTTATTACATGGGTTACGCTATGATGTATGGTTTATGATTTTGTGGCACACATAAGAATGGTATCAATATGAGATGAGTGG
Organism: Viscum album; assembly: GCA_963277665.1. Lineage (NCBI taxonomy): Eukaryota > Viridiplantae > Streptophyta > Magnoliopsida > Santalales > Viscaceae > Viscum > Viscum album. The sequence goes on along the minus strand of OY728155.1, from coordinate 1,152,690,606 downwards.
GACCTAAATCTCCCTCCAATGCATTGGGTAAAGATTTTATATGTCATGAGATAGACATGGCTGGAACGACAGGTTAAACCGGTTTAGTGAAACAGGACTGAAACGAGGAATGAACTCGGTTCAGAAATGGACTTTGTCTACTAAGATAGTCTTGGAAATGTGTTTGACTAATAAGAAATGATTCTATATTATTATGTGTGTATGTCACAAAGCTTCAAGTTTTAACTTATGATTATTGTGATTACATTTCACTACCATGATTTATCCCATGTTATGAAATTATGATCTCTTTTGCAGGGTAAGATTTCAAAAATGTTATGTTCTTATGAATATAATGTGATTGATATTTATTTTGTTTACCCTTAATGAGTATTTGAGCTCACCCATTTCTATGTTTTCTTTCCCCAGGTCAGGAAGAAGGTTATTAAGTATGATATTTCAAAAGGGACTATAGATATGATAAAATAAATGGGAGACAGTGTAGATGCTTTATGAAGCAGTTGTTTATGTTTCCCAGTTTCTAAAGGCACTATACCTATACGGTCCTTTCATGGTTTTGTTATACGTTGTAATAAGTGTAGTTCAATTTTGATGTACAAACAATGTCTGTAAATTATGGGTTGTTATAGTTGGTATCCGAGGAAAGGTATAGTCAACCTTTGGAAACTAGGATGTGAAAGCCTTAGTAAGAATCCTAAGGATAAGTCTAAGCATAGAACACAATCTTAGTGTTATAGAAATGGCCATAAATAACCTAGGATAAGACCTTATGTGTGAAATTTTATTCTTGATTATGTGGTTTTCTTATTATAATTAGTCTTTGTCACACTATTCTTCATGGTTTTAGTCAATGGATGGAACCCGATGGAACTGTGTTAATGAGGAATGCGACGGGCAATTCAATTATTGTCCCCCTGAGTAACCAAACGTTATGGGAGATTGAATGCGAAATATTATAGCCATGCTCACACAACTTTATCAAGCTATGAATCATGAAGGACTTCCAAAAGAGCAAAGGAAGGATAAAAATTTTGTTGAATCCTTCATGAGACAGCGTCCACCTTCATTCGGTGGGTCTACAGATCCATTAGTTGCTGAACAATGGATCAGTAATACTGAAAAGATATTTTTAGTTCTTCAATATTCTGAACATGATAAAGTCATCTTAGCATTGTATCATTTGGAAGGTGATGCTGATCAATGGTGGAATTTTATCAAGAATACGAGTCCAAGAGATGAAATTGAGTCCATGGAATGAGATGAGTTCAAGAACATATTTTTCAATAAGTACTTCCCTAATATTCTCCAAACAAAGATGGAGAATGAGTTTCTTGAACTAAAGGGAAAGGATGATGAATCTGTTGGTACCTATGATGAAAATTTGACAGGACTTGCAAGGTATGATTCTGGTATTATTATACAACCTGAGAGTAAGAACGATTGATTCTTTAGTGGATTATAACCAAGTCTTCAAAGGGCGTTAGCCATAAGGGAATTCAATAGCTACGAGGAAATCATTCGATGTGATCTCAAAGTTGAGATGGAGATTTGAGTAACCCATCAGTCATATGGGTTTTATAAGAAGAGGAAAATGGAATTCAAATGAAAATCTAAAGAGAACACTGAAAAAAAAGATGAGTTTTCCCTTATGCTCAATGTGTGGAAAAAAACATGGAGGGAGTTGTCCTAATGGGACAAGTAAATATTTCAAATGTGGAAAGGAAGGTCATCGGTCATTTGAATACTGCAATGATGGGAAGAAGATGTCTAGTGATGCGAACAATGAAAAGGCTACACATTGTGCACCTCTTACACTTAAATGTTACAAGTGCAAGGAAATGGGGAATTATCCCAATCAATGCCCTAATCCAAGGGTTTTTTATGATGATTGACGTCAACAAACTCTTAAGTCTATAGATAAAGGAAAGTCACATGCAATTTCTATCAGCGATGTGGAGTACGATAACGGAGTGGTGAAAGGTACACTTACTAGCCACTCTAAAGTGGTAAATGTTTTATTTGATTATGGATCCACCCACTCATTTTTTTGAAGAATTATCTAAGGGTATCACCGTATTACCTCAACAATTAGATGTTGGGTTAGATGTGAGAACCCCTAATGGCACAACAGTCGCATCAAAAGTTTATAATTCTTCTCTGATTGAAGTTTGTGAGAAAGTGCTTCCTGCAAATCTTGTGATCCTCCCTATAGTGGAATTTGATGTGATTCTTGGAATGGATTGTCTTTCTCTATATGGAGATCATATCAATTTCCAATGAGGGGAAGTCACATTTCATATTCCAGATCAATCTTTGATCGTCATTCGATGCAAGGATGAACATAACCTTCTAGTGGAAATTTCTTCCATCTTATGGGTCTTGATTCCACTAAATGAAGGTTATTTATCTCAAATGGTTGGTGAGAAACTCACGATTATGATTATTCCCATTGTACGGGAGTTTGATGATGTCTTTCCAGAGGAATTGCCAGGTCTTCCACCAAATCGTGAAGTTGAGTTTTCAATAGAACTCGTACCAGGTGCTTTACCTATTTCAAAGACACCTTATATAATGGACCCAATTGAGTTGCAGGAATTGAAGAATAAACTCCAAGAGAATCTTGATAAGGGGGTCATAGGCCCTAGTACGTCACCTTGGGGAGCACCTTTTCTGTTTGTTAAAAAGAAAGATGGATCAATGAGACTCTGCATTGATTATCGAGAACATAACAAGATCACTATCAAGAAAAAATATCCTCTCGTGCGCATTGATGGCTTATTTAACCAACTACGTGGAGCTCAATACTTTTCCTGGATTGATCTTCGTTCAGGGTATCATCAATTAAGGGTTAAAAGGGAGGATATACCAAAGACGGATTTCCGTACAAGGTATGGACACTATGAATTTATAGTGATGCCATTTGGTCTTACTAATGCCCCTGCTATCTTCATGGATCTGATGAATATAGTCTTTAGAGACTATCTTGATTAGTTTTTGGTAGTCTTTATAGATGATATTATTGTATATTCAAAGAGAAAAGAATAAAATGAAGATAACTTGAGAATTATATTGAAGACCCTGAGAAAGGAGAAGCTTTATGCCAAATTTACCAAGTGTGAATTTTGGCTTCAAAAAGTTTCATTTCTGGGTCAAATAATCTGAAAATAGGGGATATCTATGGATCCAGGAAAAATAGAGGTTATCGAAAGATGGTCGAGACCAAAAACAGTTACTGAGATCTGATTTTTTCTTGGTTTGGCTGGATATTATCGACGTTTTATGAACGATTTTTCACGATTATCTAATCCACTAACCAGGTTGACTCGGATAGGAGTTAAATTTGTTTGGACGGAGGAATGAGAAGAGAATTTCAAGGAGTTGAAAAGAAGGTTATCCAGTGCACCTGTGCTCACACTTCCATGTAGTAGAGAAATTTTTGTGATCTATAGTGATGCATCCAATAAGGGATTGGGGTGTGTTCTTATGAAAAATCATATGGTGATAGCTTATGCCTCACGACTGCTGAAAATCCATGAGCAAAATTACCCAACTCATTATTTGGATTTAGCTGCGGTAATATTTTCATTAAAGATTTGGAGGCATTATCTTTATGGAGAAAGGTGTGACGTTCATACTGATCATAAAAGTTTAAAGTATATTTTCACATAAAAGGAGATGAATATGCACCGAAGAAGATGGTTGGAGCTGATTAAGGATTATGACTACTCAATTCATTACCACCCTGGGAAAGCAAAAAAGGAGGAAGATGCTTTAAGTCGACAAGATAATGCCTGTTTATCCATGATGACGATCACAAAAGATCCAATATTTAGGGATTTAAAAAGGATCGATCATGGAATTATAATGAAAGGGGAAAATCATATCTTTCTCAAATGAATGTTCAACCATCTATACATTTTATGATTAAAGAGGCACAGAAAGAAGATGTAGAGTTACAAAAGAAGGTGAGAAATGTTCCTGAATTCAACCTTGATTGTAATGGGATAATAATGTTCAGCAATCAGGTTTGTGTTCCTCCCATCCCCAAATTAAAGAAGGAGCTGCTGGATGAGGCTCATAGTTCTTCATTCTCTATTCTTCCTGAAAGCATGAAGATGTATAGGGAACTGAAAGAGTACTTTTGGTGGGATGGTATGAAAATAGATGTTGCTAAATATCTCTCTCGATGCTTGGTTTGTCAGCAAGTTAATGCTAAGAGACAGAAATCTAAGCATATGTTACAACCATTACCCATACCCGAATGGAAATGGGAAAACATCACTATGGACTTTGTCACAGGACATCCTGAAATATCAAAATGCAATAACGCTATCTGGGTCATAGTTGATCGTCTAACAAAGTCTGCACACTTCATTTCTATTAGAGAGGATTTCTCTCTAGATCAGCTTGCCAGGATATATGTAAAGGAAGTGGTAAGATTGCATGGAGTACCACTTTCTATTATATCTGATCGAGATCCAAGGTTTACCTGAATGTTCTGGTGAAGTCTTCAGCATACTCTGGATACAGAGTTGAGTTTCAGCACTGCTTATCATCCTCAGACAGACGGTCAGTCTGAGAGGACATTTCAAACTCTAGATAATATTTTTAGAGCTTGCTCTATGGATTTCAAAGGTGGTTGGGATCAACACCTACCTTTGGTGGAATTTTCATACAATAATAACTTTCACTCCAGTATTTAGATGGCTCCTTATGAAGCTCTCTATGGAAATAAATGCAGGACTCCAACATGCTGGGATGATGTTGGGGAAAGAAAGCTATTAGGACCTCATCTTGTTGATGAGATGATAGAAAAGGTCCGATCTTTTCAACAAAACATAAGAGCAGATCAGAGTCGACAAAAAAGTTATGCCGATAACCAAAGAAAAGACTTATAGTTTGAAGTGGGTGATAAAGTGTTCTTACGAATATCTCCTTGGAAGAGAGTAATGAGATTTGGAAAGAAGGGAAAGCTGAGCCCTAGGTATATCGGTCCTTTTGAAATACTGGATCGTGTTGTGAAGGTAGCTTACCTATTGGCGCTTCCACCGAATCTCTCTGAAGTTCACGATGTGTTCCATGTATCTCTCCTGATAAAGTACATACCTGATCCTTCACATGTACTCATCTCAGAAGTTGTACCGCTGGAACAAGATCTTTCTTATGAAGAACATACCTGATCTTTTTCTCGATCGTAGTGAAAAAGTCCTACGGAACAAGACCACTCGCTTGGTGAATGTTTTATGGAGAAACCACCATCTAGAAGAAGCTACATGTGAGATTGAGGATATGATTAGGGAGAGGTATCCTCATATGTTTGTTACAAGTGACGATTTTTGGGGGAGAAATTCATTTTAAGGGGGGTAGAATGTAACACGCGAGACTTTTATAAGAAATATTTTATTTTTATGTTATATAAATCATCAAGGGAATCTTTCACTACACACAACACTAGGTTGGCTTTCTTTACACGCAATCATGACCTTCGTTGATTGCTTGCATCGTACGCAATACCGAGTTTCACTAAACAACGATATGCTATTAAAATATTATTAAAACTAGCCGTTATGAATAGTAATAACCACTTTTGGAAATTTTTAAATTTTATTTTTCAAAATGGACTTCGTTTTTGGATTCAGAATATCGAAATTAGCCTAGGGTGAAATTTTGGTATTTTTCTGGAAACTTACAATTTTTGATGAATAGTGAAAACACTGGGTTACTATTTAAAAACCGACTTTTTATTTAAATAATTATTTATTTTATTTATATTTATTTTAGGTCAAAATTGATACATAATACCTATATATGTTCAATGTATTTCATTGGAGTAATTTTTTAATAATTTTAGATATATAAAAATTTTATTAAACTTTTCACCGTCTTTTACCCACATCCTAACAAAATTTGCAAATTTACATTAACTTAATTTTACCGCTTATGTGAGTGGAATTTCAAAAATCCGAGAGACACATATGATGTCAGTAAGTAAAATGTGGTTCAATGAGATGAAAATAATTTTTTTGTGAATAGTAACTTTTTACTTTTATTTACCACGGTTAAAAGTAAATAGGGAAATTAAGGGTAAAAATGATATTATTATTAACCTAAAACATGTCATAATTCTATTGGATAAGTTTAATTCGATAAGAAACAACCTTAGGAATAAAATATGACCATTTAGGCCCACTTGGATTAGATTAGGAAATTTATTATTAATTTATTTAAAGAAGGGTTAAAATTGTTAAAATAAAAGTTTAATAAGTAAATAATTTTTAATATAGGGTTATACATAAGATAAATTCGACTATAAATATTAATTAGAAAGATAAAAAGATTTCCTATATAATGGTATTTTATTTGTAATTTTTAGACATTAAATATTTTAATATATGTATGATACATGATGATGCAGTAATTATCATATTAATGAAATATTGACATAATTGATGTTATAAATACCCAAATAAAAGTAATTTGAGACTTTTTATGAATTAAACTAATTTTCTAGGTTAATATGACATGTTATTATTGATTTAATTAACTTTATTCGAACTAATAATTTTGTTATGAGTTTCACAAAAATCAATTACCAAATAGTGTCAAAATTGACATAAAATAGTTTTTTAAAAAAATATTATATTATTAATTTATATTTTATTCCTAAAAATCTAGGGATCATCCAAACGACTTATATAAGGTTATATATATTAATAATAAACAACCTGGGTTTCTTTTGGCTTGTTATAGTATTTTTATTTACCTTATAGTGTAAGAACACAAAAAGACATGCTAAAAATAAAATTATCTATCTTAATGTTAAATCTAAATGATAAGGTTAAAATAGTAAACTAAACGTGTCCAACTTCTATTGGATGCGATGATTTCGACCCATCCCCACATTAGCTTCGAAATAAATCAATTTGGAGCTATTTAAAGCCGAATATGGCTTTATAATAAAATAATATTTTTAGTTTTTCCAACGGTGCCCCTCTCCTCCCTTATAAAAGGGCACCTCCTCCCACTCTTCCTAACACCACTTTGAGCATTAAAACTCGACCAAACCATGCCAATATCTCCTCTATACTTCCCTAGAAACATCCTATAGGTCCTGGTATTCTTCAAAGACCAATTTTAGTTCCCAAAAAGGAGGTCTCAAAGAAGCGCTTCAAAGAAGACGTAATGTCCGATACCGATTATTTCAACTTTAATTCTTCTTCCATTTCTTATTTTTTAGTTGTATCATTATGAATTAATAACATAAATATCAATAATATATTGATATTTTATTATAAGTATGAAACAATCCTATTTCACCATCTATCCATCCTATGGAAAATGAAATCACCGCGCATGCGTACGTACGGAATACCATCTCCACGCTGTGGTGTAATCTATTTTCCACCACCACCTTACTTGGATGACTATAATGGTGTAAATAATGAATATATATGATTATTTTAAAGTGATATATATTCTGAAATAGTATATTTACACTCCAATACAATTCCACGATCACAGGAATGATATCATCGCTCGTGCGTACGTACGAAATACCGTCTCCACGATGTGATGCGACTCGTTCTACATGATTTTAATTGCATAATGATTACATAAATTAATTGAGTGAATAAATATGATATATATCACAATAATACCATTCTGGAAATGAGGTATCTAAAACATAAAAAAGAAGAATAAGAATTTATTCGACAAAACGTGCATAAGAACAAAAAGTAATAAACACCCGAATAACAAGTAACAATGAAATATTAATAATAATAAGCTATGAATATGACCATATATGATATCATAACAATGAGTATGATTCTGGAATAAGTCAATTACATTATTTAAATCATTATACAGGAGGTTCGAACACATACGAAGCAAATTAGAGCTAAGGTAAGGGAAATATCACAATCTCATTTTTTTAGATTGTTTATACTTTGGAATTTACTAGGGTGTATTTTATCATTCACATCCATGTTTACTCAATATGTAATATTATTTCCATCCACATACAATTTTTTAAATCCAATTTTACCCTTCGGTGAGTTTTTAGTAAATGATATGAAAGGAATCTTTTGTCGTTTTTCGTACAAGGTACTTTTTGACTTTTCCAACAAAAGTACGAGAAGAATGTTTTTTTACATATACGGCATTAATGGATTTTTAAAAAATTATTTCCAAGAAGCTTCCTTTACATGTTTTCATGTTTATTTTTAGTCCATGTATTTTAGTTTAGAATTTAATGACATGTTAAGAAATGAAAAGTGTTTTTTATGTAGAAAGGTATTTTACTCAAGAACGGAGTTCAACTGTTTTATCAAAATTATTTTCCATCTAAGATAATAAAGTGTTATATTTCTATCCATATTATTAAATTGATTTTATTATGTTGTGATGGAATTATTTTTATGAATTTCTTTATCTTATATGAATTGTTTTATGATGTCACGATGTTTAAGAATCCCATTTTTATTACATGGGTTATGCTATGATGTATGGTTTATGATTTTGTGGCACACATAAGAATGGTATCATTATGAGATGGGTGGGACATATATCTCCCTCCAATGCACTGGGTAATGATTTTAATCACATGATATAGACATTTCTGGAATGGAAGGTTAAACCGGTTCAGTGAAACAGGACTGAAACGAGGAATGAACTCGGTTCAGAAATAGACTTTGTCCACTAAGATAGTCTTGGAAATGATTGTTGACTAATAATAAATGATTCTCTATGAATATGTGTGTATGCCACAAATCTTCATGTTTTATGTTATGATTATTGTGATTACATTTCACTACCATGATTTATCCCATGTTATGAAATTATGATATCTTTTGCAGGGTAAGATTTCCAAAATGTTATGTTCTTATGAATATGATGTGATTGATATTTCTTTTGTTTACCCTTACTGAGCAATTGAGCTCACCCTTTTGTATGTTTTCTTTCCCCAGGTCAGGAAGAAGGTTATTAAGTAAGATATTCCAAAAGGGACTATAGATATGATGAAATAAATGGGAGACAGTGTAGATGCTTTATGAACCAGTTGTTTATGTTTCCCAGTTTCTGAAGACACTATACCTATACGGTCCATTCATGGTTTTGTTATATGTTGTAATAATTGTACTTCAATTTTGAAGTACTAACAATGTATGTAAATTATGGGTCATTATAATAACATCATTATCCCACTTTAATTTCAGTTCTTCGATCAATGGATCAAAATAGACATTAATATCATTACCGAGTTATTTTAGTCTAGATATAATTGGAGAGAATATAATTTATTTCTACATCATGAATAACCATATTGGAAACTTTTAATTTACCAACATAACTAACAATGTAATGTGAGCACTAAACTATACACTAAAATGTTTTATTCCATCTATAGATATTGTAAGTGGGAAGTAGCATAGAAAATTTTAAAATTCGAGAAACTCATAATCAATTTTTCTCCAGTGAGGGGAGACTATTTAATAATGTAGTTTTTCAAATATAATTAATTTATCTTTGTGCTATGTCAATTATTTCACAGTTTCTTTAGATTCATTTAGTATTATAAACATTTTAATGATAGGAAAGTACCATAAAAATTTTGAATAACTTGATTCAATATTCTTATTTCGATTCAAGAAAAATCTAGGGAATTTTTTGTGTTATTCATGGTCCTCCCGGAACAATATGAATTCATTTGGAACAAATAATATGCATTTAAAGATTAAACCCATTTTATGTTTCATTTATTTAGCATCATATGTTCAACAATGAATTTAATTTTCTTTTTATAGCATATCATTCAAGTGGACAAGTATTTATGTAAATATTGTGTCACTCTAACTGATTCTAGATTTCAAATTATGTGACTTTAATACAATTTTAAATGATTCATATTTAGTACAATTAGAATACAATGTCTCATAGAACAAATAATTAACATCTCAAATAAATATTGAGAATAAAAAAGGTCATATTAAATTTCCATATTGATTTACTCCATATAATCACCGTCAGCGTTTAAACTAGTTTTCATATCAAGTGACCTGTAAACCATATTTTCATCCAAACTATTTTTCACGTCTGGTTACCCCCATGCTAGTCCAACATTTATTGTTCTAATTTATTCTATGAAAAAAATCCAATGTTATTCCAACTCTTGTGGACTAATTATTTCTTGAATAACGATAACATGAACATGGAAAAAGGATTTGAGAAGGTTCATATATATGCTACATTTAAAATATGATTAAAAATTCAACATTAACTTCATATTCTTTTTCCCACCAATCAGAATGCTTCTGTTTTCAATTGATATTTATCCTCCATGGTTTGTAAAAATATTAATTTTGGACAAAAAACAAACAAATACACATATGATATTCATACTCAAAGGATAATGTTATAAATAATTATAATAAGGTAAATCATATATTTGAATATTATATGTTATAATTCCTACCAATTTTACATTTTATAGAAGGGTGACATGAAAATAATCATGTTGAGGTAAATATGTGTTTTTTTGGTACAGGTTCATGATTCTATTATGAGTTTGACAAAAAGGTGTAAATAAATTTTTGGTAAACAAAATTTCATTATTTTTGGATGAAATAATTCCCTTGTAAATTCTTGTCCATTCAAATTGTTTACTTATGACATGGATTGCTACATTTGAGTAATAAATATCTTTCCTCAGAACATAAAAGGTCATGAAATCACAAGTTTTTGATATAGGTTTATGGATCTTGGAATATCATAAATTGAATGGATGAAATAATTATTGATGACAGAAGTGATATTGGAATACATTTTACTCTATCTTTATGTAAATTATTCTAGACCATTTATTCGAGGAATACCAACAAATATATTTGTACTATAGCCCACTGACAAACCCCTATTTCAATAATAGGTTAGTTATCAATCATAGGTATGTTTCAAATATCCTAAAAAGTCCCAAACCACTTTTGAATTTCCTTAAAACACCAAAAAATATTTTCATTAATAAAAATTCCAGAAAATAAGGTTACCATGGATTTCACATCATTGAGATTGAAAATATTATGATTCCAACTCTTATAATTAAATGGTTAACAATAATATAACTAAGAAATATGTTAGTCATAACATTTGTAGATGTATTAAAAATATTATTTTTATTCTTAATTAACTCCATACCAAATGTATGACCATGTGAGATTATAACAATCTTTATAAAAATTTTCGACTGTCTTCAAATCATGTATGTGTTCAATATAACTGTGTCTTAAATTAGAACCTTTTATGGGTTACATTCAAACCATTAGTAATGATACAAAATATATAAAAATAATAATGATATTGTTTCCATGGCTTAATCAAAATATATAATGTCAACCAACCATTCATTTTTTTCCAGAAAACCATGTAACTACTATAAATACCTATTTGATGCCTTTTTTTTATAATTATATCATTAAATGTTCTTATTACACTTTACACACTATAACCAACTTATTATAGGTGTGGTTTAGCTTCTCAAAACATGTTTTATTTTTTTACCCGTTATATCACTTGTTGCATTCAAAAACATTGCAAATTTCATGGAAATGGAACATCTAAATATGTCAAATTCATAAATTGTAAGAAAAATCAATCAAAATTGATCTAAATATGCTCATATGAGTATATGAAATGTGTTCCAAATGGGAATAATCTGTTTTAAATTCATACAACACTCAAACCAATATACACCCTTCAAATATCATGTAACCAATTTTAAATAAGCAATTCCATGTTAAATTAAATAACCCAAAAATTATCTAACTCAAAGGATCAACATATATAATAAAAATCATTACCGAAACAGAATAATTTCATAATTAATGAAATCAATAACAAAACCAATTTCTATTTCCAAAAATATCAAAACACAATTATATTAATAGAAAATAAAAGGAGTTTAAAATTATAATACCATAAAATGTCTTTTAAAATATCTACTCACTTAAATAAGAAATTACACCTAAAATGTGTCAAGAACAATCAACTTTATTTTAAAAAATATATTGAAACACATTTATTTCCAAAAAACTTTTGAAACCAAAGAAACAAATAAATGTTCTACTTCAAAATCCATAAATCCTTTTTTTCTAAATAAATCATCCCAAAAAAGAAATTTATCATTAAATTTAATCTATAAACACTTCAAAACTCATTAAAACATTAAATTGGATAAAAATATACGTACATAAAAATAATAATCAGTTTAATATACACAAATGCAACATTATTCATTAAATATTACGTTTCCACAATTAAAAAATCATACATATAATTAATGTCATGTAATAAAAAACAACAAATATTTATTTAAAATATTTAATTGTATAATAAAAATAATTTAATTAATTATTTAAGAATCCTTTATTGTAAAAACTAATAGTTATCATTGTCATTGTACACGTAAATAATAAAATTTAGATATATACTTGTGATATATAAATATACATTACATAAACACATAAAACATTTAAAATAAAAAAATATGGGAATCAATTACTGTTTGTTGAACACTTTGAACATAGAATATTATAAAAATGAAACCCAAAAATGGGAGTTATATTTTCAATACCTTAATTAGGGAAATTCTTTTGAAATGATAACAAGGTATATTTTTCCCCTCTACACATTTAATTATATCATTTAATCTTCTCAATCACAATTTGGAAGTCATTATATCTTTAGAACTAGATCCCACTATGAGTGGGTTTTGGAAATTTAGAATGTGATCTTTGAAAACATTTCACCATTAATTAAAATATGGATTTTATAATCAAAATATAATATAAATAAAATTTTAATTAGAAAGGAAACTCCAATAAAAATATTTTTTATATTAGTAAATTCTTCAAACCAACCCTTCCATTAACATTTATGAACACACTAATTATGTTAGTCTCTAAAGAAATTATTTATCATAAAAAATATAAAAGGGATTTAAAATCACGTGTTACACTAGTGAAGAATCATAGAATTGAACTTTTTCGTAAAAACCGCATTATATAAGTCCACTCCCATAGGATCCACCAACACTATACCAAATTATCCTAAAGCTGATATTCATGACCAAAATGGGTATATATATGATGGTGAAAGGACCACGAGACAGAATAGGTTATGAGAAATTAGAATGAAAAATGAGGGAAACACAAAAGCCAAAACACAACACTGTGAACCAGATGTCATCTACCCATGACCTATGTGATTCATATTAGGATAAAATAACATACCATAACAATTTTCAAATTATTATGAACCAATAATAAATCTTCCTTGACACATTATCTACTATATAAGAATACTTTTCAAAATTGAACACTATTATTTTGATATAGAGTAATTATAAAAATAATCCTCTCAAATTCTGTATAAAAATCCAACTTTATAAAAAATGGATCCTAATTCCCTAATGAAATGAATATTATTTTTTAATGTAATTTAGTTTTTATTAAACAACTATATGTAATGATCATGATATCATATCAGAATTCACTATTGAAATTGTATTAAAGATTGGATGTTTATTTATACTAAATATATAATTTTTATAAATACAAATATAATTTTGGTAACATAAAGTTCATTATAAAAGACTATAAATTCATATAATGATGGGAAACATTAATTTTTTTCTATTAATTTAAGTTTTCAGGATTAACATATATTATAATAAGTATTAAAGTGTAAATATCAATGGTATTTCCTTTTTCATTGATCATAACAATTTTATGAAGATAAGATTTTCCATTCCATTCACACATTAGTCGGCCACTTTATTAATTTATAATGTTGTGGAAGTGGCTATGCTCTACCATAGATATAAATAGAAGGGGAGAAGTGGATGGAAACCTGTACGAGGATGTGCTTGAGAACTCTAAGAGTAGGGTGACACTATAACCTCTATGAATACAATGGATATGGAGTGAGTAAGAATAATAAAAAACTAAAACATGACAATGTGAATCGGATTTCAACAAACCATGACCTAAGTGAATGGTAGTATTGTTAAATCAATAATACAGAGATTTAAAAATAAGGAACAATCAGAGGAGGATAAATGGTGGTGGAGAGTTCATTAATAGAGCTCCTAAATTGGGAATCATGAGAGAACATATCCATGATATAGTCACCCTATTCCATGTTGATGATCCTGAATAATCAATCAGTGAGAGATGAAGAGAAAAAATAACATGCCATATATTTGATAGTTGATTCATCCAATATAAGATTTATAGGGAGTTCCGAAAGTTATAAACATGTTAGGACCATGTTTTTTTTGGTTTTATATTTTGTAAATAGTTTAATATCTGGAAAATATTGAATGAACTGAGAAAAGTAGGTGAATAATTCTTTCATGAGAAGTTTCTAGAGATAAATATGATGAAGGGGTTTTTGAACAGTTTTCAATTAGACCCCCATATGATCCTATCAGTCCACCCCTACACTCATTAGATATCAACACTCGGTATGAGATCATTGCATCAAGACAGCAGAATAATATTTTTATATAAATCCTATATCTTTTGAAAATTGATTTTAAGAAGAATCGGTCTCAAAAGTTGATGATTCATAATTCATTCTAAAAAAATTAAGAAATTATAATAAAAAACCTCCCATAACTAATATTATGATTCTTTTATATTTTATAATCCTTTAATATAATAATTTTTATAGAAACTTGTGATCCAATCTTTGTGAAAGATATGGGGAATATTTTATAGTTACCTAATGTTAGACGAATCTATGTTGATTATAATGCTCTCAAAGTCAGGGATAATTCATGATTCAAAAAAACCTTTGTCTAAGAGGAAGGTTTTTGGTTGATTGATGTGTTACTGAAGTACTCACTGAATGATATATCATACTCTACAATCAACTAGAAGAATATATTCGAAGGATCAATCATCCATTGGAATGTATTGGAGAAAGAAGTAATTACTGACACCAGTCTATAGGAAATGGCGCGTTACCAATCTATCAAATGATTCTGACACCTATTCAGTAGAAACAACTATTGGTATCCATAAGGAATTAGAAGAAAAATTCAATCATAGGTAGACCAAGTTTGTTAAGTCATTAATAACGATGAATCAATTGAGCTCCTAAAATTGATACATTATATTGGAATCAAATACAGTCTATCAGTATGACATAGATGTTCATCCATCAGATAGGTTGCATGAACTCGTAATCAGACTATGTTTTACACCAAAGAAGAATTGGGTGTTGAACATAGTGTGGAACAATGTTGATATTACCAATTCTTTTACCTAATAATAGACCAAGGGTGTGTTCACCTTTTTAATTGGAATCATTCAATTAATCTGAGTAAATGTGTGTAGAGTTCCATAATAATGACTAGGTAATCCAAAATGTGAGAAATGTTTAAGTTACTCTAGAATTGTTGAAGGTGACAGAAGTCTAAAGAATCTATATAATCTTGGTTAATATAAAAGACTAGAATTTTTTTTGTTATTGGGAAATGAGGAATAGATATAGAGTTTAATGTTATGATGTTAAACTTTTCTGTCATATGGTAATTACATAATAGATTCTTTTAGATATATTTTTTATAGGCCAATCCATTAGACTGGGCACGAGGTAGAAACCTTAATCAAAGGAAGGAATAAATAAATGATCAATCTCCGTTATTTACATTGGAATTTCTTTTTAAAATTTAATGAGGTTTTATATTTTGATGATATTCAAAAATATTCAAGATGGATCCAAATGTTTTGAGAAGAGTTTAAATAGCCATACATAAATCTAGAATGTACCTAAAAAAGAGACTCACAAATTTCATTGAGTGAGAAGAATAATTTTTTCCCCACCTTTTCTATTATTAGGGGACTATAAATATAGTTTATAGCTCATTTGTACTTTCAATAATTCTTGTGTGTAGAAATATGAATGGATGAATTTCTTTTGATCGGTATTGAGTTTCAAATATGAGTTTTGTTTTTGTTTGATGTTTAAGAGGATCTATCAGTGTAACACCCATCAGACAGAGTTCCACTTGAGTGAGTCCCATTATTGTATGTCCTATCAGATGAAGTTATATCAGATGAACCAATTGTGAGTTTGTAATTGAGATTATTAAATTTTTGTAAAATATATGGAAGAAGAATAATTTGATGGGGACCATCATATAGTTCTTAACAGATGAATGATGATCAGACTAACATTGTTTAAGTTAGTTTTCTAGAATGAATTTATAGAATGATTAAGCTTGAATATATTCCAATGTTTTTTAATATATAATGTAATTTTCATGACTAATAGGTTCCTATGAGAATTTTTGATGATCATTACATTTTAAAAAAGTTAATATGATCTAGATTAATTGTTGTGTAAGTGAATAAAATTCTATTGTGGATCAGAAATGATGTGAAAATTGAAGCATGTAATTGTGGGTCTTTACCTGTTACATAAAAGTATTCGTTAACGGGGTGTATAACTAACTATAGAAAACTTGATATGAAAAGGATATTTGGGTTGGTATAGCCAACTATAGTATAAAATTTAACTACTATGATGTATAACTATCTACTGCTTTTTTCCTTCTATTCCAGAAATAATCTAATGAAATAAATCTCATTAGTGGGTCTATTAACGTTTTAAGGAGTGGGTCTTGGTGATAAACCTTTTAAATATTGTGTCATGGTCTATATTTATATTTATTTTATAGGAAATGTGGTATTGAGATTTATAATTTGTGGGATACTAAGAGAATTTATATACGTTAAAAAGTGTTCTGAAATAGCTAAGAAAATTTCCTGTAAAAATAATAAAGAACCACTTATTCACCCCACCCTCTGAGGGGTATTGATCCTTTATGTGAATGCCTGTTGATTTCAGAGAAATGTTTCCTCTAAAAGACCCATATATGATAAATGATAATTTAAATTCTATAAAAAATAGTGGTATTCCTATTTTTGATGGCAATAACTATCGTAGTTAGAAGAATAAGATGTTACCTGTGATCTATCTCTTGGAAAAGAAGTTACCAATTCATCAATAATGGTATTTCCTCCCTTTAATGAGGTTTTTATGATAACTACCGATAAGAATAGTTTTGAGGCTGATGGAAAAGATGAAAATGCTTTTTGATGGATATTACATACAATTTTATGCAATTTATAATGGGTTTTCAATGGCTAAATCGATATGAGATAAATTGAGAAGTAGTTATGGAGGAAAAAAAAAGTTAAATAATAGAATATTCAAATCTAGATAATTAGATTTGAGTAAAATATAATAGTTGATGATGAATGTATTGATGGTTACATTACAAGAGTAAATGAAATTGTGAGTAACATCCGAATTTTTGGTGAGATGTTATGACATTATACAATTATAAAGAAGCTGGAGAGAAACATTCAAGATAGACATGATGTCATAGTTTCATCTTTAGAAGGTCATAAAGAATTATATTTGGATGTGCATCATAATATTGTTATTGAATATGAAATGAGAAAATCCCCAAATTTAAGAAAAATATTGATAATTAAATGGCCCTAAAATATTTGTTGATATGGAAAAAAGATAAATAAGTTGAAGAAGAATCATGTGATTAATAGGAATAGTAAGAAGATGCTGATTTCAATATAATTTTTTCATCCTTTCTAAAAAAATCAATAAGGGGAAATTGAAAAGTAAAACATTAAAATTTTGTAATTTTGAAAGGAAATAGAATGTTGAATAAGATTCTCTAGGGAAGAAAATAAAATAGTATTAGTATAAATAATATAATAAGATTTATATTAAAAAGAGAGTAATAAACATAATGAAATATTTTATTATGATAAGAAGAAAAAAATGATATACTATTAGAATAAAGAAGGAAAATTCCTCACACAGTGATGACTTTGATCAATCGGTCAAACTCATTGATATGTTTATAAATACAAATGTTATATCAACTAGTGGTGATAATAGTTAATAAATAATCGAAATTGAATGGATTCCCAATGAGTACATGGATAATGAACATGAAAAAAATACTCAACTCAAGAATGAAATAAAGAAAATGAAAATGATGTTGAAAGTTAAATTTTGGAGAATGGTGATTAGATGAAGAAATAAAAGGAAAACCACTATTTTATTAGAGATCAATACATAAAGACTGAGGATCTTGAAAAAAAGTAAAATGTTATGAAGAAAATTAAAATAGAGATAAGAATTTCAAATTTATGTAATGAACACTTGTTCAATAAAGTAATAAGAAAAAATAAAATATAGATGAAACTGAAAAGATGATACATGTTCCGAATAATATAATGGATGAAAAAGAAAGGATTTATTAGAAACCAAATCAATGCTCCTTACAACAATAAGTGAGGGGAGAATGATGAGAGGCAATTTCCCCAAATCATCCAATGTTAGATGTGAAGCAACAAAAGATTGTGAAAATAAGGGTCTAAAAAATAATGATTGTGTGGAAAAAAACTCACCATGAAATTGTGGACTTGTTTAGGAATGTATCATCATAAGGAAGGTGGCCATGAATTATGAATAAAAAACAATAACAATGTTTTGAACAAATTTTATATCATTATATAAAATTAATTATCAAAGGATACTATTGTTTTTGCTAATTTTTTTAGCATAGTGATTTTTCTTATTGGTATAACATTTATCTGTTGAGAAATAGATATAAATAAAGGGGGTGATATAGTGAAAAAATAAGACCAATATTTTGTATGAAATTTCTGGAACTGAAAAGAGAAAATTAGAATGTGAATAATATTGAAGAATCAACAAATAGAAATGAGATTTTTTTATGAAAGAAGAGTATGTTAAGAAAATTGATAGAAATAAACATGCTTAGTTGATAAAGTCAGTGTTCTTATTCATTTTCCATAAAAATGTAAAATGGATATAAAGTTATAATAAGTAAAAAAATAATATATTGAAAAATGGAAGAAAAAGGTTTATAAAGATGATATGAAATTTGATAAAAAGATATCAACAGATTGTCATTTCAAAACTGAAAAAAGGTATAAGAGATGTGACTAAGATGGAAATTTTACTAAAAGTGTATTAATATATATCTAGAATAAGAGAATGAATGATGAAGTTATTAAAAGTTCATTATATCAAAAATGTTACTAAATTTTGAGAGAATTTGAAAACATTATATGAAAGTTCTACAGATGAAAATAAACATGTTACAAAACCTGAGAAGGATGAACATAATTAATAAATATCATCCAATGAAAAATTCAATAAAAGAATGAAAAAGTCAAGACTGAGAGTGGAAACTCATTTTGAATTTATCATCTGATAAACTATTATGGTATCTACTTATTCCAAAAATATGTTTATATTTTTATTAACTTGTAGGGAATTTTAGAAGTTGAAGTAAGGTATTTGGGAATTGATTGTCTTAATTATTTTGTAAAATATGGTTATGGGGTTACATAAAATACGTTTCTCGAAATTTTGTGTTTATAATCATAAAAATTCAAATATGTATCTTGAGATGGGTCTAGGATATCCTTATGTTAACAAATCCTCTATAGATTTACCATGATATGGGAATTTTAAATTAATATGAAAATGTATTACATGAATGATTTTTTATGGATTGAATTGATAAACCTGATTATTCATTCTTGTTTTCTATAATGGGTTCTCCCCTGTATACATAGAGTTGTTTAATTGATGTTCGTTTATTAGAAAACTCATGTGATATAAATGTTCTCCAAAATAAGTGTTTCAATTTTTTTAAAATGAAAAAACTATTCCTAATTGGCCCATATGAATCTTATATTCAACAAGTGATAGAATATATATACGGATAGAAGACATGCTTGTGGAGAAGAAAAGTAAAGGGAGTAATAAAAAACATTACATTGACGATGCAATTGTTTTATTTGATTATTGTTTTAAATTATTAATTGGCAATAAACACAAAGGGGGAGATGTCCTGTATCAAGTTAATTTTTTCTTTTGTTTTTTTCAATAGTTCAATATAAAGAATACATTGATGTAACTGAGAAAAGTACATGAACCACATTATTGATCAAAATTCACTAGAAATATAAAAGTTTAAGGGATTTTTTAAAAGCTAAAAATCAAACCCCCATTACATATAGTGTATTGGACCAATCCTGTAATAGATCTAGTCTGTTGGAATGAGAACATCAGCTTTAGGATTCTAAAATGATTTTTTGATGGAATTAGAGAAACTAGAGGAAATTGGTCTCAGGAAGACTCGGTCTCTGAAGCTGAGGATTCAGATGTTATTCTAAAAATATTTATATATGTGAAATTCTAATAATGAACTTTCCACATTATATCTGATGAACCTTAGTAGTTTTAAAGTCTTCAATATCATAATTTTTTGATAACTTTTGAAACAAGATTTTTGAATGAAAGAGGGAGAAGATATTTTTAGTACTTTAATACAAACAATGCTATGCTAATACTATTGTTATCAAAGTCATAGATAATTCATGATATTGAATATGTTTGAAGAAGAAGAATGTTTTTATAAGAATGAAGTGTTGTTGAAGTACTGACTAACCAACCCATCAAACAATCTAATCCAATATAAGAATTTATTCAAAAGATCAATCTTTAGATGGAATGTCTGGAAGAAAGAAGAGGTTGTTGACACTAGTCTTTTGGAATCCATGTTCCACTGATCTATTAGAGGAATTCTGACACTGATTCAACAAAAAAAATTTGGTATCCTTAATGAATTACCATTAAAATTACATTAGAGGTTGCCTAAAGGTGTTACGTCATTAACACTGATGAATCAAATGACCTCCTAACACCAATACATAAGATTAGAAATAGATACTTATTCATCGGTATGAAATATAATTTGATCCATTAGATAAGATGTAAGAAGTGGTTTATCAGATGATGTTTTACACTAATAAATCATTGGGTTCATATCATAATATGGACTAGAGTTGAAAATGTCAATAGATTTACTTGAGAATACATAGAGGGGGAGCTCACCATTGCAATCAGAATCATTCAATCAGTGTCATAAAATATGTGAAGAGTACTATTGTAAAATGTAGGCATTTAAAATAGTATGAAATTTTTGGGTTTCAAAGGAATTTTTGAAGGTGAAAGAAGTGTAAAGAAATTTCATCAATTCTATAAATAGAAAAGTTCTTGATGTTGTTTCATAATTGATTCATGAATAATGGATGCAATTTTTGAAGTTATGATCCTACACTGATCTACTAGAGGAGATGTATATAAGAAATTATATCATATGTGGTTTCTGTATGAAATTGAATCAGATTGGGACATGGGTAGAAACATCAATCAGAGTCACAAAACAATGAATGATCAAAATCAGTTAATCAGACTGAAAAATTGTTTCGAAATTTGAAGAAGTATAATGTTTGTAAAAGATTGAAGAAGACACAATAAGGCTTTATAAATATTGAATAGATTTGAAATAGTTGGGCATGGATCTCAAATTTAAATGAAAATCATAGATTCATGATTTTGTTAGTTAGAAGACGAATTGGTTTTCCCATATTTTTCCTTCTAGGGGGCCAATAAATAGAGAGCATAGTACATTCATATATGAATCTACTCACATGTATAGAAGGTTTATCAAATCATAATTTTGTGACATGTATTGAGTTTCCACCCCATGTTTTTTTGGTTTTATGCTGAGTTAGATCCATCTAAGATGTTCCCAATAGATGGAGTTCCACTGGAGCGAGATCCATTAGAGCGAGTTGCATCGACGCAAGGTCCATCAGACTATGTTCTATCTTGTAAAGATATTATGTGTTTCTAGTTGGGTTATTTACATAGTTGAAGAATTAAGGGAAGTAGAATAATAAGATGGAGCATATTAGATGGATACAATCAGACAGAGGTTACCAAAAAAAGATTGATCAGACTAATTTTTTTACATTATGTTTTCCAGAAAGAATTTCATAAAAGATAGAGTTTGAGAATTTTCATATTTTTTACTCATATGGGGGAATTTCAAACACTAAAAAGTGTATAAGATAATTTTTTAAAATATTATAGTATGTACACTTTTTATGTTTATCTAGATTACTTGTGGAGGAAGTGAATAATATTCTAAATTGGGTCAGAAAAGAATTAAAATATTAAGCTTGTAAATGTAGATCCTTACAAGTTACTGAAAATTATTGTTTTCTGGGGTGTATAACCACTTATAGAAAATTGTATATGAAAAAGGATTGTTTGTGTCTATAACCAACCATATCAGAAAAGTTGACTATTGGGTTTTAGAACTATTTCCTTCTTATTCCTTTGCATTCTGGAAGGAATCTAATGAAAGAATCCTTGTTGGTGGGACTATCCAACATGGCAAGGAGGGGGTATTTGTGACAACCTTATAAATATCATGTGATAATCTATCTTTTTATTTTTTCCATATGAATTTTGATGTTGAAATTTTTAATTGATTGGACTGTTACATAATCAAGTTTTAGAGGTTATGAAACTATTTTATAATAGTTCAGAAAATTTCTAATAAAAATAAAAAAGTAACCACCGATTAACCACCCTCTCAGTTGTCCCAATCCTAATTGGGAGCTTCAAAACTTCAGTGATGGTTTGAATGAAGAGATGAAAATCATTTCATATGGGGTTTTTTTTAAATGATCGAGGAGAGATTTATGAGCACTTTGAAAATAGTGCTTACAAAGAGGGGTTTTATCATCGGTAAAATAATAAGCACAGATAAAATATATCATTATCTATAATAAAACAGTAGAGCTTATAAAGAGGGCCTTTATCAGTACTAGTTTAGCACTAATAAAGATTTATAATTTTAATTATAGATAAATATATTTATAAATTTTTATATAATTATATATATATTTATATAATTATATATAATTATATAATTACATATATATTTGATAAGTAAATATAAATAAATTCATTATATTCATTATTAAAACTCATTTATAATATTTTTACTATTATTAAAATATATAATTATTTATAATAATTATATAAATAATTTTCTAAAAATTATATATTTATTTATTTATAATTTAATATATATGATTTTATAAATATAGTAAATATGAATTTATTAATATATTTTTAAATATATTTATAATTATTTTTAAATATAAATATATTGATATCATTTTATAGATTTATAAAATTATGTATATATAATAAATATATATAATTATAAATATTAACATAGTAAATATATTCATTATTTTAATATATTTATTATACATTTATAACAATTTAAATATGTAATTATTTATTTACAAGTTTATAAATACTTTTAAAAAATTTATTTATTTATTTCTAATTATACATATATCATTTTACAAATATAATAAATATACATTTATAAATATATTTATTTATAAATATATTTATTTATAAATATTTACATATAAATATATATTTAACATTAATAATGAATATATAATCTTAAATGCAAGAATATAAAAAATGGGTGAAATGAAAAAAACAAAAATTAGTAGTCATTAAAAATATTGAAAAAATGCTATGTTTTATTAATTAATTAAATTTTTTAAAAATATGGATATATATTGAAATGAATAAGAATAAATATAGAAATTATGTAAATATCCTAAATATATATATAAACAAATAATAGAAGTTGAATAAATTTTAAAAAATAATTAATATTTAAAATGAATAAATAATACTAACAATAATAACGTTAAAAATATCCACATATTAAAAACATAATATATTAACTATATTATGTTACTAAATGAAATTCTAAATTTAATACTAAAATTTTAATATATTATATAAATATTATGAGTATGTGTTTCTATATATGATTTCAATAATTACATAAACATTTGTGTTTGTGAAATTAATATATGTATATGTATATATATATTAAAGTTTAATATATGCTGAATTGAACAATGAAATTATATAATATGTTGCATCTATTAATGAAATAAATAATAATACGAATGAATAAATTTAAAAAACAAATAATTGTTATTAATTATATAGAAAATTTAGAAAAAAATATATAAATATTTACATATTTTAAAATGGAAATGAACACATATGAAAAAAATAAATTACAAAAAATATTAAAAACGTTAAATGTTAATGAATAAACATGCTTTAATAAATATTGAAAATGGATAATAAATATATTGAACAATGAAAAAAATACAAATAAATAAATTTTAAAAAAATAAATGAAAACAATTAAGATTTCTAATGAATAAATACTTATAACAATGAATAACATTGAAAAATTCATGAAAATTTAAAAATAGTATATATTAAAAATAAATGCAGAAAATTATAAAATTTACTGATAAGAATCATAATATATATTAAATATATTATGTTAATAAATATAATTATAAAATGAATATTACAAATTTAATAAATTCTTGAAATATAATTTGTGTGTGGATTGTATATAAAAATACATTAATTTAGTATTTGTATGTGTGAAATAAATGTAATATTTTTTATTATGTATTTTAAATTGATAAAAATAATCCTTCAATTAAATGTCTATTACATGATACAATTAGTCAATACTTTTAATTAATTTTAATTTTAATTTATAAACCATTTTTCGCTAAATATATGACTTATTTAATGTAAGAAAAAATATTTTGTATTATATAAATCATATTTTAGGAAATATTATATATATTTGTATATATATATCCATATTAAAAATATTAAAAATATTAATGGATATTTTTGTATAAAACCCATTAAAAATGAATAAGACATTAATATGATTAAGTTATTATAGTTTATTCATTTTATATATTTATGATTAATATATATTACTAATTACTATTTATAATTAAAATATATCTATATATATTAAATTTAATCATTTTTTATAATAATTAATTCATTAATAATTTTTATAATAATTTTGTAATTTAATCATTTTTATTTTCTTAATTATGGAAAACTATTTATTTTGTATATCTATATTTAATATATACTATGTGTTAATATATTTAATTTATATATCTACATATTAAATTTAGCCATTTTTATTTATAATTATTTAATTAATAAAATTATTAAAAAAATAATTTATGCATTTTTCATTTTTTTGTTTAATGATTTCAATTTATTCATTTTTTATATCATTATTTAACTTATAATATCTATTAATATTTATAATATATATATATATATATTTCATTCATTAATAATTTGTTATTTTATAATATATTTAACTTTTTTTTAAATTTATTAATTTTCAATTTTTATTTGTTTAACTGTTGTAATTTTTCAGATATTTTTGAAATATGTATTTTTTATTTTTGTATATAGAAAAAAAGGTCCATTTCCCATTTGGGAGGGTGGGTCGGGCCATATTTATACGGGTAGGCTAAAGTATGCAAGAAGTATATGGTGGGCCAAGGCCTGGGAAGGCTCTTGCATTTAGGCTTTGGCCCATATATGCGTATGTGGAGTGTGTTTGCAGGATCCCTTCGTTGTAGTAGGCTTTTGACCTTGTGATGTTGTAGAAACCTATATAAACAAGCGGATGAACATCTAATATTTCAATGCGGGTCTCATGTGATAGTTTTTTACTTTTATTAGTGCTAAAAAATACACTCATAAAGGTCACCCATTATCAAATCAATAAATAATGCATAGATAAAGGCGCCCTTTATCAGTACATTTCACTATCATTGATAAAGGATAATGTTGAATGTTGCATATTTTGTAGTAGGGTATATTATAATGAGAAATCATTTGTTGATGAAATCTTATGCGTGGAATTAAGTGGAATAAAACAAAATAGTTAACATAAATCTTAGATGAAGCATAAAGAGAAAAGTGTTGGGTTCTGATAAAATTCTACAGTTTCATCAGACTATATTTTTCAAATGGAGGTTATCAGAAAGGGATGACGAGATAGAGGAATCCCACTATGAGGCTTTAGGGTCTAAGAGATAGGATTTACCAGAATGAGTACACCATATAGACATAACATTAGATAGAGTTCCATCGAATGGAGAGTACTAAACCAACTTCACTTTCGTGTGATCTAAATGCATTTGTACCGATGGTTGTAGGATTCATAGGATGATTCATTAGTATATTGGAGGTTTCCTATATGAGATTGGTCATAAATTTAAAAAGTTGTGCAGTTGGTTCACCAGTTGGATACCTTTATAAATAGTGGTGATTTTCCAACATTAATGTAATTCTAAACTATTGTGAGTTTCTAACATCACTGTTTCAGAATTTTTAAAATTGTGGTTGATGCAAGTGAGGATTATTTTATTAGAAAAACCTTTTTCTTGTGGATCCAGTAGTGTCTGTCTTGTGGTTACTAGATATTTATACTATATTGGATGACATGATATAAAATAGTTCAATCCATTTGTGTGACTGAAGTCCACCAGTGTACAATGTTCTTTTCTTGTATGTTCATTAGATGTAAGGACTATTTCTTCATCTTTCACCCATTCAATTTAATGATCAATAGGATCTATCTCCCTCAACATGTGGTATCAAAGGGGTTGGTTCTACCTTACTCACAACAATTCGGTTTATCCTCTACAAGCCTTGAAATTTGTTTGATCATAGTTGTTGATACTATTATTTTAACACAGACTTTAGAGGAAGGGAAGGTTTGTATCAGCGTTTTTCATGGAATGGAGTTTTCCTTTTTTCGAACACAACATGGGGGTCTTTTGATAGAGAATGAGTGAGGTAATCCTTTTTCCTGTGTGTATTATTATAATATTATAAAAAATGAATATCAGTGGTCAAATAAGAATTTCATATCCTTGATATATATATCACTTGCTCAGAATGTTTCATTCAATATTACAGAGAAGAAAACTAGTACAGTGGCTATGAAATTGGTGGTTGACATGTGTGAAAAAACCAATATATATTAACATAGTATTCACGAAATAAACTTCATTTGGCATGAGGTTTTATAAAATAATACCTATATTAGATCCCAATAATTAATTCAATAATATTCAATGGAATCATATATCGGTTATAGTTACTTTAATAGATGATGTATGGGATTCATTTCATCTCTATTCACAAAAAAAACATATAGGCTTCCGAGGTAATAATAGTGATAATATCCATTTGAAAGATAGATATTGTGTTTGATGAAATTTGAAATAGGATTTTGAATGAGTATTTGAGGTGAAAATAAGTCCATTCCATGTCTAGAGGTGATTTTGTTTCTATTATATGGAAAAAATCACCTCAATAGAAGTACCATCCGAAGAATAAATCTTGAGATAAGAAGTCCCACGGGAGATGTCAAGGAATATCAACTTGAATAGGTCCTAAATGATGGATGTTTTGGATGTAGGGACATATTAAGACATATTTTAGGAACTATATATAGGATTACGCTTCTATATAGAAAAATTATATCATTATAATCGATGATGGAATCAACCTATTACTACATGTTATTATTCTAGAAGATTCTTGTTTAATTTACCTAGGTGAATTATTTCATTCAACTGTTGAGTGAGGTTGTCGGTCAGATAAAGTACTTATAATATTGATTTGAGCACATCTTGTTGATTATCATGCTATGGATATCATTGTGAATGATCATTTTTTCATTGATGTGAAAAATGGAAACATCCTGAGACTTAAATATCATAGAAGAATTCATGGCCACTAGAATAACCACATATTAGTGGAATAACATGAATATTATTGTTTTAGAATGAATGTTCTGCATAGATTCTGAAAAAATAGAGGGTATATGGTAATTTATCACAAAGTAAATAATATAACCTTAAAAATCAATGCAATCAATGATGAATCATTAATTATCAGAATCACATCATTAGATGGTTTTTTAGTGTGTCAATTTATGTTCAGTCAACTCAAGGACATGATATTTAATGTTATAGTAGTAAAGGGAATACTTAAACTAAAACACATGGACCTTGGAAGATATTATATTTGTATCCAATTAAATATAAAATTGTTTCCTTTATCATGTATTTTAGAAATCCAAAGAATACAAAGTTTTAACTTATTAATTTTGAAATCTAGGGACCCTACCCTATTCATTTTAATATAAGATCCATTTAGTTTATAACATTCTATGATGATTCCACTCAAAATGTTTGGTACTAATTCGTGAAGAATAAATATTAGGTCTTTTATGAGTTTATTCGGTAGAATGTTTTGGTTGAAATTCTAAAATAGTTGAATTGTCACCAAATAGAAAATTGTAGTGAGTACACTTGACATAACATTCATAACCTTTTTTGGAGAAAGGGTATCATGGATTAGAAGATTATTCCAGGAACTCCACAAAAAATGAATTAGATTAAGGGTTGATTCATACTTTTCATGAGCATGGTCAAAGTATGAGGCTTAACTCAATAATTGTAACAACCCGATATTTTATGATAAGTATTATTTTTAATTTATTTGATGACATGTTTTTTATTATACAAAAAGATTATCTTGTGCTATACGCCACACTGTATTAGCTTGATGTTTACACAACACTATTCTTTGATTGTGTTACACACAATTTCATGTTCGTTTTACAATAGTCATTCTACGCAACATTGAGTGTATATATATATATTTATATATTCAATGTATACATGAAATATGGTTGGATTATGTTATAAGAAATAATGAAGGATTCTTGCACAACACATAACCTTGACTTGGCTTGCATTACACGCAACTGCGACCTTCCTCGATAGCGTGTGTTGTACGTAATACCGAGTTTTACTAAACAACGATATATTATTATAATATTATTATGAACTAGCCATTATGAATAATATTAACTAAATTTTATAACATTAAATCTAGTTTTTGATATTTTTATAAGTTCAATTTTACAAAATAAAATTATTATTTGGAATTAGTATATAAAATTTTACCTTGGATAAAATTTTCATACTATTCTGATAACTTTCATATTTTAATGAATAGTAAAAACACGCTATATTTTAATCAAAAACAACTTTCTTCATCATAATAACTTATGTGATTAAATTATAATATTGAATGGTTTAAAAGTATAAATAGAATATATTTTTACCATTTAATTTAATTTATGTCATTAGCCTTGATTTTACATTGAATTCGTAGGTTAAATAAATTCAATCTTTTGCAATGTTTTAAAGAAAAACCTGTTTTCTTACGACAACATGATTAACATTAATTTAATTTCTGACACTTATGTGTATTGGATTTGTAAAAATGGATTCCATATTTGGAATCAGTGGGTCCAAATTATATTAATAGACTATTTTTTTATTTTTGGGCATTATGAATAGTAACTACGGTAAATTTTATTTACCATTGTTAAAGGTAAATCGAGTAATTAAGGGTAAATATAAGATTATAAAATTACCCTAACACCTGCCAAAATCCATATTGGATGATTAAAAGTCGACCCATATCACCTAAGGGTCGGATTAGAATCATTTAATGGACTTTTGTCCATGAAAATAACTTAATTATTATTAAAACCAAAGAAAGTGACAACATGTCACTCTCTTAAATATTAAAAGTATATTAATTTTAATTTAGTTATAACTTCATGAAACATCAAACATGAATAGTCTCCAGAAAGATAATGACATTATCTAAATCAGATGAATTTATTTATAATTTTTAGGGATTAAATAATTATCATTAATTGTGACATAATAGTGATGCAGAAATTGATTATGTAGTGAATAATCAAGAATATAGTTTTTATTAAACTAATAGTGACCATAAAAGGCATGAAACCCTGACAAAAACTTATTTTTCATGTAAATGTGAACCTTAATCATCCAATGGTCGAATATTTGACCATTGGGAGCCTTATAAAATCGCTTATGACACTTATATTATTTTATTTGAAATCATGCCAAAGTTGTCACCTTCATAATTTAATAAATATAACAATTTAAATATTGTGATTTTAAGATTATAAATTCAAGTAAAAGTATTATTGTGTAATATAATAGATTTATCTTCATCATAGGATTTTATTTTTAATTTTAATGCAACAAATAAGTATGTTAAATAATTATAAAAATGGTTTTAGTAATTATTTTATTAAGAGATAAACCAAATAAATGGTCTTAAAAATAATAAAATAAATATTATATGAACTATTTAATGTTCTACACTAATATTATAGATACATATGACATTTTATGAATCTATTAAATCTTTTCGTTTGAACATATATTATGTATTTATTTTATTTATATTCAAATAAATGAATAGTGTCAAAATTGACACTATTGTTATTTTATAAACATAACATATTATAAAATTGTTAAAAAATCACAATAATATTTAAAAATTATTAATTTAAATTTATATGGTCTAAAATGTTATTAAGTATCCAATTATGGAAAATTCATAACATATACGTAATTATTTGTTATAATTTAAAATTTAGAACATTATTACCACAAATAAAATTAAATTGATTAAATAAGGATAAATAAAGTTGATAATGTTTAAAATAAATTCCTAACATGTTTAAATTTTATTGGATGCAGAGATTACAACCCTATCTCATCTAATCTTCATATATGAGTCATTTTGGATGTTTTTATGTGGGGTTGGTTTTTAATATAAACTAATATTTCTTATATTTCCAAAGGTGCCCCTCTCCTCCCTAATAAAATGGAAACTCCTCCCTCTCCTCTTCACACCAATTTGAGCATTCATGCTCGGCCACCCCTGCCCATTTCACTTCCCCTCTTCCATAGAAACATCCTATAGGTCCTGGTCATCTTCAAAAACCAATTTTAGTGCCCTAAGAGGAGGTCTCAAAGAGGCGATCAAAGAAGAGGTAATGTCTGTTACCGATTCTTTTAACTTTATTTCATCTTCCACTTGTTAATATTTTTTTGTTTCATTATGAAGTAATAACATCAGTATCACTCATATACTGATATTTTATTATAAGTATGAAACAACCATATTTCACCGTCTATTCATCCTACGGAAAACGAAATCACCGCGCGTGTGTACGTACGGAATACCATCTCCACGCCGTGGTGTAATCTATTTTCCACCACCAAATTACTTGGATGTTTATAATGGTGTAAATAATGAATATATATGATTATTTTAAAGTGATAATGATTATGAAATAGTATACTTACAATCCAATACAATTCCATGGGAATGATATTATCGCTCGTGCGTACGTACAGATTACCGTCTCCACGATGCGATGAGATTCATTTTCCATGTTAAGAATTAAAGAATGATTATAAATAATATATAATAAGTAATAATGAAATATATGACATAATAATGCTACTGGATTTATGTACATATATATGTATGTCATATACTTAATTTCATTCAATTCAATAAGGAAATGAAAACAGCGTCCATGCATACGTACGGCCTACCGTCTCCATGAACGGTGTATTTCATTCCATTTATCAATCTATTATATATATGTATATTATGAATATGTATTATATATAAACCATGTTTTACATTCTGGATGTAATTAATCATGATCTAAGTAATCATATGAATATTTACAAGTTAAAACACGAATGACAAATGAAACGATTTTACCCAAAACGCTACTTTAACATTAATTTACCAAAGAACGGGTAATATAGAGTCATTAGTGAACCATATATGATATAATAACAATGAATATGATTCTGTAATAAGTCAATGACATTCTTTAAATCATTATACAGGATGTTTGGACACGTACAAATCATATCGAACCTAAGGTAATGGATAATTGTGCAAATCTCATTTTTATCCCAGATTGCTTATTCGTAAGTATTTACTGGGGTTATTGCTATAATCCATGTCCATGTTTTATAAAAGTGTATTCATGTATGTTTAAAGTACTTTTTACCCATTTTTTACTTTTACTACATGGTATGTAAGGAATCTTTCTTTTTTTTACGTTACGAGGTACTTTTTGACTATTCCGACAAAAGTACGAGAATAATGTTTTTTTAACATATACGACATGAAAGGATTTTTACGGTTTTATAAAGCCATATTTTGATGAAGGTTCATCCCGAAAGATTTCATGACAATTTTAAAAAAAATCTTTTTCTTTTAAAATTTTATGACATTTTGTGAAAAGAAATTGAAATTTGAAAAAGAAATGAAATTTTCCTTAAGAATTCATTTCAAGGGTTTTATCAAAACCATTATCCATCTAAAATGACATTATTTCATATGTGTTTGTTTCAAGTATAAAGTCTCTATGATTTACATGGTTTAAATTTTCTCATTATGAAATGATATCCATTTCTTTTATATGGATTATGTGATGATAGGATGATGTTTATGAAACCCATTTTACTTGTTGGGTTATTATGAATGATGTATGTTTATTTTGTGGCACAAGTAAGAATGAATTCATTATGAGATGGGTGGGACCTATATCTCCCTCTAATGCATTGGGTAAATATTTATATCTCATGAGATAGACTTGGATGGAATGGTGAGTTAATATGGTTCAGTGTTACGAGACTGAAACGAGGAGTGAACTCGATTCAGAAAGGGACTTTGTCCACTAAGATGGTCTTGGCAGCAATGCCTTGGCTACTATGGAAATCATGACATGTGCTGAATGGTTTCCACAATTACATGTTTTAATCCCATGCTATTTTATCATGCTTAATGTTTCTTTATGATATATTCCTTACATACTTCCATGATTTATGTCTTTGCTGAAGGTTTTAATGTTTATATTTCATGATCATGTTTTTTCTTTCAAATGTTTATGGATTGTTTTATGTTCACTATGTTTGCCCTTAATGAGCATTTGATCTCATACTTTATATGTTTTATTTTCCCCCGGAAATAAAGAATGGTTTTAGGTAAGGAAGCAAAAGGGGGAAGATCTTTATGGGAGTTGTGGAAGATCTTTCAACATGATTAGAAGTTTATATTCCAAGTTTCCAAAGACACTAAACTATTACGGTCCTTGAGTTTTGGTTTTTGTTATGTATTAAGTATTCCGAAAAAGTAATTTAATGTCCATGTAAGTAAAGCTTAGGTCCTCTACAGTTGGTATTAGAGGAAAGGTTTAGTTAACCTTTGGAAACTAGGATGCGAAAATGTTAGTGAGATCTCTAGAGATATTTCTAAGGTATGTCTAGGGATGTCCCTAAGGATAAGTATACGTATAAGATATAGTCATAGAACTATTGTAATGATCTTAGAATTTAACCTAAGATGTATGATATTGAGGGTACTCCCCCTTTACTATGTTGTTTTCTCTAGCATGATTTTTTCCTCTCACACTATTCATTTTGAGTTTTAGAAAATGGCTGGAAACAGGAAGATTCACGATAATGGAGGATATGATGGACAATGGAATGATATTCTTCATGAGAAACCAAATGAAATGGGATTTGGAAGTCCAAACATCGTTATTATGCCTAATCAGTAATCTCATAATATGATCAATAATCTCAACTTTGGTAAGTTTCCCGACTCAGATAATAAGAGAAAGATGGAGTTTCTTGATGATCATAGAGGAAAGAATGTTCAATTTCCCTCATGTAAATCATGTGGGAAGAAGCATCGGGGAGATTGTTTCAAAGGAACTGGAAGATGATTTGGGTGTGTAAAAGAAGGAAACAAAGCTAGTAAGTGAAAAGGAAAAGGTTCAGTCAACACCATGGATAGGGATAATGGTATTTCTATGACATCAACAATGATTAGTTGTTTTAAATGTGGAATTTATGGGAATTTTTCAAAACAATACCCTAAGGGAAAATCTCATGAAGAGAATCAGTATGGTCGTATGAGTAGTATTTATGTGGATGATGATGAAGATACTACAAATGAAATAAGAGATGAAAGAAATGATGAATCTCATTCAGTGGTTTATGAAGATAGTGGAATGATTGTATGTTTATAATGAATAATGTATGGTACTATGGAATAGAGAATAATCCAAGGATTGTTGCCCTATTGTTTTTCCTAAAGTATTTGGAAGTATATGTTGAATGGTACCGGTATCCATGGAAGGTTATTCATATATTTTTGGAAAGTATATGATATGCACGTAATGAAGGGATATGAAGATAAAGAGATGTTTTATTGTATTCATGATCTCATGATTGATATAAGGACTATGTGATATCATGGTTTGAGTATATAGAGTTTTGAGGATTTTGGTATGTGGAAAGTGTTAACTTTTAACTGCATTCATGTTTTCACTAAGGTTCAATGGGTATTCATTGTTTTCAAGAGAATACATGATTAAGGCCTTAGAATGTTTGGAATGTGACCAACAAGACATATCTTATCATATATGGGGATCAATGATGGTATTAACATGCTTGTTATATGATCTCTCTGGTAATCGTTTTCACTAGAATATGATATTAGACATCAATATTTTTGATAAGCCTAAAGATAGGAATGGATTATATGGGACATAATTTAGTATTTTTTGAGGCTAGATCTTTTTTGATATTATTTATGGAAAGTTATAATAATGTATTTTTAGAAAATAAATAGACAACCTGTAGGACGGGTGACAGCCCATCGCATCGGACAAGGCTTTGGGAATCAATCCCACAACTAAAGTGCGACCAGCCTTTATCGCATACCACTGGACTACAGGAAGTCCCTGGTTAGTAGAAACTAGTTTTATATCATTTAGAGGTATGATATATGAAGTATAAGTTCATTTTTTGAATTTTATATGATTAACCTCACCATAGATGGACTTATGAATATTTGATAACTTTTTCTAACCTTTTCTTTGGAACAGATGGAATGACCCATCATTCTATCACATGATCTGCTAACACATCACGAATAACAAATTCAAATTTATTTCTTTAAGGGATGAAGTGGATATTGTTCAATTCATGAACAATAGTGAGATTGTAACAAAATCATTTAAGTATTTCTTTTAATTCATCAACTTTAGGGAAGTGATCTTGAAAACCAAAAATGTTGTCTTAGTGCCCTTATATCTGATGAATCATATGGTACCTTAGATCATCACAAATTTATGGCATTGTGATTGATGGATTTTTCATAGCAATGTTATCTACCACTCTCCATCAGAACTTGATGGTTAGATTTTTCTTCTATATCCATATTTTCACATATGTTCTCCTATATGCAAACCCAATGATGAGTTACTTTGGGTAATCATTACATTTTATACATTAGTTTTTAAAATTATGTTTTTGTATTCCTTTTTATGATGTGGGTTTCTTTGAATAGTAAACGATTTATAACCACTACTGGAATGGAGAGCTATACCAATAGTTTGGTGCCAACGGTTTTAGAAAACCATTGGCATATGTGGATTACAGACCTCTTTCCAAACAGTTTCATTAAACCGTTGTGATATCTCACTATGGGACAACTTTTACCAACGGTTTATGTAAACCGTTGGGAAAGCTTGATTTCAACCAACTTTTACCAACGGTTTACATTAAACCGTTGGAATATGTCATTAAAACTAAGACTTTTCCCAATGGTTAAACAAAACCGTTGGGAAATCTTGACATTCAACCACATTTTCCCAACGGTTTAGTAAAACCGTTGGGAAATCTTCATATTAAATCATAGTTTTCCCAACGGTTTTTAAAAACCGCTGGGAAAAATTCTCCCCAAATACAGTGAGCCCCCAATTCTCTCTTCGTACGACTACAGCCCTAAAATTTATTCTCTCCCGACGCTCTCTCCTTATGGGTATTGGAAACTCCATCCATCATCTTCAATAAAACGACTTTTTTGTTCAAGAAATCTGTTCAAGACATCAAATCTGTAAGTCCTACCTGATTTCTAATTTTCTTCATCTATATTTTCTATTTTCTATTTTAATTTGACCTAAATGTGAGCGATCTCTCTATTCCCAGATTGAGAAACTCGTTCCACTTGATAGATCCATCTTAAATCAAATAATTTTGTAGTTGTACACTCTAAATCTGTATGTACTACCTTTGTTTAAATGTTTGGCATCTATAATTTTAGTTTTCTTTTTTAATTTGGTATAAACCTTTTTGTGATGTTTATGGCATGAAATACCCAACAAGTGCACTTTGATTTGTTTTTTGTCTTTCTTCAATACTTATGTTTCATGATTGTATGGATTAATATTATTTGAAGTCTACATAGCCAATCCTTTCCTGTATTTAGTGAACCATATGAACCAATGGAGGTGCTGGTGAGATGTATCACCACTCAAAGATGATAAAGAGTTTGTTTAGTCATATTGTCTCGGGGTATTTAATGGATATAAGTATGTTTCATGTGAAGTGATTGTGGACGGTTGGGGTAGTGGCATAGGTGATTTTCCATTTTTTAGTGGGGTGATATGGTAGTATCTATGGACTTTAGTTTAGTTCAAAAAATGGATATGTGTTTTGTATTTATAGTTTTTGTTTAAGGAACAATGGGAATGTTACTGATATTGAGGATGATTTAGATGTTGGTTGGGTGATGGATTGGAATTGTGATGTTGTTTGGATTGGGTTTAGATAATTTTCAAAGAATTATATGGGGATTTCATCTCTTTAACAAAGCCCCCCTCCTCCTGGACCATGGACACCCCCCTCTTGGACCCTAGACACCCCCTCCTGGAACATGGACAGAACACCCACTCTTTCATGAAACCTGGATAGCCACCCCCCTCCTAGACCCTGGAAAACCCCCTCCACCCTCCACCCAAGACCTTGTATAGTCCCTCCTCCACCCTCCACCCAGGACATTGTATAACCCCTCCACCCTCCTCCATGGTCCCCGGACAGCCCCCTGGAGACCCCCTAGATAGCCCCCACCCTCTTCCTTGGACCCCAGACAGCCCCCCCCCCCCCTCGGACATCCCCCCACGCTCCTCCTCAGTCCCCGAAAAGTCCCCCGGATAGTCCCCTATACATCCACCCCACCCTCCTCCCTGGACCCCGGACAGCCCCCCGGGCACCCCCCAAATAGCCCCTGGACTGCCCCCAGATAGCCCCCTGAACAGCCCCCAGTTAACCCCCCACCCTCCTCCTTGGTCCCCGAACAGCCCCCCCCCCCCCTCATCCTCCTTGGTCCCCGGATGACCCCCCGAACAACCCCATCCTCCTTGCCCCCGGACAGCCCCCCCCCCCCATCCTGTTTGGTCCCCGGACACCCCCCCCCCCAGATAGCCCCCCACCCTCCTCCCTGGACCCTAGACAGCCCCACCACCCTCCTCCCTGGACCCCAAATAACCCCCCGGACAGCCCCCCACCCTCCTCCTTGGTCCCTGGACAGCCCCTCGGACATCCCCCCCCACCCTCCCTGGACCCTAGATAGCTCCCCGGATAGCCCCCCACCCTCCTCCTTGGACCTCGGACAGCCCCCCGGACTTGAATAACATTTTCCTTTTGTACCACTGTGTATTCAAGTTAATGAGACTCATATGCCTTATGTATAATTCTATTACAAGTTGATTGAATGTTATACCTCATGAATGATATGTAATTGTAGGCATGTTGATTTCACATTACTTTTTTATTTCTATGATCATGCAATGTTATTTAGGATTCTTCTAATTTTTTATGTCTTGAAATATATGAATTTTTTTGTAATCGTATCAATTCATGCTCATCAAATGCATGTGATTATATTCTTTAATTTGAATACAAATCCTTGATGTACATTCTCCATGTTTTGTGAATTATGCCTTGTTTGATTTGGTTTACTTGTTAATTGTTAGGATAAGACATGGGTTACAAGGTATGGACTCATGGATGGACTCACCATGCTTAGGGAGAATGATCCATGAGTCATATGTGACGTGTATGAGTCAACCCCACCAAAAACTGAGCCACGGTGTGGCCGGGACTACTCGAACTGTATCTCTTTTGTTAAAAATGTACTAAATTGTAAGTGAAATCAACAAATGACATACGGGAAACAGACCAAACGCCTTCGGATTCTATTGAAACGTTAGGAAAATGATCCATGGGTCATATGTGATGTGTATGAATCAACTCCGCCTTAATCTGAGGCACCGTGTGGCTGGGACCACCCAAACTGGCTCTCTTTTGTTCAAAATGGACAATATTTTATGTACATACGCCAAACCGATCAAACAGATTCTGATTGTGTTTAAACTTTATGAAAATTATACCTGGATCATATGTGACGTGTACGAGTCAACCCCGCCTCAATCCGAGGCCCGGTGTGGCCGACACCACTCAAAGTGCCTCTATTTTTTTAAAATGTATTTAATTTTAAGTGAAAACAACATCTAACATACGTGAAACCGATCAAACGCCTACATATTATGTTCAAACTTTAGGAAAACAATCCATGAGTCATATGTGACGTGTACGAGTCAACCCCGCCTCAATCTGAGTCCTTTTGTGGCCAAAACCACTCAAAGTGCCTCTCTTTTGTTTAAAATGAACTTAATTTTAAGTGAAAACAACAACTGACATACGCCAAACTGACCAAACACCTACGGATTCTGTTGAAACTTTAGGAAAATGATACATGGGTCATATGTGACGTGTACGAGTCAACCCCGCCACAAACCGAGCCACGATGTGGGAGAGACCACTCAAACTCTCTCTCTTTTGTTCAAAATGGACTAAATTGTAAGTGAAATCAAACACTGACATACGGGAAATGGACCAAAAGCTTTCGGATTCTATTGAAATGTTAGGAAAATGATCCATGGGTCATATTTCAGGTGTATAAATCAACTATGCCTTAATCTGAGGCGACGTGTGGCCGGGACCACCCAAACTGCCCCTCTTTTGTTCAAAATGGACAATATTTTACGTACATACGCCAAACCGAGCAAACGGATTCTGATTGTGTTTAAACGTTATGAAAATCATACCTGGATCATATGTGACGTGTATGAGTCAACCTTGCCTCAATCTGAGGCCCGGTGTGGCCGACACCACTCAAAGTGCCTCTCTTTTTTTGAAATGTATTTAATTTTAAGTGAAAACAACAACTGACATAAGAGAAACCGACCAAAAGCCTACGAATTATGTCGAAAATTTAGGAAAACAATCCATGCATCATATAAGACATGTAAAAGTCAAACCCGCCAAAAAATGAGCCACGGTGTGGCCAGGACTACTCAAAATGTATCTCTTTTGTTAAAAATGGACTAAATTCTAAGTGAAATCAACAACTGACATACGGGAAACGGACCAAACGCCTTTGGATTCTATTGAAACTTTAGGAAAAGGATACATGGGTCATATGTGATATTTATGAGTCAATATCGCCTCAATCCGAGCTGTGGTGTGGCCGGAACCACTCAAACTATCTCTCTTTTGTTTAAAATAGACATAATTTTAAGTGAAAACAACAACTAACATACGCAAAACCAACCAAATGACTTCTTATGATGTTGAAAAATTACGAAAATGATCCATGGATCAAATGTTATGTGTACGAGTCAACTCTACCTCAATCCGAGCTGCGGTGTGACCGGGACCACTCAAACTGTCTCTTTTGTTCAAAATGGACTAAATTGTAAGTGAAATCAACAACTGACATACGAGAAACTGATCAAACACCTTAAGATTCTATTTAACTTTTATTAAAATTATCCATGGGTCATATGTGATGTGTAATAGTCAACCCCACCTCAATATGAGGCACCGTGGGGCTGGGACCACCCAAACTGCCTCTCTTTTGTTCCAAATGGACAATATTTTATGTACATACGCAAAACTGATCAAACGGATTCTGATTGTGTTGAAACATTAGGACAATGATTCATGCCTCATATGTGACGTGTATGATTCAACCCCACCTCAATCCGAGGCACGGTGTGGCCGAAACCACTGAAAGTGCCCTTTTTTAAAAAAATGTACTTAATTTTAAGTGAAAACAAAAACTGACATATGGAAAACCGACCAAACACCTACGGATTCTGTTTAAACTTTAGGAAAAAAATTAATGGGTCATATGTGATGTGTACGTG
This sequence comes from Viscum album, assembly GCA_963277665.1. NCBI lineage: Eukaryota > Viridiplantae > Streptophyta > Magnoliopsida > Santalales > Viscaceae > Viscum > Viscum album. The sequence continues at coordinate 1,152,650,645 of OY728155.1, read as the reverse complement.
TAAACTCCACCTCAATCCGAGCCACGGTGTGTCTAGGACCACTAAAACTTTCTCTCTTTTGTTGAAAATGGACTAAATTGTAAGTGAAATCAACAACTGTCATACGGGAAACTGACCAAACGCCTTCGGATTATGTTTACACTTTAGGAAAAAAATCCACGGGTCATATTTGATGTGTAAGATTCAATACCACATCAATACGAGGCACGGTGAGGCCGACACCACCCAAACTGTCTCTCTTATGTTAAAAATGGACAATATTTTACATACATACGCCAAAATGATCAAACTGATTCTGATTGTGTTGAAACATTAGGATAATGATTCATGGATCATATGTGAAATGTACGAGTCAACCCCGCCTCAATCTGAGGCCCGGTGTGGCCGACACCACTCAAAGTGACTCTCTTTTGTTTAAAATGGACATAATTTTAAGTGAAAACAACAGTTGACATACGCCAAACCAACCAAACAAATTAGGATTCTATTGAAACTTTAGGAAAATGATCAATGGGTCATATTTGATGTGTACGAGTCAACCCTACATCAATCCAAGACACGGTGTGGCCAGGACCACTCAAACATTCTCTCTTTTCTTCAAAATGGACTAAATTGTAAGTGATATCAACAATTGACATACGGGAAACAGACCAAATACATTCTAATTCTTTTGAAACTTTAGGAAAACGATCCATGGGTCATTTGTGACGTGTACAAGTCAACCCCGCCTCAATAAGAGTCACCGTGGGGCGGGGACCACAAAAACTACCTCTCATTTGTTCAAAATGGATTAATATTTTACGTACATATGCCAAACCGATCAAACGGATTTTGATTGTGTTGAAACTTTAGGAAAATGATCCATGGATCATATGTGATGTGTACCAGTCAACCCAGCCTCAATTCGAGGCATGGTGTGGCACTTATTGAGTCACAAGTGATGAGACTCCTATGAAAATACCTTTTCACCATATATTATAAAAGTGGTTGTCGTATGATGATTGAAATGGGTGTAAATAATATTTGATTTATTGAAACTCTGATTCAACTATACTGGATGATTTTTGTCATATGAAGATTCAAAGGGGGAATTATTCACCATGACTCTAATAAAATAGGTGGTGTAATCAAATAGGTGGTGTTATTTTTTGTTGTTTTAAGTCTGCCACTATTTTTAGTGCTATTTTTTATGCAGGTGTATGCACTGGAGGGGCTACTGGAGGGGCTGCTGTGCAACAATTCTGGAAATACTGAATACCAACAGTTGTAAACCGTTGGTATAATTTGAGAAAGATTTTTACCAACGGTTCAATAAACCTTTGGTAAAAAACCATACTTAAACATATCCCCACGGTTTCATTGAAACCGTTGGGAAAACATCTATACCTACGGTTTACAACCGTTGGTATAAGACCAAAACCATTGAATTCCCAACTGTTTTATGAAAACCGTTGGAAAAAATACTATACCAACGGTTGTTAACCGTTGGTATAAGATCAGAATTATAGTATTCCCAACGGTTTAGAACCTTTGGGTAAACCTATACCAACGGTTCTTGTTGAACCATTGGAAAATCCATACCTAGAGTGGGCTATACCAACGGTTTACTGCAAACCGTTGGTATATATCTTTCCCCACGCCTTACTTCCCTACGGTTTGGACAACCGTTGGTATAGAATATACCAACGGTTCTCCAACCTATACCAACAGTTCTAAACCATTGGTATATCCTTTATTTCTAGTAGTGAACCCCGACGAATTTCGAGGGCGAAATTCATTTTAAGGGGGGTAGAATGTAACAACCCGATATTTTATGATAAGTATTATTTTTAATTTATTTGATGACATGTGTTTTATGATACAACCAGATTATCTTGTGCTATATTCCACACTGTATTAGCTTGAAGTATACACAACACTATTCTTAGATTGTGTTACACACAATTTAAAGTACGTTTTATAAAAGTCATTCTATGCAACATAGAGTGTATATATATATATATTCAATGTATAAATGAAATATGGTTGGATTCTGTTATATGAAATAATGAAGGATTCTTTCACAACACATAACCCTGACTTGGCTTACATTACACGCAACCACGATCTTCCTCGATAGCGTGTGTTGTACGCAATACCGGGTTTTACTAAACAACGATATATTATTATAATATTATTATGAACTATCCTTTATGAATAGTATTAACTAAATTTTTAATTTTATAAAATTTGTAATCATCTTACACATTTTCTAGAACATGGTATAAGAACAAAATAAAATTTTCAGGTAAAATAAATATTTTTCAAAAAATGCAGTTTTGTCACCTTTTGATGGGGAACCCACTTTAAATCTAGTTTTTGACATGATTATAAGTTCAATTTTACAAAATAAAATTATTATTTGGAATCAGTGTATAAAATTTTATCTTGGATAAAATTTTCATATTATTCTGATAACTTTCATATTTTAATGAATAATAAAAACACGCTATATTTTAATTTAAAACAACATTTTTCATCAGAATAACTTATGTGAATAAATTATAATATTGAATGGTTGAAAAGTATAAATATAATATATTTTTACCATTTAATATAATGTATGTCATTAGCCTTGATTTTAAATTGAATTCGTCGGTTAAGTAAATTCAATCTTTTGCAACGTTTTAAACAAAAACCCGTTTTCTATCGACAACGAGATTAATTTTAATTTAATTTCTGCAACTTATGTGTATTGAATTTGGAAAAATGGATTCCATATTGGGAATCAGTGGGTCCAAATTATATTAATAGGCTACCTTTTTATTTTTGGGCATTATGAATAGTAACTACAATAAATTTTTTTTACCATAGTTAAAGTAAAATTGAGTAATTAAGGATAAATATAAGATTATAAAATTACCCTAACACCTGCCAAAATCCTATTGGATGACTAAAAGTCCACCCATATCACCTAGAGGTCGGATTAGAATCATTTAATGTACTTTATTCCATCAAAATAACTTAATTATTATTAAATCCAAAGAAAGTGACAACATGTCACTCTCTTAAATATTAAAATTATATTATTTTTAATTTAGTGATAACTTCATGAAACATCGAACATGATTAGTCTCCAGAAATCTAATAAAATTATATACATCATATTAATTTATTTATAATTTTTAGGGATTAAATAATTAACATTAATTGTGACACAATTGTGATGCAGAAATTATTTATCTAGTGAAAAATCAAGAAAATAGTTTTTATTAAACTAATAGTGACCATAAAAGGCACAAACCCCTAACCAAAACTTATTGGTCATGTAAATTTAAACCATAATCATCCAATGGTCTAATATTGGTTCATTTGGAGCCTTATAAAATCGATTATGACACTTATATTATTTTATTTCAAATGATGCCAAAGTTGTCACCTTCATAATTAAATAAATATAACAATTTAAATATTGTGATTTTAAGATGATAAATTAGAGTAAAAGTATTTATGTTAAATATAATAGATTTATCTTTATCATAGGATTTTATTTTTAATTTTTATGCAACAAAAAAGTATACTAAATAATTATACGAAAATGTTTTAGTAATTATTTTATGAAGAGATAAACCAAATAAATGGTTTTAAAAATAATAAAATAGATATTATATGAACTATTTAATTTTCTCCACTATTTTACTAGATACATATGACATTTTATGAATATATTAACGCTTTTATTTTTAACATATCTTATGTATATATTTTATTTATACTCAAATAAATGACTAGTGTCAAAATTGACACTATTGTTATTTTATAAACATAAGATATTATAAAAATTTTTAAAAATCACAAAAATATTTACAAATTATTAATTTAAATTTATATGGTCAAAAATGTTTTTAAGTATCAAATTATGGACATTTCACAACTAATAAGTAATTATTTTTATAATATAAAATTTATAATGTTATTACCACAAATAAAATTAAATTGATTAAATAAGGATAAATCAAGTTGATAATGTTTAAAATAAATTTTTAACATGTTTAAATTTTATTGGATGATGAGATTACAACCCTATATTATCTAAGATTCAGATATGAGTAATTTTGGAAGTTTTTAAGTGGGATTTGTTTTTAATATAAACTAATATTTCTTATATTTCCAAAGGTACCCCTCTCCTCCGTTATAAAAGGGAACCTCCTCCCTCTCCTTCTCACAGCAATTTGATCCTTCACGCTCCGCCAAACCCAACCCATTTCACTTCCCCAGTTCCCTATAAACATCATAGAGGTCCTGGTCTTCTTCAAATAACAATTTCAGTTCCCTAAGAGGAGGTCTCAAAGAGGCGCTTCAAAGAAGAGGTAATGTCTGTTACCGATTCATTCAACTTTATTTCTTCTTCCACTTATTCTTCTTTAGTTGTTTCATTATGAAGTAATAAAATCAGTATCACTAATATACTGATATTTTATTATAAGTATGAAACAACCATATTTCACAATCTATCCATCCTACGGAAAACGAAATCACCGCGCGTGCGTACGTACGGAATACCGTCTCCATGCTGTGGTGTAATCTATTTTCCACCACCACATTACTTGGATGGGTATAATTGTGTAAATAATGACTATATATGATTATTGTAAAGTGATATTGATTCTGAAATAGTATACATACAATCCAATACAATTCCATGGTAATGATATCATCGCTCGTGCGTACATACGGATTACCGTCTCCGTGATACGATGAGATTCATTTTCCATGTTAAAAATTAAAAAATGATTATAAAGTATATATAATAAGTAATAATGAAATATATTACATAATAATTCTACTGTATTTATGTACATATATATGTATGGCATATACTTAATTCCATTCAATTCAATAAGGAAATGAAAACAGCGTCCATGCATACGTACGGCCTACCGTCTCCATGAACGGTGTATTTCTTTCATTTATTGATCTATTATATATATGTATATTCTGAATATATATTATATATAAATCATGTTTTACATTCTGGATGTAATTAATCATGATCTAAGTAATCATATGAATAATTACAAGTTAAATCACGAACGATAAATGAAACAATTTTACCCAAAACGCTACTTTAACATGAATTTAGAAAAGAACGGGTTATATAAAGTCATAAGTGAACAATATATGATATAATAATAATGAATATGATTGTCTAATAAGTCAATGACATTATTAAATCATTATACTTGAGGTTTGGATACGTACGAAGCATATCTTACCTAAGGTAAGGGATAATTGTGCAAATCTCATTTTTATCCGAGATTGCTTATTCGTAAATATTTACTGGGGTTATTTCTATCATCCATGTACATGTTTTATAAAAGTGTATTCATGTATGTTTAAAGTCCTTTTTACCCATTTTTTACTTTTACTTCATGGTATGTAAGGAATATTTCTTTTGTTTACGTTACGAGGTACTTTTTGACTTTTCCAACAAAAGTACGAGAAGAATGTTTTTTTAACGTATACGGCATGAAAGGATTTTTACGTTTTTATAAAGCCTTTTTTCCGGGAAGCTTCCTCACAAAAGATTTCATGACTATTTTAATCAAAATCTTTTTCATTTAAAATTTCATGACATTTTGTGAAAATAAATTGATTTTGAAAAAGAAAGGTTATTTTCCTCAAGAATTCATTTCAAGTGTTTTATGAAAACTATTTTCCATCTAAGATGACATTATTTAATATTTGTATGTTTCAAGTTTATAGTCTCTATGATTTACATGGTTTCAATTTTCTCATTATGAAAAGATATCGATTTATTTTATATGGATTATGTGATGATGGGATGATGTTTATGAAACCCATTTTACTTGTTGGGTTATTATGAATAATGTATGTTTATTTTGTTGCACAAGTAAGTATGATTTCATTATGAGATTGGTGGGACCTATATCTCCCTCCAATGCATTGGGTAATGATTTATATCTCATGAGATAGACATGGCTAGAATGGTGAGTTAATCCGGTTCATTGTTACAGGACTGAAACGAGGAGTGAACTCGATTCAGAAAGGGACTTTATCCACTAAGACGGTCTTAGTAGCAATGCCTTGGCTACTATGTAAATCATCACATGTGCTGAATGGTTTCCACAATTACATGTTTTAATCCCATGCTATTTTATCATGCTTAATGTTTCTTTATGATATATTCCTTACGTACTTCCAAGATTTATGTCTTTGCTCAAGGTTTTAATGTTTATATTTCATGTTAAACTTTTTTCTTTCAAATGTTTATGGATTGTTTTATGTTCTCTATGTTTTCCCTTACTGAGCATTTCATCTCACCCTTTATATGTTTTATTTTCCCCGGGAAATAAAGAAAGGTTTTAGGTAAGGAAGCAAAAAGGGGAAGATCTTTATGGGAGTTGTTGAAGATCTTTAAACATGATTAGATGTTTATATTCTATGTTTCCAAAGAAACTTAACTATTAAGGTCCTTGAGTTTTGGTTTTTGTTATGTATTAAGTATTCCGAAAAAGTAATTTATTGTCTATGTACGTCAAGATTTGGGTCTCTACAATAATGAATAAGGGAATTGGGTAAGAATATATAAATATATAACCGTATTGGTAAATAGATTTTAGAAATTAGATATACCAAATGACCATTGGTTCTGAAGGAGGCCATGTGTCAACTAACCCAGAGTCTTCATAAGTATCATGAATTTTATAATTTTTGATAAAGACAAAGATAATTTGGAGGTGAAATCCAAGATATGATTTTTTTAAAATATGGAGATGATAATATTGTATATTACCTATGGTATGATGAAAATAATGAATGAATTACAAGAAGATATGTTTTTTTTCCAAAAAATTATGTTTATAAAAAGATCAGAACATTGTTGAGAAAGAAATTAAGTATATCATAATTGTTGAATATTTAGGTGATTATAAAGAATTTATCAGATAAATACTATATTCAAAATCATCAAGGGGAAACAATAGAGGCTGGACCACCAAAAATTATTCTACTAGACAAAAAAGGGTAGGATGGATGAATTCCAGACAACTTGGTTCCACTGGATAAACTAGAGGTTATAATGGGAGGTTTCAATCATATTATAATACTTATTAAGTGGTTTTTAAATGATATTGGATTTCTAATTCTAATGGAAATAAGGGAACTGTAATTTCCATAAGGAGAAACAACACTCAGAGGCTCTAAATAGTGTGTTTTTTCAATGGAAGATAAATTGAATTCCTTAAATCATAATAATATGTATGTGTTATCTGAACTATCAGGAAGGAATAAATACTAGAAAACAAATTGTTTTTTCATTTAAAAGTGTGACATGATAAAAGTATTAGTCACAAAGAATTTCTGGTAATAAAGGGGTTTCCTAAAAAATAAGGGGTGTAATTTTCCAAAAAAATATCTCTAGTGGTAAAGCATACTACCATTTGAAAAGTGCTAAACATTATTATATCTAGTATTCTACAGTAGTAGTAGACGTACTTAATGTAAAATTTTTTACATGGGTGTTTGGGGGATGAAATTTACGTGGTTATCTGAAGAGTTATAAAGTTTATCTGAAGGTGGATATAGTTTTTAAGTCATAATGGAGCTTTTATAGCATGAATTTTCCTCCATGATGGTGGAATTATAATTTTTATGCTTCCATGATTGAGGAATTTTTCATTATATATAATTATAGTCAATTGTTTTTATGAAATCAATGAGATGATGGAACATAATTCATTCTATTATCATAAGTTGATGACATATTCATTTCTGTTACAAAGTTCTATCTGATTGTGGAACTGAACAAGAATCTATCCACTTTGATTTTGATGAATAATCTTAGACAAGGAATGAAAATAATGGGGTTGATATTAATGGGTTATAAGAAAAAAAATATTTTTTATTTATCATGTAAGGAATGCATATGAATGATCATCAAAAGATTTAGAATGAGAAGTTATAAAACTATATCAGCCCCCATCACCAGACACATTAGAATTTCTAAATAACATACACCATAAATATATGTATAAGTTTATGACATAGATAAGGTTCTTTTTTCCTCATATATTGGATGTTTTATGTATGTAATGGTTTTCAGATAACCAGACACTAATTTTTAATGGGAGTTTTTATGTGTTTCATGTCCAATACTGGAAGGAATCCATTAAAATATGTAAAATAGATCATTAATTACTAAGAAGTATTAGAATATGATACTTAATGATTTGGATATGATGATAAATTAAATGAGTTTTTATATGCGCATCATCTTGCATACATTGACTAATGTAAAAATAAAAAAGTTTTTTCATTTACTTTTGGTGGAACAATGGTCATTTTGAGGTCACAATTAAAACTAGTTGTTACATTATCTATAACATAGTCAGAGTATGTTTCTACTATAGAAATAGTGAATTACTTGATAGAGTTAAAGAACATACTACATGAACTTTGAAAATTATTGGATTGAGAAAATTTCTTATTTTATAGTTAGTGTGTCATTCATATTTCCTGAAATTCGGTGTTTCAGGAAATAATGAAACACGTTGACAAGAAATATCACTTTATCTGAATTCTTAAAGAATAAAACGTTTTGGAGTTATAGAGGATTACTGGTAACTAGAATCCTTGTGATATATTTACAAAGGTGATAGTCCAATAAATTCTATGGTAGTATTGTTCCTTAGTTGGACTTTTCTGATCAGATGATAAGGAGAACACTACAGAAATCAAATAGTGGAATAGTTCAAGTTGATATGTGAAGAATGTTACTTTTTTCAAGAAATTTTTTAGTGTACAATATTTGGTATGATGAAAAGTAATCTGTTTACCCAGACTATACTTTCTAGATAAAGGACATGGAATAAAGATGACCATATGGAGGAGTCATCTGGAGACGCTCTGGGGTCTACTGGATATGATCATCCAAATTGAGTGGTTTGGATTGATTTCTCATTATAGAGATTTCCATAATATAGATCTCAATGGTTTGACTTCTCATTATTTTGAGTTTCATTAATGGATACCAGCTATAGGAAGTTTTATCAGATGGTTCAACAAAAAATCATACATTTTACAAGTCCACGAGAGGCTTATTGTGAATCTAAAAGGGTGGTGTAACCCTTTTATTAGATTGGGTATCCTAAAAATAGTGTTGTTGGTCTAACTATTATGTAATTATAACAATATGTGTGTTTTCACCAAAATTTTCTAGGACTTTTTATTGTGTAGAATAAGTGAGTGATATTTTTTATACTCCCTTATATCTCTTTAATGATTTTTTTCAATATTCTATCGTATATGTAGGAAGTTTTTAGGAACCATGTAAGTCACATTTTTCTATTTATTAGTATTTCGGTGAAGTTTGTTTTTTGGGATTTTGTGCTGATTAGGTGGGATCTCATCCTACTTCTAGTACATATACCTAAGAGAAATAAATTATCAAAAACAAATTTCTGTTGGTTCCATTATTTTCTATTTGATGTTTGTTGAGTATTTTAATACTACGGAATCATATGATTAGAAGAACGCCTATTTTTGGGTTAAAATGAAGTCCATCTAATATACAATTTTATTTTTATGTCCATATATTCAATGGGAAAACATATTATTTATCTTTCTTCCATACTTCTCTTAGATCTCACTATTCTATCTCTAACTGTCAATAAATGTTAGTGATCAGATTATAAATTAGGTGATATCGGCTTAACATTGATTGATTAAAAACAATTTATGTTCTTATAGTGATGTTTCATATGTCTGTAGAAAATATTTTGTGATGTGTGGTTGGAATTGTATCACTACTACTTCACTAATATAAATCTCCTCAATAATATTTCATTACAAAATGATTTATCAACATAAATTTTATTTTATTGATGATTACTTCATTAAAAATATGAAGGGTCAACATTTTATTATCTATGTAGTTTGATTTAATCTTCAAAAAAATATATTTTTATTCTCCTCTCATATTGGTACTTAATGCTGTATAGAAAATTCTCTCATGGATCAATGAAAAGTGATAAAATAATATGATAAACTCAAGATTTTATTCATATTATGGTTATCCATTCCAGTATTTCCATTTATTCCTATTTAATGAAATCATTTATGATTATAGAAAATTTATATCATTAATATTCACCCATCAAAAAAATTAAATGAGATGGAATGTTATGATAACAATATCCAATCACATACAAATCAAATAAATGACAATAAAAATTAAATAAATGCATTTCAATCTATTTCATTAAATTATAAACTCTCCAAACATTTTTAAGGTCATCGAGAAATCTCTCAAGTAATCCATGGAACAATTAATGAGGAATTTGAGAAAGAATGAGAAAAGAAGTGTCCTTTGTAATGAGGATTTACCACCTTATTTTCATCACCATTAGATTTTTTCATCCAATATTTACTCCAATATGGCTTACACTACCCCATAAATGGGTTCAAAATCTCTTTCAATAGCCAAATAGTCATATTTACTGATATAATAATCCTGACCACATATATGTTCTTAACTAGTGGCACCATTAGTAAATAATTCACCCCTTTGTTTTCAATTTCGCATTGTTCATATAACATGCAAATTACATAAAAAACATTGATATATCTCAAGAAAAAACAATTAATACCAACAATTGGTAAATGTTTCAAAAATATTAAAGTGGGCCTCAGACATCATCAATTCTCATCTGTCATTGATGATTAACTCAGATTCATAAACCGACTATGTAAACAATTTTCAACGATTGAATAATTTCATCAAACATTTGTGATCCAAACCATTGAAATTTAAATATTAGGTCAAAGAAACTACCATGTTCCAAAAAAATAGACTTGTTAATGAATGACAAGTAAAAAACAATAATTATTATACTCCAAATAGAATCTCAGATCTTTAGGTTTGAATATCATTGACATATCTCACAATAAAATATATCAATGTGTTTGATTAGTCATTATCATCATCATTAAAACATGGGATGTATTTTCATCAACATTAATTCATTCGAGTAAGGCACAATTGGATTTTATCTATTTTGGTCAACTATATCTTGAGAACCTTTTTATTCACCTATTTGATCACCATTGTTAGTAATTATACTCTAGGTCAAGACTTCAAAGCTTATATAGTCTTTAATAATATCCTTTTAATAAATCTATTCCTCATTTTATATAATATCCATTCACCCAAGAATGATGTTACTTTGGTTTTCATCTACTCTTTAACTAGTAGATGGTCCATAACTTTTCAATCATCTAGGACATTCCCTATAGAACGTGAAATATCTTTTCTTACAAAAGACAATAAATTAATATTACATTGAAATTCCAATGCTAGATTTACATTGACACATTAATTAATTCACCCCTTAATCATACTTGATACTATTCATTTTCTGACACCCTCGATAAATACCCACAATAATATTCTTCAATTACCCAAAAAATAATCTTTAATTTATTATGTGAGAAACTAGGGAGTCAAATATTTCCTGTTTAAACCATACACAATGCATGGACCTTGGATGTACTATTATGTGAGTCTTTGAAGATCTTATGTATCATCACAAGAGATATTAAACATCAAAATCTACAATGAAACAACATTAAAAGTTAATTTTAAAAATACAGAACATTTAAATGGTTATAACCACTTCATGTGTAATATTAAATTATGAATCATGTAATATGGTAAATTAAATCCTAGAAATCATAAAATTATAATGTATATACACAACACATATAATATAAATACTCATAAATTTTTTTAATTAAAAATTAAATACCAAAATGAAATTTTATATCCCTAAACAATTCAATAAAGAATCATAAAAACACTAAAAATAGTATTCTCATATGATATAAAAGTTATAACACATAACTGTGATGGAGATTTTCCCTAAATACCATACACATACGATGTTTCAGGGTATATATCATAAGGTGCAATATAACTATTCGATATGGAATAAAATATTTAAACTAAATTAATTTCAGTTGTAATGGATTTGGTATATTTTTTGATTTGATATATGGATATAGTAGTGACTACCTTGTCTTATTGTATAGTACAACATGTCTATATTAGAGTTCATGAATCATAATGTATAATTCAGTTTAATAAAATATGATTTTCCTAGAATTGAAATATAATACGTTATTCATGGAATATTCTTTACTTTTGTATCATTAATATTATTTATTATATGATGAAAAATGTGAAATTTATATCGGTTGATGTTACAAATAAATGGAACTAGATTGTTATTTAATTATAAATTTCATAAAGTATGATTGAAATCTTTAGAATCATTCAATAATTCACAAGGCCTATAAAAGGAGGATGACACTACTGAGATGTGTGTGTGTGTGTGTTCATGATTTCCCAAGAATCATGTTGGTTATCATTGAAGTTATCTTCTCCTACCTCCTATACCACCAGAGACACTAGAATATCGTGGTAGGTAAGAGAGTCCCACTTATATTATGTGTGGTATAGTTTCAACATTTTGTTTGATGATGGAGTATTTAAGTTATTATTGTGTGATCTTTATCAATCACGTGAATAAAGAAGGATATGTTTACATTAATTGGTTTAAGCTACATAAAATGATGCTAATTTTATTGTCATACATGGTTTTAGTTTATTTTACTACCATGATTTCTTTTCTGGATACAGATTTATTTTTTATTGATCAGTATTTTCATTATCTCATTTCTAGGAAATTTTTTTGAAATTTGAGAAGTGGGGTGGATGGTTGGCATCACGTGGTTGGTGAATGGTTAGTGAAATCCGTACCACCTAAACCCTATAAAGATAAAAAAAATATTATATTGGGTCAACAATTTTTTATGAATATGAAACCCAAACCAAACATCTTAATATAGTTCTTAACATATAGTTGTTGTATGGTTAGAAAAACTGTACAATCTTTACATATTCATTAAAATATTATTTAATCTATTTATTTATAATAACCTTGTCTCATCCTCCCTATATCAAACATTAGGCCTCTACACAAGGTGAGATATCCTCTCCACTTATCTTAGGTCAATTTCATGTAGAATATTCATAAAAAACCATTTGAAAATATCATTTAAGGTGGTATTCTCCTTATTTATAAGCTCTTTTACCATAATTTATTTTGTTTTCATTATACCTTAAATAAATAGACCCTAGGGTTTATATAAACTAAATTAAATGGTATGGGTTTGAATGTGTAGGGTATTCTCCTAACCTCTAAAGGAATTTACATTTAATTTCTTGTGGATTCCCACTATTGAAAAAATGTTTCAATTGATTAAGGTAGGTTATTTCATAAGTTGCCTTTATTTTATTAACCTTAAATAATTGGTTATATTTAGATAATTATTATATATATTTTAAATAATATTATAGAATCATTTAAAGCATGTATGTTTTTTTAAAAATTATTGTCTATTAATATTGAAACTAAATTTGATTTATAAGGCATTATTAATATATATAATTTATTGAAACACATGTTGTGTTTGATGATATGACCCTTGAAGTAGTAAATTGTTTAACATCATGAACATGTGACTCTTTTAATGGAAAAAACACATGGAATTACGATTAATTAAGTTTTAGGACTTGTAAAAGTAAAAAATAGACATGACACACCCTACCTAGAATCAAGATTACACTAATAAACGAACTAGAAAATACAATGATTTTAATAGGGTGGCACATTTAGGAATGTTTCTTTTCTACTTGGAATTGAGATTAATATCCCATATATTTAAACATAGTTTATTTTATTTATTATACAAACAATATAGAACAAGGATCGTTGGCTTCCCCCACCTTGGATACCTTAGCGATTTCCCATGGTAATTTTTTAAAATTATTGTTTACATGGATTTTACATAAATATTTCAAAATATTATAATACTTGATATTTAGTTTCATTTAAGTTGTTAAATGCATAGTTTAATGTTGTTTTTTTTTCAAACATGCATTTTTATATTTTTCTAAAAAGTATTTCTTATGAAACACTTGGTGGGATTCAATTGGGATAGTTATGATCAAACACTATATAACCCCAATGGGTGTATGTAAACCTTCTTTGGATAGATATACATAAAACAGGTACATGAATTAGTGATGATATGTAATTATATTAGTGGATATTAGGATTGGTGATGGTGACATGGTGGGTGTGATCCCTACAGTCACACAGAGACGAGTAATAGTTTTTATTCATTTTGGGTTCTTGATTTTAAGGCACACTATTATATCACTTACTCAACAACCCATCACATACCTTTTTTTCATATATTTATAAATGACCCTCCATTTTATTATGTTTTTAAGGTATTATTTTCATGTTGTTACTTGTGGATGTTATTATTTCTTTTATGATTTCATTTATATTATAGAATGTTAATGAGAAATTTCTTTTAGTTTTATGCCTTTGGGGTCACGACTCTCCAATTTATAGAGAGAACATTTTAGGTATATGGTTTGGAATTAATTGAGGTTTTATTAGGAAGACAATTCATATGGATATATTTTATGCTGACGAACTATATTATTTCCCATGTTGATTGTGAATTCAATTCCAGCTTTTCCAAAGACTGACTCATAGGTCCAAATCAAGGGAAGCCCATGATGATTTTTGATAAAATGGTATCAAAGGATATTTTTCCTTTTTATATTTAATTATTCAAGTTAGATATGAGCTACAATCATAAAAAAATTATTCATTGATGTAGATATGTTATTGTAGAACACATTTATAATTGAATCCTTGAGTTTATAGTGTTTGTGAAGATATGTTTGTCTCAAAATCAAGCTCGGTTATTAGTTGTTATCGAGATGTTGGGTCTTATTTGAGTGGATATTCATTTTACATAAAATAAATGAGGATTTTGTTGTGAAATTATTTATCAAAAAGTAATCATGAGAAGAAATATGGATTAACAAAGTTTACTATGAAAGGTCTGGAAAATAATGCATAGAATATGAGAAGAAATATGGGAATCTTATATGGGATTTCACATGGTTAGTGAATACATTTCCAATATATTCATCCAAACATGTATAATTGAGTATTTTTATATTATTAATTTTTGTGGTATTTTAGGATTTTGATTCATGTAATTATTCATTATGATTGAGTTAATTTTAATTGAGGTGTTGTATATGGTTCATTAATATCATAAGGGTAATTTAATGTTGGTTGCTTTATTAAGATTGAAATTTTGTGAGTTGTTTTATTTTATTTTCTTCAAAGGGGGTTTTAATAATTTTTTATAGTTCAATTTTAAATTATGGAAATTGGAATGATTATTTTTTGGAGATTAATATTTTGTGGATTTGATTGTTTATAATTGTGTAAAGAAATATCATTAACATCATGGTTTTAACTTTAAATATGGAATAACCATTATTAAAACAATTTACTGGGGGTTTAAAATCAAATTATTTAAAACCTAATGTTAAATGTCACATTTTAATTTCGGTTAATATATTACTGGTGTTTACAATATATTAATGGGGGGTTAATTTTGTTTATATAAATAACTCACATTAAAATTAAAATTCTTCATCCTGTACTTGTGAATATTCAATTTTCTTCACTAAACTCCATTCAATTTTTAAATTCCTAACAAATCATAATGATCCATGTAACAATGTTACATGAAATATTTATAATGTTTTAGTCTCACCCATTATTAATTTATGATATACTGTTCCCTTGATCTATATCATCTTTCCACTGGTTCTTCATCCAATGATTGTTTAGTGGAATTCATAATTATTCTCTAATTATATAATTTATTATGATTAATTTCATTAATTTATATAGTTTTAGTGATTTTTTTATAATAAAAAACATTTATTCTATTCGATTTGGAAATATAAATCATTAGTATGGGATTTACTGATAAGAGTTTAAAATTCCTTATCATAATCCATTTCAGATTCCTTATGAATTATTTTTTCAAGAGAAAATGAATAATAACTAATGATATTTTAAATAAAATTACATCTTTATAAGAGTGGAAAATAAGTCAAATTTTTTAAATTAGTTTTCTTGAGTTCATTTCATTACTATTTTTACTATATCTATCTCTTTTGTTCATCCAAGTGTGTAGTCTATATTAAAATATTTAAAAATAATTAGACACTATTGATTTCATTAAATGTAATGACCATCATCAAAAGTAGATTAATTCTATCAAAATATTGATCTTAACATCATATATAAAACCAAAAATAATAATATGTTTTCTACATCACTTTAAATGTAGTCACCTAAAAAACAGATGTTAAAAACAAAAAAAAATGAGTTGGAAAATATATTTCTAAACAAGTGGTTCTTCATTATCTCTCATTGTAAGAGATAAAACATTGAATATAAATTTGATTAATGAATTTTTTATTAATTTTAATAAGGGAATATTGGATAATAGAAGAAGTTGATTTTGTGTTTGAATATAAAATTTTATTCTTATTAATTTAAAAATTTTTCTACTAAATATTTGGAAAAGTGTTTCCTTATAGTGACCCATACTTTTCATAAAAATATATTACATCTTGATAGAAAAATATTAAACACATAACCGTAGGATCCACTCTAGAATCGTATATTGTTACCATCCTTGGATAATTCGATACATAATAAAGATTGTTTATAATTGAACTAAATCATATCCCAACATTTTTTTCATAACTGGCACCCTTATTACACATATCATACACAATTAATTTCTCGATTAACTAGGGAAATTACACAAAATAAAGGGATGTCAATGATGCTTTGTAATGATAAACAAGAAAGATATCAATGATTTATTAAACATAACATGAACATAAGGGTATGAGAATATGAGAATAACATTTGATAACCATACCCCGCACATAATACATGATAATCTTGAGTCATGACATACACCATTTCAGTTTATAAGAAATGAATCATAATGGAGTCAAAGAACATGATCCATGAGAGTATAAAATTTTTCTATGAAATAATTTTGAGAATAAAAAATTATTACCTTTTTAGTCCAGGATCACTTCCAAGGTAGTCGAAGTGTATCAATATTACACCCAATTCCATTAAATTGGACAAGGTTCAATCCGTTGACCATCATAGTTAATAAAGTCCCTCACTAAACAGGGATCACTTCCCATTAAAATCTTTATTATATCCTAGGATATCCTTCCTTACCCAATGTATTGGTGGGATATATATTTCATGATCACTAGTCACATATTGAAAATCATTCACATATGTGAAATAATCTCATAAATAATTTATCATATTATAAACCATTGAAATAAAATGGGATTCATAAAAATTTTCACCATTGTATAATTTCATAACCAATGGAAAAGAAATGAGTTTCAAAATGACTTCATCATAGTAAAATTGACCATTTGGAAAGAAACAAGCTTCCTAGTATCAACATTAAATAATTATCATCATAATACATAAAAATATGGAATGATTATTTTATTAAAGGATCTTATACTTGGTAATTAATAATTAACCTCAATTTATTCCATAATAGATAAAAAAACCTTTAAAAATAGCTGAATATTTAATGAGGAAAATAACATTTTCTTTTGGAAATCACATATTTACAATCATAAAATATCCCTAATATTAAGGAAGATATTTTATTTTAAATAAACATGGAAACATGTAACAACATCTTCAAAAAATTGAGGTGTTATGATGGAGGAAAATTATGGTCATGTTGTGTACATTAAAACAATGATTCTATTATCATTTTTTGGAAGAAAAATTGAAAACTACCGCATTTAAAAAATGAAAATTAAATTCATTCTAAACTATTATACAAAAACTCAATAATGGGTAAAAATTAATTTAAATTATAGGAGAACAAAAAAATTCATGAAAATGTTTTAAAATAACATGGACATGGAAGAAAAATGATTTTGGATTGAAAAGGGAAATATATATGATTGTTACATAAAAACATTATTGTGCTATATAGAGTATTTAATATTAGTAAAATTAAATGAGAAAATTTATTCTATATAAATAAAAATAGGAAAATGTAATTCTTGAGATTATAAATATATAGATCAGAACAAATTATCATTAGAAACATTATCGTAAACAACCATAGTAAACAGTGAGATTATAACATAAATTCATTACCTCCAATTTTACTTATTTCTAAAGAGATTTATTCTATTTCACAAAAATTTTATATTTATTAAAATATAATAATTGTGTCATTTAAATTATTATAATAACATATATGATCCACTTATAATCTTTAAGACCTAGTTACTAATAATTAATTATAAATATCACTATTTTTAGGTGTTAACTGTTTTGTTTTTCCTGACAATTTCTATTCGATAGTTACAATCATTATAATATGATTAGGGTTACATATTATCAATAATGTTAAAAATTATATAAAATAATATATATTCATTATATATATATTTTTATTTATTTTATTCTGTAAATTATTGATGTAAAAATGAATTACACAATTCATTGAGAGAGAAAGCTATATCTATTCGTGAAATTTGTTTTAACTTTTACATGGATCGAATGAAAGAAAGGTAAAAATTATTTCACCCTTAAATAATAATTAATACGTTACATAAATTATATATATTCATTATATTTTTCCTTATGATCATTAGTGTAATTTAGAAATTAGAAAATGAATCACATTGCTTCATAGAGGTGGTAGTCCACACATATTCATTTGTGACCTATTGTTTTCCAATGGATTGGAAGGCGAAAAGCTAGATAGTAGATTATAATTATAGAATAATAGATATTTCATAAATATCATATATTAACTTTAAACCCATCATAATAACCATCCATTTAAGAGAGTGGTGGAAATGAATTGCATCGCTGCATGGAGGCCATAGTCACACATAGACACGAGCAACACATTCACTTGTAAGTTGATTAAAAATATGGATGATAATAGTGGTCTCACGATCATAATAACAGTTATTAATTTTCACAATTCTAAATTTAATATTCATTTATGAATTACAAATACCTAAAGGTTGTATAAGAAGACATAAATTCAAATAAGTTAGGTATGATTATTAACTCCACTTCAGTTGGCCTCCCTTAGATCCTTTCTTAATGACCCATAAAATGGAATTTTAAGAAGAATAAGCCTTCATTTTGTGTATACAAATTTTATGTGGGAGTTTTCCAAGGGTATTTAGATTACGAAGGTTCATAGTGGTGTAAATAACATTATATAGGGGTGAATGTTTATAATTAGGGGAGAGGAAAAACTTGGAATTTTATAGAAAAATAATATATAATTAAGTCATTCTCATTAAAAATACAAAAAAACAGACTGATTTTAGAATTTTGGAAAGGATTGTCTCATATTTTCACATAAAATATGATTTAAACATGTTTAATGGGAAAACATACCCCTATTTTTTTATTAACTCCCCATAAACTCGTTTTATCTTCAACCACAATGATAAATTTTAAGTATTTTTTATATTCCTTATGATAATATTAACATAGTCCCATTAAAAATATTGAAATATAGATTCCAAATACTGAATATGTCTAATAAGATTCAGTCCTTGAAAGTTTAAGAAATTACTTTTAAAATAAACTCTCAAAATGATGGGAAAACGATTCTCCTGAAAAAAATGTAATCTTAAGTGTAATGATTTTTTTATACCAAAATAGAAATGCAATTTTTTCCAATGAACATAATTGAATAATTAATAAAATAAATTAATAAATATTACTTTTAAATCCATTTTAAAAAATATGTTACTTTAAAAATGCATTAAATGATAAGAGAGCATTTAATAAAAATTAGTATTTATCTATATTCATCAAAAAATTAATATTTTTAGAAAATCCTAAAAAAGAATCTCTAATATAATTTTTACCTACATATTTCAAAAAAGAATATTATTTTTTAAAAAAAATTATAGTATTGGAAAAAATTAATTTTATTTTTTTTATCAAAATATATAAAAACCATTCCCGAGGAAATTTTATTTTTTAAACATATAATTAAAATATTAATAATATTTTTACTTATTTAGGAATATATTTTATACATCTAAAAAATATATACATATTTATTAAAAAAAATTATTCTTGTCTATACCACCAATCTATCTCCTAGGTTATAACAGTATCATATAATTAATTTCATTAAGACATAGGGTTGTATGAATAACAAGCTATCAAAGAAATTAAATTTATTAAAAGAGAGAAATATTAAAAAAAATAAAGGTGTTACATTATAACCCTTCATAAAAAGAATTTTCGCTAAAAAAATGCATCACTTTGATACAAATAATGAGGACGCATTTCATTCAACACATCCTCGGGCTCCCATTTGTATTATCTGAATATCTGATTCCTCTAGAGAACATTAACTGGATGGGTAATTATGTTCCACATCACTTTATCTCCATAATCCAAGAATCGTATTTATTTTTAATCATAGGGAAAAACATTCTCCATTGTTATTACTTATAGGTTCCTTATATGTGGAGGACCAGTTATGTACTTCATCAGGATAGATACATGGGACGGTTCATGAACTTGAGAGTGGTTCGATGGAATCATCAAGGGATGAGATACCATTACAAATTCTTCAAGAATCATCAATGGTCCAATGTATCTAGGGATAAAATTTAACTTTTTATGAATATACTAAAATTACCCCTTAGATAAATTCACAGGAATACATTCTTACAATATTTTAATTTTATATTTCATCGATGATTATTGGCATAACATTTCTATTGACTCTGAGTGGACATGATTTTTTGTAGAATGAATCTCACTTTCTCTTCCATTTCATCATCTAGATAATGTACTAATAGAAATATTTTTGTATCGTCATCCTAGCATGTTAGTGTTCTATCGTTCTTTTCATATAGGGATTCATAAGGATTCATATGAATACATATGTGAAATTTATTATTGCATAAAAATTATAATAGAGGAAGATGTTGAACTAAACCACCTTGGAAATATATATATATAAAGTTATCAATATATAATCTAGGGTTTTAATTGTTATAACTGACTAAAAATTTGTCTAAGGATGATAATTAGTACTAAAACTCAACTCCATATCCATATCCTACTGAATACTCCACTAGAACATCAAGGTAAACCTCACATCCCAATCATACACAATAGAATATGGTACTCCATCAAACTATATCAGTTCAATTATTTATATTATTGATAGTTGACCAAAACATAAATATTATATGACTGAAATGATGTGTTATGAATTTATAGGGTGATAAAATACAACCCAAATAAAAATATTTCCCTTTGACATTTTTGGAGAGTCTGATGAAAAAATAAAATGTAATGCTTTCCAATTTCGGTTTTTGGAATTGGTATTGGTTGTAAAATCCATGTATACTTCTATATCTCATGCTTAACTTGTTGTCATTTCATGAACTGAGGTATATACTCTAAAATCTCTATTTGTGTTGTCCAAGTACAAATACTATTTTAGATCTCTATTCATCTTTGTACTTTCAAGATGAATAGAGAATGATGAACTATTAGCTTCATCTGATGTCTCATACAAATATAGTATTTACATTACACATACATAGTTCCTAAAACTTATGATTCCATAAAAATATAGGTTCAGCTCAGGAACATTTCTGCCCATCTTATTTGGTTCCACATCTTCCTTTAGCTCAAATTTTATCATTACATTAATAGATGGTTAAACACCAATTTATGATAGATAATTTTTTCCCATATTTCAATATTTCCAAACACATCCTTTACAAGTCCAGAAATGTTAGATATTTTTTACTTATCATATATAATTTATCATTATACTTTCAAATCATAGCATTGACCACCTGGGTCACATTTCCAATGTGGTAATGTATTGAGCAATAATAATCATTAATCAAATTTAAAAATCTTCTCTAGAACAAACTCAACTCTTTTTGTGTGAATATATAAATTAAATGTTTATGATCCTTATATATATAAAACCTTTTTTTTAATGATAATTCCTCTATATAATTAATTAAACAATTATACCAATTAACTCCAAATCATGATTTAGGTAATTTGATTCACAAAACATTAGATACTATGAGAAACAGTTATCACTATATCATTCTTCATGAGGAAACATACCATTACCGTATTTGATACATCACTATAGATCAAAAAATCATATCCATTTCACTGTAAAATTAGAATAGGGTTGCTGAATAACATTATATTTATTCCCTTGAAATTTTATTCTTATTAGTCAGTTGAATGGAACATGCCTCCCTTCTGAGTTAACATACTGAGTAGATCAGAAAGTCATGAGAAATTCTAAAAAAATAATTGATAATATCTATCAAAATTAAGAAAACTATAAAAATTAATCATTATGGTTAGTCTAGGTAAATTTTCAATAAATTATTTCTTTAATAGATACACATATATACCCTCTCTTGATATTATCTGACCCAAAAAATGAATCTAGTTTCATCTAAAATCCACTCATGGTTAATTTTACGTAAAAATTATCATTCTGTAAGTCTTTTAGTGAAATCCCCAAGTGATCTTATTGTTATTCGTTTCACTTTGAGTATATAATAATATAAAATGTAATAAATCTCAAAAAATGATCAATGTAATCTATAAATACTCTATTCAATTAATCCATGAAGATAATTGGGGAATTTGTAAGTCTAGATGGTGTATCTATAAATTAATTGTGTCCATACCTTTTATGGAATTCCATCTTTGGTATATCCTCCTTTTTGTCCCTTAATTAGTGACATATTGAATTATTTCCAATCATATATAATTATTTAGCTTCATTAAGTTGATCAAACAAGTCACCAATAAAGAGAAGTTAAAACTTATTATTGTTTATGATCTTGTTGTGTTCTTTATAATCAATGTAGTTTTACATTGATTCATCTTTCTTCATGAAAAAAAGGACAATTTCAACCAATGGTGATACAATTGGATAAATGAATCAATTTTATAGATTATTCAAGAGTTTCTACTTTAATATCGAGTCTTCAAAAAAGCTGTTGTAACATTTATGTGTTAAATTAAAAAATCATCTTCATTATTGGGTGAAATACTAGAAAACTCTTTCAAAAAGACATTTAAAAACTCACACACAAAAAGCATATCATCAAGGTTGAATTTTCCCCAACCATTTGATATAATAACCATGATTGAATAGGAATAAAGACCCATATAATATATGGTATTTCTATCATTATTTCATATTTATTTTCACACCAAAAGATGATCATAGTTTGGTTGGAAAAATTAAATGTGACTTTCCTTCCTTATAAATTGATGTGGGATTTATGTAGGGAAATAAAATACATGTTTAATATAACATAAATTTCAAGTAGAGGGATAATAACATAATTTTATATTAGTATATTCCCAAAAAATCAATTTTTGATGAATTTTATACTTGAGATGTGATCATCATATTCTTTTTCACTACTAATTCAACATATAATTATTGGGATGATATTTTAGTAAACTTAAAAACTATTCAGATATAAATTTTTGGTGTGTCCAAAATAAATCAATACATTAGCTATTATAAAGTGGATGGTAAGTTTACATTTCACTATGACTTTATTAAACCCCTCATCAGCAATAGTGATCACATGAGATTTCCTTTTGTCTCTATTCTTTAGATATTGCTGAACTAATCATCAAAATTATTCTTCAGATTTTAGAACAGGTTACATAATTCACATAATCATTTAATTTGAAACAAGGGAGTGTTGGTGGTGCATTATATAGAGATTTATATCTATTATCATCATTAGTTAACATATTACTATCAGTTTGTCATTCTATTTCCCATTGACCTTTATTTCGACACTTAAAACTTTTACCATTTCCATTAAGACAACTTCCTATATGTTTACTTCCCTGCTTTATGAATAATTTGTATCTCATCTTTTTTATTCCATGGTTTTTAGAATATACATTAAATTAATTTTTCATTTCATATCAAAACAATGGGATTTTTGGGTTACTCCAATATCAATTTTAACCTTGGAAACATATTAACCAATTTTTTCGTAGAATTTCCATATAGATAAAACCATTTATAGATATGGTTTTAAGACACTAAATAATTTATAAACCTTTATTTTAGGTTTAATGATATTTCCATTGTCATACCTCTCATTTATTGTAAAATTTATCGCATCTATAACAAATGATTCATCATCCTTCTACATTTTCTCATCAAATCCCTTCTCAATTTTCATATAATTAATACAATGAAATCACTTTTTAAAAACTATGCTCCTAAATTCAAACCACTCAACGGAGTAAATTTTTTCCAATTTTCTCACGTTCTTGATATGAGTGAACCATTGATTTGGTTGCCCTTCCAAGTGATAAACAGCTAAAATAACTATTCAATGTTCTAAAAACCAGATAATGGAAAATATCTTTATAGTGGTACTGGTCTATTTCTTACTGACTAGTATATTAGTATAGAGACTAAAATAATGTGGATATTTCATCATCAAGAACTCATCAAAATGTTTTCCCCAATTTTTTCATTTGGTATCTCAAAATTATTAAGAGCATGAGAATGATATGTAAGAATATAATAATTTTTATTATTCCATCTCACATAAAATTTGGTTTCTTAGGAGGACAATCATTGCATTTTCTATCACATTCACCATTAACACAGTTCCTTTGGATTAAATTCATTGAATAAAACCAAAATGAAATGTTTGACAAAGAATAATCAATATAGGAAACCACATAATCATGAAAAATCATTTGTAGGGTGTCTAAATCATGACACCCTATTTTCAACAGATAACACCTTAGGTTTAACCTTGTTTATCCATGATCATATTTTATTCAAATCCTTTATAATGATTCATTATTAAAATATTAATTAACCCAATAATATCCCTAGGGAGTTTCAAAACAGGTCCACAGTAAGTGCACACTACCCATGCACCATTATTATTTCCAAAATATGCTCAACTATCTCTTTTCGAGACTATACACAATTGGTTCAAAAGTGAACTACATCATCTCATAATAAGTTCGTCATAACTATCACCCTTCTTATATATATCATTAATAATACATTTTATAACATCTTATTGGGAAATAAACATAAGAATGGTTCAGATATGATTCTTATTAAGGGTAAACAAGGGAGATATTAATGATTACATATAAATAACATGAATTAATGGTATGAGGACATGATAAAAACATTTGATAACCATAACCTATAAATCATATATAGTAATTTATTGATTCATGTAAAAAATAAAGGTAGTTAATATGAAAGTAATCATAATATAATTAACTTAAATGATCCATGAAATCATAAAATTAGAGTATTAGAAAATATTACGGAAAACACATAATCATAAAAAAAACATTTTTTTATTTGTAAAGGACAATTGGAAAGACTATAATAGTTTATTGGGTTCACTCCTAATTCCATTTTATTAGTTATCTATCAATCCCAAGGCCATCATAGTTGATACAGCCTCTTAATAAAATTGGTTCACTCCTCATTATAGTCCTTATCATCTCATGAGAAATCCATATTTACCCAATTTATTAGATGGATATATAATTCCAATCCCACACATAACATAATGAAAATCATTCATATGTGTTCCACAATATCAGAAATAATTCATAATATCATAACCAATCAAAATGAAAGCATTTTCATAAAAAAAATCAAAGAATAATATCATGACATGTGGAAGAGAAATGGGGTTCATAATGGTTTCATAGTAATGTATTTAACCCATTGGAAATAAATAGTTTTTATAGGATCATCCTTTAATCATCATCGTCATAAGTAATCCAAATAATATAGGTGGATGGTATCATTGGATCATATCCCTATTAAATAATAAGTAACATAAAAATATTTCATCAAAGATGAAAATAATATTAAAAGATATATATAATATATTCATAGGAAGATAGCCTTTTCATTTTGAAATCAATTCTTTAAAATCTTGAAATAAACCAAATATTAAAGAAAAAATTTCATTTGAAAATAAAATTGGAAAAATAGAAAGGAATATTTAAATCATTTAGTAGTCATGATAGTGGGAAATTCCATTCATGTCATGCATATCAAAAGGAATATTCCTTTCACATTTTCACAAAAAAAATACAATGTACCTCATTTTGAAAATAAAAGCTAGATTCCTATTAATGTCTTTTGTATAAATTATTTTCTGTTAAAAAATTACATTAAATAATCAATGGAGAATAAAAAAATTTTATTTTTTTTAAAAAAAGTTTATATAGAAGAAATTGTATTTTCAAATTAAGATTGAAATAAAGTATATTATTCCTTAAAAATATTCTTTTGGTCCCTATAGTTATTAAAGATGCGAAAATGAATGGAAAAATTTGTTATCTTGAAATAACAAAAATAGAAGAAAATTCATGAGATTATGGAAATATATATAATAAAATCATAATATTAGAATCCTGAACATAAATAATCATGATAAATAATGCATTGTAACATAGTCCCCTTACCTATATCTTGACTTACATCATATTATATATAACCCCATATATAATAAAATTAAATTTGTTTATAAGGGGTAAATATTTTATTTACATACATATAATATCAAATTTTATTCAATTATAATATTTTAACACCTAATTATTTGTAAATCTGTATTAAAATCATTTTTTATAGGTGGTAACTATTTCATTTTTAAAGAGAATTCTTGTTAAGCACTTTCGGTCCATGTGATTTTATTATGGTTCCATCATATCAAAAATATTAAAAATTATATAAATATAATAAATATTCATTATATATATATTTATACATTCATAAATGATAAAAATAGATAAATTGATTACACTATTTATGGAGATGATAAGCCATATGTACACATGAATGTTTGTTATATTTTTGAAGGATGGAATTAAAGAATTATTTATATTAATTAAAATTTCTAAAATAATTATTATTTAATATATTTCATATATATTCATTAAATACATCCTTATTAGAATCCATTTAAAACATAAATGAAAATATTATCACATCATTTTGTTGATGTAGTAGTCTACACGTATACATGAGTGACAATATAATTTTCTTATAGATTGGATGGTATAAAGGTAGATATAATGTTATAATTGAGAAAAATAATTATGGAATAAATATAATATATAAGCATTATACCCATAATAATAACTCTTAATGAATTATGGTGATGTAAAATTAATTCTATCACTTTGTGGAGGCAGTAGTCCATATATACACATGAGCGATACATTTACATCCCATTTAAAGGAAAAGAGGGTGTATAATGGTGGTTTAATGATAATAATAACATTTTACTATATTTAGGATAACTAATTTATTATTTTATGATAAGTAAAAATGATTTGGATGAGGTAAAAAAAGAAATAAATTGAAAACAATTAGGTAAGATGATTTCCTCTCCTTCGGTTAGCCACCCTTAGATCCTTTCATAATGAACATGGATTGGTATTTTTCAGACAAAAGAACCTAAAAATAATGCTTAGGGAAGTATATAAGATATTTGGTTTTTTTGTCAAGAGAAAATTATAAAATTGGTTTAAAGAACCAAAATGATAGGTTTTACTTTATAAGTGGGGGACAAGGAACACTTGTAATTTTTAAATGAATAGAATATAATAAAGCCATTCTCAAGATAAATTAACCGCAATGTACATATATATAAATTTTAGATATTATGGGGTTAAAATATTTCCAAAAAATATGATTTATAAATGTATAATTTTCATTGATAACTTTATATTTTTGTTTAACACCATAGTAAACCCATTTAAACCTTAACTGTGGCAACAACTTTGTACAAATTTTTACTATTCATAATTCCCCAAAATAAAAGTGGAAATATTAAAAAAATATACATAATAAATCAAAAAATTAATTCCATTTTATCAAATTAAATCTCAAAAATTGGAATAAATAAATATTAAAACCAACACTTATAACGTGCTGAAAAAAGTTTCTATATAAAATGTTTTCTTAAGTATAAAAAATATTATCCAAAAATATCGATTAAATAAATTCTAATTACCATAATTAGATTTATTATAATAAAATTAATTATTTTAACCATTAAAATAATTTTCAAATATAATTTTACTTCGTAAATTCATTATACAAAAAGTGAGTTTTGAATAAAAATCATTAATTTAACTATACGTTGAAATTTTATACTTTTCTAGAAAAATATCAAAACATCAATCAAAGATAATTTTGATATTTTGATTTAAAAATTTACGTTCACTTTTTAAAATATTATTTACAAAAGTGGTAAATTTTTTTTATATTATTTACTCAAAAAAATAAATAAATAACATTTTTTGAGGGAAAATGTATTTTTAAAACTTATAATGGCTTTATTAAAAAGTGGAGTACTTATTTGTAAGTATATTTTACTTATAAAAATCTATTATATATATTGTTTCTAAAAATATTCATATTCATAACTCATATCTAATAGCTAGGTTATAATGGTACAATATATTACACTTCATTTAGACTAGGAGATCAGTATATTGCAAGCTATTGATGAAATTAAATATATTTAAAGAGTGAAATATCATAAAATATATGGGTCTACCATTCTTTATTTTTCATGATTTTTTGTTTTAGATATGTATTTCTATATGTCTTCATATAAATAAATGATTCATGTATCCCGAATATTAGATTTTATATAAAGGTAGCCTATGATAAATTTAATAAAATTAATTGTTTCATATGACCTGAAAGATATTAGAAATTTAAGAAGATGTTCGTTCTAAAACGTTGTGTTTTTTAAAAATTTTACTTCTAAACAATTTATTCGGTGTATAAAATATTTAAAAGGAAGTGAAATGTTAATGATAGCATGTTGTAATAATATATCATGTAATAGAAATTAAATTAAATAGTGTGTTTGTGTTAATTATATAATTATTAGAAATAGTGTGTTTTCTTGTGGTAAGAAGTTATAAAGTGTAATGGTCCCTACATCAATTTTAGATCCACTAGATAAGTCTTATATAAAGTTATAAATGGATTATTTTAGTGATTAGTTAATTTTTAAGTGGCTATGAACATGTTTATGATGTAGTCTATGTTCTTAATTACCCTTTCAATGCACCAAATATATATGAATTTGTATGAGGAGTGGGAGTTCTAATTATCAAATATTTTAATTCGATCTATTTCTCAATGTTTTTTTCTTGGGAAAAAGTATGTTACCCTTTTAAATGATAAATAGATTTTTCATTCTACTTGGGATGGTATGATGTAAAAAAAGTTATAATTTTCCCAAAAAGAATGGATATTCACATATAACTATATCTACTTAAGTAAAAAGTGGAGGAGAAATGACATGGTTTTCCTTGGTTGTTGAATCATTAATAAATCAATAATTCATATAGATGTACATTTTTAAAATAAATTGTTTGTGTTTTATAATGTGTAACCCACATTTCATTCTAAAAATTTTGGAAGTTATCAAGAACTATACCTTATTCAAAACTTATGGGATTCAAATTTATAAATTTCATATGAAATGTTTCCTAAATGGATTTTAATGTTTATTATAAAGTTCATATTTTTACATGTTTATGCCAGTTTTATATACCCTATGCATATTGTTTTATAAAACATGTCATCTCTTACTCTTCTGATTTCAATAGTAAGTGAGACCAATATTTGGGTATAGAAAAACAGTTTTTGGAAGGAAATAAATGTCAATTATTGTGGGTAAAAATAACATATTATGGTTAAGTGTGTAAGTATTACCAAAAAATTCATTGTATGTATGAGTCATATGATATTAAAATTTAATTTTATGATTTTTCTTTATTATGTAATATATGAATGGAAATTTTTAATAATATTGCATTGAAATTGTTTTTATTATGACCACATGATATTGTTTTGGGGTTTATCATAACCTCAAACCAATATATTAGTTCTATTTATTTATTTGTTTTAAGAAATTGAACTTAATTAATGCTTCCCTTATTAAAAATATACTCAATCATAAAAATAGTCATCATCATTAATAAAAAATTTTAATTTATAGTATGTTGGGGAGAGAATTTAGCCTATGTTTTTTATTTGAATTTTGAGAATGTTTTTAAAACTTTTGTGGAAGTAATAAATAGGAAGAATGGGGTGGATTATAATTGAATGAATATAATATGGTAGAGTGTATAGATATCCACATGGGAAGAATTTAAAATCCCATTGATATATTTGATTAAGGAATATGTTTTGAAATTTTGGTGTTTGGTAGTTCTCATATTTAAGTGAGAATTCTATTATAGAAAAAAACATTTAAATATACTTCTATTCATAATGAGTTATAAGAAATGAACTTGTTTTGATCTAAAATTCAGCCCTTAATAATATTTTTACATTGTTTTTTAGATGGTACCCCTATGTGATTTTATTTATTCCCCATTCCATGATTTCTTATATTTGAAACCCATTTATTTATTTAATGTATATTAAAATTGGTTACTTTAGAGAAACAAATTAATTTTTTATTTGATTTGTTACATTTCAATCATTTCCCTATTGGGATTTCAATTAAATTAGACCATTATTAGAAAATATTATATGTAAAATCCTATGTATTTTATAAAGTGTCTTACTTTCTTTCGTGAGGATCTATTTCTAGTAGACCTCATTGATATGTATCTTCAACACATCATTATTAAGGACATAAAATACCAAATTTCTTCCTTTTTGTCTATAATCTATGCTAAAAGTGAGGCATGATAAAGGAAATGTATTTTAATTTTTTATCACCTTCAATAATAGTAATGCTTCATGGTCTTTAGGGGCTTACATTAACACTATTCTAATCTAACATGAGAAGAAGGGAGGGGCCTATACTCAAGTAAAAAATTTATAGATTTTCCGACCATCATTTGCAACAATAATTTAATTAATAATGGATTTACTACCAATAATTTTTTCAAATTTTAATTATAAGATATATTATATTGGGATATAGAATAATGGCTATATTCCTAGTAAATCTCTTGTCTATTTGAACATTTTTTAATTCTGTTGTTAGGAATCTATCACAATATATTTCTAATCCTTTTCATTAACTCTTGAAAATCTAATGAATGGTGTCCTATGATAAAAGAACATTTTACTTCAATAGAGTGATAGTTGGAACTCATTAAAATAAATGGTTAACTCTTCATGGTTATCCCCCATGAAGGGACATCCTTGTCAAATTCATTAGAACAAACTAATGTTATTTAAAGGGGACATCATAACCTAAATAATAACCCATCCTTTTTCTGATGTCAAAATATAAGGGATTCTAGAGAAACTTAGTCAACATGAAATATTTATATAAAAATAATTAAATTTTTATATCATTATCTCTTTAACCCATAATAAAAATCAACTAGAATAGGTTCTGTAAGATAAAAAACATCTGTCCAATAAGAGGCCTAAATAAAGATTAATTAGGGAGGGTAAAAGAAATATATATTTTTTCCAGGATTTTTAATGGAGGAAACATATTTTGGGATTATATAGTATACCCTTGAGTTTGGAACACATTATTGCATTTCCAATGTCACTTGACACATTATTGTTACCAATTTAACTCATTTTCATGAAGGGCAGACTCAGGTGATGAGAGATAGTTCAATATTTTTGGAATATGAAGATATTTATTTTTGGAACATCAAGATACCAATTAAAACATTGGAAAATTATTCTTTGGGTTCCATTCTGAATGAATATGAAATCAATGAGTCCATTAAAGGGCTTAATCCTAAGATTGACATAGTCCCCGATGTATTTCTTAGATCCTTCTCCAATAATGGTTGGGATTCTGTAAAAAGTAATGTTATCATTGTAATTCAAGACATTATTAAAAATGGTCCTCTTTAATGATTTTTTTCATCCATGGTCTATATTATTATTCCTAAAGTATTTAATGACATTTTATTTGGTCAGTTTTTAACTCCTTATTATATGAAATTTTTAGAAGAAAATCCATACTCCTATTCTAAGAAAACTATTTTCTTACATGGGCCTCCAAATTTATAATGAAGGTATTAACTATCTCAATGGTAGAAGTATTCAAGTAATGATCGATCTAGCTCAATAAATGATTTTTGGTCTTGATAGACATGTAATCATTTCCAACATTATCATTAATATTGATATTGAAAAGGCCTATGAAAAAATGGAATAGAGAATTATTCTCAAAATATTGTGGCAATGTGGGTTTTATGAATTTCACTGAATCCTTTTATTTAAATTATTCTCCATATCATAGATCAAAGTCTCCCAAATTGGAAGGATATTTAACATATTCAATTATTTTAGTTTTATTTGTCAAGGATATGATCATTATATGGGAATTTTAATCCTACTCAAGATGTTCAGAATAGGAATATTTATTGTGGTATCTCCAGTGGACTGATTCTTCCTTATTGAGGTCTGTATGGATTTAATGTAATATCTCAAAAGTTCTTATTTGATTATGTGATCATATTTATCAATATTGGTTTTAATTATATTTAATATTTCATTGTAGGTTTGAATTATTATATTATTGAGGCTGGGTAGTTTACCAATGTTAAAAACAGTATCATCTATATTTTAAAAGATTTCACTGATTGGAATTCTAGGAGTATATAAAACAGAAATGGTATTTCTTGGAGAAGTTTTTATTTAATGTTTCTTAGTACTACACTATCTAATGGAATTATACACATTCAAAATTTAAAAGGTATTTTTATTAAAATCATAGGACGAAATGGATTTTGGAATAGTATATTTCTATACATCGATGGCCGAATAACTTTTTTCAAGAGTGTAATATCATCCATTCTTATGCATGTTATCTTAATATATAAGGATTAGGATAATATTTTACAGAACATTAAAAAATTAACTAATAGTTTCAATCGATATTTTTATCAGGAAGGGAGGTGTCCTTGGACCATCTAGTATAGAATATACAAGCCTATTGATGATGGGGAAATAAATCATAGAATCATTTGTAAACCATTCATCTTCATGAAATCAAAAATTTATTATAAGTATATCTCTATAAAATCCATTTTGTCTAACATTATAGGGTAGAAATATTGTAAATCTTCTATTATTTGGATTAAAACTCTTTAGACTCCAACCATTAGTGTGGCCTTCATAATTTTATCGTGAAGATTAATTAGATGTCTTATTAGATCATTAGTAGAGCCTATATTGTTATCTAGTTTTTCAATTAGGATGAATCTATACTCTCTCTTCATGTATTCTTGACTCTGATGTTTATATTTAGAAAATTTTCTATTATAACCCCTTTCATTGAGGTTTTTCTCAATGATGATCACAAGTTCTTGTATAATAGAATCTAGATGAAAAAAGTTATTTACTATTTTAATTTCAATCCTTCTCATTATTGATCCTTCACTAGCTCTTTATTATGATTTTATTTCATGAGGACTATTGTTTTGACTCTTTATGTAGCAATTCAGGATGTTTTTATCTTTCTATTATGTTCAGTTTTTTGGTTTGGCTACTTTGGAAAAGGAAACATCCAATGGATGAAGAGTTTCTGAAGAAGGGAATCTATCTAGTCCCCAAATTCCTATGTATGGTGAATGCTAAGTCAAAAATTATACATCATCTATTTATTAATGGAATTGGGTAAACCACATTTGGAGACATATAAAAGCAATGAATCGTATCTATGTCTTCTCCAATCATGTTCTTTAATCCTATTTTAGTATTCATGCAAGTGGTGAGTTTAATGACCAAGGCCAAAATATTTTTTTCACATCTAGTTGGTCAGTGATAGTAGACTCCCAAAATACTATCCAGACCTAGGGATTAAAACCTAATGAATGTTATCTAAAATATATAATATTGTTTTGGGTTCATTGACTCAAATCATGAGGTAAAAAGAAGACTATGCCTCATAATATCATGACCCAGATTCCACATTCAACAAAGTAGCAACGATTGAAAATCTTACCTATAACAACAGATCTATACCAATATTTTATACGAACCATTAGTACAAGTCCTTTTTCCTATTGGGTTTTCCAAAAAAATTTGGAAATTGTACTTTGACACCACTTTTCCCAACAGTTTGGGAAAACCATTGGAAAAGGGTCTATTTTCCCCAACAGTTTTCCCCGAACCATTGGGAAAGATTACTTTGAGGAAACTTTTCCCAATGGTTTTACCCAACCATTGGGAAATGGTCCACTTTTTCCAACATTTTTTTCAAAACCATAAGGAAATGCTACTTTGAGGCTTCTTTTCTCAAAGGTTTGGCAAAACCATTGCGAAAGGGTAAATTGAGGGCACTATTCACAATGGTTTTCCGAAACTGCTGTCAGAGGATCCACTTTTCCCTATAGTTTTTTCAAAACCATTGGGAATGTGTACTTTGAGGATATTTTTCCAAACTCTTTTCCCAAAACATTGGGAAATGGTCCACTTTTACCCACTATTTTGGAAAACTGTTGAGAAATGGTACTTTGAGACCACATTTCCCATATTTTTTTGAAAACTGTTGGGAATGTGTGGGTACATATCCCAACGGTTCTCAATACCATTGTGAAATTCCTATCCCAATGGTTTGGAGAACTGTTGGGATTAATACCATTATTTTTCATGTGTACATTTATCGAATATCATCAAATAAATCAATATATAAATTACATATATATATATATATCTAAATATATTCACAAAGGAAACTATAGGATAGTGGTAATTTAATTAATATATAACATGGAGTTTGTGGGTTCAAAACTCTACTGGAACATTATATATATATATATCCCTATAGTTTTGGAAAACCATTGGGAAAGACCTAAACCAACAGTTTTCAAACAGTTGGGATATGTCTTTCCCAAAGGTTTTCCCCAGACCTTTGGGAGAGGTATTTCCCTATGATAAATCACCCAACAGCTTCCGAAAGTGATAATATAGGCTATACCAATGGTTTTGGGACCTATACGAAAACTTCCAAACTGTTGGTATAGACAATTTTTTCATTAGTGATTCCATGAGTAATTTATACAATAATGGAACCTGGGTGTTTTAAGGGACTAAGCTAAATACTCTTGATTCATATATTCTTGGGACCATGCATGGAGGATTCCTTTCATGTTATTGTAATGTCTAATTCAGCCTTTCTTTCTCAGCCTTTTATAGATTGGGAACCTCAATCCAAGTTGAATCTCTTTATATTTTTAGATATATCAATCATTATTAATAATATATTATCTATTTATATTCATTTGAATATGATTCATCCATGTTATTCAATTATTTTAATGATCTAAGGTCTTATCATTGGAGCATTTTAAATATATTTAGAAAATATTGAAGCTACTCAAAGTAGTATTGTAAATTATTCATACATAGATTGAGGGGAATATGGAAACTGATCGTCTTTCATTACAAATAAAATAATCTATATCAGTGATAGAGTATTTCAGCTTAGGAACCCTACATTTAGACATTAATAACCTCGTATAATGGGATTCACGTAGACTCCACAACTTTTAGCCACCTTGAACTAATTTCATTCTATTTTTTCTCCCACCACCCCTCTTTTCAAAATAAAAACATTAAATGTTTTTGATTTTTGAAAAAGAGATATAGAAAATATCGAAAGAATTTGGAGTTTTCTTTGAAATGTAATTAATATAGTGCTCCAATTAAATTGGATTAATATTGAGAGGTTTGATTTTAATCCAAATGATTTTATCACTTATTTTACATTTAATTGTTTATTTTTTATTTTAATTGTTTAGGTGTATCTATGCTTTAAAAGGTATTTTTGGTATTAATATGAGCTATATTCAATTTCATTTTTGGATTATTAATCTTTAAAAAGGGTATTCTTTAGTTATGAATATATATTTTCTCTTAATTTTATTTTTTTGATATGATTTTTCGAAAGTGGTTATTTTTTAATTTTATTAGGGTTATTAGACTTATAATTCATATATAAAACAAATATTTTATTTTGGTTTACTCTTTAGAATGGGGAGCATCTATTTATTTTTTGAGAATATTTTTTTATGTTGGGTATTGAGACATTTTATGATTGTTTTTTGCCTTTAATTTTTCTTGTTTTAAAAATAGATTTCATTGAGAGTAAAACATTGACCGATCTGGTTTAGAATGATTGATTCCTCCTTAGAACAAGTCTATGTTGAATTTTTAGTGTTTGGAGATATATATATTATTGACTTTTTCTCTCAGCATATCTTTTATTTGAATTTTAAAGAGTCTTTTGTTTTATTTTTTCTCTTAAGGTGATAGAGGTCCCTATGATTAGGATCTTCTTAATATAATGATATACATAACATTAATGGTAGATCCTCCCTAATTCATTTGACTATATAAGGATTTCTCAATGTCCCACTTGGTATTCTTTTTTTCAAGGGATGTGAGAGTGACTTTTTAATGCTGAAAAGTGAAATGGTGGGGATAATTTTCACATAAAAATCTATGTTTAGGTATTTATTTAATATTAATCATATTTTATTTTCATTCCATCATTTATAGGGTTTTTTTTAATTTGAGAATTTATGGAGAGGGTGGGTTACGCAAGTTTGACACATGGTTTTTTCAAACTATATAACCCAAATCATGAAAGGGATTTCAATTTATTAAAGTATGTCTATATTTGATTATTAGTTAACACAAAATATATTAGCCAAAACATATAGTTTTACCTTAGGTGTCCAATAATAGCTACATGGTTAGCGTACAGTTTGGAAAACTGTGGGGCCTAACCATGTGGTCTATCTAGATTCTTATAATTGTGATTTTCCAAAAGCTTCACTGGTCATTTAAAACCACATATTTCTCATCACATTCATGTTAATCAAATCTCAAGGTCTACATGCACATTTATCTCTCTGATGCTCTCCTCTTGGGACCATTCTAAGTGGGATCTTCACCAAGAAATACTTTTAAATATCATTTAATGTGATCTTGTTTTAATTCATTGGATATTTCACCCTCCTCCCTTTTGTTTTAATTATCCCCTATGGACATAATATCCTATTTTTTTACTTACCTAAATTAAATGGTGTGAGTAGTGATGTTTAGGGTCTTATATTGAACTCCAAAGGTGTTTTCTTTTGGATTATTTGAGTTTTACATACATTGGAAAGCATTTTTACCTGACTAAGGTAGTTATTTTCATAAATTTCAATTATATTATGAACCTTGACTCCTTTTTTATTTGTAAATAAATATTATAAACTTTTTAAATAATGTTATAGAGTCTTTTAATGAAGATATAAAAAAATTTGTGGATTTTTTCCCTTGATATTGAAAATAAAATTTATTTTAAAGGCATTTTTATATGAAATCGATAATTTCCCTTATTGTGTTTGATGAAATTACCCATTGAAGATGAAAATGGATAAAAAGATGAAATTTAGGTTTTTTAAAAGGAAAATTTCACTCGAGATCATGGTTAATTGGGTTGGATGACCAGGATAAGTACAAATAGGCATGATACTCCCTACACAGCATCATATTTATACAACACCTCTAACTAAACAATATGTTGATATGTATAGTGTGTCATATTCTAGAGGTCCCCTTTTTGGTGGACATTGAGATTACTCTCCTAAAAGCATTAACTCAATTTATTTTGACTGGTTCAACCTCCATGATAGAATGAGGATACATGGTTTTCCATGACCATAGATACCTTTTATAATTACCATAATTATATTCTATTTTTATAAATTTTATTTTAATGATATATTTTAAATGATTATAAAAATTTAAATCTTACTCATTGTAATTAAATTGATAAAATAATAGTTTTAAATGGTTTGTTTTCAAACTAGTATGTTTTTTATCTAATAATGATTACATAAGTAACACTTAGTGGGATTATAATGGGTTAGTTGTGATCACATCCTATATACACCAAATTGTTTATATAGACCTTGTTTTGAATGATATATGAAAATTCAAGGAGATACTTATAGGTCAAGGGTATTCATGTCAATGGATTATGGGAATACAAGTGGTGACATGTTTTGTCTAAGACATCATGTCACATAGGTGTGAGTAGCATGTTTTGATGCATTTTTTGACTCTATTTCTATAGAATAATTTTATATATCCTATTAAAATTCTTATAATGTAATTTTTTTTGTATTTCTGTACACTTGAAAAATATATTATTATGTAATGTTTTGGGTGATTTTTTATTTTATTACATGAGGATCAATTGTATACATGATGATTTTTTTATATTAAGTAATTTTGTTGAGTTATTGTTTTAAATTCTATGTATTTCAGAGAATGACTCACCAAGTCATAGTTTAGGAATTTTATGTTCATGGTTGGGACTAAGTTCTTGCTTTATTGGGAAAATAATTCCTAAGGATTTTCTAAATTCCCATACACTAGTTATATTCTGGTTGTGATTGGTACCTTTGTTCCTTTCTATAGATTTAATTGGGTGTTTAGATTTGGGTTAACAAGGTAGGTTCATGATAGTTTCATATATGGTGGATCATATTAATGTGATTTATAATTTATATTACTATATTCATTATGTTAAAATTGATTCTTAAAAAACCATTTGTGTCAAGAGAACCTTACAATTTCATTGATTATAAAAATCATGGATTAAAATGAAATAAAGCATATCCCATATAACTATTGTATCTGAAATCATTAAAAATGATATAGAAGATGATCTAGAAAAGACTATATGATTTGGGATATCATAACCTATAATTGAGTCATACCGTATGATATAGGCCATCATAGGCATCACTACTATTAAATCCTTCAATTTCTCATCATATCATAGTATATAACATGGATTATCATATGGGGAAATCACACTACATCTCACCTAAAACAAAATTCATCATATCATCATAGTGATATGATTTATGTCATCAAATACAAATATTATCCATTATAGGTGATACTATGACTTATGATATGTAGTTTGATCATTGAATATGATAGATATAAAATTCACATTATCTATCGCATGATACAAGCCACAAGTCATAGTATGATATTTGAGTAGAAATAATCACATCCTATATTATGAGGGATATCATAAAATAAGATATCTGTGAAGAGTTTAAATTTTATAATTAATAATCTACAATTGAATTACATGGTTTATAAAGTGTTTATAATCATGAAAATGATATGTTAGTATATTTATATAAATTATAAAATATTTAAAAATTAATTAATGATTAAATTTATACAAAACTTCTGTTAAATAAATATTCCAAAAATTTGAATTATAAATATAAAAATAAATTTTTCATGTTTTATGGGTTGAATTATAATTTATATATGAATTCATTATATGAAAACTATAAATGTAAAATATAAAACATTGTAAATTACAAAATAAGGAATCAATATAGAATCCTTTCAATTTAAAATCGTGAACTATTCAAAATTATTTTATTTTAATTGTTTAGATTTGGTGTGCCTTATTTGAGGATTTTTTTTAAACTATATCAAAATGGATTTTGATTACTAATATTATTATGATATAAATAATGTTAAATGTAAAATATTATACATTTTTAAATAATATATAAATTGTTCATACGTGTAATATTTATATTTCATATATCATATGTTTTAGTAGATTTCCTTATAAAGGAGAACATATTATATATAAATATAATATTTTTATTCCCATTTGGAATTAGCCAAGTGGTCATGTTCAAAGAAGGTATCCCTGAGGTCTCATGTTTGATGGCCACTAGTTGTGTTTTCATTATAATTTTCCATTTCTAGTGATTTAGTGCCTCAAAAGTATTGGGTAGGGTGGGTGCCAAATTTACCTGTGGGTTTATGGTTTTCAATAAATACCTAGGGTTTGGTACCAACTTCCTCATAGGGAATGAAATGATTGGAAGAGCATTAATTGTATGGATTGTGTAGAGTTTTAGTACAAAACAATGATTATATTTATCAAACAAGGGAATATCTATAGTGCATGGATATGTTATAAAGTGTTTATAATATAATTATTTATGAATTATTCATAATATTATAATATGATGTTTAAATATATGTGTTGTTCAATTATTTTGTTTATTCCTTGATGAATTTAATTTTTATATTATGAATATTGGTTAGATTTAGTTCAATATGGGTAAACTATT
This sequence comes from Viscum album, assembly GCA_963277665.1. Taxonomy (NCBI): domain Eukaryota; kingdom Viridiplantae; phylum Streptophyta; class Magnoliopsida; order Santalales; family Viscaceae; genus Viscum; species Viscum album. The sequence continues at coordinate 1,152,610,380 of OY728155.1, read as the reverse complement.
TCTAAAACATTTACATACATACATCTAGGGAGTTACATTTTTGGTATAATATTTGAATTATTTTTCGTTTACCTTAACTTTTGATTTTATTAAGTTATAATCTTCAATTATGTAGATAATGATATTATTGATGTATTTTTTGTTAGAATTACGATGGAATTGAAGTAACTCTTTAATAATGTATACTAAGGCAGAGAGACTTTGGGTCGAACTACTTCCTATCCTGGATGTTTGTACATTATCTTGAAATATGGGAGTTGGATATCTATAAATCCAAGCTTACTCTTGTGGGAATTTTTGATTTCATATGATTCCAAAAAAATTAATTAAAGGGTTTCATGTACCTTATAAATAGAAGTATTTTGACATGTAAGAAAATAGTTTGATTTTTGATTGGATTATTAGCAAAATTCATGGCTTCTAAAAAGGGTTACATATCAATATGGTCTGAACATATTGACTTATAAATAGTAGTATTCCCTTTATCACAATGTTTTCCCATCTATTTTCACTATAATTAGTCCAAATGATTTACCGTATGAATACAATTGAATCAACTAATACTTAAAATTTATGGGATTAAAATCATAAATAATTTATGAGAAAAAATAATTTCAGCTGATAAAAATTCAACAAAAAAATCAATTGGAAAATTAGCCACAAAATAAAATGAAAATATGACTTATGAAATGCTATAAGTTATTCAGTTAACAATCCTACATATATAAAACTAGCTTGAAATAATGACTGAAAAAATAAACTGTGTAATAAAATGATAACATAAAAAATTTATACATATGCTACTCAGGTGAATTTTTTATCAATCTGAACCCTTTTCTCATAGATTATCCTAATGCTCATTAGTCTCTGAATGCATGAAAACCCTCAGTGCTGATGCTTTCTACACAACCAAATAATAACTGGTGAACCCAAAATTGTCTCCCAATGAGAATATCATCGTGGTAGTTAAATCTAGCTTTCATGCATCATAAGGTCTACCTTAGGGAGTATATTTCTATAGGGGAGGATGGATCACTATGAGTGGAGGAACCAACATGATGATGTTTTCTTGAGGGAGGAGGTAGCCGTGTGATGTATGGATGGGGTGTGTGGGTGGCCTGTGATGAGGCATCTGGTGGGGGTAGATCATTCATCCAGGTGCATCGCTTCTTGGGATATGAACATAGGGAGGATTTTGTCGGGTTTGTTTTAGTGGAGGAGGGAGGAGGCAACTGGTGGTCACATAGAGTATATGGGGAGAGGGTTGTGTGGCTGATGCTATAGAGTTTGGTGGTGAGGTGTGGGTTTTCTGTAAATGAAGGTGCACATGGGGTTATTTTAGTGAGGAGGGTTAGTACAATCTCTCTAGGATTTTCTATTTGGTGAAGATGAGAGGAGATCCTCCATTTATATTTTATGAGCATGTATCTCCCAAAAAACATTCCAAATCACAAATTCCACATTCAAAATTTAAAAAAAATTATACAAATGAAAAATTTAATTAAAAATGATTAAAAAATTGAAACTAAAAAATATATAACCATATGATAATAATACAGAGGTTTTGAAAAAAATTATAATTATACATAATAATAATTAATTAAATCAATAATTCTATACTGTTAGAAATAAATTTCCAAATATATAAAAAGACATATAATTAGTAATATTTAATAATAAATAAATTAATATAGTATAAATACAAATGAATACAATAAACTAATAATAATATTGAAATAGTGTTGAAATAAATAAATTTAAAACCCTACTGAATTAATAAAAATAATTTCCCATGAAAAGATCAGTAATATTAATAACATTAGATAAAATTATAAAAACATAAAAAACTATAAAAGTATGAAAAATAAAACAAAATCAATAAAAAATTATAATATATTTTATTAAAACTGTGTTATAAAATTATAAAAATGTTACTGAAATACATGTGAATCATGGACCTTTAGCATTGACAAGAAAATGGTGGTTGATCGTCTTTCTTTCTAAAAAGGCATGGAATCTTTCAAGTGGTTTTAGTTCAAAAGTGACTAAATATCCATCATGATTGAGTTTTTTCAACCACTTCTCATTTATGTATACTATTAGGGGATTCCACCATTAGGTTTTATATGAGTTACATGTACTTGTTTTTATTAATTAAATATGTTTTTTTAATAATTTAATACATAAAGGTCATTTTTTTTTCTTATATCCCATAATATATGAAATCATTATAAGAGTAGAAACATGTATTTTTATTGTGGGAAATAAATCTATTCATGTCTAAAAAACAAATATAAATGATGTTCTTTGTGGCACTAGGAACATGATAACAATTCCATAAAACAAAAATAAATCCTTTTGGCAATGTGAAATGGTAGTCTCTATTTTCTAGGGTATCCAATGTAGAGAACTAAACATCTTATACATAAATATTACATAATATAAGATGAATATTTATTACATAACATAACAATCCATTCTATAATCATTTATGTTTACTGTCTTTGTAAACATTGACACATAAACAACTAGCACATTAGTGAGTTATGTTATATCCTGAAATGTTATTCATAAAAAGAGACCTTATAAGATATATCATACCTTATAATTTTATCCATATCTTATAGAAAGGAAGTATATTAAACGGTGTGCTCAGATGCCTAGTAAGGTTAAATAATGGAGATATCAGTATAACAAGATCACATGAGTATGATAACACGAGAATATCATTTGAAAAACATACCCTGTATGTCCTAGATCCAAAATACGAGTCACATAATTAATCATGGAATTAATAAAAACATTAATCATAACGGAATTAATTAACATGATCCATGAGAGAATAAAATTGGCATAATACATATTTTTGGAATAAATAGAAGCATTAAAAATCATATGTCAAGGAAATCCATCAATACATCCATAACATGTTTGTATTGGGATTACCACCCATGTACCAACTTTGGGGATGTGATAATCTCTATTGTACTCTATTTTAGTTTTGGGATAACCTCCCATGGACCATATATTATGATTGGGATTATCTCTCTTGAACCCATTGATATCATATAACTTTTACCATTACCTAATGAATTTGAGGGAGATATAGGTCCCAATCATCATATAAACAAAAATATTTTGTTCCAAAAGATCATAAAGCATTGATCATATCATAACTCATGAAGGTAAATGGGGTTTTAAAATCATTTAATCATAGAATAACCCATGAAAAATAAATAAGTTAGTTAAACATTTCAACCATTCATTATAGCATAACCCGTGTAAAAGGAATGATTTTCATAATAATATTTTCCTCATAAACATAAAACATATAGACAAAGAATAAATATGGTATCCTGGGATCATATATTTTATAAATCATATGTAATATAAAATGATGTCATCTTATATGGAATATAATTTTGAAAATAAAATAACATAGAAAATTTCTTGAAGAAAATATCCTTTATTTGAAAATAACATTATTAAGAATTTAATATTTTAAACATTTCAAAAATAATATTCATTGAATATATCTTTCAAAACCTATAAATTATGATTTTAACCAATAAGTGTTTACGAATGTGGTAAATGTAGTACATTTCCAAACCAATATTCCTTTTATAATTTTCATAAAATCCAAATGTGCCTTACTTTGAAAATGTCATGTATATTAATCGTACCTTTTTTGTAAAAGTTAAAAAATAGAAAAAATAATTTTAAACATTTCAATAAGAAAATAAAAAAAATATAACATTTTTATGAAGCATGGATATGGATAAAAAATGGGGGTTCAACAGAAGACAAAAATAAAGTTGGTTTTCCTTAAAAAATCAATTTGAATCATTAGTACATAGAGAGTGGAAAATGAAGGGAAGAAATGCATTACCATGAAATTAACAGATGATAATAAAATTCATGTGTTTATTATGATATAGTTTATAATATTTCATTATCAAAAGCATAAACATAAATATTTATGATTAATTATGAGGTTGTATCATAAGACTCATACCACTTTGGTAATTTGGAGTCGTAAGCCCTGTAAAAGATTAAAATTAAATAAAACAAAAAATATAATGAAAATAAATAAATTCATTATATTATATCTTAATTGGGATGTATGTACACCTCATAAGATAATATATCTGCATAATATAACATATGTATTAAAGAAGGCAAATTGAGACAAAAAATATCATACCTTATGTTTCAGCTTCCATCGCACACCTTCAAAAATCATGTATAGTAAATATAATATTATTAAACATATATTACATAAACATAATTATATATAACTACCATATGTGGTATACTTATGACCGATTATGACTCATTTATTAACAATTTCGTGTTAAATTCAAATTTTGGGTAATAACAACTTTGTTTTTCATGTATGTTTTGATATTTTATTTTCGGTCCTCCTAACATGATCAGGGTTCCATAATATCATGAATTTTAACAGTGATATAAAAAACACACACACACAGATATATATATATATATATATATATATATATATATATTCATTATATATGTCAATATCCCCTCCCCCAAATGTGTACCCCTCCCGGGTTAACAATGGGAGATGTGAAATGGTGACTGCCCGAGTCCCGCCTCTAGTATGCCCTTGGATGGAGACTAGAACATTGGGAATAATAAACATGCACATGGGAGGAATCACACTCTAAGATAAAATCAATATTAGTGAGATAAAAAGGATATACCAATCAAACCCTACTCATAAATATATAAATAAAGAAATCCTATGTGAAAATATGCAATGTTAAATAGTATTATATCAGCTAAAATGAAAACTACAAGTACCAAAAGGTAATGCCAAAAAACCTATGAAGAAAAAAAGGGATCGTACAAACCAAGAGCTACTAATATCTATCATGATCTCCAAATTTCTATATATGACCATAAAATTAGTTTATATATATATGGGGTAGTCGTCACAATATACTCCGTAAGATCCTCCTTAAATAATCCCAATGAAAATATAAAGAATCTATGCTAAAACAAAATTAAGAATTGTAAAAAAAACTCATCACCTAACATGTTATACTATGTTTCTAGACCCACCATGGCTAACTATCACCAAGAATCACATACAAGAGAGCATCTAATATAGTATTAAACCATTAATGTTACCCCTATTCCACTTCCCCATTAGTTTTATGCTCTTCTTCAACTTTTCATATCCTAATATATCTCTACCCAAAATAATTCAACCAAACAAACCCTAGGAAAGGCATCACAACATCAACCTCATGCATCCCAGTGTCCTATACACATATAAATATATAGTAATTGTGATGTTCTTAGTATCCACCCTAGCCCATACGACGTTTATCATACATCATGTATTGTACCTCAAGCCATTACATCCCCTACACCAAGAAAGTAACAAAATCCCTAAAAAACTATACATTCCATACCTATAATAATACTTTGTAAACTATATCTTGATATACATGTATATGAAATGACCATAATCCATCAAAACACTCTATAGAAATATAAGGGTAAACTAAGAGTCATGAAAACCAGCACATGCAACTATCAAAGAGAATAAATCTAGGCATGTGGGGGTGGTTATCCATCCATCCTGCCACCAAGATGATTGGAAAAACACCCTCCCAGAGTCCACTGGTCATTAGTTCCCCTAAGTCACACGGGTGGGGTAGCATACGAAATCAAAAAATATAAATGATAAAATATGGCTGCCAACCACATATGGTCATAAACTAGTCTTAGACTCGACTTTAGTTAATGCCATTCAATGTTCATATTTCCACAACTATGACTAGTTATCCTATAACAACAATAAAATTTAAAGAGATACATTAAATTCCTTATATAATTTTTTATGTTTTAATTTTGTTAATTATTTATTTATCAACTAATTTAACCATAAACATTATTCTATATTTCATTACACTAGCTATCAAAGTATTGTAAATGTGCTCATGGAAAAATGTAAATTGAGTCCATGGTTTCACAATATTAAAATATTTTTAGCATTTTCATATCATATACACTAACCCCATGAATTAAATCATTTATTAAACATTATTAACATAATTATATAATACAATTACTCTAGGAAAACCATTCCATGCTACCACAAAGTGGAAATGTTTAAACAAGAACAACCAGCTACCTCAAGTAGTAGAGAAATGAATGCAGATGAAATAAGTAACCTAACCATCAACAATTAAATTGACCAATAAGTGAGAATCTTGGGTCCTTACATCACATAAATGGATAATCCCATCTTCAAAACATTCCATAATATTTTCTTCTATCCCAAACAACTACATGAATGTCCCAATGCATCTCTCCATCGTAGGTATCAAGTGATCCCACATCTTCTGGGCCTCTCGTTCTACATCACATCCTCCACCACAGACTCGTAGCACATCAAAAAAGTAGTATAAGAACAGTCAAAAAGGCCAATAAGATATTCTAGTCCTTAAAACAAGGCATCTGGACATCACAAAAAAACAATCAATTAGAGATCCAAACACATGGAACTCAGTCTTGTCAATCAAATATGAAAATTAGGACCACAAAAATTTATTTATAAAACAACTAGTTTTTATTCCTTTTTGAATAAAGAAATTAATTATTCACTGGTTCTATATTCAATAAACCCATGGAATCAAGCGATAATGAGCTACTAAATATATTATACAATTAATTGTAAAAATCTTCCATAAATAAATTAAAATTTTTACAAACTTTTGGAATCCTAATTTATTAACATGCCTTTAATTATTTTACCCCAAAATCATCAAAATGATTTACATTCTTTATCAAATTCCATCATCACATGCTATTATATATTCAATTAGATATGACATTGTTATCAACTTGATCATTAGGTAATTACAACAAACACTGGATTCAATAAACATGACTCTTTGCTATCTAGCCTAGTTATTATCAATTATTTCTAGCTTTACGACCATTACCATTTTACATAAGTAAAAAATTTCTATTCCATATCATAACATAACTATCTAAAAAGAATAGCATAGATAACACACTATCTAGAAAAACATCAGGAAAACTGTTATCATGGTATAAAGTAGGAACAGATGATCACAAGCCAATAAATTATTAATTTGGATAATATTTTTTAGCTAAATCCAATTACCATCCAAATGGATAAATCATGCCAACTTTATGATTTCAGGTAAATAAATAGGTGAAGAAATGAATCCCATACCTAGAATAAGATGAAGAATCACATCAAAAAAACACCAAAAATAGGGGTGTATGATATGGAATTACTACTGGGGGAAACACATGACAATGTGAGTAAAAAACCATGAATACATGGGATGGAATCATAAAATCAAATCTCAAGAGTATGATACCATGATTGAATGATGAATATAACTCTAATTTATGATTCTACAATTATAGGATGGTTGATTTTCTATATTGAAAACTATTTAATTCCAACTATTGTGGATCTCCATGAAATCCATACGGATGTACATTTTCACCACCTCCTAAAAATCATAAAAATCACCATATAATTTTCCTTAAAAATTCATCCTTTGAACTACCTTGATTCGCACTACTGAAATACACTCTTGGTTGTCCTATGAAAACTGGGAGAAATATCCATACAGCAGATTTCATGTAGACGAAATCTCTACGTAGACAAAATCCTCACATATCTGTTTTCACAAATCTAATCACTCACATAGTCAATGTATCCATGTAGATGAATTTCCTATATATCCAAATTCCCCATGTATCCAAAATCACCACATATCCATTTCATGTAGTCGATCCACATACCTGATACCTCAAATTAGTTGAATTATGTAGTCGATATAGCCATTTTGATGATTAGCATATCTGATAGCTCATGTTGAAAATCATGCATGTAGTTGATATCTCACATAACTCATCCATCCATGTAGCCGATTCATAGAGATAATATCTTACATATCTAATTACTCAATGTAATTGATGGATCCATAGAGTCAGTTCAACTAAACATGAACCAAACATTCATAATGTCAAATCCTTACATGTTTTGAATATTCCCTAAATTAATATTTTAATATCCAAACACTTATAGACATTATATAGGGTTCCTCTAATGACCATGTGCTTTAGAAAATAAAAAATGGTCATAATACCTAGATTTTGGCCCTAAAATTGGATACCTCTGAAAAACATTCTCATCCTTGAGAATCTAAAAGCAACCCCAGATAGAAAATTAAAATGGTTCATCTAAATATCCACCTCATGAGATACCTCACATGGATCTAACCATCATTGGAACTCAACAACCACATCAGAGGAATAACATGAAAAAACGAAACAAAAACTCTATGGACCCATTTAATAAACCAAAAGTGTCCACATCAATAAGATAATAGAGTTACAAGAGAAGAGATAATAATAAAGCAGCTCAGGGTACTAAGTGAACATATGGATATCATGTTCCTTGGTCTTCTCCTCCAAAACAATTTACTGGTACATGTCATGAAAAAATAAAAAAGTGAACCCATAAAAAACCTTCTCTTAGTGGTCTTGGATTTCTATAGAATGCTCCTCGAGCTTCTATCACTGTCAACATAGATTTTGAACCAATTGAGGAGATGAGAGTCTTCATGAAGATAATAAGTGAGATATTACATGTGAAAAATATTATGAATTATTCCGATATATGGGGGAAGATCTATCTGAAATTCCACAACTCCAAAATGAGAAAACTCCTTGAAAGAACCAATAAACTTGGGAGAAAGATCACTCCCATGATCAATCTTTTTCCTCCCATGACGATGAGTTGCCTTTTGGAACATGTGAAATCTAATGTTGAACACTATAGGTCTCCTCTAATAATTGAACAAGGATTTAAAATGATCCTTAATTGTATTCATACTTTCATAAATTATATGAACCATATCTTTCGTATTCTATAGTTGTTCAAACATGAGAATTGTTACCTCTCTGACCCTAGTCCACCATAATAGAGAATGGAAATATTGGTTGTACAAATATTTATACGACACAATAAAAATGGTTGAATAGAGACTATTATTTTACGTATACATGGAAAAAGAAAGGTTCCCCATCCACAAACATCGAAAACCCAAGAAAAAAGAGTAGAACATATCTTCAAGATTCTAGATTATCCACTCTTTTGAAATATCCATCAATAGATGAATATTATTGATAAGTAACAACTGACTGGGAAGACATATTGGAAAACTCTCAATACCCTGGATAAAAAATGAGTACCCTAATCAGAGATGAGCTTCCTCGACACTACATGGGATCACACCTCCTCCTCCAAGAAGAACCTAAGAATCCAATATAGTGATCGAATCCCAGATCACTATAAATTTGGATAACATAATATAATGGTCCTCTATCACCCATATAGAATCATAGACTCTTGGATATGGAGGTTAACTGGAAATAAATTCCATCAATATATCCTCCAACTTCCACTAGGTAACAACTCATGGTCATTGGAAGCCACTGGGAAAATGGTGATTAGAGTTCACCATTTATAAATCAAATATTCACAATAAAACTCTACAGCTATATGCTTCAACCCATGCACAAAAAACTGACCTCTTGAAGAATGGTAAATATTTTCCATGCTAGGATGTACCACCAATGGTGAGTTATGGAACTAATATAGAACTATATTACACATCCCTGAAGGAATGAAAATACTTCCCTAGAACAACACCCCATGTTTTCTATCCTCAGACCAACCATCATGTGCATCTACAAAACAAACTCATTTTCTCTAGACCCCCACCTCAGAATCCCCCAACTGGGACTCCTCTACCTATTACACCAAATACAAATACACCATCATCTGGAAAAGGAATCCTCTACCTATGACCTCTTCCACATCTAGATGCATCACTAAGAGCTCTTCCATCACCCTCCATAAATCACTAGATTCACGCATGACATTACTACATGACTGCCTACCCAATGCATTGTATAAAACATTTCACTTTCCTAGAATAAACAATATATCAATTTTGTAATCATGAATGAATTCATCCACTAACACCAACACTTGTTCATGTTATCCTTGGAGAATACGTACCATTGTATTCTATGATTGGTAAAAACACCAAAACACTTTCCAATATGGTACTGTTTCCAAAAATTCAAAGAAAACAATTCTTTAGATTAATCAAGATAATGGGTGGCATAGTTATTATCACAAGTATGTAACTAAAGATCCACATAGGAAACAACTAATATCTATTTCATTAGATCACAACCCATGATATAATATGAAGAATCATAGAAAACCTCAAGTAGAACTCCTTCTATTATAAAACAAAGGAATGGAGCACTAACCAACTTCTCCTTCAAGTACTCAAAATCATCCAGACATTGGTTAGTTCACAATCAATCATGATCCTTTCTGTTCAAGTATATCATAGGAGTCGTGACCTAAGATAAATCCTCTATGATCCTCCTATAATATCCAACAAGGAAAAGGGGACTCCACACCTCAGCCACTATATTGGGATCTGTCAATGAAACGACCACCTCTATCATAGAAGGATCATAATATTCTCCCTGTTGGGACACAACATGACCCATTAAATAGACATCTTGAGTAATGAAATCAGACTTTGAGAACTCCCTAAATAGATTATCATGATGATGAACTACAAAAATGGTGTGCAGATTTTTTTCGTTCTCCTCATCAAAAGCAATGTACGCATGGATTTCATTTATGAAAACCATGAGAAACATATCCAGGAACTCTATGAACAATGTGTTAATCCACCCCAATAACATGGATAGATCATTCCTTATATTGAATGCAATAACAATAAATTATTATTCCCATGGAGATAATATAGTGTACTATTAGAGATATCATTATCCTTCACAAAAATTTAATGATATCATGATCAGAAATCGTTCTTTGAGAACCAACTTTCTCCCTTCAGTTGATCAAATAAATAATTTATCTATCGAAGATGATATCAGTTCTTCATTGTCACTGTGCTCATGTGGTGATAATCAATACAAAGCCACAAACATCCCTCACCCTTCTTCAAAAATAAAACTGTTTCACACTAATGTCACACATTCAGAAGAATAATACCTCTTATAACAAATCATTGAGCTATACTCATAGCTCCTGCAACTCAGATAGAAGCATCCTATATAACTAAAGTGAGATATGTGACATTACATTCTATTTTTGGATCCCAAACTCAGTCTCCCATCATGGGGGTAACAATAAATCTTCCTCTAGAGAGACATCATGGAACTCTTATAAAGCCATAGGAAACACTGTGTGCAACACTTCTAATGAACTCAACATTAGCTCAACCATCAAGGAAGTCAAGGATACAAGATGTATACATCCCTTCTGGGGGCCCCTCTCAAAAAAAACAACGTTTTCTCTATATCAGCATCATAAAAAAACCTACCACCAGAAGTAATCCATGATATATTCAATAAAAAATCGAATCCATGATAAGGAAAATGTCATATGGATGTATCTGTAATCATAGGAAATATCCCCAAGATTGGTGCTTACCCATCAGAAGCTCAATATATCTACATAACTTATACAAGTCATCTTTACCTCCAAATGGAAAGGTTAATTCCACGGGAACTGGAGACCTCCCTACCTAATGTCCCAATTCATAGACAAGTATAGGTGATTTAAAAGAGTGTGCCACTATAGAATCAAACAATGAATGAAACCATGTAATAAAAAAATAAAGGGAACCTTGAACGATATTTATAACACCCAATGAAGGAAATTCTGAATCATGAAGATGAACATGACTTTCTCCATGACCTCCTTCATCCTACTGAAGACTTCCTCCATGGCCGCACTCTACTCTCTATGGGATAGGATTTTCTGGGGCCTATACCCTTCCTTCTCATCTCTCTTATACTAATCCCAAACTAGAACCCCCTAATGATGTTGCCTCATATGAAGATATACTAATAGAACACATGAATCACAATGACTACTTATAATGGTTTTGAACTATCATTGATGATGATCTAAACCTCTACAAGAAAAACTTTTGTATGATCCCTTATCATTGGTCTGTGTGATATCACCCTTGGAGAAAAATATTGATGAGGTTTGGGACCTACACTGGATTTTTAGAGAGATATTTTTTCCAGGAAACTAGGAACCCTAGACCATAGCTCCACTTTATGAGTAATCTTGATGACTCTCCACTAAGGACAATCTACATATGAAAACCATCTACCCAAAAACCTCTTCTCATAAAAACACCATAAGATTTGTCTTCATCGTAAAAGGGATGATATGGTGTTGGATATTTATATGAAAATAATCCTCAAAATGAATTTACCTATAATTTTCTTCTAGAGAAATTTTTGAAGTATATTACAGAAGTATTATAAAATGTATTCCAAACACTTTCACACTATAACTCCCCTAATGTAGGGTAAGTATTTCCTCGTTATTGGACATCATCATGGTGAATAAAAAAAACTAATAAAAACTGATTTTATTGAATATATTGTTGATCATAAATGAAATAATTTCCGCAAACTATCTTGAATATGTTTTTTATAAAATATTTGGGATTAGATCTTTCATTTGAAAATTTGATGACAATTATAGTTTTTCTCTTTAAATTTTATTATTGTTTTTTAGACGTAAATATTTTTATATGAATTTTGTGTACTTGAAAATGCTTAATAGTGTTAAAAAATTAATGATCTATAACATTCATTGAGGATATCTCAGCTATAATACACATTTTATTTGATTAATTGTTTCACAATTTCTATGAGGGATTGGACTCACCAGATTGGACACAACATCGGTATTTGGGTCACAACATCAACATCCTTGCTTGGGTTTATCCCATATTTTTTTAGAGAATATTAATGAAACAATTTATCACAATAGATATTTTTGGAAGGATGGACGGATTGTGGATTTAGGAAGTCAAACAGTCATTGAAATTTGGTATAAAATATTTTTATAAATTATCTATTCACACTTGAAAAGTTTGTTAAACCTATCCTCCCATCCACTCTATAAATTTGATTTTTCATCATTTGGAGGGGGTTGTATGTGAATTTTATTATTGGTAAATGATGATATGTAGTGCATTTTTATTTCAATGTTCCACTGTAGGAGGGGATCTATCAAGCTAGGATCTCCCCCAAAATGATCTTCCTTTCTTTTTATTTATTAGAACATTGTTTTTATTTAAATAAACTCTTTATATCTATCCTATTACATTTGTTATTTACATTTTTATTAATAATTATAATTAATTAATTTTTTATAAATCATGATTTGAAATGATATTCGGATATACACTTTCTAAACATTTTTACATGAAAAACTTATCTACAAAGAGTACACTCCCAATGGAAAGGTAGTTTTTTTTCTAATTGATATACCTCTTACCTTATTCATTTATTTATTTTGAATCAATGAGATACATTAATTCAAATAATATGATATATTAATGGAGTTTTTAAATTAAATGATAATATGAAATAAATGTCTTTATTAACACAAACATTTGAAGTCGAGATTTGTTTAAATTGTGAGGGAGAAATCTTATTCTGTAAAACAAAAAATCAAGAGAAAATTTATTATTTGTAAATTACAATACCATAACTAAATTATTCCTCATTTTCAGAATATGTATTCATTAATTTACATTTGACCATAGGCTATCATTGGAATGATAATCAAAGTAGGGTGTTCTGATTGCAGGTTCCAGAAATAGCCTAGAGTTTAATTCATTTCATCATTGTGGTAATGTTAATTCATATAGGGTTTATGGGTTAAGAAATTAAGGGATAATACTTAAGTGTATATTAATTTAAAATATAATGATTATTGAGTGAGTAAATAGGTATAGTTATATCTATTACACCTTCTAAAATATTATCTAAAAAACTAATCTCTGTGCATTTTCTCAAACTAATTTCATAAACTAAAGAAAGAGAAACAAACACAACATTCTTCCAAAAAACATCTTATTATTCAATTTTAAACACAAAACCCACCCATAATTATATGGTTTTTATTAATTTTATATATTTTTATAATATATTTAATATGTTTTCTTAATTACTTCCTCTTAGAGAGAGGACCCTAGTAAGCCACTCGATGCACCTCAGTACCCAAAAACCACACATTATTTGGGAGCTCCCATGACATCACCTTTCAAATTGGTTTTTTTTGGGTGGGAAAGTACTTATTTCACCAAATTAGATTTACTAATTTTATTTTTCATTTTACTCCAATGTTATTCCTTTTCTTCCTTCTTTCCCCTCATTCAATTGTTTCTCTTATTTAAATTAATTTTTTTAGACCATCAACTCAAACTTATAATATTTTTATTATGGTCAAATTTTATTAATATAATTTATATTAGATTTGTGAAATTAACTAATATAGAGGTTATCTTAGATGTTGAACCTAAGATGGAAGGATAATTAGGTCTTGAATAATAGAATCGCATTCTATATGAGGTTTTAATATTAAAGAAGTTGGAGAATTCCTCCATTATTGGAACATTGAAATTTGAAAAACACCTAAATATTACCTAAAAAATTACCAATGGATGAAAATAATTTCAAAGAACTTAATAGATCCATTGGATAATTGGATACACCTAACCATATCTATCATCCAAATTTTATTTCATACCCAAAATATTGAATTGGACTTCAAACTAAAATCTGGATTGATAAACCTTCTTCATGAATTTCATTTCCTATCTGGAGATGATCTAATAAAAAACTTTAAATAATATAAGGTTTTTTTCTCATCAATGAAACAATGAAATTTCTATAAATATAAAAGAAAATGAAGAGCATTACTATTATCACTTGATGGATCTACAAAAGACCGGATGTATTACTTCGAATGTAAATATATAACTTGTTTGAATGATTTCCAATGTATTTTCTTGATGATATTTTTTAAGAATCAAGAACCATTTTCATTCGAAAAGATATATCAAGAATCAAGAAAGCTCAAGCGGAGTATTTGAATGAGAATTGGTTGGGATTCAAGAAGTTGTCTTCAAGATGCCATCATTACCAAATTAGTGAACAAATCCTCAAAAAATAATTATATGAAGGAATTATTGGGAATGTTTTGTATCAAAAATACTCTATAAACCTTATTCATTTTGAAACTCTAAAATACCCTTATGGGTTTTACTGATGATATTACATTAAGTGAGTTATTGAAAATTAATATTGTTTGAAATATTTTGGAATTGTATTCCTGTTTTTAATATGCAAGGAATATTCTTCAAAGTGTTTCGAAAGAATTTTAGTATTTCTAGAAACATTTTTCATACGCTACATTGGTAAGTGTAACATATGGAATGAAAGCTATTCTTGGACCAATGCATTTTCATCATGAACCCTACATTCAGAGCAACGCATATGGTTTATTATCCCTATGCTGAAAAGTTTGTATATGGACACCAATACTACATTTGGATAAATATATGGAATAACAACCAAATGTTAATGTTATAAATAAATACTCATACACTGTGTTCGAAGAATGAATGTATGGTTAATAAACTTATATTGGAGGGAAGAATGTATGGATTTTTATCCCAACGTTTCATTCGATCCACGTATTCAATGAAACTGAAAGTATGGTTTATAAAAAAGATATTGGTTATAATAATATGCTATGAAAAGGAACTCTGCAGTACATAGTGGAACTCTATTCTCTATAATGTAACTCTATGCTATGAAAGGGAACCCCACTCTATGTATAGGAACACAAAACTATGTGAAGTAACCTGGTACTACGAAGATGAACCATACATTTTTTTATTCAACAATGCATATTTAAATCCATGATTTTATCTAAGATCTCTACTACATTCTTGACATAGATAAATATTGTTTCAAAGAACATTTTCAACCGAGAAAATTAATCACGTTCTTAAGGGAAGTTATGACTCCCTTGGAAAATTTGAATTTAAATTTCCATGTTCTCTCTGGTTATTTTATTGCATCTATAATAAATAATAAAGCTATCTATTATATATATTAAATCACAATTTATTCTGAAAAAAGAGGCATACATAGGACTATATACCTCTAAATATCTTCTTATAGTGCTGCTACATCAAATGATTAACTCTTTTTCAAATACAAGCTACACTTTGGAGATATAAATTTTCTTCCTAAATATGATTCTTGTTTGTCACTAAATTTATTGAAGTTCAGTTGAAACTAGGATTGGTTCATAGTTATTCTTTCTTGAATACATTCATTTATGAATAATAATATCCATCTTCTTTCTATTTCTTCTACCGTAACCGTGATGTTCAACCCAAACCATCAACAAATTGAACTTGTTTGATTTAGTGCAGTTTCAATTTCATAGATTAATTAATTGATGAACTTTCAGATTCTTCTACTAAGCTATGGAAAAATGGGTTCACTATAAATTAATGTGGTGTCTTTTATTATTCTTGTTGTAATGGTGTCACCTACCTGCACTAAGTTCTGTATTTGGATGTCTTATGAGAAGAGGACCTTTCTAGTGAAATTCCCCAAGATTTTAGAGAGAGTGTTAGTGGAGTGGATTTGGAAATATTTATGCCTGGAGGCACTATAAAATTTTTGTGTTCATTATTTATATTAAACAATACTCATACTTTTCATAGACGATAACAGATTATTACTTCATAAATCAAAAAAAAAGATATAAAATTCTGAACCAGTCAAGATTATCAAAAGTACACAATTGACACCCTCTTCTGCAGCTTGGTATTATTCTGACCTAAATATTTGTATCAAATGAGATATTTTTAATAAATATATGACAAACGTAAAGGAATAAGGTCTATACAAAAAAAGAGGAAATGGATGATCCAAAAGAAGGTATTTCTATGGTTTGTGCTCTATATTTCAATCATGACACCTATGGATGTGGTAAATCACATATGATCATTTATCGAAAAAATATATAGATTAATGTCTATTCAAAGATCATCACTCCTTATGTGATTCCTAAAAAACAAGAAACATGGAATCATGTAACAGAAGTAGAATATCACACCAATTCAATAGTTATGAATGCTATAATCTGTGGACTTAGACCTAATGAATTCAAATGAGTCTCAAAACATCCTACTACCTATGAGATGTGAAAAAATATCATCATTTCTTATAAATGAACATATAATATTAGAAAAATGAGGTATGATAATTCCAACCTATATTTTGAAACAATAAAAATGTTTGACGATGAAAGAATCACAAAAATTAATGCATGATTAACAGAGATTGTCAATAATATTACTGCATTGGGAGATCACATCAGTCAATCTAATCAAGCATTGAATGTTCATAGACTACTACCCCCTAAATGGAATGAAATATCTAGAATGATTCTAAAATCTCCACCTATAAATAATATCACTATGAAGGTATTGATTGGAACATTGATTGTGTATGAAGTAGAAATAAAATATGTATCTTAAGATCACTAGATAATAGAAAAAATGAAAAAAACATCCCTTAGGGTGAAATATTAGATGTATTAATGAAAAAAATAGGATGTCAAAAGAAAGAACATATACTCCTTCAATTATGAAATGGAACTGACACAACTAGCCATAAAATTCAATAAATTTGATAAGAAAAAGTGAGTCTTTAGAAAATCCTTTGGGAAGGATGAAAGAGAACCTAGAGAAGTAATATGTTATGAATGTAATAATGTTGGGTCACATCATACCTAACTGTCCTCAAATAAAATATGAATGAATAATAACAGAAAAAATTATTATAAGAATGAAGATTATGATCATATAAGAATAATCACTTTGAAAGCTACATGGAGTGTATCTAAAGAATCTAGTGGCACATAAAATTTTCATTTTCAAAAAAAGACACAAAATATAAAAACTAGTATGTGATTATGGCTATGGAAAAAAGAAGAGGTATAAACTTCTAATTCTTCTACCTATGACTCTTATAGTTTTTCAAAATATAAATTGGTTACTTACTGTTCTATGCTAGAAGAAAATATGATTTTTTAATAAAGAAACATAAATCATTAAAAAACATACATATTACTATTTTAGGTTAAAGAGATACAACACCTAATAGGCATCATGATCTAATTGAAAAAATCAATTAATCTATGACAAATGGTATTGATCATGGTAAAAGTATTAAAGAAGTTCTGGATGATGTAGAATCTTATAAAAGTGTTGTAATTATTTTTGCAAAAGTGGAAAAGTCTATGAATGAGATTATTGTAAATAATGTCATTAAAAGAGAAAATTTTGGAATAGGAAGAAAGGGAAAAAATCTAAATTATAAATATATATTTTACAAAAAAATTATTAATTTATACCTATTATTACTATAGAAAAATTGTCATTACACTAACAACTATTACATGATAACTCTTCAAATTACTGGTATAAAAAAGAATTTTATTTCTAAAAATATATCTAACGGAAATGATATAAATTATATAAATATAAGGTAGATCTATATTCCCAGATCATTGCTTACTGACACTGCTTGACCCAAGAAAATATGGGTACCAAAACAAAGACATGCTTAATTTCTTTTATAGGAAAATTCCATAGGAATAGAAAAGGATTATGTTATATGGATAGTGGATTCTCTAGACATATAAATTGAGAATCATAAAATTTCCATACATTTACTGAAATGGATAGAGGTCTGGTCACTTTTTTGACAATGCAAAAGGAAATATTGTTGGAGTTAGTACTGTTAGAGATCCAAAGACTATCTCACTCAAAAAGTACTATATGTACTAGGTCTAAAACAAATCATAATTACTATATCTGAAATTTATGATGATGGATGTTATGTTGATTTCTATAACAATTACTTATATATTTTCAATGAAAACTACTTAATTTTTGAGGATATGGAACTAAGAATGTTTATAATTTGGATTTTAATTCCATGTGAAAAAAAGTTAAATTTTTTACTACTAATAAAAATGCGCCATGTATCTGTTATAAAATAAATGGAAATTGAAATATATAAGCTTTACATAAATTATCTATGAAATAGTTAGTTTCTAATTTTCTATGTCTTACGTATGAAAATTATAGATTATATGATGCCTGTCAAATCAAAAAACGGCAGAAATCGTCATTGACATCTGTTAACAAAATTACTACTTGAAATTCTTTAGAACATATCCTTATATATTTCTTGGACCATATAGAGTAAAATGGTCAGTGGTTAAAATATATATTTATGTTTTAATTTATTATTTTCCTTCATTTTCATGGGTTTATTTTCTAAAAATCAAAAGTTATGTTTTCACTATTTTTAAAATCATTAAAAAAATAGTTCAAAATGAAAAATATTTTCAAATAATTTCTTTGAGAAGTGATCATGGCTGAGAATTTTAGAATAAATAATTTAATTATTTTTTCTCAAAATTGTGTATTAAACACACATTCTCTACAACAAGAACACCTCAAAAAATAGAAATATTAATAGAAGAAATATACCTATTCAAAAAAAATATAAATGACTATGTTGAATGAATACATTATTCCAAACTATGTATGGGTGTAATATGTAAGTACCACTCGCTATATCATGAATAGTATTTTAATAAGACATATTCATAAAATGACACCCTATTAACTTTTGAATAACAAAAAACCTAAAGGAAAATACATTAATGTTTTTTTATACAAGGTGTATATCTTGAATACTAAGGAAAAACTTTGTAAAATCAATCCAAATGATGATGAAAGGATATTTCAAGGATATTATACTACATATAAATCCAATAGAGTTTTTAATAAAAAATAAAGGATTATTGAATAATCCGTTCATGTGAAGTTTGATGAAACTGGACATTTTATTAAAGAAAAAGTTCAAATAGATGAAATTACTAACTCCTTTGACATTATGTCACTTGAATCTCCTACATCTGATTTTGAATATGATATAAATAAAATTCAGTCAAGTTTAGAAGAACATAAAACTAAGGAACCCAAATGTGTCTTAATTATATAGTCTAGAACCTTAAAGTATCATCCCTTAGAAACTGTTATAGGAGAACTAGACACATGAAATATAAGTAGAAGAAATGTAAAAATTCAAGTTGAATTATCTGTATTACTATCTTAGTTAGAATACCAATCAATTTAATAAGCTTTAGAATATGAGATTTGGAAGTTATCCATTCTAGAATAATGAAACCAATTCAAATGACATGTAGTTCGGGATTTAGTGTAAAGACCATTAGATTATCCAGTAATTGGAACTAAGTGGGTCTTTAGAGATAAACAGGATGATCAAGGCATCATAACCAGAAACAAAGATATATTAGAAGAAAAAGGATATAATAAGAAACTAGGCATAGATTGTGATGAAACATTTCCACCTATATCTATATTTGAATATATTAGAAAGATTTTATCCTATTCAACTTATATAAATTTTAAATTATAAAATATGGATGTTAAATATTTTATTTTGAATTATTATTTAATAGAGGAATTTTATGTTGAACATCAACTTGGTTTTGAAAACCATCATAAAACAAATTATATTTTTAAACATACCAAATCATATTATGTATTTAAAAAATCAAGTAGAGATTGGTTTGAATGATTCAGGTCTTTTTTGTTTGAAAATAGATTTTCTATGGGATTATTATGTCCTATTATTTTTAAGAAAACTATTGGATTGAATATCTTCTTTGTTCAAATTTATGTTTATGATGTTATTATTTGTTTATATAATAAAAATACTTGAAATGATTTTTCAAATCTAATGTAAAAAATAGAAATGATCATGATTGGAGAAATGTATATTATTTTAGGATTTTAGATTTATCAAATATATTATGGAAGTTTTTTAAATAAATGAAAATATATTTTTTATTTATTGAAAAATTATGGACTTGAAAATCGTAATACCTATACAACTCCCATGTGTAAAACTATAAAATGTGATTTGGATAATGTTGGAGAAAAAGTTGAAAACAATTTATATAGAGTTTGTATCAGCATTTTATTGTATATAACATCTATAAAACTAGAAATAATTGTTTCTCTATTCCTATATACTAAATTTCAGTCAAAACTAAAAGAATTCCATCTTACAACTACTAAATCATTTTTAGATATTTAAAAGGGACTAATTTTCAATGCCTATATTACCACAAAACTTATAATACTAATTTAATATCTCATTCAGATGATGATTTTAGATCCTGTAGATTAGAGAGAAAATGTTGCATAGGGATGTGTCACTTTTAAGGAAAATATTTAGTATCATAGTCGAGTAACAAACAACAATAAGTTTCCCTGTCAACAACTGAGGCAGAATATTTGTCTTCTAGCAGTTCTTTTTTTGAAATTATAGTCGATAAAACACACTATACTGGATTTTAGACTAAATTTTATTAATATACCAATTTTCTATAATAATATTAGGATAATAAATATTTTAAAAAATCATATCAGTCATTTTAGGATCAAGAATATTGATTTAAGGAAACAATTTATAAGTATTAAAATTCGTAAAAAGGATATATCTATTGAATTTGTAAATACTAAATATCAACTAGTTGATATTTTTACGAAACCACTTCATTATACATGTTTTTATTTTATTAAGGGGGATTTTGGATTATTTAATTTTAAATAAATGTCCATCATTTTACTTCAATTAATGTATTAATAGTTTTAATTCATTTAAATTGAATTTCACTATCAAACTATGTTTTCATTATTTGTCTAAATATTTTTTTTGTTGGTATTTTATTTTAAAACATGAATTTTAAAAATTAAAAATTTAATGATTACACCACATCACTGTCACATGAAACCAAAAAATAAAATATTAGACTTATCTTGCTCTCCTTAATACTCTTACAGACCCTTTTAAATTACATAGTGTCACTCCTTCGAGATTACTAAAACCCTAACATTTGAAACATCAAACATCAAACATTCAAAAATTGAAATTTCATGTAGATTTGAAGAAGTTGGCCTGAGTGATCATGTTCGATATTTGATATATCAGAAAGCTCATCAAGGGAAGTTAATTGATTTTTGTTGGATAAACCAAATGAGTATTTAATTAATGTATAAAATACTATATCAAGGTTAGGAATTCAATTTTTGTGATAAAAATATTCCCTTTTATATTAAATGAAAATAGTTATGTCAAAATTCCACTTTTACTTCTATAAATTATGAAGATTCTATTATGTATAAGATTTATAAAAATAATTCTTCTATACCTTCTATGCAATTTGATTCGATTTTGTTTTGTCCCCATGAGGGGGAATTTTATTTTGATCTAAGAAATATATGTGACGATAAATACAGATCAAATGATATAATGTTTTCTCTATTCAGGACTGGAATAATAATGATAGTTATGACAATATATCTAAATGTTGATAATTGAGTCTTGAGGATGTTCATACAATAGGGAATTGTGTTAAGGATGGATGAGTTAGAGAATGTTATTTATCAAGACATTTATATTCAGTTTTTATTTCTGAATGATATTAAGAAGAACATTCAGATGTATTTTTTAAGTTATTTTAATCATTGATGTTAGAAGGAGTAAAATATGGTCTTTTACCCTAATGGAAGAATTATGTCCCATTTGTTATTAAGGATAGAAATGGTAATATACATCTCTTTTTGTCTGATATTTCATCATATAAATATAATAAATACTAGAAAAATCATGAAGCTAGGATATTTCTGGAGTTAATAACGCAATTATCATTTACCATTGGGTTTATAAGAACAAAAAAGGAGGATGGATGGTGTTTATGGGGGAGCAAAAATTATTACCTTTTATTGGATTTGGGAGATCAAGGATCAATGAAGAAGTTGAATCTAAAACTAATGAGGCTGGTCTTCCTCAAACAAGAATAATTTCAGAATATATTTATAAGAAATTTCCATTCTCCAAATCAATAGAAAAATAAGTTTCTAAGACGGTTGCTCGAGTAATTGAGAATGTTGAGCAAGTTGCTCATGGGGCTGATCAAACTATGTAATATTTCCCTAATACTGACCAAGATACCCCTAAAAACATTATTTAGTCATTTTTTATTCAATTGATGTGGGAGTATCTACATTAAGAGAGAGAGTATTCATTTCAGAATAAGTGATGTGTTTAACATTGGTGGAAGTTTGTCAAACGAGAGCACAATCCACGGAGTATTCTAACTCAATAAAATGAGGCACAAAAGATCTGTTTTTAGTTACAATCAAGTAAATGAATAAAATTTTACTATATGAAATTAATTAGAGACTAAGAGTAATAATTTTAAGATCTCAGTTTTTAAATGGTTCCAAGGGCTCAGTTTGAGGCACTTCAATTACAATTAAGATAATTTCAAGAAACTATTGTGTCTATGTGTGACATTGAAGAGTTCATCCAAATTTTTATATGCTGAGTTCAGAGCTTTTAATGATGAATCTATGAACAAATAATATTTCAAATATCTGAAGTAGATATTGGGTAGAGAAATTCAATCTATTAGAGTAATTCTTCGGGCTTCGACCAATTCTCAACAGACTCCTCCAGACATGATAACAATATTTTTTGCAATAGCTTTCACGATAGATGATTTTGTGGAAATTATGCACACTCATTAGTGTGGTGATACACCATTAAATATTATTTTTTAGAATTAGTGAATTATGGTAAGTCAAATAACCTCTAATGATTCTTGGTTTGGTGAAATTATTCATAAATTGAGATATAAGTTAGAAACATTCATTACATCTGAAGAAAATGGTAATGATCTTATTTAGGTGAATTTGGTTGATGGCTAGACGATCATCAAGATTAAAGGAAGATGCTCTGTTAGTGGATTGTTGTGGTCAAAAATCATTTTCAGAGCATGTTGGTGAAACTCCTTGATATTAATAGTAGTTTTCAATCCTCTACTCATCATATTCCACCTTCTACCAATGGATATTCATATCAAGAAAACTAATTTGAATCAATCCCATCATTTTGTATACTTATTTCATTGATTCTGGGATGAACTCATTATTTTTAAAAAAATTTGGTCTACATTTCAGTTTATTTTACATTACTTTTATATTTTTGGGTTTTATTTCATTTTATATAATTATCTTTAAATTTACACTGCCATATCACAGGTCTTACTTTTCCACTAATTATACTATAACATTCATTTATTACTCTATAAAAAATTGAATTTTTTTAATACATTTTTCAAATTCTTTCTTTTTGATTTCACAAATGGGGATGAAATTTGGGTAAACACAAAATTATCATTGGTTCAAGTTTATATTTTATTTTAAATAAAAATACTACTGTGAAAAAGAGATACAATAGTAAAAAAATTAATTTTCACAAAAAACAAATATTTTAATTAAAATATTGATTCTCTATTGTTTACAATTCCTACATTTTCAATAAATAATGTTATGGATTTTGTGATCATCAAAATGTGGGAGATTTCTGGGAATATAATGTATTAATAATACACTATAAATATTATTGATTTTGATTCTCACAAATACCCTTTTTACTTTTAGTGATTATATTAATTTAAGTGAGTTTTTGGAAATTAATATTCATTGTAATATTTTTGAATTATATTCAAGTTTTTAATCCATAAGTAATATTCATCAAATTGTTCAGAAAGGATTTTAGTGTTTTTAGAAACACTATTCATACCTTGCGTTAGTAATCATAACATAAGGAATGAACCCAAAACATGGATCATTTCAAATGGATCATGAACCCTACATTTAGAGAAGCATGTATGGTTAATCATCCCTATGATAAACAGTTTGTGTATGGATTGGAAACACTATGTTTGGATATACGTATAGAATATTAACTGAAAATTGAATTTTGGAATAACAATTTATACCCTACGTTGGGAGAAAGAATATATGGTTAATAAACCATAATCTAGAGGGATAAACATATGGCTCCATAACCCAAAATTTTTTTTTATCCCTATGTTACATAAAGATGAAAGTATGGTTCATCAACAATATGTTAGTAGGAACCATATGCTTTGTAAAGGAACCCTACTCTATGAAAATGAACCCTATAGTATGAAAATGAACCCTAATCTAGGAAAAGGAACCATTTACTGTGAAACGTAACCCTAAACTACGTAAAGTAACCCTACGATACATTGTTTAACCCTACGTTTGTTTATTTAACAATAAAGATTTAAATCCATGATTTTATATGGGATCTCTACACAGTCTTTATAAAAATTAAGATTGATTCAAGGAACTATTTTCAATAGAAAAATATAGCAACCCCAGCCTTTTACATATAGCATTACATAATTTTAATCATAATTATACATCAGATTACAATTCAATGATCGTAAAGTCTAGTGTCTTGGATCACTATGTACATAATAAAACACTATAAAAAACATTTATTTTAAACTCAATAAAGAGATCCTATCATCCATTGGGATCATATATCTGTATATAATAACCTGGTGATAACATGAACAATGGTATGAGCTAAAATCCCAATAAGGTAATAAACATAAGAACAAATCATTATCACATGGGAAAGAAGACATGTAATAATGATATAAAAAGGAATTTAACACATGAAATCATAATATTAAAACATGGGATAATTTATACATGGAATCATATAAATGTGGAAGAATCATAAGGAATTAATTATTAGGATTCAAGACTAACCTCGTAGACTATTTCCTATAGTAGCACAAGCCATGGCTAACTTCCAAAACCATTCCACATTGTATAACAAGCCATGTCTAACCGCCAAGACCATCACACATAACGTCTCATGAGACTAAAATTTACCCAATGAATTGGATCACTATCTTGGTGAACACATCTTAAATGTCATGAATATGTTTTCCACATAAATAATCATAAATAATAAATCTTACTTAAACATATGTGTTGCCCATTGAACGAATTGGTTACCACAATCATGACTTTAAGCATAACCAATGTGCGTAACATTGATGTGTCTCTGAAGGAATGTAATTAGAAAATACATGGACATTAATAAGCTAGAATAGGTATATATATTGATTATTGATGTCAAATATAGGTGAAAACATGCAATAAATGTTTT
This sequence comes from Viscum album, assembly GCA_963277665.1. NCBI lineage: Eukaryota > Viridiplantae > Streptophyta > Magnoliopsida > Santalales > Viscaceae > Viscum > Viscum album. Next base: position 1,152,584,226 of record OY728155.1, on the reverse strand, counting down.
AGATAAATTTTAGCATTTAAAACATTTTTGTGTGGATTAAAAAAAATACCACAGAGCTTTCAAAATTGAAAAGGGGAAAATAATATATATAAAACCATAAGTGAAAAAAGAATGTTTTAATTATAAATATACTTCTTTAATAATGAATATTGTTTCTTAAAACCACGGATATATTTCACTAGAAATTATGTAAAAATTCGGGATGTTCCCTTAAAACAGTTTTCTTATTGGGAAGTATTGAGGATGGATTCACTTAAAAGCATGTATATCCGTAAAATATAATGAAGGATGGATATTAACAAATGATTTTGGAGAATATAAATATCATTACTAATTATTACATAAAAATAATAATAAAACATCATTTGGGTAAAATGAAAGATAGATAAACTTGAAAGAATAAAGGCAGTTCGTGTAGAATTCCTTACGGATTATTGGCATGGTTTCAAGAGTATTTAAGAGGGATTAATGGGAGATAAAGGGTTTATAATAATTTATACATAATGAGGGAACTATGGGGTATTATAATAAGTATACCCCATCATTAGGGATTACAAATAAAATTTCATAGCATATGGGGCATTGACGAATAAAAGTGAAATAGAGATGATCCCTTACATTAAGTCTTATAGTGATCTTTTCCTGAACTTAATTACCTAAAAAATCAAATTAGTTTCATTAATTAAAAATTCAAGAACCTATTATACATGAGAAATATTTATTATAACCTTTTTAAGTTCATTTATAACCATTTTTATTAGTTATGAGGTTCAATTTCAGTATTCAGGTATGTTTGCTTGCTTGGTCTTAATGATCGGTTCATGTTCGGATAAACATGTATGAGGAAGTTGGTTGTCCAGAATTAATGTTATATTTTATTATTGAATATTTATAACATTTAATAGTTAAGAACATAATTTTTTTACTTGATTTGAAGTGGAATCATTATATAAATCTTTTGTGAAATCGATTTGGGTGAATTGGTGGTTTTTGACCACAAAGAACAAATTTTGATTTATAAACCAAAACCATGTGTACAAAAGTAGTCCAGAACCATAGATGAAGAATAATAAATATATTATGGTCTGTTTCAATAATTAAAATGGTTTCATTACAAGAATTTATGATGGTAATGGAAATTGATAACATGTCGTCCTTGATTGTGCTAAATTAACACATCTCAAATGGTGTTTTCATTTCATTCAAATAAAAGGTGAAGAAAAGAGATATGATAATGAATCACCCCATTAGAATAATATAATTCCAATAAATTTCTATTACTAGAGTTATCATACCATTTTTTTAAGGTAGGTGAGTAAATAAATAGTAAAATAAGAGAACATAAAATAAATAAAAGAAGTAGAAAGTGAAATTTACATCATGAGTTTACCTGTTTTTAGATCCATTTAAAGAGAGTGGTTTTAGTATTTTGAAGATTCTGGGGGATGTTGGATATGGGGAAGGAGCTTGGGAAGATATTTGGTCATAATATTGGTAAATAAAAAGTCTTGACAATAGTTAAGATAAGAGGTAAGGATGGGTGGTATTGATAGTGGAGAGTAGGAGGGTTTCATAATATTATAATCATTAGTTTATTATTTTTCCATAAGAAAAAAATAGTGACGATTACATGACCATGAATAGAAATAAATTCATGTGAGTTCTAGATTTTGGTTATTAGATCAATTATTATGTCATAAATAATGGATTTAAATTATTATGTATTAATACAGTAAATTAACATATTTTACTATTCACTAAAAATTCAAGTATTTCAGAAAAATACAACAAAATAACCCTTACAATTTTTCAACTTGTAGAATTAAAAAACGAAATATATTTTTGAAAATTAGTTTTTTAAATGTAATTAATTTAATTTATAATTAAAACTATAATATATTTGAAAAATAAATATTTTAAAACATTTAATTTATTATTCAAATATATAGGTATATCGTAATCCCACTTGAATATTATTTATATAATGTCATAGGTAAGGTTAAAATTCATTAGTGTAGAATTAATATTCATAAGTGTATGTTAATATTCACCAAAAACAATGTTATTTATATTAGACATCAAATAACTTACTGATCGCAACCGTGTATGTGAGGTTTCCAAAATTCAAAACACATAAGTGACAAACTTATGTTTAAAGGTCATATACTACTTAGTAGTTCATTATGTTTCAATATAATGTGATTATATTACATATTTATAAGAAATTAATTCCTATTGAAAAAATTGGGTTGTTACATTATTCCCCCCTTATGATATTTCACCCTTGAAATTTCATTTTACATTCTAAGACATAAACAGGTGCATTTACTTTTCCATTATTGACTCCTCCAGTTATAATGTTGCTTCTTTGTAATTATGATTCTGCCAATGTAATTTGACAACATGAGTAGTCTTGTTATGTATAACATTATCTCTATGATCCAAGATCTTTCCTAGCTTCTCCTTGTAAGAAATATCATCCTCCAACTGTACCACCTCTGAAGAGAGTACATGTGAAGGGTCTAGAATTTACTTCCTTAAGAGGGATACATTAAGGGCATCATGAACTTAGGAGATTGTAGGAGGAAGTTCTAGTTGATATGTCACATACCCAATATGATCAATAATCTTGATGTCCCCAATGTACGTGGGACATAACCTCCAATTCTTTCCAAAACTCACCACCATCTTTTGTGGGGATATGTATAGAAATACCATGTCTCCAACATTGAACTCAAGGTCTCAGTGACAATTATATGCATAACACTTTTATCGACATGGGGATGCCGTGATATGATGTTGAATGGTTTTAATGTTCTACACCATTTCTTTAACCATTTAAGGTCATAGAAGCTTCTTCTCACCAACATTGTTCGAACACACTGGTGTTCTACACCATTTCCCATAAAGGCCTTCATATGGTTCCATTCAGATGCTCGAATGGAAACTGTTGTTGTAGGAGAATTAAACTAGTGAAAGATGTTGGTATCATACTGCTTTGAATTACAGAGAACATTATATCAACATGTCTTTCGGTGTTTGAATAATTTTCTTAGATTGGACATTATTTTGAGGATGATAGGTCATACTGAAGTTCAGTTCAGTTCTTAGAACATGTTACATACTTTTCCTGAACTATGAGGTGAATCTCGGATCATGATAAAATAAAATAGATAGTGTAGTCCATGTACCCTTAACACTCCCTTGATGTATATCTGTAAATTTTGATCCAATGACAAGTCCTCTCAAATTGCTATAAAGTGAGTTGTTTTTGTAAGACGATCCTCAATGAACTATATAGCATTGTTTCATATAGATGTCTATAGAAGTCTAGTGACAACGTCCATGGGGATGTTATCCCCTGTCCATGTCATTATGGGTAGTGGTTTCATCATCACAATATAATTTTTCCTCTTATCCATCACTTTCTGACATAACAGGAACTTTTATGCGTATTCAAAAATCTCCCCTTTCATATTGTCCCACCAAATGTTTTCATGGATAACTAGATACCTCTTTGTACTCCCTGGGTGGATAGAGAAGGTTGAGCTATGTGTGTCATTCATAAGCTCCTTATTTATCTCTAGATCGTATGGTAAACATAATCGTGATCCAAATATTACAACTCCATCCGTGTCAATCATAAACTTAGTGGATTTCCCATTCATGATAGCATCCACCATTTTCTAGATTCCCACATATTTGCTTTGAGAATCCCTTATTTTCCCCATGATGGATAGTTGATAAATCATTTGAGAAAGGATTTATGATGCCCCTTCCTTAATGATTTCCATGTCCATACTCTAAAAATATATGAATGTTAGATCCTTTTCAATTCTCGTCGTTGATAAAGACGCAAGATCCTTTCTACTTATAGAATCTTCCACCTTATTTTCCTTACTGGGATGGTAGTGGATAGATCATTCATAATCCTGAAGAAACTATATCCATCTTCATTGGGGGATATTAATATATTTTTGTGTGAATATATATTTGAGACTCTTGTGGTCATTATATATCTCACACTTCTCCCATATAGATTATGCCTCTATATTTTAAATGCAAAGATCACAGTCACCAAATCCAGATCATGCGTAGGATAGTTTTGCTAATGGATTTTCAGCTACCTTAAAGCATAAGCTATAAATTTATCATTTTTCATCAGCAAAAAGCATAATTCCTTCATTGATGCATCATTATAAACCACAATGAGTTCTCTACTAATTGGGAGTGTGAGTACTGGAACAATTATTAGAATCTTTTTCAACTCTATAAGACAGTTTAACATTCCAGCTTCCAAAAAAACATTACTCAGTTTTGTGCCAGCTTGGTCATTTGGTTCGACAGTCATGAAACTTTCTTAAAAAATCATCGATAATACCCAGCTTGACCCAGAATGCTGCGGATCTCCATTACAGATGTTGGCCTGGGCTACACTTCAATTGCCATTATCTTGGAGAAATCCACATATATCCTTTTACTAGTGGTAACATTCCCCAATAATTATACTTCCTCCATCTAGAACTCACATTTACTATACTTTTAATATATGTTCTCCCTTCTCAAAGTCTTTAACACAATATTCAAACACTCCTCATGTTCCTCCTAGATCTTGGAGTATATCAGAATATCGTTAATAAATACTACCGAAAATTTGTTGCGGAAATCTCTAAAGACTCTATTCATTGCATCAATGAAAATTTATAGAGAATTAGTGAATCTAATGGTCAAAACTACAAACTCATAGTGTCCAGAAATCATTCAAAAGGTTGTCTTGGGAATATCTTCCTTCCTCACCTTTAGCTGGTGATATCATGACCGATGGTCCACCTTAGAGAAATAACCGGCCCCACATAGATGGTTGAACATGTAATCTATCCATGGACCTTGGTTACTTGTTATTTATCATGATTTTATTGAGCCCAAAATAATCAATCCAGAGGCACAATGATCTGATCTTCTTGTTGATAAATAGGACTGGCGCACCCCATGGGGAAACACTCAAGTGTATAAAACCCTTCTCCAAATTCTCCTATAACTGCTTCTTTAGCTCTTACAGCTCTACATTATCCATTCTGTATGGTGTCTTTGATATAGGCAGAGATCCAGTAATATGTTCAATTGTGAAATCCACATATCGGTCAAGAGGAAGACCAAGCAACTCTTCAAGGAATACATAAGTGTAATCCCTCGCAATGGGCATGTCCTAAAGCATGACTATCTCTTGTGTCTCAATCATTTGAGCTAAAAATACTGACTGAAAAAGAATTGATATCCACACTTGATACAATGATTCTAAAGGGGATTCATCTCCCTCCTTACACTATTAATGAATTAGAGGATGCTTCGGGATGTGAAGTGTTATGTCCCTTTCTCGATAATTGATGTTGGATTTTTATAAAGATAGTCAATCCATGCCTAAGATGGTATTGAACTCCACTAAAGAATATATGATGAGATTTTATGGGAGGTTCAGTCCACAAACATTAATCAGGGAGGGGTTATAAACCATGGACACAATAATGTATCCATTCTCTATTCCCATAGATGACTTATCCTCTAAATTTTTGGGTGGTGTTTTAATAGTTCTACTAGACTTTCAAGATATGAAAGAATGCATAGAACTAGAATCAAATAGTACATTCACTATTCTTGAATAAATAACTAGCATTCTCGACACCACGTCATTATCCATATCAACCTCAGAAGTAGTGATAGCATATTCCCTTCCTTGTTTCCTTATATGTTATTGTTGATTTCCTTAGATAACCATTGGATTAGAGAATGTGTTTGCATAAGGCCCATTCTCCATGTAGTTGAAACACTGTTCCACTGGATGAGTGTTACTCATAACCTTCCTTTCTTCTTCTTCCACATTAGTGGTGTTTTTCATATCCCTTCAGCAGTTCTTGGCCCGATGTCATAGCATTCCACATTTGATGCAATTCATGGTTCCCTTAAGAAAGTTCCTAGGATTATTCTTCCCACACCTTTTAAATGTGGGATATTTGGGATTCATTCCGTCATGGTATTTTTTTGATGAACAACCCTTTTTGTTCTCTATTTTTCGCTTCTTATCACCAGGACTACGAGACCACTTAGATTATCCAATATCCATTTCAACTTTGAGGACACAACAAATAATCTTTTCATAACATTTGAAGGCACAGATCACCAACACCTTCCGTATACTCAGGTTATCCCAATAAGTAAGCGGTTCACCATGCTTTCAGTGTTCACTAAAAAGCTAGAGATGTACCTCGCAAGCATTTTAATGTTTCTTTATATGCCTGGATGGACTCATCTTCCTTTTTCTTGAGTCTGAGGAACTCTCTTTATATATTGATAAGGTGGGTTCAAGGATATTATTTATTAAAAAACATTCACTTGAATTCCTCTCAATTGATGGAATAAATTTCCTCTTAGGACTTTGTATTATTGAGCAGTGTCCACCACTGATCAGCTTCCCCATAAAAATGATAGACCACCAACATAACTTTCTATTCTTCTAAGCACTAGAATATGGAGAATATCTTTTCAATGGAGTTAGTCAATTTTTCAGTGAGGAGGGGATCAAAAGTTCCGATAAACATGGGAGGCCTTTTCTGTATGAAGCATTTTCTGGAAACAAGATATTTCATTAGAGGAGTATGGAGTTGCATGTTATTCAAGATATTATTCATAACTTGAGATATCTGAGAAAGTATTTTTATGATGTTTGGATCATCCATTTCCTTCATATCAAGAATATCATTAGGGAAATATTCACATTTACAATCACATTGATTTTTGGCACATGTTCTTCTATTCCCTTCCATTAACTAAGAAGAAGAATGTATAATTAGAGTGCTAGAATAATTTCTAATTAAACATAAATAAAGAAACATTCAAACATAAAAGAAAAAACTTGTAGAGGATAAGTATATCATAACTTGTGATTACATATGATTAAATCTAGGTTATCCTCGATCTATTTCTTAAATTATATTCTTATGGTATTTTTTTTATTCCCTTAATAATGGGTTGTATTAATCTCATCAATTTACCAAATCATATCTCCCAAGAATTTCAATACCAAAAGTAAACCATGGCCCATTTTCATGTACCCGGATATGTTGGGTAAAGCCCTAAACTCCTTGTCAGAGTTTTTACTCCAAGGTACGTCTGTTCTTGAGATACCTCTACCTATTTGTATATATATAGAGATTTAGTTTCAAGATAAACTACTTAATCTATATGTACCTAAATTTAGGGATGTTTTATTATACTTCAACTCATCCTTAAGGTTCTCACTTTGGTTTTATATTCCAAATATCCAAAAAAACTAGACCATCCTCTGATTCCAACTATAGCGACCCTAGACTTTTACATATAACATTACATGATTTTTAGTGTAATTATACATTAGATTACATTCCATGGTTTGTAAAGTCTAGTGTCTTGGAAGACTAGGTACATAATCAAATATTATAAAAAAATATATTTAAACTTCAAAATGAGCTCATATCTTCTACTTTTCTCATATATATGTAGAGGATAACATAGGGATAACATAGGGATAACATGAAAAAAGGGATGAGTTGAAAGCCCAGTAAGTGAATAACTATAAGAAAGAAGAATTATCACATGTGAAAGAAAGCAAGAAATGATGATATAAAATGGAATGTAACATGTGAAATCATAACATATAAACATGGGATAATTTCTACATGGAATCATATAAATGTGGTAGAAACATAAGAAATGAATTTATTGTGATTCAAGGATAACCACCAAGACCACTTCCCATAGTATTAAATACCATGGCTAACAGCCAAGACCATTTCACATAGTAGTACAAGCCAAGGCAACCCACCAAGACCATTTCACATAACGTCTCATGAGAATCAACATTACCAAATGAATTGGAGTGATATCTAGGTACAACCGTCTTCATCTTAAGGAATATATTTTCCACATAAAGAATAATACAAAATCAATCTTACTTAAACATAAGGGTTACCAATGGAAGGAAATGGGTACCACAATCCTGACATAAAGCATGACCCATGTGCATATCATAAAGGTGTCCATAAATGAAAGGAATTAAAACATACATGGATGTTAATAAGGTAAAATATGAATATATCATGGTAAGTGAGGCCAATTAGAGGTGAAAACATGTAAGAATTTTTTTTGAGAAATGTTAGCATTATAAACATTTTTGTGCTTTTTAAGGGAAATACCATAGAGATTTCAAAATAGAAAAGGTGAAAATCATTTATATAAAACCAACAGTGAACAAAGATGGTTTTCAAAATAAAAAGATTGATTTTATAAAGAATTTTGTTGCTTAAAATATAGGATATAGTGTACTAGAAATTGAGTAAAAATTTGGGAATTTCTCTTAAAATGAGTTTTCATATTGGGAAGTATCGATGAGGGGATCTCCTAAAATAATTTATATCCCCAAAATATAATGAAGGATAGATCTAGAAAAATTATTTTTGAGAATATAAACAGAATTTATATGTTTAAATAAAAATAAAAGAAAACATTATTTGGGTAAAAATAATGATAGAGAAACCTAAAGGAATAAAGAATGTTTGGGTAGAATTCCTTACAGATTATCATTATGGTTTCGAGTGTAAATAAGTGGGATTAATAAGAGAGAAATGGTTTCTCGTCATTTATAAATCATGAGGGTAGTATGGGAGAGTTTAAAAATCATACCCTATAATTATGGATTACACATAAAATGTAATTTCATAGGATAAATTCTTGAATAAATGGGAAATGGAGAGGATCCCATACCTTAAATCTGATTGTGATTTTTTCTTGAACTTAATGACCTGAAAATTAATAATAGGTTCATTAATTAATAATTTCAAAACCTATTACATATTTAAAATATTTGTTTATAACCTTTTTATGTTCATTTATAACCATTTTGATTGGTTATGAGGTTCAATTTCATTGTTTGGGTCTGTTTTCTTGCTTGGTTTTAATGATCATTTAATGTTTGGATAAACATGTATGATGAAGGTGGTTTCATATAATTGAAGTTATATTTTATTATTGAACATCCATAAGTTTACATGGCTGAAAACTTAATTTGGATACATTAACTGAAGTTTCATCATTATATAAAACATTAGTTCCATCCTTTTGGGTTAATTGGCTATTTTGGACCGCAAAGAAAACATTTTGTTTTATAAAACAAAACTGTGTGTTAAAAAGAATTCCAGAACCATAGATGAGGCATAATAAATTTAGTATGGTCTGGTTCAACCATGAAAATAGTTTCATGACTAGAATTGGAGATGGTAATGGAAATTGATCACACGTCATCCTTGATTTTGCTAAATTAACACATCTCAAATAGTGTTTTATTTTTTTTCAAATAAAAGGAGGGGAAAGGAGGGATGATAATGAATTATCTTAATAGAATAAAAAAGATCCAGTACATGTATGTTACTGGATTAATTATACCATTTGAGTGAAGGGTGGTGAGTAATGAAACAATAAAAGAAATAAAAGAATTCGCAAGATTAATTTACCTCACGTGTTTACCTCCTTTGATAGGATTTTAAGGGAAGGGTTTTGGTATTTTGAAGAGACTAGGGGATGTTGGACGTGATTAAGGAACATGGGAAGATATTTGGGTACTATATTGTTAGGACACGAGGGTTGAGAGGAGTGATGAGAAGAGGTAAGGCTGGGTAGTATTATTGTGGATGGAAGGAGTGCTTTCATAATATTATAATCATTAGATTATTATTTTTTCAAAAGGCAACCAATAGTTATGATTACATGAACAAAAATAGTAATAATTGAATGGCTCCCTACGGTGATTGGCTGGTCCAAAAAAGAAATTTTTGCTTCTCTGGTGGACAGAATTGTGGAAAAAATCCAAGGCTGGACACCAAAAGGTATCTCTAAAGCTAGGAAAGTAACCCTCATTAAATCTATCTTTCATTATACTCCAAGAAACTTTATGTCCATATTTATGATCTTGGTGGCTATTGTCAATCTGATCTATTCAAATACTGCCAACATCTAGTGGGGGAAAATGAGGGAAGGAATAGACCCCACTGGCTGGCATGGGAGAAACTCAGCAAACCCAAGTCGGAGGGAGGGATAGCATTTCAGAATCTACTCATATTCAATGATTCTCTGTTATCCAAGAAAGGATGGTGCCTTATTAACCTCCCATCATCTCTTTGTGCGCGGGTACTCTATGCCAAATACATTCCACACACGGACTTTCTTGGCTTCTCTATTGGTCCCCGACCAAGATTCCTATGGAGAAGTATTTGGGGGGGTCTGCAATATCCTAGAAAAAGGGTTGGGCTGGAGGATTGGAAATGGCTCATATGTCAACATCTGGACCGACCCCTGGCTTATTGATAAGGATGGTATACGGGCCACAACCCCCACCCAACCAGGTCTTGAAGAAGCCATTTTTTATTTCCTCATTTCAGACCAGGGCTCGGGGTGGTGTGTGGAAAAGATTCAAGCTTGGTTTAATGAAAGAGACAAAATAATTATCCTCAGTATCCCCTGGGTCCCTGATGTAGGCCCCAACCATCTATTCTGGACCAATGATTCATCAGGCGATTACACGGTGAGATATGGGTACAAACTAACTCTTGACATCCACTCTCTTGAGAGGGACGAGGGTCCATGGAATGCGGTCTGGATGCTCAATGTCCCCCAAAAAATCCGCCATTTCTGGTGGTAGGTATGCACGGGCACCCTCCCAACAATGAACCTTCTCGCCTTTCGTCATATGGCCAGTGTCGAGTCCTGCCCTTTCTGCCCGAATATCCCTGAAACTCCTTAGCATGCCATCATTAACTTCCCAGGAGCTAAGGAAATTTGGACTAAATGGGGCCCGGCTTTAGAGGCCTCCCTGGACACCGCATCTGACCTCCCCGATCTTCTGATGCTTTGGTTCTCCTCTATTTCGTCATCTACTGTGGGTTTTCGTTGCACCCTGGCCTGGATCATTTGGGTTCGGCGCAACGATTCGGTTTTCTACAACGTCCATAAAACCCCTGACTTATGATTTAACGAGAAATATCATTGATGGATGGCTGGAAGGACCAGAAACGACATTGGTTTCTAAGTGTTACCCCTTCTTGTCCCCCTCACTAGACCCCCCAACGGAAGGGAGGCTTAAGGTAAATGTTGATGCTTCTCCCCCCAAAGATGGTCCAGTTGCTCTCAGCCTTCTGGCTCGAAATCATCTGGGGAAGATCATTGCATGAAAATATGAATTACATCATGACCTATGGGAACCTGCAGTAGAGGAATCCTATGCTATCCTTGATGGGATGACGCTCGCTATGGAATGTGAATGGGCTGATATCATCATTGAGTCTGACTGCCTTACTGTTATCACTGCTCTTAACCACCATGATGCCGGACTCTAGCCTTTTGGCCTCATCATCAGGAGAATCCACTCACTTTTTCAAGGCTTCTCTTGCTTCACCTTCTCCTTTACCAAAAGGGAAGGAAACAATGCATCCCACCAGCTTGCGGCCTCAGCCCCTTCAATGTCAACCAGCTATGGCTGGACAATTTCCCTTCATGGCTCTATTTATGTACGGCTACAGATCTTCATCATTAATAGTACCTCTTTTTAAAGAAAATTAATGTGAGTTATAGATTTGGGGTGCATACCTCACTTATGATGTCAGGGATAGTGTATATAAATTATAATGTAATAATAGTGTAAATTAATGTATTTCACTATTCACTAAAAATTCATGTATTTCAAAAAAATCACAAAAATTCACCTGAACTATATTTCAACATGTAGAATCAAAAAATGAAATCCATTTTTCATAATTAAATTTCTAAATATGATTAATTTAATATTTAATGAAGACCAAAATTTATTCAAAAAAATAACAACTTCAAATCATTTAGTTTCTTATTCCAAGATATTAGTATATCTTACTCCCACTTGAATATTATTTATATACTATCATAGGTAATGATACTATTCATTTGAATAAGAGTAAAATTCCTAAAGGTATGTTGCTATCCACCAAAAAAAATTCGGTCATATTAGACTCCAAATAACATACTAATCACAACCGTTTATATCATATTTTCAAAATTCAAAACACAGAAGTGACAAAACATATGTTTAAAGGTCATATAGTATATAGTAGTTCATTGGGTTTATACTTCATGTGATTATTGGACATATTTATAAGAATATAATTTCCGTTTAAAAACAATGGGTTGTTATAGAAAATCACTCCAATTCTAAAGGGAAGTAATGACTTCCTCGGAAAAATTGAATTTAAATTTACGTATTCCTATAAGTGATTTTTGTAGATATGGAATATTAAAGATTGAAATATGCTCTGTATATTCTGTCTCCATTTTATTTGAAGAATATAGATATATACAACTATATACTCATGAATATCTTTTTACAGTGCTACTACATCGAACAATCGACTCTTTTATGAAAGAGGCTACACTTTAGAGATATACATTTTCTATCTTTAACATATTCTTGTTTTTTATAAATGTATTGAATATAATATCCAACTAGGATAACTTCAGAGTTATTCTTATATGAAGACTTTCGTTTTTGATGAAGGTGATCAATATACTATCAGTTATTGCTGCTGAAACTATAAAGGTCGACCTACACCATAAAAAATCACACTTGTTTTATTTAATAGAGTTTCAAATTCTCATATTCAGGTGTGGATGACGTTTTATATTTTTGTGCTATGTTGTGGATAATTGGTTTCCTATAAAAGAACTAGAAGGCTCCGTTTTAGAATTGTTGTAAAAGTATCAACTTCCTGTAGTCATTTGTGGATTTCAATGTCTTGTGGTAAGAAAACCTTTCTAGTTAAATTCACCAAGATTACAGAGAGATCGTTGGTGGAGTGAACTAGTGGATCCTTGTACCTCAAAAAAATATAAGATTATTGTGTTAATTATTTTTGTTTATCCACAAATGATACTTATCAAACAAGCTAGTGTTGCATATATTCATAAATCATAATGATATATAAAATCTTCAATCTATCATGATTATCAGTAAGACATAATTCACACCCATCTTATGTGTCATTATATTATTATGACCTAACATGCCTCACTACTATGGAGAGAAGTATAGTGTATTCCATGTTTGGAGGGTCATTTGTCAGAAAAACATAAGTATCTCAATATTCTTTTAGTGAAAAGGTGGAATGAAACTGCAAAATATTTGGTGATCAAGGTACTCTACATGTTAGAGTAGTATAATAGGTATGTACTTATTCTATTGAAAATTATTTAATTTATACCAAGTTAGAGTAATTTAGTAATATAGTGTGGTATATATATTTTGATTAAAACACATCCCAAAACACTCTTATGAGGCCATGTGTAATTTCCACTAAAATAGACTACCCAACTAGCTATTTCTTACAATTCTAAGACATAGAGGATTGTACATCCATATTCACTGAGAGAGAAATTTATATAAAAAATATCAACATCCCAATAAGAAGTATTATTCCTTTTTACCAATATACAACCTAGGATGGAAGGATCAATCAGACATGAGTTATGGCTTTGGACATTAATAAAGGCCCCCTTTTCAATAAAATCATTGGTATCCTCTGCCTTACCAATTGGGTTTTCAACAATCAAAAATAATATTTGAAGCACAATCATCCAAAATTCAATAAAAAGGGAATTATCAACCAAATGGACATTCCAATACAAATGAAATTTGGAAATAAATTGTTTTTAAACAACAAAATTAGTTTAAGATTCATAGTTCAATGTTAAGGGAGTTAAAGACACAAATGAGCCAAAGTTTCACCACCCTACATGAACTAGAATGTAAGAACTCTAGAAATCTTCCTTCTCATCCTACTCTAAATCCCATGATGAATGTGAGTACCATCACATTTAGAAGTGGGAATGTAGAAATTGATTCATATGCACCTATCATTACACCGGGATTCACCTCAACCATATAGAGTCATCATTCAAGACCAAATGATGCATACACCAAGGAGAAAGAAAAAGTTAATAAAAATATTGATGTTTTCGTCATAAAAAAATTCCCATTCTAGATATATTTTTTCAAACCAGATATATGGCTGAAGAGGCAATTCAAAAATTGTTTTTTGAATCATTCAAGCATGTTGAGAGAAACATTCCCCTTATTATGGAAACTAAGAAAATTCCAAGGTATTCCAATTTCATAGATGCAATTTCTACAAATCGAAGAGGTTTAAATGGAAAAGAGAGGATCAATCTTTGACAGAATGTGTCATCACTCATTACACCAACTCAATAAATTATAACAAATTGCAAGGATCTAGGGAATTTCACCATCTCATGTGAGATAAGGGAGTTATAATTTTTTGAGGTTTTATGTTATTTGGGAGATTCCATAAATTTGATGCCTCACTATGTATCCTATTATTAATAGGTTGGTGAGTCGAATTTGATAGTAATTGTGATGCAGTTGGAAAATAGAGCTATAATATATCTAATATGAGTCCTTGAGGGTGTACCTATTTAGGTAAGAGACATTACCTCTCCAGTAGATTTAAAAATGATTAATATGGAGGATAATCATTTAAATTCACATGATCCCATTATATTAAGTAATAATATCATTAAAACATCCAAAAATACCATAAATTTCCCTATGGGTACACCTTCCATATATTTTGGAGACATTGTTGTGATATTTAATATTATGAACACCATGATGTACCCATCAGAGGAATATTTATCATTTTTTTAACTCCCATTTTTAACTACCAAGTAAAAATCCCATGTATTTTGGTTATCCTTTCCTTATATAGACTATGATAATTCATCCTTTTTTATGTCTAATAGAACTTACACACCTACTAATAATGCACAAAACACTCCTTTATTTTATTTTTAATCTGGATTCATATTTGGATTTTGATCATATTCAATCTGATTATGACTTGTTTGTTGAGTATGATGATGGATTTGATGCATTATTATCTAATTTTGATTCATTATATTCTGATATTAATGTTCATTATTTACATATTTTAGTTACCTCAATGTATCTTTCTATACAACACCCCCTTCATTGGAACTCATGTCGTTTCCAGAAAATCTCAAATAATCATACTTTTTGAGTGGCGACTGATTACCTGTTATCATTACCAACAATATCCCTTTTGGAAATTTTGAAAAACTTTTTAATATTTTGAGGTATAACAATAGGGTATTTGAATGGACCATGAATGGAATATCTTGTATTATACCCACTATTTTCAAGCATAGGATTATTTCAAAATATGGGGATAATCATTTTAGAAACCCATACAGAAGACTTGATCCAACTCTTTTGACTGTTATTATGAACGAAGTAAAAAAAATTCTCAAGGAATGTATAATTTATCCCATTTCAGTTAATCAGTGAGTGAGTCCTATTCAGGTTGTGAAAAATAAAATTAGATTTATTATTATTAGAAATGAGAAATAGGAGTTAGTTTCAATGAGGGAGAAAATTTGTTGGCATGTGTGTATTGATTATAAGAAATTAAATCCGCCCACTTGGAAATACCATCTTGCAATCCCATTAATTGATCAAATTCATGAGAGACTAGCTAAGAAGAAAAACTATTACTTCTTTTATGTATGTTATGGATATTTATAGGTTTATATAGATCCATATGATTAAGAGAAGACCCCTTTTAATTGTTCATTTTGAATATTTTCCGATAGAAGGATTCCATTTGGACATTGAAATTACTTATGTTCCTTCTATAGATGCACGGTAAGTATTTTTTTCAAATTTCATTGAGGCATTCATGGAGTTATCTATTGATAATTTTATAGTGTATGGATATTCAATTGATTAATGTATATTTAGATTGGGTATGTTGTTGAAGCATTGTACTGAGACGAATATGGTTTTGAACTCGAAACAATATCATTTCATGGTAAAGAATGGAATTATCCTAAGGCATGTAGTGTCAAAACATGGAATAGATGTTGATAGATTTATAGAAGATAATATTTCATCCATTACATATCCTTTATGTGTGTGTGATTTTATATCATTCCTAGGTCATGATGGCTTTTATCAACAATTCATTAGAGAATTTATTAATATTTATCTACCCTTATCTTGATTGATTGAAAATGATATTGATTTTTTTATGATTCATACAGGGTATCATTTGATGACCTAAAGAAGTGTCTGACCGCACAATTGATCATACAACCCCCATGGTGGGAGCTTCATTCTGAGAATATCTATGACACATCTAATTTCATATTTGTAGCTATATAATCTCAAAGGGTGGAAGGGTGGTACCATGTGATTTCGTATGCATTGAGGACTTTGGATTCAGCCCAATAAAATTACACCACAATGGAAAAAGAATTTAATACTATTATATATTCAATAGATAAACTCAATTTAGAATTATTCTTCTTAAAATGTACTTGTTTTTTCTAACCATGCAACTCTGAGGTACATCTTGAAGAAACAATATAAAAAGCATAGACTTATCTGATGTACACTCATTATATAAGAACTTGATATTGATATATATAATAAGAAGTTTTCATAGAACATGGAGATGAACCACATGAGTAGTTTAACTCACACACTAGAGGCTAACACCTTAGACCAGGTACCACTCAAGGGCACTTTCCAAATTGATCATATCTATGTCATCTCATGTATGCATATATGGTATGATGATTTAGTGAGAATATTGATTCCTAAAAAATCCTACATATTTAAAGAAACATCATGTACAAAAATTTAAAGATAAAGTCAATGTTTTATGTGTGGGATGATCCATATTTATAGTGCATGTGTAGTGACCAAATAATTATGAGATGTATGTCTAATCATGAGTTTGTGTATGTTTTAAATTTCTTCATACACTTTATCCTGGTGGATACTTCAGACCCAAATATATTTCTAGGAAGGTCTTCAACTATGGATTATATTTTACTACCTTGTTTCATGATTCCCATATGTTTTTAGGTCATTATCTCATTTCCAATACACTGGAAACATTTCTAGGAGACATGAGATTCCCCAATAATTCATAATATTCTATGAGATTTTTGATGTTTGGGGAATTGATTTGATGTGTATTGTTCCCAGTTCATTTGGTTTCTTGTAAATTTTGGTTGATATTGATTATGTGAAAAATGTATTTAGATTTAGTCCATGATGACTGATGATTCTCATGTTGTATTGGATTTTTCCAAGGTTCAATTTTTTTTACAGGATTAGTGTTTCAAAGGCCATCATCAGTGACCAAGGGAAACACTTTTGTAATCAAAACATGGATTACCTCCATCAGAAGTATGGGTTGATGCATAAAACATATACTATATACCACCCCAAAACAAATGGCCCGACTGATGTTTCATATCATATGTTGAACAAAAATTTGGGGAAAATTGTGTTTCCAAAATTATAGTATTGCAGAAAGAAATTGTATGATATCTTACATGCCTATAAGATCGCTTTAAAATTTTACATTGTTATGTCCCCTTACCAGATAATTTATTTGAAGGCATTTCATCTTCCTATAAAGGTCAAGCATCAGACATATTGGGCTATAAATAAATTCACTAAGAACTTACCATAAGATGTAATATAATGAAGTTATGAATTCTAGAGCTTGTGGATATTCGATTTGCATCACATGATAATTCAAGATTATAAAAGGAACGATCAAAAAAATATCATAATATATTTATTCAAAAATGGCGTTTCAAGTAGGAGAGAATGTCTTACTATATTTTTCACGACTAAAGCTGATGCATGATATGTTGTGTTCCTTATGGTTAGGACTTTATATTGTATCTAATGTATTTTCTTATAGTGAAGTGGTGGTCACAAAAGAGTACAAAGGAACGATCTTTATAGTCATTGGGAAACATTTGGATAAATACATTGAGGTACTTCTTAACGATTCACTTTAGTTCATCACACTACATAACCCCATCAACACATGAGAATATCAGACTATTCCTAACACATTCACTTCTATATTATTTGTCCAATTTAAAACACTACATATCATGTGAAAGTATCATCTATATGTTCAAATTCAGGAGAATAAAATATTTTAATTGTGGGGTAGGGATAATATTTTGGGGTAACTACTTTATGTTTTTCATTTGGGTGTTTTTTTGTGTTTTTTGTGTTAATTTTCAAAAAAACAAACAAAAAAGCACCATATAACATGATCATTTAGATATAAAATATAAAGAAAATTCTTGTTTTCAAAATTAATTGGTGGCATGATAATAATGAGACAAATTTCAATATTAAGGTTTGTTTTTTATAAAAATAAAAGTCTTCAATGATATGATTGGTTATGTCATTATAAAACTGTTTAAAGGTTTACACAATTTTTTATTATATTTTGTAATGGAAAATTGTGTAATTAATTTCAATACACAACATTTCATGCTACAATGACATTTGAAATTTTTCTTGCTCAATTGAAGGTATCTCAATGTCAGAAAAAATTATGTTATATAAAAGGTCAATCTATATGTCCATTTCACTTCTAATCAGTTTCATTACTATACCAAATTGACTTATTCATGTTCTCCTGATATCTAATATATGTACGACATAAATTAAAAATAAAAAACACCAAAAAAACCAATATATATATATATATTATCTTCATTAAGAGGGGAGTGATTAAATGTACAACATGTGGGGATATCCTTGTTGAGAGAATAAGGTTTTATATTTGGGGATTCCTAAGTTATCAGGTCATGAAATTTTATTACAAAGGAATGTAGAACATGTTTAGTGAATTAAACATGGATAGAAGAATTATTTTACATGACCTGAATATACTGATTAATGGTTGGAGATATGATCTGAAAATGGTGGGCACACACACATGGGGAATTAATGGCATGGTAGACCCAAAACATGCCCATCTATGATTAGTTTCATTAACCTCATTGGTTTTTGTTATCAATATTTATGAGATAATGAATTTAAATTTTTTTTACATTGGCTCTTTATGGGAATCATACTTTTCCTACATTTTCACTATTGATTGAAAAATATTAACATGCACTTGCTCTCATAATTTTATGATATACATGATATGAGGTTTTCCCCATGAGTGGCAAAGGGTATGTGTGGTGGAGTTGGTAAAACATATTTTTATTGATAATAAGTGACATTATTTTTTCAGATTTAGTTATATATGTTCGTTTATAATATATATGTGATTAGATCAATCATATGAACATTGGATGAAAATTCTAGTTTTTCCATTTTAAGTAAACTATAGTATTTTGGCCATGAATAATTTCTTTGTATTATTTAAACATATAATTTTGTAATAGTGTTACTCACTCAATGAGATAAAATGTTCATTCTGAACATCCAATCTGGATCTTGCATTTTATTAGAGTAAATATACTAATAATTGAAAGGTGGAAGGGACTCACCAGACTATAAACCACTTCCGTATTTGGACAATAACTTCATCATTCATGCTTGTATTAGGCCCAAATATGTAGATATACTATAGGAACCAATTTCACCCAAATAATACTACTAGAATTATAGCTGATTCAATTATTTTATATGTCAAATAGAAGGATTAATTTGGATTAAAATATTTTTAATAATTCCCCATTATCACTTGAAAAGTCATGAAACCCTAGCATCCCCTCCACTCTAAATAATTGTGTATTTCTCATTTGGATGGGTTCAGTAGTGCCTTATAGGATTGGTATTAGAGTATAAATGGTAACATTCCATTTAAATTCACTATTTGATGAGGGAATCTACCAAGATATGATATCCTCCAAGACACTCTTCTTTTCCACTTCTTTGTTGTAATGTTGTTGTTCATTCAATAAACTCTCAATTTCTATAAAATTTATTCTATTTTTTATTTATATTCTTATTTATTGTACTTATCTGGTCTGGAACTCAATATTAAATAATGATATTGGGTTATACCCTTTCTAATAATTTTCGCATTCAAAAAAATTTCTACGATGACTACACCACCAATGGAATATTAGTTTCTTTAGAAATCGATCTAACTCTTAACTTATTCATTAATTTATTTTAAATCAATTATATTCAATAATTAACATAATATAATATATGAATTTATTTTTAAATTAAAAAGAAACTTTTAAATCAATTTAAAAAATAATATAAAACACACATGGTTGAGAATTGTATAAATTGTCAGAGCTCAATATTATTCCATAAAATGAAACAACATAGGATCAATTAGTGGAGTTAAAATATAATCCCATATATCAATTTATCCTCATTGACAGAATGTATATATTCCTATGTTTATGACTAGAAATAATCTATTAATGGAATGAGAATCAATGTGGGATATTGCAATTGAAAATTATGAAGGCATCCTAGTGTTTAATGCAATTCATCTTTGCGGTAAAGGTAATTCTTATAGGATTTGGGGGTTCAAAAAGAAGGTTAAAATAATAAAGTGGATATTAATTTAAATTATAATTATTAATATGTATTTTAATTAGTATATTAATATCTATTACTCCTTCTAAAATATTTTCTAAAAAACATATCTTTATTGCGTTTTCTCAATTTCAATTAAAAAAAACAAAAAAAATACAATCTTCTTCCAACATAATTCTTCTTCTTCTTTTATAAACATAACCCCCCCACCACCAGCACCACCACAATCCTTTTATGTTGTGTATTTTTTTAACATTATTTTTATGATACCATTACGATGTTGTTTTAATTACCACCACTTTGTGATATGGCCTTTGTCAACCACTCTGCTACAAATGAGTACCCAAAAACAACACATCATTTGAGAGCACCCAAGACAAATCCTTTCAAAAAATCTACTAGGAAATGGTCATATAACTCCTCCCTCATAACCATTGACTTCTTGAAATAACCAAGGAACAAGAACAATTTCTTTTTCACTGATCAACACAACATTTTCACATCTAATGAATCAAATTTCTCCGTCTGAGCACGGATCAAACTGAAAGATTTATCAACCACCTATAATGGTTCATCAGTGACTGAATCTAAAAAAACCTCATACTTTTGAATAATTTGGAGAGGAACTCTTGGAATGACCACCTTTAAGGGTCATCATCATTGAACCCTACTTTGAAGTGATCTACTAGCACATCAGTATGAGTATCATCATCATGAACTAGATGAGGACGTCAACATGGATCCATGACTTAAAAAGAGAAAATTATTCAACACCTAAAATTGAAATATATAATAATTGACATTAATTAATTAATTATATTCTTCTATATTATCATATTAACCAATCCTCATGTCTACCCATTTTAGAGAAAGGAATAAAGAATAAATATGCATGATCCTTTTCTAGGTCTCTACCCTAAAACTGGTACCATTTTATTTACTAGGATCATTCAACATAACTATTTGTACATCAGTTTACATGGGGCCCAAAATACCCATGTCTTAGTATTTATCCTATGTTTACATTTCTCACTAATCTTATATGAAATTATTACCCTAAGAACCTATAAAATCTTACATATACCTGCCTATAAATTCTATCATATCCTTAAAAACGACACATTTATTCCACTATGTCACTACCACTTCCACCTAGATTTTGAACCTCCTAGGATGATAATGAGAGATGGTAGATGGTGACTACCCAAGTCCCTCCTCCAGTAGGACTTTGGTTGGAGAGTAACACTATGGGTATAATAAACAAGCATATGACATGCGTTACCCTATAAGAGAACATGAGGAAGAGAGAGAGAGAAGATGTTTACACCAATAAAAACCCTCTTATATATATATATATCCAAAGATCAAGAATGTAATTCCATCTAGTATTGTAACAACTGAAAGAAATACTACAAGTATACAAAGGATGATAACAACCACAAATCCCAAACAAATCTTGCAAACCATGAACTAGTAATATCCAACATGATCTCCAACATGTTATAGATTCCCCAAAAATAGTTTATATATATGGACTGATCATACCAGTATACTCATTACGATCCTCTCTAAATACTATTATTAAATATATAAAGAGCGCATCCTAAACCATAGTGAACAATAGTGAAAATTACTCACTTCATAAATAGTTATTCAATGTTTCCAACCTCAAAATGGATAACTCTTCCCATGTATCACATAAAATATAAAATATAATATAGTATTAAAACATCAAGGGTGCCCCACTCCCGTATACCCAATAGTTTCCAACTCTTACCCAAAATTACTGATCTTGATCCATCTATTTCCAAAAAATATCCTGAAGACACTGGTTAGGGAATCACGACATGAACCTCATGCATAAAATCATCAAGTAATCCCATCCACATATCTATTTATAGTAAAAAAGTATTTCTTGAGATTCACCACATCTTGTATGACATGTATCATACATCGGGTATTATACCTCAATCAATAAGCGCCCATACACTATGTAAGTACATAAATCCATCAAAATATATACACAAACTCCATATAATAATGATTTGGATACTATATCTAGTGATAATTGTGTGTGAAATTATCAAAATCCACCAAATCCCACTACACGGATATATGATAAAAATAAATTTCATGCATACCAACCAATGTATCCACCGTGAGAAGAGTAGGGCCAAAGGGGGTAGTCATCCATCAATTATCCCACCAGGATGTTGGGGAAAAAACCTCAAGTAGTCAACTAGGCTTTGGTTTCAATAATTGATATGTCTAGGTTATAATATGAATTCATAGAATATATAGGATACAATATATCTCAAAAACACAATAGAAGAATAACCTATTCTTATACTAAACTATAATTATGTTACTCAGACTCTTGGCTATTACTCCTAAGACTAGACGTCCTAAAAACACACAAGAATTTAGAGAGCTACAATAAATTACTTCTTTACATTTTTTCATTTTCAATCATTAATTAATTAATTATATATTACCTTAACCATTAAAAATATTCCAATTTTTATTACATCACCATCAGAGTAAATTCCATTCCCTCAATGCATATTTCAAACGAAGTCTATGGTTTCTCAATATTAACATAATTTCATCATCTTAATTCCATCATCTGAAACCCCATGGTTTACATAATTTATAACACATTATTAACATCATTAAATAATCCATGTTCTCTAGGAAAACTAAACTAATATACCACTATGTGGAAAACATGCGAGGAAGAACACCCATCTACCTCAAGTTGTGGTGCAAGGATTGTAGAGAAAATATAAAACCCAACCATTGGCCATAAAATATATTTTTAAGCGAGAATCCCACCTCCCATAATCACATCAATTTATAGGAGCAGATTCAACCAATTACATCATCTATGGTTCCATCCCCACCACCAATACGCATATCTCGATGCATCTCACAATCACATGCATTGACTGATACAACATCATCAGAGGATCCTTGACCACATAACATTATTAATCCTAATCTTTTACATCACAAGATCATTCCCATCACAAAAGTATTATGAAGAAAACAATACCATCCCATATAGAAATATCCTCTAAAAACAAGGCATCAATCCTTCACACATAAATGATCTCGCATGACCCCAAACTCAAGGTAGTTGGCCTTCTTAAACAGACATGAAACTCAAGCCCTAGATACTATATTTATCAAACAATTGGGTTTTATTATTTATTGAATTAACTGATTAATTATCAATATTTTTCATATCCGAGAAACCAAATGTATAATGCTATAAAATGATTCTAAATTAATTAAACAATAAATTTAAACATGCTTCCCAATATACATTTCATTTTGAAGAAAATATTGTGGTTTTAATTTATTAACATGATTTTAACAATTTTAATCAATAAGAATCAACTTTAATAACATTATTTATAAAATTACATCAACACATGGATTTACATCTTCAAGTAAACATGTATTCATCATCAATTTAATCATTATCAACTTAGATTAAACAATGGATTACTTAAACATGCCTTTTTAATTATCCTTCTGATTAATTATCAATTTATACTATATTTAATTTAATTAACATTTTACATAAATAAAAAATAATAATACATATATAATAAGTATAATATATATTACACATTATCTATAAAAAATGTGGAAAACTGCTATCCCAATATAAAGCAACAACATATAAATGAAAAAAGATGTTATTACTCTAGTTATTCTATATTATGTTAATTTAATTTCCATCTAAAAGGATAAAAAATTAAAACATTATGATTTAATTGAAATAAATAATATATTTAATGAATCCCATTTATGGAATATGAATCATCATGAAACTTACTAAACCATAATGTACGGGCTCACATGAGATGGAATCACTGCTCGACGAAACACGAGCGAATGATAGCAGGATTCCTTGACTCTAAGAATTCTTCCAAACTTCCTATCTCGTTATGAATAAACTAGGAAGGAATGAAGGAATGGAACTTAATTTTCTAGTTTATATATATAAAATGATCAGATTTACCTAAAACCAATATATTTAAATGCTAATGCTGCAGATCTCATTCAAATCCATGCGTAAGGAAGTGTTTACAGCCTTAACCATCTATGAAAAAAAAGGATTCAATTATCCTAACAAATACAGCCTTTGAAGGACCTTTATTCATTCCTTATGAAGACCCACATGGCAATTTTCATGAATCTGATAGAAATAACCCTGTATGTGACCTCATTTAGCCAAAATCACCACATAACATAAATTACAACTTAACCATTTTCATGCAGTTGATCGATCATGTAGAATGTCTCTCCAAATAGCCAAATTAATCGTGTTGATATCACACATAGCTAAAACACACACCCGATCCATCAACATAGATAAATCACATAGCTAATTCTCATAGTCGATATCCACACAACTGATTGGACATGTAGTTTATCACTCATGTAGCAGATCTATCCTTGAAGCTGATGTATCCATATACCACATTCACTTTTCCAATCACTCACAGTGTGGATCAATCATATAACTGATAAAACTACATAGATTATGGATCCACATATCGGATTTGACTGACCATAAACTGCACATTCATGTTGTAAAATTCTTATACATCTTGAATCCTCCCTACATCCATAATTTAGCAACAAAACACCTCCAGACCTAATCTAATCCTCAAATTAGCACGAAGATATTTGGAAAATCATTAAGTGATAGAATAAAAAACTCAAACCGTTACAATATATCTACATATTTTAATATATAAATTCTAGAGAAAGATAATGAAATACACCGTTTATGGGGATGGTAGGCTGTATGTACGTGTGAACACCCTTTCTAATTTATCAATATGTGAGATGAAATAAATAACAATAATATATTATCTTAAAATACCATTTTTATGTCATATGTATCACATATATTAATTAAATTTAACATATTTACCTTCCAGGAAATGTGTAAGTGAAATGATTATCACATCGCATCACTTGGTGGTAATCCCTCACACACCCATATAAAGTTATCATATCCCCAATAGAATGAAAAGTAATACAGTATATGTGATATGATAAATAAATAATTATAATTATGTTACAAATGTCATATATATTCATTTAATCTATCTCTGTTACCATTCAATTAAAATATAAATGAAAAACACATCACATCAGTTCGTCGTGAGGTAGTTCGCCATAAAAACGAGTGACATTATTATATTCCAAATGGTTGGGAGGTAAGAAGGTATATGTGGTGTTATAAATCCATAGGTATAATAATATCATAAATAATATATATATATATATATACATAAATTAAATCAATTTCTATATCCATCTTAGGGAGGTGGTGATGTAAAATGAATAACATCAGTTTGCGAGGTAGTAGTCTGCAATACATAATATCAATGGTATTTTTTCCATTTTATAGAGGAGGAGATAGATATAAGTTATATAATTGAAAAAATTAAATTTAACTATATTGATTATACTAGTTTTACAGCTTCAGAATAATTTAAGAATATTTGTAGGAAGTAGGAGAAGATGTGAAACAGAAACACATATTTTAAAACATTGCCTCTTCTTTAGACAACCTCATTAGGATTAATTTAAAGGCTTACTAGATTGGATTTATGATATCACCAAGGAATACATAATTAGTGGTTGAAATTAAGGAATGTATTTAGGTATAAATTTTTTGAAGTAGTGGGGTTTGTATATGTGAAGAGGAGAGGAGAGGTTGTGCCTGTTTATAAGTGGGGGAGAGGACACACTTTGAATTTTTGAATGGAATAAAGTGTACCCACACATTTGACATTAAAAAGGAAAAAATGGGTCATCCTAAAATATTATAGTTTATAAGTAATATATTTTTCAATAAAATTACTTTCATACAAGTTTCTATATCATTTTACCCCTTACCGTTTTTAGTTTGACCCCCAGTAAACATGTTTTATCCTTAACCATAATAATTTATTCTTTACTGCAATTACTATTCATTTTGGTAAATAATTAAGTGAAAGATATTAGATAATATTAATTCTTCTGATTCATAATATGGAATGATTTTTTTAAAATTCGAATAATAGATGTTTCTCAATTTAATTTAATGATAAAACCACAAACATGATGAAAAAATGGTCTCTAGAAGAGAAAAGTTTTAAAAGTTTTAAAAGTTTTATTTTAAAATTATTTACAAAATTTATTCTAATAAACTAAATTTTATTAATATATATATTTAATCAGAATTAATTTTACTTTAAAAATATCCAAAAAATCATGTAAATACATGAATGGAAAGACCGTTTATTATAAATACCAGTATTTTTTACAATTCAACAAAAAATTACCTTTTAAAAAAATTCTCAAAAAGTAACTGTATGAATACATTGAAATGATGATTTAAAAAATCCAGTTCATTTTTTCAAATATATTATCTAAAATTGATAAAAAAATAATTTTAAAATAATCTTGCACACAACGATAGAACTACTTAAAAAAGGATTAAGCATAAACTTTTATTTATTATGATCTAATTATTGAAAATTAATCAGATGAATGTTAAAAAATTTATTGAATATATAATATATAAATTTAATTAAAATAATTCAACATTGGGAATTTATATAGTTCATTAAAAAAAATTTGAGCATAATATATTTTCACTTACACATTCCCCCTTTGACATTGATTTCATATTGCTCATACTTTCCAAAAGTAAAAAATTCATCCATTGATAATACTTTAGGGAGACCAATATTATCTTCCATTGTGTAAAATAAACTTTTAAATTTTCCATATTAATTACAAACTATGTTCCCTTCTTCTCTACACATAAAACACATTCTTATTTTTTTAAGACATTACATGGAGTGATTATTCCCACATTCTAAATATAAAGGAAATTGATTCTTTATTCGCCTATGGTCTCCACCACCTGAGTTATCATTGTTCTCTATCCTTATCATCTTTGGGGAGTCCAAGAGTTGGTTGAGATTACTTTTTTTAATTATATATTGTGATAGGTGATTAGTAATAATCAAAATTTCATCCACTCCAGTCATAACCCCATTTTTCAATCATCAACACATTGTCTATCACATTCAATGTTAACCCAGATTCTTATGTTTTCTATAACATACTGAAACCAAAATTCATAGTGTGAGCAATAATAAATTTAGTGGAAATCCACAGATTAATTAAAAATAATTTATACAATGGGTAAATATTGACACCTTAATTTCTATATATGGAACATTAGTTTTAACCTATGTTATTCATGGTCATTAACTATTCAAATCCTTCATAAATATTTATAAGGAGCTTAAGAATTTTGAAATTATTTTTCATGATAGGTTCAAACTATGTTTTTAGTAAGGCCTAGTGTTGTGAACTTGGTAACACTATAATCAATCCAGGTACCCCATTTTCAGTGTTATTACCTATAGGTATATCTATTTTAGAACCAAATCCACTTGTAGTATCCATGTAGGGATGTAATTTCATAGAAACCACTCGATGTATCCTTCACTAATATTTAATGACATTTTCCAATATACTAAATTATCCTTAGACTTTTCCATAGACATATCCATAGACATATCCAAAGACATATCCCTATGGGTCTCACTATGGTTTTCTCGTCATTATTTACAATGGTTATGTAAACCATTTTCTGATACCAAATATAGATATCCAAGATTATAATAAATAAAAGTTACATCTTAGTAGATAAATATTTATTTTAAAACATATTAATACACACTATAATTATTTAGGTTTAGTGAATTTAGAAACCTGGACACAAGAATAACTGGTCCACAAGTGATATGGGTCATCTCTCTCTAAGAAATTTATAACTTTCACCATTATCAGACATATCGTACATAATCCATTTTCTCAAATCCTGGGGAAAGGAAAAAAGGGGTGATCATCAATATTAAGTAAGGGTAATGTCAGAAGATATCAATATTACCTAGGCATATGGGTATGGTAACATAAGAATTAAATTTTAAAGTTATACCCTTCATACCATATACTATAAACATCATAAGGGAATCAAAGAAAATTATCCATGATAGAATAACATTTACATAATACATAGTATTTTGGAATATACTTATGAATAGAAAATATTATATCTTGGCTATCCACCATGACATTCATAATATGTTTCTCTTGGGATATCCACCCATGTGTCTTCCTTTGTATTTCTATAACTATAATAACAATGGTATTTATTTCCCATTAATAAATGATTTATTATATAATATTTCAATTATTCAAAACCATAAGATCAATAAGTTTTTTGTATTCAGAAATTATGTACATTACATAAAAACAAAAAATAGGGAATACATTATCCGTATTTAAAAATTCATTAACATGCTCATATTATTCCTTCGTACTTATAACTATATGGGATAACCTGGGGTTATAAATAAGAAATGGGTGAGTTATATAGCCAGTAAGGGAATAAACATGCAATAACCTGAGTAAATTATTTCATGTTAAACAATGGGAATATCAATGGGAAATAAAAGTGGTGATAATAATAAACATGAACAATGAGGCATGATATAACATGATAACATACATGTAACAGGGGAAATATAGAAACCACTTAAAAGACATCATTATAAATAGAATTAAAGGAAAAATTACAAGAAATAATGACGGAAAATGTCTCATGATAGATTACGTTAACTACCTAATCACTTTTATGGTGACTCATGAGACTAAAACATTAGAAAATTCATTTGAGAACTATATAATTTTGGGTTCATCCATCACTTTCAGTTTATTCTCATGGTTATGTGATCCACATAGATCTTGAAACATGGATTCATTCATTATAATATTTTATTACATTATAATGTAGTATGTAATACATATATTTATGTCCCAAAATAAATGAATTATATGTTTATAAATGTGAAAACCCTTGATAAGAAATGGTTATGGGTATTTACAACTGAATTGTTTTTCATGGAAAATCGATCTAAAATTTTGATAGCATAACATGGGAATATAAATGTTAGTTTAAGGGGTTTATGAGTGTGAATGGGGTCCCTCATAATTTAGTAATCATAGGTTTAGTAAGGGGATATATAATAGAATATCCTGACATTAGGAATAAGATAAAAAATGGACTATGATAAAGAAGATACCTGAATAAAGAATGGAAAGAAACTGACCCTTACCTTGAGAGTGTGACTCCAAATATTGTGGAAGAGCTTCATGAGAGCCTAGGAGAACCTTGGGAGGACTCTAGAAAAGGTAGGGATAATTAATGACTTGATACCATGATTTCGAGGGAAGATAAATGAGATCTTGTGTGGGTATATATTGGAAATGAGTGGGGATTTCTTAATCATTTCTCAAACATAGGTTTTAAACTCTATATAATAAAGTAACCAAAAAAACCATTCAATAGTATTTTACCATGTTTTATACCAACGGAAAGAGGTATTTACAATTTTATAATTCATAGGTCTGAACATAATAAAATAATATCCTTGTTGATGTGTAAGTGAGTCATGCTCTTAATAAACAATTTTAAAACCATAAAATATATTAATGGTTTTTAGAGGGTTCATAAAGGCTTTATATAATTAATAAAATAAACAAAAAATAACACTAATTTATAGGTAAAACAAATATTTTTCCCCTTTTAATCCCTTTCTTGTATTTATTACATCAATTTTTTGTCATTATGAAGTCATAATACACACTGTATATTTATATGAAATTTAATTATTACCTAAAATTTTGATAGACTCGGAAAATAATGAAAAATTATCCATTTGATAATTTCACGATTATGATTAAAAAAATAAAAATATTTTTATAAAAATATTTTTCAAAATATTTTTATTTTAACTCTTATAATTAGAATCAATAGTTTTTGAGAAAGGACGGGGTTTTTGACAATAATAGCATTCGGTCCCTTATAAAAATTACAGTTTACTTAAAACATTATATCATCATTTATATTTTATAAAATAATATTTAATAATAATATTTCAATAAGAAATTATTTCGTTCCAAAATCCATTAATTCATCAAAATAAAATCCATTAATTGAATTTGAATATTACCCACAATACATTTTTTGTTTTGTTATATCAAAATAAAATTAATATATAAACTAATAATAATAATATGAAACTATATTCAATATAATATACAATATAAAAAGCCATATTATTAGGGTCCTGATACGTATATCTATAATACACAATAAAATGCAGTAAGAGTAATGTGTGTGATCGTGAGACTCCCATGTTGTGGTTCGACAGACATGGTTTGTGTGGCGATCTCGATAAGATTTATTTTCTAATATAAAAGGCCTCTTTCATAGTTAATTTATTGGATCTCAGCTTTGGATTGGTCAATGTAAAGTCTTAGTTTTTATATCTCCCTTAGAAGCTCTGATGAATGAGCTTCATAAGGCATGTTCCTACTTGTTAAAGACATCACTTCCTTTGTATGTGTTAATTATATTTCTAAAAATCCTATATTCATACTAATCTTTTATTCACTATTAAATGACTATATTTTCAACAATAATGATGCTTAATGATATTTTGAATCCCATGGTATATAATAAATGTAAATAATTTCATGGGTTTCCTACAACCATGATACTAAATAAGACATTTAATTTAAAACATATGTGGAAATTTATTTATAAATGATTCAGTCATTATAATCTTCCTCGTATAGAAATTTCTCCCTTGAAATGTTAATTTTAAACAGTAAAATAGATAATGGGAATTCTCTTTCATCACTTCCTCTGATTACCACATTGCTTCTTCAATATTGTGGTTTTTCCAAAGCAGTTTGACTAGGGGAATTTTCTTAATCCGGAAAACATTTTCTCTAAGATTTGATATCTTTTCTAGATACTCCGCATTGGAATGGTCATTCTCTTATAGTGCCACATTTGGATTTATTACATGTGTGGGGTCTAGTTTATACATACTCAATAGGGATACATGGAATATATAATGTACATGAGATAAGTTATGTGTGAGTTCTAGTCGATAAGACCCTTCTCTGATGTGATCATGGATCTCAAATAGGCCTATGTATCTTTGATTAAGCTCTCCCTTATTCCAAAAATATCATGGATTTCCACATAAAGATATGTAGATGAATAAAAAGTTTCTAACATAAGTAATCTAGGTCTTGTTGATTATTTTCATTATATCCATTTTTTTCGACTCTAGGTAGTATTGATTTTATACTGAATAGTATTTTCCTTTTCCTCCATTTCCTCAATCATTTTAATACCTAGTAGTTTATGTTCTCGAAATTCTTTCACACATGAAGGTTTTGTGCACCTCTTCCTGTAAAGGGATTCATAGAGATACATTTGGATTATTGAGCAGAATTTTTTTTTGTATGATAACTCAACTAGAGGTTGATGTTGATTTCACCTTCCTTTGAATTCAATTGATCATTATCTCAGTATTTCATTGAGTATCTGGATAGTATTCTTATATTAGATATCATTTTGTGGGTAATAAATCATTATTAGGTTCAACTCAGTATTTAGAGCATTTTGGAGACTCTTTTAGAGCATAGAGGTAGATATTGGATCTTGATCTCACATAATTGAGAATGTTGTACCATGTAGCCTCACCAATTCTCTAATGTATATCATTCCAAGTTCATATAGTCATAATTACTCTAAAATTTAAATGAAGTGATATGTCTTTGTAAGAATATCCACCACACCCCATATAACATTATTTCCTCTTGATGTCTTTAAAATACTTGTGAAAATTCCATTGTGACCTTTTCCCATTTTCATTTCGGTATGGGTAATGGTTGAATCATCTACTTATATTTATAAATTCCTACCTTCAAATTATGACATACATGACATCATGATATATATTCCATAATCTTCTTCTTCATCCTATCCCTCTAATAGTTCTCTTAGAATACTGTATACATATTTGTGCTTCATGGGGGTATTGATAAATTTGAATTATGTCCATCATCCAACACCTCCTTCTGTTACTCAATATTTGACGGTACACATATAAGTGACCCAAATCATAAAACTCATTCTTCATTAACAATGATGTATGAGTATTTCATTTCCTTATAGCTTCCACATTATTCTGAATTCCCACAACATCTCTTTGATCATACTTTTTACTCTACTAAATGGATGGTTGAGAAATAATTTTTGAAAGGATTGATGATGTCACACCCTTTATGTTTCCCATTTACATCATTTTTAAATATTATCTGTTCAGATATCCCTAAATTCTCACCAATTCTGGAAATGATGGATCCTTTCTTCTTAGAGTTTCTTCTAACTCACAAAATTTCCCAATATGGTAGTTAATTTATCATTCATAGTCCTTGATGAACTCACTCCATTTTAATAGGAAAATGTTCATATCTTTCTATGTGAATAAATACATTTGTATTTTTGATCCATATATATATCACAGTAATTACCAAATAGATAATGTTTCTATCTTTTCAAAGATAATATTACAGTACAAACTTCTGATCATGAATTCGGTAGTTCTTGTTGTGAACGTTCAACATACATGAATCATAGGCCATCACATTGTCATTTTGTATTGACACACATCCCAATCCCATTTTTAAATCCTCACTCAATACTAGGAAATGTTCTCCACTTGTGGATTGTGTGAATACAGGGTCATTGAGAAACCTCATTTTTAACTCCTTGAAGCTCTCATATCCTTCATCATTCCATGAATACTTGTATCTCGTCCAAGTTATCATGGTTAGAGGGTTTTGAAAATCATGAGAAATTTATCACAAATTGACGACAACACCTAGGTAATCCAGTGAAGCTATGGATATCTGTTAAAGATGTTGGCCTCAACCATCCTTCAATTGACTTTATCATTTACCACTATAAATATTTCTCATTAATTGTAATAATATTTACTAATAATTTGACTTCATTTAACTAGAACTCACATTTGATGTACTTGGAATAAATCCTCACCTTTCCTATGGTCATTAGTAGAGTTATCAGATACTCCTCATGATACTCATTAATTTTAGAGTATATTATATTTTCATCAATAAAGACAATCAAAACATTTCAAGTTTATACTTAAAGGATCTATTCAACAAGTCCATAAATATTGTTGGCAAATTAGTGAGTCTGAATGGAATTACTATGAACTCAAAGTCCTTATACCATGTTTTTAATGAAGTCTTTTGGATATCCAAATTCACCCTAACTTGTTAATATCCTGACCAAATATGATCCTAGGTCAATTATTGTTCTTCACATTGCTGATAAAAAAAATTCAAAATCCAATGAGATGAAACATTTTCTTCATTATGATCTTGTTTGTAACACCCCAAGATTTTATGAAAAATATTCTTTTTAATTTCATGTCTTGGGTTGTACGCTACACCAAAAGGGTCTTGCACAACACTCATCCTTGACTTTCCTTGCATTACACGCAATCATGACCTTCCTCGATAGCGTGTGTAGTACGTAATATCGAGTTTTACCAAACAATGACATGCTATTAAAATATAATTAAAAACTACCCGTTATGAATAGTAATAACCACTTTTTGAAATTTTGTAAATTTTATTTTTCAAAATTAACTTCATTTTTGGATTCGGAATATCGAAATTAGCTTAGGGTGAAATTTTGGTACTTTTCGGATAACTTTCATTTTCGGATGAATAGTGAAAATTACTAAATTTTAATTAAAAACAAATTTTTTAATCAAAATAATTAATAGTGATAAATTATTAATTTGAGTGGTTTTAAAGTATATTTAGAATATATTTTTATAATTTAATACAATTTTGGTCATTGGATGTAATTTCACATTTAAACCAGACATAAACATGTATCAATCTTTTGATAGTTATTATCTCTTAAAAACACGCTATTTGTTTTGACGAAGGGAATTAATTTTTAAATTAATTAGTGTAACTGATATGTTTTGAATTTGGTAAAATAGACATCATTTTTTGATTCATAATATAAAATATAGCTTAGGCGTAATTTTTTTATTTTTCTAGAAACTTTCATTTTTTGATAAATAGGGAAACCACTAAGTGGTAGTTAAAAAACTGAATTTTTCATAAAACATAATTTTACTGCTTCTGTGAGTGGAATTTAGAAAATCCGAGAGACACGGTTAATATCCAGGACTAAAATGTGGTTCAATGAGATGAAAATAATTTTTGGTGGATAGTAACTTTTGACTTTTTTTCCCACGGTTAAAAGTAAATAAGGTAATTAAGGGTAAAAATGATATTATTATTACCCTAACACATGTCCCAATTCTATTGGATAAGTGTAATTCGACCAAAAACAACCTTAGGAATAAAATATGACAATTTAGGCCCACTTCGATTAGATTAGGACATTTATTATTAATTTATTTAAAGAAGGGTTAAAATAGTTAAAATCAAATTTTAATAAGTAAATCATTTTTAATATAGTGTTATACATAAGATAAATTCGACTAAAAATATTCATTATAATTATAAAGATATTTCCAACCCAATGATATTTTAGTTTTAATTTTTAGACATTAAATAATTTAATTTATTGGTGACACAACAATGATGCAGTAAATATCTTATTAATGGAATATTGACATAATTGATGTTATAAATACCCAAATAAATGTAATTTGAGACTTTTTATGAATTAAACTAATTTTATAGGTTACTATGAAATGTTAGTATTGATTGTATTTACTTTTTTTGAACTAATTATTCTGTTATGATTTTTACAAAAATCAATTACCAAATTGTGTCAAAATAGACATAAAATAGTTTTTAAAAAAATATTATATTATTAACTGTTATTTTATTCCTAAAAATCTATGATTCGGAAAAATGACTTATATAAGGTTATATATATTAATAATAAACAACTTGGAGTTAGTTTTTCTTGTTATATTATGTTTATTAACCTTATAGTGTAATAACACAAGAAGACACAGTAAAAGTAAATTTATTTAACTTAATGTTAAATCTAAATGATAATGTTAAAATAGGAACCTAAACATGTATAAATTCTATTGTATGAGAGGATTTAGACCCATCCCCACCTTTCATTAGAAATAAATAAATTTGGAGCTATTTAAAACTGAATATGACTATATAATAAAATAATAGTTTTAGTTTTCCAAAGGAGCCCCTATCCTCCCTTATAAAAGGGCACCTCCTCCCTCTCTTCCTCACACCACATTGAGCCTTCAAGATCGGCCAAACCCTGCCAATTTCTTCTATCCACTTCCTTAGAGACATCCTAGGGGTCCTGGTCTTCTTCAATGACCAATTTTAGTGCCCTAAAAGGAGGTCTCAAAGAAGCGCTTCAAAGAAGAGGTAATGCCCGTTACCGATTCTTTCATCTTTATTTCTTCTTCCACTTCTTCTTCTTTAGTTGTTTCATCATGAAGTAATAACATCAGTATCACTAATATACTGATATGTTATTATAAGTATGAAACAACCCTATTTCACCATCTATCCATCCTACAGAAAATTAAATCACCGCACGTGCGTACATACAGAATACCGTCTCCACGCCGTGGTGTAATCTATTTTCCACCACCATCTTACATGGATGGGTATAATGGTGTAAATAATAACTATATATGATTATTTTAAAGTGATATTGATTCTGATATTGTATACATACACTCCAATACATTCCCATGATCATTAGAACGATATCATCGCTCGTGCGTACGTACGGACTACCGTCTCCACGACACGATGAGATTCATTCTCCACGTTAACCATTCATGATTGATTTTAAAGTATATATAATAAGTAATAATGAAATATATGACATAATAATACTGGATTTATGTGTATATATATGTATGTCATCTACTTAATTCCATCCAACTCAAAAAGGAAACGAAAACAGCATTCATGCGTACGTACGGCCTACCGTCTCCATGAACGGTGTATTTCTTTCCATTTACTGATCTATTATATATATGTATATTATGAATATATATTATATATAAATAATTTTTTACATTCTGTATTTATGTAATCATGATCTAAGTAATCATATGAATAATTACAAGTTAAAACACGAACGACAAATGAGACGATTTTACCAAAAACGCTCTTTAACATGGAATTTACAAAACAACGGGTAATATAAAGTCATAGGTGAACCATATATGATAACATAACAATGAGTATGATTCTTCAATAAGTCAAGGACATTATTTAAATCATTATATAGGAGTTTCGGACACTTACAAAGAAAATTGGACCTAAGGTAAGGGAAATATCACAATCTCATTTTTATCTGAGATTGTTTATACTTTGAAATTTACTGGGGTGCATTTTATTATCCAAATCCATGTTTCCTCAATATGTAATATTTTCATCATTATACAATAGTTTATATCCAATTTTACCCTTCGGTGAGTTTTTAGTAAAAGATATGAAAGGAATCGTTTGTCGTTTTTCGTACGAGGTACTTTTTGACTTTTCCATCAAAAGTACGAGATGAATGTTTTTTTAACTTATACGGCATGAATGGATTTTTAAAACATTATTTACAAGAATATTACGTTACAAGTTTTAAATTTTATTTTTAATCATCTTCTTTTAGTTTAGAATTGTATGACATGTTATGAAAGGAAAATCTTTTTTGAAGAATAAAGGATATTTTCCTCAAGAATGGAGTACAAGTGTTTTATCAAAAAGATTTTCCATCTAAGATAATAAAGGGTTATATTTCTATCCCTATTATTATATTGACTTGACTATGTTGTGATGGAATTATTTTTATGAATTCCTTTTTCTTATATGAATTGTTTTATGATGTCATGATGTTTAAGATTCCCATTTTTATTACATGGGTTCTGCTAAGATGTATGGTTTATGATTTTGTGGAACACATAAGAATGGTATAATTATGAGATGGGTGGGACCTATGTCTCCCTCCAATTCATTGGGTAAAGATTTTATATCTAATGAGATAGACATGGCTAGAACGATCGGTTATACCGGTTCAATGAAACAGGACTGAAACGAGGAATGAACTCGGTTCAGAAAGGGACTTTGTCCACTATGATAGTCTTGGCAATGAGTCTTGACTAATAAGAAATTATTCTCTATGATTATGTGTGTATGCCACAAAGTTTCATGTTTTATGTTATGATTATTGGGATTACATTTCACTAATATAATTTATCCCATGTTATGAAATTATGATCTCTTTTGTAGGTTAAGATTTCCAAAAGATATGTTCTTATTAATATGATGTGATTGATATTTCTTTTGTTTACCCTTACTGAGCATTTGAGCTCACCCTTTTATGTTTTATTTTCCCTAGGATATAAAGAAAGGTTTTAGGTAAGAAAAAAATGGATGATCTTTATGGGAGATGTTGAAGATCTTTCACCATGATTAGAAGATTACATTCCGAGTTTCCAAAGACACTAAACTATTACGGTCCTTGTGTGTGTGTTTTTCTTTTGTACTAAGTCTTCCGAAAAAGTAATGTAATGTCCATGTAAGTCAAGCTTCGGGTCTCTACAGTTGGTATCAGAGCAAAGGTTTAGTCAACCTTTGGAAACTAGGATGTGAGAAATTTAGTGAGATCCCTAGAGATATATCTAAGGTATGTCTAGGGATGCCCCTAAGGTTAAGTATAAGTATTGGTTATAGTCCTAGAATTGCGCTAACGATCTTAGAATTAAACCGAGGATGTTAGTTATTGAAGGTACTCCCCCTTTATTATGTTTTTTTCCCTAGCATGATTTTTGCCTCTCACACTATTCTTTTTGGGGTTTAGACAATGGATGGAACCCGAAGGAACCGTGTTGATCAATGCAATGGACAATGAAATGACTGTCCTCCTGAACAAACAAATGTTATGGGAGATGGAGTGCAAAATCTTATTGCTAAACTTACACAATCTATGAATCATTCTAGACATCCAAATGAGCAGAGAAGGGAACAATATTATGTTGAGTCCTTCATGAGGCAACGTCCACCTTCTTTCAGTGGGTCTTCTGATACACTTGTTGTTGAACAATGGATCAGTACCACTAAAAAAATATTTTCAGTTCTTCAATGTTCTGAACATGATAAAGTCATCCTAGCAGTATATCGTTTGGAAGGTGAAGCTTATCAATGGTGGAATCGTATCAAGAATACGAGGCGAATAGATGAAATTGAGTCCATGGAATGGGACGAGTTCAAGAACTTATTTTTCAATAAGTACTTCCCTCGTATTCTTCGAAAAAAGATAGAGAAGGATTTTCTTGAACTAATGCAAAAGGACGATGAATCTGTTGGTATATATGAAGCGAATTTTACAAGGCTTCCAAGGTATGCATATGGATTTATCATCCAACCTGAAAGTAAAGTTGATCGATTCTTCAGTGGCTTAAAACCAAATCATCGAAGGGCATTAGCTATAAGAGACTTCAGTAGCTATGAAGAAATTGTGTGTTGTGATATCAAGGTAGAAATGGAAGTTGGTGTTACTTATCCATCTCATTGTTTTGACAAGAAACGATAGATGGAGTTCAAGGATAAATATCAGAATAATGGTGAAAAGAAGATGAATATTTCCTTATGCTCAAAGTGTGGAAAGAAGCATGGTGGATATTGTCTTAAAGGGACAAGTAAATGTTTCAAATGTGGAAAGGAAGGTCATCGGGCATTTGAATGCCACAATGATGGGAAGAAGATGTATAATGATGCAAACAAAGGAAGGGATACATAGAATGAACCTACTACACTTCAATGATTCAAGTGAAAGGAAATGGGGAATTATTCTAATAAATGCCCTAATCCAAGGGTTAGTGATGATCGACATGAGCAACCACTTATGGCAAAGGACAAAGGGAAGTCACATGTGATCACCATTGACGATGTTGAATATGAAAACGATGTGGTGGAATGAATAAGTGTTTATGTAATGGGATTCCAAAATAATGTTGTATATAGTATCGTGGAATATTGGAATATTTATGTATTGGTCTATTATGGTTTTCAATAATTTTATGGTACCGGTAACCATGGAAAGTGATTGAGATATTTTTGGAAAAAAGATGATATGCGCATAATGAAGGGATAAGGAAAAAATGAAATGTTTGACATTATTCATAAGCCCCTGACTGATATAAGGAAATAGTTAAATCATGGTTTGAGGTTTTGGTATGTGAAAAGAGTTAACTTTTGACAGCACTCATGTTTTCACTAAGATTCCATGGGTATTCATTTTTCAAGAGAATACATGATTAAGGCCTTCGAATGTTTGGAATGTGACCAACAAGACATATCTCATGATATATGGGGATCAACGATGGTATTAACATGCTTGTTATATAAACTCTTTGGTAATCATTTTCACTGTAATATTGGAAAACAGTATTTTGGATAAGCGTAAAGATTGGAATGGATTATGTTGGACATAAGTTAGTATTGTATAAGGATATAACTTTTTTTTGATATTATTGATGGGATGTTATAGTAATGTAGTTTTAGAAAAAGGACAACCTGCAGGATGGGCGACAGCCCATTGCGTCAGACAAGGCTGTGGGAATCGAACCCACAACCAAAATGCGACTGGCCTTTATCACCTACCACTGGCCTATAGGAAGTCCCTGGTTAGTAGAAACATGTTTTATCTTATTAGGAGGTATGATATATGAAGTATAAGATCATTATTGAAACCATATACAATTAATCTAACAATAAGATGGACTTATAACTTTTGCTAACCTTTTGTTTGAAACAGATGGAATGACCCATCATTCTATCACATGATCTGCTAACACAATAACAAATTCAACTTCATTTATTTAAGGGATGAAGTGGAAATTGTTCAATTCACGAACAACAGTGAGATTGTACCAAAATCATGTAAGTATTTCTTTTAATTCATGATCTTTAGGGAAATGATCATGAAAACCAAAAATGTTGTCCTAGTGCCCTTATATCCGATAAATCAGATGGTACCCTAGATCATCACAAATTTATGGCTTTGTGATTGTTGTATTTTTCATAGGCATGTTCTCTACCACTATCCATCAGAACATGATGGTTAGATTTCTCTTCCATATCCATATTTTCAACTATGTTCTCATATGTGGAAACCCAGTGAATAGTTTATATGGGTAACCTTACCTTTCATACTTTTATTTTTAAAGATTGGTTCGGGTATTCCTTTTTACGATGTGGGTTTATATTAAAGAAACTTTCGAGTAGTAAACTATTTATAACCCCGACGAATTTCGAGGGCGAAATTCATTTTAAGGGGGGTAGAATGTAACACCCCAAGATTTTATGAAAAATATTCTTTTTAATTTCATGTCTTGTGTTGTATGCTACACCAAAAGGGGCTTGCACAACACACATACTTGACTTGCCTTTCATTACACACAATCACGACCTTCCTCGATAGCGTGTGTAGTATGTAATACCGAGTTTCACCAAACAACGATATGCTATTAAAATATTATTAAAAACTAGCCGTTATGAATAGTAATAACCACTTTTTGAAATTTTGTAAATTTTATTTTTCAAAATGGACTTCATTTTTGGATTCGGAATATCGAAATTAGCTTAGGGTGAAATTTTGGTACTTTTCGGATAACTTTCTTTTTCTGATGAATAGTGAAAATTACTAAATTTTAATTAAAAACATCTTTTTTAATCAAAATAATTAATAGTGATAAATTATTAATTTGAGTGGTTTTAATGTATATTTAGAATATATTTTTACAATTTAATATAATGTTGGTCATTGGATGTAATTTCACATTTAAACAAGCCATAAACAAGGGTCAATCTTTTGATAGTTATTATCTCTTAAAAACACGCTATTTGTTTTGATGACGAGAATTAATTTTTAAATTAATTAATGTAATTGATATGTTTTGAATTTGGTAAAATATACATCATTTTTGAATTCATAATATCAAATATAGCTTAGGCCTAATTTGTTGTATTTTTCTTGAAACGTTTAATTTTTGATGAATAGTGAAACCACTAAGTGGTAGTTAAAAAACTGAATTTTTCATAAAACATAATTTTACCGCTTCTGTGAGTGGAATTTTGAAAATATGATAGAAACGGTTAATATCAAGGACTAAAATTTGGTTCAATGAGATGAAAATAATTTTTGGTGAATAGTAACTTTTGACTTTTTTTTACCATGGTTAAAAGTAAATAGGGTAATTAAGGGTAACAATGATATTATTATTACCCTAAAACATGTCCTAATTCTATTGGATAAGTGTAATGCGACCAAAATCAACCTTAGGAATAAAATATTACCATTTAAGCGCACTTGGATTAGATTAGGACA
The DNA here is from genome assembly GCA_963277665.1 of Viscum album. Lineage (NCBI taxonomy): Eukaryota > Viridiplantae > Streptophyta > Magnoliopsida > Santalales > Viscaceae > Viscum > Viscum album. The sequence continues at coordinate 1,152,542,392 of OY728155.1, read as the reverse complement.
TTTATTATTAATTTATTTAAAGAAGGGTTAAAATAGTTAAAATCAAAGTTTAATAAGTGAATAATTTTTAATATAGTGTTATACATAAGATAAATTCGGCTATAAATATTCATTAGAAATATAAAAATATTTCCTACATAATGATATTTTATTTTTAATTTTTAGACATTAAATAATATAATTTATATGTGACACAACGATGATGCAGTAATTATCTTATTAATGAAATATTTACATAATTGATGTTATAAATACCCAAATAAATGTTTTTTGAGACTTTTTATGAATTAAAATAATTTTATAGGTTAATATTACATGTCATTATTTATTTTATTAACTTTTTTAGAACTAATAATTCTTTATGATTTTTACAAAAATCAATTACCAAATCGTGTCAAAATTGACATAAAATAGTTTTTTTTTAAAATATTATACTATTAATTGTTATTTAATTCCTAAAAATCTACAGTTCGGAAAAATGACTTAGATAAGGTTATATGTATTAATAATAAACAACTTGGGGTTCGTTTGGCTTGTTATAGTAAGTTTATTATCCTTATAGTGTAATAACACAAGAAGACACGGTAAAATTAAAATTAATTAACTTAATGTTAAATCTAAATGATAAGGTTAAAATAGGAACCTAAACTTGTCTAAATTCTATTGGATGAAATTATTTAGACCCATACCCACCTTATCTTAGAAATAAATAAATTTTGAGCTATTTAAAACCGAATATGACTATATAATAAAATAATAGTTTTAGTTTTCCAAAGAAGCCCCTCTCCTCCCTTATAAAAGGGCACATCCTCCCTCTCTTCCTCACACCACATTGAGCCTTCATTCTAGGAAAACCCTGCCAATTTCTTCTCTCCACTTCCCTAGAGACATCCTAGAGGTCCTGATCTTCTTCAAAGACCAAGTTTAGTGCCCTAAAAGGAGGTCTCAAAGAAGCGCTTCAAAGAAGAGATAATGTCCGTTACCGATTCTTTCATTTTTATTTCTTCTTCCACTTCTTCTTCTTTACTTTTTTCATCATGAAGTAATAACATCAGTATCAATCATATACTAATATGTTATTATATGTATGAAACAACCCTATTTCACCATCTATCCATCCTATGGAATATGAAATCACCGTGCGTGCGTACGTACGGAATACCGTCTCCACGCCGTGGTGTAATCTCTTTTCCACCACCACCTTACTTGGATGGGTATAATGGTGTAAATAATAACTATATATGATTATTTTAAAGTGATATTGATTCTGAGATAGTATACATACACTCCAATACAGTCCCACGATCATGAGAACGATATCATTGCTCGTGCGTACGTACGGACTACCGTCTCCACGACGCGATGAGATTCATTCTCCACGTTAAGCATTCATGAATGATTACAAAGTATATATAATAAGTAACAATGAAATATATGACATAATAATACTGGATTTATGTGTATATATATGTATGTCATCTACTTAATTCCATTCAACTCAATAAGTAAACGAAAACAATGTTCATGCGTACGTACGGCCTACCGTCTCCATGAACGGTGTATTTATTTACATTTACTGATCTATTATATATATGTATATTCTGAATATATATTATATTTAAATAATTCTCTACATTATGGATTTATGTAATCATGATCTAAGTAATCATATGAATAATTACAAGTTAAAACACTAACGACAAATGAGACGATTTTACCCAAAACGCTCTTTAAATTTGAATTTACAAAGGAACGGGTAATATAAAGTCATAAGTGAACCATATATGATATAATAACAATGAGTATGATTCTGGAATAAGTCAATGACATCATTTAAATCATTATACAGGATGTTCGAACACTTACGAAGCAAATTGGACCTAAGGTAAGGGAAATATCACATTCTCATTTTTACCCGAGATTGTTTATACATTGTAATTTACTGGGGTGCATTTTATCATCCACATCCATGTTTCCTCAATATGTAATATCACATCATTATACAATAGTTTATATCCAATTTTACCCTTCGGTGAGTTTTTAGTAAAAGATATGAAAGAAATCTTTTGTCGTTTTTCGTACGAGGTACTTTTTGACTTTTATGACAAAAGTACGAGAAGAATGTTTTTTTAAATTATAGGACATGAATGGTTTTTTAAAACAATATTTTCAAGAAGCTTCCTTTAAAAGTTTTCAATTTTATTTCTAATCAAATTCGTTTAGTTTAGAATTGTATGACATGTTATGAAAGGAAAAGTGTTTTTGAATACGAAATGATATTTTCCTCAAGAATGGAGTTCAAGTGTTTTATCAAAATTATTTTCCATCTAAGATAATAAAGAGTTCTGTTTCTATACCTATTATTACATTGATTTGACTATGTTGTGATGGAATTATTTTTATGAATTCCTTTATCTTATATGAATTGTTTTATGATGTCATGATGTTTAAGATTCCCATTTTTTTACATGGGTTATGCTATGATGTATGGTTTATGATTTTGTGGCACTCATAAGAATGGTATAATTATGAGATCGGTGGGACCTATATCTCCCTCCAATAAATTGGGTAAAGATTTTATATCTCATGAGATAGACATGGATGGAACGGTAGGTTATACCGGTTCATTGAAACAGGACTGAAACGAGGAATGAACTTAGTTCAGAAAGGGACTTTGTCCACTAAGATAGTCTTGGAAATGAGTCTTGACTAATAAGAAATGATTCTCTATGATAATGTGTGTATGACACAAATTTTCATGTTTTAAGTTATGATTATTAGGATTACATTTCACTACTATGATTTATCCCATGTTATGAAATTCTGATCTCTTTTGCAGGTTTTGATTTCAAAAAGATATGTTCTTATGAATATGATGTGATTGATATTTCTTTTGTTTACACCTACTAAGCATTTGAGCTCACCCTTTTATGTTTTCTTTTCCCCAGGATATAAAGAAAGGTTTTAGGTAAGAAAAAAAGGGAAGATAATTATGGGAGATGTTAAAGATCTTTCACCATTATTAGAAGATTACATTCCGAGTTTCCAAAGACAGTAAACTATTACGGTCCTTGTGTGTGTGTTTTTGTTATGTACTATGTATTCCGAAAATGTAATGTAATTTACATGTATGTCAAGCTTCAGGTATCTACATTTTTGATCTCATGAGAATCAATGAAAATGTTTATTGAACCATAATTATTCATGACTATGAGGACTGGTGCACCCCCCTTGTAAATCACATGGTCATATGAACCAATTATCTAGATTCTCATGTAGTTGTTTATATAGCTTCTCAGGTTTTGAAAAATCATTTCTATGTGGAGTCTTGGAGATTGTAAATGCCCCAGGTATCAGTTTGTTTGAAAACTTAACCACTTAACTAGGAGGAAGACCATATAATTTATCAAGAAATAATTCAACATATTCCACCACAATGGGAATTTTATAAAGGATGATCCTTCCCTTAGACTCAATCATTTGAGATAGATATACTTGATCATATGGTAATTATATCCACTCTTGAGATGTTGGTTTAAATGAATATCCATCCTACCCCTTGTACTTATAAAAAATCAGGGGATGATTCTTAATATAGAGAGTTAATTCCTTCTCATGGAAATTTATAAAGGATATATATAGGTAAATCTAATACATACCCAAAATAGAATCAAATTTCACCAAAGGGAGTATTAGAAGATTCACTAGGAATCCCATCCAAAATGAAATTTTACCAGGGAGGAGTTATATAATTGGGATACAATAATTTATCCACATTGCATATTATCTAACAACACTTCTTTTATTCTTTATAGAATGGATTGAATAGTTTTACTAAACATTCATGATATTGAGGAATGCATAGAACTAGAATAAAAAATTACATTAGCTATACATTAAAGAATTAATAGGGTACTTGTCACCACATTATTGTCGGGATGCACCTCAATGGTTGTTATGAAAAAATATCTCCTTAGCTTCCTTTGAGGTTTTTGGTTTTCATTGAAACCCCTTGGCCTAGTGCATTGGTTTGAAAAGTTCCTTGGATCCTTTTAGTTGAAGCAATGAACAATGCACTAAGGGTTTAATGAAGCAATAAACTATTCGATTTCATTACTGGGTTCTCTTGTCATAAATCACTAGAAAGGTGTCCTTACTTCCCGCACCTACATAATTTCATCATTCCCCTTAAGATATTTCCAAGGTGCTTCTTTCTGTACCATTGACAAGTGGGATTTTGAATTTTTTAGCACCATTATATTTCTCCATTAGAAAACCAGAATTATGCAATACATTCCAGTTATTATCCCTGTTATACCCTTGATATTCTAAGATCTCCCTTTCTCTTTTGAGGGCACATCAAATAATTTCCTCATAGATATTGAAGTCATTTTTCGATATGGATTTTCATAGACAATGTATTATCCCACCAATGATGTAGTCAACCTTTCATTTTGGGGTAATGTCAAAGTAGAAGGTGTATCATGCAAGTATTGTGATGTTTTCCTTGTATGTCATGATGGATTCATCATATTTTCTCACATTGGAATGGAAATATTTTACATCTTTAAGCCCAGAGTGTGAGAAAAAAAATTTATCAAAAAACATTTTTTTGGGAATTCCTTAAACACCATCGCTTCGATCTCTACCATGGTATTCCTGTTCTTGATCAATGTTCACTAGTGATCATCTTCTCCCTCTCTATGATAAAAATCTATTAAAACCATATCTTTCTCATAATATTGAATGATAGAGATGATTGTCTTAATGTAGATGATCTATTGTTCTACAACTAAGGGTTCATATGATCCATTCAAATTTAGAGGCCTTTATCACATAATGATTTTAAATGTATCTTCTTATTTATTATTGGGAATTGGATGATCCTCCTAATCTAGGTTTCTGTTCAGAACTAGAGATATCTGATAGAGTATCATCACAATTTTTGTGATTCCTGCTCGTATCAGGTTGGGAATCTCATTGGGGGTAGTCATCACTTCATATAACATTTTTTGTTTACTTGATTCCTCCTACTTTTTACCATTATCAAGTATAATGATAAAATTATGGAAAATTTTTTTAAACTATTAAACACATAAATTCGGATCCAATTACATAAATGACATAACAAATAAATTACATGTATTTATTTAAAATTTTAATATTTAGAATTTAATATATGTTATCCATGATCTACTTCCTATCATATGTTCTTATGTCTATTTTTGGTTCCTTTAATATTTGTTTATAATGACATGATGAATTTACCAAATAATATCCCCAAAAATTTTCAATCGAAGCTAGTATTAAGGCCAATTTTCAAGCACCTATTTCTACATGAGTCTATCTCAACTTAGTGTTTTTCAGTTCTACCCATATGTACTTATCTTCCAGAGCCACATCAAGTTGTAGTATCAATACATTGGTAAGTTTACATGATAAACCACATTATATATAGATTCCAAAATTTAGGAATGTTTTCTTATACTTAGTCGTATCCCTAATTATTTCTCAAGAGTTTTCTAATCCTTATCAATAAATAACTAAACTTCTCCTTTGATACCAAATATAACAACCCTTCTCTTTATTTCACATGTATAAATGATTTGTTATATAATATAAAAATTAATACCACCCAGAATAATAGTATGTATAGTTTATTTTGAAATTATTTACTTTAAATAAAACATAAAATATCGAAGTCATCATCTTTATTGAATTTATCCTTAACATGCTCATATAATTCCTTCATAATTATAACTGCACGGAGTAACTTGGGGACATACATAAGAATGTTTTGAGATATAAATCCCAATAAGGGAATAAGAAAGGAATAACATGAATAAAGTGATTCATATTATAGAATAGGTATATAAATTGTACATAAAGGGTGATAATAATAAACATGAACAATGATGCACGATATAACATGATATAATAAAATAAACACACGAAATGTTGCAACAAATTAAAACACAATATCATAAACACAGGACAAGGATAACTGGCTAAAAATCATAATGGAAAATATCCTAGGATATTTTAGGTTCACTCCATAATCCCTTTCATGAAATTTCATGTGACTAAAAGAGTACCCAATGCGCTGGAGTGATATGTAATAATGGGCCCACCTATCATGTTAATTTTATTCTCATGCTTATGTATGACACATAGATCATTAAACATGGATTGATTCATCATAATATCATATTCCACGATCATGAAGTGTTAAATACATACATTTATGTTCCTAATAAAATAATAATATGTGCATAAAGGGGAACACCATTTATAAGAATAGGGTACGTGTATTCACTACACAATTGTTTGACATAGAAAATCATTGTGGAATTTTGTCACCATAATAGGGGAATATAAATGTCCCATGGAGGGATTTATTAGAGTGAAAGGGATCTCTCATAATTTAGGAAACATATGTTAAATAAAGGTGATATGTAAGTTCATATCCCAAAAATAGAAATTATAGAAAATGGGAATAAGATAAAGAAGATACTTAATCAAATAGGATAAATAAAAGAACACTTACCTTGAGAGTATGACTCCAAATAATTGGGAGGAGCTTATTTAGATAATGGGGGAACAATTATAGGGCTCTTGATAGGGAACAGTAGAGTAATAACTTGCTTTAAGAACTTTGAGTGATGATAAATGAGAGTCTAGGTGGGTTTATATTGGAAATGAGTGAGAAATTCATAATAATTTCTCAAACATTAGTTTTGGACTCTGTATAAAAAATAACCAAAACCACAAATCAACCCATGTTTTTCCCATAGATTCTACCATATAGAACTGGTTTTAATTATTTTATAAGTCCAAGGGTATATATTAATATAATAATACCCTTTATGATGTGGATGTGATTCATACTATTAAAGAATTGATTTTAAACCCATAAAACATATTAATGGTTTTTGGATGATTTATTATGGCTTTATAACAATGATAAAATAAACATAAATCAAATACTTTTAATGAAAAAACATATATTTGGTCTTATATCCCTTTTATGGTATTTATTTCATCACTTTTGGGTCATTATGATGCCATAATACACACCGTATATTTATATGGTATTTATGTTTTACCTAAAAATTCAATTGTCTCAAAACAAAATGAAAAATTAACCACTAGATTATCTCAAGATCCCGATTCCAAAAATAATATTAATTTTATCAAAATAATTTTATAAAATATACTATTTTCACTTTTAAAATAAGAATCAACATTTCTTTATAAATGATGGGGTTTTTTAAAATAAAAGTTCTAAAACCATTATAAAAATTACGTTTGAATTAACAAAAATATTTGATTATTTATTAATAATAACTAAAACATCTTATTAATATGAAAATAAATTTTTAATTATTAATAAAATATATTAATTAAGGAAAATAAATTCGATAATATAATTTAAATGTTTTCCAAAATACAATTGTTTTTTATGGTTTCAAAATAAAAAACTTTTTAATGTACCTATATTAAGATAAAAATATATTCATTATATGAAATATGAATATGAATATTATTAGGATCTTGATACATATCCATTTAACACACTAGTCAATGTACTAAGAGTAAGGTGTGCAACGATGAGACACTCATTGGGTGGTTCAATGGACATTTTTTGGGCCGTGATCTCGATGAGCATGAACTTATCCCATAAAGAGTTTTCCTAATCCATATATTACTGGATATCATCATGGGATTTGTCAAGGGAAAATCACAGCAATGTTATCTCTATCAGAATGTCTAAAAATGGGGTTCATATGGTATGATCATACCAGGTGACTCCATCACATACTTTTTATGTGTCAATTGGATTTGTTAAAACCTTGTATTTATACTAGTCATGTGATCAATTTTTAATGGATATATCATAAATGGTGATGCTTCTTAACCGTATTATTTATCTGATATGATATAATACAACCAAGAAATTCATGTGTTTTATATAACCATTATACATAATAAGTCATTTAATTTAAAACATAAGGGGAATTTTATTTATAAATGTTCAAGTCATTACAATAACCTTACACATACCCTCCATCAGGCTCTGGATAACCTCTGATATACCCTTTTTTGAGCTTGGTAAAACCTCATATGCTATCCTTTGAGATTATAAAACAATAACCATTACCCAATGAATTGGAGGGAGATATAGGTCCCACACATCACATTAACCATATTTTTTTTCTGTAACATGATATTATAAACATTCATCATATAATAGCACATTAAAATAAATGGGTTTCGTAAACACTTAATAATAGCATAACCCATGAGAAAATTGAGTTTTATAAACATTTTATCCTAACATTATTGAATACCTTGTGGAAAAGGAATGGGTTTTATAAATGTATTTTCATCATAAAAATAGACCATCCATATATATAATTAAGATTCTATCATTGGATTCTATGTCTAGTAAATATTAAGTAACATCAAAGGATGTCAACATAGATGGAAAATGATTTTGAAAATAAAATAACTTAGAACATTTCTTGAGGAAAATAATAGTTCCTTTTAAATTTATTTTTTAAAAAACAGAAATTCATAATTAAATTCAAAATACTTTTATTGGATAACAACCATGTAAAGTTTTAAAGGAAGCTTAATAACATTGACTGGACATGTCAATGGGAAATGTTGGACATTTGAAAACAATGATTCCATTCACATTTTTTGTAAAATCAAAAAAGGAATTGACATAAAAATTAATTGAGGATTACATTTAATTTAAATAAAATTAAATAAAGTGTAAAAATAACTCTAAATAAAAACAAATTAATATTAAAAAAATTAAATACATTTTTAGAGAACATGGATATGGATGAAAAAAGGTTTTCGACTGAAGAGAGAAATAACGTGTGTTTTATTTAACAATATTCATCTAGAATAATTTGTACATAAAGAAATGAAAATGAAGGGAAAACATGTATTTTAAATAAAAAACCATATGATAATAAATTTATATGGTTTTTTAGAGATATTTCACAATATTTCATCATCAAAAGAAAAAATATAAACCATCCTAATAAATGATGTGATTGTATCATAAAACCCTTACCACATTGGTAATATTGAATCATAATAACAATGAATGAATAAAATTAAATGAAACATAAAATATAATTAGAATTGAAAATTTTCATGATATTACATGTCAAAGGGTTCGTACATACTCTTCGTAAAAGATGCTAGGTGGATAAAAAAATGTATTTCCCAAAGAAGAGAAATTGAGACAAATAATTCTTTACCTTAAGTCATTATATTCTTCATACATGTGTGAACCTCCTATATTATAAATATAAGTTTATTATGTATAATTTTCAAACCATTATTATATATATATCATAAAATATATTATTTTTTTATGACTTTGTATTACCAATTTATTAAAGATTCCATGTTTAAATCACGTTTCGAGAAATTACTGCTTTGCAAATAGTGTATGTTTTGATTTTTTATTTTGGTCCTCCTACATTGAAAATGGTTACATGATATGAGAAATTTTATCCATGATACAAATAAAATATATATTTAGCATATATTTATTTATAATAACATATAAAACTTAGATATTGAAAATAAAATGCACCATTTATTAAGATTTTAGGTCATACAGACAGAAGAATTCTAATTCCATTTTCTCAAGGAAAGAAATGTAAGAAATAAAAAATATATTTTATTTATAGAATATATTTTTGTTCATATTTATCACGTATACTTATTAAATTTACCCTATTTTCCTTCCATGAAAAGTGTTGACGAATAAATGAATTAAATCACGTCATGAGGTGGTAGTCTATTATACACACGAATAACGTTATCACGTCATATATGGAATGAAATTTAAGAAGGTATACATAATATAATAATTATATAGGTGTAATTATGTTACAAATATCTTGTATATTATTTTTATCTATATTTATGACAATCCATGTAAAACAGAAATAAAAAACACATCACATTGTTTCGTCAGGGGGTAGTCTGTCGTACACATGAGTGACATTATTATTGTCCAATAGATTAACAGGTAAGAAGGTAGACAGGATATTATAATTACAGAGGTACAATATTATCATAACATAATTTATATAAATTCATTCCATCATTTTATATAGTCATGATAGGTGGTGATGGAAAACAAAGAACATCGATTTATAAGGAGGTATTCTACCGTCCAAATGATCGATGATTATGTTTCCTATTTGATGGAAATGAAGATGGATATAAGTTATAATACTGAAATAATAACATAAAATTATATGGTGTATAATTTTTTTATTTTATTATATTAATAAAGGAATATTTAAGGGTGTTAGAATTATACGTGAAAAAATACAAAGTTTAAAACATTACCTCTTCTTCAAACAACTTCTTTAGGTTTAAAGTAAATCCTTACAGTATTGTATTTGTGATCTAAAAAAGGACTCTAAAATTTGGTTATGGAATTAAGAAATGTATTTGGGTACATATTGGCCGAACAAAAGTGTTTTGGATGTATGAAGTGGAGATAACAGGGGCGGTCTTTTATAAGTGGGGGAGAGGACACACTTGGAATGTTTGAAAAGAATTATGCATACCCAAATTTTTCACATTAAAAAGGACTCTAAAGTAGTTAATTATAAAACATTTGAGGTTATAATGTAGAAATATGGGAATAAAATTTTTTATACCTATTTCACAATCAATTTACCCATTATCGTTTTTAGTTTAACCCCCGGTAAAAATGTTTTAACATTAACCATAATAATTATTTTTTATTATTTTTACTATTCATTCTGCTCAGAAAAAAATTGAACCTAATAGATAAAATTAATTATTATAATTAAAAAATTTGAATCCATTTTTTCTAATTCAAATTACAGATGTGGAAAATTTATTTTAAAAATAATCTTTTATACGAGACCAATAAGATATTTTTGAAAGAGAAAAATTTCAAATGTTTATAACCATTCATTTAAAAATTATATAGGTAATTGATTCCAATGAAAAAAATCAATTAATATATTTTTAATTGAACTAATTTTCTTTAAAACCATATTATAAAAACTTTATCTTCTCAATAATTGAATTAAAATTTAGTATTTTATAAAAACCAATAATTTTCACTATTCACTGAAAAATTTACCATATCGTGAATTTATCAAAAAGTAACTCTATGATAATTTTTAAATGATTAATTAAAAAATTAAGTTCATTTTTTTAATGAAATTATCTAAAATTGAAAAACATAATTCTAAAATAAGATCACAAAATGAAAAAAATGATACTAGTGAGGAATTTCACTTCAGGCCTCAAATGAGAATCTTTGATAAAACTAAAGTCATCATATAACTCTAAAGACCATTCTGAGAAGGAAAAGAGTGATACATGTAATTTTGGAGACCTATTTCCAAGACATAAATCAGTATATAATTCTCTTTATTTCCCAATGTGATGTCAACATATATCTTATGCCCTAGTCATAGGAAAAAGACCATTGAAGATTTTTGGAAGTGGAAAGGCCGGTGTGTATGAGTAGAAAACATGCAATTATCTTACTTTCCCAATGAAATTTCAAATTACATATTATGAAGCTCCATTTTTACACACTTCTGGAATGAATTTAATCTATAAATAGATGTTCCCCCACCCTTTTCTGGTTAATAGTCCATAAGTTGAATACTCTCTCCTGTACGCACAAGATAACCCCTTCCACAACCGCATGGATTTTGAAAATTCAATGTATAGGATGTTTCATGACAGTTCACCTATGGGCCTCCCTTCAGGTAGGTCTTTATGTGCTTAACCCTCGCTCATTTCCTTTGATCATAAGGCATGTTCATGAAAAAGACCATTCTTGCGCACAACACATTCCCTAGTACATTACTTCTTTCACTCTGCCACCTTCATTTTGCACGCAAGCCACCAATAATGCCTGAACATATTCCCTTAGGCTCCATGAATTTTATTTACCTCAAAAAACCATTTCTGACCCCTTTTTGTGCATGGCTCCCACATCTTGTGTTCCCCTAAATTGTGTGGCCCACCAGGCTAGTCGGATGTGATTTCATGGTCCCTCATATGATATCTCATATCACATTGCCATGCCTATGTTTTTGGAAAAGGTACAATAATAACCATTTATATTTGGCATAGTTATGCTAACATGAACATCGTGACTGATCACCCCTCCACCCCACTCCTTTCGGTAATTTCTAATGCCTTCCCTTACCCAAGTGTATGTGGGTATCATTAATATAATTCCAAGGGGTGATGAGTTAGTCACCCCCATCCGAGATGAAGGATTATAAACTACCAAGCCCCATCATCCCCCACACACAATGTTAAACTATGATCTCACCCCATTCAATGCACATCGGGTCTCACATCGCTGGAATCCCTATCTAAGTAAGCCTCAATCTCCATCTCACTTGTCCACCTTAGTGCATAAGCCCAAAATCACCTCTTGTGGATGCACCTTTTGTGACCTAGTAGTCAGATCTACTACTATATATTGTTTCTCACATAATGTATGACTCATATGGGATTAGAGGCTAGTAGTGACTATGAAACCGATCCATCTAGGCTTCTTTAGTGCGTAATCCCCATTCCCCTCGTAATTCCAAACTATTTGGGAATTGATCCCAATATTCAAAACAAGGTACATAGGAAGCCTCCATGAAGTTAAATCACCATCAGTGGAAAACTATGGTTCTCTTTCCTAGGTATATAATTTCATGATTTTACATCTTCCCTTTATGGTACACATCCCCCAGATCTAACACTCGGGGGTGTTCTAATCCATCAATTTGTACCACCAACCATGTGTAAGCCCCATCATGTCAAAGGGAAGATAGACATGTTTATGCCCCAATGAAATAATAAGATACAGGTACATTGATTTGTCTCTTCTAAACATGGTACATTGGAATCCTCCCTAAAGTTCGAGCCCACCATCCATTCTTATCCTCGTATATCCCTCAATTCATTGTATCTCGGTAGGATGATGCCCCAGTCTGGAGGTTACACTTCCTTCAGGTCCCTATCTATGCACTCCATTATCACGATCCACCACCTTAGGTATCTCATTTACCCATCCCAAACTATGTGGACATTGATTCCCAGCCACTCAGATACATAAGAATCATCCTTGAGGTTCAATCTCGTCACCCTCACATTCCATCCATTCCATCCATTCCATTTCAACAATTCCTTCCTTTCTATACCAATTCATACTTGGGCCACCATATCCATATGAGATCATTCCATCCACATCACCACTACTCCAAGAAGTGGATATGAATCAAACCCTGAATAAACCCCACGCAATCCATATTCATCCAACCAAGAGTGATACTCTTGCAACATTTAGCTAACCATGTGTAATCCCCAAATCACTCTTTCAAACTATATGAGTTTTGATCCATTTATCCCATATAGGGTATTTAAGAAGAATATATGCGGTTAAACCCCATAAAATGGTAAACCATGGTGTCCCCCACAATGGTATCCACCCCGTGTTCATCCCTTAGTGGTGTCCAGATCAGCCTTTATAGTGCAAAATCATTTCTATTAGGGGTCACAACACCCGGGTTCATCATCAGAGGTGTTCCCACCCATCCAGTGGTAAAACTAAGTGCCTCCCCCTAGGGACATACCCATTAATGTTGTGATATATCCCCTTTATGGGATGCATCATATCAGGTTCGTTCACATTGGGAGTTTTAATCCATCCATTCGGTAAACATTCTAGGTGCTCCCTAATAGGGATCCACCTCATTGATTTGCCTCTACTGGACGTCCTGATCAACCTCATCACATCTCCACTGGATGTTAAACATGTATCCAAGACCATTCTAAACACCAGATACTAGAGGAATGCCTTAAAATACATGGTTCTGGCATATGATACTTCAAGTTAGACATGGGATTCATTGTGTTTCCATGCCCTTGAGAATCCCTCTTATGAGGAATAATACATGTGTACCAATGTTCTCATGTTTAGGAATAACAATAATGACCAACACGACTACATCCCTGACTAATGGTTTCTTCCCTGGCATGACCCTTTGTAATTTCTAGATTGAATAAGCATAATTAACAGGTATCCATGATGATATGGCAACCGTAACGAGTTTCATGGGCAATGTCATAATATATAAAGGAGATCCGAACTAGGTGACGAATTCCGAGGAGGAATCCAATGAAAGAGGCACATATATCAAACCATATTATTTCAATTAAAGAGAAGACATTGCTAAAGTGGTGATTAATTCCAACCACCTTTGGAAAGTAGGAATGTAGTGTACAATGCAGTCTGTTAGAAATTGTGAATGACACACAATGAATAGATGCACCATGGTGAATGTATTAGAAATAGAAATGCTGAACTCTATATAAAATATTCTTCTCAAAATGTGATTTGTAGAGTCTGAGACATCAGTTGATGACCATGTCTCTAGATCTAGTAATCCATTTCCAGCTTTGGAACAGAATATAGTGGGCTTGGTGTGAAACTGACCAGAATTTTGGGTAGTGAATCGATGGGAAATCCAGCCTATGACATCATCAGTGGGGATATCTCTCTCTCCACCTCTCTCTCCTATCATGGAAGAGTGGATGGTGTCAGGGAATTGGGAATTTCATTCACCGTATCCTTATTTATGGATGAATTTTCCATCATTATATGATCCCACCAATAGGAAATCAATCACCCTGTGGAGACATAGTTGCAGAAGGAATGTCAATGCAACAATCCAGTATGACCCCACACTAACATGACATCATCCACGACCATGGCTAATAGGCACCCATGCCACATATCACCCTATAAAATCTTCGAGATATGGGTGATATACACCCTTGATCATTAATATGAGTAGGAGGGTGTCCTTCCCATAAGGGAAATGGCCCACCAAGACTGTGGGGCATATTTTCCCTTTTGTCACCACCACCTACAAGGGATGTACATGGTGCCACTACTCCTTGATCTAACATCCAACTACTTTGGGAGTCTCTCCCCAAAATGTTCCTTTTACTCACTCCCCTATTCTAATGAGGTAAGGTTGATTCACGTCATCTCGGCCATGAAAACTATTCAGGAACTATCAATGAGGGCTCCCACGAGGCCCGGTCATCACTATAAAATTATACCTTAGTTCATAGAACATGCGATATATGCCCATGCTCCTCAAGCCCTAGTCTGGATGAACGGATGCAAACGTCAGTCACATGTTAAGGAAGACGCCGGTTAGGAGACATCATCTTCCAATATTTCAATGGATCATTCCACCAATGATGGATTATACCAGTTCCCTACTACTACAGATAAGGGGAACATCAATGCATGATCGATATTGAGGCCACAGCCACCCATGAATAAGCTGTTTTGACTCTTTTGGTCACTGAAACAACCAAAAACCGTCATGGCCAGACCCATGAAAATGAGATCCACTATGGAGTCCCTCAATATACAATCTCTAGCAAGAGTGGATTTCATCCCTGATATTACGTTCAGTGTGGAGGTCCTCCCCATGTTCTCAGCACATGTCCAAGTGGAGGTCCTCCCCGAATTGTTGACATCCAGCATAGAGGTCCTCCAAATGTCATAGAATACCAAGGAAAAGTCACTCCATATGTCATTTTTGAATCAATTAGAGGTCCTTCCCACAATATCATTGACCGAAGTGAAGTCCATCCTTGATTGTTCATGGGCCTGCACAGAGGCCCTCCCCCTACTACAACCAACCAGAGTGGAGGTCCCACTTCTCTAGCAATTACCAAAGTAGGTTCCACCCTTGCTTCGTCCCTGATTAGTTTAAAGGACTTCCACATGTGATCAGTTATAATCATCATTAAGGACCTCCCCATGATGAAAGTATCCAACATGAATGTCCTCCCCATGTTATCGCCTTCTCTAGTGAAGTTCCTCCATTTTCCAGCTCCCACCACTATAGAGTTCGACCCCACACATCTAGGAGCCCAGACAGAGGTCCTCCTTATATTATGTTTGACATATTTCAAGGTTCTCCTCCCACCTCATATCATCAAACAATATGTTATTCCCACTCCCATAATAGTTCTAATTCCTCAACCGTAGTTACCAAGATTCGGTGCATTATTACATAACATTGGCATGACACAAGGAATCTTGTTCCGAATGATCGATCAGTTTAGTATCCATGGAAGTTCAAGATACATACATAAATTTTACATTACATCATGAATTTAAAAAATATAAACATTGTGTCTCCATAGAACACACTGATATCCCTTTGCCTATCCCTACAGGTCAGTCATAATTTACTTTTTCACAACCTAGGAAAAATAAAACATAATAAAGGGGTGACCTCAGATTCTCAGTAAGGATAACAATACAGCAGAAACATTCATAAATAAGCATAAACATTTAAGGCAATGTAAAAGACTAAAACACAGGCCTTTTAAAAATACACATTATCATAAAATGGAAAATATAAATCAAATAATTCCATTTACATAATCACGTGGATATTCAATAAGATGAATAATCACATGTAATATCAATATCTAATTTCATAATGATGGAATTCATAATTCCAGACATCATAACCACATAGTCAATGCCTCGTCCCAAGACAAAAATTAAGATTTTTTCAAGGCCTTGTCACAAGACACTATTTTGTCTCATGATACCTACAAATGAATTGAGGAGCTATAGCGATCTCCATCTGTCACATACAAAATCCAATGCATTCCTCATATGAAAATGTTGAAACATAATATAAACATTCATATTAAAATCGACATACGAAATGTAAATAATTTAACCATAAAACATGAATGGTATAAAAATAACACATCCATAGTCAAACATATCACAAAAACTTCTATAGAATATGGAATACAATATCATAATAAATCAACTTCAATCATGTGTAAAATCAATTAAAGGATGTTGATATAGATGAAATCAAAACTATCTGATAGAAATATATCCTTCTATTTTGAAATCATTTGAACGTCAAGTAATTATAAAAAAATGTTTATCTTGAAAATATTTTTATAACCTTTTAACAAATGCATTAAATGTGTTATAACATCGTAAAATGTCTGCACCCACCGTTTATGTTAAAAAACAATCCTTCCATAATTTGTCAAAATGGTCAAAATGTATCTTGCTTGAAAGAGACAGAAAGATTTATTTCAATAAAGTTTATAAAAAGTAAAATAGGTATATAAAAAAATTTAACCCATAGTATCTTAAATTGTAAAATTGTTTTGAAATACATTTTAATAAAGAAGGATGTGGATTATAAAGTTGTTCCGGTAGATACTTACTTATTAACAATCTCAGAAAATAAAAGGATTGTAAAATTAACCATTAACTTGTAATTTTCGTTAGTCATGGGTACCTTAAACTTCTATATAATAGTTAAATCATTTTTATTAAATTATGAATTAACCACATACATTAGTATGATATCATATATGATCTTCTAATTTTTCAATGTTAATAATATTTTTGTAGTATCATTGTTACGTGTGTTAACTGTTTTTCTTTCCTTTGTATGTTTCGTTTCGTAATTCATGTTTGTAATTTATAGGATGTATTTAATTCATATCCAAAATGATATTAAGTTCTTAAATATTATTTTTAGTCATCAAATGAAAATTATTCTTGAATTGATACAATGGGGAATGAATATCATTGTATTTGGGGAGAGGGTAATTCATACGTACGTAAAAGCGATAATATCATTATATTGATGGTGAAATAGTATGTTATTGGACTGTATATCATATATAAAGAATAATTAACATGTTATATTTATTATTTAAATTAGTTATAAACATTATTATACACATCCAAATAATTAATTGTTGAATAACAAACTACACCACGGCGTGGAGATGGTAAGCCGTACGTCGGCATGAATGATGACTTTTTCATTCATATGATAGATAGAATAACGAATATGGCTGTACCATATTTATAATAACACCTATGTATGTAGAAGGTACGAGATTAATTATTATATTATGGAAACAACAAAGAAAGAGGATGTGGATGAAGAAAGAAACTTTAAAAGATGTTATAAAATAATTACCTCTTTTTCAGGTTCTTCCTTTGGATTTGAAGAAAATTGATCCTTTGGCTAGGTTTCTGATCAAATTAAGGCATCTAGATTTATGTGAGGGTAGTTGTTATGATATTTGTGTTGGGTTTGGCTGATCCAAATGTCTTTCGATGTGTGAATTTGAGAGAAGGGGATGTTCCATTTTATTTGAGAGGTGAGGGGAACCTTATGTGGAGATTGAAATATTATTTTATTATAAAGTCATTTTCGGTTTATTAAGGAAACAAATGGATCTATTTCTTGTAAAAGGTAGGTATGGGTATAAATTCTCTCAAAAAATAGGTTTTATACAAGTTTAGTTCATCATAATAACCTTATCGTTTAGTTTTAACTCATAGTGAACTAGTTTATCTTTTACCATGTCTTCTTGTATTTTTATATTACATGGTTAATAAAGAATCAATAACATTACTAGAGAACATAAAATGGTTCATTATTGACATATATATTATTATATACGTTTATTTTCATACCCTAATTTTTTTATTAATATTATATCATCTAATAATATTTTATTTTTTTAACAACTCATTTAGGTCAATTTTGACAATATTTAGTATTTTTTTTGAAAGTGAAAAAAAAATTATTACTTATAACAAAATACATTAAATAGACCCTAAAATGTCATATTCACTTAAATTTTTTTTATAGCATCCAAAGTCTCAATTTAACTATATTTTGATATTTATAATATCATTTATTTTAATCTTTTATTAATACGGTAATTATTACATCATTATTGTGTCATAAATAAATTTAATTATTTAATGTCTAAAAATTAAGAACAAAATACTATGATTTAAGAAATAGTTTTAGATTTATAATAAATATTTATAGTATAACTTATCTTATGTGTAATCCTATATTAAAATTGGTTTGGTTATTAACATTTGAATTTAACACTTTTAACTCTTCTTTAAATAAAATAATAATAAATGTCTGAATCTAATCCAAGTGGATCAAAATGGATCATATTTTTTTTCTATGGTTTATTTAGGTAGAAATAAACTTATACAATAGAATTAGGATATGTGTTATGGTAATTATAATATAATTTTTACCATTTAATACCCAATTTACTTTTAACTATGGTAAATAAAATTCAAAAGTTATTATTTACAGAAAAATATTTTCATCCTATTGAACCAAATTTTACTTAATGATGTCAAATTTTCCTCTAGTATTTTTTAAATTAAATTCATTGAAGTGGTAAAATTACGTTTTATGCAAATTTGAAACTGTTCCTAGAAGGTTGGTAAAAGACGTTAAAAAGTTCAATAAAAATTTATTCATCTAATCTTATTATAAAATGACTCTAATGAATTAAAATGGACTAATATAGGTATTATGAATCTATTTTTTCTTCAAATATATTTAAATAAAATAAATAATTATTTAAATAAAAATTCAATTTTAAATTAAAACAGAGTGCTTTTCACTATTCATAAAAAATTGAATGTTTTCATAATGAATCAAAAAATTCACCCTAAGATAATTTTGATATTCTGAATCAAAAAATGAAGTCCATTTTGAAAAATAAAATTTCTTATGATTCAAAAAGTTTGTAATACTATTCATATCTTCTTTTTAAATGAATAGATTGATTCGTTGTGGTGTTTTAGAACTCGAAATTGCATACATTGCAAACTATTGTATTATTCAAATGGAAACATATCGGGGAAGTTGGGGTGTTTCATTATCCCCTCCTTCAAATAATTTAATCCTAAAAATATCTACAATATTAATGCATAAATTGATTCGGGTGGTTCTTCATCATAAGTTCCTTAGGTTCCGATGTTGCCTCTTCTATTTTATGGGTTCCCCAATGAAATTTTACCAAACTAGTCCTCTGGTTTCTCAATAGTTGTATTCCGGTATCAAGAATCATGATCAGCTCTTTGTAATATGACAGATAGGGTTCTAGTTCTAATTCTTCATAGGTGAGTATATGCGTTGGGTTTGGCACGTATTTTCCCAACAGTGTTATGTGGAACACTTCATGAATTTTGAAGAGACTTGGAAACATTGCCAAATGGTAAGCTACAACACCAATTCGTTCTATATTTTCAAAAGGTCTGATGAACCTGGGACTTAATTTACCATTCTTACGGAATTGTATAACCCCTTTCCATTGAGATACATTCAAGAAAACATTATCTCCTACTTGATATTCCAAATCCTTCCTTCTGTTATCAGCATAGCTATTTTTCCTACTTTGAGCTTCTTTGATGTGGGTTTGGATAATCATCACGTTTTCCATTTTTGAGGAAACAAGTTCTGGGCCTACGAGTTTTATTTCACCAATATCATCAAAACAAGTTACTGTGATGCATCTCTTTCCATATAATGCTTCATATGGTTCCATCTGAATACTTGTGTAGAAGCTATTTTTATATAAATATTCTACCAGAGGTAAATAATGATCTCGCATACCTTGAATATCAAGTGAGAAAGATCTCAACATGTCTTCTAAAGTTCGAATAGTCCCTTGTGATTTTACATCTGTCTGAGGGTGGTAGGCAGTGCTCAAATGAACTTCAGTGCCTAGGGATTTTTGAATACTTTTCCAAAATCTTGATGTAAAACAGGGATCACTATCCGAAACAATCGATATGGGTACACCCTGAAGTCTTACGAATTTATTAATATACAGTCTTGTAAATCATTCAAGTGGTAAATCTTCTCATATAGCCAGATAATGTGCTGAATTGGTAAGATGATCAACAATGACCCATATTGCATCATTCCTTCTATGATTATTTGGTATCCCCATGAAAAATTCTATCATAATATCATCCCATTTCTACTCAGGTATGGGAATAGGTTGCATGACTCATCTATGATGTTGTCTTCCATCCTTCACCTAATTAAAAACTAAACATCTTTACACATAATCAGCATCTCCCTATTTATGGTGTCCCACCAAAAATTTTCCTTCAAATCTATATACCTAGAGTACTACCATGGTGTATTGAGAAATTGGAGCTTTGAGCATCATCCAACAATTCACCTTTTAGATAATGTATTTTGGGAACAGATATTCACCTCCCAAATTTTGAAACTCCATCTTCATATACGAATTCGGTCAGTCTCCCATCATTCACAGCATTAATTTTCCTTTTAAACTCCTCATCATCAGTCTAAAAACTTTCTATCCTTTCATATAAATATGGATTGGAAATAATTTCAAAAATTAACAATGTTTCACCTTCTATGATTATTACCATAACCATATTTACTATATCCATGAACATAGGATACCTTTTAACTCTCATCTTGTTCAGAACCCCATGCTCTTTTCTTCTCAAAGCATCTGCTACCTTATTTTCCTTCCATGGGTTTTAGTGTATAGTGTAATCATAATCCATGAGTAGTTCAAGCCATATACATTGTCTCATGTTGAGTTATTTTTGTGAGAAAATATAATTCAACCTATTGTGATCAATATATATCTCACATTTTTCAATATAGAGATATTTTCTTCGTATCTTAAGAGAAATGATTAAAACATCTAACTCAAGATAATGAGTGGGATAGTTTTGTTCATGGATTTTTTTCTACCATGATGCATATGCAATAACCCTATCATTCTGCATAAGGAAACAACCCATTCCATTCATTGAAACATAACTATAAATAACAAACCCATCATTACTCGATGATAGAGTCAAGATAGAAGCATTAACTAATCTTCTCTTCAATTCTTCAAAAAATTATGCACTCTTTTTTCTAAACATATTTAACCACTTTATTTGTGATCTTGGTAAATTGGTTAGCCAGTTGGTCAATATTCAAGACGAAACACCAATAGTAACCATCAAAACCAATATAACTGTGTACCTCCATTATACGCATTGGGGATGGACATTATTGCATTGCCATGGTGTTTGAAAGATCGATAATGATTCCATCTATAGAGACAATATAGAAAAGAAAATAAATCTCCTAAATTTGTAATTCATGGTTTCTAAACATCTCATGTAATTAATTTCTTCTATGAGTCTTTTGAATAGTGAATATGTGATTTTCATGATCTTCATAGATTTTGGATTATACAAAGATATAATCAATAAATACAACTATAAAGTCGTCAAAATATTCCTTAATAACTATATTCATTTTTTCTTTGAAAAAAGAGGGTGCATTAGTCAATTCAAAAGGCATTACTGTGAAATCGTAATGCATGTACTTGGTTCAAAATGATATCATTGGAATGTCTCCCTTTTTCATGCACAACTGATGGTATCTAGATCGAAGGTCAACCATTGAAAAATATTGAGCTCCATGAATTTTATCAAATAAATCAACAATGTGAGGTAGGAGATGAGAATGAAATAACTATGGGTGAGGAAAGAAATGTACCTTGGCCTTCGATTATGGATTCACCCCCTATTGCTCTAGTAAATTCAACTATTGGTGAGGACGAGAATGAAATAACTATGGGTGAGGAAAGGAATGTTTATATAGAGGATGTACCTATTGTGGAGTAATATGTTGAATTTCCATCCGGAAGCAATAGGGGTGAATCTATAGTCGAAGGCCAAGTTACATTCCTTTCCTCATCCACAGTTATTTCATTCTCATCTCCTACCTCATATTGTTGATTTATTAGATCAAATTCCTGGAGATAAATATTTTTCAATGTTTTTCCTTCGATCTTGATACCATCAATTTTGCGTGAAAAAGGGGGACATTCAAAAGATATCATTTCAAACCAAGTATGGGCATTACGAATATTGACTGGTATCCATGAAGAGATGGAAACCGTAATGAGTTTCATGAACAAAGTCTTCATATATAAAGGAGACCAGAACTAGGTGATGAATTATGAGGAGGAATCCACTGAATGAGGGACTGATATTAAACCATCTTATTTCAATTTAGGAGAAGACAATGCTAATTGTTGATTAATTCCAACAACCTTGGGAAAGTAGGAATGCAGGGTACAATACAGTCCGTTGGAGAATTTGAATGACACACAATGAATGGATACACCGTGGTGAAAGTATCAGAAATAGAAATGGTGAACTCGATAAGAAATATTCTTCTCAAAATGTGATTTTTTCATCTGAGATATCAGTTTATGAGCTTGTCACCAGATCTAGAAATCAATTTCCAGGTCTGGCCCAGAAAATAGTTGGCTTGGTGTGAAACTCACCAGAATTTGGGGTAGTTAATCGATGGGAAATCCGGCCTATGGCATCATCAGTGTGGATATATCTCTCTCTATCTCTCTCTCCTATCATGGAAGATTGGATGGTGTTAGGGCATTGGGAATTTCATTCCCTGTATCCTTATTGATGGATGAATTTTCCATCATTATATGATCCCACCAATAGGAAACCAATCATCCCATGGAGACATAATTGTAGAAGGAATGCCAATGCAATAATCCAGTACGACCCCCCACTACTATGACATCTTCCACGACCATTGATAATAGGCACCCACGCCCCATATCACCCTTTTAAATCGTCTAGATATGGGTGATAGACACCCATGATAATTAATATGAGTAGGAGGGTGTCATTCCCATAAGGGAAAAGGCCCACTAGGACTTTAAGGAATATGATCCCTTCTGTCACCACCACCTACAAGGGATGTATAGGGAGCCACTACTCCCTGATCTAACATCAAAATAATTTGGGAGTCTCTCCCCAAAATGTTCCTTTGACTCAATCCCTTATTCTAATGAGGTAAGGGAGATTCGAGTCATCCCGACCATGAAAAATGTTCAGGAACTATCAAGAAGGGCTCCCACGTGGACCGATCATCACTACAAAATTATTCCTTATGTCAAAGAACATGCGGTCTATGCCCCTGATCCTCAAGCCCTAGTCCGGATGACCTGATGCTAATGTTAGTCACATGTTATGCAAGACGACGGTTAGGGGACATAATCTTCAACTATTTCAATGGATTGTTCCACCACTGATTCATAATACAAGTTCCCTACTACTACAGATAAGGGGTACATCAATGCCTGATCGGTATTGAGGCCTCAACCACCCCCGAATAAGCTATTTTGACTCTTTTGGTCACAGAAACAACCAAAAACCATCATGGACTGACCCATAAAAATGAGATCTAGTATCAAGGCCCTCCATATACAATCTCTAGTTAGTGTTAAGTACATCTTTGGTATTATGTTTAGTGTGGATTTCCTCTCCATGTTCTCAGCACACATCCATGTGGAGGTCCTCCCCGAATTGTTGACATCCAGCATAGAGGTCCTCTAAATGTCATAGAATACCAAGGAAAAGTCACTCCCTATGTAATTTTTGAATCAATTGTATGTCCTTCCCACAATATCATTGACCGAAGTGAATTCCATCCTCACTTCATTATGGGCCTGAAAAGATTCCCTCTTCATACTACAGCAAACCAGAGAGGTCCCACTTTTCTAGCAATTACCAAAGTTGGTTCCACCCTTGCTTTGTCCAAGATTAGTGTAAAGGCCTTCCTCATGTGATCACTTCTAATCAGAATTAAGGCCCTCCTCATGCTGCAAGTATCCAACATGGATCTCCTCCCAATGTTATCACCTTCCCTAGAGAAGATCCTCCATGCTCCTGCTCCCACCACTATAGAGGTCCACCCCACACATCCGGAAGCCAAGACGGCAGTCCTCCTTATATTATTTTTGACATGATTCAAGGTTCTACTAATACCTCATATCATCAAACTAATGGTTATTACCACTCCCACAATAGTTTTAATGCCCCGACCCCAGTTACCCAGAGTCGGTGCATTATTACATAACATTGGTACGATACAAGGAATCATGTATCGAAAGATCGATCAGTTTAGTATCCATGTAAGTACTGGATACATACATAAGTTTTACATTACATCATGAATTTAAAAAAGAGAAACATTGTCTCTCTGTAGAACTTACTCATATCTCTTAGCCTATCCCTACAGGTCAGTTATAATTAACGTTTTCACATCCTAGAAAAAATAAAACATAAGAAATGGGTGACCTCAGTTTCTCAGTAAGGATAAAAATATAGCAGAAACTTTCATAAATAAGCACAAACATTTAAGGAAACATATAATACTAAAACACAAGACTTTTAAACATACACATTAGCATGATATGGAAAATATAAATCAAATAATTCAATTTACTTAATCACATGGATATTCTATAAGACGAATAATCACATGTAATATCAATAGCTAATTTCATAATGATGGAATGCATAATTCCAGACATCATAAACACATAGTTAAGGCCTCATTCCAAGACTACAAATAATATTTTCTCATGGCCCTGTGACAATACATTGGTTTGTCTCTTGAGACCTACAAATTCATCATGGAGCTATGGCAATCTCCATCTGTCACTTACTCGATCCAATGCATTCCTCATAGGAAATGGTTGAAACATATTATAAACATTCATATTAAAATTGACATAAGAAATGTCTACAATTTAACCATAATAAATTAATGGTATAAAAATAAAACATCCATAGTCAAACATATCACAAAAACTTCCATGGAATATGGAATATAGTATCATAATAAATCAACATCAAACAAGTGTAGAATCTATCAAAGGATGTTGACATAGATGAAATCAATTCTATCTGATAGAAATATATCTTTCTATTTTGAAATCAATTGAACGTCACGTAATTATAAAAGAAAACATTTATCTTGAAAATATTTTTATAACCTTTTAAGGGAATCTTTGAATGTGTTATAACATCGTAAAATGGCCGCACCCACCGTATATGTTAAAAAACAATATTTCCATAATTTGTCGAAAAATTCGTGAAGAATCTTGTTTGAATGAGACAAAATGATTCCTTTCAATACATTTTATAAAAATTAAAATAGGGGTATAAATTAATTTATCACATAGTCTCTTAAATAGTAAAACTATTTTGAAATAAATTTTAAGAAAGAAGGATATGGATGATAAAGTGGTTCCAATAGATACTTACTTACTAACAATCTCGGATAATAAATAGATTGTAAAAATAACCATTACCTTGTACTTTTTGTTAGTCATGTGTAAGTTAAACTTCTATATAATAGTTAATTTATTTTATTAAATTATAAAATAACCACATACATTATTACGATAACATATATGATATTCTAATTTTTCATTGTTAATAATATTTCTGTAGTATCATTGTTTCAGGTGTTAACTGTTTCGCTTTCCTTTATATATTTTGTTACGTAATTCATGTTTGTTATGTATAGGATGTTTTTTATTCATACCAAGAATGATATTAAGTTCATAAATATTATTTTTAATCATAAAGTGAAAATTATTATTGAATTGATACAATGGGGAATGAATATCATTACATTTGTGGAGACGATAATCTATACGAACGTAAAAGCTATACTATCATTATATTGATGGTGAAATAGTATGTTATTGGTTGGTATATCATATATAATGAATAATTGACATGTTTTATTTATTATTTAAATCAATTATACTGATTATTATACACAGCCAAATATTGAATTTTTGAATAACAAACTACACCACGACGTGGAGATGGTAAGCCGTACATAGACATGTATGATGACTTTTTCAATAATAGGATAGATTGAATAACAAATATGGATATACCATATTTATAATAACCTCTACTTATGTAGAAGGTACTGGATTTATTATTTTATTATGGACACAACAATGAAAGGGGAAGTGGAAGAAGAAGAAAACTTAGAAAGAGGTGATAAAATAATTACCTCTTCTTCAGGTTCTTCTTTTGGATTTCAACAAAATTGATCCTTTTGTTGGGCTGGTGATCATATTAAGGCATCTGTATTTAAGTGAGGGTAGTTGGTATGATATTTTTATAGGTTTTTTCTGATCCAAATGTCTTCAGATGTGTGAATTTGAGAGAATGGGATGTTCCATTTTATTAGAGTGGTGACGGGCACCTTATGTAGAGATTGAAATATTATTTTATTATAAAGTCATTTTTGATTAATTATGAAAAAAATAGATCTATTTCGTGGAAAAGGTAGATATGGGTATAAAGTATCTCAACCAACAGGTTTTATACAATTTTAGTTCATCATAATAACCTTATCGTTTAGTTTTAACTCAAAGTTAACTAGTGTATCTTTTACCATGTATTTGTGTATTTTTATATTAAATGGTTAATAAAGAATCTATAAAATGACTAGATATCATAAATGATTCATTATTGAAATATATATCATTATATAAGTCATTTTTCATACCCTTATATTTTTATTAATATTATATCATCTAATTATATAGTGTTTTATTTAAGAACTCATTTATGTCAATTTTGACACTATTTAGTATTTTGTTTTTTTGAAAGTCAAAAAAATGATTATATTGAAAAAAAATACATTAAATAAACCATAAAATGTCATATTCACCTAAATTGTTTTTGGATGGCATCAAAATTCCCAATTTAACTATATTTTGATATTTATAATATCAATTATTTTAATCTTTTATTAATAAGGTAATTATTGCATCATCATTGTGTAATAAATAAATTTAATTATTTAATGTCTACAAATTATAAAAAAATACTATGATTTAGGAAATAATTATAGATTTATAATGAATATGTATAGTAGAACTTATTTTATGTTTAACCCAATTATAAAAATGGTTTAGTTGTTAACATTTTAATTTAACACATTTATCTCTTGTTTAAATAAAATAATAATAAATGTCATAATCTAATCCAAGTGGATAAAAAAGGATCATATTTTAATCCCAAGGATTATTTAGGTAGAAATAAACTTATCTAATATAATTGGGATTTGTGTTATGGTAATTATAATATCATTTTTACCTTTTATTACCCAATTTACGTTTAACTGTGGTAAATAAAATTCAAAAGTTATTATTTACCAAAAAATATTTTCATCCTATTGAACCATATTTTACTTACTGATTTCAACTGTGTCTCTTGTGTTTTTTAAATTCAATTCACAGAAGTGGTAAATTTATATTTTATGCAAATTTGTAACTGTGCCTATAAGGTTGGTAAAAGATGTTAAAAAGTTCCATAAACATTTATTTATCTAATCTTATTATAAAATGATTCTAATGAATTAAATTAGACTAATATAGGTATTTTGTATGAATTTTTCTTCAAATATATTTAAATAAAATAAATAATTATTTAAATAAAAATTTGGTTTTAAACAAAAATGCAGTGCTTTTCACTATACATCAAAATTTTAAAGTTTTTAGAAAGATACAAAAAATTACCCATAAGCTAATTTTTATATTTCTAATCAAAAAATGAAGTCTTTTTTGAAAAATAAATTTTTTTATGTTTCACAAAGTGGGTAATACTATTCATAACTTCTTTTTAATTAACTAGTTTGATTGGTTGTGGTGTGTTAGAACTCGAAGTTGCATAAATTTCAAGCTATTGTTTAATTAAAATGAAAACATATAGTGGAAGTTGGGGTGTTTCATTCTACCCTCCTTCAAATAATTTCTTCCTCAACATATCTAGAATATTACTGCATAAAATAATTCGGGTGGTTCTTCATCATATGTTCCTCAGGTTATCATGTTTCCTCTTCCATTTTATGGTTTCTCCAACGAAATTTTACCAAACTAGTCATCTGGTTTCACAATAGCTGTTTTCTGGTATCAAGAATCTTGATTGGCTCTTCGTAATAAGATAGATAGGATTCTAGTTCTAATTCTTCATAGGTGAGTATATGCGTTGGGTCTGTCATGTATTTTATCAACAGTGATATGTGGAACACATCATGAACTTTGAAGAGACTTGGTGACATTGCCAAATGGTAATCTACAACTCCAATTCGTTCTAGAATTTCAAAATGTACAATAAACCTGGGACTTAATTTACCATTCTTACTGAATTGTATAACACCCTTCCTTTGAGATACCCTCAAGAAAAAATTATCTCCTACTTGATATTACAAATCCTTCCTTCTGTTATCAGCATAGATCTTTTCCCTACTTTGAGCTTCTTTGATTTGCGTTTGGATAATCATCCCTTTTTCCATTTTTGAGGAAACATGTTCTGGGCCAATGAGTTTTATTTCACCAACATCATCCCAACAAGTTAGTGTGCTTCATCTCTTTCCATATAATGCTTCATATGGTTCCATCTGAATACTTGAATAGAAGTTATTTTTATAGAAATATTATACTAGAGGTAAATACTGATCCCGCATACCTTGAATATCAAGTGAGAAAGATCTCAACATGTCTTCTAAGGATCAAATAGTCCATTCTGATTTTACATCAGTTTG
The DNA here is from genome assembly GCA_963277665.1 of Viscum album. Taxonomy (NCBI): domain Eukaryota; kingdom Viridiplantae; phylum Streptophyta; class Magnoliopsida; order Santalales; family Viscaceae; genus Viscum; species Viscum album. Next base: position 1,152,512,993 of record OY728155.1, on the reverse strand, counting down.
ACAGTGGTAGGCAGTGCTCAAATGAACTTTAGTATCCAAGGGGTTTTGAATACCTTTCCAGAATCTTGATGTCAAATAGGGAGCACTATTAGAAGCAATCGATATGGGTACACCATGAAGTCTTACAACTTCATTAATATACAGTATTGTAAAACATTCAAGTGGTAAATCTTCTCATATATTAAGATAATGTGCTGAATTGGTAAGATGATCAACAATGACCCATATTTCATCATTCCTTCTATGATTCTTTGGTAGCCCCATGAAAAATTCCATCATAATATCATCCATTTTCAACTCAGGTTTGAGAATAGGTTTCATGACTCATCTATGATGTTTTCTTCCATCCTTCACCTATTGAAAAACTGAACATCTTTACACCTAATTGGAAATCTTCCTTTTTATGGTGTCCCACAAAAACTGTTCCATCAAATCTCTATACCTCTTTCTGCTACCATGGTGTATAGAGAAATTAGAGCTATGAGCATCATCCAACAATTCTATTTTAAGATCATGTATTTTGGGAACACATATTCGCCTCCCAATTTTCAAAATTCCATCTTCATATATGTAGTTGATTAGTCTCCCATCATTCACACCTTTAATTTTCCTTTGAAAATCCTCATCATCAGTCTGAGAACTTTCTATCCTTTCTAATAAAGATCATTTGGAAGGCATTTGAAAAAGTAACAATGTTTCACCATCTGTGATTATTACCATAACCATATTTACTAGATCCATAGACATAGGATCACTTTTAACTCTCATCTTGTTCAGAACTCCATGATCATTTATGCTCAAAGCATCTTCTACATTATTTTCCTTCCTTGGGTGGTAGTTTATAGTGAAATCATAATCCAGGAGTAGTTCAAGACATATACGTTGTCTCATGTTGAGTTATTTCTATGAGAAAATATACATAAAACTATTATGATCAGTATATATGTTACATTTTTCACCATAGAGAGAGTGTCTTCATATCTTAAGAGAAATGATTAAAGCTGCTAACTCAAGACCATGAGTGGGATAGTTTAGTTCACAAATTATTAGTTGTTGTGATGCATATGCAATAACCCTATAATTCAGCATAAGGACATAACCTAGTTCATTCATTGAAACATCACAATAAATAACAAACCCATCATTACCCGATGATATAGTCAAGATAGAAGCATTGACTAATCTTCTCTTCAATTCTTCAAAAAATTCTACAACCTTTTTTAGTAAAAAAATTAATCCCTTTATGTGTGAGCTTGCTAAATGGGTTAGCCAATCAGGCAAAATTCTAGACGAAACACCAATAGTAACCATCTAAATCAATAAAACTACGTACCTCCATTATACTCATTGGGGATGGAAATTATTTGATTGACATGGAATTTGAAATATCGACAATGATTCCATCTTTAGAGACAATATGGAAAAGAAAATAAATCTTCTAATATTTTAATTCATGCTTTCTAAACATCTCATGTAATTAATTTCTTATAAGAGTATTTTGAATAGTGCATATGTGATTTTCATGATCTTCGTAGATGTGGGATTATACTAAGATATCATCAATAAATACCACGACAATGTCATCATGATATTCCTTATAAACCCTATTCATTTGATCTATGAAAACAGAGGGCGCATTAGTCAATTCAAAAGAAATTACTGTAAACTCGTAATGCCCGTACTTTTTTCAAAATGATATCTTTGGAATGTACCCCTTTTTCACGAACAACTGATGGTATCTAGATCGAAGGTCAACCATTCAAAAATATTGAGCTCCATGAATTTGATCGAATAAATCTACAATGTGAGGTAGGAGATGAGAATGAAATAATTGTCGGTGATGAAAGGAATGTACATTGGCCTTCGACTATGGATTCACCCCCAAGTACCAGGGTATTTCTTCCCACATTTATAGCCGGATGGAAATTCAACTTTTCCCTTCTTCCCCTTATTTCCATTTCTAGAGTTTTCATAAGATCTCTTCTTCTCCTTCTTTACTTTAAAGTCATAAGACATAGTGAATTATTTTTCTATATTAATTGCACATGAGACTATATCTTCGTATGATGAGAAGGATTGTAATACTAGTGCTCGATGGAGAAATGGTTTTAATCCATTAAGGAAATGATCTATATTACTCCTTCAATTATGTATATAATCTACAGAATTCCTTGCTAACCTTGTAATGTTAGCCGCATACATTGCGACATTCTCATCCTCCTTTTTCCTCAGACTCAAAAGTTAACTTTCCATATCCGCTCGATGTTCATGAAGAATGTATTTTTATAATAAAATATATTTAAACTCCCTCCATTCCATATTTGATACTTCTTCATCTTCCTTTGTGTATTGAATCAACGGCAACCGTTGATATGCATCTCTTTTGAGGAAATAAACTACCATGGAAACTTTTTCCCTTTCGCTACTCCCCAAAGCATGAAATAACAGGAAAGATCAGTCAGAGGAATAACCTCTGACCATTTATTAAAAGAAATAAAAAGTGCAGTAAATAAGGAGATGGATGAGGGCGAACATCTTTCCCAAACCCAATGAGAAGTCCCCACCAAACACAGCCAATTACAAACCAAACCATTACACCCAAAACCAAAGACCCATACGCTGATTCAACACTTCAACCAGCAGTTCATCATCATCAAAAACATCAAAACTTCCAGATTTCAAAAGCATATCTTCACTGCAATTACTGCAACCGCAACTTCATTCCAGAGATCTTCCCAAAAACAGATCAATCACAAAATCATAAATCCAGAACGAACGGCCATCGATCAAACAAAAACCCATCTTCACCAAATCAGAACCTCAAAACAGCTTCCACCCACACCAAAAACCACCAAATCAAAAGTCCTCCCCCCTCCAAGCCAATGGAGCCAACCCTGAGCAAACCGTAGCACGCCATGGCTGATGTCGATCCAGGATGATGCCGAGCAAGGAACAAGATCCGCCAGAGCTGAGCACATCAACGCCGAGCACACCGCCGCCGTGACTGAACCGAATAGCAGGTCCCACGAAGCCGACGACAAGCCCACCAAGCCGACGACGATCCGAATCCGCGACGAGATCTTGAAACTAGGGACGAGCCAGAGCCAACACTGGCACACCAGATCTAGCACCACGCACCTGGATCCGCAAAGAGGACCTGTGCCCGGAAGCAACGAAACCGTCACCGAGCCGAGATCCTGAATCCGAGACACTCGGAGTCGACGCACGCCAACACCGAGATGAGATCCCAAATCCAGGAGAGCCGAGGCCACCTCTGAGCGCACCAGAGCCGACGATGAACACACCACAGCCGAGGCAAGATCCCGAAGCCGAAACGAAGTTGCCGCTGAGCCCAAAACGAATCCGGACCACGCGGAACTGACACCCAACGACGCCAATCCGAGCGAAGACAGCCGCCGCCGAGGTCGGGCCATGCCGGAGGAGAGAAGAAGGCACCGAAAAATTGAAACCCTAGACCCGCGGGGGAGAGGGAAGTCGCCGCCACTTAGAGGCTCCGTCAGTTTCAATCCCCAAAGCATGAAATATTTTCATGAAGGAGAATATCAATTTCTCAGCTACAAATTAATTTTGATTCCTATTGAATGTTTGTGGTATTTTCCTCATGAAGATGTATAACATTGATCCTTCACATTTTGGATCAGGGTTCTCCATACGGGTAAGGTTATTATTAATAACTACAGTGAATTGTCCCAGTATGGTTATAAGATGTTCAACACCAGTTCCATATCCCGCTCCCTATAATTATCTGGACTTGGAATGAAATCTCTACAAGGATTACGTGCATTGATACGATTTCTATTACTTCCACTAGGCACCATTTCTAAATAATGGCATACACTAGGTCAGTTTATGAATCGAAATGCATAACTCCAAACTTGTAAAACACATAACAAAAATTGAACCATTTATGCATATAATCCATAATCATAAATATGTTTTCTTTGAAGAATTATTTAATCATAAATAATTCATAATGGTTTGAAAAGAAAATGTGAATTATCCTAAGAATATCCCCCAAGAGTGTTGTAACCAAGAGTGAAGGAAGGACCGTTGACATGTACAAAGATACCCCTAGTCAAACCCGAAACTTCTTGTCAGATATTTCTTTCCTAGGTACATATATATAAGAGCCGCCTCTACCTACTCGTATCCAGATAGTAATTTATTGCTTAGAAAACCCACATAATATTTCCACAACCAAATTTTTTTGATTTTCTTTGATACTATTCCTCAAAGCCTATCTTAGGTTAATGTTCTCAAATTAGAGTTTATCAAAATATAGTTTCCAATATTTGTTCTAAACATCCTCTAATACAAACATTAATGCCCTGAACCCAGTTACCCAGATTTGGTGCATTATTAAATAACATTGGCATGATACAAGGAATCATGTCACGAAAGACTGATCAATTTAGTAGCAATGTTAGTACTAGATACATACATAAGTTTAACATTATATTATAAATTTAAATAAATGCAAAATTTTATCTCCATTGAATACACTTATATCCCTTAGACTATTCCTGCAGATCAGTCATAATTTATTTCTTTTCATCTTTGGAAAAAATACAACATAAGAAAGGGGTGATCTCAGATGCTCAGTAAGGATAATAATATAGAAAAAACATTGATAAATAAGTATAAACATTTATGTCAATGTATAAAATTAAAAATAAATATTTTTAAACTTAAACATCAGAGTAATATAGGAAATATAAATCAAATAATTCCATTTACTTATTCACATGGATATTCTACTAGACCAATAATCACATTTTATATTAGTAACTCATTTCATAATGATGGAATACATAATGTCAGACATCATAAACACATAGTCAAGACCTCATATGAAGACTAAAAATATGATTTGTTCAAGGCCTTGTTCCAAGACACTAGTTTCTCTCATGATACCTATCGATGCTTCGAGGAGCTATAGCGGGCTCCACTCCCCACTTACTAAGTCCAATGCATTCCTCATATGAAAAGGCCGAAACATAATATAAACACTCATATTAAAACTAGCATACGAAATTTCAATACTTTAACCATAAACCATGAATGGTAAAAAAATCACACATCAATAGTAAAACATATCACAAAACCATCAATACAATTTGGAATATTGTATCATAATAAATCAACTTCAAATAAGTGTAAAATCCATCAAAGGATATTCACATAGATGAAATCAAAAAAATTTGAGATAAATATCTATTTCTAATTTGAAATAATTTGAATTTCACAAAATTTTAAAAGAAAACATTTATTTTTGAAAATGTTCTAATAATATTGTAAGGGATTCTTTAAAGGTGTTATAATAGTTGAAAATAGCCGCACCCTCCGTATTAGTTAAAAAATCAATCTTTCTTATATTTGTCGAAAAGGTCATAAAGTACCTTGTTGTGAATGTGACAGAATGATTCCTTTCAAACCATTTTATAAAAATTTAAAAAAACGTATAAATGACTTTAACCTATAGTCTAGTAAACTGTAAATTTTTTTGAAATACATTTTAAGAAACATGAATGTGTATGATAAAAAGGTCCTAGTAGATACTTGCATATTAACAACCTCAGATAATAATGAGATTGTAAAATTAACCTTTAACATGTACTATTCCTTAGTCAATGGTATGTTAACCTCATGTATAATAGTTAAATAATTTTAATTAAATTTTACTATAACTACATACATAAATATTATATCATATATTATCTTCTTATATTAATTTGTTAATAATATTTCAGTAGCGTCATTGTTTCTGGTGTTAACTATTTCATTTTCCATTATATGTATTGTTATGTATGTCAAGTTAGTTATGGATGGGATAAATTTGATTCATATAAAAAATTGATATTATGTTCATAAACATTATTTTTATTCATCAAATGGAAATTATTCTTTAATGGTTACGATGAAAAATGAATCTCATCGTGTCCGTAGAGATGGTAATCTGTATGTATGCACGAGCGATAATATCATTTTATTGATGGTAAAATCACATGTAATTGGATGGTATATCATATATAAATAATCATTAAAATTTTATATTTATTATTTACACGAATTATTCTCATTATTATACACATCCATGTAATGAATTGTTTAATAACAAACTACACCACGACGTGGAGACAGTAATTCATGTGTTCGCACGTATGGTGACTTTTTCATTCGTAGGATGGATAGAATAAGTAATATGGTTGTAAAATATTTATAATAGAATATAATTATATAGAAGGTACTAAATGTTTTATTTTATTTTGGAAACAAAAAAGGATTAGGAAGTGGAAGACGAAAATAACTTTGAAACATGTGATGAAATAATTACCTATTCTTCAAGTTCTTCCATTTGATTTGAACCAAAAGGCTCCATTGGTTGTCCTTATGATCAAATTAAAACCTCAAGGTTGAATTTAGGGTAGTTTGGAGTATATTTGAGCATGGTTTGGACGATCCAAATGGGTTTGGATGTGGGAATTTGAGAGAAGGGGAAGTGCCCTTCTATAAGAGAGGTGAGGGGCGCCATAGGAAAATATTGAAATAATTTTTTATAATGTCATTTTCGGTTTCCAATGGCACAAAATAGATTTATTTAGAGTATAAGGTGGGTATGGATCGAAATCCTCCCAAACAGTAGGTTTTATACAAGTTTAGGTCACCATATTAACGTTATATTTTAGTTTTTTCACTTAATTAAATAGTTTAACTTTTATCATTTCTTCTTGTATTTTTATATTACATGGTTAATAAACTTAATATAATATGAAAATAGAAACTAAAATGGTTCATTAATGAAATATCTATCATTATATAAGCCCTATGGAAGATCCTTATATTTTTATGAATATTGTATTACCTAATAATATACTATTTGATTTAAAAACTCATTTATGTCAATTTTGAAACTATTTAGTATTTAGTTTTTGTGAAAGTCAATAAAACATGATCAATTTGAAAAAAAATTCATTAAATCATCCATAACATTTAATATGATACTATAAAATTAGTTTATGTAATAAAAATCCTCAATTTACATTTATTTTGATATTTATAATATCAATTGATTTAATTGATTATTAATATGGTAATTACTACATCATCATTGTGCCATAAATAAATTTAAATATATAATGTCTAAAAATTATAAACAGAATACTATGATTTTGGAAGTCTTTTTACCGTTCTAATTAATATTTTTAGTCGAATTTATCTTATGTATAACCCAATATTAAAAATGGTTTAGTTATTAACATTCAAATATAACATTTTTAACTCTTCCTTGAATAAATTAATAATAGAAGTCCTCATCTAAGAAAAGTGGATCAAAAAGGACAATATTTTATACCTAAAGATGATTTAGGTAGAAATAAACTTATCCAATAGAATTAGGACAAGTGTTAGGGTAATTGTAACATCATATTTACCTTTAATTACCCAATTTACTTTTAACCATGGTAAATAAAATTCAAAAGTTACTATCCACCAAAAAATATTTTCATCATTTTGAACAAAATTTTACATATTGATATCGACCATGTATCTTGTTTTTTTGAAATTAAATTCAAAGATGTGGTTAAATTATGTTTTCTGCAAATTTCTAAATGTGTCTAGATGGTGGGTAAAAGATGTCAAAAAGTTCAATAAATATATATATATATAATATAATTAGAAAATGACTCCAATAAATTCATTTGGACAAATATAGGTATTATATATCTATTTTTACTTAAAATATATTTAAACAATATAATTAATTATTTAAATAATTAGTCGGTTTTAAACAAAAACATACTGCATTTAACTATTCATCATAAATTGAACGTTTTCAAAAAAATACCAAAACTTCAGCCTGAGCTAATTCTGGTATTCTTAATTCAAAAATGAAGTCCATTTGGAAAAATAAAATTTATAAAATTTCTAAAAATGGGTATCAATATTCATAAGTGATTTTTAAACGGCTAGTTTGATTGGTCGTGGTGTGTTAGAACATGAAGTTGCGTGCATCCCATGCTACTGTATTACTCAAAGGGAAATGTACTGTGGATGCATAGGGTGTTACAACAGTCCAAAAAGAGGTCATCCCCACATAAATGATGACAAGTATAGAGGACCTCCCCTTGTCTTAAAAAATAAAAGTGGATGACCTCTGTGTGTAATTAGCCAGTGGCACAAAGGTCCTCCTCAAGTAGAAAAAGTACCCTTCCCCAATAAACCATCATGAGTATGAGGTAAAACAATTTTTTCTAAAGGAATAAACATCGGATGACCCATGTTATTGTGAGTATCATCTTCTTCTCTGATTATGATGCTGAGTGGGACTCACTGATGGATTATTCACCCAGATCCATGGCGTCAATATCTGTGGCAGGAGCCTGACATGTGATTTTCATCATCCTTGATAGTGAAATGCACCAAATCCTCGAATACCTTCAATAATACATGAAATCAGAGGAATAATTAGCTCCCTTATTGATTCTATCTGATCATCCATCTCTATCATTTCATGTTTCATTCTCTACCACAACATGAGATTACAGAGAGTTGTATTGGGGCATGATAGGTGGAAAGAACCCACCAGGTTCACCCTCGACGTATGATAACCTCATACATGAGGTAAGTTTAAATACCCCCTCCTGCATTGGAATTATGATGTGTTTAGTACCATCTCAAAGACACTACACAGTGAGTGGTGGACATTCAGCTCGCACATTGTATTATCTACCGGACAATCCACCACAAAAACAGTCTCTATCAGTGCCATTACTAGTTCCTCAACCAGAACTGTTCAAATAGTGGGGCAACCAATAGTCATAACTTGATTCAGATCATAGAAAATTGTGGGATACCCTATCCTCTGATAACTTTTCTGAGATTTTCTAGATGGTTGATACTCCTAACTTCGACATTCTGGAGACCCTTACTCAGGATGAGGTTTTTTTCTTTCATTGAACCCTATGGGTGACACATTTCTACCATCGTGTAAATCAGTTGGCTTATCCAAATTTCTTGGAGAATTATGATGACATTGTTCAGTAGTGTCGCATGGTTGAGTTAGTAACACTTCTCATGGCTTAGCACCTTGTATAACCTGGCTATCACTAGACCCTTCAGTAATGATGTGTTTAGAGCTTCACCGTGCTCTATAGAATTATCAAATAGGTGACCCAATGCATATAGATTTGTGTTTGGGGATAGAATGAAGCTCTTTAGTATTTTTTATCATTTGAAAAATACAAATGTATGGCCACATAAAGAATTTAACTTTGGGAACTATTATAGTAAACATGTATTGTCTCTGAGATACACCCAAAATGGGGAATTAGAACAAGGTCTGATAGAGAGAACCTTTTCCTGGGGAAATGCAGTGTCTCCTGGACCTCCAATGTCTCATCACACACTAACAAAGGTAGATTATTGGCCTTTTTATACCCTCTGAGTCGTTTCCCATTGGTAAAAACCTCAAAAACGTTAAGGATTAGATCAGGACCTCTATGACCTTTGACTCATCTTATTATGTACATGAGATAGAGGTTGTCCCTTCTATGGTATCCTTGCACAAACAACTTACAGAAAAGAAAATAATCATCGATGATCTCCTTGCTATGCGGTGTCTAGACTACTGTCATCCTTGTTAAAATCTTTTCCCTCTTATACTAGGGAATCATAGGTATCTATGAGTCCTCCATGGCCAAATCCCTCCCCTCAATCTTGGAAATCTTGAGCTTCCTGGTAGTGTATAGATCAGAGCATTTGAAAAGCTATAATTGTATGTATCTCCCAATTCACCAGAGTAGTGTCAAAACCTCCTCGAGACCTAGCTCAGGTTATTCCTTCAGTATCTCCATAGATCGTACCTCCAACAATTCCACTAGTCATTCCATGCGCACTAAGCCTTCCTACCATGTTAATGATCTTATGGACAAATTGGTGCTTATGGATGCTCATCAAGTTAGGGTTCCCCACTAGGACAACTTGATGGCCAATCTCATCACCTGCCTCATAGACCTTGGGATGTGATAGGTGGATATACCACATGATAGTTATCCATATATGACATGGGTGGACAACATGAAGACACCCCCAAATTTTTGGAATCCTACCTTTTCCCCATTAAATAGGATGAGTGACCCACTGAAACTTTTGGACCACATTATTTCAAGGTGTAGACCCAAGTTTGGAACTCTAGCATAGTAAGAGATTGAAAAGCTCTGATTTTTCATACATACATTATATGGATCTGCATTTGGCTTGTAAAACCATTAAAATATTGGGTCTATCACTAGCTGGGAAGATATTCAAAGGCAGTTTCTTGGTCAATTTATCTCTACCACCCCTAAGACTTGAATTTTTGACCTCTTAAAGTGAAAGAAACAACTATATGAGTTAGTCGTTGACTTTTTCACCAAGTGGAGGGGCCTCATGTATTCACAACACATGCTGATAACTTTAGATTGGATTTTGATGATGTCCATATAGAATTTGAAGACCAAATTTGTCAAATCCATCATCACTCGGAATTTCTCAAGTTGATTTTTGTATTTTTCTTACAAGGCTCGCCACCTAGAGGAGGCCTTTTTGAATGATAAGAAAGCACACCCATTTCCACGAGATCTTCCAAGTAGAGATGACATGGTAGAGACTACTGCCATTTTAATAATAGAGGTCGCAGGTCATTAGATTTTTTTTGGTAGGGCCTTATCCATAGCCTTTCTAAGGGAATATCCTTAGGTCCAGCCTCATGGTAAACATTACCCGACATAATATTGGAAGGTTCTACCATGCAATGCACTGTCACCAAAAAGGTGAGACATTCAGGTGCTGGACCCTCATTGGGATCTATCCCCTTATCAGGGTTAGGATCCCACAATTCCCTTTTCAAATAGGAGAAATCCGACATATTCATTCAACATGTCTTAGGTTGTCGATTATTTCTATAGTGCTATATGTCATGGGATTCTAAATCTACCAAAATATAGGATACCCCAGGAGGATAATCTCACTAATCACCCCAACTACATCCCATACCATAGGTTCCTTGGGCATACCATCAAGAAGTTCAATTTTTTCAAGGAATAACTCCAAGATTAGGTTGATAAAAACATTGTTATATGGGGTCCTAACTAGGTACAGGTGGAATGAACATATTCAATGCTTGATAGTGACAGTGAAGTTGAATGGTAGTAGGTCTCTAACCATGGGTCTTAGATGTATTATAATTATTTAGCTCTCTGGGTAGTTCCTCATACCCCTGGAGTAATCCATGCCAATTTGAATAGGCCAGAGCCTCCTGGATTTTCTATTTTCTCTTGAACTATAGCTTCATCATCCACATCTCATCCTTATAACTATCATAAGTGTAATATCCAATAACAAAAAGAAAAAAAATGTTCCCCCCCCAAGTGACAATACCATCTCACACCCTCGGTGATTTCATGCCTCCATAGATGTGGGTCTCCCCCGATTCTAACTAATATTAGAAGATTCCTTGGATTATGAGTAGAAGTATGCCTCAATAAATATTGTCGAGTTAGTGAATCATGACATTATTCCCATTGATGAATATTGGGAGGTGGATCCTCCTAATATTCCTAATTTAATGCATCATTGATGAGGGTGTGACTATGTAAATAATCGGAATTTCTAGGTAAGTGCTTCCAGAAAATACATGAATGATACCTAGACTAGAAAGAATGCCTAGCACAGATCCCAATAGACGCAGACCTCACACCCAATATTATCATATTCACATCAGTCACTGTTCAAGCTACTCAATCAGGAAGAGCCACCGTGACCGCATCAAGATCATATGTTATCCACTATGGCTAGGCCTCAGCCATCCAGTAGTCAACGAGTTGTAATTTTGTGTGGTTTAGCCAGTGAGCAGTTAGATATTCCCGGTATCATCTAGAATCCATCAGTTTGACCCGAAAAAATTCTCATACATCATGCTGATAGAAATGTGCATGTTGCGCTAATGTATGATGTGTTGAAGCATCTTGCCAGGATTCCTAAAAATCTATCAATTTTTTAGGCCCTTCTCCTGTTATAAGAGCTATTAAAAGCCCTTGTAGACTGATTTAAGAGCCCCCTTTAATTTGAGCTAGAGGTAGAAGTGAGTTAGACCTTCTATGTTGAGGAAGTCAGACAAGAATAATTTGAATCCATCATCTCATTCTCATAATAAGAGGAAGGTTCTCCCATAAAGTAGCACATCGGCCTACTATACATCACTACCCAGCAAAATGGTGTGGAAGAACACCATTGTCACATCAACATAGGTTCTGGTAGATATCTCATCCCAACCCATATTCTCTTTATGGTAGGACCAACTAAAGAATATATGAGCCCCTCTGACCTAAAGATCCATATATTTTATAGGACAGAGCAAAGACCATTCGGAGGGATCTTCCTAAAGACCAAGTTTGATGCCATAGTTTCAAGCACCAAATTTATGGGGGTCTCATAGTATACCACCTAAAATTCATTGATGGGTATACCTTGGCTTCATCTTCAGGCACCAGTCCTCTCCTCATATCACCAATGCCTCATGTACTCCCTCAATGGCCGAGTTGGCATCCTCTAGGGTGACACATATCCTTTTTTCTCTTGTGAATTCTGCTATTTGGATGCCAATTATTACATGATAATGTAAAAACAGGTTTAGAATAATGAGTTTGAGAATAATGATGCTATATTCAACCCTTGGATGGAATTGGATAATACTTTCATCCACCCGAATCATCAGTTGGAGGCCACAATGCCAGACATGGGACACTACTGCGTCGTTTTTTATTTGAGGGGAAGACACATTCCCAGGTAAAAAAATGATTCAAAAATTACCTCATAATCCTATAAAAGATATTCTAGATTGATACTAGAGCCACATACACTTATGAGGTAATGGGATGTTCTCACCTAGGCAATAGCAGTACATCATGCCTAATGTTTTCGCCATTTTGGTCTAAGTGGACACATATCGACTCCCCACCACTTCTTTGACATCATCAATCATAGGCCTCTTAGTGGAAGGCCTAATGGAATTGGTTCAGAAACATTTATCATGTATTCAATAGTCCAATAGTCTCCTAATGAAGATTCCACCACTGATCAAGACATCACCAGCATTCCTCCAGGGTTTTCCAAATCCAAACAATTTCCTCCATCTGATGATCCTATTAACTTCTATAATGAAGAGTATTTGAAATATTATACTACTGTATATGAATAGGGTGTATCCACCCCCATTTATTAGTTTTTACAAGTGGATCATATCACATGGATAGATTTTAGGCTGATGCTGATCATTGAATCCAATCCTGAAAGGGAAAAACATCAGTATGTAGATTTCATGAAGTTACATCGGGATGTGTTTTCCAAGAGTTATGATGAGATTCTAGGGATAGAACCTCAGGTCACCATCCACCATCTTGGCCCCACTGTGAGTAATCATAAGTTCAAGAATCCTCCCACAAAGATGAACCTGACTCACAGTGCCTTGGACAATGCTAAAGTTGTTATGATCATCAGAGCCAACTTCATCAAGGAGGTTTAGTACCTCAGATGGTTGTACAAAATCATTAAATTCTGGAAGAATAACTGAAAAATTTTAGTTTATATCAAATTAATGGATCTCATCCTCCATGGCCTAAAAGATGATTTCCCCCTTCTAGTGATGGAGATGATGATCGATTCTACTGCCGAGTTCCTGGTTCCCTCCTTCATGGATGGGTATTTTGAGTATAATCATATTTGGATGGATCCAAAAGATTAATTATTCATCAACTATAGAGTGTCATGGGCTACCTTCTATTATCAGGTAATGCCCTTTGGCCTACAGAATGCATGATTCACCTACCAATTGTCCATGCAATGCATCATCAAACTGATCCTGAGAACACTAGTGGAATACTATGGGGATGACATGGTGGTAAAATCCTTCTAGTACAGGGCCAAATACGAGATCTTGATAAAGTCTTAAAATTTCTTATCTCCATCCATTTGAATACAAACCCCTTAAAATGTTCTTTTTGGGGAGACCAATGAAAGTTTTTTTGTTTCTTTGTTAGATAAAGAGGCATTGAGATCGACCCAGAGATGATCAATATTGGCAAAGAAATTCCCCATATGAGAGACCATCATGAGATTTGGGTATTTCATATAAAATTAGCCTATATATAGTGATTAATACAAAATCTGGAATGAAAGTGTAATTCCTTTTCCAAATTCATGAAGAAATGAAAAATCAACTTGTCAGATGAAGAGTGCTAGACAACTTCTGAGGAGATCAAGATGTATCTCTTGCAGCCATCGGACCCGATGCAACTCATCTATGAAAATCCATTGGTCCTTAATGTGAATGCATTGGAATGGTACCTCGGTGCCTGGGTTACCTATTATAACAATGACGAGACATACAATAGCCTATACTATCTAAGATGCATGATCCTGGAGAAAGAGACCAAATATTGTTCTATCGATAAGAGCTTCCTCACACTAGTTTTTGTAGTGAAGAAGTTGTGACACTACCTAAAGCATCATGGTAGATAACTAGTTTCCCATGTTGATAGGTGGAATACAAAATTGGGTGGTGATTCATCAGTAGTTTGATATCAGTTTTTTTTTCATAGAAGGCTAGCAAGGGTCAACTGTTGGCATATTTTATAGCTTCTCATCCGGACCCAATAGAATATTCTCTGGATCTTGACATTCCAGATGAATCCATCCTATATGTAGACTTGGTTGTACCATGTTCTAAAATTTACTTTTATGGAACCTTCCAGACTCCCACTATTAGAAGAATCAATGATCCTATGCACAATATAATAGGGCTTTGGAATATATTTATCACACCAACACAGGCTGTCTTGCGATATTTTTTCTTATTATTAGAGGGTTGCGCCAATATTGAGGGAAGAGTATCATGATCTCATCACTATCCTCGAGATGGATCTTGATATTGTTGTTCCTCATATTCATGTTAAGGGGGACTCTAAGTTAGTCATAAAACATCTTAACGGTTATTATTTAACCTCGAATCTTGAGCTTGTGCCATTTCCCTAGCATGCTCGACATCTGATGGCCATGATCCCTTCCCATACAAGGGTGACTCATGTTCCCAGATTACAGAATGGTTGAGCTGATACCCTGGCCAGTATAACCTATTATCTCATAGAGACTTACCATGATTATTTTTTCATTCATGTGGAGCATTAATGTTCCATATTTCTTGGATGATCAGACGACAACAAAATCCAGAATGTAAACCTCCTTACCACCAATTTTTCCACATTAGGTACTTTGGATAACCATGTAGTTAACGAAGCATCAGATTGGACAACCCCTTTCATTGAGCATCTAAAAAATAATAATCTCCCATCTAAAATAGACAAACATGAGTGAATATGTTGTTCTTCTATTTAGTTCACACTATAGGGTGGTCCTATCCTGGAGAATACTCTCCCCAAATGTGGGTTTGATGGAATTATCCTCCTATGCATTAAAAGATATGGTTTTACCTAGGTTATTCATGATGTTCATGTCAGGTCTTATGGTGCTCTTCACGTATTAATGAAGCTCTCTCGCTAGATTCAAATGGTGGGCTACATCTGGCCCACCATGGTCCATTACTATATCAAGTTCTCTAAGAGGATCCATGCATGTGAGATCCTTCCAATTTTGTGCATCAAATACTAGAGCCCCTCTACACTAAAAGTTACCCTTTACCATTTATGCTCCGGGGAATCGATATCATGGGGCCATACCAACAAAGAATATATCACTAGGGAAGGTTCATTCGGACTGTGACATATTTCTTTTCCAAGTTGGAAGAAGCTATTTCTATGATGGAATTCACGACCAGTTATATTTTTCAATTCTTGAGCACCAACATAATTCATTGATTAAGAGTCCTCGTTTTAATTCTCTCCTATAAATAAACCAAATTCTATATGGCTAAGTTGATATGGTGTTATGCCAATTACAACATCTGGTCCAACCTCACTTCTCACTACCATGAACAAGTGAATGGGAAGATTGAAGAATTTAACAAAACCCTATCCAAAATATTGTATAAGATGGCGGTCTAGAACATAAGAAGTTGGCTAGAAAATCTCACTAATGCTCTATGGGATTTTCAGATGATAACGCATAATTCCACCTTGGTGACTCTATATTCCTCAATGTATGGGATAGTGGCAGTCCTCCTAAGAGAGATTTAGTTTACACCACTCCGTATAGTAGTGTATGTTATTTAGATGTCAGAAGAAGTAGAAGAAGTCAATATGGAAAAACTGTAATCTCTCAATAATAACATGATTTGGTTCATTCCTAATCAATAGAATCACTAAAACATGAAATCTATAGCTTTCAAAAAAAGAGTTTGTCACTGCTCTTTCCATCAAGGTGACACGGTATCTGATCTCTAAGCGCCAATGATAGCATGTAGGAAACCACCAAAGTTGGATCCCAAATTGGAAGGACATTACACTATTCAAAAATCCTACCCAATGGTTTTTACTCTTTGTTAACAATGTATATTTAGTGGATTACTCCACCCACCAATGCCATGTTCCCCAAGCAATACTTTTTTATGAATGGGGTCTATCATCCTGAATGACGATAAACTGATTAAATCACCATTGTTATGAGCTTTATGAATTTAAACTAAGATAACATTCATCCAAGTAATGTAATGTTAAATTGTGTTCCACATCCCACATGATTTTAAACTTCTACTTCTTCCTCATAGGATGTCGTTAAACAACACAACAAATCAATGTACTAGTTGCATGATAATAAACTGCACCATTATACCATTAGTATGACCTCTATGACCATATACTATGATCTCTACCATCCTACATGGTGTTAAACATATACATGGTCATGGAAACATGACCTTAAACAATATGTGGTAGTGTCCTGCATAAAGTTAAACTATAGCATACAAGCTGCAAGACGTTACATTGCATAGAATTGATAGTCCTTTCTACAGGACCATAAAAGGAAATCACCATTTTTTATTCATGATAATTAATCTATCAATCATTCATCACATTAAAGTATTCCCCATGTCCTATCCTCATGAAATTAAACTGCACTAAATTCAAGAACTATGAATGGATTGATTTATATCCATATGTAATAAATAGAGATGCCCAATAACATTGTATTTGGGCCCAACCAAAAAAAACACCCAAATCCTATTCATCATCCCCTATGATGTAAAACTATATGTAAGTTATTTTTATTGATGTGAAATGTAGTTTTGGGCCTTTTGGGACCTCATTTATGCAAGGATTCCTCAGGTGACACCCTACACATCTCTGCATTAGTTGTTCTAAATTCTATGTCCTTAAAATAATATTTTCATTGCTATAGTGGAATGAAAATAAACAATTTATCAGACATTATCTTCTCATTTGTGAGAATATTTCCCCACTTATGGAACTGACCATGTTCTATACAATCATCTAGAACTACCTGTGGCTTGATTTCCATCCTTATGGGATTCATAGTGATACTCAAACATCTTTTCCATAGTCCCAACTACAGAATCACAAACCATTTTTATCCCCTTGGCATGGGTTTTCACCTATAGAATATGTGCTATGGTGTGGATATATTTGGCCCTCATTCACATTACGTTATGGTGGCCGCACCACGCAAGTTCCTTTCTAAGAACCCCCATCATTGCCTTTACCATATAATGTTAAACTGTACAGATCTCTAGAACTATGTGTGGATTGAATGTCATCCTTATGGGATATATATATAGTGATGCCTATACATTTTTTCTATAGGCCCAACCACAGAATCAAAAATTCATTTTTTCATGTCCTAGTCACTTGATGATAAATTTTGTGACAACCTCAATCTTACCTCATAACGTTAATCTGGATGGATACATCCCCGCACATGAAGTTCAAAAGGGTTCCTATGGTACACACTATATTTCCTTAAACCAAAAGTTCATGGTCTAAAAAATATAACATTAAATAATTCAAAACAACATGGGACCTTTACAATGAGTTCTATCTTGGCCTTCAACCACCTAGTTAATCGATTCATGATCAATTCTATGATTCCACTTACAGATGTTTCACACAGATATGCTTGAATGTGTAGTGGTATAAGACATATATTGTTAGATTCTATAGGGTTTTTCCCGCAATACATTCCCATGCTTCATGTGTCACCTTATCTAGTTCCCCATCCTCTTCTATTCCTAAAGGGACCCCCTTATGGTTTGGTTTTGCTATATTGGCTCACCTACTATTCTAGACCAACACCCCTAATGACTTTGAACGTCATTTTGAGACAGGTTTTGTGTTTCAAACATGGTCAGTGGTCGACCCTCATTTTTCTCTCCCCATCTATGATAACACGATATGGATGACGTGTATCAAACAAGCTGATCTGTTGTTCTCCATCATAACTCCATCCTCATTATATTCCAGATATCAAGAATATCGACTCACACATTCCACATCATTATGTTCTAGTAGATCCCCAACACCACTGGTGTTGTCCCTTCATGCATTTGTGCATGTTGAGTGAGAATGTTATTATGGTTTGAACTTTCTCTCCAAACATTTTCGTTCCATATTTGTGTGCACCCATATGATGGGTACATCCTATCTTAACTCCTTGTTTCTGACACTAATCATATATCACATGGGCTTAGAAGTCTTGGTTGGGTTTTTACCCATATAGAGTAGCATCACAAACCTCTGGTCCAAAAGCTATGACCTTAAAATATGATCCTCTTCATGGTTCTCCTTAGAATATGTTTCATGGTATGGGCCTCTTCTTCATTATTCAAGTTAGGATTATTTTTCCATAACATACTTTTCCTATCTAGGATTCCTCTTTCATCGTAATTTTATAAGCGCACGATGGTATAATATGTATCATTATCATCCTGATGAAATGATGTTAAACTATAAATATGTATCCCATGAAAATATCGTTAAACTGGGCATCCATGGTATAAGCATCATGACATTAAACTATTTTCTATCATGGGATCAGTTGGGTCTTACCAATAAAATTCCCTAATATGATAGAGCTTGAGAATGAAATTGTCAATTTCTATGTGGATGTCACCCCACCCATCTCCACACATTGTGCCTTTTTAAGTTCAGATATCTTCCAAATTTATCATCCATAAGGCCACCATAACAGAGATGGTGTCATTCAACATTGTTTATCCTCCCTTCCTGGGCCAACACCCTAATGGATTTTTGAAAATGAACATCAAATCCTATATTTCAAATTTAATCAACTATTGATTCTACATTTATATGCATCACCCATGAATGGAAAAGTTTTTGGATATAAGTTTTCAAAATATGGTCAATATAGATCCTACTCATTAGTCTCCATTTCCCTAATCTAGAAAAAAATGTTTTCTATTTACACCTTCTCCACTTAGATATGTTCTAATTGGACTCTAACACCCTTGGTATTGTTCCTCAATGAATATATGCATGCTGAGTGAGAAGATAACATCTTTTATACTTCTAGATAGGGAAACGATAACATCACTGTTTATTCCCAAAATGAGCATGGTTTACATGGGATTAAGAGTCTTCTTAGATATTATACCTAAATAGATAAGTTGTGCAACCTTATTTTCCAAACTCTCTAACATTAAAATCGGATCCATATGGTCTAAACTCTATGACCTAATACTAAAAGCCTCTCCATGGTTTTCTTGGGAGTGTTTGGTGTGGTTTGGACCTCTTTAATCCTCACTCACATTGTGTTTCCATAGACACTCCATGAACATCCCTTTTCAAACACCTCCTCGTGCATCCAAACCACATGTTGTTAAAATGAATAGGCTGGTCCTATCTTACAAATTTATATTGTGCCATCATCATCCTAGACGCACGATGTAAAATGGCACAACATTTTGGTTTTCTCACATGATAGGGAATCACCCTTTTCACTAGTCAACTACCATTCCAATTGTAATGACCGATATATGACTTAAAACATATAAGGACACATGGACTTTCCATCATGGTCCAACTACTAAAAAAAGAGATCAAAAAAATAAACAACATGGCATATCTAATGCCTCTACTCTTTGGGTATAGGTCAAACCTACATAGAATAATTTCATGAATTACAGTTGGATTGTTTCCTATCTATATGGGATATATAGTGAGAAACATATCATAAAACATGATTCCATCTGCAGTATTGTTACCACTTTTGATATAAGTTCACCTACATCTTACTGCATGGCGTTAAACTCCACCGATTTCCAAAACAAATATTGCTGGATTCCCATCCTTATAGAATACACAGGGAAACCCATACACATAATCTTTGGGCAAAAAAAAACATTATGGTCTATGATCTAAGACCTTAAACTATATAAAATTAATATTAATTAACCTATGTGACACATGGGATTTCATGGCCATCATTCATGTTGGGTTTTATATTTCACTTATCACCTGTGTACTATTAGGATGAGTGTTCCTAGATCATAGTCCAAGCTTCATGACATTGAACTACATGCAAGATTCATCATGATTGAATATGTGGTGCATCGGGGCCTCCCTGCTACATTCATGTTAAATTTATCCTAACACCAAACCACACGTACCCATTTCAGATACCATCTATCTTGGTCATTGCCATATAACCTTAAACTAGATGCTCGAGTCCAGTCACCATGACTTTAAACTATTTATAGGCCTCCTCTAATATTTGTTTCATGGAATTGACCCCCTTGTTCCTCATTCACGTCAGGTATTTTAGGATTTTGTGGAATGTAAATACCATTTAAGATTCACCTATTTTCAATCCAGACTTTTTGCCTTAAAGTAAGAGCCTCACTTTGGTATTTAATCTTCGCTATATCAGGTGTTTATCTTTCCCATCTATTACCTGAATCTTGTAAAGTGTGGAAGAATCATTTGTATTATTCATGTCAGCTTTATTTCCTTTATTTCATCAATATATTCTAGTAACAGACTTTTCCATAGTCTGGTTAGAATGAATTTAAAATATATGCTACATCCCTATTACATGATGTTAAACTACATGACTTGTCCTGATCACATGATGATGAAATTTTCCATACATCATCCTTACCGTACGACATAAAATTGCATGCCTATCCCCCTTATTTTACAAGACATAGAACAACAAGGCATCCCAAGCCCTCACTAGAGGGGTCCTACCTAGAAGATTGGTGTGATCTTTGTTCAGCCCAATGAACCTATACTAATGTGATTTAGTCACTATGGAACAATTTTGAGAGTGTTAAAATCCTTTAAAACCTTCAATCACACTACCACATGATTTTTATTCTCCTCATTTGGATCCTCATTCTATTTCATGTCTAAAGGTACCCCCTAATGGTCTCTTTATGCCTCTTTGTCTCACCAACCATCATAGGCCAACATTCTAGAAGGCATCAAATGACACCTCAAATTTGGTTTCTTATTTATAACATGGTCAGTGATCGATACTCATTCATTCCCCATTACAGGCTAGCAGTACAGCTGATGTGTTTCAAATATGGTTTGTAGTTTTTCTATTTTGTGATTTCATCCTCCTGGTGTTCTGAATTTTTTGCATCGTGACTCCTACATTTCATTTCCCTTCATTCAAATTGATTCCAATTCCCCAGGTGTTATCCCTCTCATTAACTAGAGCATGTTAGGAAAGTTAAATTGGATGTTTTAGAGACCTATTATCAGTCTCTCAAACTAAATGCTCTTGGTGGTTATTCAATAATTGTGGACCTTGAGTATTCGATGATTAGTAGGAACTCTGATATGAAGTGAACAATTATGTGTTATTCCCTTTTTTATCACACCAAGAAATACTCATGAGAGCTTAGTTTTTGATCTTTAGTTACTTCATAGATATGATCGAGGTTTTATAATTAAAGTAAGAAATAAATATATAAATAAAAACTGTTAAAACAATATAGCGATTAATAAAGTATGTAACATATGTTTGGCCAAACATGATCCTTATTAATATTCCATGTCAATAAAATGCATCAAAAACGCCATGTTCCGACGTGTGGCCTCTAAAGTAGTCTGATACTTCTTGTTAACCATATCCTCATAGATAGAAAAGTAATGAATCTTTTTATCCTAGATCAGTGCCTGATAATTTTTAGTATGAAGTTCAACTACTTGACAACCCAGCTACTTCAGCTGCTCTTGGGTTTTCACTAGCTGGACCTGCAATCCTGCAATGAGTTCTGATTTATTGGAAAAAGGTGGAATGCATGCCCCCCTATACAAATTTTCTCTATAAATCTTTTTATTCCTCCTAGAACCTCTAGATTTTTTAATATTTATTTAGGCACCAAGAAGTATCAAAGTGCAAACTACTTTCTCACATATTCTCAACAAGATAGTCATGGATCAGCACCTGAAGATGGTGAGCATCCACTCCTTTGTCATAGAGAGAGAGCATCCAGGTATAGAGTGACCCCATCCAAATTATCCATTATTCCTCTGGGACATCAAGGAAATATTTGATTCACTTCTATGACCAATGTCAAGTCAGTTATCTCTCCTCAGTTGTGTCCAGATCAGAATCGTCCAGATCCTCATTGTCTACTGCCCTGTATTCTGGAATGATTTATAGAAGCTCAACAACATGAACTTCCTATGATATTATATCTAGAAGACTAGTATTTATGCAATGTGGGAGGACCTCATCACTCATTTACACCTCAGTGACCTCACCCTTTCCATGTTTAGGTTCTGCCCTGGAAGTGACATCACTCGTATCACCACTCTCCTAGAGACAACCTGAATTATCCAATACCCTTTGGATTCATTACTACCAGCCTCCTCATCCAAATCCACATTCTCATCTTCTTCTTCTATTATCTCCTATTCTTTATCCTCTTATTCTTCTTCTTCATCTTCTTGTTCTTCATCGTCACCATCATCCTCAGGTGGAGTCTATTATGGATCATGCTCTTGTTTGTCCATCACATTCACAAGGAGATGTGTCTCTACATATTTCCCTAATTGGAATGCATCAGAGTCCATGGTCTCCAGGTACACATGTCGATGATGAATGTTCACCCTGTCTTCCACCTGAATGTGCCTAAATTCTAGAAGATCAAGCATGGTGCATGTCAATATTCTCCACAGGGTCTTGGTTAATAGTGATTTTCACGATGTTATCCACACATACAATGTGATTGGGAAAAAATTCTTTGATATTTGGCCGTAAGAGATACCTTATTTCATTCCCATGGGAATCTCTAGCTGGTCCCCAAGGCCACCTTTGGGACCACCCCTCATCAGATGGTGGAGGTGTGAGCGCACCCTATTACATTCCTATCGTTGGGGTTCCAACTCATATTATCCTAGATAGCCTACTTTATCATATCCTAGACTCCATGCTTTCCACTTTTATCTTAAAAATGTACTTTTTCAGGACTACTTATGTATATGCCGCCACCCAGTGATCAACATGTTTTATTGACTGGACGACATCAACAGAAGTGGGGGTAGTGTGATTATTTCACCAAAGTCAATAGATGTACAAAATTACGACAACTAATGGAGGATACAAGGGTGATTCTCCTCCGAAACCATTATGTACACTTTATTTAGTATTCACTATTGGCACCTCATCTATCGAGTGATGTGTGATTTCATGTACGGGTCACAAAATATCTTGTCGTCAATCTAGGCTACTAGCACTCCACCCCTGATACTCAGTAGATATTACCTTTACTCTAGTAGACCTCATAGGTCAACCTCCATCTATCCCACCAGGGTGTGGAATGGTTCATAATTTAAGTTTACGTGATTTCGGATATGGATCTGGATCCCTTAAACATTGAGTGTTATTGTCCAGACCACATCAATGTTCAAAAAAGATAGTCAAAGGCTATTTCCATAAGTAAAAATGGAATTTGGGAAATCGTATCCACCAAGATGAGATGTGATATAGCCATGGAGGATCTAGAATAGTATATAGATTTTCCTAGGCATGCCTCCCCATGAGATACTCCCTATAATACCATAAAACCATTCCAATACGGGCACTGTGTGATTAAAATTTTTGTAGGATTCCAGGATCCCATCCATTACTAGCATCCCCCGACAGACCCCCATCCTTGTGTCCCTCACCTTTAGCATCCACCCACTCAATAAGGTAGTAATGAAAGAGGAATATCTCACTTGTATATCTCTAATATCATTTACAGGGAATCCCCATGACTTATATTCACATTGTTTAAGGATAACCTTATATGAGCTGGCATTTCCCCTTTACGATGTATTTGGGAAGTGCCTCCCTCGGCCTGGCACCCATAGATTCTTATCCAACATAAGGAATTGGGTAAACCAAACTGGTTAAAGGATTTCCTTAATAATGTATTTGATCCCCAACCTCTCCCTCACCATGCCTAGCAGATAGAATGTGAAAATGGGTGTTCATTTTCTATTTGACAAGATGTTCTCATTCAGAAGGAATTAGATATATTGATGTACCTCCATAGGATTTCCATTGATGCAATGGATGTCCTAGAGACTGATACCAACCTCCCCATGGTGTAGGTGGAAAGTGTTTGTGTCTATAGACAAGAAGTAGAAAATTTCTGGCGCCAGTTCCTTTTGATGTTAGAAGTAAAATTACAACATCCATATATCTTCAAATAACCTGATGTTTCACAGCTCTTCTCCAAACTCTTCATATGATTGGTATAAATATTATTCTCATTCCCATTCACTCATAAAATACCCCTAATCATAGGCCCCAATATTCCTTCTATCCCACATTTTCATCTACTATGCTACTCTGGATTGTACTTGCATAGTGGATGGGGAATTCTTCAGCCATTGGTTCATTCCCCATGAAAATCGTGGTCTTCAGATTCAGAATGTAGACAAATTTATCTCAAGTTAACCTATAAGGATGACCATGGTTTTTTATGTTTTACTACAATAAGATATCCTCATGTGTGAACCATGACCTTGATGATTTTGAATCAATGCTCAGGATGAACACTTTTTCTCGTATCCCAAAATTCCACATTGAGAGATTATTTCTTAAGACGTAATCCTTACGAGACTATGTCAGCATGCCCAGGAGAATCTTGTTATCTAACAACACTATTCTAGCATGATGTATCTAGGAATTATATATCGTCTATGTCATCCAAGAAGCATTGAATGCTTCTCTCACAGCAGTGGTCATTGGTAGCCATGTAAAATTAATTTTGAATACAGTAGGGATGATGTGAGAAATGATTAAATGTTGTGTGAAAAACAAGTGGTTGCGCATAATATTGGACATAAGATTATGAAAATCCATCCAATCCCAATGTTTGAAGGATTCTGTGGTTTCAGGTAAATCACTAACCAAAATTTGGATTTTCTTCATATGAATTAGAATCCTATGGACTCGAGATCAATGTCTCTTTTCATACAAAAAGTCAAAGTGTTGTTCCAAGGGCCCCCACATAAATATATGTGCATACCAAGTTCTTTTCATGCACGGAAGTTACCTTACAGAACAAATATATTATTTTTTTCACACCTATAGTAATGTACTATCCATTTTCATTGTTTCCCTCAAAACATGACTTTTTGTTCCCCTTTTAGCTCAGATTCTAAGTAGGGGAATTTGTGATGTCAAATTATGCATCAGCCTACAAATGATAATCTTTGAGCAATCTAAAGACACCATTTGTCTTAATAGACCATTAGTAAAATTCCAAGAGTGGTGGACATAAGTTTGGAGACCTACGTGCAATGAAGAAATCAGCACATAAGTCTATTTTTCACCCAATACAATGTCAATGGATATCATCCACCCTGGATATATGAAAATGAAAAAGGTAGATGTAAAAAAGTTGAAAGGCTGGAGAATAAGTGTAAAAATCATGTAAGCCTCATACATGCCTAATGATATTGAAAACACCATCTTCCACACGACCATTTCTCTACACCACCACCAAAAATATCATATATAAATAGAAGTGAACCCCTCCCTTTTAGGGGTAAAGATCTAGAAGATGAATTGATGTGCTCGTGCATGTAAGACGACCCCTTCGACGGCTGTATACATGTCATGGATTCATGGTATAAGAAATTTCATAATAATTTCTCCATTGGGTGGGACCTAAAAGGGTTGATCCTATCTCATTTCCATTGAGAATAAGGCAAGTGCGAGAAAAGGCCCTTCTTGAACGCAACACTTTCCCTTGTAAATTACTTCTTCTGCACAAACCCTTTCATTTTTTTTCAAAATCCTCTTATATTATTCCCACCACTTCCCTTATTCTCCAGGGGTTTTATTTACCTAAAAACCCATGTTTGATCCCTTATTTCATACAACTCCAACAACTTCTTATGCACTTCCTCAATGTGGCACTCCATGCTAGTATGTAGTGATTCTATGGTCCCTCATTTGGTGTACCATATCACTTTCCCTACCTCTTTATTTTTAGAATAGGTATTCTAATACCCCTTTATTTTTTGTAATAGGGAGACTAATGTGGACCTCGAGACTGACCACTCCTCCAACCTTCTCCTATTATGAATTTCTAATTCCTTCAATTACCTATGTGTGGGTGTGTATCAGTTATGAATGTCCAAGGGGTGAGGTGAGAGTTCCCCTCATCTGAGGTAGAGGACACTAAACTACAAATCCACATCATCCTCAGTAGACATTGTTAAACTATAGTCCTCACCTCATGAAACGTACAAGGTGTTTTTACCTCAGTCGTCCCTCCTAGATTAGTCCACAATGTCCATCTCCTTGGGTCACCAAAGTGCATAATTACCACATCACCTCTAATGGGTACACCATTTCTGATGCGATCATCAGGACTACTACTACCTATTATTTATCACACTAATCATGGCTCACGTGGGCTTAGAGGCGAGTAGTGACCGTGAAACCTATCCATCTGGGATTTCTTAGTGTGTTGGCCCCATTCCCCCCTTAATGATGAACTATGAGGGTTTTGATCACTACTATCTAAATAGGGTACATAGGAATAATCCATGAGTTTCAATACCTATCCTGTAACACCCGAGACTTTTATGTTATATAAATCATCAAAGGAATCTTTTTCTATACAACACTTGCTTAGCTTGCTTTACACGCAATCGCGACCTTCCTCGATAGCTTGCGTCGTACGCAATACCGAGTTTCACTAAACAACATTATGCTATTAAAACTAGCCGTTATGAATAGTAATAACCACTTTTTGGAATTTTATAATTTTTATTTTTCAAAATGGACTTCATTTTTGGACTCAGAATATCGAAATTAGCCTAGGGTGAAATTTTGGTATTTTTCTGAAAACTTTCAATTTTTGATGAATAGTGAAACCACTAAGTGGTAGGTTAAAAACTGAATTTTTGCATAAAACTTAATTTTACCGCTTCTGTGATTGGAATTTCGAAAATCCGAGAGACATGGTTAATATCAAGGACTAAAATGTGGTTCAATGAGATGAAAATAATTTTTTGGTGAATAGTAACTTTTTACTTTTTTTACCGCGGTTAATAGTAAATAGGGTAACTAAGGGTAAATATGATATTAATATTACCCTAACACATGTCCTAATTCTATTGGACAAGTTTAATTCGACCAAAAACAAACTTAGGAATAAAATATGACCATTTAGGCCCACTTGGATTAGATTAGGACATTTATTATTAATTTATTTAAAGAAGGGTTAAAATAGTTAAAATCAAAGTTTAATAAGTAAATCATTTTTAATATGGGGTTATACATAAGATAAATTCGATTTTAAATATTCATTAGAAAGCTAAAAAGATTTCCTACATGATGGTATTTTATTTTTAATTTTTAGTCATTAAATAATTTAATTTATTTATGACATAATGATGATGCAGTAATTATCTTATTAATGAAATATTGACATAATTGATGTTATAAACACCAAAATAAATGTAATTTGAGACTTTTTATGAATTCCACAAATTTTCTAGGTTACTATGATATATTAGTGTTGATTTAATCAACTTGGTTCGAACATATAATTCTGTTAGGACTTTCAAACAAATCATATATCAAATAGTGTCAAAATTGACACAAAATAGTTTTTAAATCAAATATTATATTATTAATTGTTATTTTATTCCTAAAAATCTAAGGTTCGGCCAAATGACTTAGATAAGGATATATATATTAATAATAAACAATTTGGGGTTCTTTTGGCATGTTATAGTAAGTGTATTAACCATATAGTGAAGGAAAACAAAAAGACACGGTAAAAGTTAAAATAATTAACTTAGAGTTAAATCTAATTGATAAGGTTAAAATAATACCCTAAACTTGTCTAAATCCTATTGGTTGATAGGATTTCGACCCATCCCCACTTTATCTTCGAAATAAGACCCTTTTGAACCATTATAAACCGATTTTGATTTTAATATAAAATAATATTTTGAGATATTCCTAAGGTGCCCCTCTCCTCCCTTATAAAAGGGCACCTCCTCCCCCTCCTCCACACACCAAATTGAGCACTCAAGCTCGGCCAACCCCTGCCATTTTCTCCTCTCCACTTCCCTAGAATAATCCTAGAGGTCCTGGTCTTCTACAAAGACCAATCTTAGTTCCTTAAGTGGAGGATTCAAAGAAGCGTTCCAAAGAAGAGGTAATATCCATTACCGATCTTTTCAATTTCTTTCTTCTTCAACTTCTTCTTCTTTAGTTGTTTCATGATAAAGTAATAAAATCAGTATTACTTACATACTGATATGTTATTATAAATATGAAACAACCCTAATTCACCTTCTATCCATCCTACGGAAAAATGAAATCACCACGCGTGCGTACGTACGGAATACCGTCTCCACGCCGTGGTGTAATCTATTTTCCACCATCACCTTACAAGGATGGGTATAATGGTGTAATGAGTAACTACATATGATTATTATGAAGTAATATTGATACTTAAATAATATATATATACTCCAATACAATTCCACTATCATAGGAACGATATCATCACTCGTGCGTACGTACGGAATACCGTCTCCACGATGTGATGCGACTCGTTCTACATGATCTTCATTTAATAATGATTATATAAATGAATTGAATGAATGAATATGGTATATAATACACTAATACCATTCTGGAAATGAATTATCTATAACCTAAAGATAACAATAAGAATTTATTCGACAAAACACGCATAAGAACAAAAAGTTATAAAGACCCGAGTAACAAGTAACAATAAAATATTACTAACAAGAAGCTAATAATATGACCGTATATGATATCATATAAATATGTATGATTCTGGAATAAGTCAATAACATTATTTAAACCATTATACAGGAGCTTCGGACACGTACAAAGCTAATCGGACCTAAGGTAAGGGAAAATATCACAATCTCATTTTTATCCGAGATTGTTTATTCGTAAGTATTTACTGGGGTGTATTTTATCATCCACATCCATGTTCCCTCAATATGAAATATTGTTTCCATCCAATTGCAATAGTTTAAATCCAATTTTACCCTTAGGTGAGTTTTTAGTAAAGAATATGAAAGGAATCTTTTGTCGTTTTTCCGTACGAGGTACTTTTTGACTTTTCCGACAAAAGTATGAAGAATGTTTTTTTAACTTATACGGCATGAATGGATTTTTAAAACATTACTTCAAAGAAGCTTCCTTTACAAGTTTTCAAGTTTATTTTTAATCAACTTCTTTTATTTTAAAGTTGTATGACATGTTATGAAAGGAAAAATGTTTTTGAAGAAGAAAGGATATTTTCCTCAAGAATTCAATTCAAGTGTTTTATCAAAATTATTTTCCATCTAAGATAATAAAGGGTTCTGTTTCTATCCATATTTTTACATTGGTTTGACTATGTTGTGATGGAATTATGTTTATGAATTCCTTTATCATATATGAATTGATTTATGATGTCATGATGTTTCAAGAATCCCATTTTTGTTATATGTGTTATGCGATGATGTATGTTTTATGATTATGTGGCACACATAAGAAAGGATTCATTATAAGATGGGTGGGACCTATATCTCCCTCCAATGCATTGGGTAAAGATTTTATATCTCATGAGATAGACATGGCTGGAACGGAAGGTTATTTCAGTTCAGTGATACAGGACTGAAACGAGGAGTGAACTCGGTTCAGAAAGGGACTTTGTCCACTAAGATAGTCTTGGCGATGAGTCATGACTAACAAGAAATGATTTTCCATGATTATGTGTGCATGCCACAAAGTTTCAAGTTTTATGTTATGATTATGGGGATATCATTTTCACTTCTATGATTTATTCCATGATAAGATATTATGATCTCTTTTGCAGGTTATGATTTTCAAAAAGACATGATATGATTTTTATTTCCTTTATTTGCCCTTGCTGAGCATTTGAGCTCACCCTTTTATGTTTGATTTTCCCCAGGTCAGGAAGATGGATATTAAGTAGAATATGCTAAAAGGGACCTTAGATATGATGAAATAAAAGGGAGAAACTGTAGAAGATTTATGAACCAGTTGTTTATGTTTCTAAAGACACTATACCTATACGGTCCTTTGTGGTTTTGTCATATGTTGTAATAAGTGTGCTTCAATTTTGAAGTATTAACAATGTATGTAATGTATGGGTTGTTATAGTTGGTATCAGAGGAAAGGTATAGTCAACCTTTGGAAACTAGGATGTGAAAGCCTTAGTAAGAACCCTAAGAATAAGTCTAAGCATAGAACACAATCTTAGAAATGGCCATGAATAACCTAGGATAAGACCATAAGCATGAAAATTTTATTCTTGAATTATGTGGTTTTCCTATTATAATTAGTGTTGCTCACACTATTCTTCTTGGTTTTAGTCAATGGCTGGAACCCGAAGGAACCGTGTTAATGCGGAATGCGATGGGCAATGCAATGATTGTCCCCCTGAGCAACCAAACGATATGGGAGCTGGAATGCAAAATCTTGTAGCCATGCTCACACAACTTTCTCAAGCTATGAATCATGCAGGATTTCCAAACGAGCAAAGGAGGGAGCAACATTCTGTTGAATCCTTCATGAGGCAGCGTCCACCTTCTTTCAGCGGGTCTACTGATCCATTAGTTGCTGAACAATGGATTAGTACTACTGAAAAGATATTTTCAGTTCTTCAATGTTCTGAACATGATAAAGTCATCCTAGCAGTGTACCGTTTGGAAGGAGATGCTGATCAATGGTGGAATCTTGTTAAGAATACGAGGCAAAGGGATGAAATTGAGTCTATGGAATGGGACGAGTTCAAGAACTTATTTTTCAATAAGTACTTCCCTCGTATTCTCCAAACAAAGATGGAGAAAGAGTTTCTTGAACTGAAGCAAAGGGATGATGAATCTGTTAGTACCTATGAAGCAAATTTTACAAGACTTGCAAGGTACGCTTCTGGTATTATTATCCAACCTGAGAGTAAGATCGATCGATTCTTTAGTGGCTTAAAACCAAGTCTTCGAAGGGCGTTAGCCATAAGGGACATCAATAGCTACGAGGAAATCGTTCGATGTGCTCTCAAAGTCGAGATGGAGATTGGAGTAACCCATCAGTCACATGGGTTTGATAAGAAGAGGAAGATGGAATTCAAAGGAAACTCTAAAGAGCACACTGAAAAGAAGATGAACTTTCCCTTATGCTCAAAGTGTGGAAAGAAACATGGAGGGAGTTGTCTTAAAGGGACAAGTAAATGTTTTAAATGTGGAAAGGAAGGTCATCGGGCATTTGAATGCCGTGATAATGGGAAGAAGATGTCTAATGACGCAAACAAAGGAAGGGATACACAGAATGAACCTACAACACTTCAATGTTTCAAGTGCAAGGAGATGGGGCATTATGCCAATCAATGCCCAAATCCAAGGGTTGATGATGATGGTCGACGTCAACAAAATCTTAAGGCTAAAGACAAAGGAAAGTCACATGCAATTTCTATCAGCGATGTGGAGTACGATAACGATGTGGTGAAAGGTACACTTACCATCCACTCTAAAGTAGCAAATGTTTTATTTGATTCTGGATCCACCCACTCTTTTATTTCTGATGAATTTTCTAAGGGTATCACCGTACTACCTCAACAATTAGATGTTGAGTTAGCTGTGACAACACCTAATGGCACATCAATCGCATCAAAAGTTTATAATTCTTCTCCGATCGAAGTTTGTGGGAAAGTGCTTCCTGCAAATCTTGTGATCCTTCCTTTAGTGGAATATGATGTGATTCTTGGCATGGATTGGCTTTCTCTACATGGAGCTCATATCAATTGCCAAAGAAGGGAAGTCACATTTCATATTCCTGATCAATCTACGATCGTCTATCAATGCAAGGATGAACATAACCTTCCAGTGGAAATTCCTTCCATCTTATGGGTCATGATTCCACTAAATGAAGGTTATTTATCTCAAATGGTTGGAGAGAAACTTACGATTAAGAATATGCCCATTGTACGGGAGTTTGATGATGTCTTTCCAGAGGAATTACCAGGTCTTCCACCAAATCGTGAAGTTGAGTTTTCAATAGAACTCGTACCGGGTGCTTTGCCTATTTCAAAGACACCTTATAGAATGGCCCCAATTGAGTTGCAGGAATTGAAGAAGCAACTCCAAGAGAATCTTGATAAGGGATTCATACGCCCTAGTGCGTCACCTTGGGGAGCACCTGTTCTATTTGTTAAGAAGAAAGATGGATCAATGAGACTCTGCATTGATTATCGAGAACTTAAAAAGATCACTATCAAGAACAAATATCCTCTCCCACGCATTGATGACTTATTTGACCAACTACGCGGAGCTCAATACTTTTCCAAGATTGATCTTTGTTCAGGGTATCATCAATTAAGGGTCAAAAGGGAGGATATACCAAAGACGGCTTTCCGTACAAGGTATGGACACTATGAATTTATAGTGATGCCATTTGGTCTTACTAATGCCCCTGCTATCTTCATGGATCTAATGAATAGAGTCTTTAGAGACTATCTTGATCAATTTTTGGTAGTCTTTATAGACGATATTCTTGTCTATTCAAAGAGCAAGGAAGAGCATGAAGATCACTTGAGAATTATATTGAAGACCCTGAGAAAGGAGAAGCTTTATGCCAAATTTACCAAGTGTGAATTTTGGCTTCAAAAAGTTGCATTTTTGGGTCATATAATCTCAAAAGAGGGGATATCTGTGGATCCAGCAAAAACAGAGGTTATCGAAAGATGGTCGAGACCAACCACAGTAACTGAGATCCGAAGTTTTCTTGGTTTGGCTGGATATTATCGACGTTTTGTAAAAGATTTTTCACGATTATCTAATCCACTCACCAAGTTGACTTGGAAAGGAGTTAAGTTTGTCTGGACAGAGGAATGTGAAAAGAATTTCAAGGAGTTGAAAAGAAGGTTATCCAGTGCACCTGTGCTCACACTGCCTTGTAGTGGAGAAAGGTTTGTGATCTACAGTGATGCATCCAAGAAGGGATTGGGGTGTGTTCTTATGCAAAATGATATGGTGATAGCTTATGCCTCACGACAGTTGAAAATCCATGAGAAAAATTACCCAACACATGATTTGGAGTTGGCTGCGGTAATCTTTGCATTAAAGATTTGGAGGCATTACCTTCATGGTGAAAGGTGTGATATTTATACTGATCATAAAAGTTTAAAGTATATTTTCACACAAAAGGAGTTGAATATGCGTCAAAGTAGATGGTTGGAGCTGATTAAGGATTATGAATGCTCAATCCATTACCACCCTAGGAAAGCAAACAAGGTGGCAGATGCATTAAGTCGACAAGACCATGCTAGTTTATCCATGATGAGGATCACAAAAGATCCAATATTTATGGATTTACAAAGGATGGATCTTGGAATTATAATGGAAGGGGAAAAATCTTATCTTTCTCAAATGAATGTTCAACCATCTATACATGTGAAGATTAAAGAGGCACAGAAAGAAGATGTCGAGTTACAAAAGAAGGTGAGAAATGTTCCTGAATTCAACCTTGATTGTGATGGGATAATAAAATTCAGGAATCGGCTTTGTGTTCCTCCCATCCCCGAATTAAAGAAGGAGCTGTTGGATGAGGCTCATAGTTCATCATTCTCTATTCATCCTGGAAGCACGAAGATGTATAGGGACCTGAAAGAATACTTCTGGTGGGATGGCATGAAAAGAGATGTTGCTGAATATGTCTCTCGATGCTTGGTTTGTCAACAAGTTAAAGCTGAGAGATAGAAGTCTAAGGGGATGTTACAACCATTACCCATACCCGAATGGAAATGGGAAAACATCACTATGGACTTTGTCACAGGACTTCCTAAAACATCCAAAGGCAATAATGCTATCTGGGTCATAGTTGATCATCTTACAAAGTCTGCACACTTCATTCCTATTAGAGAGGATTTCTCTCTAGATCAGCTTGCCGGGATATATGTAAAGGAAGTGGTAAGATTGCATGGAGTACCACTTTCTATTATATCTGATCGAGATCCGAGATTTACCTCGAAGTTCTGGCGAAGTCTTCAGCATACTCTGGATACAGAGTTGAGTTTCAGCACTGCTTATCATCCCCAGACAGATGGACAGTCTGAGAGAACAATTCAAACCCTAGAAGATATGTTGAGAGCTTGCTCTATGGATTTCAAAGGAGGTTGGGATCAACACCTACCTTTGGTGGAATTTTCTTATAATAATAGCTTTCACTCCAGTATTCAAATGGCTCCTTATGAAGCTCTCTATGGAAAGAAATGCAGGACTCCAACTTGCTGGGATGAAGTTGGGGAAAGAAAGCTATTAGGACCTGATCTCGTTGATGAAATGGCAGAAAAGGTCAGATCTATTCAACAACACATAAGAGCAGCTCAGAGTCGACAGAAAAGCTATGCCGACAACCGAAGAAAAGACCTAGAGTTTGAAGTGGGTGATAAAGTGTTCTTAAGAATATCTCCCTGGAAGAGGGTTCTGAGATTTGGAAAGAAGGGGAAGTTGAGCCCTAGATATATCGGTCCTTTCGAAATATTGGATCGTGTTGGGAAGGTAGCTTACCGATTGGCGCTTCCACCGAATCTCTCTCAAGTTCACGATGTGTTCCATGTATCTCTCCTGAGAAAGTACATACCAGATCCTTCACATGTACTCATCTCAGAAGTTGTACCGCTGGAGCAAGATCTTTCTTATGAAGAACAGCCGATAGAGATTCTGGATCGTAGCGAAAAAGTCCTACGAAACAAGACCACTCGCTTGGTGAAAGTTTTATGGAGAAACCACCAACTTGAAGAAGCTACATGGGAGCTTGAGGATATGATGAGGGAGAAGTATCCTCATCTGTTTGTTGCAAAGTGACGAATTTCGAGGGCGAAATTCTTTTTAAGGGGGGTAGAATGTAACACCTGAGACTTTTATGTTATATAAATCATCAAAGGAATCTTTTTCTATACAACACTTTCTTGGCTTGCTTTACACGCAATCGCGACCTTCCTCGATAGCTTGCGTCGTACGCAATACCGAGTTTCACTAAACAACATTATGCTATTAAAACTAGCCGTTATGAATAGTAATAACCACTTTTTGGAATTTTATAATTTTTATTTTTCAAAATGGACTTCATTTTTGGACTCAGAATATCGAAATTAGCCTAGGGTGAAATTTTGGTATTTTTCTGAAAACTTTCAATTTTTGATGAATAGTGAAACCACTAAGTGGTAGGTTAAAAACTGAATTTTTGCATAAAACTTAATTTTACCGCTTCTGTGATTAGAATTTCGAAAATCCGAGAGACACGGTTAATATCAAGGACTAAAATGTGGTTCAATGAGATGAAAATAATTTTTTGGTGAATAGTAACTTTTTACTTTTTTTACCGCGGTTAATAGTAAATAGGGTAACTAAGGGTAAATATGATATTAATATTACCCTAACACATGTCCTAATTCTATTGGACAAGTGTAATTCGACCAAAAACAAACTTAGGAATAAAATATGACCATTTAGGCCCACTTGGATTAGATTAGGACATTTATTATTAATTTATTTAAAGAAGGGTTAAAATAGTTAAAATCAAAGTTTAATAAGTAAATCATTTTTAATATGGGGTTATACATAAGATAAATTCGATTGTAAATATTCATTAGAAATCTAAAAAGATTTCCTACATGATGGTATTTTATTTGTAATTTTTAGACATTAAATAATTTAATTTATTTATGACATAATGATGATGCAGTAATTATCTTATTAATGAAATATTGACATAATTGATGTTATAAACACCAAAATAAATGTAATTTGAGACTTTTTATGAATTCCACTAATTTTCTAGGTTACTATGATATATTAATGTTGATTTAATCAACTTGGTTTGAACATATAATTCTGTTATGACTTTCAAACAAATCATATATCAAATAGTGTCAAAATTGACACAAAATAGTTTTTAAATCAAATATTATATTATTAATTGTTATTTTATTCCTAAAAATCTAAGGTTCGGCCAAATGACTTAGAAACGGATATATATATTAATAATAAACAATTTGGGGTTCTTTTGGCATGTTATAGTAAGTGTATTAACCATATAGTGAAGGAAAACAAAAAGACACGGTGAAAGTTAAAATAATTAACTTAGAGTTAAATCTAATTGATAAGGTTAAAATAATACCCTAAACTTGTCTAAATCCTATTGGTTGATAGGATTTCGACCCATCCCCACTTTATCTTCGAAATAAGACCCTTTGGAACCATTATAAACCGATTTTGACTTTAATATAAAATAATATTTTGAGATATTCCTAAGGTGCCCCTCTCCTCCCTTATAAAAGGGCACCTCCTCCCCCTCCTCCACACACCAAATTGAGCACTCAAGCTCGGCCAACCCCTGCCATTTTCTCCTCTCCACTTCCCTAGAATAATCCTAGAGGTCCTGGTCTTCTACAAAGACCAATCTTAGTTCCTTAAGTGGAGGATTCAAAGAAGCGTTCCAAAGAAGAGGTAATATCCATTACCGATCTTTTCAATTTCTTTCTTCTTCAACTTCTTCTTCTTTAGTTGTTTCATGATAAAGTAATAACATCAGTATTACTTACATACTGATATGTTATTATAAATATGAAACAACCCTAATTCACCTTCTAACCATCCTATGGAAAAATGAAATCACCACGCGTGCGTACGTACGGAATACCGTCTCCACGCCGTGGTGTAATCTATTTTCCACCATCACCTTACAAGGATGGGTATAATGGTGTAATGAGTAACTACATATGATTATTATGAAGTAATATTGATACTTAAATAATATATATATACTCCAATACAATTCCACGATCATAGGAACGATATCATCACTCGTGCGTACGTACGGAATACCGTCTCCACGATGTGATACGACTCGTTCTACATGATCTTCATTTTATAATGATTATATAAATGAATTGAATGAATGAATATGGTATATAATACACTAATACCATTCTGGAAATGAATTATCTATAACCTAAAGATAAGAATAAGAATTTATTCGACAAAACACGCATAAGAACAAAAAGTTATAAAGACCCGAGTAACAAATAACAATAAAATATTACTAACAAGAAGCTAATAATATGACCATATATGATATCATATAAATATGTATGATTCTGGAATAATTCAATAACATTATTTAAACCATTATACAGGAGCTTCGGACACGTACAAAGCTAATCGGACCTAAGGTAAGGGAAAATATCACAATCTCATTTTTATCCGAGATTGTTTATTCGTAAGTATTTACTGGGGTGTATTTTATCATCCACATCCATGTTCCCTCAATATGAAATATAGTTTCCATCCACTTGCAATAGTTTAAATCCAATTTTACCCTTAGGTGAGTTTTTAGTAATGAATATGAAAGGAATATTTTGTCGTTTTTCCGTACGAGGTACTTTTTGACTTTTCCGACAAAAGTACGAAGAATGTTTTTTTAACTTATACGGCATGAATGGATTTTTAAAACATTACTTCAAAGAAGCTTCCTTTACAAGTTTTCAAGTTTATTTTTAATCAACTTCTTTTATTTTAAAGTTGTATGACATGTTATGAAAGGAAAAATGTTTTTGAAGAAGAAAGGATATTTTCCTCAAGAATTCAATTCAAGTGTTTTATCAAAATTATTTTCCATCTAAGATAATAAAGGGTTCTGTTTGTATCCATATTTTTACATTGGTTTGACTATGTTGTGATGGAATTATGTTTATGAATTCCTTTATTATATATGAATTGATTTATGATGTCATGATGTTTCAAGAATCCCATTTTTGTTATATGTGTTATGCGATGATGTATGTTTTATGATTATGTGGCACACATAAGAAAGGATTCATTATAAGATGGGTGGGACCTATATCTCCCTCCAATGAATTGGGTAAAGATTTTATATCTCATGAGATAGACATGGCTGGAACGGAAGGTTATTTCGGTTCAGTGATACAAGACTGAAACGAGAAGTGAACTCGGTTCAGAAAGGGACTTTGTCCACTAAGATAGTCTTGGCGATGAGTCATGACTAACAAGAAATGATTTTCCATGATTATGTGTGCATGACACAAAGTTTCAAGTTTTATGTTATGATTATGGGGATCTCATTTTCACTTCTATGATTTATTCCCTGATAAGATATTATGATCTCTTTTGCAGGTTTTGATTTTCAAAAAGACATGATATGATTTTTATTTCCTTTATTTGCCCTTGCTGAGCATTTGAGCTCACCCTTTTATGTTTTATTTTCCCCAGGTCAGGAAGATGGATATTAAGTAGAATATGCTAAAAGGGACCTTAGATATGATGAAATAAAAGGGAGACAATGTAGAAGATTTATGAACCAGTTGTTTATGTTTCTAAAGACACTATACCTATACGGTCCTTTGTGGTTTTGTCATATGTTGTAATAAGTGTGCTTCAATTTTGAAGTATTAACAATGTATGTAATGTATGGGTCGTTATATATCCCTGGTAGACATCGGTGCTCCCTCAAAGGGATGCACCCTCATGTTGTGAAATATTACCTTTCTGGTAGAAATCCCCCAAAACCACCTCCCTGTAGTGTTCTGATCCATCTATTTGGGCCACTAACTAGCATAAGCACCAACACGTCATAGGGTAAGAAGGCATGTGTAATCCTCAATTCCATCCTAAACTACATAATGTTTGACCTGTTTCATTTAAACATTTTATGTTGGAATGCACCCTATGATTTATGTCCATCTTCAATTCCCACTGTAGTCTCTCCATCGAGTCACTATGTCTCAGGAGGATCATGCCCCAGATCGGAGGTTTGACTTCCTTCGGGTCCTTATCCATGAAATCCATTCTAACGATCTACATCCTTAGGTGTCTCATCACCCCCTACTAAACTATGTGGACTTTGATTCCAATCTTCTAATATTTGTAGGAATGATCTGTATGGTTCAATCCCATAACCCCTCATATTTCATCCATTCCATCCATTCCATTTCAAAACTCCATCAATTTCCATCATGATTCTCACTTGGGTTTCAACATTCCAGTGAGATTATGACATCCAAATCACCACTACTTCTAGATGAACCTCAGTAGCTAAGCATGCATAATGCCCCCACAAAATCCATATTCATCCAACCTAATGTACTCCTCTTGAAACGGGCCACTAACCATGTGTAATCCTCAAATCACAGTTTTTATCTATGTGGGTTTTTATCCCTATATCCTATACAGTGTTCTTAATAATTCTCTCCAAGATTCAATTCAATCCAATGGAAAACCATGGCATACCTCTTAATGTGGTCCACCCCCTGAGCCACCCTCATTTGTGTCTAGATTAGCCATCACATTGTGGAATATTTCCCTTTATGGGACAGATCACCTAGGTTCATTGTTAGAGGCA
This sequence comes from Viscum album, assembly GCA_963277665.1. NCBI lineage: Eukaryota > Viridiplantae > Streptophyta > Magnoliopsida > Santalales > Viscaceae > Viscum > Viscum album. The sequence continues at coordinate 1,152,473,072 of OY728155.1, read as the reverse complement.
TTCCCACCCATTCAATGGTAAACCATAGTTCCTTCCTCCCAAGGAAGTACCTCTTCATGGTGTGAAAACTTCCCTTTATGGGAAACACCATTTTGCATCTACTCTCACTGAGTTTTCTGATCCATCAATCCGGTAAACCTTCCTGGTTCTCCATCATAGGGATCTACCTCTTTGATCGGTCTCTATGGGAGGATGTAATCAACCTCATCTCATCTCAAATATATATTGACATCATTTCCTACCCCATTTAAGAAATAGGATTCCTAAGGAAAACATCATAAGAAATTCAACTGGAATAAGATGACTTGTGATTTTTGTGCAATTTCTCGAGTATCCACGACCTTTAGAATCCATCTTATGAGGAGTAATATAGGTGTACCAATGTTCAAGTGTCTAAACATGTCATGATTCCCAATGTGACTACTTCCCTGAACTAAGTATGATGATCTGACTTGACCCTTTATAATGTTCAGGTATAATCAGCATAATTCACCAGAATCTATAAATAGATTACATCAAGAAATAATTTCATGGACAATATCTTAATATATATGGGAGACTAGGACTAGCCAACAAATTCCGAGGAGGAATCTATTGAAGTAGGGACTGATATCCCATCATCTAATTTCAATCATGGAGAAGATATTTCTAAAGAGGTGATATATCCCACCCACCTTTGGAAAATGGGAATGTGAGGTACAATTTAGTCCATCATTGAACATGATGGATGCACTGCGAGTAAACGTGCCCCGACGAAAGAGACAGAAACAAATGATTTTAAAAAATAGTTTGAAGAAAAAAATTGGATTTATTATTATGTAATTCTTTGAAAACACATAATATGATTGCTAAATTTTTTATTTAATATATAATATATAAATTTATATAAAATAATTAACCAAGTTTTATTTATTTAATTTATTGAGATAGAAGATATTTTCACATAAAAATAGTTTTTTAGAGAATGTTTTTTTTTCAAATGGATTATTTATTTTCATTTCTAATTAATTTATGGCCAAATAAATCATTTTAGAAAATTATATAAACCAAATTTCTTCATAATTTGTTTATCCTATTCATATATTCGAACCAAATGTCTACTTGATAACTACCATACTAAATAATAATATTTTAATAGTATGTCATGTATCTTTTAAACTCGGTGTTGCGTGCAACACAACATATTTTATAAAATCATAAGGAGTCATATTAGACATCACTCAAAATTAAATTTTCCCACAAAATCCCATTATATCGGATGAAAAAAATGAGGATATATCTACATCATTACATCCTCAGGTTCCCACATAGTTTCTTCAGGATGGTGTTTTCACCATAGAACATTGACCATATGAGTGGTCCTGTTTCATAGAACTTACTCACTATGATCAAAAATCATAAAAAAACGATCCTTATAATAAGGATAGTGATATAAAGGTTTTACCTCTAATTTAAATAAATTTGAAGGATTAGGTATGTACTTCCTCATAAGAGATACATGCAACATATTGTGGACTTGGAAGAGGTTTGGTTGATGTGCCAGTCTATAGGATACTATCCTAATAGGATAAATAATTCAAAATGGATAGATAAACTAAGGGTTTAGCTTTCAATTATATTATAATAAAAATTACATACTTTGGGGGTGCTTTGACCAATTTCATCATCATATTTTTATCTTAGAAATAAAGATTATTTTTTTCACAAGCATTAAAGGATCACAAGATTTATAGTAAGATGATTAGTCAGTCCATCTATCTCTAGATGTCAACAAAACAAAATGGCTATAATATGTTATTCTATATGCATAAATCTTTATATAGTGATGTAATAAGTTAATTACTAGACCTCATCCAAGGTTTGACTTAAATGATTCCTTAAATGGTTAACCTTATTGTACTTCCAAAATAAAAAATTTATAATTAAGATAAATAAAATTCTAAAAATCAACATGACATTAATCCCAAAAATATAATTAACTTTCTCTTAGTGTCCACATACCAAATGTGTAAACAAAACCTTCATATATATTAGTATACCGTTGTGGTGAATAGATTTACCATAAAACCTCAATGAAAACATACATTCTTCCTCATTCCTTATATAAAACCACTTATTATTGAATATATTTAATAAATAAAAAATTTTATAAATCCCATCAATAATAATGTAAACCACTTTTTCAATAAACCATGAATCTGTTATGTGGTCATTAATACTATCTAATTTACATAATCTATATCAATCATCTCTTCATCGAGACTAAATATATTTTTTCAATATGAGGAAGATATTATGGTTTATCATCCCTTAATCTTGTGTTTTTAATAAAGTATAACATTTCTATTAAATAACATTAATATTTTTTCAATACCATTGAACATATTCATGAAAATAATTAATAGAAAATGTTTATACATGAATATTTATATATTTCATGATTCATAAAACATAATTCATTAATTATTAAACATAAATACATTAATCATTATACTTAATTCATAAACTATTAACTCGAATTCATTATCACATTCATTAATACCATTTTCATATAATAAGAAATATCAACCTTATCTTAAAATTAATCAACCGTGATTTAATCATGCTTTTTATGTTTTACATAATCAATTCTGTTAGAATATCCCATTCCATTCATATGTCAACTGAGATCTCTTCATCACCATTAGAATAACCATTACTCACCCCAACTTTTTAATTTTCTTCATGAGATTTCCCTTAGGACATCTATTTTTATAATTCCAATAAATTCCACTATTAAAACATTCATCCATTGATAATAAGTTAGGGAGGCCAATAATCCCTTCCGTTACATTAAATGGACTTTTCATTTTTACTCTATAATTACTAACTATATTCACTTCTTCTCCACACATAAAATAAATCCTTATTCTTTTGATAAATTCATTGGAGTGATTCTTTCCACCGTCACAACATATAATTAACAAATTCTTCTTTCCTCCATGCCCTCCATCACCTGAGTTCTTAGGGAACTCTGTCATTCTCTTCGTTGGTGAGTCTGATGGTTAGTTGAGGTAAAATTTGTAAATCATATACCATGAAAGATGATTAGGTATAATAATAATTCCCTCCACTCCAATAATCAGCACCTTTTTTCTCATGAACACATTTCCCATCACATTCATTGCTAACTCAACACTTTCTAGTTTCCACCATTGACTAATTCCAAAAATCATAGTGTCAGAAAAAAATAGTGGAAATCCAAATACTCATGAAAAATAATTTACAGGATTTTTAAAATATGATAAATTCATTAAAATCTATGGAACCTTATGTTTAACCCTGGTCATTCATGGTCATCATCTATTCAAATCATTCATGAAGGTTCATAAGGAGTTTTTGACTTACCAAAGAATATCCCCTAGGAGTGTCGAACCAGGTCTACAATAAGGACCATTTTTTTATACTAGGAAATGATCAAGTCAATCCTGACATACCTTTTTTGAGTTATTACCCCCAGGTACTTCTTTGTTAGTACCACATCCACTTGTATTATCCAAATAGGGATATAATTTCCTGTAAACCACTCTCTCTCTCTCCTAAACCAGTATTCTAGGTTATATCCCTATGCATATATTTACCCTTACAATTATCCTTAGATATATCTGTAGACATATCAATAGACATATCCAAAGGGATAATCAAAATGGTTTTATCATACTAATTTACAAAGGTTAACTTAATCCTAATTGGATACCAACTATAACGACGCAAAATTTACATAAATCAATATTACATATATTAAGAAAAATATTTATTACATAACATAATGGTTCACACTATAATAAATTAGATTTAATGCCTTTGGAAACATAGACACATAAAAAACTAGTTAATAAGTGGTCTATGTCGTATCGCATAAAATTATTTATGATTAACACCCTTCTTAGAAATATCATACATAATCCCTTTATTCCTATAATAGGGATATGAAAAATAGAAAATGGTGATATCTGATTATTAGTAAGGGTAAATAAGGAGTTATCAAGATAAAAATTGTATATTTGAATTATAACATTACAATAACATTTTAAAATCATACCCTTCATACCAATGATCATAAATTTCAGTTAGGACATTAATATTAGTTTTTCATAAGATACAATTCATAATAGAATCAAAGAAAGAGATCCATGAGGGAATAATATTAATATGAGATATTTATTTGTGGAATACAAATAAGAATAGAAAATATTATGTCAATGATATCCACCAATACATTCATAACATGTTTGGATTGGGATACCCACCTATGTAACTACTTCGAGATTACGATAACCTCCCATGTATCATGTTTTAGGCTTGGGATAACCTCCTATGTACCCTATTCTAGGATTTGGATATCCTCCTATGTAACATTTGAGATCGTATAACATTAACAATTACCCAATCCATTGTAGGTAGATATAGTTATGACCCTTCACATAATCCATACATTTTTGTTCCATAAGATCATAAAACATTCATCAGATCATAACCCTTGAAAATTAATTGTTTTCATATACACTTCATCATAGCATAACCCATGTTATAGAGATTGTTTTCATAAATATTTCAACCTTTAATCATAGAATTAAACATGTAAAAGGAATGGGTTTCATAAACATTATTTTATCATAAACATAAACCACACATAGAAATAATAAATTTGTAATCATTGGATTTTATCTATGTTAATGCTTACCTAACATAAAAGGAGTCATTTTAGAAAGAAAATGATTTTTAAAGTAAAAAAAACATGGAAAATTTAATGAGGTAAATATACTTCCTTTGAAAATGACCATTTAAAAAAAATAAATTCATAGAAAAATTATAAATTCCTTTTATTTGAAGGTAATCATTGAAATTTTAATGGAAACATCAAAGAATTGACTGATCATCATAGTGGAATATTATATACAGGTAAACAATTATTCCTTTTACATTTATGGTAAAATACAAATAGGTTTTGTTTAGAAAATGAATTGAATATCACCTTTAGAAAAATAATATGAAAAGGTAAAAATGGGTAAAAATAACTTGAAATGAATCCATTAGAAATTTAATTTTTTTCTGATAATTTTTGGAAAAAATTATTATGGATGACAAAAGGGTTTTCGACAGAAGATATAATTAAATTTAGTTTATAAGATATTATTTGGTAATAATGAGTAAATAAAGATTTGTGAAATTAGGGGAAACAGATATTCTTAAGAAATAACGATAGGATAATAAATTTTATGATTTTACTGGGAGATAGTTCATAACATTTCATCATTAAAAGTATCTAAAAGTAGTAAATTATTAATTTCAAGTGAAATAAATAGAACAAGAAACAATTAGGGATGGAGAAATAAATGAAAGCTGAGAGCATCCCCTATTATAATGTTCACAAAATTCAAGGAAAGTGAGAAATATTGGGGAAAATTAGTACATTAAGAAGATGATCCATGATGCATAATCCTAGAGGCCAAAAAGACTACAACATCATTTCCATTATTCCATGCGGGGCTCACCTACACCTTGTTACTCAGTATATTATTGATGTTATTGATTTCATAAGAGATGTTCCAAGGGATCGATGTCATCCAATGAAGGGAGTTAAATATTATCAAAGAGTATATCTCCAACACATCCATATTAATATAACATTCCAAACATATCACTAAACCATTGAGAATAACCTTTTCATTTTCCATAAGGGAGTCACCATAACCATAATCGTTGGATGATTAATGCAGAACCGAACCCTTATAATTTCAAACCAAACCAACTCCCCTAATGAGTCCATTATTGTTTAAAGACTTGTAAAATTCAAGGGAAATTTTTTTCTTATTTATCTTTGGGATTTTACAAGTACGCAGTTTCTGACGGCACCTGATTCCGAGGCCCAGTGTGCCCAGAATAAATTTCTGAAGATTAGCTCGGGTACGTTCAGTGAACAAACGAGCGTGTTTTTCTAACTTTCGAAATGGTCTTGGAATCAAAATCCGGGGGCACTGACAGTTTCACAGCGCCGGTAATTTCTTAGGAACACCTTTTCCGAAGGTGCATTTGCTCGGGTGGTGATGTTAAAAAAAAGTGAGGAAAAAAATATAATTGTTTTTTTATTTCTTTACTAAGCGGTTTAAGTGAAATTAAGTTGTGTCGCAACTTAGTTTCTCTCTAAAGTGTGGTTAACATCCATGTGGGGGATTTGGTGTGGGGCCCACACGAGCCCCCACCTTTCAATTCTCTAACTCCCCATTAATCACCCTATCACTTTTAATTTTGTGTAACACACCTACACCTCCACCGTTTTAATGTCAAGTCAACTCAAGTAGTTTTTCTTCCACATTAATTACATGCCAATAAAATGCCTAATTAATTGGTTAATGCGCATTAATTAATTTGATGAATTAATTTTGAATTTCAAATTAATGATGGCTTTTGTGTGTGTGTTAATTAAATAGGAAAACGTCTTATTTTTTTGGGGTGATTCGCTGTGTGGAGGAGAGAACCCTCGAAAATTTTCTCCATCCTTCTTAAAGAACGTGAAGAACACCGAAGCTTCAACGAAGAACTCCATCACCGCAAGGGATGATCTCCATACCGTCTTCATCAATCTCCACATTCGGTGAGAGAAACCCTCTTCGAAGAATGACGATGCACCACATCCTTCATCGGGCGAACATCGATGATGTACGGAGCCTAATTCCGCGACGCCGTTTCTCCGTGATGATCCTCGTTCGATGACTTCTTCCAGGTAGGGGGTTTCTTATAATGTATATGTGAATTATCCCCTTGTGCATGCGTATTTTGATTTCAGGGTGTTTGAATAATTTACCTTGAATAAAATATACCATCGTCTAAATCATGTCTTGTAAAGATTGCCTTTGAAAAACAACTAACACGGAGGGTGCGGGCAGAACAAACACGACCTGACAACCCTCCATAGTTTTTGTATTGGTGTGCGGATCGATGGTCGACAATGAAGCGGGCCAAAAAGGCATTTTGAACCCTTTTCAGTAATATACGGGTCCCGGGAGAGCCACAGGCGCAGACGGCGGACAAAACGGACCTCCGGAGCACGTCCGGTGGTCCGTGGAAGGCACTGCCTGTGCGCCGCTGGTAGGACCTCCGCGTCTAAAGCTGCTACGGCGGCGGAAATACCAGATCCTGTGGCTGCGAGGGATCCGGTGACGACGCGGCGACCAGCGCCACGTCTGCTAGCAGGGGGGGTCCAACTCCCCCCCCCCAGCTCGGCCTGCTGGCCGAGCCAGTGTGCCCACCCACCCCCCCGGTCGGGCCGGGGTGGGTCGCGCGGCCCAGGCTGGGTCTCTCCTGGCCGGACCGGGCCCAAACTTCCCATTTCAGGCTGTTTTCAGTCTTTTGCCCATATCATGGACTTCAAAACAATGATCGATGCACCGTCAGTTGTGTTGAGATCCTTGGATTGAGACGGGAATTTCGGTATATTACACTCAAGTTTTTGGAGAATTTTGTGTATGGTCGGGTTGGTTTGAACACGAAACCAACCGGTCCCTCAGAGCAGAAATGCTTATAACATAAGCTCTGGACGTCCGATTGAAGTGTCTTCGACTTTGTTGGATTACTCTTAGTGAGACAGTACTTTTGGATTACTCCACTCGAGGTTTGGACGTATTTGGAGTGAATTCGGGTTGGTTTTGACTTAAAAACCAACAGAGCCCCTGGAACGAAAAAGCCAATAACTCTCAGACCGGGTGTCCGTTTGACGCGTCGTCTGTCACGTTGAGTTTCTATCGTCGAAACGGAATTTTGGGATACATCAACTCTGGACTACATGTCATTTGATGTATCGACCCCCTTGGCTCGTGGAGCGGACCCTCCCAGAATTGAGCATGCTGTGTGCGGGAACCCTAGAGCTGGTTGCGACTGCGACGATGATGATGACTGCGCTGAAATCCTCCGGGGTTCGGCAGCAACGATGACTGCACTGAAATCCTCCTTGGGTTTGGTAGTGATGAAGACCATACTAAAACCCTTTGTGTGTTCGACAACGATGACTACTTCTCTTGTATCCTACGTCGGTCCAGCAGTACTACTGTTCTTGTATCCTACATGGGTTCGACAGTGTTTGACTCTGTACTTGTATCCTATGTGGGTTTGGCCGAGTAGCTAGTCTTGTATCCTACATGTGTCCGATAACTTAGCTGGTTTAGTATCCTACGTGGGTCCCAGCTTAGATGAATTAGTGGCTACATTTGATCATCTCTATCACCTTACGAAGAAGTATACATGTTTGAGCTGAGTCTTGAATTTCAATCATTATCTTCGATATGATTGACTTGATATCCTATGTGGATTGTGTTGTGCTTTCCTATATAGATTGGGTTGTACTATCCTATGTGGAAGTGATCGAACTTGGGAATGGATGTTGGAGCCAAACTGGAATTGATGACTTAGGTATATGTATGGTAATATACCTAAGTAGTGTTGGATGTTACTTCGTGATTTTATCTTTCCTTTCTGGATTATCCTTTATGGATTCTGGGAGACCTTCGGGGGTCTCGGGGTCCCTACTGAGTAGAGTATACTCACCCCTGCATGGGCTATGCCCGCACTACGTTGTATTGGATGAAGACGACGGACATCGCTGATCGTGGTTGAGGCTTGTGGAGCAGGTCGATACCTGGAGGTGGACCACTGGGCAGGACGTACACGGAGCGGACGGTTGGACCCGAGGAGCTGAGGAGGCTATATGTACCCACCCTTCATGTGGGACTTCCTGTGGACGAGTCCATGTTTCTTCTTTAATTTTAGTTGTTGTAATTTCTTTCCAGTTGTACTTTACTTTCAGTTTGGGTTTGTATTCTGGCCCATTTACTTTCCACACTTACTATTGTACCCAGTTTTACTTAGTGTTTACTTTTGCTGGCTTACTCTATTCTGTTTGTTTACTTTATAAGACAATTCCTTCCCCTTTTTGAAGTATTTACGCCTTTGGTTCTAGTCGCCAGCCCCTGGCCTATGGGATGTGGGCTTGGGGTAGTCACGACAGGGGTCCCGAGGACGGGTCGTGACAAATTGGTATCAAAGGATTTCAGTTCTACCACAGAACTCAGGACTCTGATCTTTCTTCAATGTGAAGCATTAGTGATAAGGGTATTGAGTGGGGTTATCACTCTAGGGAGTACAGTGTTGGTGCGACGGCCGACGTATCCGTACACCAGGACCCTAACTTCTGATTTCTGACTCAATGCACGAAAACATTGATTGCATGTGTGTTTCTAAAATTTTCATTATGATTACTTGTGTCAACTCACCAGGTATACTTTTTTGACCATGACACACCTTTTTCATTTCAGGATGGCCCTATGAAGGCAGCCAGCTAGGGTTCAGAGCTTTGTGCAAGATGACATCCCACCGAGTGACGAGGCCTCAGTGTAGGGCCCTTTTTCAATGAAGGAACAGGTGGTACCTCTACCCACCGAGCCACCAATGCTCCCAACCCCAGCTGATAAGAGTGCATGTAGCCTTAGTGAACTGCACGAGTTTCAGTATCAGAGACCACCCAGGTTCCGTGGGGAGAAAGACCCTCAAGCAGCTAAAGATTGGTTGGAGGCTATAGTTCGAGTTTTCAGGCTAGTGGGGACACCATCTGACCTCATGGTGATCCTTGCAGAGAGCCTCTTTCATGAGGCAGCAGACAGATGGGGAGCTAGATATTGACAATGGGGTGACTTTTGCGGAGGTCCTGGTGGAGATCGAGGACCGAATGGAGTGGGTCCTACGTGGGCAGTCTATTCCTCTAGTGTGCATCAGATGGCAGCACGGGAACCTCCAGGAGAGCACTTGGGAGCGGGAGGATCATATGTGTGCTCAGTACCCTCATTTGTTTCCCTAGTTTGTGATGTATCTTTACGGGGACGTAAAGCCCGGAGGTGGGAGTAATGTAAAGACCTGTAAAATTCAAGATAATTTTCTTTCATAATTTTCTTTGGGATTTTACAAGTACGCAGTTTCAGACAGCACCTAATTCCGAGGCCTAGTGTGCCTGGAATCAATTTCTAAAGTTTAGCTCGGGTACGTTCAGTGAACGAACGAGTGAGTTTTTCTAAATTTTGAATAGGTGCTCGGAATCGAAATCCAAGGGCACCGATGGTTTCGAAGCGCTGGTAATTTCCTAGGAACACCTTCTCAGAAGGTTTGTTTTCTCGGGTGGTGATGTTAAAAAAAGTGAGAAATAAAAATATAATTTTTTTATTTTTATTTCTTTACTAAGCAGTTTAAGTGAAAATAAGTTCTATCACAACTTAATTTCTCTAATCTTTGTGGTTAACAACCATGTGAGGGAGTTGGGGTGGGGCCCACATGAGCCCCCATCTATCAATTCTCTAACTCCCCATTAATCACCCTATCCCTTTTAATTTTGTGTAACACACCCGCACCTCCCCCGTTTTAATGTCAAGTCAACTCATGCAGTTTTTCTTCCACATTAATTACATGCCAATAAAACGCCTAATTATTTGGTTAATGTGCATTAATTAATTTGATGAATTCATTTTTAATTTCAAATTAATTATGGCCTGTGTGTGTGTAAATTAAATATGAAAACGTCTTATTATATTGGGGTGATTCGCTGTGTGGAGGTGAGAACCCTCGATGATTTTATCATTTCTTCTTGAAGAACGTGAAGAACACTGCAGCTTCAACGAAGAACTCTGTCACCGAAAAAGAAAGATCGTTGTACCGTCTTCTTCCCAATCTGTAGTTGGTGAGAGACACCTTCTTCGAAGAACAACAACACGCCACATCCTTCATTGGGTGAACATCGATGACGTACGGAGCCTCTTTCCGCGACGCCGTCTTCCGCAACGCCGTTTCTCCGTGATGATCCTGGTTTGACGACTTCTTCTAGGTAGGGGTTTTTGTATAAATTATATGTGAATTATCCCCTCATGCATGCATATTTTGATTTCAGGGTGTTTGAATAATTTACCTTGAATAAAATATACCATCGTCTAAAGCATGTCTTTTAATGATTACCTTTGAAAAACACCAAACACGGAGGGTGAGGGCGTAACAAACACGTCCTGACAACCCTCCTCATTTTGTTTATTGGTGTGCAGATCGACGGGTGATGATGAAGCTAGACGCAAAGGCGTTTTTAACCCTTGGCAGTAATCTGTGGGTCCCGGGAGAGCCGCAGGTGCAGACGGTGGGGAAAACGGACAACCGGAGAACGTCCGATGGTCCACGGAAGGTGTTGCAGGCGCACCTCACCGGTGTCCGACACAGGCCGGCCACCAGTAGGAGACAGCGCCCCGACACACCACCGACAGGAACCCCTGCGGCGGCGGCGGGAAGACCGGATCCCGTGGCCACGCGGGATCCGGGGAAGACGCCGCGACCAGCGCCGCGTCCGATGGCAAAGGGAGGGGGGCGTCCTTTCCCCCAGCTCGGCCCGCAGGCCGAGCCATCCCCCCCTCCTGGAATGCCGGGGTGGGTCGCGCCCGGTTGGGCCATGGCGGGTCGGACTCAGACCCAGGTCTGTTCAACCCAGTTTTGGCCGACCTAGGGGGGGGGGGGTTGGGTCGGGCGGGGCCGGGCCCAGACCCCCCATTTCAGACTGTTTTCAGTCGTTCACCCATATCTTACGCTTTGGACCTCCGATCGATGTACCATCAGTTGCATTGGGATCCTTGTATTGATTCAGTCATTTCAGTATATTTCAATGAAGGTTTCAGAGAACTTTGGGTATGCCCGGTTTGGTTCGAACACGAAACCAATCGAGCCCTCTGAGCGGGAACACATATAACTTAATCTCCAGACATCTGATTGATGTGTCGTCATCTTTTTTGGATTCCTCTTTGTGAGAAGGACCTTTTAGCTTACTCCACTCGAGGTTTGGATGCAGTTGGAGTGTGGTCGGGTTGGTTTTTAATTAAAAACCAACGAGGCCCCTGAAATGAAAAAGCCAATAACTCTCAGACCGAGCGTCCGTTTGACGCACTTTCTGTCACGTTGAGTTCCTATTGTCGAGACGGAACTTTGGGATACATCAACTCCAGACTGCGTGTCAGTTGATGTATCGACTCCCTTGTCTCGTGGAGTGGACCCTCCCTGAATTGAGCATGCTGTGTGTGGGAACCTTAGAGCTCGCTACGACTGCGACGATGATGATAACTGCATTGAAATCCTCCGTGGGTTTGTCAGCAATTACGACTGCGCTGAAATCCTCTGTGGGTTTAGCAGCGATGACAACCGTATTGAAATCCTCCATGGGTTCGACAGAAATGACTACTGTTCTTGTATCCTACGTGGGTCCAGCAGTTCTACTATTCTTGTATCCTACGTGGGTCCGATAGTGATTGACTCTATACTTGTATCCTACATGGGTCCGGCAGAGTAGCTGGTCTTGTATCCTATGTGGGTCTGACAGCTTAGCTGGTTTAGTATCCGACGTGGGTCCCAGCATAGATGAATTAGTGGCTACATCTGATCATCTCTATCACCTTACAATGAAGTATACTTGTGTGATCTAAGTCTTCACTTTCAATCATTATCTTCGATATTATTGACTTGCTTTCCTATGTGTATTGTGTTGTGCTTTCCTGTGTGGATTTGGTTGTACTATCCTATGTGGACGTGATCGAACTTGGGCTCAGATGTTGGAGCCGAACTGGAATTGATGAATTAGGTATATGTATGGGATATACCTAAGTAGTGTTGGATGTTACTTCGTGAATGTATCTTTACTCTGTGGATTATCCTTTGTGGATTCTGGGAGACCTTCGGGGGTCTTGGGGTCCCTACTGAGTAGAGTATACTCACCCCTGCTTGGGCTATGCCCGCAATATGTTGTGTTGGATGCAGACAACGGACAATGTTGATCGTGGTTGAGGCTTGTGGAGAAGGTCGGTACTTGGGGGTGGACCACTGGGCGGGACGTACACGGAGCAGACAGCTGGACTCGAGGAGCTGAGGAGGCTATCTGTACCCACCCTTCAGGTGGGACGTCCGGTGGATAGCTCGACATTGCTACTTTACTTTGAGTTTTTGTACATTCTTTCCAGCTGTACCTTACTTTCAGTTTGGGTTTGTATTCTGGCCCATTTACTTTCTGCACTTACTATTGTACCCAGTTTTACTTAGTGTTTACATTTTTTGGTTTACTCTATTGTGTTTGTTTACTTTATAAGGAAATTCCTTCCCCTTTTTCTAGGATTTATGCCTTTGGTGCTAGTCGCCAGCCCCTGGCCTATGGGAGGAGGGCTTGGGGTAGTCACGACACGGGTCCCAAGGATGGGTCGTGACAATTGTTAATATTCAAACCATTCAATGGAGGATTCCATTTGACCAAGATCCCCTGATGAGATGAACAATAGGGAAAAAGAGAAGACACCCTACCAGTTATCAACACACTCGTTGATGGTGATTTATCCCAGTTCATCAGAAGTAGTCCAAGATCAACCATTTACACTGAGATCCCACCTCCATGGAATGGTGAGAGATATGGATTTCCTCATTCTGAATCATGTTACTTGCACTCTAAATGGTCCATAACTATACTACTAAAATAACCAACCTTTACCTCTTATAATATTTTTTAGTATTAGTTCTGTTAAACCAATTAAGATGAAAATAATGATTGTTGTAATTATAGATACGGAATCCGAACAAATCATGATTGTTCACACTATTTTTCTTCACCTAGCCTCTAGAGAAAAAATGATGAGTTGATTAACCATTTGGCAAAGAGAAACATAGAAATTTAGAAGACAAAGGGATACCCTTCCACTGAATCTCATTATCCGTGGATAGATCATGAAATATGATAATATATACTAGGATGAATAATTTGGAAGGTATTTTGGAACACTAGATAATCCTTCCCCACATATCACCATTAGTGGGGCCACACCAAATCAACGATACTCCTTGATGCTGAAAACACCATAGGGATATCACTTAAAAACCATGCTACCATTCTCCTAATTCAAAGTGATGTTCTCAAAAACTATATCTACTGAGAATTAAAGGTTGATTGGATTAGAAGAGGGTAATAGATGGCTACGTTAGATGATATTAATGGAGAAGGAATCCTCAAAAAGTGAAACATTGAACCTTCCCAATTGGTATTCCAGAAGTAGATGTTACCTAAGCCTATAATCCTATGTGAATATAACTTATTCTCATGAGTACGACCATGTAGTATTTTCCAAAAACCTTCCGAATTATCATTTGTGTACTCTGTTACTGATCCATACTTATGAGAGATGAACTCACCCCATATATATTGATCCTCCATCACATCTTGGAAAAGGTTATCTTTCATACAATTCATAGATTCCTCCACATCCCTTACATTAATACTACCAGCCTCCACTTCTTTAGTCATATTTCCCCATGAAGGCCAATGACATCTCCCATCATCATTCATATCCCAAAGGAACATGAAAACGATATTCTACATTCTTATTATAACCTTTTTGGGAACCAAAATAGTATACATAATATTCATTGGAAAATAATAAAGGACATGATTAATCAAATTAATGTGACCCTAAAAAGTGTGAATTTTTTTCCAGTTTGTCATTCGACTATTAATTTTGACCAACAGGCCCTCAAAAAGGTGTTTACAAATATGGACATTAGAAATTGGGGAACCCAAGTAGATAATAGGAAAGGCCTTCCTCCCAATTCTGAGAACCTCCCTAATCGTCTTAATTCTTTATTTAGGATAAATATCTGCAATGAAGACACTAATTTTTTCTTATTAATACGTTCCCCACTCCACATACTATAATCGTCCAGAACCTTCTTGAGATTGTGGATAGACCATTTACACCCATCAGAAAAAGATCAAGAAATCATCTGAATATAGAAATTGTGAAATTCCATTAATGTTGCGTCTATAATGATAGGGGATAACGGATCTATCAACAATATTCCTCGAGATATATTGACTAAGATTGTCATGATTCTGGATGAAGAGACTCAGTGATAAAGGTTCCCCTTTTCCCAGACCTTAGACTACATTGAAAAAACCACATTGTTTTCCCATACGAGTGATAAAAAACTAGGTAGAGATTTAATATTTAAATAGGAGATCAATTACCCACACATGAAATCCCATATTGGTAAACACCTTATTTATATACCACCATTCCATTTATTCATAAGGGTTATCCATGTCTACATTGATGAAAATATTATAACCTAGGGTTTAACAGTATTATCTCCAATCATCTCTTGAGCTATCTCTCGAGAATCCTGGATGTCCCTACCCTGAATAAAACCTTGTTGTTCTTCTAAACCAATATTGTTAAGATAATGGACTAGAATTTTGTTTAGAATACATGACACACCTTATTCGAGAATTTTAATGTGCTTATGGTTCTATACTCACCAAAAGATATCAGGTCTCACACCACTGTAGTAAAAACCAGTGTAGTCACAGAGGCTACCCTAGCTAGTCCTCCTCCCCTAATATAGTCTTTGATAATACCCACCACGCCATCTTTGATGATACATTACCTTAAGTCTTGAAATCCATCATACGCAATCCGAAATATTTTATAAAAAATATAAGTTTATATTAAATATATTTTTTAAAGATAATTTTATATATCATACATTATATGAATTACTTAAGATTATTTATTACCAAATTATTTACAATTCTGTGGAAAAATCATGTTTTTTGCAGTAACTTCATTGTTATTCATCTACGTTTTGATTTTTTATTTTTTGTTATCTTACTTTGATAATGGTTAAATAATCTCCTGAATGTTATCCCAGATATAAATACCATATATATTCAGTATATATTTATTCAAAGTAATCCATTATTGTTAGATATAGAGAGTATAATACATCGTTCATGGAGACGGTAGGTCGTACATATGCTCGAATGATGTTTCCAGTTTCAAAAATTAATGAAATGAAATAAAGTTAAAGAGTATATTAAATTTTTAAAATTATTTTTATGTATTTTAAATCTCCTATATTCATTAACTTTACCCTATATACCTTTCATACAAATCGTTAGTGAAAAATGAATCACATCGCTTTGTGAGGTGGTAGTCCATCATACACACATAAAAAGTTATCATATCCCCTGAATAATGAAAAGTAAGAAGTTATATGTAATAAAATAATTACAGAAGAATAATTATGCTAAATATATGATATAAATTCAGTTTATTCTATCCTTATTACCATCCATGTAAAAAATGAAAAACACATCTCATTGGTTCGTGAGGTGGTAGTATATCGTACACACGAGCGTCGTTATTATTTCCCAATGACTTGGGGGGAAAAGGTATATGTTATTTTATAATTAAATAGGTATAATAATATCATAAATTTAATAAATAAATATTACATCTATCATTATAAATAGTTATGATAGATCATGATGGAAAATGAATTATGTTGGTTTGTAAGGCGATAGTCCATCGTACACATGATCGATGGCGTCTTCTACCATTTTATTAAAGAGGAAATAGATATAATTTATGACATAAAAATAATAAAATATAATTATATGGTAGATATTTTATTATAATATAATAATAAATGGATAATATTTGAAGGAGTTATAAGAGGAAGTAAAATAAAAATGCATAGTTTAAAACATTACATATTTTTAGGAAACCTCTTTGGGTTTTACCTAATGCCTTCCTAGATTGTCATTATGATATTAAAAATGAATATCAAATAAAGATAGGGATGTATGTAATTGATTTCGTTAGTAATTAGTTAAACCAAAGGGTTTTGGAAGTGAGAAGAGAATAGGAGATGGGGTATCCATTTATATGTGGGGGAGATGAGATACTTCAAATATTTGAAAATAATAAATTTTAACCACAATGTTCATATTCCAAATGGATAACAAAGGGTTCAATATTGAATTATAGGTGTTATAAGGTCAAAATAAGGTTAGATAATGGGGTTTTTTAGGTTTTTATGAGATTTATTCTTAGCTTATTTATTTTTACCCCAATTATATTTATTTTAACCTTAACTCTGAAAATTAATTTTTTACATTATTTACTATTCATGATGGAAAAATTCAGTTGAATTTATTGTATAATATTAATTATGATACTTCCATATATGGAATCAGTTTTTTCAAATGGAAATTAGTTAATCTGGAATTTTAATTAAATAATATTTTGGTAGATGTGATGAGAAAGCAGCATTCGAAATAGAAAAATTCTGAATTTGGATATTTTTTTATATAAATATTTAACATGAAATTGAATAAAATGAAGAAAATTAGATATTTATATATAAATGAGCTAATTTTATTTTTAAATCCATATGAATAAAAAATATATCTTTTAAATGCTTGAAAGAAAGGTTGGTTTTTAATAAATATAAGTATTTTTCACAATTCAATGACAAATTTATAATTTAAAAAAATCACAAAAATTAACAATAAGTAAATTTTGACATGATTTTTGAAAAAATACACTCATTTTTTCAATTATTTATTTTATTTTTTTAAAAAAAATTAATTTTAAAATAAGTGTGAAAAACACGATAAAACTGTATTTTAGAAACAATAACAATTTTAAGAAAAAAATTAGATTCATTACTATATCTTACTAAAAAAATTAGATGAATATTGAAACATTTATTGAATATATAATATATAAATTTCATTAAAAAAATTCTCCAAGTGTTATTTATTCAGTATAGTAAGATAAAATATGTTTGTTTAGAGAAGAATATTTTTCTAGAAAAAGAGTTCCTTTATTTTCAAATTATTTTTCTATTTTCATTTATAATTTACATGTAACCAATTAATTAAATTATTAGAAATGTATTAAAAATATATTTTTAAAATTCAGTAAATACTATTCACACTCATAATTCCAATGTCTATCAAACTAATATCATAATAAATAATAATATTTAATTATTATATCGTGTTTTTTCTAAACTTTGTGTTGTGTATAATGAAAGATAAAAAACATGTTTAATGTAACACAAGCTATAAAAAAATAAATTTTATTGTTTTTTTTTCTATATAGTCTATGTGTGTTATAGCCATCAATTCTCCATTGATATCCAGTACATCCGCTACACCTCTATAATCCTTCTGAAATCTACTTGTTTCTTATATTTTTATAAAAATGTGAGCAACATTTGAGATCACTAATGCCTAACTTGTAGATATGTAATGATTAAATTCATAATAAATTAACCTAATTCTTCCCTTTGCGTCATTTTTTGGGTGTAGTTCCTATTCCAGTGGCCCTACATGTCACATAGAGAAAATATTGTATCTTGTTCCTATCCATACTCTAGATCTTATTCTTATTGTAAATAGGGTACTCATGATGATTAGATATGGAATTAGTCTTTGGAATATGTTCCTTTATCCACATATTTTTATTATACATAAAGACCATTAGTTTGTCTCTCCCCATGTATTTTTCAGCCTGAATAATAATAGTAAGATGTTATAAATGTGTCATGTCGCGATTTATAAAATTATAATTCACAATAAAACTAGAGATGTTTTTTGGTAGTGAGTAAAAATGATATATATGTTAAAATTATTAAGTATAGTAAAATTGAAGATGTTTATGAATAATATATATCTAATCATATTGACCATATGAGTCCAAGTTAGTGAAAAAGTTACATGAATTCACTTGAATAGTTCATTTAATATCTCATTTCTCCTCGATCATGCCATATCCGGAGAGAGATATCAAAAGTGAGAAATTATCCTATATTCATACATGGGCACATATTCATTTATAATCACATTTTAAATAGGGTATATCATGAAATATTTGAAATCCATTGCATCTTTCACATGATTTAGCAAGGGAGATACTTCTTCCTCACTGGACACTTTTGAAAGCGACTCAAAAAGTTGGGTTTCCAGTGTGTCTATTTTTTGTTAATGTAATCAAATAAAATGTAAGTGAATATATCATTCTTGAAAATTCACACCAATGAAATGGTTATACATATCTTGTTATAATCATAGTAAAAAATGTCTTAGGTTTTTATGTTAAATTTCTTCAAATTAAGAGCATATTATTTCTACTTCACTTAATTACCTAAAAAGATTAATATATTCAAATTAAAATCCATTAATCTCCCAATATTTTGGTTCAACCTAATATTCCTCACAATTAGTTTTGTAATATCATGCATAGTATATATTCTACTAGAAATCATCCATATTCTCCATCTAATAACAAATATATGGTCTTGAAAATTTATTTAAATTATTTTGGGAAGGCATAACATTCCAACTGTATTAACCTATAGTTCATTGATCCCTTGACTAGACTTTCCAATCCAAAATTTTTGATTAAATATTACCTCGACCCTTATGTCTCAGTTCCATTAATTCCTAATTGGGTAGTCAAACCTTGGTGTAATCTACGTGAAGTCAACCAAAACAATTACGGTTAACATTCCATGATAATTCAAAAAACCATAACATGACATGGTCAAGAACATTAAACTATGAGGTTTCTTCTAACTAATGTTATGGAAGACTGCACCAAATTAATATTTTAGGTGTGGTACTTTTATTCATAATTCATAAAGACCCATTTTATCAAAACATATGTCTTTTTAATATTAAGTGGATATTACTTAAGTGATTAACCATATATAATAACATTTTATGCATAATTCTGTTCTATTTTATTCAATATTTCATGCATACTAATTCATTTATTATTTGATCGGGTATCATCCACATAAATCAAGAATCCACCTTGAAAAAAATATATATAAAATATAAGTGGCATGATCAAGAGATTATCTAATGGTTAGTTTATCCCGAGGATGAAAAAATGACCCTCAAGACTAGAGAAGAACACCTTGAACTATAGCTTGGTTCAAGCTTCAATATTCCACCTTGGATCATTTATATCACCTCGATTGGATAATGGGAGTTCACATAAAAGGAACCATATTCAAAATGTATGCAACATAATTAGAAATGGGTCACACATAAGACCATAATTTTAATTTAAAAATAATAAACTAAAATAAATAATAACATAAACATGGATGGTTTAATATTAGGATAATCCACATAATCATTCATAGAGCATATATATTTTATCTATTTATCAAGTATTTCAATTAATTTTTAAATTCAAATAAAAGGCCATTAATAAATACAATTAATTAAATTTATCATAATTACACCAAAAAAAATTCAAATTTCCATCATACGTAATTTTAAACAAATTGAATAAAATAATTTCATTTAAATTTATTGAAGTACATAGGTGAACATAGATGATATTGTGTGTGATCATAAAAAATGTTTACAAATAAATTTTATTCAATATATAATTATTAATATTATGACATTGAATGTACAATCAATTAAATTAATCATGAAACACATGTGAATACGTTTAATTATATATTTAATTCCTCTCTCCATGTAAAATTGATAACATTGTTTGTAATACACTACATGGTGTTTACTTGGATATATGATGTGTATTATATTCTACCCATTTTTGCAACATATACCAAGGTATGTGGATTATTTCCTAGTATGAAAGCTTTTAGGTACACTTTGTTTTTTTCTCTCTTATGTGTAATGTGACCTCCGAGATTCATGTCTTTTTAGTCTCAGTTTCATGTATCTGATACAATAATGTCTGGGACCCTCATTTTCTTTGTCGGATGAAAATGAGGAAAACATGACATTTACATTGGTTAAATGGTACCTATTTCATAATATGATGTGTCATCCTATCCAGATCTACATTCCAATCCACATTTATTGGATGTTAGATCAAATTTCATCTGAATGATCTGATTATTTCATGAGATAAATATGGGATACATTGGTACATGGTATGTTGTTTGATGATACACATTATGTATTCATTTTTTTTTTCTGGAAGAACCTCAAGAACATATAGATAATGTTTTTGATGTCTCTTAATTTCAATATTTATCATTTTCTTGTTATGTGAGTGAGAAAGAAGAAATAAAAGAAGTTAATTTTTTTGAATTCTAATAATGAATCGATCTACTATAAAATAAATCCAATATACATGCACAAAATCATAAAAAAAGAAATAACTATAATTCAATTATACCACATTTAGGTTTTGTCCATAGTTTATGAAACTATATGGAATGCATAACAAGGTATGATGTCTTAATTTATGATTTTTTTGTATATGACATATATGTTGATGACCAATAGATTTAAATCATGGATTACCTGACTTGATAAATGCAGGAACCAGAAGAAGGAGCATCATTACATGTAGTTTATAATTAATTTATATATGACCATATACAGAAATAAGCTAACTTGTAATCCAGTATTCAATGATGATATGATTGACTAGATCTAAAGGAACCATCACTATGCTACATGATCCAATTAGTGAATCCCACTATTGGTGATCCACACATGCACAAAAATCTACTAACATCATTTTAGAATCATCATGTTCTAAAATGGTTGACCCTAATTGCTTTCGTTATTCTTGGTTTATTGTAGTAGAATTATTTTTAAGAATAAAGAACTCAATGCACTTTATAGATGTATTCCAAGAGGATGATGTAAGATAACTACTGATAACTTGATCTCCCTCAAGGGATTAAGATATCTCCTTGATCTATTTTTTCACAATAATAGTAATTATGGAAATTGATATAATTATATATTTATAATGGTATGTTCAGGGTTGGAGAATTATATTCAAGCACATTCCAACATCTAAAATTCTTAGTTGACCCCATTTCCAATAAATATAATAATATAAATATTATTATTTGTCATTTGACAAGTGAAAATATTTTAAGACTAACCAACTAAATATCATTTATACCATGTGTGACAACACCATTAATCCATGTCCTCTTATCCTCCACTATATTTGTAGAGCCTTGATGAATGACTACTTATCTCATAAATATCACAACAGTATTAGTCAATAAATATTAATAATATTATATTTTAAAAACATTTGAAACAAATATAAAATATTATGATTTAAAAAACGTGTTTTTTGAATAACATGTGATTTTATCTTAGATATCAACCAAACCTGTATAAAAATTATTTATTCTAACATGTTAAATTCAATACATTCATTTAAATGAGATTGAAGATACAATTAGTTTTTGACCCTTTGGGACCCTTTCCCAGTAGAATTAAGTATAACCACATAAAGTAAAAGGTTATAATATATTAAAATACGAATGTAATGATATAAAAAAAGTTAATATCATAGTGAAATTCATCCTACTATGAACGCTTACCATGTAATATAATCACTTTATTTTGATATCTCAAAAAAAGAGGTTCTATATCGGTTCCATCAATAAATATACTTGATTCCTCTTTATTTTAATTTCTATAAATGAACTGACCCACTTAACATCATGTCCACGAATTTATCCACATAATTCCATTCCCATCAATGGGCCTACGTTAATCAACTTTCATTAGGCGATAGAAGATATAATTCATTTATATCATTATCCATTAATTCAATATTACTCATGATGCACCCAATTTATTCTACCTCACTACATTCATGTTCCATTACAATATTCATTAATAAATTAATATATGTGAGCCATGATTCCAATTAATGGAAAGCATAATGTATAGGTATCAATACCCACATCCTCATGTTAGAAAATCCAAGCAGTCATGACAATTGATATTTTCTATTTGTGGGTATGTTCTCAAAATATCCTATATAAGAAATTACTAAGGTTACACCCCAAGTTTGGGTGAACCAATGTCCTATGAGTATCCACCCAGAATATCATATATTATTTGTGTTCCATCAAATTATATCATCTATTAATGGAATATATATTCAATAATACAATCATGAAACATACTCGTTCCCATTATAGTGACACATGATATAACATTTTAGTGCGACATAAATTATTAGGATATTATCAAAATCAAATTTAATGCATAATAATAATCATGATGTGATAATATAAGTTTGTTAATTAATAAAACATATAATCACGTACAAATCCAATTGGTTCTCGATAACAAATTCAAACAGGTTTGGGGTACATATAGATTAGTACATGATTTGTATATTTAAAAGTTATAATATGACATGTTTTTATGAAGTCATATCATCCAGATATACTCTAACCCTTGTGAATAGACCATATAAAATAAATGTTGATACATACTGATAAACATATTTTTCATATAGGAAGGTTTTATATGATCCCATGACAATAGATGGGTGTCTCATCATCGATTAATGAGTGATGATGTATTGTTTTCCGAGATAAAGTTATGTGGTTTTATCACACCATAAAATATGGTAGTATCTATATCCTTTGTGATTAGTGTATATTTTTCTTTTAATAGAAGATGGAAATTCCTGCTGAGTTAGATGTGACTACATGTAAGTTGATTTTTTTATATGTATTAGATAAAATATGCCTCTTGATATTACAATGTGAGATCGATACTCAAGTAATAGTGTATCGTATAATGTCTAAGAATAATTTTTCAATGAATTGTAGATTTTTAAAGACTATATGTTGGTAATTTTGTTGGGGTTCCCATGAAACATAAGAATTTGGTTGTGGGAATTGTGTTTCTTGAACTCACGATGGGTATGCTCCACCATAGTTGTAGTTTGAGGCGTTTTTCATGATGGATCTTATCTATGGTTGGTGGGACCCTCAACATGGTATAAAACCCAGGTTTTAGAATTAAGTAATACAAAAGAACATTTTTAAGTGTTTCGTAGACTTGATTTGTGGTGAAATTATTTGATTAAGGAGGTTGAAAACTGTAGTTTTTTTAAATGGAACACAATTTATGCGACAACCCCCCCCCCCACCCAAATGAGTTTGGGATCATGAGGATTCATGGAAAAATATGTCCTAGCTTTAAAAATAGTCTATACATTTTCATGATGACATCCTTAGTGGTGTTGTGGATGGACCTCCACATTGAAGATAATTTTTATATCAATTACCACCCCTTCATTGGCTATGTTTCTCTCTAGTAAGCATTTTGGTAGAATTGATAGCGGTGTGAGACAATTAATAGGTGTTAGATTTTTTTTTATACTCACACGGATACCAATTTTATGGTTCTAGTCAGTCTATGGGTGTGAATAGTCCAAAAATCTTTAGGATGCAAGAGACAGATGACTATTTTAAGGTGTTATTAGGTGTGATTCAAAATTAGATTCATATCAATTCATTATGGACCCATGTACCAGATGGTGGGAGAATGAGTTATTATTTCCACATTAAATATTCAAGTGTTAGAAATTCTAGTGTAACCCTTACCTAGACCCTTACTAGGAAGAAGGATTTCACTAATAGTGACAATTATTCACCCACTCCATCTGTTGAAATGACTTTATCCCTAGTGTACAAAATATGTCATTTGTTAGACTCCCACATAGAATAGATAATATTTTCTGTTACCTATATCAATATTATTTTTTGTGATAGTTCTTTTTATATTATTTTGGGAATGAAAGTTGAGGTCCACCCCTTGTATTGAGTGTGATTCCCTTAGGCGCAATGAGAAGTGCCCACCCATGAGTAGTTACAGTTATCCACAGAGTAGTTGGCAAGCATTGAACTATACACTATGTGTCTTTATAATGAAATTACATATTA
Source organism: Viscum album (assembly GCA_963277665.1). NCBI lineage: Eukaryota > Viridiplantae > Streptophyta > Magnoliopsida > Santalales > Viscaceae > Viscum > Viscum album. The sequence continues at coordinate 1,152,448,427 of OY728155.1, read as the reverse complement.
TGATTATTGATGAATGAACACATTTATTCTAAGGTGACCCATGGATAACCTATTTGGAGATGTGGATGTATACATTTGTTTTAATTTCATAGATAACGTTAGTTTTTGGATAGGTAGAGTAAGATCCACCCTAGTCACATTTATGTATCGTTGAGACTACATATTTATTTTTAATAGTTTGAGGAGGTTATTATTATAATTTGATGACATTTATATTACTCAAAACATTTGTTTTCAAGTTACTAGTATACTATAATTTTTTTGAGATTTTGATTCATAAAACATCATTGGCATATGTGATGTTGAGACAAGGGTGGTCGATGAGATCAAAGTGTCACTATATAGGCCTGGTAGTTGGCATTTTTTAGGGGATTCTATGTTTGGATGATGGAGGAGGCTTGTGAGTATCTATATATGGATTTACATGTTCTTACATGAGGAATAAGACATTTATAACTTTCGATTGACATTGTTTCCCTCACTATTCCCTCAAGTGAAGAATCCATTGGTGTTGATATTGACGTAGGTGACTTTTGTGATCAGGTGTTATCAGGTGATGGACATGAAGAGATTTCTTGAATATAGGGTCCATATTCATAATTTTTCCACTAGTGGATAATGGTTTCATCTTGTTTCATATTAAATATCATGATACACATCCTGAGTAGAGATCTCCCTTTTAGAGTGTGTCTCTTAGTGTCGTATGTCCAGAGGATCCTTGGGGTGTGTCCATCGCATGACAACTATTTTTATGTGGCGGGAGAGGTGGTCTTAATAGTAGATTTTTGAATTTAGTATATCAGGATGTTGTTATGTTTGGCTATATAGATGAAGGTAAAGGGTAATTTGAATAGTTAGGATAACCCACCTCATATTGTGGAGGATATGGACAACTGACAAGTGTTGGTGTGATTTAGTGCATCTTGATATAATATGTATTTTTTATCAAGTTATCATGGGTAGAATCTGTGAAAGTGAGATGAAAATGAAACTAAGATGTCATCGATATTAGATGATTAATTTTTTAATATTAGGATGTGGATAGAGGATTCTAATAGATGTTTAAGATTGAGAAAGACAGACGATTTCACCTCAGTGGTGAGATATCGACATTGGGATCTATACCTTATTGATTGGATAAGGTGGATAAATTTACAAGGGAAAATAAGATCATAGTAATTTAAGGGGTGGAGTGGAGTTCTCCCATGAGAGGTAACCATGTAAATGAACTATTATGAGATGAATTTCAATGGTTCATGGTTTTCATTCATTACATATGGTATAATGGAGTTTGGATTAGGTTATTCTTTGGGATTTGAGGATATATAAGATATCTTATAGCCTAATAATTTTCCATCTTAGGACTTTATTCATGATGGGATGGAGGTGAAATCAATAGTTGATGAAGGTGGATGTTTCCTTTTTGGCTAGGGGTATACGTTTTTTTCATAGATCTCAGACCTTCAAAGATAAATGAATTGTTCTTGATGGTGGGTTTTCCAAATGAGGTTGTTTCCAATTATTTATTGTTTTGTAGATCTAGTCTTTTCCTATTGGAGGATGAAAAGTTTTTTATGTGTGAATAATGTAGTAATTGGGATTTTTAGTGATTGATATTTTGTCTAAATGTGAGTTTTAGTGTAGAGACCCAAGCTTGACTTACATGGACATTAAATTTCTTTTGTGAAATACTTAAAACATGAAAAAACAATGACGCCCAAGGACCGTCGTAGTTTATTGCCTTTGGAAATATGGAACATAATCTTATAATCATGGTGAATGATCTTCAACATCTCCCATAATGATTTTCCCCTTTTATTTTCTTACCTAAAACCATTACTTATATCCTAGGGAAAATAAAACATAAAAATGGTGAGCTCAAATGCTCAGTAAGGGTAAACATGGAAAACATAAAACAATCCATAAACATTTGAATATAAAAACGTGAACAAAAAATCTAAACATAAAATTCATGAGAAATGACATAAAACATGGAAATACATAAGGCATAGATCGTAAAGGAGCATGGGAATAAAACATGTAATTGTGGAAAACCATTAATCATGTGATATGATTTCAATATTAGCCAAGGCATTGCAGCCAAGACCATCATAGTGGACAATGTCCATTAGTGAAAGGGGATTACTTTGTGTACCAGCCCTGTATTACAAAACTGGATTCACATGCCATTCTACCCATGTCTATCTCATTAGATTTAAATCATTACCTAATTCATTAGAGTTAGATATATTTCCTTCCCATCTCATAATGAAATCATTCTTACATGTGCCACAAAATAAGCATAAATCATTCATCATAACCCAAAAAATAAAATGTGTTTCATAAACATCATCCCATCATATCGTAATCCATATAAATAAAATGGATAAAATTTCGTCATAATAAAAAGAACCATGTAAATAATAGAGACATTATACTTGAAACATAAACATATTAAATAATTTCATCCTATTTGGAAAGTATTTTTGATAAAACACTTTAAATTAATTCTTGAAAAAAATATCATTTCTTCTTCAAAATAACTTTATTTTCTCAAAATTCCATGCAATTTTAAAAGAAACGAAATTTGTTGAAAATAATCATGAAATCTTGTAGCTGAAGATTCATGAAAATAAGGCATTATGAAACTATAAAAATTCGTTTCTGTTCTATAAGATAAAAAACATTCATCTCGTACTTTTGCAGGAAAAGTCAACAAATACCTCGTATGGTTAAAAAAATATTCCTTCCATACCATGTGGTAAAATTAAAAAAGGGTAAAAATGACTTTAAACATACATGGAATAATCTTAAACATATTATTAAAACATTTTGATAAAACATGGCCATGGATGATAAACATAACCCCAATAAATACTTACGAATAAACAATCTTAGATAATAATGAGATTGGAATAATTATCCCTTACCTTTTGTCCAATTTCTTCCATATGTGTCTGAGATTCATATATAGTGGGTTAAAAAATATTATTAACTTTTAATAGAACCATAATAATATTTAAGATTTCATATATGATTCACTGAAGACTTTATATTACCCAATCATTCGTCAATTCCATGTTAAAGCATTATTTTGGGTAAAATCGTTTCATTTATCGTATGTGTTTTGACTTATAATTATTAATATGATTACTTATATCTTGATTAATTACTTATAATATGTAAAACATTATTTATATATAATATGTATTCAGAATGTAATATATATATATATATAAATATATCGATAAAGGGAATGAAATACACCGTTCATGGATATGGTTGGCCGTACGTACGCATGAACGCTATTTTAATTTTTTTATTGAATTGAATGAAAGAAATTAATTAACATAAACATAAATCCAGAATCATTATTATTCCATATATTCCATGATTATTTATTATATATACTTTATTATAATTCTGGAATGGTTAACATGAGAATGAATATCATCGTGTTGTGGAGACGACAATCTATACGTACACAAAAGTGATGATATCGTTTCCATAATTATTGAATATAATTGGAGTGGATGATAAAATATCTCAGAATAAATATGATGTTATAATAATAATATATAGTTATTACTTCCATAATTTTTCCCATCCACGTTTGGTGGCGGTGGAAAAACAGATTACACTAAGGCGTGGAGACGGTAAGTCGTACATACGCACACACGGTGATTTTGTTTTTCATAGGATGGATATAAATTGAAATAGGTTTGTTTAATATTTATAATAACATATCAGTATATTATTGATACTGATTTTATTACTTTTTAATGAAACAACTAAATAAGAGGATGTAGAATAAGAAAGAAACTTGAAAGAATTGGTAGAAGAGATTACCTCTTCCTCGACGTGCCTCTTTCAAACTTCCTCTTAGGGAAATTTAGTTGGCCTTTTGAGAAGACCTGAACCTATATAATATAACTATATATGTTGAGAAGATGAATTATTAGTGGTTTTCCAAGCATGAATGCTTAAAATGGAGTGAAGAGAAGAGGGTGGAGGTGCCCTTTTATAAGAGAGGATAAGGGCATGTTTGAAAATATCCAAAATATTAATTTATAATAAACTCAAACCCCACTTAAAAACCTCCAAAAATGACTAAACTTCGTAGATGAGATGATATAGTGTTGTAATATCCTCATACAATAAAACTTAGACAAGTTTTGATTATATTTTAAACCGTATCATTTTGATTTATCCTTATTTAATCAATTTAATTTTATTTCTAGTAATAATATTCAAAATTTTAAATTGTTATAAATGCTTACTAAAGTGTTGTGAATGTTACATAATTAGATACTTTATGACATGTTTACCATATAAATTTCAATTTTTAATTTTTAAATATTTTTGTGAAATTTATACAATTTAATAATATGTCATTTTTATAAAAGATCAATAGTGTCAATTTTAACACTGTTCATCTATTTGAATTTAATGAATATATCCACACAGAAGATATATTCAATGAAAAATATTTAATAGACTCCTAAAATTTCATATTCATCTTTAAAATTCTTTTAGCACATTAATTAGTTAATATATTATTTATTTTAATATTTTTAAAACCATTTATTTGAGATTTCTCTTAATAAAATAATTACTACATCATTTTTGTATAATTATTTAATATACATCTTTGTTGCATAAAAACAAAAATAAAATACTAAGATGAAGATAAATATATAATATTTCATAATAATTCTTTTAGTGGAATTTATATTCTAAAAAACCAAACTTTTAAAATGATATGTTTATTAAATTATGAAGGTGAGAACTTTGACATCATTTAAAATAAAATAATATAAATGTCATATTCTGTTTTATAAGTATCCAAATGGTCTTCAAGTAGTCCCTTTGATGCATAGTTTATATATATACTCGAAAAATATGGTTTGGTGAAGATTCTGGTCCTTTTTTGGGGAATTATTATTTTAATAAAAACAATATTATTGATCATTCACTAAATAAATAATTTTTGCATTATTAATTTATAAGCTATTAAGATAATTATATATTTTTTAAAAATCAAAAATAAATTACCATGATGAAGAAAATTATATTAAATTTAAAATGAGTAATTATAATAGAATTTATTTTTTATATAACCTTATATTAAAAATACATTAATTATTAAAATCTGAGTGAGACATATTTCACTTTCTTTAAATAAAATATATTAAAGATATTAATAACATACAAGTGGGTTCCAAAAGATACCATTTCAACCCAAGTATATTTTAAGCTGATATATAATCATCCAAGTATATTAATACTAGTGTTAGGGTATTTTTATAATATTATTTTACCCTTAATTACCTGATTTACCTTTAACTATAGTAAATAAAATTTACCGTAGTTACTATTATTAATGCCTTAAAATAAAAAGTATCCCATTAACATAATTTGGAAATACTCATTCCAAATATGGAATCCATTTTTCCAAATTCAATATAGATAAGTTTCAGTATTTAATTTAAAATGTATCCCGCTGTTGAGAAAACGAGTTTTAAAAGTTAAAACATTTCAAAAGATTGAAATGTTTTTACCTATGAATTCAATGGAAAATTAATGATAATGAATTAAATTATGTTAAATGATAAAAATTTATTCTATTTATACTTGAAAACCATTCAATATTTTAATTTATCCATATAAATTATCTCGATGAAAAAAGTTGTTTTTAATTAAAAATTAGTGTATTTTTACTATTCATCAAAATATGAATGTTATCATAATAATGTAAAAAATTTATCAAATGTAAAATTTTATAACCTGATATAAAATATGATGTTTATTTTTATAAATTTAAATTATAAACTTGTCAAAAATTATATTTAAAATGGGTTCGTCATCAAAAGGCGGCAAAACTGTATTTTTTGAAAAAAACATCCTTTATACGAAAAATTGATTTTGTTCTCATAACATGTTCTAAAATATGTTTAAGATTAATGATATTGTCATAAAATTCAAAATGTGGTTAATACAATTCATAACTGTTAGTTCATAATAATTTTATAGCAAATATGTCATTTTTTAGTGGATGTCGGTATTGCGTACAACACACGCTATTGTGGGAGGTCACTCTTGCATGTAACAGAAGCCAAGAATAGTTTTTTCATATACTACAAGATAATATGGTTTAACATACAGTTTAAGATAATCTTCATGTAGCGTACAACACAAGACATCAAAAAAATTTAAAAAAATTATTTCTCATAAAATCTCAGGGTGTTACATTCTACCCCCATTAAAATGAATTTCTCCCTCAAAATTCATTGGGGTTATAAAATGATTAAAACTTGATAGTTTATTTCATACAAACCCACATCATAAAAAGAAATACTAAAACTTAATTTTAAAAAATAATATTTGAAACATAACGGTCACTTGATGTAACTCAACACTGTGTTTCCACATTAGAGAATACAGCCGAAAATATGGATATGAAAGAGAAATCTGACCATAATGTTCTGATGGAGAGTGGTAGAGAACATGGCTATAAAAACACCAAAAATCGCAAAGCCCTAAATTTGTGATGATATATGGTACCATCTGATTCATCTAATATGAGGGTACTAGTACAACATTTTTGTTTTTCAAGATCATTTCCCTACTATTGATGAATTTTTTCATAAGGATAAATAATTCTTGATTTCAATGTAATATCATCATTGGTCATTCCACGAAAAATTTCCACTTCATCTCTTATTTAATGAAATTATGTTGAATTTTTCATTGTTGAAGTATTAGAAGATCATTCAATAGAATGATAGGTCATTCCATTTGTCTCAAACATAAGGTTATCAAAAGTTATTAAATACACATAAGTTCATCAATGAGTGAGATTGATCGTATATGGTTTCAAAAATGGGCTTATAATTCTTATATCATACCACTTAATAAAATAAAACTAATTTCTACTTACTAGGGACTTCCTGTAGGACTGTGGTAGGCGATAAATGCATGTCACACTTTGGTTGTGGGTTCGATTCCCGAAAATGTTTCTGACGCGTCGGCTTGTCACCCATCCTAAAAGTTGTCCTTTTTCTAAAACTATAAAATTATAACATTCCAAAAATAATATAAAAAAGTTCTAGCCTTAAACAATACTATATGATGTCCAAATTAATACATTTCAATCTTTTAGGCTTATCCAAATTACTTCAATCAAAACTCATAGTATAAAGAAAACAATATCTAGAAATGTCATATAACAAGATTGTGAATACCATCATTTATTACCCATATATCATAAGATATATATTTTTTGGTCATAATCAAAACATTTTAATTCCTTAATCATGTATTCATGAAACAGGAATTACCATATAACCTTAATGAAAACATAAATGCTGTCAAAAGTTAACACTTTCCACATACCAAAATTCCAAAAATTCTTTACACTAAAACCATGATAACATTTTGTCCTTATACCAGTCATGAGCTCATTAATAATATGCAACATATTATTTTCTCCGTATCCCTTCATTATGTGAATATCATCTTCTTTCGAAAAATATTTCAATCACTATTCATCATTACCGATTACATATAATTATTGAAAACCACAATGGACCATAGAAATTCCAATATTCCATAATACAATAAAAGTACCTCTAAAAAATTATTCTTCAATACCAATACATAAACACTTCAATCCATCCTCTTTAATGATTGGCTTGGAATATGTCCCTCATTGATTTAGAGGTAACCTCTTAGGTAGGGGAATTGATCTGGGTAATGCCCTTGTTCTCCACATATAATACATTGAACTCTGTGACAGTCAGTCACTCTATGGCCCTTTTCCACACATAGATAACATTTTCCCCTCCATTTGAGGTATTCATCAAGGTTCTTCTTCCCTTCTTATTGATATTTATAATGCTTTATCTTCCTTCATTTATGTTCCTCTCCATGAAAACATGCATAAAAGACCATCTCCCACTTATTTGATGACTTAGGAATACCACTACAGTTCACCTTGTTAATCACATATCATGATGACTAATTCGGTATGATCAAATTATCTTTTCTCTAGGCATTACACAATTTCAAAGCTTATATTCACCAATTTTTCCATCGGATTCAATGTTAACCCAATTACGTATGGTTCCCTACATTAACTAAAAACATACACCATTGTATAAGAAACAGTTAAAATAATGAGGAACCACATAATCATAAAATGTCACTTATAGGATGTCTAACTTATCACACATTCTTTAATCTAGGACACCTTAGGTTCACCCTAGGTTATACAACATCATCAATATAATTCTAGGACTATAACCTATTGTTATAATAATCCTTAAGGACATCCCTTGACATACCTTAAAATATTTCTAGGGATATCACAAAAGATTTCACATCCTAGTTTCCAAAGGATAACTAAAGCATTCCTCTGATACCAACTGTAGAGACCCAATCATTATATACACGGACATTAAATTTATTTTGCAGAATACTAAATACATAAAAAAACAAAGACTCTCAAGGACCTTAGTATTTTAGTGTCTTTAGAAACTCGGAACATAATCTTTTAATCATGGTAAAATATCTTCAACATCTCCCATAAAGATCATCCCCTTTTGTTTTCTTACCTAAAACCATTCCTTATATCATAGGGAAATGAAAACAAAAAAAGGGTTATCTCAAATGATCAGTAAGGGTAAACAAAGATATCATAAAACAATCCATAAACATTTGAACGTAAAAAAATGAAAATAAAATCTAAACATAAAAATCTTGAGAAATGACATAAAACATGGAAGTACATAAGGAATAGATCATAAATGAGCATGGGAATAAAATATTTAATTGTGGAAAACCATTAAGCACATGATATGATATCCCTATTATCCAAGGCATTGCTGCCAAAACTATCATAGTGGACAAAGTCTATTACTGAACCGGGTTTAATTGTCATTACAGCCCTGTATTACTGAACCAGATTTACTTATCATTCCAGCCATGTCTATCTCATGAGATATAAATCATTACCCAATGCATTGGAGGGAGATATAGGTCACAACCATCTCATAATGAAATCATTATTACGTGTGCCACAAAATAAGTATAAATCATTCATCATAACTTAAAGAATAAAATGGGTTTCATAAACCACATCCCATAATATCATAATCCATATAGAGAAAATGGATATCATTTCATTATAAGAAAAATCATTATTATGTAAATAATAGAGACATTATTCCTGAAACATAAAAATATTAAATAATTTCATCTGAGATGGAATGTATTTTTGATAAAATAGTTGAAATGAATTCTTGAGGAAAATATCCTTTCTTCTTCAAAATAATTTTGTTTTCTCAAAATTCCTTGAAATTTTAAAAGAAATGTATTTTGTTGAAAATAATAATGAAATATTGTACAAGAAACCTCATGAAAATACGCCATTATGAAACTGTAAAAATCTGTTTATGCCATATAAGTTAAAAAAACAATCTTCTCGTACTTTTGTCAGAAAAGTCAAAAAGTACCTCGTATTGTAAAAAAAATATTCCTTCCATACCATGTGGTAAAAGTAAAAAAGGTAAAAATGAATTTAAACATACATATAAGAATAGTAAACATTATAAGAAAACATTTTGAGAAAACATGGTCATGGATGATAATCATAACCCTAGTAAATACTTACGAATAAACAATCTCTGATAAGAACGAGATTTGAATAATTATCCCTTACCTTATGTCCAATTTCTTCCAAATTTGTCAAAGACTTCTGTATAGTGGGTTAAAATATATTATTAACTTTTAATAGAACCATAATAAAATTTATGATATCATATATGATTCAATTATGACTTTATATTACACATTCATTTGTCAATTCCATGTTAAAGCAATGTTTTGGGTATATTCGTTTCATTTATCGTACGTGTTTTGACTTGTAATTATTCTTATGATTACATAGATCGAGATTAATTACTTCAATAATGTAAAACATGATTTATATATAATATATATTCATAATATAATATAGATATAACAGATCGATAAATGGAATGAAATATACTGTTTATGGAGACTGTAGGTTGTACAAACGCATGAACGCTATTTTTGTGTCCTTATTAAATTGAATATCAGAAAGTAAATAACATATGAATAAATCTAATATCATTATTATGTCATATATTTATTGATTATTTATTATATATACTTTATAATCATTGTATAATGGTTAACATGAGAATGAATATCATCGCGTTGTGAAGATGATAATCCGTACGTACGCACGAGGGATGATATCAATCCAATAATTATTTAATGGAATTGTATAGGATGATATAATATCTTAGAATCAGTATGATGTTTTAATAATAATATATAGTTATTATTTCCTCCATTATACCCATCAACGTATTGTGGTGGTGGAAAAACAGATTACACCACGGCGTTGAGACGGTAAACCGTACGTACGCACGCGCGGTGATTTTGTTTTTCATAGGATGGATATAAGGTGAAATAGGGTTGTTTAATATTTATAATAGCATATTATTATATTAATGATACTGATGATATTACTTTATATTGAAAAAACAAAATTAGAGGATGTAGAAGAATAAACAAACTTGAAAGAATTGGTTGAAGAGATTACCTCTTCCTCGAAGTGCCTCATACAAACTTCCTCTTAGTGAACTAGAGTTGGTCTTTTGAGAGGACCAGAACGTCTATAATAAAACTCAAAAGCTTGATAAGATGAGATGGTATGGTTTGGACGAGCATGAAATCCTAAAATGGAGTGAAGAGAAGAGGGGGTAGGTGGCATTTTATAAGAGAGGATAGGGGCCCTTTTGAAAATCTCTGAAATATTAATTTATAATATACTCAAACCCCACTTAAAAACCCCAAAAAATGACTCAAAATCAAAGATGTTATTATATAGGTTTTTAATATCATAAAAAAATAAAATTTAGACTTGTTTTAATTCTATTTTAAACCTTATCATTTTCATTTATCGTTATTTAATCTATTTAATTTTATTTATGGTAATAATATTCTAAATTTTAAATTGTTATAAATTATTTTTTATGAGTGGTGAATTTTAAATAATTAGATACTTTCTGACATTTGAGACCATATAAATTTAAAATTTTAATTTTTAAATATATTTGTGATTTTTAAACAGTTTAATAATATTTCATTTTTATAAAATATCAATAGAGTCAATTTTGACAATATTCATTTATTTGAATTTAAAGAAAATACACACAAAAGATATATTCGAAAAAAAATATTTAATAGATTTATAATATGTCATATTAATCTATGAAATTCTTTTATCACATTAATTAGTCCATATAATATTTATTTTAAAATTTCTATAACCATTTATTTGATATTTCTCTTAATAAAATAATTACTACAACATTTTTCTATAATTATTTCATATACTTATTTGTTTCATAAAATTAAAAATAACATACTAATATGAATATAAATATATTATATATCATAATAATACTTTTATCCTAATTTATCTTCTAAAAACACAACTTTTAAAATGGCATTTTATTAAATTATGATGGTGAAACTTTGACATCATTTAAAATAAAATAATATAATGGTCATAATATGTTTTATAAGACTCCAAATGGTCCTCAAGTCCACCCTTGGATGGTTAGGGTATAGATTTACTCGACCAATATGGTTTGGTCAATATTATGGTCCTTTTGTTGGGTATTATTACTTTAATAAAAACTATATTATTGATTTTTCACTAAATAAATAATTTCTACATCATTAATGTATAAGCTATTAATGTAATTATATATTTCATAAAAATCAAAAATAAAATAACATGATGAATAAAACAATTGTATATTTCAAATGAGTATTTATAATATTATTTATATTCTGTATATCCTTATATTTAAAATACTTTAATTATTAATGTTTGAGTGAGACATATTTAACTTTCATTAAATAAAATAAATCAAAGCTCTTAATCACATCCATGTGGGTTACAAAACATTCCATTTCGACCCAAATATATTTTATTACGAACTTTAATCATCCAATTATATTAATACAAGTTTTAGGGTAATTTTATAATATTATTTTTACCATTAATTACTTGATTTACCTTTAACTATAGTAAATAAAATTTATCGTAGTTACTATTCATAATGCCTAAAAAAAATCTTCCAATAAAAATAATTTATAACTAATGATTCCAAATATAGAATACATTTTTCCAAATTCAATACACAAGAGTTTCATAATTAAATTTATAATTAATCCCGCTGCTGAGAAAACGGGTTTTAAAAGATAAAACATTGCAAAAGATTGAAATGTTTTTACCTATGAATTCAATATAAAATTAATGATAATAACTTAAATTATATTAAATTCTGAAAATATATTCTATTTATAATTTAAAACCATTCAATATTATAATTTAACCACAAAAATAATCCTGATGAAAAAGTTGTTTTTAATTAAAAATTAGCATATTTCTACTAATCATCCAAAATATGATGGTCATCAGAATAATGTCAAAAATTTATCAAATGTAAATTTTTATATCCTGATTCAAAATAAGAATTTTATTTTGTCAAATTTTACTTATAAACTTGTCAAAAATTCGATTTAAAATGTGTGTGTCATCAAAAGGCAGAAAAACTGTATTTTTTTATAAATACATCCTTTTTAAGAAAAATTGATTTTGTTCCCATACCATGTTCTAGAATATTTCAAAAAAGAATTAAATTGTTATAAAATTCAATATTTGTTTTATACTATTCATAACATCTAGTTCATATTATGTTTATAACTATATATCATTGTTTAGTGAAACTCTGTATTGCGTACGACACACGCTATTGTGGCAGGTCACTCTTGCATGTAACACAATCCAAGAATGGTGTTTGTGTATTCTACAAGATAATACGGTGTTCCGAAAAATTCAAGATAATCTTGGTGTATCATATAACACAAGACATCAAAGAAATTTAAAAAAAATTATTTCCCATAAAATCTTCGGGTGTTACATTTAGAGTCGTGGGTTTGCCCTAGAAAAAATGGAAAAATTACCATAGAAGATGACCTATGTTTTTTTCCATGGATACTTCGATATATAAAATGTATTTTTTACACCTAGGTTGAGTATTCATGTTTATTTTCACATGTTATGTTATATAGTATTTATAATATTTACTACTCAGAAAAACATTACTCCTAAACATGGTGATATGGTGACCCTTGTTTTTTGTTTTCAATCCTTCGAATATTTCTATGATATGTTTTAGATGAAATGTTGAGGCAATATAGAATTAATTCCATGCTAGGGCCCCAATAATAATATTTTAATTATAAAAATAATATGTTTATCTTGGACACACGTTCTAACAATAATTAATTTTATACTCTCAAAATAATCATATGAAAAGAAATATGGGACCACTATTTAGTCCAAAATGGTTGGTTTACCATAGGAGCTCTATAATTTTAGTTTTCTCGGATAGTTTTTGGGACTGGTCTAGGTTATCAGGTGATTTAATTAAACACTTCTAAACCTAGGTTTTGTGTTCTTTAATCTTATATTTCTTCCAATTGTATGGGTCCTATAAGTCCCTTGGAATGGGAGGTATATATTGAGATGATATTAAAGGTATGTTCTTCTTTGATGATGATGATCAAGCCATGTCAGTAACGACAAATCAACGAACCAATGGAATGTCATCAGGGTATATATTATTATTTCATTTTGATTTTGATATTGCATAATTATCATTTATAGTTTTCATTTTGATGACTCTTCTTTAATTTTTTTGAAGAGATTTATTTATGGTAACAATTTATCCACTACCCACTTTATTGATTCTTCATCATGATGTTTTGGATGGAGAATAACCCATATTTTTTATCACACCAATTACTTTTTTGGCAAACCCCTGAGCCGTTGGACATTTTTAGTAGCCTGATGGAGATGGGTGTCCAAATATGGTGTGTGTTGGTGGTGGACTCAGGATTTAATAAGGACCTGGTTGTACAGAGTAGAGGGTTTTAACCATGTTAGTGTGGGTTGTTTTTAGGTTGACACAAGGAGGTTGGGGATGGCATCTGGTGAGAAAATACTGCCACACATGATGGTCATTGGAAAAAATAGTGGGCTAAATACTAATGTTTCTAGTGATATTAAGACAAATACCTTCACAGATTCCCTATTTTAGAGATAAAATGGGTGGGGGTAGTTGTGTTTCTCCTGGATCATTGACTTAAAAACGAAAGATAGAAAATATGATTTAAAAAAAACCAATTCCTAAATGGGATTTCTTATAGAAGAGAGAATGGAGTTCCTTTCGACCCCATGTTAGTTTTTTTGTTTAGTAATAATAATAATAATAATATCATTACTATTATTATTATTACTATTATATAACCCTGTTTCAGTCGTATATTCTTTATGTGATTTCTGATTGTAGATCCATCTATGGAATCATGATCATGTCATTAAGATGAAGGATTTGATTTAAGAATGTGATTCTTGATTTTTTACTTTTGGAATGAGGGTGACATCCCTACACATAAAACATCATCTATGTGTTTTTGTGAAATTTATTTTTCACTGAATAAATATTATTTTATAATAGAATATCTTATCTTGAGTGGGAATCCACATTGATCAAAATGGTAAAATTAATTTATACATCCAATGTTTTCTCATGGTTGAGATATGTATATTTTAGATTTACCTCTATAGGACTGATGATTGGGATCAGGCATAAAGTTCAAAGAATATTCGTGGTCGGTAATCCCACCAAAAAATATTGAGAAAGGGAGTCATTATCTTGTAAAATTTAATCCTATATTTTAGAACTCACTCAAATACTATATAAATGCCTCTACTATAAAGTTATAGGATTGGTACTCCCCTAATACAGATGAGGTGTCGATCCACTACAAACTATAGAAAGACTTTGGTACTTCCCCAAATGATGAGGTCATCCGTCATCTATTTATGTAGTTGATACACTCCCATTTTTGTGTCCCACTCAATGAGGCCTGAGATCATCAACTACTATTTTAGTGAGGAGGGTTGGGTTTTCTTATGGTTGGGTGGTTGTGAAATTAGGGTTCATTGCACCCTCGGTATAAGACTATCCATTTCCAAGGTAATGATTTCCCAATTCGTTTCTTGAATTGAGAAATTGTATTCACAGGTTTCCCCACGGGGGTTAGTACCCCCCAAAATAAATTTTTATCCTTTATAATGTCATGGGGTTCACACTATATTTATTTTGGGGTTACAATTTTTTTTATCATACATAGTTTGAACGTTGGATTAGTGGTGTAGTATCGAATTATATAAGTGTGTAAAACTCAGTCAACTATTGTGAAATCTTATGATTGGGGTGTGTTCCTACTTTTAATGATAATGATGGAAATTTGGAGAGAATATTGGTTAGTCTGGATTCTGTAGTGGTTTTGATTCCTCAAGAACCCCTAGGATTCTTACAAGATGAGATATTGTGTTGGATATCAACATTATGATTTTTTGTGGTATCTGGTTCTCTAATCACCATTAGATGCTCGTGAGGTAAATGCCCTCATAAATTAGAGTTGATATGATCATGTCTTCTCTATATTAATATGTATTCTATAGTTTATGTTATATAGATTATTTCTTATTTTCATCCAAGATACTATCTTATACTAGTGGTTTTGAGTTGATAGTTTTAATTGGTTATTATTTTTGTTTTCAACGTGTCCTACTAAGTATATTTATACTTACACATGCACAATCCTTAGTGCTACACCTGACTTCTCTATGAA
The DNA here is from genome assembly GCA_963277665.1 of Viscum album. Lineage (NCBI taxonomy): Eukaryota > Viridiplantae > Streptophyta > Magnoliopsida > Santalales > Viscaceae > Viscum > Viscum album. The sequence goes on along the minus strand of OY728155.1, from coordinate 1,152,432,614 downwards.
TACGGATCACACATCAAAGGATTTCTTGGTAGACAAGAAGTTTGTGGGTATTTTCTTGTATTGACACATGGAAACCTTGTGGGATGTTTTTTGGTGGATCATGGTTGTATAAGGAGGTGATTATAGAAGAAATAATTCATGTTTAAATCCATCTTTCCTTGGGGTCCTCTTCATGTCATCCACTTATATCAATTTTCTTTTTCTGGTTGTTGGGCATTTATCATTCCCTATTTTTGGAACAATTTATGTTCAATTTATCTATGTGGATCTTAGTAGTTTTGTCATGAATGTGTTATATATAATTTTTTATTCATATTTATAATACTATTTAAATTTATGCATCGGAGATATGTATTTCTTACAAGATAATATAGGTTAAGGTCCTTATATTGTGAGTTATAACTACCCGATTCTTGTCATGCACCCTAGAACAAAGGGAGGTGGTCTTGTGGTTGTATACTTTGATTACCACCATTCTAGGTGGGGATATGGTGGGACGAGTCATGTTAAAAAGCCTCAATATTATTAGAAAAGTGGATGGGAATATTTAAACATAAATTAAATACATGTTGGATTTGTGAAGGGAATGCAAGAATATGATGTTGAGGAAGAATATAATTTTCCTGGTCCAGCTAGAAGACATTGGATTCAATATGAGTTTTATAAAAGGATGTTGTAAGATATCATATGGTTCCATGGTGGAGGAAAAAGTAGTAACATGTCAAATTTTTTATATTTCAAGAGTTTAAAATGTATAAAACTTATTGGGAAAACATCTTTCATAATTTTCAAAATGTGATATGGCCATATAGAACACATTACATAAAATTGAAAAAAGGTGGTGGCCAGAAAGGCAATGTTGAAACTCAATCGTATGGAGTACATAACATTTTAAGCATGAATCTTAGTTAGGAAGTGGAATATGTACATCAATATATAAGGAATAACACAGAAGAACTGTATGGTAGAGCTAGTTCTTATTTATATATTAAATAAATGATTAGTTAAATATCATGGATGGTAATCATAATATATCACCTTCATCATAAATGTGACGGAGAAGGTGTGGGGGTTCATTCTCAAGAACAATTATGAGTTATTTATAACCTTAGTTTGATTGAGAGATATTATGGAAAGAGAGGTTGGTTTAAATCAGATTTATTTAGATCTAATAATTGTGGTAATTTTGTATGTATAGGGTACTATTTGTTTTTGGAATAGGGGGGATTCTTTTGAGAATATATTCCCAAAACATTGGGATACAATGGATTGGTTGTGACAGCCCTGGCCCACACTCCCATTCTTGGTGCTAATAACATACTTTCAAAACTGGTATCAATACCAAGTGATATTACTCAAGTTAAACATTCAAGTATTTCACATTAATACGACATACCACAATAGTCTGAAAAAATACCAAGAACCATTTTGTATAGTTTATTTGGTGATTAAATATATAAAAAACTTGTTTTAAAATACTTGTGAGCATTTTTCCATCATATCACTATACAAGATACCCTTCATGAAATCCCATTTTTTATACTAATCTTCATAAAATGTGAAATCGAAAACATAATAAAAGAGTTATCATCAATGATTACTAAGGTAAAACATTATTTAAGAGTCATAAAGTGTTGGATCATAAGCATGTATGAAACATGATCCTGGGTGAAAATATAATTAAAAATATCAGGAAACAATACAGGTTTTCCATAAGGCATCGTGGAAGAGAATATAATCTCAAATGATTAAATATAAAACATTGAATAATAATGGGGAAATATGAGAAAATAATTGTGTTCTCTGGTGAATAATAATAAGAATACAACATAAAAATGTGGCATGTCATGTAAATATTTCATAATAATAAACTATGGAACAAACATAATCCTAAGAAAACATTGAGTAGTGGTTCAAAAATCACAATCAATTGACACATCATTTACCCATTCATCAAAATTTATGGCTCATTTGTTACTCATGTCTCATAACTCATAACCCATTTGTGACTCTGGTATCATAACCTACTTCTCATTTGTCACATAAGTATCACAACTTTTGACCTATTATTATTTCATGAGATCTATATTCACAAAAAATTATTTAGAGGGTGAAATTTATTCCTTCCCATTAATATCAAAACATATGTTTGTTATGTTAAAAAAATCTTACACCATGTCATGAAAAGCCCATTGAAAAAATGCAGTTCATATCATTTTTAAATGGTATCGCATAACATAATATCAAGAGTGGATCAATAAATATCAAAATTCAATAACCCAAAGAGATTAATGTTATTTGTTCATTTAGATGATTAATCATAAAACATACCACAATATATGATAGATCTTTGGGTGTTAAGGGGGAAAATGGTTGTGATATCAGGAAAAGTGATTTCAAAATAAATCTTAAGATATTCTAAAAATGAAAAATTTATGATTGTCTTTCAAATATTAATTTTGAATATGTTTCTTGGAAAATAATTTTCAAAAAATATTTTAAAAATAATTCATGATAATATAACATTTAAAATTAATAAAATTTAAGTTAACAAATTTTAAGTGGAAGATAAAAGATATGATTATGAAAGAAAAGCCTTTTAAAAATACCTTCATTGAAACCCACATTGTAAAAATAATAATAAGAAAATATTTTTAAAAGAGATAAAGATAAATATTAATGTAACATGATATTTTTTTTTCTAAATTAGGAATTAAAATAGTTTTTGGAAAAATGAATATTGACATGGTGGAGAAACAACTGTTAAATGAGACTATAATTATTCTTAACAACATTATACTATTATGAGAATGAAATTCATCATGGAAGAATTTTTGAAAATAATATTTCATTTAATCTAGATATAGAAAATTTAATATCATATTAATTAATAATTGGGGGAATATAAGGGAATTGGATGAATGGGGTTAAAGAAGAATCCTAATAGCCCATAGAAAAGAAATTGTGATAACAAAATCCTGTACCATAAATCCTAACTTCTTAGAAAGTGATTTATCCTCTTAAAAAATAAACATAACCATTTTAATAACTAAATTCATAATTTAATTCACATATATGACCATTTACAATATTTAACTATAACCTTTCGTTATACACTAATTAGTTAGTTATTTTTTTAATTTTCATCATCGGATGTTAGTAACCATGATTGTAATATACAAGTATCATAATGCCAATGTCCATCCAAAATATTTGATAAAATGTTAATTATTCCTAAATTATATAAATTATGAAAATACATACTTCTTGTGGAATTCAATGAGATTTATTTAATGATTTATAAAGAGGGAATCAGTGATGAGTTTGTCTTGGTGATTTTTAACAAACGAAATCTTCTATCCCTGTTAATGAATTAAATATTAAAAATAAAATTATAGAACCAGGAAAATACTTACATATTAATATCATATTTCAATAGTAATTATGTTTCCATAACCATCCATAACTAAAATTTATATAATCATTCATGTAGATTGTTAAACCAACACAACTAAGATCATGCTATAATAAATGGAAGAGTATGATAATGAAGTGTTTATAATGTCATCATTAAAAATAAAAAATAATACTATTTAGATGTTATAAAAGGGAAAACTCTTAATTTGGAATAATTTTATGAATACCACAATATAGTATGCAATTATTTATAAAAAAAAGAAATCAATTTTCTGTTTGTTATGCTCGTTTTAGGCACTTATATTTACAATTATCATTTATTATTAATATTACTCATTGAATGAATAATTTTTATTTCAAGAAACTAAATAATCTCAAAAATATGATATTTATTCATTATTTAAATTTTAATAAAAATCCATGAAAAGTGTAGATAAAAATGAAATAAATTGTTCATGGAGGCAGTAGTCTCCACGAAACATGAGAACGTTGTCATTTTTAAAATGGAATGGAGAAAGTTATTAAATTTCTATTCAATAAAAATTATAAATTTTCATTATACTAATTATATTTATGTAATTATAGTTTTATGGTTGGCATTTTTTGAGCATAATGATACACAAGAAAAGTTTGATGTGTGGACAATAATCTTGTTGGGGACATATTATTCTCTCAAATACGTCTTCATAATGGATGATTTTAGAATAATTATTTATTCAAAGGGCTTCCATAAAATGTATATTATTATAGTATATTTAAAATGATTTGGGGATCTGGAGGAAGGGAAATATTGACATCATATGGGTGGAATTTATTTCATTTATAGGTAAAAACAAGGGATATTTCTATGGAAATAAATGTTAAATGATGGGTAAATGTGAAATAACATGGTAGTTAAGTGAATAAAAGATTGTGAGACAAGTGGATATGACATAAAAATAGAAATAAAAATATGTTATATGTTATATTAATAATGTTAATTATGAAAATTTCATCCACCTTAAGTTAAATAATTTTAAACATGTTAACCTTGATTAATTTTGTATGATGTTAATTGTTCTATTACTAAAAATATAATATGTATATAAACCCTATATCATTAAACATATAATTACATTATTTAATAATATTCAAAAACATATTACATGCCAAGGATCGTAACTTCTAGTGTATTGTAATAATAGGTACATAAACCTGAAAGCATGAAACTTAATAAAATATTTATTTATTTATAATCCATTAAGATATCCTAACATTCTTAGATCCATTACATATTCATAAGATAATTCTGGAATAACATGAACAAATGGTTGATCTAAAAAATAACAAAGAAAATACACATTTTTATAAATCCAAGAACATGGGTTAGAAGAAAAAATGTAAATATTTTGAAAGGCATGTAAAAAGATTAAACATATGGCATAATTTTATATAGAACATGGGATCATATAATAATGGAGTCATAGTAATTTGGAATAATTATAAAACTATAATTTTCAACAAGTCAAGGCTCATTTCATATAGAGGAGCACAAGTCAATTCTTGTTGCACAAAGTGGTGGGAGAGTCAATGCTAACCACAAAGAATGTTTCGAAAAACGTCTCATGACACCAAATTTACCAAATTATTTGTACCACTACTTGGGAACACCGATCATAACATGTTCATGAATACTATTTCCACCTAAATAATCCATATAAGTAATCAAACAAAAACACATGGGTTACCAATGAAAGAATTCGGTATCATATTCATGTTGACAGCATAATAAAAAGTAAAATTGTAAAGGATTACATGAAATAAAGGAATTAATTAAAAAATGGTCATTCATAAGGTAATATTGGTATATATACGGATACGTGATGTCAAACTGAAGAGAAAATAGTGTTTAATAAACATTAGAAATTCAACATTTTTGTACAATTTAAGGGAAAACATTCAAGATTTTATAAAAAGGAAACAGAATAACTGTTTGAATAAAATAAGAATTGATCCAAGGAATTTTTTTCAAGAAAAATTTTATTATTTTAGAAAAATAACAGTGGCTTAAAGCAGTTTATGGATCACACTTGAAAATGGGTAAGAACTCCGAATTTTCCCTTAAACCGTTCATTCTTGTCGAGAAGAATAGAGTAGGAAACCATTTAAAAACATGTATATCCTTTAAACATAAATACTAAAGGATATTGATACATTAATTTGGAACATATAAAAATAAATTAGAATATGTAAATAAAAATAAAATATATTTTCATTTGGTTAAAAATACATAATTTTTAACCCAAAGGAATAATGCATGTTCTAGTAGAATCCCTTACCTTATGTCTAAAATGATTCTGCACTTGATCATAAAGACTTCAATAGTCAAATTAAATTCATTTATTAAGAATTAAAGAACCATTTAAAAATATATTTATTTTATTGTAACTTTATTATTTTCCTTTATGGTATTTTTTATGGGTTAATAGATTCAATTTATTATTTTGGGAGAGATTATTTCCTTGGTTTTCATGATCAGTTTACTTGTATATGCGTATGGACAAAAAACTAGAATGAGGATAGTAGTACCAAATTAAAATTATATGTTGTTTATGAAATTATAGATTATTAAAAATACATTTTTATCACTAAGTGAGGATGATTATTTAGATAAATAATTAATGATAATCATTTAGATTAATTTAGCATTTTATTGATCAAAACAAGGTCATTTTGTTTTATAAATTAATATCATCTATAAAAAAAAGAATCCAAAAAATTAAATAAGATATAATAAATATATTATAATCTATTTAAACCATAAAAATGGATTATTTACAATCATTGAAGATGTTTTTGAAATATGAAAGCATGTTCTCCAAGAAGGTGGTAAATCGACAACTCACAAACGTCATTTTCATTCCTAAAATATAAAAAGAGAGCATAGATTTGATGAATAATTATTAGATAAAAAGTATAAAATTATAATATATTTAAGATATTGGGTTTTTTCCAAATGGGTGAGGGGAGGTGAGTAGAGAAAAATAAAATAATGGAACTAGAAAAGAAATTGAAAGAAAATAGAATAAGGGGTTGCCTCATGATTCCTTCTTCTTGAGAACCTCATTGAGGGATTGATTTTCGTCTTTTGTTAAGACAAAAAAAATTTAGATGTGGGAAAGAGGTTTGGGAAGATTATTAGGACAAATATATACAAGGTTAAAGGCCTGAGTGGTTTGCAGAGAAGAGGTGTTGAGGGGTGTTTTCTTATTATTTTACTCAATATTTGATTATTTTTCTCAGGACAAGGAATAGAGTTGATTAATGAAACTAAAAATAATAACATGATCATGTGTTTTCAAATAAAAAATGGTCATTTACATAATCCATGACTCAATAATGACTCAAAAATTCATTTATTTACATATATTGTAAATTACTCTATTTCAAAATTCAAAAAAAGTTCATGTATTTTAGAAAAATAACAAATATTCACCATGACCATTTTTCAGCATGTATAACTTAAAAATTAACTCTATTTTACGAAAATGATTTTCTAAATATGAGAAATTTTAAATTCAATTATAATCTTTATTTACATGGAGAATATAGATTCCAAAATTATAGCAGCGTTTATAACACTTTAAAAAATAAGTACGGTGTCATAAAATTATCTTATTATCATAAGACATCAAAATAATAATTTATGAAAACTTTTTATAAAAAATATTTAAATTATTAAATTATTTATAAATTTGTGATTAAATATTTATAACTTACAAAAATATCAACGCTTAGTTAATAATTTTTAAAATATTTATTTACTTATACTATGGTATAATTATAACATATTGTCACTTTTAATATGAAATAATTTAATTTTACTTTAATTGATGAGGTTATTATTAAATTGGGTGCTTACTACTCATAAGGGCCACAACACCATTCCAAAGGTCTAGTTACTATTTCATCAGTATAGGTTCCTTAACATATAGAAATACTTTATATTTCTTTCATTCATCATTTATAAAGCTTGTATTGTGTTCTTAATATGACATAATTATAAGATGGGAATTTACATAGATAAAACATTGTGTCATTATATTCATCCCCCCTTATGAAATTTCACCATTGAGTTTTTTTAACATACTAAGAAAATAATAGGTGTGGGTACTTTTCCTTCATCACTTCCTCCATCTCTAATGTTGCTTCTTTGTACTTATGGTTCCGTTAATTTACTTTGACTAGGTGAGTAGTCTTTTTGAGTAGAAATTTTTCTCTACGATCAAAGATTTTCAATATTCATTCCTTTTAAGAAAGATAATTTTCAAACTATAATACCTCATAATTAAGTACTTTCCAGGGGTCTAGTATTTGCTTCTTGAGGAGGGATATATAGAATACATCAGATACTTGAGACATTATTTTTGGAAGTTCTAGTTGATAGACCATAGATCCGACACAATAAAGGATCTCTAACGGGCTAATGTATCAGGGACATTAATTCCATTTATTCCACAATTTCATGATACTATTCCATAGAGATATCTCTAGGAATACCATGTCTCTGACTTTAAACCCAAGGTCACATAAATGATTGTCTACATAGACCTTTTTTCAACTTTGGGATTCCTTAATGTGTTGTTGAATTGTTTATACCTTCTCCTCTATTTCATCAATAATTTCAGGTCCTAGCAGCTTATATTCACTGGCTTCACCACAACATGTCGGTGTTCTGCACCTTTTAGCATAAAGGGCATCATATAGATGCATTTGGATGCTCTGGTGGAAAAAATTGTTATAGGAGAATTCGACCTACGTAATATGTTGGTATCATAATCCTTTAATGTTAATTGAACATTCTCTTAAGATTTCTTATAACTTACAAATATTACGCTCTGATTGGCCATCAGTTTGAGGATGATAGATCATATTGATGTTCAGATCTGTGCTTAGAGAATGTTGGGGACTTTTTCTAGAACATGGAGGTGAATCTCATATCACAGTTTGATACAACACATAGTACTGCAACATGCTTCCTTAATATATCTTTGATGTGTATCTGTGGAATTTGATCATGTGAGAAGTTCTCTCAAATTGTGATAAAGTGATATGTCTTTGTAAAATGATTCATAATAACCAATATATAATTGTTTCCTCAAGATGTATTTGGATATTTAGTGACAATCTCCATGATGATGTTTTCCCATTTCCATGTTGGTATAAGTAATGGTTTCATAAGACCTTTAGAATTTTTCCCTTTAATCCTTCACATACTAACATACTAGGAACTTTGATGTATATTTAATGATCTCCTTTTTCATATTCTCTCACCAAAAGTTCTCCTGGATATCTCAGTGCATCTTTGTGCTCCCTGGGTGAATAAAGAATATTGAACTATGTGCATAATTCAAAATATCTATCTTTATCTCTAGATTTCATGGTGTAAATATACATGATCCAAATATTATAACTCAATCATCATCAATATTTTACTTGGAGGATTTCTCATTACAGATAGCTTTGACCCTTTTCTGAATTTCCACATTATTTATTTGAGAATCCTTTATTTTGTCCACAAGGGATGGTTGAGAAATAATTTGAGATAGGATTTATGATGTTCCCCCCTTAATTATTTCCATGTCCATCCTTGGTATGTCTAAGAATATAGAATCCTTATTTGCTCACATCATCGATAAAGATGCAGGATCCTTTCTACTTAGAGCATCTATCACCATATTTTCCTGACCATGATGGTAGTGGATTGAGTGGTCAGAATCCTTGATGAGCTCTAACCATATCCATTATCCCATATTAATATCCTTATATGTGAATATATAGTGTAGACTCTTATGATCTATATATCTCTCAAAATTGTCCAAATAGAGAAATATTTTCCATATTTTCAATACAACGATCATAGATTCTAATTCCATATCATCCACATGATTTTTTTTCTCATTAAATTTCAATTGGCTTGAGTCATAGGCTACCACATTACACACTCTAAGAATTTCATTGAATAATCACTATACACCATAATTTGTTCTCCACTTTTTCGGTCTGTGAGTATTGTCACATTGATATGCCTCCTTTTGAGCTTATTAATGATTTATTCACATTATTGTGTCCAGAAAAACATCACTCCCTTCTGTGTCAACTTGGTTATTTGGTTTTACCATAATGATATGTTCATCACAAATCATCAGTAATACCAAGCTAGAACAAGAATACTATAGATCTCCGTTACAAATTTTTGTCTCCCACACTCTTTTATTTCAATTGTATAAGATGGGTATACAAATATTCATTTTCAACTGACTGAATTCCCCATGAATTATACTTCCATAATACAGAACATACTTTTAATTTATGTTTCATATTTGTTCTCCCATTATAATGTATTCAACACAGTATTAAAATACTCCCCATGTTCGTCCTATCTCTTAGAGTACTTATAAATTTCATTGATAAAGGCTACAAATTTTTTTTCAAGGTAATATATAAAGACTCTATTAATTAAATACATGAAAATTGCTATAGAAATTGTGAGTCCAAATGGAATCACTATAAACTCAAAGCTTCCATACCTCATTCGAATAGAATTCTTGGAAATATATTCTATACTCACATTTAATTGGTGATATCCCGAATGATGCTCAACCAGAGTGAAATAACTATCCCCACATAACGGGTCTAAATAGTTATCTATCAGTGGAAGGGGGTACTTGTTATTTATCATCATTTTATCAAACTCAGTGAAATCTATGCAGAGGTACATTGATCCATAATTATTCATGAAGAATAGTACTGGAACACCCAATGGAGAAGCACTTGTTAGTATAAAACCCTTTCCTATATTATCTTGTAACTAGTTCTTCAATTATTCTAGCTCAATGGTGTCCATTATATAAGTATTCTTTAATATATGTAATGATCTAGGAATAATTTTAATTGAGAATAAAAATTAACAATCAGGCGGAAGACAAGTACTTTCTTCTAGGAATATATCAGTGTAATCCATCATGATTGGAATATTTTCAGGCATGATCATGTCCTTTGTCTCAATAATTTGATAAATATATAATTTCTCATAAAGAAGTGATATACACACTTGGGATGATGATTAAAAAAGATATTCATCTTTCTATGTACATTTGTAAATAGTTAAAGGATTCTTTGGGATTGAAGAGTGATCTATCTTTCCCAAAAGTTGATGTTGGATTTGTATAAAGATATCCAATCCATTGCCAAAATAACATTAAACTATTCCAAAGGAAGTATGATGATATATTTTGGGAGGTTTAGCCCACAAACATTAACTGGGAGGAGTTATGTACTTTGGATTTAATAATTTACCACTTATCTATTCTTATAGATAACTCAAACTCAAAATTTTGAGGTGGGGTTTGAATAGTTATAATAAACATGAATGGAATGAATGAATGTGTTATAACAAAATCAATGAGTGTGTTCACTATTCTCTAATGAATAACCAGCGTTCTTTTCCCAACATCATTATCCAGATCCACATAAGAAGTAATGACAACAAAAGGCCTTCCTTTTTTCCTTGGAGGTTGTTGTTGATTTCCTCTAAAAACCCTCAACTTATGTAATAGATTTGGAAAATTATTAGGTTCCTTCTAGTTGAGACACTGCACTACAAACTGATTGTTGGCCTGATCCTTCCGTTATTCTTTGATATTTGTGTAATTCTTCATATCCATTCAATAGTTCTTAGATAGATGCCACATTCTCCCACATTTGAAGCATTTCATGAATCCCTTTAGTTAGTTACCAGCATGATTCTTCCCACAATTTTTACATATGGGATATTCGGTCTTCTTTTCCTTATGTCATTTACTTGATGATCCACACATATTATAATCCATTTTACACGTTTTTTACTAGGCCCATGAAAGAATTGGAATTATCTAATCTCAATTTCATCCTTTAGGGAATAATGAACAATCTCCTCATAAATTTTAGAGTCTCGAATCTCTAAATATTTTTATAGAATCAAATTTAGTCTACTAAAGAAGAGATCCACCATGATTTTGGTGTTCATAGAAAAGGCAGAGTTGTATTTTACAAGTATTTCAATGTTAGCTTCATATTCCTCGATAGAGTCATCTTCCATTTTCTTAAGTCCATAGAACACTATTTATATGGAGGGTTCAGGGAAAATAATTATTGAAACATTTCTCTTGAATTCATCCCAATCAATGGAATCCATTTTCCCCTTGGAATTCATGTTTTTGATCAGTGTCCACCACTAATTAGCTTCCCTAGCAAAACGATAGACTTCCATCGCAACATTACCTTCTTCTGAGCATTGGAGTGCAAAGAATATATTTTTAATGGAGTTAATCCACTTTTTGTGAGGAGGGTATGAGAAGAACCATTTAACATGGGAGGCCTTTGCCTCGTGAAGGATTATACGGAAACGTGTTCATTCCTTAGATAAGGATGATCTTCCACACGATTCATGTTATTATTCACAACTTGAGGTTGTTGAGAAAGTATTGTCCTGATCTTTTAAGCACCCTCTTCCATCATAATTGGCATATCACTAGATAAATCATCACATTTCCTATCATAATGATTTTTGGAACATGTTATTTTATTTCCCACCATAATATATAACAAATAATGTGCAAATAGGTGGCTTGAATACTTAGATAATAATCATAAAGACTAAACACCTAAAAGGATAAATTCTTAAAGGGACATTATATCCTTACTTGGGATTCCATAGGATTAAATCTCGGTTATCCATGATCTGTATCCTAAAATATATTCTTATAGGAATATTATTTGTTCCCTTACTGAAGGATCATAATGAGATAATGAATTTATGAAAGCATATCCTCTAGGAGTGTCAAACCAAGTGCATAATAAGGCTAGTTGTAATGTACCACGTTTCCCTGTGTCAGGAAAAGAACACCTTGTCTATGTTTTCACTCTTAGGTACATCTACGCCAGGACCAGTTCCACTTATAGTATATAGAAAGGGAATTATTTTCTTGATAAACCACGTACTCTATACTTACCAAAATTTAAGGATGTTTTCTTATACATAGTATTATCCCTCATATTCATAATAAAATGATTTATTCCTAGTCTCCAAATATAACTAAAAATTTCATTTGATACCAACTATGGAGACCCTATAATTTTACACACATCATTACATTTTTTTAAGCATAATTGAACCTCAAATTACATACTAAGGATCATAAAGTCTAGTGTCCTGGAAGACAACGTACATAAAATTAAAAACATGGGACTTAATAAAATATTTCATTATTTACCATCCATTAAGAGATTATAATATCCTTGGAGCCATTAAATCATCATTGGATAACCTTGGGATAACATAAACAAAGGGATGATCTAAGAAGCCCAATAAAGTAATTAACTTTAATATAATTCCTAACACATTGGTTTGAAGGCGTAATATCAATTTATATTATGGAATTGAACATGATAAAACAAAATGATTAATGAAATATAAAATATGGGATCATACAATCATGGATTCATATTAATTTTGAAGCAACATAAAACATGACATTAGCATGATTCATGAATCGCATCACATAGACGAGGACAAGTCAAGGATCGTTGCACGTTGAGGAGCACGATTCAAGGATAACAAAAAAGACCATTGTACAAAATGTCTCATGAGACTAAAATTTACCCAATTAATTGGATATCTATATTGGTCCACCCATAATAACATTTTCATTAATATTATTTCCACATAAATAATCATACATAAGTAATCAAACATAAACAAAAGGTTTATCCCTGGAAGTAGTTGGGTGTTATATTCATGTAAAAATCCTATTAAATGGGCAGCTCATAAAATTTTCCATGAAATAATGAAATTAGATCATATATGGACATTAATAAAGGAATGTAGTCATATATAGTTATATGTTATGTCAAACTTAAGTGAAAAGACTGTTTCAGAAACTTTAGAAATAAATCATTTTAGAATGGTTTAATGGAAAAATTTCAAGATTCATTAAAATGGAAAGGAAAAATTGATTGTAAAAGGAAATAATTGAACCAGGGTAGTTTCTCATCATAAATTGAGTTATTTTTAAAAAAATTGTTGTGTATAATAGATTATGAAAAACAAGTGAAAATGGGTAACAATTCAAGAAGTTCCTTTACATTGGGCTTGCTTATCGGAAAGTATTTAGTAGGGAACCTTTTAAAAACATGTATATCCCAAAAAAGGATAAAATGATCTTGGTACATTAATTTGGAACATATTAAAATTATTTATAATATTTAAATAAAAATTAAAAATAATTTCGATTTGGTAAAAAGAGAGATAGAGTAACCCAAAGGAATAATGAAGGTTCGGGTAGAATCCCTTACCAAATGTCTAAAACAATTATGCAATTGATCTTTATTCCCTAAATAGTTAAATTATATTTACTAATTATTAATTCCTGAATAATTAATATATTTATTTTTTTAGTAAATTTTTATTATGTTCATTTATGACCTTTTCGATCGGTTAAGAGATTCAATTTCATCGTTTGTGAGAGTTTATTTTCTTGGTTTTCATGACCAATTTAATTGTATATATGTTTAGAAAATCATGTAAAATGAGGAAAGTATTATAGATATGAAATTATATGTCAATAATGAAATTATATAATATGAAAATCCCATTTCATTTCCATAAGGAATGTTGATTCATTAGATAAGTCGCTATTGATAATCGTTTAAATTAATTTAGTGTTTTTATCACAACGAACTAATTTTGTTTTATAAATTAATATCACATGTAAAAAATGAATCAAAAAATTACATAAAATATAATACGAATATTATATTCTTTTTAAACTATAGAAATGGTTTTGTGAGAATCCTTGAAGATGAAATTTAAATTTGAAAGCACATTTTCCACGATGGTGGTAAATCGGTACCTCACGGATGATGTTTTCATACTTAAAATAAAAAAGGGAAGAGAAGAGATTTGATAAAAAAATTATTACATAAACATTATTAAATTAATTTATATGTAAGAGAATTGTTTTTTTACTGCATATTGATGAGGGAAGGCGATGAGAGAAAAATAAAATAATGGAACATGAAAAGAAATTGAAAGCAAACAGAAGAGGGTTTAACCTCATGATTCCTTTTTCATGAGAACCTCCTTAGGGGATTGGTTTTTGAATTTTTTTAAGACCAAAATCTCCTATAATTTCAGTAGTGGTTTTGGAATAGTGTTGGGTAGAATATAGATACGGATAAAGGATATATATGTGTTAGGGGAAGAGGTGGTGAGGTGTGGTATTTATAATGGAGGAGGGGGTGTTTTCTCATTATTTTACTCAATATTTTATTATTTTTCTCAAGAAAAGCAACAAACTTAACTCTTGAAACTAAAAAAATTGATCATGTGAGTTTGAAAAAATGTCACTTAAATCATCCATGAATCAATAAGGACTCGAAAATTTATTTATTTACAGATATTGTAAATTACTGTAGATCATTATTCACCAAAAATTCAAGTATATGAGATAAATACCAAAAATTATCCCTTAAAGTTTTTTGATATTTAGAATTAAAATATGTACTATATTTTAAAAAAAATACTATATATTATAAATTTTAATTTTAATTTTAATCATCATTTACTTGCTAAATATCAATTTTATAATTATAACTTCTTTTATAACACTTTGAAAAAAATAACTATGGTCTAATAAAATTATGATATAATTATAATTCATCAAAATAATAATCTATGAAATATTTTTATAAAAACAAATTTTCTTTTAAATTGTTAAATCGGTTATAAAATTTTAATTAAATATTTATGACTTATATGAGAACCGAAACTTAGTTAATTATTTTTAAAATATTTATTTACTTATACTATGATATAATTACATCAGATTTTCACTTTTAATATGGATGAATTTTATTTATACATTAATGGAAGAGGCTACTATTGAATTGGACAGTTTACAATTCATAATGGTTAGAATAAAATTCGAAAGGTCAAGTTATTATTTCATCGGTATAGGTTCCTTATCTTATAGATTCTTATTTTACTAATTCATCATTTATGAAGCTTGTATAGTGTTCTCCATTTTAAATATTTATAAGAAGGTAATTTTGATAGATAAATTTTTCGGCCATTGAAATATAACCCATCATAAAAATTAGTGGACTTTATGATTCTAAATATGGACTCTATTTATTCAAATTAAAAACAACAATTGGAGAAAATTAAGTTTTAAATTAAATCATAAGATACATCAAAATGTCTTATTTTGTAGAAATAGATTTTATGAAATGAGTATTTTAAACTCATTTCCTATCAATTACTAATTAAATGAATATTAATATATATATTTTTTTAAATTTAAAAATTATATTAGACCTATAAAAACTAATCTATTTATTCTATATTGAAAAAAATCTCACAATGTTTAATAAAATAATTCTTTGAAAAATTATTAATTTGTCATGGTAACTAAAATTTTATTTCTTAAAATTATTTTTTTGTGAAAAATAAAAAGGACCTTGTCAGCAAATTTTGATATTATGATATAAAATATAGAAATAATTTTATTATATTCAGTTTCTACAGTTGAAATATATGCACACATAATGCATAAAAATCATTAAGAAAATAATGAATTTTTAAATCCTAAAACATTTTATTCAAATTTTATTCCATGTGGAAATATTTATATGAAAGTTAATTTAATTTTTTATAAATTATTAATATATTCTAAATTATTCATTGCTGTTCTGTTGGATTAAAATATACAAAATATAAAAAATTATAATTCTCTGAAAAAATACATTTTTTTACTTAACAATTTATTCGCAATTCACACTGATATAATACTTAATTATTGAGAATTAAATTTTATGGGTAAATTTATATTAAATACAATCATTATTATTCATTTAATGAAAATTTTATCTAATTGATAAATTTATAAAAACCCATTAATAATTAAAATATAAAATGTATTAATAATTATAGCATTATATCATCCTACTATTTACTAAAAAATACCTTCAAATATTCCACATAAGATCTATTAGAAAGATCAACAACTATGTTTTTCCAAGGTGGTGACTTAGCTAATAAGGATATGACAGTGATTTCCAAGAGTTTGAAGTTCCCCCACAATTGATTTCGCTCAATCCACACTGGTCGGAGTTCATCTTGTTCATGGTGTAGGGAATACCCTAGTCATGCTACCACTCTTCCAATATTGTATAAAATAGATTAATAAGACATAATAATACTATCTGATGACATTTTTTCCTTTTAGAAATAGTTTTTTTAATATAATTACTTATATTTACACTATGGAGAAATGGGTATTTGCAATGGTTCAATTGCGACAGGACCCCGTCACAAAAGGTTATATGCAACGGGGCCCCATCACAAATGACCAATTGCTGAAAATGGCATCATAAAAAGTTTATTTTTTGCGATGGGAAAATTTGTCTTCACAAATAGTTTCACTGAGTTTTTAAAAAACTCATTTGCGACTGGCTCGTCACAAAAAAGTATTTACGACGGGAATGTATACCTGTCGCAAAAAATAAAAAAAATAATATTAATAAAACTAAACGAATATTTTTTAGAAATAATATTTGAGATTGGAAAAAATACCCGTCGCAAAAAACATAAAATATATTAAAATATTAAAAACAATAATATAAAAAATAATATAAAAAATTATTATATAATAATAATGATAATAAATTATTAATATACTAATAATAATATTATTATTATTAATAAAAATGAATAATAATAATAATAATAAATTATAAACTAATAAAATCCTCAATATTCAATAATATAATAATATTAATTATAAAAATAAATAATTTTTAAAAAATAATAAATAAATAAATAATAACGTAATAAGAAATTAAAAAAATTAAATACATACTAAAATAATAAAAAACACAATATTCACAAGAGTATGAAATACTCACTAATCCATGAGTCAGATTAAAGTCTGTTTGATTCATACACGTCCCAAAGTCTCAAAATAGTCATAACTACCAATGTTACCACATTTCTATTTTCATTCTATGTCGAACTGGTGACACTACATATTAACTCAATTTTTATGCCTGAATTTTTTCCTTTTGTTGTAAGTCAAAAGATAATAATATGCTCACGTGCCCATTATATCATGAGAATTCACCACAATAAGCACATGATCTTCTTTTACTCTCCTGACCATGAAAAACGAGAAAGGGTTTTCAGTTGTCAACATTGAATCAATATGTTGTGTTGAGAGTTCAACTTAGAAAGATGATAAATATGGAAAATGTGGTTACATTGGTAGAAATAATCATTTTATCAATTTTGTGGTGTGTTGCAGATAGTTGAAAAAAAACACGACTTCCCAAAAGATTCGTGAAAAAAATAAATCATTGTTAGATAAAAATGATAAGGTAATTAACTTACAAATAATATATAAAAAATAGCAATATATATAAAAAATTTAGTACGAATTGACCTTTTCTAGATGGTTTTATGCATTTTTGATGCATTTCCTAATCACCATTATTAATTATTATTAATTATTACTAATTAGTAATATTTATTACTATTTATGACTATTTATTACTAATTATTGCTAATTATTGTTATTTATTACTGATTATTACTAATTATTACTGATTATTACTAATTATTATTGATTATTTCTAACTACTGTTAATTAATTCTAATTATTTCCAATTAATCCAAATTATTGACAAGTAATCCCAATTTGAAACTAATTATTGAAAATTAATCCTAATTATTACTATTTATATCTTATTATTAATAATTAAACCTAATTGATCATATTGAATCATAATTATTACTAATCATTAATAATCATTAATAATCATTACTAATCATTACTAATCATTACTAATCACTACTAATCATTACTAATCATTACTAATTATTACTATTTTTTACTATTTATTACTATTTATTACTATTTATTCTTATTTATTACTATTTATTACTATTTATTGCCAATTTTTACTAATTATCAGTATTTATTACAATTTATTAATAATTATTACTATTTATTAGTATTAATTACTAATTATTTGTATTTATTTCTAATTATTAGTATTTATTACAAATTATTAGTATTTATTACAACTTTATAGTATTTATTACTAATTATTAGTATTTATTACTAATTATCACTATTTGTTACTAATTATTAGTATTTATTACTATTTTTTACTATTTTTAATTTTTATTTATTACTAATTTTTCTTATTTATTACCAATTCTTCATATTTATTACTAATTATTAATATCAATTCCTAATTATTACCAATTATTTCTAATTATTAATATTCATTCCTAATTATTCCTAATTATTGCTAATTATTACCAATTATTGCTAATTATTACCAATTATTGCTAATTATTTCTATTTATTGCTAATTATTACTAATTATTGCTAATTATTACTAATTATTGCTAATTATTACTAATTATTACTAATTATATCTAATTATTAGTAATTATTATTAATTATTAGTAATTATTAGTAATTATTACTAATTATTACTAATTATTAGAAACTATTACTAATTCTAAGGAATTATTACTAATTATTACTATTTGTTACTAATTACTAGTATTTGTTACTAATTATTTTTATTTGTTACTAATTAATAGTAATTGGGAATTATTACTATTTATTACTATTTATTAAGAATTATTACTATTTGTTACTAATTACTATTATTTGATACAAATTATATGTATATGTTACAAATTAAAAGTATTTTTTACTAATTAATAGTATTTATTATTCATTTTTTACTAATTTTTTCTATTTTTTTCTATTTTTTTACTAATTATTACTATTTCTTGCTAATTATTAGTAATTATTATTAATTATCGATAATTATTATTAATTATCAGTAATTATTACTAATTAGCATTAATTACTATTAATTGCTCCCAATTACCGCTTCTAATTACTAATTACCGCTAATTATTTATATTCATTACTAACTATAATTAATAATTGATAATTAACACAAATTATTAATAATTAGCACTAAATATTTCAATTTATTACTAAAAAAATATTGATAACAAAAAAAACTAAATCTAATTTAACTACAACTAAATAAAAAAACTATAATTAATATAATAAAATAAAATACAAATGAAACAAAATAAAACATAGATACCTTTAAACATTATCTCTTATATGTGTAAATAACTTCAAAATATGTTTGTAAAAACAAACTCAGAGAAAGATTAAATCAAAAATCAGAGTTTAGAAAGAGAGAGAAAGTAGGAAATGTGAAGAAGAAGAAAAAAACTTATGGGGGTTTATATAGATTAGATTATTTGCAATGGGTATCCCGTCGCTAATAATGGTATTTGCGACGGGACATGTCTCAAATACCTTCGACCGTATGAATTACTGTGGGTAGTTAAAAATGTATTTGTGTTGGGTCCCATCGCAAATAGTGACCTGCTGACACACGTTTTACGATAGGGGAATATCCCATCGCAAAAAGTTATTCCTGTCATCGGTTATTTTCTATAGGAACTGTCACATATGGTGGCCTGCGTACACACTTTTTCCAACAGGGGAATACCCCATCCCAAATAATATTTACCATCGTCATTTATTCGCAATGGGGGGTGCCTCCCCGTCGCAAATACTAATTATCACGGAATGGGTTTTTGCGACGGGGAGACACCTCCCGTCGCAAATACCCTTCCCGTAGTGTGGCATGGAATCCGCACCAATCCTGTTGCGACGAGACAAATTTTCCCATCGCAAATAACTATTTATTTGTGGCGGGTTGATGTCCCCATCACAAATAACCTTTTCGACTGACTATTTGTTACAGGATCTATTCTCGTCACAAATAACACGTCGCAAAAGGTCATTTTTACGCAGTGTAATATCATTCAATAAAACGGTCTTGTAATCCGAATTTCCAAGGGAGAATGTAATGATTTATTT
This sequence comes from Viscum album, assembly GCA_963277665.1. NCBI lineage: Eukaryota > Viridiplantae > Streptophyta > Magnoliopsida > Santalales > Viscaceae > Viscum > Viscum album. The sequence goes on along the minus strand of OY728155.1, from coordinate 1,152,412,188 downwards.
TGAATCATCAAAGAATGTACATGACATGTCATCAACTTCAATGAATTTTTCGACCTTTTCTCTGGCCTGCCCTCAAGATCCATCTCCTCATTCCTCCCCAGTCCCTTGCATGCCGCCTCTGAGCCAGGCTCCACATGCTCCTAAATTCAAGGATGTTTTTTGTCAGAACACTTTCAACCCAAATGCATTTTAAGTGGTATCAGAGGTCTCTCAGGGATCTTCTTAAATCTTGGACGATGATCTTCCAAACCATTATATCTCTATTACAGCCCCTTGTGAAGCTTCTAATCATCATAAATGATATGTAGTAGCATGATTTTGGATTTCCAAGATGCATATTCCAATTTTCCAATGCTTTTTTATCTCTTTCAATTTTGTCTCTCCAACTAGTATTTTAGTTCTTTATTGGAAATTGTAACACCCCAACCTTCCACGGTACACTTCCCTATGAATAATAAAATATATTGCTATATACACAACTTCGAGCTATAGTACATCATGAAATATCAAACTAGTTGTTTAAAATGAAGTTATAAATAGTAATACCCACTTTTTGAAATTTTATAAATTTTATTTTTCAAATTGGGCTTCATTTTTTGGATTCAGAATATCAAAATTAGCTTAGGGTGAATATTTGGTATTTTTATGAAATCATTAAATTTCTTATGAATAGTGAAAACATTGTATTTTTGTTTAAAACCGACTTTTTATTTATAAATTATATATTTTATTTAAATTTATTTTATGTAAATATAGATACATAATTTCTATATTAGTCCAATGTAATTAATTGGAGTGATTTTATAATAATATTATATATAGAAAATGTTATTGAACCTTTTAATGTCTTTTACCCACCTTCTAGGCACATTTACAAATTTGCATAAAATGTAATTTTACTCCTTCTCTGAATTGAATTTCAAAAATCTGAGAGGAACTGCAAACATAAGAATGTAAATGTGGTTCAATATGATGAAAATATTTTTTAGTGAATAGTAACTTTTGAATTTTATTTTCGATGGTTATAAGTAAATATGGTAATTAAAGGTAAAAATGCTTTTATTATTACATTAACACATGTCCTAATTCTATTATATATGTGTATTTTGACCTAAATCAACAATAGGAAAAAAAATATTATCCTTTTTGATCCATATGGATTATATTAAGAAATTTATTATTATTTTATTTAAAGAAGAGTTAAAAGTGTTAAATTCAAGTTTTATTGACTAATCCTTTTTTAATGTAGGATTATATATAAGATAAATTCGATTAAAAATATTTATTAGAATGATAAAAAAATTCCAACATCATTGTATTTTATTTATAATTTTTAGGCATTATATAATTAAATTTATTTATTACATAATGATGATGCAGTAATTAAATTATTAATGTAAGAATATAATGATTTATATTATAAATATTGAAAAAAATTAAATTGAGACTTTTCATTCATTTCAAACAATTTATAAGTTAATATGACATGTTATGGTTTATTAGATAATTTTTTTTCAATGCATAATAGTTTTTTTGTCTTTCCCAAAAACCAAATATTAAATAGTGTCAAAATTGTCATATATGATATTTTAAAACAAATACTATTTTATTAAATGATTTATATTACTAAAAACCTAAAGATCATCCAAATGACATAGATAAGGTTAGATATGTCAATAATTAACTACATGGCATTCTCTTGACTTTGTATAGTAATTTTATTAACTTTTTATTATAATAATACAAGAAGAAATGGTAAATGTTAAACTATTTTACTAAGAGTTAAATTTAAAACATAATGTTAATATGGTGACCTAAACATGTCTAAAACCTATTTTATTATATTATTTTGACCCATCCCAACCTTAGCATCTAAATAAATCCATTTAGAGGCATTAAAACTGAAAATGACTTTATAATAAAATAATATTTCAATCATTTCCTAAGGTTCCCATCACCTCTCTTATAAAAGGAAGAATCCCCTTCTCTCCAATTCACACATCCTTATCCATTTTTCATAGCCAACCCCTTCTCAATATTCCCCCAACTACCCTCAATTAAACCCGAAGGACTTATTTTTATCATAAATAAAACCTAAGTATCCCTTTTGATCAAATCAAAAGGAAGCACCCGAAGAAGTGGTAATTATTTCATCACATCATTGCAAGTTATTTTCTTCTTCCACTTCCTCTTTATTTGATGTTCCCACACAAAAATATTAACTCCATTAACTTGTACCGATTGGGATGTTATTATAAATATGGTACAACCATATTCATTATTTTATCCATCCTACAAATGGCTAAGTCACCATACGTGCGTACATACAGCTTACCATCTCCACGTCATTGTATAGTTTGTTATTCAACACTTCATTATTTAGATGGGTATAATAATGAGTAAAATTGATTTAAATAATAAATAAAATATGTTAATAATTCTATATGTATGAGATACCATCCAATTTCATATTATTTCAACATCAATAAAATGATATTATCACACGTGCATACATACGGATTACCGTATCCGTTAACACGATGAGCTTCATTCCCCATCGTAACCATTGAATAATAAATTTCATCTGATGATTAAAAATAATTTTTATAAACAAAATATCATTCTGGATATGAATCAAATATATCATATCCATAACAAACCTGACTTACGTAACAAAACATCTAAAGAAAAACGAATCTGTTAACACCTAAAACAATGATACTACTGAAATATTATTAATAATGAAATAGTAGAAGATCATATATGGTGTCATATTTATTTATGTGGTTCTTGTATAATTTAATAATAATTATTTAACTATTATACAATATTTTAACATACCCTATACTAATGAAAAGTACAAGTCAATGATTAATTTTACATTCACTTTATTTTCTTGAGGTCGTTTATCTAATGGGACCTCATAATCTTCTTCATTCATGTTTCTTAAAGATATATTTCAAAATATTTTTACTATTTAGTAGACTATGGGTAATGTCGCCTATAACCTTGCCTTAAATTTTATAAAATTTTGAAAGGAATCCTTCTGTCGTTTTCAAATCAAGGTACTTTATAACCCTTTAGTCATGTGAAGGAAAGAAGGTTTTTTAAACATATACGATGGGTGCAGAAAATTTCTACCATTATAACACCTTCAATGATTCCCTTAAAATCTTATAAAAAAATTATCAAAATAATTGTTTTATTTTATAATTATGTGACTTTTAAATGATTTCAAAATACAAAGATATATTTCTCTGAAATAGTTTTGAATTCATCTATGTCAATAAACATTGTTGGATTTTACGCTTATTTGAGGATAATTTATTATGATACAATCTTACAAATTTTATAGAAGGTTTTGTTTTATGTTTGACTTTAGATGGGATATTTTGATACCATTCATGATTTATTATTTGATTATTGAAATTTTTTATGCTATTTTTAATATGAATGTTTATTTTATGTTTCTACATTTTCATATGAGGAATGCTTTGGACTTAGTAAGTAATGGGTGGAGCCCGTTATAGCTCCCTGATGCATCGGTGGGTCTCACGAGACAAACTAGTGCCTTGGCACAAGGCCTTGACAAAATTTTATTTGTAGTCATCGAATGAGGCCTCGACTATGGGGTTATGATGTCTGACATTATAAATTCCCTCATTATGAAAGTAGTTTCTGATATAAGATTTGAATATTCAACTAGTAGAATATCCTTGTGAATATGTAAATGCAATTATTTTGATTTATATTTTCCATATTATCTTAATGTTTATGTTTACAAGTCTCATGTTTTAGTCTTAATCATTGCCTTAAATATTTATACTGATTTATGAAAATTTACGTTATATTGTTATCCGAATTGAGAATCTAATCTCACCCCTTTCTATGTTTAATTTTTCCAAATATATGAAGAATTTTATTATGACTGAGCTGCAGGAATATGCTAAGGGATATAAGTGTGTTCAAAGGGGACACAATGTTGTTGTTTTTTTTATTTCATGATGTAATGTAAGACTTATGTATGTATCTAGTAATTCCAAGGTTACTAATCTAATAGTATTTTGAGACTTGATATCTTGTGATCATGCAAATAATATGTAATAATGCACTGACTCTAGGTAACAAGGGTCGGGGCATTACAGTTGGTAATAAATGAAGTTTAGTACAAACCTTGGGAACTAAATATAGGTAAAATTTAATTAGAGAACATTACCCTAAGACAGTCTTTGAGGTTTAGTATCGAAAAACATCCAAAAAATTTGGTAGTGTAAATATTATGTGGGTTTTCCAAGAAATAAACCACGGTCTGGATATGAGCAGGTAGAGGCGGCTCTAGCAAAAATGTATCTCAGAGTGAAAACTCTGACAAGGAGTTTTGGGCTAGACTCGAGATATCCTGGTACATGAAAATGGGCCTTGATACACTCTTGGTTATGAAAATCATAGGGAATATTCTTAGGATAATTAAAATTTTCACTACAAACCATTATGAGGGATTTATGTGTAAATACTTTTATAATGAATTTTTATTGTGATTTTGGATTATATTCATAAACTGTTCTATTTATCTTAGGTATTTTACTATTTTGGAAATATGTATTGTGGTTTATAAACTAATTAGGTGTATGCATTTTTTTAGGAATGGTGACTAGTGGATGGAATGGAAACCATATGAATGAACGTAGTCTATGTAAAAAATTCCCTCCTACTCAAGATAATTATAGTGGAGATGGTGGTGAAACTGGTGCTGAACAACTTATAACCATACAAGGAAAACTCCCTCAGGTTATGAATAATAAGCTTACCCTAATGGAGCACCCTGATCCACAATGTGGAGGAACAATGTTAAACCTCTTCATGAGGCAACAACCTCCAACATTCAATGGGACTACAAATACATTTGTAGCATAACAATGGATTAGTTTCGTTGATAAAATATTTCAATCATTGGAGAGTTGCGAAAGGCAAAAAGTTGTCATGGAAGTTTACCATCACACTGGAGAAGCAGATAAATGTTGGTCGTTAATGAAAAACACCAAGGAGGATGGAGATGTATCAAATATGGAATGAAGAGAGTTTAAATAGATTTTCTTAGAAAAATAATTTCCTTGTGACCATCAAGCAAATATGCAAAGGAAATTTCTATGTCTGAGGAAAAAAGAGGATGAGAATGTCACATAGTATGAGGATAACATTACATAGTCCTGAATGCATGCTTCTAGTTATATAAATAACCCAAGGAGTAATATTGATTGATTCTTTGATGGGTTAAAACGATTTCTCCATCAAGAATTAGCCTCACAATTCTTCTTGTCGTATGAAGATATAGTCCCATGTGCTATCAAGATAGAAAATTAATTCTCTATGTCTTACAACTTTAAAGCAAAGAAAGACAATAAGAGATCTTCTGAACACTATGGAAATGTAAATAAGGGGAAGAAGGGAAAATTTTAATTACGATCCTACAGTAAATGTGGCATGAAGCACCATGGTACTTTCCTGAAGAGAATGCAAGTTTGTTACAAATGTGGTGAAAAAGGGCACCATGATTTTGATTACAAGGGAATGAAAGAGAATTTCAATGTTGAATGCTACAATTGTAGAGAAATGGGGAATTAAGAAAATTAATGTCATAAGAATTAGGGAAACATACCTCAAAAAATTACAAGGGAACAAGGACAAGCTTATGGGATTACTACTACTGAGGTTAAAGATCCAAATGTTGTGCTGGTAGGTACATTAGTCGTTTCCTCAAAATTAGGCAATGCTTTCTTTGATTATGGATCATCATATTCATTCATATCTTCCCAGTTTTCCATGAAAATTATATATTTTCAGTTTGACTTATCAAAGGATTTGTCGGTCAAAACTCCTAACAGAAGTGTCATTGCAACAAATATTTGTCAAATATGTTACCATTATGGAATATAAATGTGCATTATCAGCTGATATTGTCGTCATATCCATTATTTAATATGATATAATAATATAAATGAATTGGCTTTTTGACTATGATGCGGAAATTTATTATAAGAAGAATGAGGTTACAATTTTTTATAATGATAAAAAATACCTTATCTATAGAGAATAAGTATCGCCATCTAGTTATCATTTGCATCCATCCCTATTGGATATACTAAGTTCAATTATTGGGGTGGAAGGGAGTGAAATAACAATGGGATAGGAAGAGAATGTTAAAATAGAGGATGTACCTATTCTGCAAGAATATGGTGACGTGTTTCCATAGGATTTACCTGGACATCCTCTAGAAAGAGATATTGAGTTTTCTATTGATTTAATTTCGGGTTGAAGGCCTAAATTGAAGACACCTTATTGAATGGCCACTATGGAATTAGGGTAACTAAAGAAACATCTAGTGGAATTGGGTAATAATGGATTTATTCACCATAGTGATTCTCCAGGGGGATCCCCTGTTCTTTTTGTTATGAATAAAGATAGACATATGAGGTTGTGGAATTACTATAGGGAGACCAATGATATAAAAATAAATAACAAGAATCTCATACCTCGCATTGATGATTTATTCGATCAAATTCATCGAGAACAATACTTTTCAAATATTGACCTTTGATCTGGATATCATTAGTTGTATGTGAAGAAAGAAGAAATTCCAAACACAATATTTATAACATGGTATGGGCATTACAAGTTTACAGTAATTCCTTTTGGACATTCTAACTCACCCTCTGTTTTCATGAATCTTGTAAATTTAGTTTTCAAGGAATATCTTGATGACTTTGTGGTGGTATTTATTGATGATATCTTGGTATAATATAAATACGACAAAGATAATGAAAATCATTTTTACCCAATTCTAAAGACTCTTAGAAGAAATGAATTATATGAGAAGTTTAGCAAGTGTGAATTCTGGATTCTGGAGATTTCTTTTCCAGGCCATATTGTCTCTATGGATGGAATCTCTTTTGACCCTTCAATGAAAAATTCAATCCAAGAATGGCCAGCATTAATGTGTATAATGAAGGTACACATTTTTTATTTGTTTAGCAGGTTACTATCTTCATTTCATCCAAAAAGTTTCTCAATTGGCTAACCTATTAACCAAGATCACAGGTAATGGGGGTAAATTTGTTTGGACAGAAGAGTGTGAAGAATGTTTTGAAGAATTGATGATAAGATTAGTCAATGCTTGTATCATGACTCTACTATTGGGGAATGATGGGGTTGTTATTTACAGTGATTCTTCAAATAATGGACTTGGTTGTATCTGTATGCAGAAAGATAGAGTTATTTCCCATGCATCAAGAGAGATAACAATTTAGGAAAAAAACTATCTCACTCATGATCCTGAGTTAGAATCTGTAAAATTTTATCTAAAGATATTGAAACACTATCTCTGTTGTGAAAAATGTGAGATATATACTGATCACAAGACTTTGAAGTATATTTTCTCACAAAAAGAACTCAACATTAGGAAAAGGAGATGTCTCGAACTACTCAAGGAGTATGATTGAACTATACAATACCACACAGGGAAGGAAAATAATGATGTATATTCTTTGAGTATAATGGATCATGGAGTTTCGAACAAGATGAAAGTAGAAAGGGATCCTATGTTCATGGATCTAGTAAAGACGGATATGCGAATAATAATGGAAGGAGAATCGTACATACTTTTTCAAATGGTTTCCAATATCTCTTTAATAGAAAGGATAAAATCTTCTCAGACTGATGATGTGGAGTTTTAAAAGAAAAATAATGCTATAAATGATTGGAAACTGATTGAATTCATATATAAAGATTGAATTTTCAAATTTCGGAAGAGACTTTTCGTTCCCAATATACCTGATCTAATAATGGAATTTTTGGATGATGCTTATAGATCCAATTTCTATATACAACCTAGTCATGCTAAGATGTATAGATATTTGTAGGGAAATTTTTTGTGGGACAACATAAAGAGGGAGATTGATGATTATGTGTCAAGAAGTATGGTTTGTCAACATATGAACGCTGGAGGAAAACATCCTAAAGGAGTCATGCATCCTCTTACCATACCTGACAGGAAATGGGATGATATTATGATGAACATTTTCATGGGACTACCGAAGACTCCTAGAATGAATAATTCAATATGGGTCATTGTGGATAATCTTACAAAGTCAGAACATTTTATTTCAATAAGAAATGATTTACCACTTGAAAGTTTAGTTAGAATGTATTTTAATGAGGTTTTAAGACTTCATGTTGAACCCTTATCGATTTTTTGGATCATAATATCCATTTTACATCATGATTCTGGAAACGTATTCAAAAATCATTGGATACTGAACTTCATTTTAGCATTTCCTACCACCCTCAAACTGATGGACAATCAGAATGGAAAATTCAAACCATAGAATGGTTTTTGAGATTTTTATCACATTACATTCAAGGTATGTGGGATCAGTATTTACCTCTGGTAGAATATTACTATAACAATAGCTTCCATTCTGGTTTTCAGAAGGCACCATATGAAGTGTTATATGGAAAGAGATGTCGCACACTATCTTTTTGGGATGATGTTGGTGAAAGAAAACTCGTAGTCCCAGAACCTATTGAGGAAACAATTGAAAAGGCGATGATTATTCAAACCCACAAGAAAGAAGATCAATGTATGAAAAAGTGCAATGTTGAGAACCAAAGCGAGGATTTAGAATTTCAAGTAGGAGGTCATGTTTTCTTGATGGTATCTCCATGGAAGGTAGTTATACGATTAAATAATAAGGGTAAATTAGGTCTCAGGTGTACTGGACCTTTTTAAATTATAGAATGAATTGGAGTGGTAGATTACCATTTGGCAATGCTGCTAAGTATCTCAAAAGTTTATGACGTGTTCCACTTTTCACTGCTAGGAAAATACAAGCCAAACCTAACACATGTACTCACCTATGAAGAAATAGAACCGGAACTCGATCTATCTTATTTTGAAGATCCTATCAGGACTCATGATATTATAGACCAAGTGTTGAGAAACCGGATGACTTTCCTGGTAAAATTCTCTGGAGAAACCATAAGATGGAAGAGGCAATGTGGGAACCCAAGGAACTTATGAAGAAGAACTGCCCAATTCTTTTCATGCAGCAATATTCTAAAAATTTTGATGATGAAATTATTTGAAGTAGGGGAGAATGTGACACCCCAAACTTCTACAGTACCCTTGTTATTGAATAATACAGTAGCTTGTGTTTTACGAAACATCGAATTGTAGCACATCACGAAAAATAAAACCAGCTATTTAAAAAGAAGTTATGAATATAAATACCCAATTTTTGAATTTTTATTTTTCAAATTGGAATTTGTTTATGGATTTGGAATATCAAAATTAACTTAGGGTGATTTTTTGGTTTATTCGGAAAACATTCAATTATTGATGAATAGTGAAAACATTGTGTTTTTTGTTTAAAACTGATTTCTTATTTAAATAATTATTTATTATATTTAAATTTTTTTATGTAAAAATATATACATATTACCTATATTAGTCCAATTTAATTCATTGGAGTCATCTTAAAATAATATTAGATATATAAAATTTTATTGATCTTTTTAACGTCTTTTACCAACCTTCTAGGCATATTTACAAATTTGGATAAAATGTAATTTTCCCACTTTTATGAATTGAATTTAAATCATCTGAGAGACATGGCTGACATTAGTAAGTAAAATGTGGTTCAATTGTCACAACCTATCCTCAGGGCCCATGCTATGACTACCCCAGCCCGCCTTCCATAGGCCAGGGGCTGGCAAATAGCACCAAAGGCATAAATCCCAATAAAAGGGAAGGCGTTTCCTTTATATAAGTAAAGAAATACAACAAATTATGCAAGTTGAAGTAACACTAAGTAAACTGAGTACAAAAGTAAGTGCTAGAAAGTAAATGGGCTAGAATATAAACACAACTGAAAGTACAGAACAACAGTAAAGAAATAACAGCTGTAGTAAAGTAAACAAGCAACCACTGAGTCATCCTCTGGATATCCCACCTGAAGGGTGGATACAAATGATCTCCTCATCTCCTCAGGTTCTGTCGTCTGATATGTCTACATCCCGCCAAGTGTTCCAGCTCCAGATACCGTCTCGCTCCACAAGACTCCCCCTCGATCAGTGTTGTCTGTCGTCTGCATCCAACACGACATAGTGTGGGTATATCCCATGTAGGGGTGAGTATACGATACTCAGTAGGGACCCCGAGACCCCCGAAGGTCTCCCAGAATCTAAAAAGGACAAACCAAAAAGGAAAGATACAAACACAAAGGATCAACCAACTCTACTTTGGTATATGCCCAAACATATACATAAGTCATCAATTCTAGTTCGGCTCCAACTCACGAGCCCACGTACAACCATTTCCACGCACGAAAGAACAACTCAGTCCACATAATAAATCAAGTCAATAATATCAATGATAATGACTGAAAGTCAAGACTCAAGACACACAGGTATACTACTCATGAAGAGGGGTAGAGATGTTATATGTATCCTCTGAATCATCTCCCCTGGCGAACCCATGTAGGATCTAAGTACATAAGTCATCGCTGTAGAACCCACGTAGGATCCAAGTACAGTAACCATCACTACCGAACCCATGTAGGATCCAAGTATAGTCGTTATCACTGTCGAACCCATGGAGGATCCAAGTATAGTTGTCCTCGCTGCCGAACCCACGTAGGATCCAAGTACAGTCGTCATCGTCATCGCAGTTGGAGCCAGCTCTAGGGTTCCCGCACACAAAACGCTCGATTCTGGGAGGGTCTGCATCATGAGCCGAGTGGGACCAATAGATAAACTATCACAAAGTATAGAGTTGATGTATCCTGAAGTTCCGTCTCATCAAAAGTAACTCAACGCAATAGACGACGTGTCAGTCGGACGCCTGGTCTGAGTGACATTGGCTATTCCGTCTGAGGGGCCCGGTTAGAAATACGCTCGTTTCTAACCTGGATGATATCTAAATTCATCCAAAACTCACATATAGTATTGAAAATGGACGGTCTCATCGAAAGAGTCCTAGGGCCGTAGACGACGCATCGATCGGATGCACGGTCCTTAAGATATTCATGTTTAAGTGAACAACGGGGCCGACCCGTTTATCCTAGTGGACCGACGGGTCAGATTAACCCAATTTGACGAGTCTACCCCAGTAGGGGTGTTAGAGCAGTCTAAAGAAAAATAATCAACTCAGCACGAAGGGACGCGGCCCGGCCAGAAGTGGCATGGCCCGGCCCAGCGGGGCATGGCCCGGCCCTACGGGGCGCGGCCCGACTCGGTCTGCCCCGGCGTGGCCTGGCTGGGCGCGCGGCCCGGTGGGCTCAGCCGGCTGGGAGAGTGGTGCAAACGAAGAAGAGAGGGTTCCAAGGACCCCCCCAGGTTTCTGCACCAGCGACACCATACGAGGTCTCCCTTCCCCAAACCGACCGGCTAGACCAACCGGTCCTCTGCGCACGCAGCCCTCATGGGCAGGCTACCGGTCCTCTAGCGCGGTGCCCTCCTGGCGCCTCGGTCCAGCTCCACCCGGCCGGCCAATGGGTTGGTTGGTCCTCTAGAGTGGTTCCCTCCTGGCGCCGTGGCTCCTCTTCGCCCGGCCGGCCGACGGGCCCGCCGGTTCTTCCGCCGAATCGGCCCGTGTAGTGGGCCGCAATTCTTCCCGCACAACCGGCGCGATGGCGTCGACCTCCTTTTCCATGTTCCTGACACAGCGTGATGACGCCATTCCTCCTCTGCCCTCAATTGCTGATTCAAGATTAATTAAACAAGGAAAACAGAGGGTTGTTGGGCCGTGTTCATTCGGCCTGCACCCTCCACCTAAATGATAATAATCGGCCATATTTAAACAACAATTTCCAATGAGTACGGGGTATGTAAATATACACTTTCAAGAGTAATCCCCTACCTCAATAATTGATGTCGAACGTCGGCGTCGCGGTTGACGGCATCGCGAGATAAGGATTCGTAGACGTCAACAGAGAGTGTTTGAGGAGGAAGCGACATCTACCCTTTTATCACGGAGAGAAGAAAACAAGGCATGACATTGTTGGTGAGTTCTCGCGTCGGTGTCTCCTCACGTTTTTTGGAGGAATAAGAGGATAGGGAATTCGGGGTCGCCGAGTCGATGTTCTTCATAGGATAGTTGGCGTTCTTCAACAAAGGAGATGAAGCATTATTTAATACTCTAGATCTCCCTCCACAAAATCACAACACAACAATCCAACCAAAAAAAAAGGCTTCTACTTATTTTATTAAATCATTCCATGCATTAAAATTTACAAAATTGAAATTCCAATTCACATAATTAATTAAAGAATGAGTTTTCTAATTAATTAAGTGATAGGTTGGAAATTTTTAATGAGGGAGAGAGGGGAGATGAAGATTTACTAAAATAAATTCATGGGTGGTGTCAACATTAAACAAAGGAGTTTAAATGGAGGTCTAATGGTTTTTTGGGAATGTGAAGGGTTGGGTAACATGTGGGTCCCAACTCATAAATATCCTCACATGGGTAGTTAGGGGCCCACCCCATCTTCCCTATGTAGGATACAACCACTAAGATATAAAATAAAAATTGGTCCACATTTTTTATTCACTTCTTATTTAATCCATATTTTTTAACCTCTCCTCCCGCACAAACGCAGCTACAATTAAGGTCCCCTTAAGAAATTACCAGCGTTGCGAATTCATCGGTGGCATCAGATTTCAATTCCGAGCACCGGTTCAAAAGACAGAAAAACCCACTCATTCGTTTACTGAATGTACCCGAGCTAAACTTTGGAAATTGATTCAGGGCACACCGGGCCTCGGAATAAAGTGTCGTAAGAAGCCACAGACTTGAAAAATTCCAAAGTATTTAAGAAAAAAAATTTCCTTGAAATTTTCAGGTGTTTAAATTACTCCCACCTCAGTACTTTACATCCCTGTAAAGTTACATCATAAATTAGGGAAACAGATGTGGGTAATGTGAATGCATCTGAGTCTCCCGCTCCCATGTGCTATCCTGGAGGTTCCCGTGCTGCCAACGAATGCACACCAGAGGGATTGACCATCCATGTAGGACCCGCTCCTGTCGATCCTTGATCTCTATCGAGATGTCCGCAAATATCACCATGTCATCGATGTCCAACTCCCCGTGATCAGTGATATGTGTCGAGTCATGCACGTATCTCCTTAGCTGAGATACGTGAATGACGTCGTGCACCTGGTGCCACTTAGGTAGAAGGGCCAGGAGATAAGCTACCTCGCCTACCTTACTAAGAACCCGGAATGGTCCGATGAAGCGCGGAGATAACTTGCCGCCCCGGCCAAATCTCCATAATCCATGTCAAAGTGAGACCTGTAAGAAAACATGGTCGCCATCCTCGAACTCCAGTGGTCTCTGCCTCTTATCATCATAAGACTTTTGTTTGCTCTGTGCAGTCCTCATCTACTCCTGGATGATCTACACCTTCTCTATTGTATCCTGAACCATCTCTGGTCCTAAGAGTACTGACTCCCCAGGGTCAGTGCAACACAAAGGTGATCTACCTGGTCGGTTGTACAATGGTCGTATGGTGCCATCCCAATGGTGGAGTAGTAGATATTTTTGTACGAAAACTCCACCAAGGGTAGGTGATTATCCCAACTATGACCAAAGTCGAGAACACAAGCATGGAGCGTGTCCTTAAGAGTCTGAATGGTCCTCTTCGTCTGGCCATCCGTCTGAGGATGAAAGGCGGTGCTCAGGCATAGCTGCATCTCAAAAGCCTCTTTCAACCCCTTCCACAACCGGGCAGTAAAGCAAGCGTCTCGATCAGATATGACAGATGATGGAACACCATGAATCCGTACGATCTCTTGGACATAGAGGCATCCCAATCTCTCCACCGAGAACTTCTCTCTGATAGGTAGGAAGTGGGCTGACGTGGTGAGTCATTCGACAATCACCCAGATAGTTTCATGACCTCTGGAAGTACGAGGGACCCCGTCATGAATTCCATGGACTTCCCATCCCACTTCCACTCCGAGACCTCTAATGGATGCACCAAGCCTGCCGGTACCTGGTGCTCCACCTTCACCTGTTGGCATGTGAGGCATCGTGGAACGAACTCTCCCACAACCTTCTTCATACCCGGCAACCAGTGCTATCGTCTGAGATCCGGGTACATCTTCACTCCTCCTAGATGTACTGCTAAAGGGGAAGTGTGAAACTCCCTTAGAACCTCCTCCTATATTGCAACTGATACCATGGTACATCCCCTGAAGAGGATCATGTACTCTCTTCCTACAGAAAATCTATCAGGTGCCTGTCCTGTGGATATCTGTGCACGCCGCGTCTCATAGTTAACATCCCCATGTTTTGCCTTTCTGAACCACTGGAGTAGTGGAGTGACTATGAGTGACTACAGATAGGCGAATCCATCTTTATCCATGAAGGAAATCTGTAATGTGGCTAGTTTCTCTGTCACCTCTCCAAGTAGATGGATTTTTGATCTCTTGCTAAGTGCATCAGCTACCACGTTCCCCTTCACAGGAGAATAAACTATCCCAAAGTCATAGTCCTGGAAGAACTCAAGCCATCGCCGCTATCTCAGGTTCAGGTCCTTCTGCAAGAAGATGTACCTGAGACTCTAGTGGTCAGAGTAGACTGTAATGCAGTCGCCCATCAATTAGTGCAGCCACATCTTCAAGGCGAAGACCACTGATGTCAACTCCAAGTCATGGGTAGCACAGTTCATCTCTTTCTGAATCAACTATCGTGAACCATAAGCGATCATTTCCCGCTGTTGCATCAGGACACCCCCGAGTCAGGTCCCTGATGCATCGCAGTAAACTATGTACACTACGCCCTCCTCCTGTAGCCTCAAGTTGGTTGCACTGGTCAATCTCTGTCTCAGCTCCTGGAAGCTCTGCTGACATCTATCTGACCCCACGATGGGTTTCCCCTTATTTGTCAAAGATGAATGTGGTGCTGCAACTCTGGAGAAGTCTAGCACAAATCTCCGATAGTACCCAGCCAGACCTAGGAAACTCCGCACCACAGTCACACTATTGGGTGGCTCCCAAAAAAATACTGCCTTTATCTTTGCAGGATCCACCGCAACTCCTGCTTCAGAGATAATATTCCCCAAGAAGTGAACCTATCGAATCCATAACTGACACTTCGAGAGATTACCATAAATTTGGGGCTTTCGGAGTGTGTCCAGTACAACCCGCAAGTGGTAAGCGTGCTCCTCCTCAGTAGTTGAGTAAATCAGTATGTCGCCGATGAAGACTACGTCAAATCGATCGAGGTAAGGCTGGAAGAGCCTGTTCATGAGACTCATGAACACTACTGGAGCATTGTTTAAGCTGAAAGGCATAACAAATAACTCATAGTGGCAATAACGACACCTGAAGGCCGTCTTCTGCACATCCTAATCTCGAACTCAGTGCTGATGATAGCCTGACATGAGGTCTATCTTCGAGAACCATCTTGCTACCTTGAGCTGATCAAAGAGGTAGAAAATACATGGGAGTAGATAATTGTTCATTACGGTCACTTGATTTTGGCGACGGTAGTCGACACATAGTCGTAAGATCCAATCCTCCTTCTTGGAAAATAAAATCGGAGAAGCCCATGGTGAAACACTGGGTTAGATGAATCCCTTTCCCTAAAAATCCTCCAACTGTACCCATAACTCATGAAGCTCGACAGGAGCCATTAAATATCCGGGAGTAGCAATCGGGGTTGTCCTAGGGTACAGGTAAATGTAGAAATCTACCTCTCTGTGAGGAGGTAGTCCTGGAACATCTTCCGGAAAAATGTCCGCATACTGATCCACCACAACAGGATAACTCAGAATCTACACATCAACTACTCCTAGGATGAGACTAGCCATCTGATGGGTGGTCAGCTAACCTCTCATCTGCATAAGTCCATCCTGCGCAGCAAAGGCTCTCTTCTCACCGGTGAAGGTGAACCTGCTACCATCTTTGTAGACACACCGCACTTTGTGCCTAATACATTCAATCTGGGAATGGACTGTTGATAACCAGTCCATACCCAAGATGACTTCGTAAGGCCTCGATGCCGCTACAAGAATATCTCATCCAAATCTCTCTCCTCCGAGAGTAAGATCACACTTCTGGCACCAGTGTGTAATCATCGAGTCGTATCCCATAGGACTCTCTAGCCGTAAGGATCGAGCCAACGACTCTGTTGGAATCTCCGAGCTCCGAACAAAGGATGTGACAATAAAATAATGACTCAATATTGTGTCTATAAGAACTGCAGCAAAGGTGGAGTAGACACAGATAGTACCTTGAATCATCTCAAGTGCGCCGTGGTCGTAAGCCTCCACTCCCTGAAGCTGAGACTACCTCTGTATGCCAGCGCCCTCTCGTCGGGGTGGACATCATGGTGGTGGTGGTGGTGGTAGAGCCTCAAAGAGTCGCCCTCCACCCACTGCTCAGCCAATTCCTCTTCCTCATCCGGCTGTTCCTGCGGACTACCATAGTTGAACATATGCCACTTCCGGGGTGGTCTCTCAACCATCTGCTGCTCCTCTGCATGGCGGGTTAGGCAGTAACGATCCATGTGACCCTACCTGCCGCATGCATAGCACTGCCTACCTCTCAAATGACTGGCTCTATTGTGTGTTCCCCGCACATCCGAACCAGTATCCTGAGGTCTCCCTCCTGAAGGCCTAGTCCGCTTGGACATTTGCAACATCTTTCTACTGCCGGTTGTAGAAGACTTCTCTATGTGTCGCCCTGCGGTAGGCCTCGCTGTTGGAGTAGGCTCAGAAAAGAAGCTCTCTAAAAGAAGGGCTTTCTCCAGTACTCCTGCCTACGTCAGAATGCTGAGGGAGATCATCGAAGCCCAGATCTCATTCCTCAGTGCCTGTTTGAAGGTCCGGGCCTGGAAGAATGGGTCTCATACCATGTTTGTGGAGTAGCGTGAGAAGTCGTTAAATCTCACCGAGTACTGGGATATTTTCATGATGCCCTACCATAGCTGTAGTAACTCCTAGATGTGCACCGGACAGAGGGTGGCTGTAATGAACTCCGTGCGGAATAGGATCTCAAAATCCATCCAAAGTAGAGATTCCTCATCATGCAGTTGAAGAATCAGGCTCCACCATCTACCTGCTGATGTGTGCAGGAGACTCGCGGCAAGGATCACCATAAGATCTGCTGGTGTCCCTACCAATCTGAAGACTCGGACAACATCCTCCAGCCAATCCTCAGCTACCTGAGGGTCCGTCTCTCCGCGGAACCTGGGTAGCCTTTATCGCTGAAACATGTGCAATGCACTTAGGCAGCTTGCACTCTCTACAGCTGGGGCTGTTGGTATCGGTGGCCCAGCGGGTTGAGGTACCACTGGTGCCTCCACTGTAATGGGGCCCTGCATCGAGGCCTCGTCGCTCGGTGGGCTGCCATCTCACACGTAACTGGGAACCCTAGCTGGCTACCATTGTGGGGCCATCCTAAAAAGAAATAGGTGTGCCACAGTCAAACAGTATACCTGGTTATCTGACACAAAGTAATCATAATGAAAACATTTGAAACACTCATGCAATCAATGTTTTCATTCACTGAGTCGGAAATTAGAAGTCAGGATCCTAGTGTATGGATACCTCATCTGTAGCACCAACACTGGACTCCCTGGACTAATAACCACACTCAATACGCATAACACTATTGCTTCACAGAAAGAAAATATCATAGTCCTCAGTTCTGCGGTAGAACCGACTCCTCCGATACAAATTTTTCACGACCTGTTCTCAGGGCCCATGCCGTGACTACCCCAAGCCCACCTTCCATGGGCCAGGGGGTGACGACTAGCACCAAAGGCATATATCCCAATAAAGTGAAGGAATGTCATTTATATAAGTAAATAAACACAATAGAGTACACAAGCTGATGTAAACAACTAAGTAAACTGATTACAAAATTAAGTGCTAGAAAATAAATGGGCCAAAATACAATCCAAATTGAAGGTACAGTACAACAGTAAAGAAAGAACAGCTACAGTAAAGTAAACCAGCAACCACTGAGTCGTCCTCCAGATAACCCACCTGAATGGTGGGTACAAATGATCTCCTTAGCTCCTAGGGTCCGGTCGTCCGCTCCGTGTACATCCCGTCAAGTATTCCACTTCTAGGTATCGTCCTGCTCTAGAATAATCCACCTCGATCAGTGATGTCTGTTGTCTCCATCCAACACAATGTAGTGCATGCATAGCCCATGGATTAGTGAGTATATGATACTTAGTAGGGACCCCAAGACCCCCGATGGTCTCCCATAATCCACAAAGGATAAACCACAAAGGAATGATACAAACACAATGGGTCAACAAACTCTACATAGGTATATGCCCAAACATATACCTAAGTCATCAATTCCAGTTCAGCTCCAACTCACGAGCCCATGTACAACCCTGTCCACACAGGAAATCACAACCCAGTCCACATAGGAAATCAAGTCAATCATATCGATGATAATGACTGAAAGTAAAGACTCATCTCACACAGGTATAATACTCACAAGGGGGGGTGTTGAGATGATAGTTGTAGCCTCTGAATCATCTCCCCTACCGAACCCACATAGGATCCAAGTACAGAAGCTGTCACTGGAGAACCCACGTAGGATCCAAGTATAGTATCCATTGTTGTCGAACCAACATCGGATCCTAGTACAGTCATCATCGCTGCCGAACCCACGGAGGATCCCTGTACAGTCATCCTCACTGCTGAACCCACGTAGGATCCAAGTACCGTCGTCATCGTCGTCGTAGTCGCAGCCAGCTATAGGGTTCCCGCACACAGCACACCCGATTATGGGAGGGTCTGCTCCACGATCCAAGGGGGATCGATACATAATCTGTGAAAAGGAATAGATTTGATGTATCCCGATGATCTTTATCATCAAAAGGAACTCAATGCAACAGGCGGCGGGTCAATCGGACGCCCGGTCTGAGAGACATTGGCTTTTCCGTTCCAGGGGCCCGGTTAGAAATGCACTCGTTTCTAACCCAGCTGATATCCAAATTCATCTGAAACTCACCTAGAGTATCTAAAAAGGATTGCCTCATCGAAAGAGCCCCATTGCCGCAGACGGCACGTCGATCAGACGTGCGGTCCTTCTGTTATTAACGTTTAAGTGTATAACGAGCCCGACCCGTATAGCCCAGTGGGCCGATGGGTCAGATTGACCCAGTTTGACAGGACTGACCCAACAGGGGTGTCAGACCAGTCCGAAGAAAAATACTCAACTCGGCCCGAAAGGATGTGTCACGGCCCGATGTGGCGTGTCCCGACACAAAGCGGCGCGACCCGGTCCGGTGGGGCGCGACCCGGTGCGGCCCGGCTCAGCCCGGCCCGGTGCGGCCCGGCAGGGCGCATGGCCTGGCTAGCTCGGTCAAAGAAAAGCAGGTTCTAAGGGGGGGCCAGTTTTCCACACCGGGGGCGCCGCCCTTCCCCAAACCGGTCGGCTAGACCGGCCGCTCTTCTGCACATGCGGCCCGCATGGGCGGGCCACCGATCTTCCAGTGCGGCACCCTCCTAGCGTCGCGGTCCAGCTTCGCTTGGCTGGCCAACGTGCCGGACGGTACTCTAGCGGGGTTCCCTCTTGGTGCTGAAACTCCTCTTTTCCCGGCCGGCCGACGGGCCGACCTGTTCTTCCTCCGAAACGGCCCGTGTAGCTGTCCGTGATTCGTCCCGCACAACCGGTGCGATGGAGTCGACAACCTTTGTCGCGTTCCTTGCATGGCGTGATGGCGTTGTGCCTCCTTTGTTTCATTCCTAGAACGGCGTGATAGCATCGTACCTCCTCCGCCTTCGATTTCCAATTCTAGAATAATTAAACTAGAACAACAGAGGGTTGTTGGGACGTATTCATTCGACCCGCACCCTCCGCGTAAATGATAACAATCATACATATTTAAACAATGATTTCCAATGAGTACGAGGTATGTAAACATCCACTTCAAGAGTAAACCCCTACCTCGATAATCTATTTCAAACGTCAGCGTCGCGGTTGACGGCGTTTCGATATAAGGATTCGTAGATGTCAACAGAGAGCGTCCGAGGAGGAAGCGATGTCTCCCCTTTTATCATGGAGAGGAGAAAACAAGGCACGGCCTCGTTGGTGAGTTCCGGCATCAGTGTCTCTTCCCTTGTTGTGGAGGAAGAGAAGGATGGATAATTCTGGGTCACCAAGTCGATGTTCTTCGTCAGAGAGTTGGCGTTCTTCAACAAAGGAGATAAAGCGTTCTTCAAAACTCTAGAGCTCTCTCCCCAAAATCACAGCAGGACAAGCCAACCAAAACTAAAATAAGGCTTCTCTTTATTTTATTAAATATTTCCTTGCATTAAAATTTAAAAAATTCAAATTCCAATTCACTTAATTAATTAAACCATGAGTTGTTTAATTAATTAATTGATAGGTTGGCAAGTTTTAATAATGTAGAGAGGAGAGAGGACGAGTAACTCAAATAAATTCAAGGGAGGTATCAACATTAAATAAAGGCATTTAATGGGAGGATTAAGGGGTTTTAGGGAATTTGAAGGGTTGGGGCTCGTGTGGGCCCCACCTCAAAAATATCCTCACACTGGTAGTTAGGGGCCCACCCCAACCCCCCATGTAGGATATATCCAATTAGATATAGAATAAAAATTGGTCCATATTTTTTATTCACTTCTTATTTAATCCACAATTTTTAACTTCTACTCCCGCACAAACACAACTATGGTAAAGGTCCCCTTATGAAATTACTGGCGTTGCGAATTCATCGGTGCCTTCAAATTTAAATTCCAAGAACCGGTTCAAAAGATAGAAAAACCCGCTCGTTCGGTTACTAAACGTACCTGTGCTAAACTTCGGAAATTTATTTCGGGCACACCGGGCCTCAGAATCAAGTGTCGTCAGAATCCACAGACATGAAAAACTCCAAAGTATTTAAGTAAAAAACAATTCTTGGAAATTTCTCAGTCTCTACATCAATAGAATGATTTCTATTGGTGAATAGTAACTTTTGAATTTTATTTACCAATGTTAAAAGTAAATAGGGTAATTAAAGGTAAAAATGATATTATAATTACCCTAAAACAAGTACTAGTTTTATTTGATAAGCGTATTTAGACCTGAATAAACCTTAGGAATAAAATATGATTCTCTTTGTTCCACTTGGATTAGATTAGGACATTTATTATTATTTTATTTAAAGAAGAGTTAAAAGTGTTAAATTCAACTTTTAATTACAAAACCATTTTTAATATATTGTTATGCATAAGATAAATGAGACTATAAATATTAATTATAAATATAAAAATATTTCCTACATCATGGTATTTTATTTATAATTATTATACATTATGTAATTAAATTTATTTATGACACAATTATGATGCAGTAATTACCTTATACACGAATGATCAAAATAACTCTTATTCTAAATATTAAAATTAAATTAAATTGAGACATTAGATGCATTCCACGATTTTTATAGGTAAATATGACATGTTAGGGATGATTAAATAATTTCTTTCTAACCAATAATGTTTTTTGGACTTTCACAAAAACCAAATACTAAATAGTGTCTAAATTGACATAAATGAGTTTTTATAACAAATAATATTTTATTAAATGATATAATATTCATAAAAATATAAGGTTCAAACAAAGGACATATATAAGGTACGATATATCAACTATGAACCACATGGGGTTCTCTTAACTTTTTATTGTATGTTTATTAACCATTTATTATAATAATACAAGAAGACATGGTAAAAGTTAAACAATTTAACTAAGACTTAAATATAAAAGATAAGGTTATTATGGTGACATACACTTGTCTTAATACTATTATTTTAGAGGATTTAAACTCATCACCAACTTATCCTCTAACTAGATCCATTTGGATCCATTTGAAACTGAAAATGGCTTTATAATAAAATAATATTTCAATCTTTTCTTAAGGGGCCCCTCAACTCTCTTATAAAAGGGATCTTCCCCTTATCCGAAATTCACACATCCAAAGCCATTTGTCTCGGAAAAAATCTAATAAAATATCCTCCCAAATACCCTCACATCAACCTATAGGGATAATTATGATAAAAAAGGAAACCTATTTATCCCTTTTGATCAAATCCAAAGGATGCACTTGAAGAAGAGGTAATTATTGTATCACCTCTTTTCAAGTTCTTCTCTTCTTCCACTTCCTCTTTCATTGTTGTTAGTACACCAAAATAATAACTCTAGTACCTTATACATACATTTATGTTATTATAAATATGGTATGAACAAATTAAATATTCTCTCCATCCTATGAATGACAAAGTCACCATACATGCGTACGTATGGCTTACCGTCTCCATGTCGTGGTGTAGTTTGTTATTCAAAAATTAATTATTTAGATTGATATAATAATGAGTATAAATGACTTAAACAGTAAGTATAACTTGTTAATGATTCTTTATATATTAGGTAAAATCCAATTACATATGATTTCACCATCAATATAATGATATTATCACTCGTGTGTACGTACAGATTACCGTCTCCCCGAATGTGATGAGATTCATTCCCCATTGTAAGCATTCAAGAATAATTGTCATTTGATGATTATAAATAATGTTTAATAAAATAATATCATTTTATATATGAATAAAATATATCATTTCAATAAAAAAGTGGACTTATGTAACAACACATATAAAGGAAAACAAATTAGTTGACACCGAAAATATTGATACTACTAAAATATTATTAACAATGCAATATTATAAGATCATATATGATGTAAAAGTTATGAATGTGGTTCTTTTATAATTTAATAAAAATGATGTAACTGGTATGCATGAGGTTAATGTAACCTCGACTAAGGAAACATACATGGTAAGGGTTAATTTTACAATCTCTTTATTTTCTGAGGTTGTTTATCTTAAATGACCTCTTTATCATCCACATAATTGTTTCATAAAAATGTATTTGAAAATATTTTCACTATTTCCAAGTTTATGGGTGAAGTCATTTATACCCTTTTTTGACTTTTTATAAAATTATTTGAATGGAATATTCTCTTCGTTTTCAAAAAAATGTATGTTATGACCTTTTTAAAAAATGAAGGAAAGAATGTTTTTCTAACATATACAATGGGTGTGGAAATTTTTTTCATTATAACACCTTCAAAGCTTCCCTTACAAGATTAAAAAAATATTATGAAAATAAATGTTTTCTTTTATAACTACATTAATTTTAAATTATTTCAAAATAGAAAGATATATTTCTCTCAAATAGTTTTGATTTCATCAATGTCAACATCCTTTTTTGGATATTACGCTTGTTTGAAGTTAATTTATTGTGATAAAATATTCTATATTGTATTCATGTTTTTGTGATATTTTTTACATTGGATGTTTTATTTTTATAACATTCATGGTTTATGGTTATGGTATTGACATTTCATCTGTTAGTTTTAATATGAATGTTTATGTTAGGTTTCAACATTTTCATATGGGGAATGCATTGGACTTAGTAAGTGATGGGTGGAGTCCGCTATAGCTCATTGATTCATCTGTTGGCCTCATTAGACAAACTAGTGTCTTGGCATAAGGCCTTGATAAAATCTTATTTGTAGTCCTAGAATGAGGCAATGACTATGTGGTTATGATGTCCGGCATTATGCATTCCATCATTGTGAAATTAGCTATTGCCATTACATGTGATTATTCGACTAGTAGAATATCCATGTGATTATGTAAATGGAATTATTTTTAATTATATTTTCCATATTATTATTATTATTAAGATTAGAATGATTTTGATTTAGTCTTATACATTTCCTTGAATGATTATGTTTATTTATGAAATTTTTAGCTATATTGTTATCCTTACAAAGAATCTAAGCTCACCCATTTTAATGTTCTATTTTTTCTAGGATGTGAAGAAGTTTATTATGATTGACCTGTAGGGATAGGCTAAGAGTTATGAGTGTGATAAAAGGGGACACAATTTTGTTGTTATTTTTATTTCATGATGTAATGTAAAACTTATGTATGTATCTATTGTATCTTATGATACTAAACTAATCAGTCTATAGAGGCTTGATATCTTGTGATCATGAAAATTATATGTAATAATGCACTGACTCTAGGAAACTAGGTTTGGGGTGTTATACAAATCCTTTTGCATTGCGATTTCTTTTGGAGATGACTTCATCTCTACTGGGTGCAACAATCCACGTTTTTTTGGCTGTTTGAGGTTCTCTATTTTTCCTTGGTTGATGGATGCTCATCTGGGGAATTATTTTTCAAGGGAAGCAGTGTGGATTTCTATTACTAGATTTCCACATCCATCCATGTAACTTGGATTTCTCAAGAGAATTCAGAACACATTGGGTTCCATATTTTATTCCAATTAGTGGTTTCATTACCTGTAAGATATGGAATTAGCCAATATTTTTTGGAGTTGGATTTATCAATACCTCTTCCATGAAATTTTTATTCAGAGTTGAAGGGATGGAATATTGGTTGAAACATTTGATATATCCTTCTTCTCTTTGCTTCTACTCTAGTTTCCACATTCATGGTCGTTTGATCACTGACTGTAGGAAGTCTCGACACTTGATATCTAAAGATTGTTCTAAGTACTATTGTGATTCTGATTGCCCTTGGATGGTGTTATTTGCACCTCATGATAGGGAAAAGTTATATCCTATAGATAGATGGATGAATGTGATCCTTTCTTCCTCCTCTCTATACTGTGAATCCTCTTCATCCTCTTCTAATTCACCTTTAATGACCTCAGACACTCTTTTTCAAGATCAGGTTTCACTCTCTCCCCTTAGGGCTCGCATATCTCCAACTCCAAGCATGTTACATTGGTTGCAACTGCATTCTACAATCTCAAAGAAGCTTATGGTTCTTTATCCTTATCCCCCTTAGCATGCCTCCCCATCAAGTAGTTGGATCGAGGGAATTCATCCATTAAAATTTTTCAAGCCTGCAATCTAGTTATAAGTTTCCCCTCTACCAATACGGATGAGAACTTATCAATCCCTTTTCTTATGAACAATACTCACACAAATCTGATGGATTCGGTATCCAAAAGGCACTCTTCAACTCCTCAGCATCTATATCTTCCAAATAGTGTTTGTACTAGATCTTAGATGTATTCCAAGTCTAAATCAAGGTCTAAGATGAAATTATAGCTCCAAGAGTTTGGGTCCAGTGCCAAACAACTATCACATCAATGATTAATCTCCTCCAATAGAATTCATGAGATTTGGGATCTTGGGTAAAATATTAATTCATATCCAATAATTATCTCTTTCACTCTATTTATTTGTTTGCAGTTCTAGATCCAAAGAAGGTCTCTTTAATGATCAAGGACTACACTTATCATTTGAGAGTATAAGTTTTTCTTAATGGCCTCCCATCCAAAAATCATATATGGAAATTAAGGAAAATAGACGTCTATGTAGAATTCATTTCCCTCTCTAATAAATGAATCATACTAAAGCTTTCTATTGTAGATATAGTGTTGTTTCTTTTATATGCTTATGATAAATATAAGGTTTAATATCATTTTCCCATTTGGGATGATTTGAGTGCCTTCAACCCAAGTAATTATCCGTGGTTAGTTGGAGGATATTCTAACATTTGAGCCACTCAAACGGCGGAAATGGTCTATTCCCTTTTCCTAGAAAAGAATGTCACAGCTTCATCTTATTAATGGAATCCAATGGACTCTTAGATGCAGGTTTCTCAGGTGATCCATTTATATGGTTTAATAACCACTGTGGGTACTGTTGATCATGAATTTGTATCGATCAGTGCCTTGGTAATGGAGAGGAGACTTATTCCTTTCTAACCGTCATTGTTTGACACATGATTTTTCATATGTCTGATCACTCACATCTTAGAATTACACTAATGGAAACAATAATATCATGGAGTTCTTACACATTTCTTATGCTTGGACTGACAAACCATAATTCCATATCATTTTTTGGAATTCTTGGAATCAACCTCCTAGAGATAATCCATGTATTTATATTCACAAAAATATGAGGCATCTCAAAGGCCTTCATTGATCCTGGGTCAAGCATATTCTTCATGGTGATCTTGAAATTGATACTATTGGAAGATCTATCTATAAGTTGGATTAAAGTATAGAGAACATCTTGTATGATGAGGTTTTTTTATTTGAAATTAAAGAGAGATACTCTGGATGACCTCTTGCTGAAACATGAACGTGTTTCTCATGATAAATTATGAGTAAAATTATAATGTGAAGGATATAAAAAAACTATGTATTTTTATGGATGTATTATGGAAAAATACAGATTTTCAAATCCCAACATTCTTTTGGAGGGTGTATCATATAATAATGATAGAGATACTATTTTAAATATGTAGAAAGATGAATTGATGTCTCTACTGGAATCTTCACACTCGTGCATGATGGTTGGCTATCCAAGAGGATATTCTGATCTATTTGACATCATTCCCGGTCTAGTGTCTGAAGTAGTAAATGAAAATTTGAAGGCTATACCAAATGAAGATGAAGTTATCAATTCTCTATAGTAAATAGATCATATCAGTGCTCATAGTCTGTATTATTTTTCTGCCTATTTTTAGAGGGATTATTGGTACATTGTTAAGAAGATATTGACCAATGAGGAGAAATAAAACTTTCAAGGTGGTAACCTTCCCCATGTGGAATGCACTACTAAACATTTTCATTTTCCCAAGATCAAAGAGTGATAGAGTTGAATGGAACTATATTATCACGGTCTTTACAAGAACAAGTTTCTTGTTTTGTTTGATTGATCTAATTTTTTATTGATTTAGATCTCCATGTATGGTTTTTTCTTTCATAGGAAATATATTTCGATTTTTAAAGCTTTTATAGGGTTAATACAAGGGGATCCCCTCTCCCCATATATCTTTATCATAGATCAATATGTTCTCAGTTGATATGTTATTCATTGCAATAAAATTGGAAAAATTCCCCCATATCATAATAAGTAGGTTAATGGGGTCATCTCTCATCTAAAGTTAGAAAATGATATCATCCTCTTTGTCAATGGGAGCAGAAGGTCTATTAAGGGGGTTTATTAATCATTATAGGATTACTATAATTGGAGTGTAAAGGCCTTCAATCGAGAGAAAATTTACATAGTTTTCCCTAAAAAAAATTTAGTGATAAAAATTATATCATTGGAATAAAATCCTGACATGAAAAAAGGGTCCATCCCAAGGAGTTACATAGGATCCTCTTTGTCCCCTAATACCATCTTCGATAGAAATTTTGATATGGCCATTGATAAAATGTTGGGATCCATTCTTGATTGGAAAAACATGTTCCTATCATTTGGAGGGAGAATCACTTGGACCAACTTGGTCTTCTCCTCAATCCCCATGAAAATATTCCCTCCTCTAAAGGTTCCAAAAAAATGTGATATCCAACATTGAGATTACTTTGTTATACTTTATATGGGATGTGAACTTATATAGTAAATTCCATTTGGATTTTGAGAAAAATATAGATAAACATGTTAAAGATGGGGGGTTTCACATTAGATGTATCTTGGGAGCCATGCATGGTTTTCATGACAAAATTAACTAGAATATTATTGATGGTAATTCATTATGGGGAAAGCATATGATTAACACATATATCTTGCAAGATAACATTTCAATATTTAACCCAACCATAATTAAGAGGCTGATTCAGTATCATTTACATATTCTAGAGCAACACGTCGACTAGCTAATTAGAAAGGGAGATGTCAGTTATTGGTTTCATAACTGATCAGGGAACATTTAGGGGTTTTTGGGCCACCCTACTCAAAATATCAGCATCAAGGAGGCTAGTGATCATCCCAATCTCATTCACGACACCATGGATGAAAACCATAAGGGTTTCATTGATAATATTGTGATGGATAGTGACTATGACAAATGTATCTTTGTATTGTATTTGGGAGGTACCTTATCCCTAAATTATTTTCCTAAAATTCAATGCTCATATTTTTCATAGGACAGTTGGTGTGAAGGATTATGGTAAAAGTAACTTCCTTTAAGGTTCCACTTCCACATTTAGAATTTCTAGAATAATGTCATACCATCTGATGATAATATCTATTGTAGAGGGATAAGCCTTTCATCTATATGATTCTAGTGTAGGGAGACATCTACTAAATCTACGAAGCATATATTCTTAAACATTGAGTGGGATATGTTGATATGGAGGTCAATTGGTCAATTTAAAAGTTGTTATGATCAATCCCATTCCACAAAAACATTTCATCAATGCTTTTTCCATGGAGCGTAGAAGTCCAATACTGAGAGAAAGAATAGATATATTATTCTCACTATAGGATTCTGGAATCTATAGTCGTCCAGAAATTGAATTTAACATCAGAAACTATTGAGTTCATTCATGGGTATTAACTTCAAAACTAGAAACATAATCCTTGATCTATACAAGTTATGTAAAGAGATGGTTAATGCACCTTCCCTCATGCCATATTTTCCATCACATTCCTCCATTAATAATAGACATATATCCGAGGAATCCTGGATTAGATATAGGCCCCCACTCTTAGGGAATAAACTTAACACTGATGGATATTGTGGTATAGGATGAATGCAAGGTGTTGGGGTTATCATAGATCCTAGAGGCTTTATTGTGGCTGAATTCACAACATTATTTAGGAGTGGCTATACAATTCAGGAGAAAGCTCTTTCTATGTTGAAATGGTTTCTCTAGTTTAATTAGAGGCAAATTCCTATTGTGGATATTGAGACAGATTAATTAATAGTTTACATTGATTTTTTAGGTAAATGAATGAACCCGGATCTTCATTTTCAGGTACAGATCTCCTTTATAGGATTTTTAAGGAAAAACAAAGTTTCTGTAATTTTTTGAAGTACACACCGTGTACTTTCTGAGTACATTCCATGTACACTTTCCCAACCCTAAGTCATGTGCTTTCAGTGTCCGGTCCACACACACGGTCTGTAGGGGTGACATGGAGGCTAATTTTGGCGGAGTATGGAAAAACCCACTACACGCCATGTACTTTAATAGTACATGCCGTGTACTTTTTTTATTTCATTAATCGATCCGGGGTCCCGCCTAATGATCATAAACATCTTCTTCTCCACCTAATTCTATCTTGAGAATCCGAGGAGGCTGATTCTTCTCCGACCCACCGATCCGTCACTTATTGTCCGAATCAAACTCCGTCGATTGCAGAAGAATCATAGCGGTGAGTTGTTGGTTCTTCTTTGGCCTCATTTCATGATTCTTTCTCTCATGTGAGTTATTTGGGGTTTAACATTTTAGACATTTTTGCAGATCTACTCCATTCTAGGCTAATTCACGGGCTAAGGATCAAGTATATTGATCTTCGAGGATCGAGGTAGGTGGTTTGTTTCTGTACATTGATGTTCTTTGAGTTTTGGTTGCAAAAGTGTCGGATACCCATGAATCAGGTATCCTGGGTTTAGGATTATGTTCTTATTTTTTGTTTTCCCTAGATTTCTTGTTAGAATATATTTAATTGTTGCTAATATATGCTCGGTTTCATGCTTGAGGATCACCCCACTGGTGTTTCTCCCCCTGTTTGGTGGTTTATCACCGTTTGGAATCGTTTTCCTATGAGGAAAACCCTATTACAATTGATAGTTTACCTGTTTTCACTTATTTCATGTGTTTCCTACTATTTAAATTCTTTTGAGGCATGGTATATTTTATCCAAGTAGTTGTTGAACTTACTTAGGGCTACAGACATTCGATTACGGATGACTAGACTACTTAGGGCTATGTGAACCTAGTGTGGTAGACTAAAGAGGTAATTAATGATTAAGGGATTCCCTAGAGAGTCTGTTATAAATTAGTTTCATATACAAGAACTACAAGAATTGGACATTGTGATTCCCAAGAGTTTCCTTAGTTTATGCACGTATCAAGACCACATGAGAAATTAGACGTAAGAGATTCCTTAGAGAGTATGTAGCTATCTTTGTACGACCATAGGGGAATTGACAGTGAGAGGTTCCCAGAGTGGCTGTGCTTTGTATAATTATTTTACAAGAGGGGTCTACCAGTAGGAGCCACCTAGAGAGTCGGTATTATTATTTTGATGGTTGGTTGTGATGAGTCCACCAAGCCAAAGAACAAGATCGGTTTTTGTACTGCTTGTGTTTTAGTAGTCTATTGAGATACCTGTTGTGTTACTTTCTTACATTGGAATAGAATGATTTTATAGTTCTTCCTGGTTTTTTAATTAAATGAATGTGAATGGAATTTGGTAGATTATTTACTGGTGTACTCCTAGTTCATTACTGTATTTATTTACCTTTAATTTTTCTATATCACTTACTAACAGTAGGGCACAAATATTGTGGTGGTTGCCTACTGGGATTGGTCTCATACCCGGTTTGGGTCCTTCTTTTCGGCCCAAACAGATTATATGGTTGCAGGTGTTGGTAGGGAGTGTGGCCCTTTTACCTCAGGTACTTGATTACGGGTTGGAGCTGGAGAGCATGGGACCAGGCATGGGCCTGCGATGCTACTCGAGTTGCTGTTTACATTTAGTACTTGGGTTTTAGTTTTATTTCAGCATGTTGTTTTTTATCTCTATCCATAGATACATGTACCATTTTGCATCATTATTATATCAGAAATTTCTTCTACTTTTAGTTCAGTTGTTGCATGCTAGTTACTACTTCCTCTATTGGTTATATTTATTCATACACTGCATACTTGACCAAATGAGGGCATAGTTTCCCCACTGACTCACCAAGGCCCACACTGCTAGTCAGTAGCCTCTGGCATTTGGGAAAACTCTCTTGTGGTAATGTGACAAACTGGGTACGGGGCACCCGTTATGTGGCTCCAGATTCGGGGTTATTACAAAGTGGAATCAGAGGAGGGTTTCTTCTTTTCTATTTCCTTACAGTTTTGCGACAATAGACAGAGATAGGTAGAAATGGGTAGATAGTAATTAACTTTGGCCGGGAGTAATTAACCCATGTACAGGGAAAAGCTATATTACCTCATAATTGCAATTTTTAGTTTTTGCAGGTGTTACAGTTTATTATATTTCACCATTGGGTGATGTACTTGTTTTGTGATATTACAGTTTATATGATTGTGGTTCTATTTTGTTGCAGCCCGATGAGATGAGGGCGTGAATCTCATGCCTCATATAAGCACTGAGTATGAAATCACATGTCATGCATTTTACCATGCCATCTAAGGTGCATTAGAATTTCATCCTATTGTGTTAGATGTCGTGATAAATTACACATGTTGTTGTGATATTTGTTTTTACGGGCATACTTTTTATGTTGTTTTGATTGATATATGCCTTGTTATGATGCAAATCATTGATTCGTGGGTATTATGGGCCCCCATGGATCGGAATTTGGCACATAGATGTTTGTTTTTCAGTGCTGCTGGCATTCGGTGAAGTTTCTGAGCTACTGCCCAGAAAACCCAGAATACATGGCGTGTACTTTATTAATACACGCCGTGTAGTTTATAAACCGTCTTACTGACTGTGTGAAGAAAAACACGGGGTGTCAGAGATTATTTGGGGACATGCTGTGTAGCTTAAGCACACGTCGTGTGGTATTCAACCATGTACCTAGCTGTGTCACTAACAACACAGGTCAGGAAAACTCATGTATTACATGTCGTGTGTTATAGGAACACAACGTGTAGTTTTCATCTAGGTACGCGGCTGTGTCACGAACAACACGGGTCAGTGTTATCTTCTTTTATACACACCGTGTTTGTTCGGAACATGCCGTGTAAGGGGTTAGCCGTGTGAATAGCCTTGTAACCGCTACACGGGCCGCCGAAACCTGTCCAGTACATGCCATGTCTTCAGTTCACATATCGTGTAGTTTAGAATTAGGAAGACCGTGTAGGATAAAAGTGTAAAGAGACTCGGGCAGGGGAGTGGAGTTCAAGTACTCTCCATGTTTCGGAACAACACGCTGTGTAGTCTGGGATGTTACATGACCAGTGGTGGAGGAATACACACCCATGTAAATGGCTTTAAAAAACACGTCGTGTAGTTTAAATAGACACCGTGTAGTAGTGTTTTGGAAAACTTAGGTGTTTCTCTCTCATGTTCCAATTTTGTACCCTTGTGTTTATGTCCTTGTTAATACTATGGCCGAGGTGTGGTTTTGAACTTTCAAGGCTATGGCACCAAGACGTCCTCCTGTTGCATGCTAAGAACCAGGAAGTGACCGTACGCCTGATACGGTAGACCAGAGACTACCTATAGATCCGACGATCATTCCAGACATGGAAACTACAGTGATTCCCGACACTGGTGTCAATGCTCAGTTCAGAGAGGGATTCATGAGGTTCATTCAGACCTTCCAAGGAGCTCAACATCCTGCCCCGTCTATGGCAGAGCTGAAGTGAGTCTTCCAGCAGAAGCATCCTCCCACTTTCACAGGGGATGGAGGACCTCAGGCTACAGAGTCATGGCTAGAAACCATGATTTCCATCATTGAGCATCTGGAGACACCCCCAGACAGAAGGGTGAAGCTCAAGACTTACATGTTGCGAGATTCGGCCAAGAGATGGTGGGATGTAGTCTCACAGGCAGGGTGCCAATGGACTATGGCTTGGGACGAGTTATAGTGTACGTTCTACGAAAACTTCTATCTGAAGATGTTGAGGGCCGATAGGGCCAATTAGTTTATGAAACTGCAGCTGATTACTCTTTTGGTTATGTAGTATTCCTCCCGTTTCACTGAGTTCCAACGTTTCGCTCCCATTCAGGGAAATGACGAGCTATTTTTGGAAAGGAAGTTTGAGGAAGACCTCAAACCAGAGATAAGGTCATAGGTGAACGTCTTTCAGTTTACTTATATTACCCTAATAGTCAACCAATCATTGATCACTGAATGAAATATGAGGGAGATTGGATCTGTTGACCAGGGCGGTTCAGCACCCAAGGCTGACTCATTTCATGCTGACAGCAGGAAGCGCCACCGAGAGTCTACTCTAGGTGACTCAAGGAAACAAGGTATAACATCTGATAGAAGAGATCTTTTTTTGGGAACCAGTTGGTGTGATATCAGTGTGGAAAGAGTGGGAAAAAAATCCTCAGTGCCCAAGAGATCTAGTGGAGTGCCGAGCCTGCGGAAAGATGTGTCATCTGTAGTATTTTTGCAGGGTTCTTCTTCTAGAAGCTAGTGAAGGAGGATCAGTTTCTACTCCGAGTACATGAGAAGGATTACCAGTTCTGCAGTAGACTAGGGGCTGGAGTCCTTCAGGTTGTTTAGGCCAGGGTCGAGGTTACGGATACAGTGGTCAGGTTCAGGGAGGATCGGCTCAGGGATATCATGTGGCTTCACAGGGCCGCAACACTGGCCAGACATTTGCAGTAGAGCAGATTCATCGGGAGAAGGATCTTGGACCTTCCATAGTTCGAGGTACGATCTTAGTATCCATAGTTTTATCTTATGCACTTTTAGATGCTAGAGCTTCACATAGCTTTATTTTTGTGCACACTGTGGAGAGCCTTAGACTTACTGTCCTTACTTCTGAGGATAATTTGTCACTAGACACTCCTTTGCGACATAGAACTACTAGTGTAATTCAGTGAAATGAGTGCCCCCTTGAGGTTGGTGGATATCACTTCTAGTGGAATCTTTATTTCTTGGAGATGACGTGTTATTATGTCATTCTAAGAATGGATTGGCTAGTTCCTTTTCAGGCCTTTGTCGATTGTTATCGCTGTAGGGTGAGTTTCACGTCACCATAGGGCGGGACCATTCTTCAGAAGGGTGAATGGGATGTCCAGGCAAGAAGAGCAGGACCAGAGCATCATGGGTGGGGTAGTGTTAGGGCCCTGATTTCTATTTTATATCTAGATGATCATGGGACCTATTAGATGGACTTCCCTCCGGTAGTTGACTGTTTTCCGGATGTCTCTCCAGAAGATGTTTCAGGGTTGCCTCCGGAGTGTGAGGTAGACTTCTCTATTGAGCTTGTGTCAAGAGAAGCACTGGTATCCATACCTCCTTATAGGATGGATACACCTGATTTTCAAGAGCTCAAGAAGCAGTTGGAGGAGTTATATACTAAGTGTTTCATCCAACCTAGTACTTAACCTTGGGGTTTGCCTTTGCGAAGAAGGTGGATGGTACCTTACGAATTTGTGTGGACTATCGGAAGCTGATCCAGTTGACGGTCAAGAACCAATATCCTTTGCTGAGAATTGATGATCTATTTGATCAGCTTCGAGGAGCCAGGGTATTCTCAAAGATCGACTTGAGATCCAACTATCATCAGTTGCGGGTCAGACCATCTGATATACCTCTCAGAGCTTCCTAAAGTAGGTATAGTCTGTTATAGTATTTTGTTATGTTGTTCGGTCTCACGAACGTGCCGGTAGTTTTCATGGCTCTGATTAACAATGTTTTCCATCCTTACTTTGACACTTTCGTAATTGTCTTTGTGGAAGATATCTTGATGTACTCTCAGACTCGACACGTCCATGCTACCCATCTTGGGATTGTATTGAGTACACTGAGAGTGCATCATTTATATGATAAGCTCTCAAAGTGCCACTTCTGGATGAACGAGATTCACATCCTGGTCCATTTCATCTCAGAGAAAAGAGTATGAGTAGACCTAGAGAAGGTGAGAGAAGTTGTTACCTGGGAGAAGCCGATGAATGTCTCCGAGGTTCGGAGTTTCTTGGGACTGGATGGTTACTACAGGAGGTTTATACAGGACTTCTCACGCTTATCAGCGTCGTTGACTAGATTAACTAAGAAGGGTGTTATGTACGTTTGGTCAGAAGCTTGTGATTCATCCTTCCTGGAGAATAAGGGGAGATTGGCTTCAGCACAGATTCTAGTCCTGCCAGAGCCGGGAAAGAGTTATACAGTTTTCTGTGATGCATCTGGAATCGGGGTTGGAGCAGTACATATGTAGGAAGATTGTGTTGTTGCGTATGGATCTCGGCAGTTGAGGCCACACGAGAAGAACTATCCTATGCACGACCTGGAGTTGGCTGATGTTGTTCATGATTTGCATTGTTGGAGGCATTATCTCATGGGAGTGCATTTTGTGGTTTATACTGACCACAAAAGCCTCAGGTACATATTCACACACTGTGACTAGAATCTGAGACAGTGGAGGTGGGTCGAGTACCTACAGTCTTTCGACATCGAGCTTCCTTATACACCTGGGAAGGGCAATGTTGTGGCAGACACACTGAGTTGGAGGACACAGTTGTAGGCAGTACAAGAGGCCAGCACTAAGTGGCAGCTAATAGATCTCTTCTCTGAGATGCATTTGGAGGTACACGACAGACATGGACATACAGTTATTTCTTCTGTAGCTGTTACCTCTACTATTTTAGATCGAGTTCGAATGAGGCATATATCAGACCCAGAGGGCCTAGTCCTACAGGAGGGTGTGACAAATGGAGACCCTAATCTAGGGTGGATAGTGGGTGATGATGAGGTTATATGTTTTCATTGCCAGGTATGGGTTTCAGTAATCATACATGAGGATCTGATGCGGGATTTTCATGCTTCATCTTGGGAAGTTCATCCTGGTGTCACTAAAATGTACCGAGACTTGCATCGTCAGTATTGGTGGCCAGGTATGAAGACAGATGTGGCTGGTTTTGTTATGCGCTGTTCCACCTATCAGCAGGCGAAGGCAGAGCATCAACGACCAACATGGCTTTTACAGTAGTTACCCATTCCTGAGTGGAAATGGAATGATGTCGTGATGGAATTCGTGACATGATTACCGAGATCACCTCGAGGAAATGATGTGGAATGGGGTGTATTGGATAGTCTCATTAAGGTTTAACAATTCTTTCCAATCAAGGAGGCCCTTAGTGTTGATGAGTTGGGGCAGTTGTACATCTGAGAGATTGTACGTCTACATGGAGTTCCACACACCATTGTTTCAGATAGAGATTCATGTTTCATTTCTCACTTCTGGCAGGGGATACAGAGGGCTTTGGGTACACATGTACTTTTGAGTACATCATACCATTCCCAGAATGATGGCCAGTCTGAGTGTACAATCCAGGTGCTTGAGCTTATGATCCGAGCATTCATTCTAGACTTTGGAGGTACTTGGGAGAAGCATATTCCTCTGGTGGAGTTTGCCTACAACAACCGTTTTTAGGCGACTATTCATATGGCACCTTATGAGGCATTGTACAGTTGGCCATTCCAATCACCTCTATGCTGGATAGAAGCAGGAGAGGAAGAATTTCTAGAACCTCGTCTCAGGAGACTTCATAGGAGATAAAGTTGATTCAGAAGAGTATGCCTATAGCGCAATCTTGGTAGAAGTCTTATGCTGATCAGCAGAGACAACCTTTAGAGTTCAAGGTTGGAGATCAGGTTTTCCTTCGTGTTACCCTGAGGCTGGGACATTAGAGGTTTAAGAGATTGGGGAAACTCTCAATGAGATAATTCGGGCCGTTTGAAGTTCAGGAGAGAGTCAGGCTGGTTTCTTACAGGTTGTAGTAACCTCATAGGTACCATGCCATGCATGACGTCTTTCATGTTTCTCATCTTTGACGGTAATTCTCAGACCCGTATCATGTTCTTCACCCTGAGGAGGTTGAGATGGAGTAGGATGTATCTTTAGAGGAGCATCTGACCCGGATTGTCGATCGTAGTACGATAGTTCTCTATGGATGTATGTTCCTCTAGTACGAGTTCTATGGCAGGACAGGCGAGTACAGGATGAGACCTGGGAGAGGGAGGTCGATGTTCAATCGCAATGTCCAGAGTTGCTTGAGGATTTTTCTGTTATGCCTTGTTAGGGAAATTTGGGGAAAAATTTCTTTAAGGGGGGAATTTTGTAAGAAATAGGATCTTCAGTTTCAGGTACGGATCTCTTTTATAGGCTTTTTATGGAAAAATGAAGTTTCTGGAAATTTTTGAAGTACATGCCGTGTACTTTTGAGTACACGCCATGTACTATTTTCGCACTCGAAGCCATGTGTTGTCTGTGTCCGGGCCACACAAACATTGTGTAGGGGGGACATGGAGGCCGATTTTGGCGGATTACAGGAAAACCCACTAAACGCCGTGTACTTTAAATGTACACGCTGTGTACATTTTTTATTTCATTAATCGACCCGGGGTCACACCTAATGATCATAAACATCTTATTCTCCCCCTAATTATGTCCAGAGCATCCGAGGAGTCCGATTATTCTCTGAGTCACCGACCCATCACCGGTTGTCCGAATCGAACCTCGTCGATTGCAGAAGAATCGCAGCCGTGAGTTCTTGGTTCTTCTTTGGCCTCTTTTCTTGATTCTTTCTCTCATGTGAGTTATCTAGGTTTTAACTTTTTAGACATTTTTGCAGATCTACTCCCTTCAAGGCTAATTCATGGGTCGAGGTTCAAGTATATTGATCTTCGAGGATCGAGGTAGGTGGATTGTATCCTTTCGTTGATGTTCTTTGAGTTTTGGTTGAAAAAGTGTCGGATACCCATGCATCAGGTATCTCGGGTTTAGAATGTGATATTATTGTTTTTTTACCTAGATTTATTGTTAGCATATGTTTAATTGTTGCTAATATATTCTTGGTTTCATGCTTGAGGATCAACCCATTGGTTTTTCTCACCATGTTTGGTTGTTTGTCGCCATTTGGAATCGTTTTACTGTGAGGCAAACCCTATTACAATTGATAGTTTACCTATTTTCACTGATTTCATGTGTCGCATGATATTTAAATATTTCTGATGCATGATAGATTTTATCCAAGTAGTAGTTGAACTTACATAGGGCTACTAACAGTCGATTACGCATGACTAGACTGCTCAGGGCTTTGTAAACCTGGTGCGGTAGATTAAAGAGGTAATTGACGATTAAGGGATTCCCTAGATAGTATGTTATAAATTAGTTTCATACACAGGACCTAAAGGAATTGGAAATTGTGCTTCCCAAGAGTTTCCTTAGTTTACTCACATATCGAGACCATAGGAGGAATTAAACGTAAGAGATTCCTCAGAGTGTCTGTAGCTATCATTGCAAGACCATAATGGAATTGACGGTGAGAACTTCCCAGAGTGTCTAGGCTTGGTATAATTATTTGACTTGAGGGGTCTTCAAGTAAAATCCACCCAAAGAGTGAGTATTATTATTTTTATGTTTGGTTGTGATGAGTCCACCAAGCCAAAGAACAAGCTAGGGTTTTGTACTGCTTGTGTTTCGGTAGACTTTTGAGACACCTACTATATTACTTTCTTACCTTGGAATAAAATGCTTTCCTAGTTGTTCCTGGTTGTTTAATTAAATGAATGTAAATGGAATTTGGTAGGATTATTTACTGGTGTACTCCTCATTCATTACTGTATTTATTTACCAATACTTTTCCTATATCACTCACTGACAGTATGGCCCAAATCTTTTGGTGGTTGCCTTCTGGAGTTAGTCTCACACCCTGTTTGGGTCCTTCTTTTCAGCCTAAAAAGATAATATGGTTGTAGGTGTAGGTAGGTATTGTGGCCTTTCTATCTCAGGTAATTGATTGCTGGT
Source organism: Viscum album (assembly GCA_963277665.1). Classification (NCBI taxonomy): domain Eukaryota; kingdom Viridiplantae; phylum Streptophyta; class Magnoliopsida; order Santalales; family Viscaceae; genus Viscum; species Viscum album. The sequence goes on along the minus strand of OY728155.1, from coordinate 1,152,373,629 downwards.
TGGAGCTGGAGAGCAAGGGACCAGGCTTGGGCCCTTGATACTACTGGAGTTGCTGTTTATATTTAGTACTTGGGTTTCAATTGTATTTCAGCATGTTGTTTTGTTTACCATATTCCATAGATACATATACCATTCTGCATCATTATTATATCATACATTTCTTCTACTTTTAGTTCATTTGTTTCATGCTATTTACTGCTTCCTCTATTTATTATCATTATTCTTCCGCTGCATACTTGACCAAATGAGGGCATACATTCCCCACTGACTCACCAAGGCCCACACTGCTATTCGGCAGACTCTAGCATATGGGTAAATGCGTTTGAGGTTAGGTGGTGAACCGGTTACGGGGCACCAGTTATGTGGCTCTGGTTTCAGGTCGTTACAGTAAATGACCTATTTTAGGGTGTAATGAGTATTTTTTCAGAAGATGTAAGGGCCTTGTAAATAATAAGATGTTCGTCTTTCATATTCGGTGTGAGGGTAATGTGGCGGATGATTGTATTACTTATAGACAAACTCATAATGATGAACTTCTTATTTTTTCTAACATGGGATCCTTTCCTCATGAGGGTACTCACTTTTTCAAGATGATTCTCTTGGAATGCTTTATTTTAGACTAGCTTAATTGTTTTTCTTTTTAGGATTTCGACCACTTTCCCTTCTATTGATATACAATCTAAATGACCATATATAACCAGTATATTTCATTCCTATATATAACCAAAAATATAAATTTTCTTATTTTCTTATCTTTTGCAATGAGTATTATATTAAAAATTGTGTACCTTACATATATAGTTGCACTATATATGATGATCCTCCAAGACAACCATTGGGATAATGATTTTTTGTTTCTTCACTTATATTTACCTAGATATTTATTCCTCTTTTAATTTTTGTAATTATGTTATGTATTAAATTTCCTATAATATATTAATTTTTATCTTTCATTTTAATATTTTTTCCCAATAAAATTTATCTCGTTTACTTTAAGTGAGGTGATTCATGTGAAACTCGATATTTGAAATAATATTTATTTAAAGGGAAATTAATACTAAAATCTTAGGGTGTTACATTATTCTCCATATAAATATATTTTATCCTTAAAATCATGATTAATACTCTCTAGTCAAACTATTTAAGGGTATCTATAAGAAAGATAAACACAAGATATAATATCAGCCTCCTATTGTAGGTAGTACTACGTAACATATCCTTTCTTTCAAAATTAGTATATATTGAAACTATTTAGGAAAATATTTTAACTTAGTTGGATATAAGAGTTAGAAGTTCCAAGATACATTCCATTAAAACTGGAGTTTACATAATCTTATATCCAAAAAATATAAACTAATTAAAATTGTTATAATAACATCCAATAATAATAGATAAAACTAATTTTTTGGTTTTGTATCCAATGAAATATATACCCTATATTGTGAATTTCAATGTTTCAACCAAGTTTATTTACTCTAATATTCCCACTGGGCTATCTACCCAAACTTGTTATATAGTATATCATTAAACTCAATTTAAATCATTTAAATTGGTTTCTATGAAGTATGTTTTTAGACCAAAGTATTTTTTCCTAGATTTTAAAACATGGCATGAAATTAAGACCATTATCCAATCATCATGTAAAGATTCAGTTCAACCCCAACCATCCTTTTAGGGTTATTCCCCATAAATGAAACTTATCTAGAGCCTATATCCACCAATTTGTATTCAGATAGTGATATCATTGTTAGGATTCAACACACTTTCAACATAAAAAACGTACATATATTTCCTATATTGAGTCTTACCCATATGGTTTTCACTAATTCTTTCTTGTCCAAATACCTTTAAATAACTAAAATATTCTCTAATACTGATTTAAATTCCATTGAACCACTCTTTTATGTTCAGTGCTTAAAGAACTTACATTAAAAAAATGGAATCAATACAAAGTATGATGACCTCGTCTAAAATTTAATTTGTTTCAAATTAATATTACATCTCACAATAGCAAAAAATATTTATGAGAATCGTTATTATTAGTGTCTCACGATATTAGATACATCAATACCCTATTTTACAGTACATGTAAACATATCTCTATAATTTCATTATAATAGATTCCCTTTTAGACATATCCTAGTATATACTCATCTTTATAACATGGTAAATGAGAAATTTGGTGATATCCAACACTAAATAAGGGAAAAAATTAAATAATTCACAAAGAGTTAGATCATAATCTTATAAGAACCATGAGAATAGAAGAAAACTATGATTAAAAAGATCATCTATCAATACTGGATTTCCATAAATCATGATTAAGGGGAATATATCCTCAAATGTTAAAAAAGAATCTATATAATAATAATGAAGAAATATGATCCAATAATGATGATTCATGGAGAGTAAAAATGGGCTTATAACTGAAAAATTTGGAAATTAATAAAATTATATCATAACAAGAAACAATTCCAGAAACATAATCATATGAAAAAATTTCATAATAGTTTAGTAAAAACAATCCTACAACCCGTTAGGGACTAATGAATCATAACATGTTGCCCATTTTTTTGTATCATAACTTTTGGACCATTTATGACTCAATTATCATAAATCAGGGACCATTTTTATCAGATGAGGTATAGTTTTATAACCAACTAATTGAAGGGAAATATAGTTCCCCAAAAATAAAAATCCTTAAAATTTTGTTTTATATTAAATCCAAAATATTCCATGTGATGAAGAAACCATAGAAATTAAATGGGTTTTATATCATTTCTAAATTGTATAACATAACATGACATCAAGAGTAAATTGTTCGATACCAAAATTCAACTAACCAATGGGTATAATCTCATATGGTAATTTAAAGGGTGAATAATAAAACAATAATCCATAAAATATTGTTATTTTATAGATAAGGAGGAAAATTTAAGTTAAATCTTAAAAATATATTTGATGAAACATCTTTACATTTTCATTTAAAAAAGAAGTTATGAGCCTTTTTCAAAAAAATATAATTAAACAAGGTTCATGAAAAACATTTTTTAATTATTACAAAAAATATTATTCCAAATAAAATAACTATGAAAAAATAAATTTTAATTTAACAGTTATGGAGTGGAAGTTAAAATACATGAACATACAATGGGAAGACTTTAAAAAATGCCATCATTAAATCCCAAATCATAAAAAGGAAAAAAATATTCCATACCAAAATTGGTAAAGATACATATCAATTTCACATGTGATAAAATATATTTGGTTTTAAATTTTTTTTAAAGAATGTATATAGACATGGAGGATAAACAGTGGTTAAAGATGATGATAATTATTCTTAAAAACATCACACATTCTTGAGGAAGAAATCAATCATGGAAGAAGATTTTAGTTAAAATTACATTTTACCAAAATATAGAAGATTAAATATCATATAAAATTTTAAATGGAATAATATATGGGACTTATACGACTGGGTTTCAAAAAGAAGCCTTGTAACTCAATGAAAATAAATTCAATTAGCAGAATCCCTTACCTAAACTGTCGATTTTTATGAATGATATTTAACCACCTATATAATAAAAATAAATATCTAGAAATTTTTTTATACTAGTTTATATCTATTAATTTTTCTATCTATCAATTATAATCCATTATTATACATTAACTAGTTATTTATAGTTTATTTTCATCATTAGATATTAGTAACCTTGATTGTTTTATACAAGTTTCATAATGTCAATGTCGATCCCCATTATATGGTATGATTTTTATAGCACTATTATTTTTTAATGTTGTTGAATTGATATTCCATAATGATTTATAATGTTCTAATTTCATTCCATGATAGTTTTTATTATGATTTGTGACGATGGAATCAAATACGCGCGTGCTTTGATGATTTTTGACAGATTAAAGGTGGTATAGTAATAAATTAATTATTAATATTACCATTCAATAAACAAAAAAATATAATTATATTTTAATGTCATATTATTCAATGAATTAATTTTCTATAATCAGCAATGATAAAAAATTATAGCATCATTCAAGTAGGTAGTTAAACCGACCCAATCAAGTAAATACTTTAATCTATAGATGGGTATGATTACGAAGTCATTATAATATAGAAATTTCATAATAAAAATTATATTATTTATATTTTTCTAAATATATAAATCATAATTTATTAGATATTGACTACTAAGAGAAGATAATAAGCTATTATTTGAAATGAATAAAAAATTTCCCCTCTTAGTATGCTTATTTTTTGGGCGATTACATTCACAAGGATAATTCTTTATAATATTATTAATATATTTCGTAATATTAATAACATAAAAAATTTAATATTTATTCATTAAATCCATTTTTATAATCATCCAATAATGGTGGTTATGAATACTTGAAAATGTTATTCATGGATGTGGTAATCCACAGGTAATACAAGTGACATTTTAATTTTTCAAATATTCTGGGGGAAACTATAAAAATATTAAAAAAATAACACAATAACATATATTTATAATAATCATACTTATTTAATTATATTACTACAATTATAATTGTTTTGGAGGAGAAATATTATTAAGAAAATGTTGAGGACTGGATAATGCTCTTGTTGAGGACTTGATTATTCACTTAGAGGTCCTCTTGGAAATGGGTCATTTGGGACACTTTATAATATACAAGGGTTGAAAACATTTGAACATTATTATAGAATAAGTAAAATTTACATGATTTCAATTGGAATTTTGTGGTATATATGGGATTATAGTGAGTGGAAGTGATCACCTTTAATTAGTGAAAAAATAAGGGCATTTCATTGGGAAATGAATGTTATGTGAGGGGTAAAGGTGGGATCACATGGGAGTTAGGAGAGTTCAGTGAGGAAAGGGTTATCAAATATATGGGTATGACAATAATTACTATGAAAATTTCTTTTATATGTTCTATGTTTTTTGTTATTTTAGCAAACTTCTATGCAACCTATGTGATTTTTTTTCATTTATTAACCATGATTAAATTTCTACCACGGTAATTATCATTTTTAAGAAAATATAATATTACTATTATATCCAAATTTAGATATAATGATTAATAATTTGGACTCTATTTAACCTAATTTAACTTCTAAACATGATAAAGTTAACATTTAAATTAAAACATAATATAGAGAAAAAAATTGTTTTTGTAGAAAACTATATTTTAATATATCCTGATTTTTATTCTTATTTACAATAAAATACTCATTAAATTAGTGTTAATAAAAAACTTTATATGCCTAACATTATATTAGAGTCGTAAAAGATAGAAATTCAATTTATTTAGATATAATAATTATAATATTTGAATGAAAAATAACTCCTTTTCCGTGATAAAATATATTTACTTTGGTAACATATTTTTATGTGAAAATATAAAAATGAAAATATTAGAACATTTGGATAGTATGATTATAAATATGAAAATAATTTTATTAGACTCAAATTATAGATTTGAAAATAATTTATCTTAATATAAGAAAGAAAATTTCATAAATAAAAATTTTAAATAAAATACATTTTTTAAGCCTAAAAAATTTGTCCATATTCCATGCTAAGTGAAAATATATAGATGAATATTCATTTATTTGTTTATATATATTATTAATATATTCCACATTATTTAATAGTGATCAACTTTTTTATCATATATAATATATAAGAGATTATTATTTATTTAAAAAAACTTTTTATTACTAAATTGTATTTCCTAATTCGTTTAGAATGATTAATTAATTATTAGACATAAAATTTTATCAATAAATTTTTATAAAATAAAATCACTATCAATATTTAATGGTATATTTTATGAAAACTCAAATTTAATAAATTGCCTGTAATAATGAGAATGTAGAATTTTTTGATAATTATAAGGTTATATCAACAAAAATTATACATAAAAATCCAATTCAAACATCCACATAAAATCTAAGGGTAAACAAAAATTAGTGGTTATCCCCAGTGGTGACTCAAATAGAATTGAGCTCATAGTAATTTCTATGAGATTCAGCTTCCCCCCCTAAATAATTTCTCTCAAAGTGAACTTATTGTAGTTTGACTTGGGGATGGTCATTGAAAATCCATAGTGATGTTACCTCCCTTAAATGATCCTAAAACCATTATAATGAAGACTTAAATTAATTGATTCAATTTATTTCCCTTTTCTATATATATTTCATAATTTAGTTACTTTTTTATACACTGCAATTTATTAGTCCTGGAATCCCAAATTCTATATAAGTCGAACAACCATATATACTAGTGAGATTTCATGCCAATATATAAAAAAAAGAATTCATCTATCTTTTTAATTTTTTAACATGTGTATTTAATTTAAAAACCTCTACCTTAATTACAAAAATGAAATCTGGCTAATGATATTCATAATGACCAACTAGGAAAAATATTTTATGTTTTTTTTATTTTTATATATTAAATATTTATTCCTATAATAATTTTCTAAATGATTTTTCATGTATCATTATCATACTGTATTAATTTTTTATTTGTATTATAATATTTTATCTCAATATAATTTATAATGGTTTTTTTAATTAGGTGTTTATTGTGAAAAAACACACATAAAATAATATTTAATTAAATGTTAAGTAATACTAAAATTTTGAGTTATTATAATGGCATAGTAGATGAAGTATTTGTAATGTGAGAGAGAAAGATTCACGGGGATTTAATCTTCCATTCCTAAATAATTTTATGCAAAACCGCTAATTTGTTTTCTTAACATGACCTGAGGAGTCCTTCTACACCACTGAGGAATAAATTGAATGAAGATTTTTGGACTACAAGATAAATAAATAGATACCACATTAATGTGTTCATGTATATTCCATCTATCCACATTGATTCTAATAATAAGATAAATTATATTCAATGACCTTATAATGTTACTTTACTTGTAATGAAAGTGAATACTTTGATTTTTAACATTGGAATAATGACCTATAGAATTTCATCAGAAGTTATATTGTTTACTTCAATTAGGGGATCAAACAGAAGGAGAAAAATATAGAAAAATATGTGGTTGGTAAAAAAATTATCACATATTGAGATTCATAAGAATAGAATTTCGAAAGTTCCAATTATTTAAAGATGTACATAAGGTCTGGAAGATCCTTACAATCCTTAAAATATTTATTTCATTTTAGGTTATGATTATTAAGGTTCAATCAATTCCTACCACACTAAAAATTATACGTTTTGTATGACGTAACGTCCTGACCTTGGTGCCTCTCACCAATGCCCCAGCCTAGTCAATCACATAACCTCAAGCGTGCCACCTTGTACGACATAGGATTTAAACTAGAAGCAAGGGTCTAATATCGATCATGGGTTGAATATATCCTCTTTATATGAGTAGAATAATAGTGAAAATAAATACTAAAAAATGATATTACCAAAAACCAAACAAAATCAGTATCAAATGTTGACCAAAATAGGAAATAAAATACCCAAAACAAAAAAATAGATATCTCTGGTCAAATATGTCTCAAGTGTCTAATGAAAACCAAAAATAAAGAGAATATGAAATCTGTGAGGGTCCTAGAACCTAGTTCAGTTCTGTCATCCATGCTCCATCGTAACTCATCCATCAAACATAAGGGTCATTCCCTTATCATGTCCTACAGACCTGATGTATATTTGGGAACTGATCAGGATTCCCAGTTAGGGTTGATTAAAACTAACTAGGCCACAACCAATGGTTTTTAAAATAGTATTCAATCAATAATAAGGTATAAAGTCATATAAAAAATAAAACTCATGTAATGATGTGAATATTTTATTAATATTCAATTATTCATTACTTGACCACATAAACCCCTTGGTTCCCAAGGACACCCAAACCCTCAATACCAACTTCACCCAATTCTAGAGTCTCAACTATATCAAAATACAATTTTTATCATTTATCATTTAATTTGAAATCATATTATGGAAAATTGAACCGTATTCCAATGCCGAACTCATGTAGGTAGAACATCGTGTCTGAAACCCCGTCAGTATGTAGAGCCTATTTCTATATCCTACAACACAATATCACATTGGTATTTAGAGCCTTATTTTTGGTCCCACATACAATATATCCTATTGGTAATTTGAGCCTGAGTCCCTATTCCACACATTAATATCTCACATGGGTATTAGGAGGCTAAGTCCATGTACCAAACATAAAGTTCACACATGGGAGTTTGGAGCCTCACTTTGTGTCCCACACCTCAATATTACACATGGGTATTTAGATCCACCATCAATTTCCCACACATGTATATCAATTAGTCAAAAATATATCACATATAACAAATCAATCCATATTGATAAATATTAACCCTCTTTTCAGATTTCATGTCAATTAATATACCATTTCAACTATCTAAATAAATCATACTTCAATACTTTAATCACGTGGAATAATATGAGAAATTCACCATTTAACCATTTTTTCAATATTCAATTCATGAAACCCATTAACCCGTTAAGGTCAAGTTAATCATCTCATAATCACCTTTATAATTAATTCATTATCTCATTAAATGCCCAATTACTAAATCCCAATTTCAAATAAATTACACTATCACAACATTACATTAGTTTATTATAATATTAATTAATTCAATTCCCCAATCCCACAATCATAATTACCCAATTCAATTTTATGATGTTCAGCTCATCTCATATTCATAGGGAAACTCAATTATTCAATTCCATGATTCCCTAAATTAATCAATCAATGAATTTATTCAATTCAAGATTAAATTTTCAAACATTCCAATTGATATTCCCCAATAAATACATTCAATTATAATTAAATACTATAGTAATTGAATTTAGACCACCAACCTCAATATTAATGATGGATGCTCGCCAATATAATTCGCCAATTTGAAGTGGAACAACCAAGATCACGATGAAGAATAAGTTATAGATCCAAAACGTAGATCTTAGATAAAAAGAATCAATATCAAAAAACATTATATCTAGACCTATCACCAATAGAGGAAAACCATCCCCCTTTTACCCATAATGAGAAATGGGAGAGAAAGAAACATAATTAGGAAGAAAAACATGCCTCAAGAGGTGTAGATCCATCAATTTGGCATTCGATTCAGCAAGAAAGATGGTAGAGATCCCTATGGATTCTTCCAGAATCCTAAAACAGATATGAATTAGTTAATGTTGAGTTAGCTCAATTTTGGGTGATTTTTGGGGCGTTTCAGAACTTTAAAAGAAGTTTTTTTTAACAATTTAACCAGCGCACACAATTTCTAAGGCAGGGGTGCATGGTTTTCCAAACCATGTGGCTAAAAAGTGTGCCTAATTTTCGGGTGAACTATTACCCCCATGAGAAGACATGTCTTGAAAAACTAAATCCCAACCATGAAACCTATCTATATGTGGGGTTTCATGGTTTGTTGGGGCATGGCACACAGTTTGGAAAAATAGTGCACCAAAAGTGTACTACCCAACCCCCCCCCCAAAACATCCAATTTTCCCCCAATCATTCCTAAGATAATCCCCAAACAAGATAAACTCAAAATAATGCATAGGAGTACCGGAAAATGACCTGAATACATCTCTATTAAAATTTAACAATATTACATATGATATCATGGAAGAGTTTTGAGAGGAGAATTTCCAAAAAAGTGAATTACCTCAAGTGTGTATATGATATTCCATTCGTATAATATTAGTTTAAATTTATTGATTTTACTTAAATTATTTTCTTCTAATGTATCGTGGGGATCCAAAAATCGCAAAGGCCATGGAATGTCATGGAAATTATAAATAGTGGGTGTTAGCGATGATTGAGGAAATAGAATCCATTCATGATTCTAAAACACAGAAGATTTTAGATATTCTAATGGGAAGGAAGACACTATAGAAAAAGGGGTACTACAAGTTAAATGTTGAAGAAGATAGAGGAAACTAGTATAAGGAATGCTTTTTTGAATGGTTTTCAACGAAATGAATGATTGTATTTTAGTAATGTTTTATATACAGTTATTAAAGACACAATGATCTAGACGATACTTAGAGTGATTATAAATTAAGGATTAAATCTACAATAATTATATGGGAAAATAATTTTATAAAAGGGGATTTATATGAATAAATATACATATTTCTACCAGAAGTCTTCAATTGTTTCTAGTAAAAAGGAGTGAAAACTTATATGGTGTCTTTATGGGCTAATGAAACCACCCATTAAATGGAATTGTTAGTTTAATTCCATTATGGAATAGTATTTTTTTATATATTGTAAGAGGAAAATTTCTATTGTTAGATGGTGTTCCATGAAAGTATATTCATAATACATATATTTTTTATGGATTAAATGATATAGGTAAAACAATATATTTAACATATTGAAGAGACGAAGGTTGAGTTATCATAACGTTTTGAGATGAAGGATCCTAGGGAAGAAAAATTAATGTTGGGGATAAGGATTATTAGGGTTTGGAATCACAAAAAAATTATGTTTCCATTATAAAATTATATTTAGAAGATAAATATAGGTTTTAAATGTCTAGATTCAAACCTATATCTACCCTATTATCCTAACATTTCAAACTATCCAAGGATAATATACCATTAATGGATTAAAATTATTAGTATATATAAATGTTTCCTTATTTATCATTAGTTTTTGGATTAATGTATGGATTTAATTATAGTTAGTTATAAATTTCTCATGTAGTAGGACTAGTTAGTAGATTCATGTAAAATCCAATAATGGATCACTGGTAAGAAGTTGAGTGAATTCATTGGTATCTCAATGTTTTGAAGGAATGATACCTATTTTTCCAATAGATTTTATATGACATGTGTGTATCTATGTGATCCTTAGAGGGGATACATACACATGGTTAAGTCCCACGGGTTTGGGCTTAACTAAGTAGGTAGCTAAAATAATTTTTATTTCAAGACCTCATTAAAACAATTCACTATCAAGCATAGAAGTATATTACATTACTACACCATATGTGAGGGAGGAGATTATATGATTTCAGATTTTATTGAATGATATCTAAATAAGAAAAGGTAATGAAGTTTTACTTTTTGATAATATGAGTATAGAACATATTGTAAAGAATTCAGTACATCATTCAAGAGAAAAACAAATTCGACTAAAATACAACATTTTATAGATATTGGTGGATGGAATAGTGATGGATCTATTACATATATGAGTAATACATAATATACATTTCATTCTAATGAAGGCCACGAACTTATAAAATTTTTGGTAATGTTGTACCTCAGTATAAAATGGGTGATCGAGATGTGAATGGTGTAGACTCAATAACTATTTTTTTGGAAACGTGAAGGATATAAAACATAAGTGGTCCAAATAGAATTTGTAGTCAAGATAGTAAAACAATTCTCAATTGATTGATTCTTAGGTTACTATGTGAAATTTTCTTCATAAATTAATTATTGATTATATAAAGTATATCTCAATAGTATTATATTCGAAAACTAGATTGAGTAATATGATAAGAACTAGGAAATCTAGAAGTAGAATCATCTATGGAAACATGAACACTGGATATGAATGATGAAGTATGGAAGGGGAGGTCGACTCATATAGTATTAACTCAGATGGATATGTAATAATATCATTTTAGTTTTCAAAGGATACATAAGTATCATCATTGGAATATTTATAATTTTCTTATACTCGTTATGTTGTTTAGTAATTTTAATCCATTTTATGATTTTATATATTTAACCCGATGGAGGGATACCCTTATAGATTAGAATATGGGGGGAAGTGTTCATAGAGATAATATGTTAGTGCGTCCATATCTACCAGTGGAGTTATTCCATAACATGATATAGAGGGATCACCTATTTTGGAAATTAAATCATAAATATCTTATAATAATTCTCTATGGTCAGTAATAAATTGCACCAACATTTCTCCCATTAATTAGAATTATATTCTAAACCATGTAAATTACTTGTGTGAAATATTTTTATGTGCAACTGATTTCATTATTATCATTATATTTATTTTATAATTTATGATGGTGATCATGGTAATTCCATGAGACATGTTATGTCATAGTTAATCAATTTGGAATTTCCATTCCTGTGATGTCAATCATTGAAACATATTACCTTGTTCTGCAAGTGAGTTTCTGGGTGTACATCCATAATTTGGGTCCTCAAAATAATAATAATTAATTATCATTGTAACATTAGATGATTATATTCAAATAATCTTCAATACTATGTTTAATGAGTTGAACATTAAGAATTTGATTCCCAAGTCTCTCCATTATTCCAACTTCCTTACTTCAAATATATTACTCACTAAAGAGTATAGCATGAGTTTTTTAACATATGGTCACATAGAGATGTGGTATAAATTATATTGATATAAAATGAGTATAAAAAACTATAAAAGTGTGGTAAAAATAATTATGATCTAGTAGTTGACTGCATAACGATTAACTATTTTATTCCACCATCATTATACTATTTTAAATATCTTTTATATAGTTAATTAGGAATATAATAATCATTCTAAATTCTCATTTGATTCAAAGAAATAATTATAAATATTATAAAAATTGTAATGTTATTATTTTAGATGGTTTCATTTTACGCAGAATTGATTTGGGGAGATCAAGGGAAAGTTAAAGAAGAATGGTCCAATCTCAATATATGTATCACAAGACCCATGATTTTGTACATTCCATGAAAACAGATGTTAAATAGTGGATATAAACATCCTTAATTAAGAAATTAAAATGTAAATTTAATATCATACTTTCAAAAGGATGTTTTTAGGTTTAGAACATATGAAATTATGGAAAAACAATTACTACATTAGATGATGTTCTTTGAATCCCATAAAATATTTTCTCATTGTATATTAAATTAAATAATCAATGAATTGTCTAGAATATCTCCAATAAATTATTTTATACATGGTATACTTAAAAACATGTCATGTGTACTAGTTATCTCCATAACCTAGGGAATGGAAACGTAAGAAAGCGGTGAGCTCAAATTATCAATAAGGTAAATATATAACTACAAAAATCCTAAAATAAACAAGGTATAAATATTATGGCATGAATTGGTATGAAATGTGTAGCCATAATAAAGTTAAAACTAAGATAATGTTATATCCTTGATAAGAAATGTAAACACTGTTATCACTATTACTGATCTCAGACTGATGGAATATAAAATGTATGACATATAACACCAATTTTCGAGGAATTTTTCCAATATACATTACTTTTTCTAGACCACAGTCAAGACATTCTCTTGAATTGGGAAGGCTTACACAAAATACCCCAAAATGTTTTATCTCATGAGACCTGTAAATATATAACGGGTATATATAAATATGATCCCCACCCATCACTTAATTATGTCTATATTATTCACCATAATATTAATCAATACCTTTCAAATCATTCCCTTGTGAACCTCTTATTGAATAAAAACACTGATATACTTTTAATAAAAATACAGAATGTCAATAGTTTTCTCGATATAAATTAGAGGGATAACATGATTATAAACCATCCAAAGAGAGATGGTTGATAGACCAACAATACATATATGACATTTCAAAAATCAACCATATATAAATTCCAATACTTTTCACCACATCAACAAAATGTATAACATGATCATAACCCATCCAGAGAAATAAGGCAGATGGTTAACCAATACATTGTAAACATGCCAATAATAATCCATATTGGAGAGACGATCCTTTTCCCTATTTAAATAAAATAATATTATCTCCAGGTAAACATTATTAAATCTAAATTAATTAAATTTTAATGTTCAAACCATATAGAACAATTATTTTATGACAAAGTCAACGCTTGAATAACATGTGCACAATCCATTTTGAGAAAAAAATTGGATGGTCTCAAAAGAAAATATCCCAAGAAGTGATAAATATTATTCAAAGGGTTTATGTGGTAGGAAATTATGCACCAAAAAAATAATTATAGAATACCACATTATAAAAATAAAGGAAGTAATTTACAAAAAATAAATGAAATAACTTCAAAGATCAGTCATAACTTAATGAGGGAAAATCGATTTACCAAAAATCCTCACTATTGGGGAAAAATCAAATCATCAACCACGTGAATAAGGGAGAATGAGTTTCATAGTAAATCCTATGAAATAAAAATATCATGATATAGGTATATCAATGGTTATTTAATACTCTGTATGAATAATGAATGTTGTAAAAAATGTATTATGCCTCAAAGAATTAGAATTAAGACCAAGAAAACCCTTAAAACATTAGAAAATTTTTAATCAAAACAACTTGAAAGATAGGGACTGAAAAAGAATTTTCCAATACTATGATTAAAATTTATTTCATGATAAGATATCTCAAATAGGATGTACATACATCCGAAAATGAAATTCATTGAACAATAAAAAATTGTCTCAACGGGATAAATTTGGGATAAAAATCCTTAACTATCACTCTAAAATCCACGGACATACATTATCCTTCTATTTCACAAACAAATATATAATTATCACTTAATTAACAACGTTAACCATTTCAATTTTCATTCTTAATTTTCAAAAATCGTAATTCACTACATGAATTATTTCGATTTTCTACATTAGGTTTTTATTGTTTGGATTGTTTATACTTTTCTTAGAATAGCATTACCCAATTAACTTATTATATAAAATTCATCATTTATGTATACTTAAAAATATCAATAGGGATGATTTATAATTAGTAATAAATTTTCAATGAACTTTTACAAGTTTTTATGTCTTTATCCATGAAGATGAAATCGATGACATGTATATTTCAGTGATTCCTGATGATGAAATAGTGTTTTATTAATTAATGAATAAAATATTTAATAAAAATATTTAGAACAAAAAACATGTCCTTATTCAAAAATTTATTATCATTATACTATTAAATATTCTCTCAAAGTCATTCATGATATGAATTCATAGAATTGTTCATTTAGGTGTTTAAACATACACAAATATGAACATGCCCAGAATTAAAGAATTACTATGAGGTGCTTTGAAGTAATATAAATACAATAGAAGAATAAATATATTATTTACTATTTATTAGAGTTATATAACATTATATTATTAAATTATAATAATAAATAGTTGATATGAAAACTTCACATGATTTGAATAAATGATTATCCTTTTAGTGTACTAATTTTAAACGATTAAATTATTTATAATTGTTTATTGATCAAATCATTAATCGGTAATTAACATTTTTATACATAAAACCTAGTTATATAATAAGAAAAGTATTTATACTTTAATCACATATATTTATGAATCCATATAAGGTGGTGAAGGGAAATGAAACATGTTATGTAGTGGATGCAGTAGTCTACACATTACACGAACGACAAATTTCTTTTTCATAATGGAAGGAGTATATGAATAGAAAATGATACTACCCTTAATATAATAATATTATATTATATAAATGATTCTCATAAAATTAATTTTTTTTTATTGTACAAATTTGAATGAATATAATTACGAATAAACCCATGTAGTTGCCAATACTCCTGTCTGCAGTTGAATTTTCTTTGGAATCCTCCTTTTAAAAGATTTCCTTATGCTAAAATATGATAATAAAAATATTTTAAAGGTTGGATATAGTTATGGGTGGTGAAAATTTATATATTTTCAATTGTAAATTCAAATTATAATTGTAAATTTCAAGGATGGAAGTGGATGGTTTTAAAATTGAAATAAAGGGCATGTTTGGAAACATATTTATTTTTTCAACAATGAAATTTTCTTTTGGAGGCCCAATGTCTTAAAAATTGAAACAATTATAGGGATAAATTTAATGGCTGGCATAAATATAAATAATACTACTAAATTCACGTTTTTTTGAATTTTTCAGGACTTTTACAATGGGATAAACTCAATTTACCCATTTTACTTTTACCCTGAAAATTAATTTTATCCTTAGTTGTTAACATTAAATATAAAATTTAAAATTGAACTTATTCAATAATTTTAATATTCGGATTTAAATTTTAAAAATAATTGAATCAAATAAAATTTGCATTGAAATAAAAATTTAATTAAAACACACATAGATGAGTAAAATAGTTCTTTTATGAAAAATTGATGTTTTTATGATTTCCGGTATATATATATATATGATAGAATTATAATTCGTAATAATTTTAAATCTATAAATTGATTTATATTTATTTCAATAAAAGGTATGATTACTCCATTAAAATCCAAGGAAGAATCTCACCATGAAAACAGTTTATTTACAGAGAAGACCGAAAATCATTTTTATACTAATATAATATTTTACATTAGTTATAAAAATGTATCACATAGATTTTATTTTTACAAATAATATTAAAAAATGCATACTATTATTATATAATTTAAATTTTATTTACATTAATAGTTTTCAAATATTCTAGGTAATGCTTACATAGTGATGAAATCAGGGAAATTTTAATTTTAATAAATCCTATATTTTTCGTCATAAAATCAACCTTTTAGTTGAATGCTAAAAAAATTCATAATAAGTAAATATTGATATAATGAATTAAAAAATAAGTATTTTTTTATCTTATTTAAATTATAAAATTCTAATATTTTATCATTTAATGGAAAATGAAAAATATAAATAAAACTACATTTGTGGAAAATTAACTCACATTAAGTATTTATCGTCTTAATGTAATTATTAATAAATGATTTACATATTTTGTTAATTACTATTGTTATTAAAATATTTTGAACCTCATGTACACTTGGTTTTCGGTAAAATATATTTTATTGAATGCATTTATTTTTTAATGGTGATCATATATTAAGATCATGGTGTGTCACATACCCCCTTCCTAAATAAATCGTTTCCTCGCAATTTGGGTCATAGTAATTTCTATTGGAAAATCATATCTAGTTTCACACATCTAGATGATCATGGGTTTTTTTGTAAGTGAATTGATATTTATCTATATAAATCATTTTTATAATCAGTTTATAAACAAGGTTAACCCATTCCTAATTTTAGAGAGAATTATTTTAAGGGAATAATATCCATATCCCAGACGAATAACTTTCCGAAAACCATGAAAATTATTTAAATGATAATCATATCACTCTGGGTATTTACTTATAACTCAATATCTACTATTATGTTAAAACAAACATGACATCGGACACTAGAGAATCTTGATAGTGAACTCTATATTTGATACATTAGTAGTTTTTTTCAAATGGATTTCCATTTAAAAATAGTTATTGGTCACTATCTCCCTTATTGGCACTAGCATTTGGAAATTAAAGCAATAATTTTTTATATATTATATATTTAACATACACTTGGGAGTCTGAAGACCTTCATAACATGATATTTCATTAAACAAAATCTTTTTTTACTTTGTTGAGTTTGAGACATTGACTATATTCACATTGTTAACCATATTTAGTGATCATATAGTTTAGAATAATCATAATATTTCCCCTAAATATCCTATTATATTGGGTAGTACACTATGAAAATATCTGTACTTTTCCTAAAAAACATGGTTCCTTCCTGTTCCAACCATTACAAAAAAACCAAAATTGTTAAAATGAGAGTTGAAAAATTATCTATATGGGGGAATTTCCTTAATCAATAACATAAAAGGGATTCAAAATTAAAAATGTATACCCATATTATCATGTTAGCTTATGATTCCATTACTACAGTGTACATCAATTTTTGTTTAAATTACTTATTTATAGGTTGA
This sequence comes from Viscum album, assembly GCA_963277665.1. Taxonomy (NCBI): domain Eukaryota; kingdom Viridiplantae; phylum Streptophyta; class Magnoliopsida; order Santalales; family Viscaceae; genus Viscum; species Viscum album. The sequence continues at coordinate 1,152,355,790 of OY728155.1, read as the reverse complement.
ACCTAAGTTACATTGAATTGATTTCTCTCCTAGTTATTAACCAAATACTTAAAATGGTTATCCCAAATAACTGTGAACATTCAAAACACAAAATTTATTTAAATTTATACTCTAAAAATTGAACATATAATTCCACAAAAAATATTAATCATTCTTACAAACATATACCTAATCATATACTATCAATAGAATACCATTCCTAAAACATGTTAGAATCTCGAAGATATTAAACATCAATGAGAATATATATTCCTCTAATAATTTACTCCATCATTAGCCTTCAAATTTTGTTAACCACTTGTTCATAAGGTCACACACTAGTCACTATATATCATAATACAAGATAATTATATAAACATTACCAATGAATTATCATCAATACCAAGGATATAGATATCGCATAACCAGAATTTACAAAATCACCCAACCCTTTACGGTCTTGACATCAAACATATACTAACCATACATCTTATACATACCTCAATCATATGTTCTTAAATAGTTTTCTCTAAAAATGTAAAATTTCTATAAAATCATTTATCAATTTTATTGATGACATTTAATAGATTATTTCAAACCATTGATGAAAAACTACTGAATACAATCTTTATATTTTTCACATAATCATTATTAACACTTAGAATATGCTAGAATATCATGAATAAATATCACTCACTAATGAGGATGGATAAATTTTTTAATATTTAATGTATATTAAGATATCTTCCTCAGTACCTTAGAAAATACAATAAAACCCACATTTTACTTCTTAATATAAATCTAATAATATTCTAAACCATTTAAGTGTCTCCCTTATTTGATTATAAGACATTGTGGTGTATAGATTCATACCTTTATTAGCTTTATATTAATGGTAATATTTTAAAGGAAATTATAAAATGAATATGGTTATGATAATATTTAAATTATTGATATGAGATAATCAATGAGAACATGTCTTCTTTTATGCGACCATTGTTTTTTACGATATGATATTTTTGGATCATCCTATGACTCTTCTTGTTCAATCCTTGGTTATCCATGGTCATTTTAATATTAGGTTATCCATCCCAAACATATTCAATACCAAATAAGGGTTCATAAGTATAATGTTATTACAGAAATAATATTTCATGGGAGTGTCTATCTATATGACCAATAAATCCTATTTATCTTGCAATGGGTCATGATTGAGTTAATACCCAACACTCCCTATTCGAGCCTATTTCCCAAAGGTACATTTTTTCTCAAACCACATCCACTTTCCAAAATATATACAGGTATTTAATTTCAAAGAAAACTATATAATCTCAAATATATTAAAACATCATCAATTTTTCCAACACTTAGAACTATCCTAGGTTTTTTACTAAATATTCCTCATCCATATCCCCAAATAAAAGGTGTATTATTACATTATCATTAATTTGTATACTATCTAAAAGTTTTATCTATACCATTTTAATTATGATAAATCATAACATATTAACACTTAAATTTTCCTAAATAATTATCGTAATCTAAAAATTTATATAAACCTTTCATTTGATAGTAACTATGATACTCTATACCTACACTCATGCATATGCTTCTATAAATTCGAACTTTAAATAAATTATCTGATATGAGCTATAAAATCATGGATATAAATATAATTAATTATAAAATATACATTATTATTTAATCTCTTCAATCTTAAAGGATCTATTTAGGTTTATATATTTATAAAACTTTTACAAAACTAAATTATATAATCCCTTGTTCCTTGTAACAAATATATTTTTTCCCAGTATATACAAAACTACTCAATCGATCAAGAGTCTTTAATATATCCCATAAATTGTTCCACCTGTTCTATAATTATAAACATATCAAATGTAATACTAATTGTTATAAACGTAGGAATGGAATCATAAGAAATTTTTGAGCTCATATTTTCAATAATAAAAATATATAATTGAAATAATAATGGCATAAATATTTTTGAGATATTATTTAAACCACAACTATCTATAATCAACTCAAAACTGAGAGAATTATATATCAATGAAAATAAAAAGACACATTGATATTAATATTAATGAACTCATACTGATGAAATTAATAAAAACAAAAATCAAAAACATACTTTCAAGGCCTTATTCCAAGGAATGTTACTTGTCGATGAGAACATAGTTAATTAATCTCGATGAATTGGGAAAGAATATATCAAATACCCAATCTTGTTTTGTCTCATGAGACATGTAAAAGCATTGAGGGGATATATAATTATAATCCCCACTCAATACCTAATCATCTCTAATACATTCAGTATAATAATCATAAAGAATTTTCATTCTATATCCTAAAGAACCTATAACTGAATAAAAGCATCGCTATCTGTATAATGAAAAATAAAAAATGATAATACTTTTACCCATGTCAATCAACGATATAACATTATCATAACTCATCTAAGTAATGAAGGTGGATGGTCCAAAAATTTATAGTAAACATTCCAATAATCATCTATATTGGAATTCCACTACCCGTACCCATATCAAAAAAATGGATAATATAATCATAACCCACCTTTTGGAATAAGATGGATTGTTAAATAATACATAGTCAACATTCCAATAATTATATATATTGGAATTCAAATAAATTTCCCTTCATGAATGGAATAAAATTATTTATAGGTGAGAATTATCCAATATTAAATATATAAATGTTTATGTTTACATCGTATAGAATAATGATTACAATAATAATTTAATAATGTAATAACCTAATCATAATCAATCAAGAGAACTAACGTTGAAAATTTCAAAAAAACATATCCCAAGAAGTGTGAAATATTTGAAAATGGTTTTATGAGGTAGGAATTTATATCCCCAAAAATCAATGAGATACAACCATATAATATAATTTAAGGTAATTATATACTCAACTTATAACAAATAAGTTCAAATAATGATCATCACTCAAGGAATGAAAACTATGTTACCAAAAATTCACAATACAAAGGAAAAAATGAATCAATATCAACATCAGTATGTGAACATTAGTTAGATAGTAAATAACATGAAATAAAAAAGAGTATGATACTAATATATCGATTGGTAATTAATACATAATACAAATAAATCATTGCCTAAAAATTTATTATTTCACAATTAATTATAATTGAGACCTGAAAACCCCTAATAGATTTAGAAACATTCGAATAAAAACTGCTTGAAAGAGAGTGATAAATTTTTTATTCCAAATACCATTATTAAAATTTAGTTCATGATAATATATATCATATTTATATTATATACACCAGAAAATTGAAATTCAATTCATCATACGAAAAAATTCTCAAAGAGGGAAATTTGAGATGAAAACTCTTATATATTGTTCTGACTTCCATAAAAGTACATTTAACTCTTATATCACAATAAAATATTAATAACTTTTATAATAACATTAATCATATCCATTTTCATTTATAATGTAAATAAAAATTTATTATGAATATGAATTATTCTTATTTTCCACAATAGTTGCTTATAGTTTTAAATGATTGTACTTGTCTCAGAATAATGAGGTTCATGTTCATTATGCCTTCAATTTTCATCATTAATATATAATTTAAATTTTTTCATAGATGATCTATAAATATTTATGATTTTAAAAATTCATTACATGGGTGTTTTATTCTTTTGTTAATATATATTCGACAACAAGCAAGTTTCATTAATTCATAATGAACAAAGGGTGTTTTAATTAATAGATAAAGTATTGATATAACATCATCATAAGAAAAAAAAAATATTTAAATATTTATATCATATTAAATAAATATTTATGGTTTTATATTCATTAATGATATAAATTCATTGTATTATTTAATTATGAGTCTTAAGCGACTCAAAAATGAACATAACCTCATTTAATGAATTATTATGAGGTGGTTTTGTTGTGATACCATTAAAATTGAAGAATAATGACCATATTTAGTACTTTTAGAGTGATATATAATTTTAATGAATTATAATAATAAATAATATATATGAAAACATTATATATTATGAATAAAATAATATCATCTTAGTATACTTATGTTAAATTATTAATTAATGATGATACTTTTTTTATTATATCATAAATATGTTCTTAATGTTTTCTTAATATAACCTTAATGATATTATAACGATAATATTTAATATTTAAACCATCATTAGATCCATCCTTGTAACGAAATGATGGGAAATTAAACACGTTTCTTCGTGGAGGCGGTAGTATGTACAACACACTAACGATGGGTTTTTTCCAAATGGATAGGGTATATGAATAAAAAAAGATAACAACCATAAAATAGTAATATTAAAGTATATAAATTATAAAAATATCATTATATTAATGTGTATATAATAAATTTTAATGATTTGTATAAATAAAAAAAGTTATTTAGTTGATTCTACACACGTTGGGGACTTGAATTTTCCTTTGAAGTTTCCTGGAAATTAAAGAATTATGATATCTAATGGTGGTCAATGGACATTGAAATTTATATAGGGGTTATTTTGGAGAAAATTATAATTTTATAATGGATAAATTATAATGATATATTTTTTAATTAATGGAATAATAGTTTTATTTTTATAAATGACTTTAAGGTCACTTTTGGAAACACCATGACATATTTCAATAAGTTGATGTCAATTTCAAGTTACTAAGTATAAAAAATGGATAGAAGTATAAGAAACACATTATTTGGTTGATCCTAACTCAAATTTTCAATGAATTTCATTTTTTTAATAAAAAATGTGAATTTTACACAAAGTTAAACTTAATTAAACCCTTATACTTTTTCCATAATAATTAATTTTAAACTTTATTTATTAATTTTAAAGAAAGAAATTAAAATTAATAATTTTAAGTAATTTTAATATTCATATTTAAATTTGAAATACTATTTGACAAAATTAAATTTTGGTAGGTATGAAAATTTTAAATAAAACCCACTTAAACACGTAAATTTTTTTTTCTCGATTAATTTTTCTATCAGGATTTTAAATATATATATGTGATAAAATTAGAATTTTTAATTATTTAAAATAAATAAATTGATTTATAATGGATTTAATAACATATATGAGGCTTATAAGTATACCAAAATCAAAATCAAAACCTCACCTTGAAAATACTTTATTAAAAGAGTATATCGAAAGTATTGTTTTTTTAAAGTAACATTTTACATTATTTCTAAAAATCCTTGGAAATGTGTTCAATGACTAATTAATATAAAAAAATGAATAATTTTATTCCTTAATTTAATTTTTTATTAACTTTATAGTTTATAAATCTTCTATTTTATTCTTATATTTTGATAAATTCATGGAATTTTTACTGTTTATAATTCTGATATTTTTTTAATAAAAATACAATTTTTTAGAATATTATAAAAAATTCATAATAAGTAATTTATGATATACTGAGATAAAAATGACTTTATTTTATCTATTGAAATTTTAAAAAATAAAAAAATTTCATTTAAGTGAAAATGAAAGATAAAATGAAAACTACTTTTATTGAAAATTAACACATATTAATAACTTATATCTCAAAGGTAATGAATTTTAATTGATTGCATAATTAAGATAATTATAAATGTTATTGTATTATGTTTTGGATCATTTACATTCGTTTTGTTTGAAATAAATGTTATCAAATTAATTTACTTATTTAATGGTAATCATTTTTCATGATCTCAAGTAGTTACAATCTCCAAAATTAAATAAATTGTGTCCTCACAATTTGACTCATAGTGATTTATATAAGGAACTCAAAATTACTCATACAACAATATATTGTCTTGAGTTTATGTGTGATGTTTAATGTGATTTATCTAAATGAAAAATTATAATAACCACATTATAAAAAGAGTTAACCCATTCATAAATTCTCATAGAATCATAATAAGGGAAGAACATCTCGCTCCATTTGGAATAAATTTCCACAATCCTTGAAAATGATTTATATATCAGTAATACCACTCGGGGTATTTATTTATGACTCAATATCTTGTAATTTGTGAAATAATACATGAAATTGGACACTATAAAATTTATATTTCAAAATCACTATATAATAAATTAGGAGTGGTTTTATAATATTTTCCTTTCCTGCATTTTTGTTGGTGACTATCTCCCATATTTTCCCTTAGATGAGGACATTGGGTTTTATAATAACTAACTATCTTGTAATTGATGCAATATATTTTGTATCTTCTCCATTTACCTTAAATTAGTGAGTCTCATGACCTTTGTCACTTTATATTTCATGATACTCCATCTTTTCATTCATTAGCTTCTTTTATACATTGACTATGTTCACATTGTTAATCATATTTCATGATAGATGGTTTGTAGTATTCACAAGATATCTCACTCGAGATCGATTCTAAGGGTTTGTTCATTGAGTTAATATCTGTATTATCCCTTGCACCAATTGTTACATTTAGATACATCCATTTATAATACAAAAATTGTTTACATGAGTGGAGAAACATTTTCAATATGGGGGGATTATCGTAATCAATAACATTAAAGGTACTAAAACATAAATCCATTGACCCTTATCATCATGTTAGCCCCTAATTCCTTTACTTTAACAAACATCATTATTAGTCTGACCTCTATAATTATTGGTTTATCCTAGGTTACTTTTATTTGGGTTTTCCCATAATTATTGACCAAATCCTTAAAATAGACATCCCAAATTACCATGAACATTCAAAACCCAAAAATAATTTAAACATATGCTCTCAAAAACCAATATTTTCTTCCCCATACAAAATTGATCATTCCTATAATTATATACCTAATAAAATATTCTCAATATGATACTTATCCAAATATTATTTGAATTTATATTACATTAAACCAATATAATAGTATATATTCCTAAAAAAAGTAACTATATCTTTAACCCTCAAATTATATGAACCACATGTTCTTAATGTCAAACACTGGTAACAAAAAATCACAATCACAAAGAGTAGCAAAATATTTCCTTGGAATTATAATACATCCCATGTATATTGATGATATATAATGTACAACTTCAAAATCACCCATCCATTAATTGTTTTAACATTAAACATATACTGTCTATCCATTAAACATTCTTTCTTCAATATTTGTCTCAAAAAATATAACTTTTGTAACACCAAAGGATTTTGAAAGAATAAAATTGGGTTTAATAGTATATATTGAATAAAATAATGATCTTATATTATAATTTACACCTAAATAATTTATAATATATTTAATTTTAAATAAATATAATTTCTTTGATATCATGAAATGCGAATTAAACTGGGTTTAAATAAAACAAGTTACTCTATTAAAATATTATTTAAATATGACATTTATTACATAGACTTTATATTTCTGGGTATGAATAAGACCAAATAATTTGTGAAATTGTACGTTTTTTAAAATTATAGTTGTTATCTATTTTACATTTATAAAAATAAAAATTCTTTGAAAGAAATTGAATGGTTTTCTAAAAAACTATAATTAAAAAAATGAAGCCATCACTTCTTGTGAATGTATGATAAAAATAATTTTTATACATTTGGAAACATTATCTTCTAAAATTAAATTAAATTTTTTAATATTAATATGGAAATTATATTTGGGTGTTATTTTATTTTTTATGATTTCTTATTAATAGTGGGAAATAATTATTTTTATTAAAAACTACATTTTTAATTTTAATTTTTTATAATGATAAATTATATTTTAAATTATTTTTAATGTAAATTTAGTTCAATTGTTTTACATTTAAACAAATTTATTTTATTTTAATAAGTTTTATATTCAATTTTTATTTTAAAACAGCCTATACATATGATAATTTTCTCTTTTAAAATCCATATTTCGTCGTGTCTATGGGTTTTATTTTTTATTAGATTCTTCCATTCTATGAATTTAATTTTAAAAAATTATCTCTAGGAATATAATGAGAATAATTTATATTATTTATTAATTTCAACTTAATTTTTGAGCATAATGACTGGTGAAAATTGTAAAATTTAATTACCATGATTATGTTAAAACATGATTATCAAGAGTTAAACTATGATGATAAGGGATAACAATGACCAAAAAATTTTCCAAAAATAAATCATGGTTATATTTAAAACATAACACCTCTGAGGTTTGTTAATGACCCATTTTTTAGATTTATTTTATAATAAAAACATTAGTGTGATTGATTGTTTTTAATATTTTCATGTCTGTCCTCTCACCCACTTATAAAAGCCCACACCCTCTCTCCCCTCATCAAACATGAAAATTACATTGGATCATAAAATAACAGAAAGATAACTTAATTATTAAATTAAAATCATTATATATCCCATGTTTTTATCAAAAATCAAATTTGGATTACTTTTCGTGCAAACATAAAGAAGTAGTCAGAAGATGAGATAACTTTCTTAAATGATTTTTTTATTTTTCTTCTTCTTAAACAGAATTTAAATATTATTTAACAATTAATATATAATAAAATAAATATGTTAAATTTGGTAATATTTTATTATGTTATATTCATGACCTTTAGCCGTATCCCCTTCGATCAAATGGGAAAGAAAACTATTGATTGTGTGTGTGACTGACTAACGCCTCATGAACCGATGTAATTAATTTTCCAAAACTACATTTCAAGGATGGATATAATGATGGATTTCCCAAATATATATGATATTTATGATGTTATTATATTTTTTAATGATTAAATCATATTTTCTAACTTACTTTCAATTCTATTTAAAATTCTGTAGCATCGATCCTATATATAGTGGACTATAGCCTCACGAAGTGATGTGAGCCCTTTTTCAATTACACTTTTAATGGAAGGTAATAAGGTTATATTTAATGATAATATTTAATATATATATATAAATATTACTTGGTATAAGATCTTTAAAATTAATATGTCATTCACGTCCTTATCCTTTCACCTGTTAAGTGATATTATCACTCTTGCGTATGTATGACATATAGTCTCCACGAAACAATGTGAATGATTTTCCATGAACAACATTCATGAAAAGTTTTAATAATTAATATAATGAGTAAATATTCTATTTATAACATTATTATAATTCTAGATATTATTTATTTTTTTCAAATATAAAAGAATTGGACCTTTCATGTCAAAAGATGCTTGACAAAACTATGCAATTAACACCCAAAACACTAAAAATAATTAAATATTAATGATAACTGAGTTGTGAAATGTTATAATAATATAGTATATAATATAATAAATATGATTATTATTTTGTTGTAAATTAATAAAATGACTAAATACATTATATAAGAGGTTAAATCATGTCAAACTAATTGAAATTGTTAGGTTGTTGACTTCGTCTCGATTTCCCTTCAATGATACAAATTGTAATGTTATGAAACTAATTTCATTTACATGGTGTATATATGTCTCCACCATTACATATAATATAATTACACCTTAATTTTTAAATGTATTTTATGTTTTAATTGGAATTATTTCATTGAAGGCAATTTTACATGAAACATACTAAGTGGTAAAGATTTTCATCTCAATTTCCATTTCATTGAGACATATCTATTAATATAAACCCATTACCTTTTATGATGTGTATGTACATCCCCATTATTTTATTTAACATATATACCTATTTATTAAACATTATTAGTGGTTCTTTTATTGTTTATTCTTCAGGGGGGTTAAAACATAAAAGGTTCCAAAGAGGTAAAAAATAATTTTTCACTCTCAATTTCTTTTTTTATTGTTAACATTTTTTGAGAAAATCACTTACATGAGAGAATTTTCATTGGAAATTAATTTTCACCTAAATATTAATATTCTTTTTATCATGTATATGATTATTTCTTAAACAATATACTATTTTTACATATGAATTTTACTTTTAATGTTATCTGTTTAACTAGGGAGATATTAATAAATTTGTATCATTTGATAAATATTAATATTTTATGATAATGAAACTCGGTTTATGAAGTAAATATATTATTTTATATATGACTAATGATTTGGACATGCATTTATGGGTGGGTCCTAGTTATAGATTTCCCCAAGATGCATTGACAGGTCTCATGAGACAAATCAGTTAGACAAATTAGATAAGTTTTTACCTGTAGTTTTGAGTTGTCTTGTCAAAGGTCTTCATATTAGTAGTATCATGATGCTAGAGATCATGAAGTATAATAAATAATCATTTTCTTCATTGAAAATTCTATTATTATTATCCATGATATTTTCACATGGATGTTATCTTTGGATTCATTTTATTCTCCGTTTATTGATAAAATAGAATGTTATTTATGTTATTTAACCTAAAATATTCATTATTCCTTATAGAATGAAAATAGTAAATTATTTAAATATACTGAATGTTTAATTATTTACTTTCCAATGTGATTTATTCTTGTTGATTCGTGATAGATTTTTTTTACATAACACTTACTGGTCATTTGAGATCAACCATATTTTGTTTGCTTTCCTAGAAATCCCTTAAATGTACTATGAAAGACATAAAATAATATGGTAGATGGAATAATTATATTCTAAAGAACAATTATGTTCTAATTTGTGAAACCAGATGTGATAAGGGTTTCATGAATGTATTTCGCTTAATAATATTTCTAAATTATTCGGTCCTCCAGGATATATTCCCTTGTATATTATGCCAATGTATTAAAATTTGAACTAGATCCAGGATACTGGGTTGGGGTTACTACAATTAGTATCATTGTAAGGTTAATAGAAACCATGGGAACTAGAATTAATATATGAAATATATTATTAACCATAACCCTATGAAATACTTTTAGGATAAGTAACTAAAAAAATTCTAATTTTTTGGTAAGGTAAATATTATGTGACTTGTCATGTAAATACATCACATTATAGATACTAAATGAGTTTATTACTCTAGAATAGATGTACCTAGGCGTAGTGACTCCAAAAAAATAAATTTTGGTCTTGAGTCAAGCATTTTCAGGTACATGACAGCGAGCTTCAATAGACACCTGGATTGAAGTCTTAGGGGATATTATTTGAATAATTCTAATTTTATTTAAAAATATTTATGAACTATTTGAATATATTGAGATAGTTAATGGAATGGGTTAAACCTAAGGTGTCTGACATTGAAAATAACGTCTCATGATTTATAAATCCTATAAATGATTATATTGTTTTCCCATTATGAGTATTTTTTCTCACCCATTTACGTTTGGTTTTATTCAATGGATTGAACTCGACGGAATCATTTTTTAATTTAATATGAGGGAAATTTTGGTGACAATGAGAAACCAAATGATAAGATGATAGGAGTAAAACATATCCTCATTATTCAAATTATATAATCCTAAAATATGATTAACATCATATACCTTCACCAACACCCTAAATCACCAATGAAATGTAGGATAGAGTTTATAATGATCTTGAGTGGTGGAGACCATGGAGGAATGAAGGCTTGATTATATTTAGGAAAAAGTGTGGAAATAGACACCTAGGAAAGTATCTTAAAGGTAAGGTAAAATGTTCTATGTGTGTAAAATAAAGGAATAAATAAATGAATTGATTAGGAAAAATAAAGAGTGTGATTGAAAGAAATAAATTTAATCTATTGGATCATTTTACAGTAATTTGTATTAAATTTGGTGAACATGGGAATTATCCAATTCAATACACTCATTTAGAGGTTAACCCCCATACTATTGAAGTAAATACATGGAAATATAATAGTTGATATAATTATGTATTGGGAATCAATAATTAAATTATAAATGTGTTTTCTTTCAAATGTTATTTTTGTTATAAGAATCATTAAACATCTAATGATTGTTTAAAATTTTAGAAGTAATTATATATTCATTACCTTTAGAGTTTTACAATAACATTTTTATGATTTTAACATTGATCATAAATTTAAATAACTGAGCACCACTTTTAAAAATTTGTGTGATGGGAATAAAACATGATTAGGAAAATATTTGGTAAACCTTTTTTGGAATTAAACCCATTGGATTAGTATATAAAACAATTGTTTGAGGAAGAATCCCTTCAGATTTTTTAGATTTAGGATTAAAGGTATAAATAATATTTACTTTTTATATTGTAATTTATTTTTTAGTAATTATGGGTAATCATAATTCTGGAACATTATAGAAATTATGCAAATATGTTTTTGGAAAAAGGAAAACACACACACTGAACAACAACCCATCACATCCAAATAGGTCATGAGGCTTGAACTCACTACCAAATAATGATAAGGATTTAGTTCCTACCATATGCCTATGTGATTTTCTGGATAATATGTCATTGATTTTAGTTAACGGATTTGATGAATAAATATTAATGATGAACCTATATTGTCTCTATTGAGGTTTAGAGAATAATAACTTATTCTAAAGATATTTTGTTTGGAAAATATATAGAAATATATATAATGAATTTTTTCCATTTTAAGGATCTTATGATCTACTAAAAGTTAATTTTAGTTATTTTGGTATAAAGATTCATTTTGTATATTCATTTCTTGGTGGAAGATATTAATTATGAGTTGAGTGAAGAACAACCAAGGTATGTAATTGTTCTTATGAAATAGAAATGTATCAAGAATGTATAATTTCATATATTCATATATTGGGAAATCATTCCTCCACTATGGGTAAATTATATTGAAAAAATGATATCTTATTACATTCATATACAATTAATCAAATGGTGTTTTAAATAATCAAATAGTTATGTTTTTTAGTCCCTTAAAATTCCATTCATCATTCAATTTTTTGTGATCAATGGTCTCTATCACAATATTGAATTATTTATGATTTTATTCCATATCCACATCAACACTTCTCACATATGTTCTCCTATATAGAAACATATTTATGTGTTATTCTAGATGAACTTGTTATTTCCCTTTCTCTCTTATGAAGATGAGGTTTTATTAACCCATATAGTATATGTATTTTTTGACAATTTTATCTTCAAATGTTAAACTCTTGATTATGAAGATCATGTTTAAATAGTGAGAACTCAATTCATTAAAGGTGGGGAGAATATAACATATCATGATTTTAAAAGAAGATAATTAAGTTTGATAGATTGTATGAATTCTAATAATGATATTATAATATAATGGAACACCCTAATACTATAAAATGTATTTCATTTTAAATAAATTCAATATCCTCGATAGCTTGTGATGCATGAAACACTGGGCTTAAACAAAACACGATGATCATTAAAAATATTATTTTAATATAACCTTTATAAACTAGCCATTATAATGGATGGTATGAATACGGATAAATAATTTATTAAAATATATGTTTTACACATGTTCATTGGTTATATATTTTATATATATATAACAAAATATTATTTAAAAGAAAAAGAAATGTTTTCTAAAAAAAATCTATTTTAAGAAAACAGTTTCATCTCTTCATGAGTACTTATAGAAAAATTGATTTTTGAATATTTTAGAAAATTTATTTGTTAAAATTAGCTTAGTTTTTGAAATAATTATATAAAAATTTGGTTTTGTTGGTTTTTTGGAATTTTTATGAGAAGTTCAATTTTATGATGAGTAGTGGAAAATATTAATTTTATCGAACACTGCCTATCCGTTTAAAATATTTACAAAGTTAAATTATACATGAAATTTTATTTAATATAAAATTATTTTAATTATATTAAAATATGATAAATTTAGGTCGTTGTAATAAATTTTATTTTCAAATTTCATATTAAAAACTTTTAAATCAATGATAATTTTCTCCTTTGAATCCCATATTTCCATCCTATGAGAAAATATAATTTTAAGTGGTATTTTACCACTTATGTGAATTGAATTTTGAAAAATGGATTGAATATTTGGAGTAATAATAATTTATATTATCTATTATTTTCATCTTAATTCTTGAAAATAATTAATAGTTAACACATTAAATATTAATTATTGTGGTTAAGTTATAAATGAGTTTAGCGGGGGCTAAACTAAGAATATAGTTGTACGAAAAAACCTAAAAATTGTCAAATAGAATTTTTTTTGACCAATTTATAACATTATCAACTATAATATTTGTTTGTGGACCATTTTGTAGGCTTGTGGAATTATAAAAATGTTGGTGTAATTGATTGTTTTTAAAAATTATATTTGTGTCCTCTCCAACAATTTGAAAAGGCTACTGCCAATGATTCCCTATTCAGACTTCCAAATCCTTGTATTTGGCCAAATATTCCCAAATTACATCCTCAGCCCTGTATAAACATACTAAATCCCTTGGTTTGGTAGAACATATATCTTAGGAATGATTTTTGTGTAACCCTAATGAATTTTTCTGAAGAAGAGGAAACACTTTTAAACAAGTGTTTTTATACTGTTTCTTCTTACAAATCCATAAAATATTATTAATGTCAAGATAAATTCCAATGGGTTTCATGTTGTGACTACCCAAGACCACCTCTAATAGACTAGGGGCTGGAGACTAGCACTGAGCTGGAATTTCACTAAAATGGGAGGCCTTAACATAAGTACCTATAAACAAGCACACATCTTGATGCTAATACAATGATGAAATTTTAAAAAATTGAACCACCATGCACACATATATATAAATACCTCAACCAAAGTATAATAGAATGTAATGGGAAGTAAACATGGTGAAATAAGAGACCACCACAATGAATATGAAAACAAGCCCAAACTAAAATATAAAATTGGTACTATGATCATGATTATTTAGGAACACTCCTCATTTTGTCTTGTCCCACTAAGAACTGTCAATCCCTATCCATTAAGGACTCTATCAAAAGGTCGATCGTCTTCATTAGAAACTACACATGGGGAGAATCTTTTGAAGAGGTTAGAATAAAAATACTCAATAGGACAACCTGAACCCACAAAGAATACAACAAAATAATATCAATCAACTCTATATAGGTATATGTTTATAACACATATAATAAGAATATCCAAATAAACTAAACAAATACACATGTTCTAAAGGTAAGTCACAAACTTAATACCATCCTAGGATTCCTTCTCAATGGTTCCATGTAGCACTCATCCAGGA
This sequence comes from Viscum album, assembly GCA_963277665.1. Taxonomy (NCBI): domain Eukaryota; kingdom Viridiplantae; phylum Streptophyta; class Magnoliopsida; order Santalales; family Viscaceae; genus Viscum; species Viscum album. Next base: position 1,152,340,647 of record OY728155.1, on the reverse strand, counting down.
GAGCACATTCCTTGAGTCTTATATAACTGATTACATCCATCCCATAGGTAATACTCAGGGGGTCTTACCATTTTATGTATATGCAGGAAGCCTAAAGTGATACGATACACAATTGTGGATTACACCAAATACACTAGGTTATACCAACATCCCAATCTGAATTTACCCATAAATTAAAATATCATAACCCATGAAGTTTTTTTCACAATGATATCATGTACTCCCCCTAATGAATGAAAATGAATAGAGGATATCACTATTGGCCACATAGAAGGATTCCAACAACTCTATCCATTAAGTCGTATTAAAGGGATTATTTTTCAATGTGTAGGAGGTGATTACACACTAACCATAAGGGAAGGGATATAGGAAATAAACCCTAAGTAAACACATCTAAGATATCTATAATAAGGGTTCTAGGATAACAATAAGATTGTACATTGTGTATAGTAGGGTTGCACACCGTGTCCCTTTGACCCTAGGTCCTACCAGTGTAAAATCGTCACGTCCTCTGTTCGTGTATTTGTAATAGTACATGTGTTGTTAGCTTCTTGTTTACTCTTCTCATGTACAAGTACATAGGTATTTCCATTTACACCATTCCTTGGTTTGTTTATATGGAATTAAATGGTGTTCCCATTCCGGTGTACTCCATCCTGTGTTTTTGCACCCTCTAATGTACATGCAGAGCTCACTAAAGGGTACCACATGCAATGTGATAAGGTTACAAAACTTGTGATAATTATCTCTTTAGAAGAACCCTATTTTCACTAATACGGTTCCATATGGAATGTGGCTCCACTTTACATGCCATATAGTTGGTAAATTTCTAGATTCCCATATCGGGCTTCTACATATTTTCCGACACATCTAATTATCGATTCAGCTCTGCACCTCACTAGATAATCAAGGATCCATGTTGAATGATCTTTTACATAAATAAATAATACATTCCATCCGTCAAATCCATTCAGAAAAATAGTTAATAATTTTTGCTTCCTTGTGCGTTGATGAACATGAAATTGGGTATCCAAAACCATCCGATCTATTTCCACTTTTTCATCGCACCACCGTCATGTCATGCTGATCCCAGATCTATAATATTGAATCATTGTACCAATAATAGGGTCTGAAAAAAATAAAATAATAGTGTCTGTCAAACCATGTTCTAAATGAAGAATGCCCACAATGAATTATGATACGAAGGAGAAAAACACACAAACAATCAAGAGGAACAAGCCTCAGTTGATTTTTGTTTTGACCTCAATTCATTTCCATTAGAATGATGAAGGAAGAGATAAATATTTAATCATAAAGGATATATCAAAATAAAATCCCTAATATTAAACCCATCCTAAAAGATGACTGATCTATGGAAAAATCCATCGGTTGATTATTCCATGTTCATCATAGAAATTAGGAATGGAGAGTGAAACCATATTAAACAAACATACTACCTCAAAATCAGGACCTATGAAAAAAGAGTCCACTAAGGAAAATTATGAGTACCACTAGGCCAACAGATTAGTGGCACTATTAATTCTCCTTGCAGGACTCTTTTTCCATAGGTCTCATTCTTGAGTAATGGGGGAGTCAAAATAAAACCTTGTATAGTAGGGGACAATTAATTCTACGTGGATTTATAGTGGAGAAGTGTATCATTACCAAATGTATACCTAATAAAAAATTAATTAAGGTGTGGCATAGGATCCATAATGTATTGTTGTAAAAAAGGTGGATTTTATGTAATGATCTATAATAGGACCCATGAAATACCTTCATTGGCCATGTCATTAGGCTTACACATGGTGGTCAAACAACACTCCACTATATAACCATTTGGAGGGAATTGTCCCCATTCATCTAGGGTCTTATTATTCCTCCCTCATAACTCGAATTTGGTACCTCTAGCATAAGTGTCTACCAAGGAGAATTATGAGTACCACTAAGAGTTTGTCCCATTGTTACATACAATACTACTTAGTTGAATCATATACCATAGGTCCTAATTTTGAGTTATGGGGGAAGTGGAATAATAACCCAGATGGCAGGGGATAGTTCCTTCTACATTGCTATATAGGGGAGGGGTTTTTGGACACCATGTTTATGGTTGATGTTGTGGATGATTAAGGTGGTGCATGTGTCCCACATAGGATAATTTTATAAAATTGGATCTGATACAACTTTTTCATAACCTGTCATAATATGTCTTGTGCCATGACTACCAAATCCCACCTTCAAAAGGCAAGGGGTAGTCACTAGTAATGAGTAGGCATTTCACTATCATTGGAGGACATAGCCTAAGTAATTTTACATATATTCACATCTCAAATCCCATACAATGATGAAATGTAAATGCAGTAAATAAACAAAGATTCATACATTTAAATCAAATATCTAGATTATGATAGTTGTAATGGTAAGTAACGAGGAAAAAATGAAATCACAACACAAATAGTATGATAACAAGTCAAACATGAATGTAAAACTGGGGAGTACTTTCATGACCCCGTAGGAACTCACCTCATTCTATCTAATCTCACTAAGCACTGACTGGTCCTAGTTTGTTATAGAATCTGTCAAAAGGATGATCATCATCACCAGAAATGACATGTATAATAAAAACCCATACAAGGGTGAGTAGAAAAATACCCAGAAGTACAACCCAAAACCACAAATCATACAATAAAATAATAACAGTCATCTCTAAAAAACTATATGTCTACAAAGCATATATAAAATTTTTCTAGATATACTAACCAAAAACACATTGTCTAAATGTTAGTGATAAACAAAATCCCACCCTAGGATTCTAGCTCAATGGATCCACATTGAACTCATCTTGAAGGACACACTAAATGTGTCTGATAACATTGATGAAATCCAGACGAGAGGTAGTGCAGGTCATGTCTCTCCATTTTAAGTATACACTAGAAGTCTGAAAAGATATAATACATAAAATAGGATTACACCCAAGGCCATGGGGTATACCAAAAACCCAATCTGGATTTACCCACTAACTATAATATCATTTCACATGTATTTTTTGTCATGAAAATACAATGAGATCCACCTTGGACATTAATATGAAAAGAGGACCTCATTCAATGGATCCCTAAAGTATTCAAAAAACTATATCCAATGAGTACTACTAAAGGGATCAATGTATTATTTATAGGATGTGATTCTATACTAACCACCAAGGAATTGAGATAGGGAACATTCCCAAAAGAAACATTTCCAATATATAGTGAACAGGGTCTCAAAGCCGACATTAAGAGATTACATGACATGTAGTAGGGTTACATGTCATTTCCCTTCGATATCGAGTCCTACCAGTATAAAAATCTCATTCCCCTTCTTTATGTCCATGTAATACTACATGGAATTTCGGTTACAGATGTACTCTAATCATGTACAAATACATGGGTATGGATGTGTAAACTTGGCTAATCCCTGTCCATATGAGATTACATGGCATGCCTTTTTCTATATACTCCAACTCATGTTTGTGTACCCTCTTAGGTACATGTTGAGCTCACAATAGGGGATCATACAATATATTACAGGGTCACACAATGAGTGATACTTATTTTTTTTAAATAGAAGCCACCACTAAGAGGGATCCATATGAAATGTGGCTCAATGTTACACATCGTGTTGTGTGGAAATTTCAAAATTCCTAGATCTTGTTTCTAGATACATTATTTCACATCCATCCATCGATCTGGCTACTCACCTCAACTATAAATAAAGTATCCCATTTAGTTTATCCTTACAATTGATGAAAAACATGTTTTGACCCTCAAATCCATTGATAAAACAATTTTGAAAATTTTTCTTCATTACACACCAAGGAACACAAATCCAGGTATAGAAAACTATCTGATTCATTTCCACATTCATAGTGTCACCGACATCATGTCATACCAATCCCATATCTATAATATTGAATGATTTCACCATGTAATGTTTTTTAAATGATCAATTTCTCGGGTTATGTTGAACCATGGTCCAAAAGAAGAACAATCACGATGAATGAAGAACTATTAGATAAAATAATAAGAACTATCATGAGGAATAGAACTCTGTTGATGTTCGTATAGACCTCAATTAGTTTATGTTATAATGATGAATGAAGATATAAAATTTTAATCATAAATAAATTATTCCAATAATATTATTGCAAAAAAACCCTTCCAAGAAGATGTAAGATATGTAGATTAATTCCCCAGTTGATTGAATAGTTTTTTTTCATAGAAATTAAGAGTGAGGAAAGAAACCAAAATAAAAACATCCATCATCAAGATGGATTGATCACTGATGAAGAATGAGATTATGTTGTTTTTTAGAATAATCTAGAATCTCGTTGTCTTCCCATCGTCGATCTATGATCTGATTTCCATTCATCTGAGAGAGATCCCACAATGCTCTCTATGATTTTCCAATAATGACCCTATGATTCTACAGATAACCCTATAATTTCATCATAATAGACTATTTAAAGACACTTCGGCCTCTACATCACAAAAATAAGAATAAAATAATTTATTATATTATATTATTAATTCTATGCCTGCAGTGAAGTTTCTATAAATGCCTAATGTTGACAATGGTTATGACACTCCAAGGGTGTATCACATAATCTAAAGTCAAGAGAACCCTCAGATTTTGGATATAGGACCCCTTTAATATGCTTTTGAACTTTTTTTAGAAAATATGTGTTCATGTGCTATTTAATATTTTAATATTTTACTATCATTTATTATAATAACACCGGACCTTGGAATCAGGTTTCATCTTTGTGCCTAGTCAAAAAAGTAATATATAAAATATCCAAAATTAATACACGCAAAATATTAGTCACTAAAATTAAACCATGATAATATAATAACCATAATATATTACATATAATTAGATTTTATTATATTATTTTCATGACCAATATCAATATCCCCTTCCATAAAATGTGAAAAAAATCATTGATCATGCTTATGGTAGACTACCACCTCACAAAACGATGTAATTGTTTCCAAAACAACCTTACAATAAAGTAAATAATGATGGATTTAAAAAATGTATATGATATTTATGATATCACTATTCTTCTTCAGTTATTATATCTCATATTTAATTTTTAATTTCCATTATATTTAAATTATTATAACACCGCTCGTGTGTATGGAATACTACAGCCTCACAAATTGATGTCCTTATTGTTTCACATATGCTTTAAATAGAAAGTAATAAGAAAACATTTAATGTATATATGTGATATTTATGAATTGATATAAATTATTTAAAATTTATATATCATAAACTTCCTTACCCTTTCAGTTGTTAGGGGAATGATATCATCTTTCATGCGTACATACGTTCTACCATCTCCACGAAGCAATGCAACTCATTTTCCATACCCCACAATAATGAATGATTATAATAATGTTTATATTGAGTAAATATGGAATTTATAACATTAATATCATTCATTAGATTATTTATTTTTATCTAATGTTCAAATATTTGAACTTTTATTCCAAAAAGAGCATTACATTACAAGGCCATTAACAACTAAAACAATGAATATAATTAAAAATTATTAACAAACAGGTGGTAAGATTTTTCTATGTTGGACATAAATGATATTAAAATAATGATTATGGTTGTAGTATAAACTAATAAAACTATTGAAACCATTATAAATGATTTCAAGTAACATTCATCTAATGTTAAGCATGTGGTAAGGGACTTCTTCTCAATTTCCCTTCATTGAGTCATGTTTTAATGTCATGCACCTAATTTTTTTTATAAGGTGAATATATATGTGGTACCTTTTATATGTAATATAACAGGTCTTTAATTTTTATTGGTACTATATATTTCATTTTGAATTATTTCATCCAATGATATTTAACATGAAACTATCCATGTAGTAAGGGATTACATTTCAATTTCAATTTCATTAAGGAATATTTATTAATATGCACCAATTCAATTGTACATGGTGTGTATACATCCAATTTTATGTGTTTAACATGAATACCTATTTATTACTGATTATCAATGTTCTATTTAAATTTTATTCTTCAAGGAGTTAAAATATAAATGTTACAAAAATAGTAAAAGTATAGTTTGCATTCTCCCTTTATTTTGAGATTGTTAACATTATCTTGAAAAAATCACTTTCTTGTGATCATTTTTCATTGAAAATTAAATTTCTATTAAACATCTGTATATTTTTATAGATATGATTAATTTTTATAACTTATACAATTTTTTCTTATTATTTTTATGTTGAATGATAATTTATTGACAAGAAATATATTTATAAATATATATCCTTTAGTTAGTAATAATACATTTTGATAAGGCATATTGAATCATGAATGTAATTAATTATTCAATTTATAAGTAATGATTTGGATATGAATTTATGTGTGGTTCCATGTCATAGAAAATCACTATATGCATCGATATGTATCATGGGACAGATTAGTTGGCCAAACCAGATGAGTTTTTACTCATAATATTATATTTCCTTATGAATTTTCCTGATAGTAGATGTATAATGATTCCTATGATCATGAAATCCAATAATTAATAATTTCTATCATTTAGATTTTAATTATTATTTTAAATTATATTTTCTGAATTATATTACCTATTGATTTAGTTAATTCTCGGTTTACTGATTAAATTGCATGTGTTTTTAGTTATTCACCTTTCCATATTGATTATGACTTTTCTAATAAAGATAGTTACTTATTTAAATGGAATGTGTGTTGAGTTATTGAGCTTTACATGTTGATTAAGATTATTAATTCATAAAATCTTCTTCTTTACTTTACCCTTGCTCAGTATTTGAGCTCACCCTTATTTTTTTCCATTCCCAAGAATCCAGGAAGTGTACTATGAAATATAGGAAATGATATGATATAAGGAATAGTGGTATTCTCAAAAACAATTGAGTTTTATTTTTTGTATTGAAATGTAATATGGGGATCATCTATGTATCTAGTACACCATGACTATTATTATATTTAATCATTTGGGATGCAATTCATTTTATCTTATGCTAATATAATAATTAAGATGTAGGATTCATGATACTGGGGTCAGGGTCACTACAACCATTACATTAAATCATTTCCCAACATTATTGATTAATTTTAATATATAATTTCAAACCATTGAAACCAAAACACTAAATAAAAATCATTATATGTTTCACATAATACTAAATAATACTTAGAATATACTAGAATATCATCAATAAATATCAATCACAAAAGAGTACATCAAAATTTATCAAGAGTTAATTTTATTAAGATATAAACCTTACTGAATAATATATGAGTACAAAGATCACATTTTCTATCTTGGATAGCATAACTATGATTCTATACCATTTAATTATGCTCTCTTATTCAGTTATAATACATAGTGGTTTCAAGAAATTTACCATCCCACAATTCATATTCATGATCCTATTTCAACAAAATACTAAAACCGAAATGGTAATGACAATATATAAAATATGAATTAAAAAAAAATTAATATGAATATGTCTTCCATTACATTTTTTTTTAAAATATGATAGTTTCATATCAACCTTATGATTCATCAATCCTTAGTTATCCATAGTCATTTGCCTTTTCGGTTTTTTAACCCAAGTATATTAAACCCATCATAATTGTTCTTTTTGAGAATGTAATTAAAAAAATAACAGCTCCTAAGATTTTTTAGAAATGTGTTTTGTAAGGAATCATTGTTATCCACCATGTTGTGGTGGAGTTAATACCTAATATTCCCCCTTCAAGGATACATAAACTAGGTACATCTATGAATGAACAACTTATATATTCTTGTATCCCTATTTGTATATAATTTATTGAAAACTCACATAATCTCTATTTTACAAAAACAATTGTATATTATCTAACAAATAGACTTCTTCCTAGGCTTTTCACTAATGTTATCCAACCCAAATATTTATATAAAAACTATACTATTACTTTTCATTAAATCATATAGTATCTATATGGGTTATATATACGTTGGGAATTATGATCAATCCTATATTATAAATCCTTAAATTATCCTCAGAAATTATTGTTATCTCCAATGTTATCTAATCATTTCCCTAGATAAAAACTATTATTATCCAGACTGACACTCCCTGATCTAGTGTTAAAAAATACATAGCATACTTTCCTTGATATCATCTTGGAAATCTTGTATATAACCATCCTTAATTAAAAAATTATAATTTTTATTGAATATATTACCTTCCAAAGGATGATTTCATCATTAGATCTATAGGGAATTATAAAAAATAACAAGAAAATACAACATTTTATGAATCGAATATACTTATTTTCCATTTTGTATGAATCTACTTAATCCATAAATATTCATTAATTTATCTCATAAATTAGTCCACACATGTTATCCCTCTAAACATGTCATATTTACAAATATTATTAATAACATTGGCTATATAAATGTAAGAAATGGGTAATCTCAAATGCTTTGTAAGGGAAATATATGACTAAAAAAGTTATGAAATAAACAGGGAATAGATATTATGGTGGTAATTAGTAATCAATATGAATCTATAATCATCATGAAACTGGGAGCATGTTATATCCATGAAAATAATCATAAACATGGATATTAATAATAATTATCTCTTAATGATGGAATGTATAATGTCTGAAATCAAAGAAAATCAATCAACGATTCATATCAAGAGACAATAATTTTCATCGAGATCATAGTGGAGGCATATTTTTAAATTGGAAAGACATACATCTAATACCCAAAATTCATTTGAATAATGATACCTATCAATGAATTAAGTGGATATGTAATTCTGGGCCCCACCCATCACATTATTGTGTCTAATAAATTCAACATAAGTGCCATCAATACCTATTATACCATTCCTTGTGGAACCACTTACTAAATTAAAAACAGTTTTCCATACAATGAAAAATATGGAATGTTAACAACATTCCATATGTCAATCAAAGGGATAAAATGTTCATAACCCATCAAGAGGAATAAGTTGGATGGTCTGACAATATATAGTCATTTGGCCAACAATAATCCATACTATAATCACAATACATTTCCTCATGTCAAAAAGTGATAAAGTGATCATAACCAATTTAAGGGCAGAAGGTATATGATTAAAAAATAATTATTAAACATCCCAATAATTATACATATTGGAATTTTAATAATTTTCCCTGCATCAATAAAATAACTTTTCATTTAGGTGAAAATCAACAAATCTGAATTCTGTAAGATGTGATGCTCACATCTTATAGATTAACAAGAATATGTCAGAGTCAATACTAGAATAACATAATTATGATCCATATGGAGAATCAATGTGAATGGTTTTAAAAAAACATATATCAAGAAGTGAGAAATATTTTCCAAAAACAATTATATAGTAATAATTCATATCCCTAGAAAAAAATTGAAATAAGAACACATAATATAATCAATGTTAATAATGTACCCAACATGTATGATATAATTTCAAAAGGTAATCATATCTTAATTAAAAAAATAGAGTTACCAAAAGTACTCACAATTGGGGAATATTATATAAATAACCATTTGAATATGGGAAAATGTTTTCACTAATAAATCCCCTTAAATAATAGTAGTTTGATATAAATATAATCAGGGGAATTGAATAAACCATATAAATAATACATGGTTCCCAAAACATATTAAGTCTCAAAGAATCAATATTAAGGCCAAGAAAACCCCTAAAACTTTATAAAAAATCTATTCAAAACCTATTGAATGGGGGGATTTAAATTGAATTTAAAATACCATGATTAAAATATAATTCATGACATTATATCTCCAATATTCATTAAATACACCACAAAAATGAAATTCCATTCATAATACCAAAAAGTTCATAAAGATATAATTTTGAGATGAAAACCCTCACCTCTCATCCATAATTCCATGATCGTACTTTAACCACATATATCACAAATGTATCTATATTAATAAATTAATTTAAAATCTTTTTCATATCTATCATCATTGACACTCCCAATAAATAGTCATTCCATATGTGAATACTTCTATTTTTCCATATTATTTGTTTATTTTTTTATTGTTTTTACTTGTTTCATAATATCATTGTACGTTATCATTATTCATTCAAGGTTCATCATTAGTAGAAAAATAATAAGTTTATTAAGAATTATTTATTATAACTTATGTTTTTAAAAAAAATATTTTCATGAGTTTTTTATTATTTCTCCTTTATGATGAAATTGAAAAAAAACATGTTTCAGTGATTCTTGATGATCGATGTGTGTTTTCATAATAATTGGATTAAATATTGTTACAACTTATCCAGAACTAAAAAAATAATTATTTAAAAATTCAAATCATATTATACTAGAAATTGTGTTCAAATATTATTTCATGGTATAAATTTATTGTATTCTTCAATTAGGTGGTTAAACCGACCAAAACCCAAACCCACATTGATTTAATGAATCATTATGAAGTGGTTTTATTATAATAGAATAATACTGGAAGAATAATATTCTTATGAAGTGTTTATTATAGAGAAATATCAAAATTGAAAGGATTTAATATATCAAATAATGTAAATGAAAACATTAACCAAAGTAAATAAAATATTATCCTCTTATTATGCTTATTTTAGACGATTAAATTAATTATGATCATATATTGATCATATATTTAATAGGTTATTCGGTTTCTCTTACCATAATTATAATGATATCCAATATCTTATTAATTATACAATAGCATCCTTATATCCATCCTTGTGATGTGGTTAATTAAAATAACACATTTTTTCACGGAGGCGGTAGTCCACAAAAAGCATGAATGATGAATTTTTTTAAAATGGCTAGGCTATATGAATAAAATTGATAATAAACATAAAATATTAAAATTAAATTATTTAAATGATAATAATATCATTAAATTAGTGTATATAGAATATAAATTAATTAATAAAATTAAGAATAAAATCTAAGAAGTTGATAATACTCTGGTCGAGGACTTAAATTTTTCCTCGATGTCTCATTTGAAATGAATGCCTTTTATTAACTATGGTTGATAAAAATATATGGAAAACCTATGAAAGTTCTAAGAAGATAAACTTTTAATCTCTTTAAAGGTAAATAAGAAAGATAATTATATCTTTAAAGGTTGTATGTGGTATGTTTTTATAAGTGAATGTAAGGGAACATTTGAAAATACATTTATATATTTCAATATTATAATTTAATTGTCGAGGTAACAAGGATAAAAATATATAAAAGTTTATGGGAAAATTGTTTCTGTAAAAAAAATAACGACCATCAAATTAATAGAACTTTTTTTTAAAAAATGGCATTATTACACTAAGTTAAACTCAATTTACTCAATTTACTATTTCTATGATAATAAACTTTTAAGTATAGTAATTAATTTTAAATAAACATTTTATAATAGATCTTATTACATAATTTTAATTTTCTTATTTAATTTTTTAAATTTTTTTATAAAATACAATTTAATCAAATTATGAAATTTTAAAGTAATAACAAATTAATGTGTAAAAAAATTTAATTACATTATTAAGCCTATAAATATATATAAATATAACAAAATTATCATATATAGTGATATGGAAGACATTAAATTATTTATTATATGTTAAATAAAAAATTTTAGGTTTAAATTCAATGTAAAAAATAGACCCTCACCATGAAAATACATTAGTTGAATATAATACCAAAAGAAGTTTTTACAATAATGTAACATTTTACATTGGTTATAAATTCGTGGGGTAATGTTTTACTAGGAACAAATAATATTTTAAAAAGCATAATATTATTACATAATTTCATATTTTATTAATAAAATGGTGTTTAATTCTTATAGGGAAAGATTATAAGTGGATAAAATCATGGATGTTATAATTTTGGTAATTCCTACATTTTTCAAATGAAAATCAATCTTTTATGGAAATTCTCCCAACATTATAAAATTTTATTTTTGATAGGATGAATTCAAAAATGTAGTTCATTTTTTATAATTAAAATTCTAAAATTAGAAAAAAATTATTTTAATGGAATGTGAAATATATTAAGAGAACTGCTTTTATTGTAAATTAACTCATATTGACTATTTATCTTCTTAAATGTAATTGCTTTTAATTAATTACAATATTAGGTATTTTAATAATATTATTATCACATGTTATGGATCTTTTAAATCATGTTTTTTTAATGGAAATTTATAAAATACATTTTATTGTTTACTGGAAACTATATATTATGATCTTGGGGTGTTATAACATTGAATCCAAAACACAAATTTATATTGATTCTGATAATAGAAAAAACTATATCCATCTAATTAGGATAATATTTGGTGGGTTAATCCCTAAATATGGGAGATATACATCTTCAGAAGAATCTTAATCCCATTTCATCTAGGAAGTGTCCCAAATGAAGTGATCTATTTACAAAAAAGATATTACTCAAAGTTAATAGTACATATTTGAATTCTGATGATATTTGGAATTCTATAACTCCAACTGATTCACCATTTTACAAAGAGTTAGTTAAGAGGCTATCAAATATCTAATAATTGTTTTTTTAAATAATAGAAAATTATTTTACATACCCAACCCTATCTAATTTTTTTATATAATCTATGTGCAAAAACTACCACCTCTCATTGCTTATAAATTGGAACATTGGGTGCCTTATTTGTATATTCTACCAAGGTGGTAAATTGCTACATTTTTAGACAATTAGAGATTTATTACCATCATAATATAATTTATATTTCTCACTATACTTATTGGGTGATCAAGGATTAATGAAAATTTCTATATGAGCTTCTTCATCCTATTGATGGAAGCTAAACAGTGGGTTATTGTTGTAAGGGAGATGCACATGTGGAATGGTAGTTCCAAAACATGTTTTGTTAGAAGTTTGGAGTAATTTTAGAATGAAACATTTATTTTATTATTATATCAACATAGTTATTATTTTAATATATTATTTTGTTATGATTGAATGATATACTTTCTATTTCATAACTGATTGACTTGAGGTTTTAGGGGGGAATATTGTATTCTTTCTATTGGACAATAATATTATAATTTCACTCACACACTCATATTTGATATCTGTATGGTTTAGTATCCTTAATTACATGCATAACATACAAATATTGATAATGAAATTTTTGGGTCAAGGGTTGATTATAGGTGGACCATTCAAAAAAGAAAAAGGGTAATCATGATCTTCGATACCCACACCCAAATAATTTCATTAAATCCATTGTAAATTTTAAAACTATTAAACTTCCGTAATTTTTCGAAAACATGAATTGATAACCTTCTCAGAATACAATTAATAACCTATTAATTTAATAAAATTATTAAATCAGATCATGTTTTCTCATTATTATAATTCCATCCATTTAACCCCATAATTCATGTTTATTTTTAACAGATATAAAATAATAAACCTAAATCATTTAAAACACATTCTGGTGTAACCTAGTTTATTTCCAATACTTTAAATATAATTTAGAAATAAAATTAACTTGATGTTTCAAGACAACAGAATCAAATTTTGGTGACATTATTTGGGATAACAACATGTTTAGAGTGTGTTTTTATTTGAATTGTATAAATTTTATAAATATTTGTCCATTTATTTTCCCCTCTTCAAAATATTTATACAAATTTTTGTTCTAACATTTTTTTTTGTAGTAGGATTAATGCATGATTCATTCTGTTTCATTTGAACAATCACATTTCATATATGGACAATAGAGATTCTAAATTGTCAGTACCGAGATAGATTGAATATCCATTCAAATGGAGGATATACAAGAAACTGAAACTCTATTAAACCCTTATTATTATAAAAGACAGTTGAAACTAAAATAAACTGATATTTTTTTAAAAAAATAACTAATAATTAAAGGAACTAACTTCAAATTATGTGGATATTCAACCTACATACATTTATATACAATGAAATTAACCAAACTTCAAACTAAAACCATATATTATTCATTTATTAGGAAAATTTCATGGAAATTCTATAGAATAACCACATAAAATTAAAGGAGTTCTATACTATGTGATCAATATTAAAATCTATTGTAATGGATGAAGAAATTGTAAAACTAGGGACTTTTCGATTCTATATAGATGATACTTAAAAGGAATATGTTTGCTATGTGAACACGCCAATTAAAGGCTCGGAAGACATGAAATTCCCTTTTCAAAAAAAATATTTCCCATCATCCAAAATTGTATAAATAAGAAAATAATCTTTTTTATGAGAAAATATTATAGAGAGGCTCTTTGTGAATATTTAGTACATTTTTAAAGTCTATGAATATTTTCCACAATAACGAATAATTGATCAAATTTTAAGCTAAAATTTTATAAAGGATTAATTAATATTGATAATTATACAATTAATGATTCTATAGGTGTTTCCCGTGTGGTAGACCTATAATTTATAAAAGGTACCTCATCAAAAAAATAACATTAAATAATCAACAGTTTGGTTTGAGGTCCAATTTACCAATTAGAGGAGCCAATAATATTACAGGTTTTAATTTTTATAAGATCATGGATATAATGTTTAAATAGTTATGTACCCAACTAAATAACATTTCACTTTCCCAGGAAAAATCCCAATCTCCTCCTCCTGTGCATTTAATTATTTTTTCATTCACTACCAATGTTATGAAAAATTTCATCAACTAAAATAACTTTTTGAGTGTTTTGATATAGTCTTCACATACCTCCCATTAATGTAACCCATTAGGCATGAAACATGTTTTCCATCCAAATCTATATGGAAATATTACAATTTATACAGGAAAGAGAGGTGTTCCAACCAACCTCGAATGTCATGGAACAAATCAGAGAAAGGTATTCATCCTCCACAACAAGCCAAAAACCCTCAACTATCACATGGAATTTTCCATGACCCCTATAAATCATGATCCTACCAATAATAGATAATTAAGTAAATGGATAAAAATAATATTCAATTCCAATAAACAACCTACTCTTCAACAGAAGGCTAAAATATTCTATTAGAGAAACATGAAAAATTGATGGTGGAAATCAAATGTTAAGGGTTGGGTAAACCGTAATCTAAACATATAGATTACCCAAGTAGTAAGGTAAATATTATTTCCTTTAAAATTTGTTGTGGAACAACTATAAATGAAACATACCATTCTGTTATATTCATCAAATACCATGGAAACTACCCTTATAACCATCTCTAAAGATCCAAATGAGGAAAATCCATGTATTGAGAAAAGTCACACCAAAGGAAAGAGACTCTCTAATAATGAACCCCATTATCCATATATTCATCTTAAATTCTCTTAAAGGGCGAAAAATCAATGGACTAAAATAAATAGAAAATTTCATGGAAATCTTGAAAATAATAATAAAGGAAACTGTTAACATTACTTTGATTGATGATGTGGGGAAAATTTGTTGATATTCAATGATTCTCAACAATATGTGTACACAACAATGATGAAATTGAGGTTATTAAAGGGTTATCTTGGGGAGTAATATATCGACAATGATCCATCCATCATTTCAAACAAAATTAAAAGGTCATGGAACATTCACGATTCTGTGTACTATATGGAAGTATTTATTTATTAATGCCACACTAGATTTCCTCTATAAATGTGACATGTCACTCCATTTTCTATTTAATAAAGGGTGGAGATATGAAACCTAAAGGAATATTTTTCAACTAGAATATAAGAGTACCACCCAACCCAATTGTGTGATAGTGGATGATTCTGTGATTTTTTAAAACATTATATTTCTATTATCTTTTATGTGGTTAAAATTGAAGATGATAGGGTGATTTGACATTCCCCAATTATATTAGGGAGAAAATTCTTGAAATCATCAAAAATACTCATTATTATATATTTTTATACATTATTCAAGGTTTTATGTTGAGAAATTTTCCACTTTAACATCCTTGATGCCAGGAAGCACCCCTCAGAATAGAATTTCTCTCCTTCGGTTAATTTTAAAGATGTATCCCCTATACCCATAGAAAATTATCTTTTTTATCTTGAGCCCCTTTATATGTTTTCATCATTAATATAAATTATATATAATTAATAAATTATTTAATACTATATTATTTATGAATAATTACAAACATTTATATTAATTTATGATTTATTATGCACTAAGGATGTAATTATCATTGATGATTCTGATCAGCCTATAAAAACATACTCCTAATATGCAGATGATACCATTGAAGAGTTACATGAGATCATGGACCTCTATATTTACCATTACCATTGATCAATACAAAATTCCCCATAATAGGAACAAAAACCACTAAATCAAAATTTAAAATATTTTTATCTTGAGCATGAAAAGAATAATTTTCTCATCATTTCTAGTCTACTCCCTCCATAACATGAATTATGATTACATGAAAGTCGGGGGAGTGTATAAAATCAATGAGATAGACAATTGTTTACATTTTTGGTATTATCTAATCAATTTTAATGCATCATATACTATTAAATAATGTTGAAAACCCAATGAAGTAGAAATAATTATTATAGTACTGAAACCTCCATTATGTCATTAGATATTAATTAACTAAATTATTAGTGGTTGGAACCATTTATCATATATCTGGAGAAAAAGGGTTAATTTAGTTAAATTAGTTACTAATAAAACTTGTATAAAGGTATGAAAACATGAAAATAATGAATTGGAAACAACCCTTATAAATAATAGTTACTGTGTCTATATATACTATTCACAACCAAACCATCAAACTAATAAAAATTCCAGCCAGATGCTATGCTTCAGCCTATTTATTAAATAAATGAAAAAAATAGAGTAGATGGGTCGGGTCAAACAAAGGGACTTTCCCTCGTCCGTCAAAACACAATGTTACATATCATACTAAGACATATCATTCCCATAATCAAAGTCATCAGTAGTTTCCCATTCATATTGGGACCTACCATGATCGAGGATCTTAAGAATATCAGAATTATGCATACCCGATAGCTTAGAAGAATGCATACACATAGTGCGAGGTGTGTTAGAATAGTCCTTTCGTGGCCTTCGCTTTAATGGAGATGGAGTGTAATAAACTTCCCCTTTTCCATAAATTAGGGCATCTTTGAATGAAGTAGGACCACTACTACCCGCTATAGTCCCTTCCACCTATGAGATGTCACCCCACTTCCCATATATTCTAGAGGAGTTCAAGATATTCTGAATCTCCTGATGAAAATCAACATGTTGAGAAGTCCCAATGTTAGGAGTCATATCAGCTGTCTCATCATGTTGCTCACCTGCAAAAATACTATCATTCATGCATATATTTGAGGGGTCAGTACAAGTAGGAGATCCTGAAACAAATAGGCGCATTTCTTCCAATCCTAACTAATCTAGAGGGAGTAATCACAGAACCATCCCAAGGTGTAATCTTCTTGGAAAAATCAACTTCAGTAGTAGATGGACCACTCATCGGGGTGTAGAGATATCCCTGGTATTAGAAGGACCACTATTAGCTCTCAACATTGATGAATCCACCATCAATCCCTTCCCATTCGAATGTAGTTGATGTTCTTACTCATAAACCAACACATCAACCTTATTGGAAGATGTCTTGATGCAATGATCAAGGGGTTGTGACAAATCCACACCATCCCACCTTGATTTCCTTCTACAAAGGTTGGATGGATGACCCTTCATCCCACATTTCACATAGGAGATCCTTCTCCGACATAGTTCCAAAGAGTTCCCAACAACCATACATTCCAAAACAAAAGTGGCTTTATTTTATACTCAAAATAAATTTGAATGTCATCTGTTGGAGTGGAAAGAGTTACCTTTTCAATCAGGATGGAACTATGATCAATCTCCACTAACATCCTTGTGAAATTTCCCAACCGAACATTCTCGGTCACTTTTTCAAGTTGTATAGGAGTCCCAATTTCCATACCAATATCATGCAAAATCTTTTCATACCAAAGGAACAAATTAAGACCATGAAGGAAAACCTACACCTGAGAAAAATCATTCCTTGCATGTGAAGCATTAATTCCTAGAAAACATTCATGAAGGTGAAGCCATCCAAGCATTAAGGAAATAGATCTATTTCTCCACGCATGAATTTTAGAAGCATTTGAGGGAAAAATTCAATGAAAGAAACCCCTCTGAAGAGATACACACCTCCAATCAGAGAAACCCCATAAAAATTAGATCCGTCAGACCAATTTATCAAACCCCCAGGATTTCAAAACTTTGGGAAAAACAAGATGTGAAATTAAGGAGGTTTTCCTAATGGAAATTATTTCAGCAAAGGCATCATGATTTGCCTCAACATGGCCTGATGACCCCTTGCGAAGAATTATTACAGAAGAAGAGTCAGTGTAAGGTGAAAATATAGGATTCAACATGTCATTTGGAATAATCCTCCGTGAACCAAGAAAAAAAGACGCAGAAGGAAATAGTGAATCAGCCAATTTGTTGGAGCCATTAACAACAGAATACCCCTTTCAAAGATTTTTTTTCAGTTTATGTTTTCTCTTTTGATGAGTAGTTGATTATCCTATGTTTTCTCTTTAACTATTGTATTGAATTTAATATTTTATTAAATTATTATAAATGCAATTTCATTGTGTAATAAGGGATAATACTTGAATATGTAATTTTGTGGATGGTATCTAAGTTGATAAATAAAGGAAGATAAATTTTATCTCATCCATACCATTCTCTCACAATATACAGTATGTATGGTATTTTATAGTTTAATTAGAATTTTATCGCCTTTTAATTCCTAATATTATTAATATTTTACTCTAATTATCCACATTAAACCAAAAAAAATATGTTCTTGATAAACCTAGTGGGGATTATATAAATAAATTTATATAGATTATCACATGCCCAAAAGTAATCCAACTATATTAGTGGGATGTACCATTTGATCTCATGTGTGAGGCTTCCAACTATATAGTTGGGCTAGTCTTATCACGACGGGTTAATTGAGATCAACATGTTGGTGAATATGCCTCATCCAGAGTGGACCATTACAAGGAAAACAACTTCACAACTAAAAAATGTTTTCTTACCATTATATTTTCAATAGATGAATTCAGATTATATATTTTTGCATACAAAGTTAATTATTGTTCCAACTATTCATCCCTCTACTATCTACTTACGAAACCCTAATATAAACCATGTATCCTTCCTTCGATACACGTACTTTAGGAATTAAATTATGAAATTTTAGATAAATTGGATTGTATAATTTGGTAGATGACTATATCTATTGGATTCTTCAATACTCTTACATTTAATAATCCCTCTATATTACTATAATGGACATGATTCCTGCTATGAAATTATATCAAGTGCAAGATGTTATTCCATGGTATACTCACATAATAAATTATTCAAAAGTATCTTTCATTCATGTAAATTTAAATAAAAACAATTTTGAGTGTGTTAAAATATTATTCATGTTTGAATATGTTTTTATGATGCCAACCTTTGGAACATATATAGTGATAAAATCCTATTTATTTGTGTTCTAGATATGGAGTTTCAATCCATCCTCAGGATCCATCACACACTTACATGTGGAGGTACATGATTTTTGGATATTTGGACCAAAATTTATTTTGGGATGCTAATGTTTTTTAGATCATTTCCCCAATGTCAAAGGATTGGGAATATGTCTAAAGAATTTTAAATTCCACAAGAACACCTAATTTTCCATGAAATTTTTTATAATTAGGGAATTAAATTTATGGGGTTATTCCCTAATTAGTATGGAAACTTGTATATCTTGTGGAAGTGGATTATATGTCCAAATGGGTAGAAATATGACATAAAAGGCCAGTTAAATCAATGACAATTTTGTAATGTTTGGAAACCCAAATGGTCAATAGGATTTCATTTCCAAGGTTTATTATAATTGTACGTGCCTATCATTTATGCAACCATAATATTAAATCACTTATTCCTTAGTATGAGAATATGCCTCAATTTTCTATATCATATTGTCCCTAAACCAATGAAAAATCAAAGGTGTCTAATAGATATGTAGAAACTATTATTGAAATAAATTTTCCAAACAAACATAAATGATTTCATTATTAGACTACATGATTCATGGTGGGATTACCATACTTTTTTCAAAACGTCCATTAGAATGTCGCCTTATCGGATTGTATTTGTAAGGAGTTCTCACCTCCCCATATAGATAAAATATGGGCCTATTTTTTCTATAAAAAAATAAATTATAACCTTCTAGTAAAGTTACTCACAGAAAAGTTTATATTTATGAGAAAGATGAAATATGAATATATTCATATAAGGACTCTAAAATCTATAAGGAATGAAAAAGGCTACCCATGACTACCGCGTCCTTCACCATCTGTTTTAAAATGGATATAGTGTCTTCCATTATAATGAAATGTAAAAGTTACAACTAGGTATGCTTTGTTCCTACATGTTTAGGCCAGAAACTAACACTAAATACTACCCTTTGGGGTTCTGCATTTTAGAAATGAAGAAACCCAACATATATTATCAATCAACAGAAAATGGGAAAAAATATTCAGTGAAACGCATTTTGAGTGCCTATTTTAGAAAATACACCTTCATGAATCCATATTGAAGTGAAAATGATTAGGTTATATACCCCATTCCAACCTATTCATTATTTATAATGAACAAAAATTCAAATTCAAATTGTGTGGTCTATTATGATACTTTCCTGTGTTAGTTATGAATTTTATGATCTTTATTATTTTTATCCTTTTTATACATACTAAATTTTATTTTTATATATTTTTTGATTATTTTTTTCAGTTTTATACTGAAATATATATATTAAATTGGAATCTAGTCTTATAATTTATTTATCATTCAGGTCCAATTTCCCTATTTTATATATTTTTTATAATAATTTAATATTTATTTCACTGATAGAATGCATGTATGATTATAGATTTAACATATATGGGTAAATTTTTTAAAATTTGATATTTTTCAATTATATTAATTACTATATCTTTACAAAACCATTTTTATGATGATACCATTTATGTGTGGATTTGTGGGAAAATTATTTCATATAATATATCCGAACATTAATCCACATTAATGAGAAAAATAAATCATTTATATTTGATTGAAAATGTGTATTATTGAGATTAATGTTGGTCATATCTCCAAATTGGGTTTTCTACACATTTTTTTATTATCTAATTGGATTCATTATCGTGTAATATTGACCTATGGTTGATACCATATTTTTCTGTTAAAAAAATATGAAAAACTAAAACAAAATAAAATTATACATCACTATTGTGGTTGGTTCCATATATACAACTATTCTGTATTGTTTTATTACATGTATTCATTATTCTGAATAATAATAAACTTCTTATTACATCATGATTTTGTTTCTGTACAACATAGAATGTGATAATGTCCTAAGAGTAATTGTCTTAATAATAGGTCATAAATGATCCCAACTATGATGAAAACCTAGAAGTGACTTGATATTATTCTTAAATATATATTCTATATCTGATGAAATCAATTTATAATGTAAAAATGATAAAACTAGTTTGGTGTGGAGACTCACATAACATAGACACACATTCTCATGATTATCATCCATAGTATTTCGAGGGGATGAAATTATGAGAACAAGAATCTACAATAGAAAATCCAAATTTAAATGTGAATTGTATATTCCTATATTTGGATTCATATATTAGTCCTCAAATGTTAATATTATTAATAAATTATATAAAAATGCATGTACATTGATATTTTGATGAAAACTGTGGTGAAATATTCTTGTAGTGAAGTAGGATACATTGGGTGTGTCATGAGGGACATTGCATTAATGGATAATATGAGAAATGATATTTCCCTATTTTATTTAATGGAATTTTATATATAAATTTTTTTTATGGGAATGTAACTTCCAATATTAATTAATGGCCATGGTGTTCTATGGGAAATTTAATTTATGAAAAGTTAAAGATAGAGGCATTCAACAAATAGGTTGTTGAAACCAGCATGCAACCTTCATAATTAGATATATCATAATAAAGGGATTATATTTCATAGGTAGAATTTATATGAGGCTATATGTCATTGAAAATATAACTCATTTATTTATGGGTTCCTTGGTATATTTCTAGACAATAACACTATATATTAGGTGGTTCGAACAAATTAAAACAAGAAAGGGGCCTAGAGGGTCACACAGTAAGTGTATATAGAATCTTAGTTAATTTTTTTTAATTTAATATGTTATAATAAATATTAATCCAGATTTCACATTTAATAATTAATTTTTACTAGTTGATTTCCTTCATTTAATCATGTTTTTTTCAAAAGAATGTGAGTTAAATAATAATAATTATTTTCCTAGAAATATTTACTGAATATAATATTTATTATATTTATCAGTGAATAATTCATTAATATCAATTGTTCAAATAAATAGTCATTATACAAGGTTCTATAAATAATGAGGATTATTATACCCAGTTTAATGTTCAAGTTGGAAGTTATATATAAAATATAATTTAAATAAATATTAATTTAATTATTTTATAAATGATATTTATTTAACAATATTTACTCCATGCATCAAATAAATAAAATTATTATTAATATTATAATATAGCAGTTCAATAGAGACTAATTAATTGGAAAATGGAATGTGCATAATTTCCATTATTAACATACATTTATAAATACGAAGTCGTAACACTTTATAGGCTAATCCACCTGTTATGCACAAAAAACCTAGTGAAAACTATCTCATTCCCTAGATAGAATACTCAGAATAATGAGCTCTAGAGAAATTGCACTCATCATCCTCCAATATATGAACACTTTGAGACAGATGAAATAAAATTTCACCTAAGAATATATTCCTACTATAATCATTAATGAAATATGAATTAGATATAAATTGGATATTGTATCACCTAATGATTCTATGATGATGTTTTGAGATTTAAAAGCACGTTTGGATTACTACTAAAGGAATTCTACTTTTGGTTATTATGATGAATAGATATTATGATTAGATTATTCATCCAAATCATCAACAAAGAATAAATTACAACACATTGTAATTATGAATATTTCTATAAATTGTTTATAAATTTTATGTTATTATCATGAATTCTTGTTTCGGTGTTAACAAATAAATTAATCTTAAATTTAGTTCTACTGGTCATGACATTCTTCATCATGTACATCTTATAACATTCATTGATTATGATACAAAAAATCAGTTGGTTATTCCCAATAAGTACTTTCACTAAACTTAAAACCCTCAAGGGGCATCAAAGAAGTCACATTATTAATTTATAATTATTTTTTAATCATTGAATATTGATATTCATTTTTTGAAGGTTTTATTTATAGATTATACATTCTTTAAAATCCAAAATTCTAATTATTCTCTTACCTTTTCATTCATACTAATATAGCCATGAAAATGATCAATTAACATGAATATCATCTGAAGAATCCATCAGGAAATGTCAAGGGTTCTAGGAAGATAACAGAGGAGTACATTCCTATAGCCCGAAGGTACACTCTATGTATCCGTGTTCAACACACTTCGACTACTCGACTAAAAATATTATTCTCATGTATTAAATAAATGAAAAATTCTTTTAATACTTATTTATTATTGACCATACTATGAAATAATATGGTTTTTATGAACTAAACACCATGAAACTCCGTAACACTCTATATAATCAACGTGTATTTGTGGTGTAAAATATTTGGGTCCAGGTTGTGCCATGTATTTACTATATGATATAGGGACTGAAAACCATCAATATAAAGGTCATGTGGTGTGTAGCTGGCATAAACATTATGTACCTCATAAAAAAACATGGAAGATAGACATTATAAGTCTATAGTCATGTATTGTAGACATGGACAGAATAAATTAAACATCATGTTACCTAAGTGCACACCGTGTAATCTGTTCTATCGTGTGTGGTTAACTTAACATAGATGAAGATAATTAATTATATAATTAAACCAATTTATACACATTTCATGTGTAATTTATTTTCTAGTACACACTATGTCATATAATTATCAATTATAAATTAAATTAATTTCCTTGTTAAATTCTTAACTACATGTTATATATGGTCCTTAACTATAGTGTAATGCACTTACGTTAATATAATTACAAGAAGAAAAATTTACATATGTATATCTGTATATTATTCATATAGTTTGGGGATTTTAACTATATATCATACCAATAAGGATAAATTTAATATCAATGCAAAATACTAGGACTATGTTAAGTGTTTTTGATAGGTATATATTGTTACCTCCATGTACAAATCTGTACTTTATTAGTTATAAATAAAATTATTTTTCTAATGTTGATAAAAAATTATGGATGAAGGAAATTTATGGATGGTTTGGATGGAATTTTGATAAATTGAATTGATTTATTAATAATATTTATTCATGGAGATGTTTCATAATTAAATAAAAAAATTAGTGATTGCTTTCTAGATTGAAAATGTTTGTTCATTGCATGTGTATGGATGATCATGATCTTAGACTAAACAAATGTATGCGATTGATTTAATTTTAGTTTATTATTATTTTAAATTAAATTTACGGAATTCACATAATACCTTTCTCTCATAATGTAAGGGATTTCATACCCACAATTTCAATTATGAGAACCTATTTAAAACAATCATTTGGTTCCCATAACCTATGTGTCCATAATGATTTTGTAATAGATGGAGGTCCTAGAAGAGTTGAGGAATTTCATGTTAATAACTAAGGTGGAACCAATATTAGGTATAAAAAGGAGGCTACTTTGAATGATTCATCACGATCCAATTTATGGTTCAAGGTTTTTCCCTAGGGTTGAGAGTTAATTTATCAACCACTAGATAAACTGACGATTAGAGAATCACTTGATCATGCCACTGGTATTATTTTTATTCTATCAAGTTTGATTGTTATTTTCATTATGTATTATTTATTAACAACACATTAATTAATGAATTAACATGCATACATAATGGGATTAAAATTATTTTTATCATTAAAAACATTTATCTAAGACACAGTTAACCACTAATGTGAATTTCACATAATATTAACAATGGTGTAATGAGAGAAAATGGTAAATTTTGATAAAAATGATAAAATCACTAAAATAAATATATATTAACTTTGTATAGAATTAATATTTTTGTGTTTAAATCAATCCACATTTCAATGTACTTAATCAACACCTGTTGGGGTACTTTAAATTTTTGGTGAATTTTTAAATTGGGCTTTAGTTATTTTTAATCTAGTTCACATTAAGAATTGATTGCCTATGAAATAATTAGTGAAACTATTACAAAGGGTTGTAATAAATACTTATATAAGATTCTAGATTTGGGGAGACCACACAACTATTCAATGAATAGTGAGTTACTGATGTTAGCAAGTTATGACTACCTAACCACCTTCATATAGTTTAGATACATCCGTCTAGGTTATTAAAATGAAATTATGGGTCTTTTCCACTAAAATATCCATGTGACATGTTATTTAGAATCCAATGGTGTGGGATATTGGGGTTTTAAAAAATAGTGTGAGATTAATTAATATTATATTTAATATTTAATGTTATAATCAAGATAATGTACAATAATTTAGATTTTATTTATTATAGAAATGGAAAGACACAGGAATTTAACTATATCACAATGATCCATACAAGAGATGGATAACCATATCACATGATCAACTTCCCAGGAATGGAATAGGTACTTTAATGTTTTACTCTGCCACAAACAAAATATGTGCTGGAAACTTCACATCCTAAGATACATGCTGAGGATGCTAATGAGGAAGAAGTATCTCTCTTCCTGAAACATTCTGATGATTCCATGGATGTCTAAATTTTCATGGTTTATTCCATGTATTTTTATATTTTCATATAAAATATGGATATAGATGTGTATAACAACATATATCACATTCATGATATTTATTAAGAGAAGGTGGGACAAGAGCGAAATGAGTTCTCCAATGAACTATTCATATGAAATCTTATAGTGTCGATCCCAACTAGGATTCATGTATTTAATATTATTGGACATAAAGAGTAAATAAATATCATGGGGTTGAAAATGCATGATTATTTACACAATGATTTCATTATATCATTACTCTTGAATTATAATATGAGCAATAGTGAGAAGGATTTTTCACAACTTCCTCCTTTAATTCTCTATGTTAGAAAGGACATGGGGCATGAAAAAAATATGGACCTTATACTAGAAATGAAAATTATGAGCAAGGGAAGGCTCCCCGTTATTTATTCCAAGTCTAATGATCTTCATAACTATCCTTCCAATAATTATAATAACCAATGGTAAGAATATAAAAAACAATGTTTTCTATTTTTCATGTGTAAATCTAGGAAACAAGATGAACTTTACCCAAAAGAAGAAAACAAATTTGTATGTTTAGCTTTGAATGAAATATTTATTTATTTTTGTTTTTTTTTAAATTAATTTTGTCGTTCTCACATGTGTATTCAAATGGAGATACTAATTATATTTTATAAAATTTCTATAGGATAGGTGAATTTTCAAGCATCCAATTGAGCATGAATTGCTATTTTGGATATAGGAGACTACCACCTTTCATTTCCAATATTGATGATTTTGGTGATAGATTATTTGTATTATGGATTAATTTCATCCAATAACAGAGTTTATGTATACCTAATATACAAATATGGTTTTATTTTCATGTTTATAAATAATACTTGATTCATTTACAAAGACAACATATGTTATAGTATTGAATATTTAGGTAATGGTATTTATTTATTAAATTACAGCTACCATGTATTTAAAATTCATGACAAATAATGTTATAATTACACATTTAACACATATTTGTGGAATCACATTTCTTGGTCATGTAAATGATAAGAATCTAACAATTCTCCCTGAAGATATTTATTTACCCTCATTTAAGATAAAAGAATATAAAATATTTAATGTATTTTTGAATGTGAAGATGACCATACAACCATTTAGTAGAAAGGTTAAAAGAGCCATATAGATTATAGAATTGGTACACACCAATATTTTTTAACCTTTTACAAAATAATATAAAGGTGGGTATTCCTACTTCTTAACATTTAAGGATGACTTGAGTAGATATGTTTATGTTCAATTGATGAGTTATATGTTTCAGTCCTTTGAGATATTAGAAAAGTTTAAGAATGATGCAAAGAATAAACTTGAGATTAAGATAAATATGCTTAAATTTGTTCAAGGTGTTTAATATCTCCATATAAACTTTATCAATATTCTATGGGAGTATGGGATTCTATATAAAATATCATCCCCTTATATATAAAATTGGAATGGTGAGAGTTAAATGAGGAAATCTACCTTGTGTGACATGGTAAGGTAAATAATGAGGCACAAAGAACATACATTATCCTTATAAAAATATTCATTACAATTAATAGATCAAATTATATACTGAGTACCCACAAAGGTGGAAAACAGAATACAATTGGAATTAATGTATCAAATTAAGTCAATTATACCACATACCCATGCATGGGATTGTTAGGTGTTTATTAATTCCCAATACAGTAACAAACTAGAACCCTAAGACATGAAAGGTATCTTTAAAGGGAATATAAATGTAATAAGTGGATACTATCTATACAACACCTCAGTCAATATGGTTACAATCATAATTTAAACAATTTTTATTGAGAGGAAGAACATCCTAAAAAAGGATAGTTGGTGAAATAATGACTTCACTGAAGTTGATTCCCATGATACAAAAGAGTTAGCACAAGAAACAATTCCATGGTCCCCCATGAAACTTTTTTTTACGAATACAAAACTAATGTATAGGATCCTCAGAGAGGCTATATAACAAAAAATATATGGTCTTCTATTAATCAATGATGTTGTATCATTATTGGTTAAAAATAAAGATCTTATTTCATACAAGGAGGTAATATAGATCTTAGAATCTATAATATGGAAAAATTCCTACATTCTAAGATGGATTCCATGTATTAGAACTAGTTTTTTTCTTTGGTCAATCCCCTAGATAATGAAATGCATGTAGGGTGAAAATGCGTATTCTAGAGAAAAATAAACATGAAATGTAAATTGAAATCCTATTAATCATAAGTAATAGATAAAGTGATTAAATATAAGCTAGGAATTAACTATGATTAAACCTTTTCTATAGTGTCCATGTTGAAAACCATCAGCATTCTACTTGCTATAGAATATTACGATGACTATGAGATTTGGAATATGCATGTCAGAATGACTTTATATAACAGGATCCTTTAGGGATATTTTTATATGAGAAAAATAGAAGGGTTTTTGAATCTAGGTAATTTCAAAAAATATATTTTTTTAGAGATCAACATGTGGAATTAATCCACAATCTAGTTCATTGGATATTCAGATTGATAATAATAGAGAATAATTTTGTTTCATTAATAATGAATGAAATACATGTGTTTAAAAGCGGTTTGTTGGTAGTGATATTGTTATCATTGTATCATAATTTCATTAAATATTACTTATTTGAAATGATATACTAGCCAAATAGTTATTAAAGTTCATTTGAACTAGTCCTTATCAATGAAGGAATTTGGATAAGTAGCCTATATGCAAAGGGTAAAGATCATTTTTAATAGAACCAACATGATACTTGGACTAAGAAAATGTACGCACATTGAACAGATACTAAATTAATTTATAATGGATCGATCCATAAGGCTGTTAGTTCTAGTGTCATATGGTATACGTCATTCCAAGAAGATGTTTCCTAAGAAAGAATAAGAATGATAGAGAATGAGTTTCATCCTATATGATTCTACTAAAAGATCAATCGTGTATTCAGTATATGTATAATTATTTAGTTTCATACACCTTTATCATGGTTTAAAGGTATCAAAATGATATAGAAGAACAACATTGGTCTACTACAATGGTTATCCATAAGTATCTGTGTCAAAATAAGGATGTGTTCTCAATTTATAGAGGATAGAAATAGAATTTAATAAAGGGTTATATATATTCTATAATTTAGAAAGCCTATATTGACCTGAAATAATATTCAGGATATTTTTTAGTATGAAAATAGGTTTTGTCGGATTGGTTAGCTCAAAAATACATTCGTAATCAATTTTGTAATAGGGTTCAAGTATATATTGGTTGTGGATATTACAAAATGATATGCATGAATTCATTCCTTAATCTAATAGATTAATGTTGTTCCTAGTAGTAATATGACCCATCACATTATATTTTGATAACACTATAGTGTTGTCTCTTACAAAGGATCCAAATTCACCCCAATGTAAGAAGCACAAGCTCTAGAAGTATCACTTAAGAATGTATTTGTCTTATATAGGATATGTTTAAGTTATTATAGCTTCCATAGAAGATAATTTCAATGGACCCCTTGATCATATACTTATCTACTAAAAATTATTATTATCATGTCATATATATCATACTAAAGGTTGTTAGCTATTCGATATAGTGCAAGTGGGAGTCTATTGGAGTTGGTTCACTAAAACCAAATTCAATGTAATTTATTAATATTTTTAATCATCGTTATGAATATTAATAAACATCGAATCCCGTCATGATTATTCTTATGTAAGGAACAACATCAGATAATACCCTTAGAGTCTCTATTGTCACTAATTTGTTATATATTTTTCCCACTATTATGAGAACATAGATGTTCCAAGACGGTTTTCTTAAATATATGTTATATATATATATAATATCATTTGGAAGGATACAAATGATATAGGTTATTAGGTGTGGGAAGTAATGAGAAATTGATGAAACATTTCTCGGTGTATTCCCTTGGTATGTTTTTGTGAAGTATATTATGTGAATAATACATGCTGGTATGATTTTTTTGGTGATTTACAAGGGATATTTCATTAATGGATAATGCGGGAAAATATTTTTCTCCTCTATTATTTAATAAAATTTTATATATTAGGATCATTAATGAGAATTTAACAACATAAATAAATCGTTTTCAAGGTTGTTCTCCAAGAATGTTCATTTCTTGAAATTAAAAGAAATATGTATAAAGAAATTTATATTCCCAAAACTGTAAAAAAGTGGTATTATGAAACCCATGTGTAGACACAATACCATCTTATAAACATTAAATTGAAACCTTGGGAACCTCATTTGTAAGTTCATTTGATGGATATAAGTACATAAATTTTATATATACTTATATGGTTTTTATCATCATCCATGAAGTTTCAGATGTCCCTATCTTTATTAGTATAGGAAGGATGAAGGAAACATTCCATATGAGCTTTATGCTCAACTCTTGACAATATAAATGTTGGGATATTTTTAGAATGAACCTAAACACATGGATGGAGATTTTAGACCCTTGTTTTTATAGTGTACTCGGATTTCACGCACATATATTAAATTGTTTCTATTTTGTAGGTCATTGAAACGTGTATTCAAGTTTTATGAATCACTGTTTATATGAGGTTTTAATTTGATTTATTCATGGAATTGGAAACATCCAACAGTTATTTATCCAAAGGGGACCTACTTTATAATGTCATGCATTCCTCAAGTATGAACATTACGATACTTAGGAAAGTGAATTGGTTGAGAGGATGGGAGGTCAGACTCATCACACACCTTTGGGGGGAATTATTGTCTACTCTAAGACTCTATTTATAATTATAACATATTTTCATGAATCCATATTAATTAATCGAGAATAACTTATGTTTCCCTTGGAATTTACAATCAATTATTAACATGTTTAAAATTTATAATCATTAGTATGAATTCATGGTTCATCATTAATGTAGATATCTGTCTATATTTGAAGTTATCCATAAATGGTATCCTCTAATATAATATTTCAAGATTATTTTAATCATCATTTTGATGATATTGGTTTTTAATCCACTCAGCGGGGCACACTGAAATTTATTTTCATCACGGGAGATGAAGGCTTGTTTTGATATTGGGATCATACCCATAAAATGGGATACCTATTTATGCTTTTGAATGGAATCAGAACCCTCATAGTTCGGTGACACTTAATGGGACACATCATACCTTTTATGGTCATGTGATAAGGACATAACCATACAGTTTAATGTCATGTGGTAGGGGAATCTAAGATAAAGGTGATTTGACAAAGAGTCGTGTGGGAATTATGCTTAAACATCCCAATTAACATGGAAAGGATATGGGTTTCCAAGTTAGATTATACCCTATTGGGAATATGGACCAAGGAGAACATGTATGATTTGAAATGTTGGGTTTGAACGTCAAGGAGGCTTCCTACATATCCCATGTGGATGGGAATCAAATCCCATTATGTTCAATGAATATCATAGGAGAGTATAGTCCATTGAGAGAAATGAGTTTGGGATTACTTCCTGAAAAGGATTCCTTGATTATTTTGGGGGTTCAATTTGGGGATTATTCCTAAGGAGGATTCCTAAATTATGGAACTAGGGTTGGATTCCCAAAAAGTATGTCCAATGAGCTCGGTCCCTAAGAGGGCTTCCTACGTATCCAAATTATAGTAGGAATCAGTTTTCTCGTAGTTCATTCACCATGGGTGTTTATTCATATGTTTTAATCACCACAAATCTTTAAGCTCATGTGAGTCATGATCGGTGTGAGAAACAAGAGGATGTGAAATATTCAACAATGAAACTTCACAATTTTCCTTCTCCATTGGTGGATGAAGGCGCACCTATGGTGACCATGGTGAATGAGGTCGAGTCGACCTGAGAAGAGGTCGAGGTGACCAGCCTTCTCTGTATTCTCATCACATTGGGCAAGGATCCAATGTATGGAAGAAGGGATGATGGTTAGTGGATTACACTAGGTTGGATACCCTTGTGGATCTTAGTATGGAAGGGAAACCTTTCAAGAAGTTGTGAACCGTATCTTCCCTACTAGAGACCTGAGGTTCTGGGCCATCTCTTTGAGAAGGGAGAGGTCAGTACCCAAACCCTCCTCTAAAACGGGAACTTCGCAAAACTATTCCTTGGGGGGGAGGTCCATGTGATTGTGGATATACAAACCCCCAAACACTCCATAAACCCTAACCCCATTGTGAATCAAATGTGGGAAACATCTAACTATGCATATAAAAACCCAAATATGGGACACATTGATGTGTGTTTCCAAAATGTTTGATAGGTCAGGAGGTTTTTGTGGAGGGCTCAACAGAATCACTTTTAGACAAGGGAGCCAATGAATAAGGAGCCTTCCCATGAATGTATTTGGAGAAGGATTGATGGACTATATACAAAATATTGTATGTGAACCAAAGAGGGGATCCCACGTTGGGATGGGAACGCATGTATGGGCATGCAAGTAGGCTTGGGTGACCTGATGTCCACTTAAGTGAAAAAAAACCTATATGTTAATACTTGGGCGAGACTTGGCTCAGGCATTCAAGAGTATTCACAGGTGGTCCCAGAAGTGGGGCGCTTAAGTTCATCTAAAAGGAATAGACAGCATGCAAGTATTTATGATTTTGGGAGGCCGTGCGATTTAGGTGCGCAAGTTTTATGGATTTAAAACACTAAAATCACTTATTTCCAATGATCCTCCCTTAAATACACCTATGAAGGTGTTGAAGAACAACCTTGAATGTTTTGAAAGACTGGGGAAAAGTACTAGGACAACCATAGTAGAAATTGGGCTTCAGGGAAATTCATCCATACAAATAAGGACCCCAAGGGTCTATTTATTGGAAAAATTAAGAGCTAGGTGGAATGGGTTTGGGGAACACATGTAGGATGCACGACAGATTGGGGTGCACAAGTAGGATGCGCACTGACACACTTTTTGTCGAACTAAAGTGATGAAAACTTTATGCCTTTGAAAATCTTGATTTTCATTTGTATTTTCAACTTTTCTTTCTATGGTATTTCCCCATTTCATTTTTAGACTCTTTGATAGAATAGAGTGTCAAAAAAATACCCACTCAAAATTATATCCAAAATGACATGAGGATCCCATACTACGGTAAAGTAATGAAGGAGAAAGAAAATAGTACTAGGGTGTGCAAGTGGTATATGCATTGACCAACTGGTCACAAAAGTTAGCAGTGCACAGTATTATAGGGAACATGGTGACATGAATCCCCTCTATATAACGACTTTACTTCCACTAAAATTTTTCTGACATCCATAATTTTAGCTCTTAGTGCACAATCTCTTTCTCGCTCAGATTCTTCTATTTAGTTGCGCTTCTGCCATATGTTTTTTCATTGTGCACTACATGTGGGGTGCCATACTTGCGTGCTGAATTATACTTGTGTGCTGAAATACACTTGCATTCTAAGTATATACGTGCGCGCCTTTATTCCATTTCCATTTTTTGGTAAAAAACTACAAAAAATTAACTTACTTAAAAGATGGTTCTTTTTTTTATAGTTTTAATGGCTCCTAAATGAATTGAAACTACTGATGATCTCGCCAGCAAGAGGATTGAGGACATGATGAATGTTGTCAGTCATGACTACTTCAAAGTTTATGATATCACCATTCTAAACTTAGAAAAAAGTTGGAAGAGGTATCATTTCATATTTTCTCAAAACACCTACCTGCCTTTGTAAAGCTATTTCCATTTGTAGGACGTTAATATTTCAGATTGAAAGAACTATTTTACACATTCTTGGTTTCATGATTATACCAAAATTCTCATTGGCTAGTGTTTTTCTTGGGGTCTCATTTGATAATGTTGGGACATTAGAGAAAGCTCGTATTATGCATCATAACCAGTGTGCTCCAGACCAGAAAGAACACATTCCTGAGCTGCAGCCATACTATTATTCATCAATCATTAGGGATTCTCAGACGGATCAGTCCAAGGGTTGGAAGACAAGTTGGGATTTACACCCAGTAGGAGGTGTAAAACCCATGTGGATGTGGGCCTACTGGGTCCATAAGACATGTACAGAATTTATAGACTAATTGAAAGGTATCGGGATTTATGAGGTCATCTGGGTTGGGAAAACATATGTGTACATGAATGATGATTTTGTGCTAGAATTATTAAGAAAATTGAGTCTAGAGACAAAATCCTTCCATTTAACACATGGGGAGGTATGTATCATCTTGTGGGTTGTTTACAAGATTTTAAAAGATCCAATCCTTGGAGACATGTATAATGAGTTCATTCATCTTAAAGTGACATGTAATGATCGGGAGGAGACACCATCTTTGGTTAGTGAGTTGATGAAAATATTTAACAAGATCAAGAACACGACCACCATGAGGTCTCATCCAGGAGAGATATTCATCCATAAGAATGGATTGAAATATTTTTTATAATAAAATTATGAAAAGGGGCCCACATATACCTATTCGAATAGCTATCCTAGGGTAGAGAAGTGAGGTACTCATGACACCTTCTGGAAAACATTAGAGAAAGGAGAATTTGAAAAACGAGGATATGAAGTCAACCCAAAAATTCATGCAAAGACATGTCTGGCCTACTTCCTATCCATGTCACATAGTGTGTATTTGTTACCAGTATGAGACTCCAAAGGATGCATAAGGCTAGGAACCATTGTTATTGTGGCCATGATCATAGGGAAAAGGATGGTAGGGTTGGACCCTCCAATTTCGACCAAGATTCATATGAGTTTTCTCTGAATTTACAAAGGTAATTCTTCCTTTAGAATAGTAGGACCATTCTAGGTATTGCGGGATGGATCGCTACTCACTTCAGAACATATTTTGTACAATACGGGGTACAGGATTTTTGAAGTCCTTCCCGACCATTTGATTAGGATTTCTTTGGTATTTCACCCCTATATCTGAATGCTTATGACATCAAGGCCAGATTGAGAATGCATAAGAAGTTCCATTACATTCTTTATGGGAATCCACTGATGGGGTGATTTTTTGATGATGGTACAACTAGTTTAGAGTTCAGGTCATACATACGGGCTTGCAGAGATGGTGTATTGGCAATCAAAATCAATGGAGAAATCATATTTGAGGACTATGATCCTTATATATTTTTGCTTCAATTAAAATGATTTAAACAAAATAATATATCCCTTCATGTGCATGTAATATTAGAGAAACCCTCGATGGTTTCCCAATAAATATGGTTGTTGAAATCTGTAAAGAAGATTGTGGTAGTTTTAAATTTACCTCTCGCTGATGCAGTAAATAGATTGACTGTCTGGTATGCTGATAACTGGGTTGCATCATACCCTGAAGGGGCATTAAATCATGTTTTCCAATGAGTGGGGGTGATGAGAAGTAAAAGGATAGAGCCCCTTCATTTGAAACGAAACTCTTCGTCATCAAGGACAGATTAGTGGGAATCAGAGGGTGGAGGTGATGATGCTCCAAATTCACAGAAGAGACATCGTGCTTGATATAACTCTCCTTACAAAATTAAGAGATCCACCCCATCAATCCCTACTAAATCTGTATCGAGGCTATTTGGTTGCCATCATTTTGAAGAGAAAAAAGTTTCATTTTCTCATCCCTTATCCGTGACTATGGTGGTTAGGAAGAAACTCAAATCCAAGGTTTCAGGATAATATTTACAACCCTCTAACATACACTCTGAATATATACATCCAGAGGTAGTTCAAACATGGAAGAGTCTTTACAATGATGCTAAAACCATGTGGATGGATCTGTGTGAAGGATTGTATGTTCTAGGAGTAGGGAATTTACAGGCTTCTTCTGACATTATTTTTAAGGATAATCCCAATGAGGTGAGGACCTACATTCGAGAGTTGTAAATGCTCATATTTTCCACCGATGAATCAATTCCTACCACAATGTGGGTGAATAAAATGACGGATCGTGGTACCAATAAAGGGATTAATATTTTATTAGATGATGAATGACATGAATTTGTAGATCATGAGGGTTTAAGTTTCATTTTTGTTAAATTTACAATTAAATTTCAATTTAAATTTGACTCAAAAACATTATATCTTAGGGGAAATATCATCTAAACATGCATCTGGTTAATGGAACGTCAACTAAAGTTCCTTCGCCACAATATAGCACTGGAGGAACTTCTCTTGTAGCTACCAGATCACCCTGTGAATCGAGAAAATATCTCTAGGTCAACAGACCCTGGAGGATGAAATAGAGAGGGTATTGGGATATCCAATACATGTCTTTAAAGATGATGATGCAAGCCCTCCTAATAAGGTGAAGAATAAGATGAACTAATGAAAGGGATCTATAGCTAAGAACTTCTTAATAGGGGTAATCCTCCCTAATGATCATGAATTTTAGTCCTTATTCATGAAAACGTGTTTAAACTTCATAGAATTACAGGGGATGCTTCTGTTTCTTCTTTAAGAGAAACTGCTGATATGCATAAAAGAACCACGGGGGATGTTGCTGAACAGACACAAATTCTAGAATATCGTATGGTTCCTAAGGAGGTATTGAGGCCATAGGACCCAATGTCTATTCCCAACATTGCTCTCGTTCCTTCTATCATAGGAGAGGAGGATTTTGGAAAATGAAAAATAATTCATAAAGAATAAAATGTAACAACAAATAACTTCCATTTTGTGATAATTTAGGTTCATCACAAGAACAAGAACATCTAGAAACAACTTAAGTAGACCCCACAACTATTTCTGAGGAAGCTACTCAGGGGAAATGTTTGTTGGAGGATGGTTGTGAAGCATACATGCCAAGTGCTCCCATAGGTGAGACTAACGTAGATCGGAGATATCATTAGATGAAATGATGAACCTTGGAATGTATTTTGAAGATGTATTAGAACATTTTAATATACCCAATGCTTTAGAAGATTTTATAGTTCCTTATATGGAATCAACTGGATGTGAGTTTTCATTATTCGTCTAATTAATCTTCTTATGATTAAATTTATAACCATGGTTTGTTGAAATATGATGTTCCATCTAATGAAACTACTACCACAAAAATACTTGAAGGAATCATTGATATTAATGTTGATCCCATCATTGCAGAGACATTGTATCAAGTGAATCTTGAGAATGCAAATCTTCTTGAGATTTATTCTGAAGATCCTGAGAAAATCAAATATAGCACCCCTCATCTAGAGACATCAAAAAATTTGATAAAACTGAGAATATTAGGGAGGAGTCCTCTCAAGATACTGACCTCTTTTTAGGTAAGAGATATTGATATTGAAATTTCATTCACTTTTGTTACCTCTTGAATCTTACCATAACCATAATTCTTGATTTACCATATAGGGCTGTGAATTTCAATGACTAGGTTTGGAGGTGAAACCTCTGTATCAACCCAAAAAATGTTTGAAGGTAAAGAAACCATTGTTCATTAAGGACCATAACATGGAACTTCCAAAAGTGCATTAAAACTTTAATACATTCCTCTTTATGATAGTGATTCTGAATCATACCCATAACTGCAAAAGGTTCTTCGTCTTGCACGCTGCAAAGCATGGAAGAATATATGGAAGATAATATTTGAGAATCCCCTTGAGGAACTATCTTCACAAATTCCATGAATATCATCTATGTTTATCACACTAGGATTTGGCTTTTTTGAATACTTTGAAATTCATACTGTGGTGAAAGAAATCACTCAATCTAGGGAGAAAGAGAAAAATCATCGTCAAGTCTTGATAAAGTCCAAACTATCGATCAACATTGAATATTTTCAAGTAGTGATATCCTAGGCTAAGACTAATCATACTACAAAGTTGAAGGGACTACTTCATATAATTAATGAAAATACTATTTAGTAGGTGTGCCTTCAACAGGAGTTAGACATCATTACAGGGGAGCATGACCAGCTTCACAGCTAATTAGGAGAAGTCTAGAAATATGGTGCAAAATCTATTTCAAAAGCTAGAGAAGCACTTCATCATGCTGAAGAGAGAGGAACTGGTCATATAAACAAGTTTTAGTAGGAAGTTGATGGGGCTCAAAAGTCTATCAATCAAATGAGGAGTTATGTAGAAAGCGTTTTATAATTTCTGATTTCTGACAAGGGAGAGACTCCAATTTTTTTATGTTCCTATATGATTTTTTTATAAATTAAAAGCATTTTGTCTTCAATCATTTGTGTTTTTACTATCACTAACTACTTCTGTTTTACCAAATCCATTTGGCATAGTAAGCATAATTTGATTTTTTTTCTTGGATTATATGGAAAACCCGAAAAACTCTAAATATTTGGAATTTTTATTGATCAATATTACCAAAATAAAAAAAAAGTGCATTTAGTGAGGTGGGACTCGACTTTTATTTTGATTTCCCATTATAGGTTCTCAATCTTGTGAGTATCACATCTTTTAGTAGTTTAGTGTCATGCATGTTGGACTATTAAGGGCTAGTATTTAAGGTTTAACAAAATTGACCATAAATTTTGATATTAGATCCCAAACAAGACCCAATGGCTCAGAATTGATTTTAATATTCCATAAATATTTCCAAGGAGAATCTTGAGCCATGATTTTAATGGTCAGCAAATTTAAAATTTGTATCATCATAAGTAGATTATCCTCCAAGAATGAAGTTACCATCATTTTACAAACCTGTTTATGCACTATGGGAAAAATGGGTATTTGTGACGGGTTATTTGCGACGGGGGTATTTTCCCGTCGCAAATAAGTAGGCTTTTGCGACGGGATTGCTTTTTCCCGTCGTAAAAGAACTGGCGCGCGTTGCGCGCCAAATCGCGGGAAACATATTTGCGACGGGGGAATATTCCCGTCGCAAATAACCGGCAGCGGTAAAAGGTATTTGCGACGGGAATATTTCACCGTCGCAAATAGCATGTCGGCAGGTGGTTATTTGTGACGGGACCCATCGCAAATAACTATTTAACTGTTGACCGTAATAAATGATTGCTAAGGTATTTGCGACGGGTACCGTCGCAAATGGACCCGTCGCAAATAATCTAACCTATAAATACCCCCATCTGTTTTTTTCAAATCATTCTCAAACTCCATCTTCTTCTTCTCTTAAAGTTATATTTCTAAAGTTCAGTTTTTCTCAAGTTTAATTTTTTTCTCCGGAGTTGATATTAAAGTTTTGAAGAACGATCAGAGAAGATCAATTTTAAAGGTATTTATGTTCATTTTAATTTAATATTTATTTTTAATTTTTTATTAGTTTCAATTATTCTTAATTAGTTGTAATTTAATTATGTTTACATTGTTTTGTTACTTAATAAATTTAAATTATTAGTATTGTTCATAGTTAATGCTAATTAGCAATAATTAGTAATTTTTAATAATTAAGAATAAATATTAATAATTAGTAATAAATACCAATAATTAGGAATAATAACATTATTACATTATTAGTATATTTTATTATTAATATTAAAATAATATAATTTTTTATATATATACAATTCTCTTTTCATCTGTGTGTTTGGTGTCTCCACATGTATTATTTGTATGTGGAGATAGAAAACACACAGATGAAAGGAGAATTGTATATAAATTAGAAAATTATATTATTTTAATATTAATAATAAAATATACTAATAATGTTATTATTCGTAAGTATTGGTAATTATTCCTAATTATTGGTAATTATTCATTTAATTACTAATAATTAGGAACAATTACCAATAATTATCAATAATTAGGAATAATTAGTAATAATTAGTAATAATTACCAATAATTAGTAATAATTACCAATAATTAGTAATTATTACCAATAATTAGTAATAATTACCAATAATTAGTAATAATTACCAATAATTAGCAATACTTACCAATAATTAGTAATAATTACCAATAATTAGTAATAATTATTAATAATTATCAATAATTAGTAATAATTACTAATAATTACTAATAATTGCCACTAATTAGTAATAATTAGGAATAATTACCAATAATTACCAATAATTACCAATAATTACCAATATTTAGTAATAATTAGTAATAATTAGTAATAATTAGGAATAATTAGGAATAATTAGGAATAATTAGTAATAATTACCAATAATTACCAATAATTAGTATTAATTAGTAATAATTAGTAATAATTACCAATAATTACCAATAATTAGTAATAATTAGTAATAATTAGTAATAATTACCAATAATTAGTAATACTTAGTAATAATTAGTAATAATTAGTAAAAATTAGGAATAATTAGTAATAATTACCAATAATTAACAATAACTACCAATAATTAGTAATAACTACCAATAATTAGTAATAATTAGTAATAATTAGTAATAATTAATAATAATTACCAATAATTCGTATTAATTACCAATAATTAGTAATAATCACCAATAATTAGTAATAATTACCAATAATAATAATAATTAGTAATAATTATGTAATAATTAGTAATAATTACCAATAATTAGTTATAATTAACAATAATTAGTAATAATTAACAATAATTAGTAATAATTACCAATAATTAGTAATAATTACCAATAATTACCAATAATTACCAATAATTACCAATAATTACCAATAATTAGTAATAATTACCAATAATTAGTATTAATTACCAATAATTACCAATAATTGATAATAATTAGTAATAATTAGTAATAATTAGTAATAATTAGTAATAATTACCAATAATTAGTAATAATTACCAATAATTAGTAATAATTACCAATAATTAGTAATAATTACCAATAATTACTGATAATTACCAATAATTAGTAATAATTAGTAATAATTAGTAAAAATTGGGAATAATTAGTAATAATTACAAATAATTAACAATAACTACCAATAATTAGTAATAACTAACGATAATTAGTAATAATTAGTAATAATTAGTAATAATTAGTAATAATTAGTACTAATTACAAATAATTAGTAATAATTAACAATAATTAGGAATAATTAGCAATAATTAATAATAATTACCAATAATTAGTAATAATTAACAATAATTAGTAATAAATAGTAATAATTACTAATAATTAGTAATAATTAGTAATAATTCCCAATAATTCGTAATAATTAACAATAATTAGTAATAATTAACAATAATTAGTAATAATTAACAATAATTTGTAATAATTACCAATAATTAGTAATAATTACCAATACTTACCAATAATTACCAATAATTACCAATAATTAGTAATAATTACCAATAATTAGTAATAATTACCAATAATTACCAATAATTGGTAATAATTAGTAATAATTACCCATAATTAGTAATAATTAGTAATAATTAGTAATAATTAATAATAATTCCCAATAATTAGTAATAATTATCAATAATTAGTAATAATTACCAATAATTACCAATAATTAGTATTAAATAGTAATAATTACTAATAATTACCAATAATTACCAATAATTACCAATAATTACCAATAATTAGTAATAATTAGTAATAATTACAAATAATTAGTAATAATTAGTAATAATTAGTAATAATTAGTACTAATTACAAATAATTAGTAATAATTAACAATAATTAGGAATAATTAGTAATAAATAATTATAATTACGAATAATTAGTAATAATTACCAATAATTAGTAATAATTACCAATAATTACCAATAATTCATAATAATTAACAATAATTAGTAATAATTAACAATAATTGGTAATAATTACCAATAATTAGTAATAATTACCAATGCTTAGTAATAATTACCAATAATTACCAATAATTAGTAATAATTACCAATAATTAGTAATAATTACCAATAATTAGTATTAATTACCAATAATATTAGTACTATGAAAATAATAAAAAATTTATATAATATTAAAATTATAAATATTTGTAATATGTTTTTCTTTATTCTCAACATATTTAATTCTTAAAGGGTCAATTTTTAGCTCTATCTCAATAAAAAGTTTGCGTATGTCGTGTATGATCTAAACTCTATAATTATCCTAGCTTGAGTGTTTTTTCTAACAAATTATTCAAAACCAGTAATTCTTTTATATTTTATAGAGAAATTTGGAACAACAAGGTCGTCAACAATCATTATTAGGTGATCGCATATGGATAAATCAACATAGAAATCCAAACGGTTCTGGT
Source organism: Viscum album (assembly GCA_963277665.1). Taxonomy (NCBI): domain Eukaryota; kingdom Viridiplantae; phylum Streptophyta; class Magnoliopsida; order Santalales; family Viscaceae; genus Viscum; species Viscum album. The sequence continues at coordinate 1,152,298,423 of OY728155.1, read as the reverse complement.
TTAAATACAGTATATGTAGAGGGTGTGGAGAATTTTTTATCATTTACGGCATCAAATCCAGAATTTGTTTCAGATGGAAAAATAAAATGCCCTTGCAGAAAATGTGCATTGAGAATGTTTGACATGTTTGACAAAGTGGGAGAACATCTCTTACATTTTGGTTTTCAACCAGATTATGTTTTTTGGTATCGGCACGGTGAACGCAGTTCCAGAGCAGGTGATACCAACTTGATTCCGGATCCATCCCGGTTTCAAGATTTAGTACATGATGTTGAAGGTTCATCTGTTCAACGTACAGAAACTCCGGCTGATATAGCTTCACATCCTGAGTTGGGACCGTCTGAATTTTATGAGTTGTTGAAATCTGCTGAGGATGCATTATATCCTGGCTGCAAGATGAGCAAATTAGAAGCAGTTGCAAAATTTATGGCTATCAAATCAGATAACGGAATGTCAAACACCTGTTTTGACCAGATATTTTCTTTGCTTAAAACACTATTACGCGAAGGAAATGTTTTACCTGCAAATTACTATGAGAGTAAGAGGCTGGTTCGAAATTTGGGACTTACTTGTCAGAAGATTCATGCATGTTCAAATGACTGCATTTTATATTCTGGGTAAAATGAGTCGTTGGATAGTTGTCCCACATGTGGGCAACTGAGATATAAAGAAGGACAACACGGGATGTCTGGTTTGATTCCTGTAAAACAGTTGAGATATTTTTTGCTTACATCCAGACTTCAGCATTTATTCATGTCTAAGAATACAGCGACAATGATGTCATGGCATAAAGAGAATATTTCAACCGATAAAAGCTTGAATTATCCATCCGATGGTGATTCATGGAAATATTTTGATAGAGTGCATCCATCCTTTTCTTTAGAAGCTAGAAATGTTTGACTGGGCCTTTCCACTGATGGTTTCTGTCCGTTTGGATCTTATGGTAGTCAATATTAATGTTGGCCTATTTTTTTAACTCCGTACAATTTACCTCCATGGATGTTGATGAAGGAGCCATATATCTTTATGAATTTACTAATTCCAGGACATTTGAAGAAAAATATTGGTGTTTATTTGAAACCATTGATTGATGAATTAAATTTATTGTGGAGTACTGGTGTTAGTACATATGATGTTGCAACGAAACAGAATTTCATACTGAGAGCAGCATTGATGTGGAAAATAAGTGACTTCCCGGCTTATGGGATGTTATCTGGCTGGAGTACACATGGTCAGAAATCATGTCCTTACTGTATGGGAGAGAACAAAGCATTGATGCTCATTCATGGAAAGAAACCATATTATTTTGACTGTCATCACAGATTTCTTCCAGCTGATTTTCCTTTTCGCAGAAACAGATCTCATTTCAAAAAACGAACAGTTGAAAGGGATGGACCTCCAAAAATGCTATCAGGTTCGGAGTTAAAATCAGTTGTATTTCCATTACCTCCCATCACTTCTGGTCCCACAATAAACCAATAGAAAATTTATGGTTTTGGGAAAGAACACAATTGTATTAAACGTAGCATATTTTGGGATTTGCCATATTGGTCTGATCTGTTGGTCCGACACATGTTAGATGTCATGCATATTGAGAAGAACTGTTTTGATAATTTGTTTCATATAGTTTTGGATACACCAGGAAAGAGAAAAGACAATGTAAATGCACGTTTAGATCTTGCCCAAATTTGCAGGCGTCTAGAATTGGAACTATTTGAGAATGTCAGAACAGAAAGGTTACTGAAACCAAAAGAAGCTTATACACTGTCTAAAGAAAACCGTTTATTATTTTTTCAGTGGATTGCAGATTTGAGACTTCCAGATGGCTGTGCTTCCAATTTGAGTAGATGTGTAAAGAATGGTCATATTACTGGATTAAAAAGTCATGATTGTCATGTTATAATGGAGAGACTGCTACCCATTGGATTAAGAGGTCTGTTGAATTCTATGATTTGGTATTCAATAATAGACATGTCTCATTTTTTTCTGGAAATTTGTGCGGCTACGGCAGATTATGATGCTCTAGGGAAACTAGAAAAAGATGTTGTTGTAATTATATGTAAACAGGAAAAAATATTTCCGCCGTCTTTCTTCGACTCAATGGAACATTTGATGTTACATTTTACATATGAAGCCAAATGTGGAGGTCTAGTACAGTTTCGATGGATATACCCATTTGAAAGATGCATGAAAAAATTGAAAAGAAAAGTACGTAACCAAGCATCTGTTGAAGGATCTATTGCAGAAACTTATTTTCAAGAGGAAATATCTTTTTTCTGCTCCCATTATTTTGAATCTGAGTATCCTTCAAAACACAACCGAATGGGACAGAACGAGAGGAATATTGATAAAATCGACAATCAATTATCTATTTTCAACCAGTCAGATCTTGGTTATGGTGGAGTTTATGAACGCTGGCTTTCAGATGATGAACATCCTAGAGCTCATACGTATGTTCTGCTCAACTGTGAAGAGATGACATCAGTTGTACTGTAAGTGTTTATGTCACATATTCTATGATTTATGTAACAGTAAATAACTTTGGTTTTTATAGGTTGTATGATAATCATATCAAGAAACAAATTCCACAAATTACAGCAGCTGCTCTCGAAGAACGTCGACTGAAAAATTTCTCTCAGTGGTTTCAAAAACTGGTAACATAAATTCTTTATCTTTTAGAAACTCATTCAATGTATAGTTTACTATATTGATAATTATTTCACAAATTTTCAGGTGTCTTGACATGCTGATAAAATTGACAAACAGTTGTGTATATTGAGTAACCCACCTTCCAAACTTGTTAAAACTTATAATGCATATGTGGTGAATGGATTTCGATTCCACACACATGCATATGGGGAATCGAAAAAAACAATGAACAGTGGAGTTAGCTTGAGAGGATCTCATCATCGAGAAAATGAAGTTGACTTTTATGGCATACTTGATGAAATCATTGAACTCTGTTATCTTGGACAACATTACATAACCATGTTCAAATGTCGGTGGTTGGATACAGAGAGAGGGGTGCATGTTCATCCGACTCATGGAATCATCGATATTAAATGTAAAAGTGTTCTTGCAGTAAATGAACCATTCTTATTGGCTCAACAGGAATATCAAGTTTATTACGCAAAGTGTTGTGCTACATCAAGAGACTTGACTGATTGGTGGAGTGTAATAAAAATCAAAATTAGAGATAATCAGTTTCGTCAAAGTGAATGTGCTTTCACTGATGTGCAAAGAATTTATGTTTTTCAAGAGAGTACTCAAAATCAATCTTTTTTACAAAGATACATGATTATCGATGACGACACCCCACATTTAACAGTCGGTGATGACGATGATGTTAATGATGTCACATATGAGTTTGAAATGGTAAGAGATGAAGCAACTGTAACTCGAATGGATATCGATGATGCTGAGGAGGAATATGATGATGACATTGACATATATGAAGATGATGATGAAGATGAACACTGATAGAATTCCATGGTATTTATATACAATCATAATATGTATATATGTATATATAATAGTAATTATCAATTATTTGCTTACATTAACATTTTCTGTTTCAGATGCACGATGCCACATTTCGTGAGTTGGCGGATGTTGACCTGACTTTCAATGCGGATGAGTTGCTGACAGATGACCCTCAGCCTGCAGGTGCTCCAGGGAGTACGCGGAGGGGGAACGGTCTTGCACGATTGATGATTCCTGACCCCGTCCCCGAGCGATGTCCACGTCTTGGGTTTGATCCACGCACACAGAGGTGTGATAACCTGTGTGATAACCTGTGGATTTGACTAGGATTTCATTAATCTATTCACATAATAAATGTTTATTATTTTTACAGTTTTCCGCATATAGAAGTCGGACAGGGAAGGGCTATTTTGCGCAACTATTTCTCTCAGCCATGGACCACATGGGAGCAGATTCCCATTGATGTGCAGTAGGCCATGTTCGGCCATTGGTTGGTACGTACGTAAATAAATAATTTTTATTTTGAAAATTATTTCATTTCTAACTTGATATTTTGATTTATTTGTAGGGTTTATGGTATCCGATCGAGGATACCATGCGTGACGCCATCCACGAGGCATGGGAGGTGGGCATGTGTGATCACCTTCGTCAGTTTTTGCACAATTTAAGAAAATCTGCGATGAAGAAAGCAGGAGTGTCGGATTTTGATGAGTCATGTAGAGCACACGACCATAGTACATTTCATCCCATGTATGGGATGGATTATGTGCGCACTGGTTGAGTGGTGCCTTTCAGAGGAGATCATCGGTGGGGAGGCAGAATCGGGGGAGACAGGAGGTGACTCATCGAGCTGGGAGTTGTTCTTTCAGTACTCATAGACAACATTTGGTACGTACATTATTTATAAATATTTTATATAACTATAAATATTAACAGTTTATTTTTTATTCTTATAGGCTATCGAGCACCCCGATATTACAGAGTACGACGTATATCGGAGGATGTATAGTGATCCTGCTACTGGGGAGATCAGAGGTGATCGTTAGCATCACATCGTGGTCAGTATTATTTGTTTTCAAGTTTAAAAATTAACTGCATATAATATATTCACAATTTTAATTTTAAATAGCAACTATAGGAGTCATATGAGGCCGCAAACGTCATAGGCCCAGCCTGAGAGTCAGGCCGAGTCATCAGATCAGACCACTGGCCGTCAGTTTGATGAGGCGGCATGGATGCAGGCCACCCAGTATGCCTTCGAGAAGGGTCGGGTAGTTGGTATCGACTCTCGACTGACTCCCGGAGATTATTATGGCAGTGCTGCGATGTCGGCGTCCAACTCGAGAGGAGCTCGTACATCTTCTTCTACTACACAGTATGAGGATCAGTTGCAATCTCAGACTGCACTGATAGAGAGTCTCCAACAGGAGCAGGAGCAGATGTGTCAGCAGCATGAGGAGGAGCGTCGAAGCCAGCAGCAGTTGTACGAGGAGCAGACGAGTCGGTTGCAGCAGCAGCATCAGGAGCAGATGGAGTACATGCGCCGACTCACTCATGATTTAGGGATGGAGTTTCCTCCACCACCATCTGCAGATCCCCCACCTCCCCCCTCCTTCAGATTAGAGTTTGTATTTATGTTATAAAATTTGTGAAATCAAAATATGATTTTTGTTTCTATTCGTAGTTTCTGTCTCATTATAAAATATTAATAATATTATATTTTTAAATAACAATATTAATATGAATAATAACATTATTTATATTTTATAATATTAAATTTTATATATATATTAAAATTTTATAATATTATAATTTAATTATATTTTTTTGTAATACTTGAATTATTTTAATATTTGAATGTAAAATAATTCTATTATTTTTATATTAATTAAAATAACTTATTAATATTTTTTTTATTTATGAATTATAATTCTAATATTATTATATTAATTAGATAATTTATTAATATTCTATTATTTTTTATTTTTGAATTATATTTCTATTATTATTATATTAATTAAAATAATTTATTATTTTTATTTGTGAATTATAATTCTATTATTATATTAATTAAAATAATTTATTAATAATTTATTTTTTTTATTTTTTTTATTTTTTTTATAGTATTTGCGACGGGATACAATGCCTGTCGCAAATATTATTATTATTATATGCATTAAAATAATTTATTAATAGTTTTTTTTAAATAGTTTATTACAAATATACGGAGTACTATTTGCGACGGGGAGAATACCTGTCGCAAAAAAAGGCTTTAGCGACGGGCTCGTCGCAAATAAGTGTTGTTGCGACGCTGTTTTCAGCAATGGGCCATTTGCGATGGGATCCCGTCGCAAATGACCCATCGCAAATACCTGTTTTTCTAGTAGTGAGGGGGGGTCTATTATGCAGGGACAACTGGGCATATGCAGCATAACCAAAAAGTGGTATCTTTTGGCTGATAGGACCATTATATAGGCATGTTATGCAACTCCACCTAAGGGAACGTACAACATAGTCATGCAAAAGTGCTCTTAGGAATTTAACATTTTACTATTTATAGACAAGGGAAAATATGATTTGAGTCACTCAAGACAATAGTGGGTGGATTTTCCTATGAAAGGAATTTTCTGAATAAAAGGGTTGTTTTATGCCGACATATGTGATGATTAGGAAAACCATTTCTATACAAATTTGATGTCTAAAATATGGTTAAAATTTATCAAAATGGGAATTTCTGATATCATACTGTGTTGTTTTAATTCATGCATTGAGGATATTGTACTGTGTAGTTTTAAATCATGCAGTGATTGCTTTATGTGGATTTAATTTATGGTCTTTATCATTGACCAAAGGTATGAGATTCTCCCAATTTCATGATAATTTTTTTGAAAAAATACTACCATATTCAAGAATGGAAGGAATAATTCTAAATTGTGATTTGGTAAATTCTCGATCTTATGAATGGTATAGAAAATGGGAAAAAGGTATTGGAGGATGAATTTTCCAAGAACGAAGATACAATTTTTTGAAAAACCTGTTGTGGGGGGTGTATTATGTAGGGACAACTGTGGAATGTGCTGCATAGCCAAATAGTGGAATCTTTTAATAGATATGCTCATTATGTAGGAAACTTATGCAGGGCTACCTAAGGGAACATTATACATAGTTAGGTAAAACCCTCTTAGAAGCATGCCATTCTATTGCTAAAAAAACTGAAGAATGTCTATGGAGATTCATATTTTCTAAATCACATAGTTTGGTTTATGGAGAAGGTAACTTAATATGGAGAGAGTATTTATAACCAATATTTCCAAAGAATTGGAGGAATATGACATTTACAAAGGTCTGACTCGAATGTAATAATTGTGGTGTTTGTAGTTTTATGTCATACAACTAAGACAAAAAAATTGGAAACAGTGTATGATATGTGGTCAAGTGATCCAAGTTTATTTTTATATTGACTTGAACACATGGAGAGGGAAATTTGTAAACCATGGTCTTGATGTATTTCAGATCTAGACAAAGATAATGGGACAAATATACCTGAATGACAATTTTTAAAATATAGATTCTTGTATATTTTTATCAATGTTTGAAGGGGACAAGTTCACTTAACGAAGAACGAAATTACCATCATTTGAAAAACCCGTTATGGGGGTTGTATTATAGAGGACCAATTGGGGAATATGATTCATATCCAAATAGTGGGATCTTTTGACTAATATGCCCATTATGTAGGAAAATTATGCAAGTCCACCTAAAGGCAAATGCAGTATGGTAAGGCAACATAGTTCATAGATGTTAGCAACTCTTTCACTAGAAACCGTAAGGAGGATTACAGAGATCTAAAAATATCCATGATTAAGAGTGTGAAATATAGAAGGAGGTAATTCTCAATGCCTATGAAGAATATTTGAATCTGTATTGACCAAGAATTTGGAATCTATTACAGAGATCTGATTCATATGTAAAATGGGTACATTCTTTCTTCCTCGATGAGTTCTCTGAGGAGCTAACCTAAAATAAAACATTTTTTCATAAAGATTTTTACTATATGAAAAAGAGATGGGAAAATAAATTTCCTCGTGGCTGAGACTAGGATTTAAGGCATAGTCATCACTACGTATCTCAATAGGATTAGAATCAAGCCGCACGTAGTTCTTAAAATGATTGTGTAGTTTATCATCAGACAGTGAGGTTTTCTGTTGTTACTTTTAAGGTCTTGCATCTAGGACAATTGATAACTCAAAATAGGAATTGATACCCACTACTTATACAAATAATCCTTTTTCCCAAATTATAAGGCCATGTGAGGTATGCTCGGTGTGAGAAATAAGGAGGAATAAAGGTTTCTTCTATAACAAAAAGGTGACGGAAGTTAAAAAAGGGTGTTATGATTATGTGATGGCTGAACCAAGGCATTGGACCCAGGCACACTACGTATCTTATTGGAGAAAAAATCATGCCAAAAGTAGTTCTTGGATTTCTATGTAGTTTAACGTTGCGCGGTTAGGACAAGAGAAATCGATTTGAAATGAAAGACATGTTATAGAAGGACTAGGGGATAAACCCCAGGTTTCACTATATGTATTGCTGGTGACAAGAATCAAGTTAGATATAGTTCCTTAAACATTTTCTATGCATCTTTGATTCTTATATAAGGAAAGAGGTTTTTTATAAGATTGTGGTTGGGCCCAAGATTGGAGATTTAGGCGACTCTACGTATCTCATATATATGAGAATCAAGACGTACAAAGTTATTAAAATAATCATTTCCAACATTTATCAAGCTTGACATGGGAGATGGGGGATTTAACACATTCGAGAAAAAATATTACATTTACGAGACAAAATAATATGAAAATCAAATCATGTATCCTAAAAGGGAACTCTGTATAGATCTAGTTCATATACAGGGGATGAAAAGGGAAATAAAAAATTTTGGGATTGTGGCTGGTCCGATGATTGGAGATCCAAGAATCTCTATGTATCTCAAATAGGTGAGAATCATTCCATACATAGTTCTTGAAATAGGTTCCCTATGTAGATATGACTCAGACATAGGGAAGAGAGAGACTTATGTGCTACTAAGGATTAATAATGACGTCCATGATGCTTTTTATAGAGGCTCTTAATGTCAAGTGGAAAAGACATTAACCATATAATTTAATTTCATGTAATGAGGAAAAATGGTGTCATGGATTTTAACATCAGACATCAAGGATAATGATTCTATTCATTTTAAAGTCATGCAGAATGGATGCTTATGGTTGTTACGCAGTTTAACATCTTGCAACTAAGACTTTGTACTGTTCATTTTTTTGTATTACTGTAAGAAAATTCGGGGTTGTGTACTTATTATTTATGCCCCAAGGAAGAGAAATGATTTTATAAAATGTATTTCATCAATAATCTCACATTGGATGGAGTTTTAATGAGCTCTTTATCCATTGAGATTAAAGAATAAGATCCATTTGAGTAGACCTTATGTATGGAATACGGTCCTTCCCCTTTTGGCTAAAGCTTTGGAGGTTTCTTTCCAGGTATCATCGGAGTCCAGAGGACCCATACCTATTCTTCTTAATGAAATGAATAGAGGTGGAATTTCTTGTAAAAAAACTCGCAATATTCTATTCCAGTAGACTTCTAAATGATGCAAATTATGCAATCTTTTCATTGTCTAATCACTCTCGTTCATCAAAATATCTCTACGACCTCTCATATATAGAAAAATGATCACATATTGCAACATAGAGTGAAGGAAATTTCATTTCCATTAGAAAAACTACTTCTATTCTTTATACCAATGAATAAGGAGTTACTTGGGTGGTAGTATGGGTTGTAGTATGATAAGCCCACAATGAATTCAAAAGTTTATTAGACCAGGACTTCATATCATTATCCACTATATTCTGGATTATATTTGATAGGGAATTATTAAAGGTTTCTATCTGTCCATTGGCTAATGCATGATAGTGAGATGATTGGTTGTGTTTGATATTGTGTTCCTGATATAACATCTTTACCTTAGTAGAACAAAAATTGGTTGCATTGTTCATCAAAATAGTATGAAGGACCCCAAATATATTGATGATATTAGTTTTGAAAAATCTAAAAATTCTTTTGGCTCTGAATTCTTTGAGAGGTATTGCCTCAGCCCATTTGGAGAAGAATTCAGTAGTAGTAATAATACACTTGAACTGCTTTGTTGTATCAGGACGATAAGGTCCTACTACATCCATTCCACATGTAGAAAATGGACAAGAGTATTAGCAATATGTAACAACTCTGGTGGCTGATGAACGAAGTTGGAATGTACTTGGAATGGATGAAATTTCTTATTGAAATATATACAGTCCTATGACATTGAGATCCAGATGTATCCAAGCCTCTAGATTTGATCAGAGAGTATGCGCCCAGATTTATGTGCACCACAAGCTCCTGAATGTACTTCTTTCGTGACAGTTCTAGTTTCTTCTTCATCAATACATTTGAGGTGTTTTCCATTTAATCATCATTTTTTAAGGATCCTTTGGTGGTCTGGGCTATAATAAATAGTAAAATTGGCCACCCATCATCAGATCTGTTCCTTTTCATCCTTATCTAATGGAAGTACCCCATTTTGAAGGTATTGAACAATAAGTATTCTCTATTCCACGGTTTGACCAATTGGATCTTAAATTGGGGTAATCTCATTAATTTACTCCATTATGGGTTGAAAGAAAGGTGAGACCACAAAATGATGGGCTATGTTAATGATTGTCTCATCTCGATTTGTATCTTCTAGGGTTGTAGATGCATTATCTAGTGCACCAGATTGGGTGTTTTGTGACCACAAGACATAAGATAATGTCATATATGAGGGAAATTCATCCATTAACCCTCTGACATAATCACAAAAAGGTATTACCACTTCTTTTCTGATAGAATATTCCCCATTGATTTTCATAATTACCAATTATGAATCACCTATCACTTTTATGTGATTCACTTGCAGCTTAAGGGATAATTCCAAGCTTGCAATGAGAGAATGATATTCTACTTCATTGGTGGTACCATCTTCTGATAACAGGAAGGAATAAGGCAACAATTCCTTTTCTGGGGAAATAAGGACAATTACAAACCCAAATTTCGTGATTTTAGGGTTTTCCATTCTCTTCCCTATTGGACTTCTAAAGGCACCATCAAAGTACGTCTCCCATGTCTGGGAATTATCCAGAATAGAGAAAACCTCGTCATCAGGAAGTTCAATATTCAATGACATACCTTCTCTAGATGGATCTTCAGCAAGGAAGTCATCCAAATCATGGCCTTTTATTTTCTTATGAGGCACAAACTCTATATCAAACCTTTACAGAATAGCGACCCACCATGCTAGACGACTTGTAAGCATAGGACGACTGAGGATAAATTTGAGTGGGTTATTGCGAGATACCAATTGGACCTCATGATGTTGCAGGTAGTGCCTCAATTTTTGAACTGCAAAGATTAATGCTAGAGAGAATTTTTCAATACATGAATATCAAGTTTCTGCATCATGTATAGTTCAACGGAGATAGTAATGGTATTTTTGTTCCTAGCATAATTATTTCGGGAATGGATGGCACCTAGTGATGACTTTAATGCTGAAACATAGATAATACATGGTCTTCCTTCAATATGTGGCAATAATACTGATAGACTCAAGAGATCTTTCTTGAGGGTATCAGAAGCCTCTTCGTAGTCTTCAGTCCATTAACAAGTGACATCCTTCTTCATTAATTGGGTGAAGGGAAAATGCTTGCTTGCTAAATTGGTGATAAAGCACCGAATATTGGCTAAGTTTCCTCAGATTCCTCTTAATTATTTCAAATATCTAGGAGGTGACATTCCAAGGATTTAATTTTTTATCATGATGAAATTCAATACCATGACAGTGCACAACAATGCGAAGGAACATTCCTAAGGTTACCCCAAAATCCAATTTCAAGTGGTTCATCTTCAAATTGTGTTGCTGAAGTTTATAGAATATGATCTCTAAATCAGCCATGTGATTAGAATTTTGTCTGTACTTAACCACATAACATTCAACAAATTTCCCTAACAAGGGTTTGATGATATGGTGCATGGCACATTGATATGTTTCACCTGAATTCTTTAAGCTAAAGGGCATTACCCGATAAAAAAACACACCTTGAGGGGATATGAAGGCTGTAAACTCTTCATCCTCTGGGGCCATATGGATTTCATTATACACATAGTAGCCATCTATTTAAGAAAGAGCTTCATATATAGCTTTTTCATCGATTAAATGCCCTGTTATCGGAACTGGAAAGTTGTCTTTAAGACAATGCTGGTTAAGATCTCTGAAATCAATGCAAACTCTTATTTTTACCATTCTTCATTCTAACTAGGATAATATTGTCCATCCATTTGGGATATTGAAACTCCCTAACAATGTTATCCTTTATGATCTAATCAACTTCATTTTTAGTCTTAGAGGCATGAGTTGGGTGGGTTTTACATGATGTCTACTTAAATTCATGATGTTCTTCTACAAATCCCAAATGATGTGTAGCTACATAGGGATTAAGTCCAAGACTTTCTATATAATTTCAAGAAAATATATCTCGATGTTTCTTTATAAATGTAGTATACCCTTCTTTCTCTTCAAGAGTCATGTTCACACTAATTAGAGTGGGTTGTGGATCTTCTTTTTTAACCATATTTATTTCTCTGATCTTATCCACAGTGGGAGAGACACCTTCCAAAAATACTGGGCGATCATCCTTGAGATCATACTCTTATTCTTCATTATGTGTTACCTCTTCTGTTTCTACTTGCCTAGTAGATGACGAAACAAAACATTTAGTGTCAAGGGGGATATGAATATTTGAACTCCCTGAAGAAGATGCCACCATTTCTGACCCTATTAATGATGAAGGGTCTTTTGGGGGTAATAAAGAGGAGTTGATGGATTGGGAATCAACAACCTTATCTACCGCTAACATTAGTAAAACATATTCTAATATTATTGAAAAAGTAGAGAATTGTTATAGTTTAATAGATGAAATGAAGACATATCCATTTATTCTTCTATCACTTCTTGGTGGATCAACGGTTTCTCCTATGTTGTTAGGCTCAATCACCGCAATTGACTTTATGAATATCACTGGATGAGTTCTTGGATTTGGGTTTACCTTTTCAATTTTATTAATGGGTAATAAATAATCCATTCTCAAAGGGATTAATTTGTTTTTTAGGATCTTTTCCAATACATTTGAAGAATTAACTCTGGTTATCTCCTTCGTCATGGACATCATTCCTATTGTGTGATAAAACTCTACCTTAATGTATTGAGATTCACATGTTTTCAACAGAGCTTTATCACCATAAAATGTTCCAATTTCACAATTGAAAAAGTATTTAAGACATTGGTGGTATGACAAAGGTATGGCCGCATAATGATATTTCCAATGCCTTTCAAGCAGAATGCTGAAGGCTGTGTCCTTACAAACAACCATGAAATCAGAATTTGATACAAGAATTCAAAACTGAGTTCTGAGCATAATCTCACCCAAAGGATCTTTCTCATTTTTTTCATACCCATTCAAAATTAAAGTGGAAGGAGATAAGTCAGATTCTATCAGGCCCAATCGACTTAGTGTATGAATGGGAATGAGGATGACTCTGGATGCATTATCAATAAAGGATCTTCGGATGTCTATGTCATCGACCATGCCAAATAAATACAAGTCTTTGATATGTCCCTATACAACATAATCTTTATTTTAATCGGTAAAAGATATGACTGCCCGAAATTCTGTAAGATCATTCTCTATATGATAATCCTGAGCAACAAAAACATTAGTTTCAAACTCTTGGGGACATGAAAATGACTCAATAAGTGCTTCTAGAATATCATTTGATATAATCAAGGCATCTATAATTGTCAACTTGGCCATTACATGGGCCAATTGTTTCATGAAATTGTACTTTTGGTCAAAAGGTCTATGTTTCCTAGAATGCATATGTAGTTTTGAATATGCCTTGGAAGTTGATGCTTCTAATGTAGAAGTACCCTATGTCAGAGAAGAAGCAAGAATTACTCCTGGATTTGGTAGATTAGACTGATTAGGTCTATCTACTTGTTGAGAGGAAGATGTTGTAACTTCCAATTAGTTCTGCAAAATAATCATGTCAGAACCGAACCCATCATTCTTAGAAGAATCGCCATGTTCTTGTTGAGCCTGGTGAAGAGCTCTTCCATGTGTTTCTTCCCCATATATGGTTCGATCATGGGTTAAGTTAATATGGTGTTCACTAAAATTCCCAAGTCTTCCCATGTATCCTCGACCTTCGACTCTTACACTAGTTCCCCATTTAGGTAAAAGGAACTCTATCCAATTATAATCAAAATCACCATTGGAACTAGGATCCATTAAGTGGATAATATTGACTGAACAAATGATTACTTATTTATCTGATAAAGATTCTTCATGACAGTTCAGTTCTGGTAGTGCTGTTCTGGTGGGGAAATTCCCATGCTTTTAAGGTAGATGGCATGAAATCTGCCAGGTTGAAGAAAAAATTTGGCCTTAACATGGGCTCATATTCTTTTGACTGCTCTTTGTCCTTCTGATCAGATCATGTCATTGAGTATTATCCTTTTGATGAAGGTGGTTTTTTTGTTCTAGGAATATTATAAGACAAAACATGTTTTTTAAACTATGTTCTAAGAATTTCATAAGTTCGGTTGATCATATTTCTGATCATCCAATCATCATATTTCTGCACATTTTTAGTTATGAGTTCCCACCATTTGTCTTCTTCCTCCGGATCCGTAATAGTAACACATGCTACTTGGGATGGTGAACATTTCAGTTTCACCTGTATAGAGTCAACCATTTTTTCCCGGAGTTCCATAAAAACAAAACACTCCTGAATGGGATGTCCCTACATCTGGTGAAAGGGAAAATAATTTGAAAGATCTTTATATCGTTCTTTATTTGGTTTCTTAGCCCTTGGAAACTATGCCAAATTGTTCTCCAGAGCTGAGATGAAGTAACCAGGAACATGTTCGTATCGGAAGGAATAAACATTGCTCTTTAATTCCTAAAATTATTTCCACCATTGATCTATTTGATCATCTTGATGAGGCGGTCATTGTTATGGACGCTCTAGAGGCAGAGCCTTTCGATAAGATGAATGTTTTGAAGTGTAAGTAGGTACAGGTTCTTGCTTGAGTGTAATTGTAGAAGCCTCTGATTTCCCTGTTCTTCTTCCCAAAGTTAGAGGAATTACATGATCTTTAACCTTAGTTTCTATAATAGAATCTTCTATCTGTTAAGCAATTGAAGTAAGGTCTTGAAACCCTCCTATGTATTTTACAGGGATAATTGGTGTGTTTAACTCATGATGTAGATTTTCCAAACAAATTGGCAGCAACTCTTCTTAAGGAATTTCCATACATAAGGAATATGTTAATCCTTTCCATCGAGCAACAAAATCTGAAACACATTCATTATCCATCTGTTTACAATTGGTATGATCAAAAACTATCATCTTCAGTAGCATTGCACTGAATTGAAGAAGGAATTTATGATAGAGATCTTCCTATATAAAAATTGATCGAGATTTTAAAAATGTTTAGCAGACAAAAGATGGTCCCTATAGTGACTGCATAAAACACTCGAGATTTACAACATCATGTTGTTGAGGAGTCCCCATCATAGGGTCAGAATGAGAAACGGAATGTGTTAGGTGTTGTTCCAGTTCTCCTGAACCATTATTGATTAGAAATTTAGTATTCACAAAATTTGGTGGGGGTGGAATCATATCCACCCATTCAGGGTAAGATTTCTTTTTCTACTGAATTGGCACACATTGTTCTTACATATCTTCCAATAGAGTTTTTTAATGAATCAATTGTGTTCATATTAACTTAGGGAACGTCTTGATGAGCTGGAAACTATGTAGGTACGACAACTGAATCTTGAGTTGGTGAAATAAATGGAAAAACTACTTGTGGTAGTGCTGATATTTTATTTGGATAACCCATAGGAACAGACTTGTCTGGATGTGTTTTATCCTACCTTGGTTGTGTAACCAATGGAGGGAATTCATTATCTGAATCTGTAGTCACTACAAATCCTCTTTTTTGATGAGCTCCTACAGGATTTTCAAGTTTAGGTCCTTCTTGGGGAGTACGTTTAGCATAAATACTGCTTCTAAGTAACTCTGTATTGAGACTTCTCAACTCTTTTATTTCCACCTCTTACTGTGAAAATCTCTCTTCAAGAAAAATAAATTGACATTCTCCAATGGAAAGGTTAGATGAATTCAGACTTTTACCTTTCCCAATGTAAAATTATTTTTGGAGATAGGGATATTTTTTATTTGGTGGCATAACTAGATTTTTGGTAAGCCTTTGATTTTAGGTATGTACACCTTCTTAATTATCTTTAGTGTGTACCATATTATGAACAAGAACTTCATATTTTTATTCCCCTGTACTGGACTCATTTTCGAGAGGACCATCTGTAATAGTGTTAATGAAATTTACTGAAGCATAATGCATTGATGGTATTCTATCAGTATATTAGTAAGAACGTCTCCCACTGTATCTTCTATGATACTCTATTCTACTATATGATGGATTATCCGTAGCTATTTGGTAAATTGAAACCTGAAGAAAATACTTGGATAGTTCAGTTGTGTTCTCTCTTTATGAATTATTCCATAATCAGGAGAAAATTGACTTCTATTGAGGAGGGTATTGTAGATGTGAAAAATCACCCAGCCTTGTAGGTTGGGGCTATTCTGGATTTTCTTCTTTAAACATCTGAACTTTTTTCATTGAATTCAAAGGTAAATTTAAGTGGTCCCCCTTCCTTGGAATCTTGGGTGATTCTTGAACTACTAGGGATGAAATTCATGCAACTAATATTCTTATTTTTCTGATTTTTTTTATACATTAGCTATGTAAATTATATGACAACCTCTCAAATCATCTATTTTTGGATGATCGCTGTACTATTTCAGACATTTTTATTCTCTAACAGCTAACATCTTCTAAGCGGGATTGCTACTCAAAATTCTCAGATTCAAGTTTTAAAAGTAACTCAAAAACATCTTTTCTTTGTGACTGAATCTAAGGAGAGCTGTTTGAAGCCTATTATTGAGCGTACATTTGATTACAAACAAAATCTATTTATTATGGCCAACTGTGGGCAATAACATTACATTAGACCACTTTTGACAGATTTTGTTGATTCTGGAGTGCAGTGAAATGTAATGCTCCATGTTCACCCTATCCACTAATACAAACACCAAATGGGGTATCAAAAATTAATTGGTCTATCCTCTTTAGAGCATTATGGCATGCATGGTGAAGGGTTCTTTTCAGGTTTCAGCCTTTTTATATCTGAAAACTGAGAGAAATCCCAATTAAATTTGGCATCAAAACCCTTATACTACCTTTACATGGTTTTTATATTCACCATATGGTAATACATTTCATTCAAATGACAAAGAGTCATCCAGATTTTGAAGAGGATATCATTAATACGGTCTTCTATTATCAATTCTGGAATGTTATACTGAGAATCTGCCAAAGGCCTGAACATGAATGGTATTTCTCCTTTAGAAAACTGTTTTCTCAGGTTTAACATATCTTCATCATCATTTACTATAGATTTATCTACTTTCTCTGACCAATGTGGATTCTCTATATTAGAAGAGAAATGACCCAATGAAGGTTCTGAGAATGATTGTTCGATTAAGATTTCATCTAGTTGTGAAATAGTTTCACCTGTCAATGACAAGGCCTCATACATGACTGGCCTTGTGTTTTCATGTTCCTCGAGATAGGAGGAATTTACCATGAATAAATTGTGAATTATAGAAATATCCTGACCATGTGAAATACTACTACAGAGAGGACTTTCACAGAAAACTCCATCATTATAAAGAGTATCATGGTGGATTACAGTAAGGGATAAATCCTCTTTCTCCTTGGTTTACTGTCGACATGGATGGTTACCATGGATCTCATCTAGAGATAGGTTCTCTAGATTGAAAAAAATATCATGAATCAAGCCTTAAAGATGATGTGTCTGATGGGGAACATCATAATTACTTCTACCACTCCCAAAATTTAGTAATGAGAGGAAAGGATATTGAGCTATAACAAATAAATGCCCAAGGGATTCAAAAACTCCAACATTAAGAGGATCCAGATTAAAACATGACTCTTGATCTTCCAACCATTTTTGATGACATTTATTCTTGGATTCCCTCTTATACATAGTTGGGTCCAATTTCTAGGAGAAGTGGTTATCATGTGTAGGTGTATGTGCCTGCCTTAGAGTGGTCACTAGAATGGGACGATGACCTCCAATTGTAAATAGTGAATGTTCTTTATCTTTTTGCCCATATGATATGGGGGAGTATTCTATATGAACCATCTGGACTGGAACAGAGGTGTGTATTTTCTCTGGGATGAAATGTCGATGGTTCATCCCATATGTGGGGACAAATTAATGAGTTTGTTCCCCAGGTACTTCTGAAGTAGTTATTATAATATCCTTGAATGCTTCCAGGATATTGGAAAGAATTTTTGTCTATACTTTCACCATTGATAAAATGTGTTAGGTGACTTCAGTACCCTAAATGGGGATATACGTCCATTCCATATCTGGATTAGGTGTATGTGTAATGCTGTGACCCCAATTACCTAGAGTTGGTGCATTATTACATAACATTGGCATGATCACAAAAATCATGTCTCGAAAGACCGACTAGTTTAGTAGCCTTGGAAGTACTAGATACATTCATAAGGTTTACATTACATAATAAAATGGAAAACTACAACAACATTGTTTCCATAGACAATACTGAGATCCCATATACTATCCCTATAGGTCCGTCATAATATACTTCTTCACATCCTGGGAAAAATAAAACATAGAAAGGCATGAGCTTAGATGCTTAGTAAGGATAACAATATAGCGGAAACTTTCATAAATAAGCATAAACATTTAAGGAAATGTATAGAACTAAAACAAAAGCATTTTCAACATAAAATTCAGCATAATATGAAAAATATAAATCAAAATATTACCATTTACTTACTCACATTAATATTCTACTAGTCGAATAATCACATTCTATATCAATAGCCACATTCATATTGATGGAATGCATAATGGAAGACTTTCATAACCACATAGTCAAGGCCTTGTGCCAAGACTACAAATAAGATTTTATCAAGGCCTTGTGCCAAGACACTAGTTTGTCTCATGAGACCTACCTATGTATTGAGGAGATATATCAGGCTTCACCCATCACCAACTAAGTCCAATGAATTCCTTATATGAAAAGGATTAAACATAACATAAACATTCGTATTAAAACCAGCATATGAAATGCCAATAATTTATCCATAAACCATGACTGCAGTAAAAATAATTACATATCCATAGTCACAAATATCACAAAACCTTCAATAAAATATAGAAGTTTTGTATTATAATAAATCAACTTCAAATAAACATAAAATCCATCAAAGGATCTTGACATAGATGAAATCAAAACCCTCTTAGATAAATATCTCTTTCTTTATTGAAATCATTTAAAAGTCACCTAATTATAAAAGGAAAGATTTATATTTGAAAATATTCGTATAAACTTGTAAGGGGACATTCGAAGATGTTATAATAGTGGAAAATAGAAACACCCACCGTATAAGTTAAAAAATACATTTTACCTTAATTTTGTTGAAAATGATAATAGGACCTTATTTGGATAATGACAGAAAGATTCCTTTATAAACATCTTATAAAAAGTCAAACAAGGGTATAAATGACTTTAACCATTTTCTATTAAATTGAAAAAATGTTTTGAAATGAATTTTTAAGAAACACAGATGTGGATGATAAAGAGGTCCCAGTAGATACCTACGTAAAAACAACCTCGGATAATAAAGAGATTGTGAAATTTAACCCTTACCATGTTATATTCCTTGGTCGAGGGTAGTTTAGCCTCATTTATAATGGTGAAATAACTGTTATTAAATTATATAGGAATCATATTAATTAATATGATATCATATATTATCTTTTAACATTTCATTTTTAATAATATCTTAGTATTATCGTCGTTTCACGTGTTAACTGATTCGTTTTCCTTTATATGATTTGTTATGTAAGTAATGTTTGTTATGGATAGGATGTATCTTATTCATATCTAGAATTATATTATGTATTTAAACATTATTTTTAATCATCTAATGAAAATTAGTCTGGAATGGATACGATGGGGAATGAATCACATCGCTTTCATGGAGACGGTAATCGTACGTACGCACGAGCGAAAATATCATTATTATGATATAAAATAATATATAATTGGATGTTATATAATATATATAAAACCATTATCATGTTATATTTATTATTTAAATAAATTACACATCATTATTATACCCATCCAAATATTAATGTATTGAATAACAATTACCCCACGACGTGGAGATGGTAAGTCGTACGTACGCACATATGGTGACATGTCATTCAAAGGATGGATAGAATAATGAATATGGTTGTACCATATTTATAATAACATCACATTATATAGAACCTACTAGAATCTTTATTTTATAATGGAAACAACAATGAAAGAGGAAGTAGAAAAAGAAAAGAACTTGAAAGAGGTGATGAAATTTTTACCTCTTCTTCGGGTTCTTTCTTTTGATTTGATCAAAAGTGCTCCAAAGGTTAGATTTCTGACTAATGTAAGGCCTCTAGGATTAATGGAGGATAGTTTAGAGGGTATTTTCGTAGATTTTGGCTGATCCAAATGGATTTGAAGGCGTGAATTTGACAAAAGGGTAATTTCCCTTTTATAAGAGGGGTGAGGGGCATCTTAGGAAACGCTAGAAATATTATTTTATAATAAAATCATTTTCAGTTTCTAATTTCCCCAAAGTTAATTTTTTATGGGATAAGGTGGGGATGGGTCGAAAAACACTCAACCAATAGGTTTTAGACAGGTTTGGGTCACTATATTAACTTTATCATTTATATTTAACTCTTAGTTAAATAGTTTGACATTTACCATTTCCATTTGTATTTTTATATTAATTGGTTAATAAACATACTATAAAATTCCAAGAGAACCCCAAGTGGTTCATTAATTATACATATATCATTATATAATTCTTTTTTATGACCCTTCTATTTTTAGGAATATTATGTCAATTAATATTATAATATTTTTTTTTCAAAACTCTTTTATGTCAATTTTGACACTATTCGGTATTTTGTTTTTTCTAAATTTATAACAGAATTATTACATCGAAAAAAATTCATCTAACACACCCTAAAATGTCGTATTAACCTAGAAAAATAGTGGAATTCATAAAAAGTCTCAAATTACATTTATTAGGATATATATATTATAATATAATATATTATTTCATTAATAAGGCAATTACTGCATCATCATTGTGTCCTAAATAAATTCAAATATTTAATGTCTAAAAATTATAAATAAAATACCATTATGTAGGAAATATATTTATATTTCTAAATAATATTTATAGCCGAATTTATCTTATGTGTAACCCTATATTTAAAATGCATTAGTTTCTAAACATTAAATTTAACACTTTTAACTCTTCTTTGAATTAAATAATAATAAATGTCCTTGTTGGTCGGAGTAGACACTCAAGAGGGGGGGGGGTGAATTAAGTTCCAATTACAATTTCTGTTAAAATATTTTCTAGTTAAAATCCCCCAATTTATAGAATAAGTTAAACTGTAGTGAATTTATATAGATTGTAAATTTCCAATTAGCTTCTCAAAGAGTGATTAGGTCTCAGTTAATTTAACCACAAGATCAAACTATCTTTTGAAGCTAACCTATTGATTTACAATAAGTGTAAACAGTTGGTAATTTAACTATCAAAGTAGCTTCAAAATAGTATTTAATTTCAATGTAATAGCATAGGAATAAATAAGATATATGTAGTATACTTTAAACTTAAATAGAAGATACACAATAGATATAACAAGAGGTTCAGTCTCAAGCCAAGACTTAGTCCTCTTAAATATAAATAAATTTGATCCACACCCTAGATCGGGGTTAACATTATTTTTACAAAACTGTCCAGGCCACGCAGGGACCTCCACCATAGTTCTTCATGGGAGACAAAACAAAGACCAGGTCACACAAGGAACTCATCCATAGTTGATGTGGGTAAACATAAGTTAAGAGAATTTGAGTGAGGACTTTTATATCCTCTAGTTCAGTTTAGGAGACAGTGTGTGTAATGATATACATAGTACACCACACTGCTTGAATTTTAATAAATAAATCACATAGAGAAGTTAGATGAGAGTTTAGAAAGCTCTAGTGATTATCAATGTAGCTCTGGACTCATTGGATTCAGCAGGAATTCTTTTGATTCCATCTCTAGTTTTTCTGTTGAAAAACAGAGTGTCGTAGTTCAGCTTGTCTTCTTCAGGAGTGAGAAAGATATATTGATTCGTCGTGTGTTCTTCACCAGTATTGGATTGCACTCATGAGAGTTATTTTAAAGTCATGCAATCTCCTTCTTGTTCAGGATTTTTCTTCTTGTTCAGCATAGTGCACTCGAATGTACGTATGTTCTTCATGTTGTTGCTTGTTGCTTATTGCTTCTTGCTTCTTAATTCTTACACATGTACTGCATCTCAGTATTTCTTATATTCCATGAGTTCTGGCAGTAGGAATGATTCCCATTTCATTGGTATGAGATACAGTTTCCTCACATTCCAACAAAAATCATTAAATAACATTAATTTTATTAAAAACAACAAATATGACCGTTAGCATTATTTAAATAATATTGACAAAAACTTAAGAAATGGTGTCACAGTGATTATGGAAACAGTGTCTTCTTCACGGTATGTGGTTCACGGTATGAACTTCACAGTGTGAGCTTCACGGTTTGTGGTTCACGGTATGAGCTTCACGGTGTGTCCTTCACGGTGAGTCCATCATGGTGAGTACATCACGGTGTTTGGTCACGGTGTCTGGTCACAGTGTCTGGGTCACAGTGTTTGGTCACGGTGTCTAGTCACGGTGTCTGGGTCATGGTGCCCGGTCATGGTGTCTGGTCACGGTGTCTGGGTCACGGTGTCTGGGTCATAGTGTCTGGTCACGGTGTCTGCATACTTAGACAAATATCTGCATTTGGACTAAGACAGTGATATATAGAATATTGATTAATGTTAATCATTAGAGAGTAAGAGATTGTGAATCGTAAATATAAATGTGTGATAATATATGTGAGAATTGTGATCGTGCATAAGACTTGTAAATAATAAAGAGAGTAATTAACATCCATAATCTTTGTTATTATAAAAACATGATGTGTAGCTATTATTGAGATCGAAGAGCATTAGCAAGATGTGCAATGAAGATCGAGATTAATTAACAGTAAAGATATTTATGATCATTAAAAAATGATTAACACATGAGGAGTCCAACAATCTCCCACTTTTGATGATCACAAATCATATATTATTAGAATATAAATGACATATAAAATTACAGTAAATATCATAGGAAAACATTATAGAACTGATACTTGTAGTTTTTCTCCCCCATTTATACTATTATAGAACTGACACTTGTAGTTGTTCTCCCCCATTTGGGATTATAAAAAATTAGAGATAAAGAAATGAAACACTACATTTGGTATTAAACAAATGGTTTAGAATTCAATAAAACATGAAACAACAAAAGACATCCCATAAAAAAAATGTCCTCAAACTCTTCAGGGATCCATATTTTCGGTGCCATTACATGCAGTAGGAGCTGGTGGTGAAGTAGAAGAAGGCATAGATGTGGTAGACAATGAGGGTAAGGGTAGACCTTCAAAAACAGATGGAGCCAAAGTAGGACCAGTAGAAGATCTATGCTATGGTTAGTCAAGAATGACTGGCCGAATCTGAGAAAGATCTTGACTAATTGTCATGGCAGTTGAGGCTAAGGCAGGTAGTCCAGGTCTAAGGGGTGATGTAGCTGGAGAAACTATAGTCGTACTCTGCACATGAAGAAACTTCTTCAAAAGATTGATGAAATCAGTAATGATTTCACCACCATACTGCATAGCCTTTTCAAAATCATCCTTACTATCCAGAAATCTGTCCAACAATATGGTGAACTCTAAAAGTTTCTGAACTTGAGCTTTAAAAGCTTGAGTCACCGGAGGGATTCTCAAATTTTCAACAGGATATCTAAAGTGATCTGTCATATCACATTTAGAGAAAATCTGGGAATGATACAAATCTATTTTCTGGAGATATCTTGTTGTTCATCATTGGCTATCTTAGAATGATTCCTAACCAAGTACAATGCTCTATCACTGTTCTTAATCACTTCTGACAAAGAAGATAGATCCAAGCCACTAAAGGCATTCTGAAATTCTTCCATTATTATGGATCTCAGCATAGAATCATCCAAAGAAGGTGTGGAGGTCTGACCAGAAATAGGTGAAGCCTTGACAGCTTCTGTTAGAACATTGAGTTGTTTTAGAACTTTTTGCAAACATCCAGTGTATTCATCTGTAAGCTTATTCAGATTTTCCACAATCCCTCTCATGCATTCCAGCATCTTGGTGTGCCTTTTTCCAATCATTTCATCAAAAGATAGTAGGTATGGAAGAACATGAGACACAATCTCCCTAGCAAAGAGGGAATCAGAATACTCATGAGAAACAGCAATAGGTGTAGGGGCAGAAACAAGAGAAGGCTCTGATCTCGAAGATAACTCATTCTGCAGACTTGCTACCATACTTTTCATATTTGCAACATCAGCACTCTGCAACTTATTCTCTACTCTGACATCTTGAATTTCTCTGATCATCCTTGGTTGAATACGCAAGATAATATTTTCCAATATAATTGATGCATCTTCATGACTTAACTGAGTCACTGGGTGAGGTTGAGTGGAGAAAATTTTCTCAACTTCAACTAACAAGGTCTCTCCAAAAACTTTCAGATCATCATTTGTCACAAAGAATTGAAGCTCAGGTAAGGATGCAGCTAAAGGTAAAGGTTCAGATTCTATTTGCGGCTCAGATTCATCTTCAGACTCAGATTCTGATTCAGATTGAGGTTGGTGCTCTAGTTCTGGTTCTGAATGAGCTAAGGACTTCAGTTGAAACAGAGAAGAAAGATCCATTCCAGTTGCAGTTACTTGCTGTGACTCATTCACATCATTAAATCTTGGGAACTCTCACTGAGAGTGCACAGAAATAGTGATAAAAGTTTGAGATGCTTCAGCAGATCCAGCTTCCACAATATCAATACTTTGAGGTTCCTCCCCCTCAACATGTTCTTCCCTTCCAGATTCATGAGGTTCTGGAACTTTTACAAGATCCACAAGATCATCCCTAATCTCTTCAGAAAACTCTTGACTTGAGAGCTGAAAGGAAATTTCCATTCGTTCTTCAACAGATGGAATAATCTCAGGAACTGATTGTTCCACTGGATAAGCATCCAGACATGCTTCTTTCTCAACAGAAGGAGTCTCTTAAATAAGTTCTGCCTCTAAGGTTTCTTTCTATTCTGAAACAGGAAAAACCAATTTTCTTGCAGCATTATGATGAGATTCTTCCTCATGAAGAAAAACTAAAGGATCCTTAGTCCCTTCCTTTTCAACAACAACTTCCCGTCCTTGAGGTATTTCAGCAGGGATAACAGCAGGGACAACAACCCTTTCATCTTTAACCGGAACTGTTTCCATTGGAGGTATTACCAGATCTTCTCTAGGTGGTACTTTAACTGTTACTTCTTCTTGTTCTTATTCTTCTGAATACTCAGCCACTTCATCTAGTTCCAAACCAGGATCAGCTACGTTCTGAGGCATTCTTGGATAGTCAATAGGATTAAAATTTTTATACAGTTGATCACTATCCTCAACACATTGCTTCTTCCAGGGATTCCAGCTTATCTTTATCCTTCTGAGGATAGGCTTGGATAGGCAGAAATCAAGGTCCTCTAACTTTTCATCATTCTGTCCAACCATCCCTTTTGGAAATAACATAGCTGAAATCATCCTTGAGTAAAACAGGGGTGGATTTGGAAGTTACTTTGATCATCTCACAGATATGGTTGATAACATTCTTATACATATTGATCTTATGGCCATTATTCAACAGGTGAATCAGGAACACATCGTGATACTTCATCACAGCAAAATTCCCTTTTCTTGGACTAACCAAATTTTGAACAAACTTGAATAGAAGTCTTGTCTCCCCATCTAGTTCAGCAGCTATGGCCCTTCACTTGGTGCCATTTCCAGTTAAACATTCTACATCAGTCTCCATGTCAAATATGTCGGTTGGTGGAGGAGGGTCTCTCTGGTAATCTTCACAAATTCCTTCATGTGGAATTCTTAGGCATGCAGCCCACAGCCTTGAAGAGAAAGAGCACTTCTGACCATCGATCCAGCTGGTCACCATAAAGCTTTCTCCAAACTCAAAAGAAAACATCACATACTGATAGAATTGAGATACAATCCATGGGTAAATCGGTCAATTCTGTCCAGTGAACCATTCAAGCCATCCTTTTTCTCTTAAAACATTCAAAACTAAAGATCTTCTAGATAGAAGCCATTCAGGGAAAACCTCTTTTTCAGGTACAACTATATGACTTACCAGGTTTGGGTTTAGAGGTCCTTCTGGAGCTATCCTCGGTATCCTCTTTTGTTTCTTAGAGTGACGCTTCTCAGATGAGGGTGAGGATGGACGCTTCATCCTTGGCATTCACTAAAGGTTCGGGTGAGAGGGAAAAGAAGGTTCAGGAGAGAGTTCAGGTAAGGAATCGAGTGAAACCCTTATGTTTTATCATTTGGGAATGTCAAATGTCATAAAAACAAAAACGCATGAAATCAAATAGCGGTGAAATAAAAATTACCGCGATATGGGTTAAAATAAAAATAAACTTAATTCTCACGGTGAGACCGTGAGTAGACATTATGGGGAGACAGAAAACTAGTCGTCACGGTGAGACAGTTTGTAGTCGTCACGGTGAGACATTGAGAATTTTATATAGTCATGGCGAGACAGTGAGTTGTCAGACCGTGAGTATAAAATAGTAACTTAGAAACAGTAAGTATGAAACTGTAAAGTAAAGTACAATAAAGTATTAAAAATTAAAAACATTAAGATATTCATTTATTATTAATCATTCTAAGATCATGTATGATGTAGTCTAATCTTTCAGAATTTAATGGTTTAGTGAATATATCATCAAGTTGATATTCAGTACCAATGAATTCCAAAGTGATATAACCTTTTTGATAATGATCCCTCAAAAAGTGATGTCTTACATCAATATGTTTTGTCGTAGAATGAGAAACATGATTCATAGAAATATTAATAGCACTTGTGTTGTCACAATTTATAAAGACGTGTCTGAATTGATATCCATAGTTTAGTAATGTGTGTTTCATCCAAAAAATATGTTCACAACAACTTCCAGCCGCTATGTATTCAGCTTCTGCAGTTGATAATGAAACAGAATTTTGTTTCTAACTACACCATGATACTAGTGACTTGCCTAAAAGGTGACATGTTCCAGAGGTGATTTTTCTATCTAGCTTACATCTAGAAAATTCAACATCAAAATAACTAACTAATTCAAATTATTTCCCTTTGGGATAGAACCGTCCTAAATTGGGAGTATGCTTGAGGTATTTGAAAATTCTCTTTACAATATTTAAATGTGACTCTTTAGGGTTTTCTTGAAAATGAGCACACATACACACAAAAAACATAATATCAGTTCGTCTATCTGTCAGGTAGAGTAGACTTCCAATCCTTCCTCTATAATTGTTTTGATCAACAGATTTACCATTTTCATCAAAATTTATCTTACAGGTGGTACTAATGGGAGTGTCAATACTTTTTGTTCTCTCCAGTCCAAAACGTTTTAAAATATCTCTAGTATATTTAATTTGAGTTAAAATAATTCCATCATCATTTTTAAAGATTTGAAAACCAAGAAATAATTTAAGTTCACCCATTAAACTCATTTCAAATTCATTTTGCATCATTTTAGAAAAATCAGTACATAATGTAGTTTTTGAAGATCCAAAAATAATATCATCTACATAAATTTGTACAACTAAAACATCTTTAGAAATTCGTTTTATAAACAGAGTAGAATCAGATATTCCTTTGGTAAAACCTTTAGAAATTATAAAATTACTTAATATATCATACCAAGCTCTTGGAGCTTGATTTAAACCATATAATGCTTTTGATAGTTTGAAAATATGATTTGGAAAATGAGGGTTTAAAAATCCAGGTGGTTGTTCAACAAAAAATTTCTCAGCAATATATCCATTTATGAATGAACTCTTGACATCCATTTGATATAGATTGAAATTTAGATGTGCAGCACAAGCAAGTAATATCCTAATAGCTTCTAATCTGGCTACTAGAGCAAAAGTTTCCTCATAGTCAATACCTTCTTCTTGAATATAGACTTGTGCAACTAGTCTAGCTTTATTTCTAACTATTTTTCTAGATTCATCTACATTATTTTTAAACACCCATTTTATGCCTATTGTGAAAGTTCCCTTAGGTTATTCAACAAGATTCCAAAATTTATTTCTTTAAAACTGATTGAGTTCTTCATTCATAGAAATTACCCAAAATTCATCATTAATAGCATCATCAATGTTTTTAGGTTCAAGCTGTGATAAGAAGGCTTGATGTTAAACCTGATTTCTAAGAGAATCTCTAGTCTGTGTCCCTCTATCAAGATTTCCTACAACAGCATCTAAAGGATGATTCTTTAGAATTCATGTTGATCTAGTAAAGGTAGGACTAGAAACTTCAGGTTCACCAACAGGTTGGGAATCAACAGAAGCAGGTTCTGTAAAATTTTGAGAATTGGTTGTCTTTATAGCAAGTACATTTGATTTTTCATTAAGGTATAGAACAAATAAATATTCTTCAAGATTTTCAAGAGAGGTTTTAGGCTCATGTGGATCAGTTTCATCAAACTTGATGTGAACAGATTCATCCAAACACTTGGTTCTATTATTGAAAACTCTATAGGATTTACTAGAAATAGAGTTACCTAGGAAAATTCCTTCATCACTCTTGGATGAAAACTTGTCAAGATTATGTTTGGTATTAATAATAAAGACTTTGCAACCAAAGACTCTAAAGTAGTTAACCTTAGGTTTCCTATGGTTCCACAACTCATAAGGGGTCCTATTAAGAATAGGTCTGATCAAGACTCTATTGATAATATAACTAGCTGTATTTACAGCTTCAGCCCAAAAATAAATAGGCAGTTCATATTCATTAAGCATGGTTCTGGAAATTTCTTACAGGGTTCTCTTCCTCCTTTCTACTACATCATTTTCCTTAGGTGTCCTAGGGGAAGAAAATTTAGGACTATAGCCATTGTGTGAGAAATAGGATTCAAATTCATGATTCTCAAACTCACGTCCATGATCACTTCTTATAGATTTAATATTAAGTCCACTAAGGTTCCCTACAGATTTGGATTACTTAGCAATGTAAGAACAAGCTTCACTTTTATGAGCTAAGAAGTATACCCATGTATATCTAGAAAATTCATCTAATAAGAAATAGACATAGTGCTTCCCATTTAAGATAGAAAATCTAGATGGTACAAAGAAATCCATGTGAACCAACTCGAGAGGTTGAGAAGTTGAAACTTCTTTCTTTGGTTTGAAAGAGATTTTTTGTTTCTTTACCTTTTGATAGGGATTACAAACTTTGTCATTTGGAAACTCATGTTTGGGTAGGTCTCTCACTAAGTTCTTCCTAGTAAGTTTTCTAAGTGAGTGTATATTGTTGTGTCCTAATCTTCTGTGCCAAATCCAGGACTCCTAATGAAAAGCATTTAAACATGTAATATTATGCATGGCTAAAGAATTTAAATAAACAGAATAAACATTTTCATTTCACAGGGCAGAAAATACTAAATCATTTTTTGAATTAAAAACATTGTAAGAATCATTTTCAAATTTAACATTAAAACCATCATCAGATAACTGAGAAATACTTAACAGATTATATTTAAGTCCATCAACAAATAAAACTTTAGAAATTAAAACAAAGTCAGTGTTACCAATCTGGCCTAAGCCGATGATTTTCCATTTAGAATTATCACCAAAGGTGAAAAATCCTCCATCAATTATGACTAAGCTTTTAAAGCATGAGAAGTATCCTGACATATGTCTTGAACATCCACTGTCCAAGTACCAAGTCTTCCTACAAGATCTCTTTAAGCAGGTTTCCTACAAAACAGATTTAGATAGGAAATGATTTTTTTACCCAGATCTTCTTGGGTCCATACAGGTTAGAAATCAATGATTTTGGTACCCAAATTTGTTTTATGGGTCTCATAAAATATGTAGAATTAACATATTTAGAAACATAAACCTTATTAGATCCATAACTATGAATATAACTACTTGAATCATATAATTTTCCAGAACTAGAACTAGCAGTATTCTATCCAGAATTAGGAATAAATATATTCGTAGTAAACTGTCTCTGTCCAGGTTTGTAGCCTATTCCAGTCATATATTTTGGTGAAACGTTATTTCCTAGAATTTGAGTTAGTGTATCATTTCCATTTTTGAATTTCTCAAAATCCTTTCTAAGTTGCTCCATAGACCTTTTCAGTTCGGTGTTCTCCTTTAACAGTTGAGCATTTTTCTCCATTTCAATAGTAAGTTCAGTTTTAAAAGTAGTAGTGAGAGCATGCTATTTATTTAATGATTTGTATTTATCCTTAAGTTCATTGCATGTCTCATCTAGCATATTACAATTTTCAAACAATTCCTCACTAGTCTTGTTTTCAGAATCAAAATCAGATTCTGCACTATCTTCAGAATAATATGAATTTAAAGCAGGAGTATCTAAGATTTCCTCAGATGTGTTTGTCATAAAACACATGTTTTCCTTGTTTCTGGTTTCATTATCAGAAGCATTAGATTCACAGGAGCTATCCTCAGAAGTGCTCCAAGTAGCCTTCATAGCCTTTTTGGACCTACTGTCCTTGTAATCTTATTTATTCTTGAATTTGAGCTTTGGGAACTCTGATTTAATATGTCCTTTTCTTTTTCACTCATAACAGACAACTAATCACTTGTATCTAGCTTTTTTCAATACTTATTCCAATGTGAATTATTGTCATACTATCCCCTATAATTTGATTTTCTGACAAATTTATTCTTCCTATAAAATTTCTTAAACCTTCTGGCTATCTGAGCCATTTCAGCATCACTATCAGAGTCTGAATTTGCACTGGTTGAACTGTCAGTAGGTAGTTGATCTTTATCTTTGTCCTTGCTCTTTGAAAAAGTAGTCTTGAAAGCCACTGATTTCCTATTAGGTTCATCATCTTCCTCTTTATTCACCTTGAGTTCTTCCTCATACATCATAAGCTTACCAATGAGATCATTGACAGGTAGAGTAGCAATGTCAGATGACTCTCTGATTGAAACAGATGTGCCTCTCCATCGATCTGGTAAACATCTCAAAATCCTCATAATTTGTTCCTTTGCTGGAACAACCTTTCCAAGTGAATTCATTGTATTGAATATCTCATTAATCTTGAGATACATATCAAAAATGGGTTCATCAGTCTTCATTTTAAAATTAACATATTTAATAGTATAAGTATTTAATCTAATTTCATTAACATTGGTTGTTCCTTCATGAGAAACACCCAAAGTATCCCAAAATTCAAAATCCTTTTTTGAAGAAGAAATTCTGTTAAACTCTTCATCTCCTAAAGCACAGTACAGGGCATTCATGGATTTATAATTATTATTATATGCAGTCTTTATAGGTTCATCCCATGTAGATCTAGCAATAGTGGGAAGTTTATATTGTGATTCTATGGAAGTCCAAATATCAAAACCTATGATTTCTAAATGAATTTTCATTTTAAGTTTCCACTGAGCATAGTTTGTACCATTGAAGAAAGGTGGCCTGTTAGTAGTAGAAACCACTAGTCTGTTATCCATAACTAGATTTTATAAAGATAATTCAAGAGATAAAAATTTAGAACTAATAGAAATTTAAGATCTTTAAAGATACAACTAAAATTGCAGTTGAAAAACAGAGTATTTCAAAAATCTTTGAACAAAAACTAATCCTCTGATACCAAATGTTGGTTGGGGTGAACACTCAAGAGTGGGGGGTGAATTTAGTTCCAATTTAAATTTCTGTTAAAATATTGTCTAGTTAAAATCCCCCAATTTGTAGAATAAGTTAAACAGTAGTGAGTTTATACAGATTGTAAATGTTCACTTAGCTTCTCAAAGAGTGACTAGGTATCAGTTAATTTAACAACAAGATCAAACTAACATTTGAAGCTATCCAATTGATTTATAATAAGTGTAAACACTTGCCAATTTAACTATCAAAGTATCTTCAAAATAGTTTTGTATTTCAAAGTAATAGCTGTAGAATAAATAAGATATATGTAGTATACTTTAAACATAAATAAAAGGTACACAACAAATATAACAATAGTTTTAGTCTAAAGCCGAGACTTAGTCCTCTTAAATATATATAAATTTGATCCACACCCTGGATCGGGGTTAACAACAGTTTTACAAAACTGTACAGGCCACATAGGGACCTCTACCACTTTTCTTCGTGGGAGACAGAACAAAGACCAAGTCACACAAGGACCTCTTCCACAGTTGACGTGGGTAAACAGAAGTTAAGAGAATTTGAGTGGGGATTTTGATATCCTCCAGTTCAGTGCAGGAGACAGTGTGTGTAAAGATATACATAGTACACCACACTACTCGAAAGTTAATAAATAAATCATGTAGAGAAGATAGATGAGAGTTTAGAAAGATCTAGTGATTATCAATGTAGCTCTAGACTTGTTGGATTCAGAAGGAATGCTTCTGAGTCCTTCTCTATTTTTTCTGTTGAAAAACAGAGTGTCGTAGTTCAGATTGTCTTCTTTGGGAGTGATAATGATCTCTTGATTCGTCGTGTGTTCTTCAGCAGTATTGGATTGTACTCATGAGAGTTATTTTAAGGTCTTGCAATCTCTTTCTTGTTCATGTTTGTTCTTCTTGTTCAGCACAGTGCACTCGGATGTACGTATGTTCTTTGTGTTGTTGCTTGTTGCTTATTGCTTCTTGCTTCTTGCTTCTTACACGTGTACTGCATCTCAGTCTTTTTTATATTCCACGAGTTCTGGTAGTAGGAATGATTCCCTTTTCATAGGTACGAGAAACAGTTTCCTGACATGCCAAAAACTATCACTAAATAACATTAATATCATTAAAAACAACAAATATGACCTTTAGCATTATTCAAATAATATTGAAAAAAACATAAGAAATGGGGTCACATTGATTATGGAAACGGTGTCTTCTTCATGGTATGTGGTTCACGGTATGAACTTCATGGTGTGAGCTTCACAGTATGTGGTTCACAGTATGAGCTTCACTGTGTGTCCTTCATGGTGAGTCCTTAACGGTGAGTCCTTCATGGTGTCTGGTCATGGTGTCTGGTCACGGTGTCTGGGTCACGGTGCCTGGTCATGGTGTCAGGTCACGGTGTCTGGGTCACGGTGTCTGGGTCACGGTGTCTGGTCACGGTGTCTGTATACTTAGACAAATATCTGTATTTGGACTAAGACAGTGATATGCAGAATATGGATTAAGGTTAATCATTAGAGAGTAAGAGAATGTGAATCATAAATATAAATGTGTGATAATGTATGTGAGAATTGTGATCATGCATAAGACTTGTAAATAATAAAGAGAGTAATTAACATCCATAATCTTTGTTATTATAAAAACATGATGTGTAGCTATTATTGAGATTGAAGAGAATTAGAAAAATGTGAAATGAAGATCGATATTAATTAATAGTAAAGAGATTTGTGATCATTAAAACATGATAAACTCATGAGGAGTCCAATAATTCTAATCAATTCCAAGTGGACCTAAATGATCATTTTTTTCATAAGGTTGCTTTTGGACGAAATACACTTATTCAATAGCATTAGGACATGTGTTAGGGTAATAATAATATCATTTTTACCCTTAATTACCCTATTTAATATTAACTGTGGTAAATAAAAGTAAGAAGTTACTATTCACTAAAAATTATTTTCACCATATTGAACCACATTTTACTTACTGATATTAACCGTATCTCTTGGATAAATAATGAGACCGTACCATCAAACTCCTTACACTTTAGTAAACATTATATTAGAAACCCCATATAATAATAAC
The DNA here is from genome assembly GCA_963277665.1 of Viscum album. Classification (NCBI taxonomy): domain Eukaryota; kingdom Viridiplantae; phylum Streptophyta; class Magnoliopsida; order Santalales; family Viscaceae; genus Viscum; species Viscum album. The sequence continues at coordinate 1,152,264,634 of OY728155.1, read as the reverse complement.
ATCAAAATAAACAAAATATTTCATTAATATAATTAAATTTGTTATATAAGAACTCCTAGTGGATGTTTTTACATCTCCTAAAATATTATAGGTGCATCAGACAAGATACATCTAAAAGATGGAAAATTGGGACAAAATCTCTTACTGTAAATCTCATCTTACTTTATACACGTTCAGAAATTCTGTGTGATAAATTTAATTTAATTATACATTATTAAGTATACCTTATTATATATATCATAACATATATTATTTTCATAAACCTTTTTATTACACATTTATTAACAATTTCTAATTAAAATCGTGTTTTGAGTAGTAACTGCTTTTTTTTCAAGTATGTTTTGATTTGGTATTTTATTCCTTTTAATCTGATAATGGATTTATCATATAAATAATGTCAACAATGATATAAATATCATATATATATATATTCATTATATATGTATTTATATTAATCAATAGAAGTTTGGTATAGAAAATGAAATACACAATTCATGGAGACAGTAGGCCGTACGTACATATGAATATTCTTTCCATTTTCTCGAAATATACAAAGAATGAATCTTAAAAAATATATTAACCTTTATAATAAATTTTATTTCATGTAGATATAATATGTTTATAAAAAATATCCTTATTAATTTCCTTGTAAATTGTAAGTGATGAAAAAATCGCATCGCATTGCGTGGCGGTTGTCTTTTGTACACACGATCACCGTTATGGTATTCTAAAAAATTGAATGTAAAAAAGTTATATAAGATATTGTAATTATAGATGTATAAATATTTCAAAAATATCATATAAATATGTTAAATCCATCATTATATCCAATCTTGAGAGGTGGAGATGGAAAATGAACTACATCGGTTTGTGATGTGGTAGTCCGTCAAAACCATGATAGATGGTTTCATTTTCAATTGGATGGAAGAGGAGACAAATATGGGTTATTACATCAACATAATAGCATATAATTATATTGTAGATATTGGTGAAATTATATTGGAATTAATAGTGTATCGGTGAAGGTGGTGAAAGAAGAATTGAAAACAAAGATTTTAGTGAATATAATTATTATCACTTAGAAAACCCCATTTTGGATATATTATTAGGTACCCAAAGTTTTGTATTTTGGGATGAATATATTTTTTATAACATGAAAGTTTGTTTTTGAGAGAACCTTTTTAGTATTTAGATGATCTGAATGGATTAGGAGGTGTTAATTAGCAAGTGTGGGAGGAGTGTTATTTCTGTAAGTACCCAAAACTGTTCAATAATGAGACGTTACTCTCACCCCATGTCCATAAAAAATTATAAATAAATTATTAGAGGGATGATATTGTAGAAACACCCTCCACCATACAATGAAAAATATATTTTATACATTTTTTCCTTAAATTGTATGATTCCTTTGTTTTACCATTTGAATTTTCACTATGGTATCTAACCTTGTTATCTTGGTACTTTTTCATGTAGGACTTCAATTAAAATGATAGATATAAGATATTTTTTACCCATTGGATCTCAATATTAAATAAAATTTATATACATAAAATACTATTTGTGTGAAAAATTAATTTTAACAAAAACACATAAAATGCGCAAAACCTTGTTTGACCATTTGTCATAGTAACATAGTATTCACAATTTTTTAGTCAATATAATTATTTAAAAAATAAAATTAGTTCCATAAATGGCATATAACTAAAATTTTTAAACATATAGAATTATATTAGATAATTATAGGATTTTGAGTAATTTTCAATCATTTAATAAATTATTATTTTTCATAAAATAACATTAATTTAATTTTTGAAACTATTATTTTAAATTTATTTTAAATACATTAATAAAAAAGTGGAATTAGAATATATAATTTTAAAATATCTATATAATGTGATATTTATCTAATAAATTCATGTACTACAATAATTTATTCGGTTTATATTCCTTATAACATTTTTAATATCATTTATTTAATATTTCTTTTAATTAAATACTTACAAGATTATCATGTCATATGAATATAAAGTAATTACATAATCACTGAAAAAAACAAAATTAACATTATGAAACTAAATTCATTATTCTAAGAAATTTCCAGTAATATTGATTCACATCTTTCTTTGTTCCCTATGTCAACGCAAAATTTTAATTTAAAATTTATTGGGTGATATTTTGTTTTTTTTTCACTTTACTTACATTATAAAAGGGGTCACATTCATAGAAAAGTATCCCACATGAAAAAAAAATTAAATAAGAATGAAAAAGTGTAAAAAAAGTTCCATACAATAGGAATTGAAGAAGTTTCTAGGTCATTTTAATGCGTATCCTTTTAGTTTAACCCTATGGTAAACATGTTTCATCCTTAACCCCATTAATAAATTTTTAATATTTTTACTATTGATTTTGACAAAAAATCAAGTTAAAATTTTTATATAATATTAATAATTACTGTTATTCCAAATATGGAATCCGTTTTTCTAATTTCAATTCACAAAATTGTAAAATTTTTATTTAAAATTAGGCCCGAAGATGAGATGAAAAAACGTTTTTCCAAAGAGAAATATTTCCTAAGTATAGAGTGTTGTAAAATTAAAATTAAAAATGAACATGATTTAAATTATTTAAATTGGATTAGAAAATTTATAATTGAACTAAATTTAATATTTAAACATTTTTAAATAATATGAAACTTTGTAAATTCTTTTAACAAAAATTCAGTTTTTTCATAAAAATTAGTATTTTTCACTAATCATAGAAACTTTATCTTTTCATAAATTTCACAAAAATTAAACAAATGATAGTTTCAGAATTTGGATTCAAAAATCATATAATTTTTTAAAAATAAATTTTCTAAATTTTTAGAAATTAATTCTATTATTTATTCACTAATATAAATAAAATCAATTTTTTTAGAAAAGATATTTTTTGAAGAATATAATTACAATAATAAAAATTAATTAATTACATATAAATATGTCTCTTATCAAAAAAAATTATACTAAATTTTTTTAAAAAAATTATTATTCCTATTCATACCTCCAAAATTTAAATTTTGGTTATAACTGTCTAGTTTAAATAATTATATTATTAGTATATCATGATTTTTTGAAAATTAATGTTGTCTTTAACATAAGAAATGGAAAAATAACATTTATTTTGGAAAAATATTTTAAAAAAATATTTGGGGGTAATAGTTTATCTATATTTTTAGTGTTTATTTGAAACAATTATTTTAGTTTTATCAAAATGTGTTCCCGCATAGAATTAATTTTTTAATATGATTGAATGAAACATATTTTATTTCATTACTAATTGGTTGAAGCTTCTCAGTGGGAATTTTTTTTGGTTCGACCACATGAGGTTCCTATTTTTTCACACTTATATGAGATACAAATATTTTGTAGTATCCCTTATTCCATTCATATAATCCAAACCGTAACAAAGTGACTGTTGTGTTAGGGGTTTATTCCTGGTGAACAATATAAAGGGAACAAAAGGGAATGAAAATTTTGGTTAACCTAAACCAAGGAATTTCATTAAAACAAAAAAAATCATATAAATTTAAAGGAAATTATGTGTAATTAAAATTCATTTATCACCTTATCTTACTCCTCTTAATAATGATTAATTTCATAAAATACTTATCTCAAATAATGTTTTTTTCATTATTATACATAAAACTACTTTAGAATCCACACCACGATTAGTATATTTTAAAATCTATAAAATTTTAATTTTAAAGTATAGAACATTCCATTAGAGTTAACCTATGGTCTTTATTATACTATAAAACCTCTTTAAAACATATTCATGTTTTTGTTTCATATTATGTGTTAAATAGTCTATCATGTGTGATATTATGAGATATATGCTAATGTATGGTTTTTAGTATTTTAAAAGGGTTTACGAATATAAAATTTCACTTTTTATATAAAATCAAATAATTACATTATCATTATTTCGTAATAGATTCATATATATATCATTATGTTAACCGATAATTGATCTTTCTAAGTATGACATTGAGTTATCCATAACCGTAATTGGGATATATCATAGTGGTAAGAACTCTATAATACTGTATAAAAAACTGAGGTTCAAACCTGGGTGGAGGTGAATCATTATGGTACTATAGAAATACTAGAGTGGGGGTATAGTAGTAGTAGTAATATTCATCTAAAATGGGATTTCAGGTCATTTGTTTTAGGTATTTTAGCCCCATAGGCCTCCAAGCTATCTATGTCCATCAAAAGGTGGGCCATTGGCTCATCCTCATCCTTCAGGCATGCACAAGATGATTTTCTCACAGGTGTAATGAATGGATGGGGAAAAATGGTCACTATGAGATTAAGATGGAAGAAGGTAGGTTATCCTTTTCATTGTGTAATCTAATTGGATTAGAATTTTGATTAATAGATATAAGTAATTTGTGTGGGGTGGTGATGTTGAACTATAGAATCGACCTCAAGGGTGGTAAAATGGAAAATTAAAATTAAATTAAGATGATAAATAGAATATTTTAGTGTAGGTGTTTGGGATTCTATATATGGATTCGAAAAATGTATCATCCTAGGAATGTTTTTTTTCTAGTCCTTCATTACATGTATGGGTTCCCTCTCAACATAGTTAAAAAGAGGGATTATGTAAAATAAAAAATTCATGTCCTTTTCCCAGGGGTATAATTAACCCATAAACAACATTTTTCAAAGATTATTATATATTGTAATTAACTTTTAAGGTTAAAATGAGTAGTATTATTATATTCAGATAAAAAATATGCTCTTAAGGTGGAAATAGGTTTTTTCACTGGATGACCCATAATGTATACCACGTGGAGTTTCATACACTTTATTTTGTATACTTGGGGGGGGGGGGGGAATGGTTCAATTTTAATTTCTTTATTTTAGTGGTTGGAAATATATATTTGTATGAAAAAAAATTACTTGATATCGTTCATATATATCCACTATTCTTAGCTAATTTGGGGGTGGTTGGGTAAGTTGTTGGTCATGTAACTGGTTAGATAATCACCAAGATGAGATATGTCCTACCATATGACAAATCTCTCATATGGGTCCTTGATTGAGATATGATGATGACGTGTAAGTCCATAACTAGAAAATACAACTGATGTGATTATCTATTAGTTGAGGGGTATGTGATGTGTACATCAATAAGGGATAAGGACATGTTATGGTTTTGTTGATCTAGAAATATTATAATTAAATAATTGAGATCATATTTGTATATATATAGTAATGACATTTTCCATGTCCCCTGGTAACTCAATGTCTTATAAAAGTTATAATAAGAAAATGCATTCATTCATATGATGTAGATGGTGTGCATATGTATTGAGATACATGTTTTTATGGATATCATGATAAATACCTTTATATCATGAGTATCACTAATTCCTAACATTTGGATTCACTTTTATTACATATATAAATAAAATATTTTATTTTTTCTTCAATTCTATAAATGATTATGGGGTCAGAATTTGTGGTTGAATGAGTGGTGATTTCCTTTTCCATAGAGAAATATTCAAAAAGTGTTCTAGAGTTCATCTAAATGGATTTTTGGATGGACATTTACATTTTATTAAATATTATGTGATGCATGGTGAGTTTAATGTTAGATTTACAATAGATTTTTTGATGATATAAAAAAATTTGGTATGGAAATGATTTCTCAAATTATTTTAAATGTTACAATATAAGATGAGATGAAAATAATTTTATGAGGCTTTAGTGAAAGTGGTAGATTGATGAATGTATTCTCTAAATAAAATACAAATATGATGTTTTATGTATTATATCACATGGTACCATATATTTATTTCATGTAGTATGAAATATATAATCCAAATTCATTTTGAAGTTATTGATTTTAGAATATCATTGGTTGTAATATAGTGATATCATAGAAATTGCATCAGTATGTCTTATGGTAGTACATGGCTATATCATAATGCATGTATCATAATATACAATTCAAATTAACACCATTCAATTTTCATGTAAGTAAAACATTAATGGTTAATATTAAAATATTCCTAATTTTTCTTTCATTAATAACATGTTTCATAAAATGAAACAGATGGGAGTTATGTTAGCTGAATTTAGAAATAGTTATAAATTTCATTTAATTTAATCTAAAAATTAATAATATAAGAGTAAATATTTTATATAAATTTATTAAATTTCTTGAGACCTATGAAAATATGATAACACCATTGAGATTTTTGTGCGCTCGTTATTTCTCAATATTCCAACCAATTTTTCATGATGTTCTCTCCTCCTCCTCCCTTGACTACACAAGATCATACCATGTCATAGAAAGCAGAATATTCCCACCTATAAAAGAGGTGATCTTATTTTAAACCAAGGATACACTATATATGAGGGATCCTTTCATACCTCTAATGTATCTTCATCAAAATATTGAATGAATTATAAAGTGAAACTATTCATCAGTGTAATGTATACAATGTGTTCTTCATTTTATATTTATACATGGTTTTTGTTTTATGTGGGGTTTATCTCCATAATCGAGTTTCTAGATTCATTTGTTACATCTATTAAGTGTTAATATATCCTTAAAAATTACTCAAATAGATCAATTATGTACACAAAAAAATTAAATTTAAATCAATTTATAACTAAATAACATTTTCAATAATACATAGAAAAATAAGAAATTTAACATTTAAAGAACTTTTTAGGCCCTAAAACACACTAAATTGTATAAAAATGACATGGAAAACAAGTAGCAGTAAGTATGTGACTTTATAATGGGTATGATATACTCTTACCCTATATGTTTCCTCACCAAATATGTGTAGAACTTATTAGATGTGATATAGGAAAAGGAAATATATCAGATCATGAGTGATAAAGGGGCTTGGAGAAAGGAGTTATTTCCAACCTTTGAAAATTTTGATGGATTATTTTCTAAAGTTGTTAGAGTGTTATATATGAATTTTATAGAGTCTAACACACATGTGTATCTTCACATAGCACCAATTAGTGTGATTTTGATTCATTTGAGTGATATATATTGTAAAATTTTGTATTTTATGTATATTATTTTTAAATATTATATGGAATTGTTACGAGAGATTGCTTCTTGACGAAATGTTATTCTGAGTCTCGGTTGTGAAAAATAAATGTTTGAAATTATTTAAACTATAAATATAATGCACGGGCGGTTTTCCTAAAAAGTGAAATAACTTTTAAATGGGTACCCAGATCAGAAATTTGAGGGCACCGTTTCATTCAGAGTGGTGAAATTAGCTTATGTGGGGCCAAACATAGACTGGTTCTGGATGGAAGAAGAAGTTAGTTTTTGAACTTCTTAATGGAAATAAAATAATATATTATAATATATTTTTAAATGTTTCTATAACTCAGTGCCCAGAATTATTAAATATAATGTTAATAGAATCTCTAGGGTTAGCAGCATAATCCTAAAATTCTCTAGAAGCGTAGATAGGAGACACCTTGGAGAAACCTCTCGACAACGAATGATGACAGATCGATCGATTGAAGCACCACTGATTAGCCAGAACCTCGCCAACGAATGTGATACAGTGGGATTTCTCCAACTGAATCAAGGTAGGGGTTATGTTATTTTTGATTTTTTCCCATTCAAAATGTAAATGAAGAAAACAGATCCACCCATGAACAAATTGATCCACAGATCATGCGTTCTTATGGGAGGGTTATTATTTTGGTTTCTTTGAGGGATTCTGATTTGGGGAATTAAACTGTTCTAGATTATTATTTTTATTTCGATTAACCCTGTATAATTATCTAATCAGGAGCATATTGACGACATGAAGAATGACAATAGAGGTTTGATCCTCTATTACATTATTAGATTTATTCATCATTTTCCCGCATTGTTTGCATTCTTCATGGGTCAATGAACAACAGATCATTGAGAATCACTATTGCAATGCAACAATCCCAAACTGATGATCGGACATCGGAACCACCTAGAGAATGTGCGACGATGAGGGAAGTTGAATAATCGGCTCATGTCGAGGAGGATCATTCATTGAGCGTTCTTCATGAGATAGGATCGGGAAATGTTCTTGGGGACTATTGGAGGATCCAAATCAATGATAATGACCTTGTGGTTCAAGGAAACCCTGAACATTTAGTTTCTAGGTGGTCAGATGGCCGGATCGAAGGCCGAAGGAGCACGGGGGTGCAACAACAAAGAACGAAGATTTCTGGAAAATCATGTTGAACACAACGTGTATTCAAATAACATGCCATGAAGGGTTTTAATGGTGGAGGATAAGGTTTCCACAATGCACATGGAGAAGAAAATGGTGTGCTCCTCGGAGAACATGGTGTATGGGACCCATCCAGTGGCTACTAAAGTATCCAGAATCCCAAAGTGTGGACACGGTGTGTGACCATTGTCACACACCCTATGGGTCCTTACATAAGACATGGCATTTATCTCAAATGATACATGGACACAGGGTGGAGTACACCACAAGTACTCCACCACAGGGCCATATGAGGTTAGTTATGAGGGTATGCCCATGTACCGGTTACATGGGTTGGCATGAAAGGGTTGAGGCCATGTACGTTCACATGGCTGACATACAAAGAGAGGACCCCAGATACCTTGACACAGCATGTGATCCTTACTAAATGTTGTTTATATAAGTTTTTACATGGAATGTTATCCAGAATCGGCATGTTGTACTTGGGATGTACATGGATTCAAGGGACATAGTGTTTGACCACTTCTACACATAGTTTACACCCCTCTATAATGCTTGAGCTTCATGTCAATCATTCCATGCGAACTTTTTGTTTGGGTTAGTTCCCCTTTGCTTGTTCCCCTGAAGTTCATGTATCATTTCCATCCAGATGTGTATGATCCCTTCAGCATGACATTTCAAGATAGAGTCATATATCTCTCTGAGAGGCCCAAAGCAATATCCTTTGTCCATTCATGACACTAGGTAGAGTCAGGTATCAAAATGACCAATCCTATAAGGTGCTAATCCCCTATATAACAGTTTAATTTAGATGAGTTGTGGTATATTCCATGGACCTGGTAGTGATCCTCATCTGTGTATTGTGATCTTTTCCCAATCAGGAGTGTGTTCTCCCATAATCAGTGTATCTCTTCTCTCATTAGATCTATCAGTGCATCTATCCCTCTCATGGATTTTCCTGATGAAAATTACTTTTGAGATGAACTTTATCAGAGTTATCAGACTTGTGGAGTGAGTAATCACAGACAAGAACTTCGTGTAATCTACGTATTGGATCCCTAGTTTAGGAATGAGGTTATTATGACATTCCTCTAGACAACAGGTTTGCATTTCGAGTATATCTGGATATGTTATCTTATTATATGTTTTGTAGACATATGCTTTGTAGAGATGAATTTACCATTACCATGTGTACTGATTTTTTTGTTTTCATGGTCCCCTACTGAGTATTCTCTTACTCACACCTACATGTTCTTTTCTTAAACATGTCATGTCTTGTGAAGATGAGTGGCCTTGTGATGGATTCTAGGGTGGACCAGGACCAGACTGAGCTTCCTGAGTTCCATATAGGCTGATGTGTTCCTACGACTATGTGCAACTATCCCAACACCTCTTTCTTACTTATAAGTTGAACATTGTAGTTTGTAGACTCTTTCTTTTGGTGGAATTTTACTCTTAGCCATTTTACTTTCTACACATTAAATTCTATTTTACTCTGTCGGTTGGGTTTAGTTGTATGCATGCATTTTGTTCCTTAGTGGTTTTTACTTTTCTATATTTTTGGGCTTGGAGATGTGTGCATGTCTATAGGTACTTAGGAAATGCCTCCAACGTTAGTGATATTTCTACTCGGTGACACTCACCATACCCTATCCTATTGGAGGTGGGATTGGGGAGTCACAGTGTGGGACCCACTAGGATGGGTCATGATTGAGTATTATCAGAGGTGGTAAGTTCTACCTTAGGACCAAGAGTCTGTGATATTGGATTGGGGAAACAGTGTTAAGTGTTTCATGATAATATTTTAGGATTGGGACACCAGTGTTGGTGCGGGTGGTAGACGTATCCATACATCAGGAGATTTATAAATTGTCTTTCAACTCGGTACATGAAAACACTATTTATAGGGAATCAAAAGAATAGTACATGCATTATATCAGAATTTACTGTGTTATCCATGATTGTTTTTATTATCTATCTGTATATACTCTTTACTATAGTACATAATTTTTTCCTTACAAGATGCCTCTGCAACGCATACCCTCTAGGATTCAGCAACTGGATCATGAAGATGACACCCTTAGTGAAGAGGCATAGATTTAGGGGTCTGTTCCCCATGCCTTACCACCAGGTGGTGTAAATTCTATACCACAAGTAGTGGAGAATCCCATGGTACATGTAGTACCAGAATACAAGGAGCATAGATTAGTGTTCTTTCTGAGTTTTAGAGACAGATACCCCTCTGGTTACTAGGAAATCACGACCCTCAAGTATCTAATTAATTTCATCAGGCGATGACTAGAGTTTTCTATCTAGTGAGGACACTAGCATACTAGATGGTGATCCTTGGAGTGATACTTCTTCAAGGTTCGATGGGACCATGGTGGAGGTTGACCACAAAAACTCATGGAAAGGATAAGCTTTAGTGGATGGAGTTAGAGCAACTATTTAGGGAGTAGTTATCTCTAGTTACACTGAGGGAAATGTGTATCTTAGAGCTTCATCAGCTCTATCAGGGAAGCTTGACAGTGTAAGACTATTCATTAATGTACACTAACCTCACCAGGAACTCAAAGGATGTGGTCAGGGATCAGTACTTTAGAGCTCAGACCATCGAGAAAGTTCTACGGTTGGACATCCGAGATAGTGTTGTTCCTTAAGGAATATTGACTTATGATGGAGTTATCAAGAGAGATTTGGTGACCGATAGATTCTTCACAGAGTACAGATAGCCAGTGGAATTCAATAGTAGGAAAACATGTGTAGAGGCCTTGGTAGCAGGGATTTGACATCAAGCATAGGATTCGGGATGTGGGAGCTATCACCGGAGGACCCAAGATATGGGATCGACAGTCCATGGCTCTCAGGATGGATCCAGTCAGCATATGAAGAGGTAATTATACTCGTACGATGGTATAGGACATATCACTAGAGATTTTCCAACCCGTCGAGATGCTGATAGTGAGGCAATGGATGGACCACTAAGGTAGATGAAGAGAGTGGATAGAAAAAACCCTTCAGGTGGTAGATGTCTTAGAGGAGTAAGGAGAGCTACAGGTGGTGGTTGATGCTTTGATCTACATCCACCACCGCCCCCAGTAGGTCTATTCCAGGTTCAGGGAGTTGGGGGGTAGGGGTGAGGACAGTTGCATGTAGTCGAGGCATATGAAAAAAGGACTCTAGTGATGATTCAAGTTATGATCTATTTATTTTATACTTTAGTTGTCACATTTATAGATAAAGGTGCTTGTCATTCCTTCCTTATAGCATGTCTTGTGCGAAACCTTGAGATTCTGGTAGAGCTGTTGACACGATCTATATGGTTGGAGACAACTATTGGAGGAGACTTGTTGATCACGCATCTTTGCTGATTTGGTGATATTTCCCTTGGAGGTGAGAGTTTTTTTGGAACCTCTTGGTTGAACCATCGAGATCTTACGACATCATTATGGGTACAAATTTACTATCCCCGGTCCATGCCCAGATTGATTGCTTTAGGCAAAGAGTGTAGTGTGTCTATAGTGATGGAAGGATTTTTTCCTTTGTTGGGGAAAAGGAAACCCAGGCAGCACAGAATGGGATCATGTAATGGATGTTGTAGGAAATCAGTCATGAGTTGGCTACCCTTACCCTCATAGAATTAGATGTTTGGATCTTTTAGTTCCCATCATTTGTGGTGGAGTACAAGGACACCTTTCTAGAAGATGTTCTAGGATTACCTCCCCATTAGGAGATCAACTTCTATATTAACGTACACACTTGGATGACACCAATATCGTAACCAGCGTATCGAAAGGCTCCCATAGAGATTCATGATATGAGGGTGCAGTTGGAGGATTTACAGTGTAAGGGATTCATAAGACCCATTATTTCCCCCTAGGCAGCCCGAGTTTTGATTGCCAAGAAGGCATATGAGTGTTTGAGGTTGTTTGTGGATTACCACCACCTGTATGTTGTAAAATTAAAGAACATGTATCCAGTTTCGAGGATTGAAGACCTATTCAATCAGTTGAGAGGGGTGAAATTGTTGTCAATGGTTGACCTTTCAACGGGTTACCACCAGATACGAGTACAAGATGAGGATATATCAAAGGAAGATTTTAGATGCTGCTATGGTCACTACAAGTACATGGTGAATATTTTCAGCATGATGGACACCCACATAGTGTTCATGGGAATTATGAACCAAATCTTCCATCCATACTAAGAATGGATCATAGTTTTCTTCAATGAAGAAACCCTTGTCTACTCAGAATCAGAGGAGGAGGATGCGAGACACCTGTGGATGGTTCTAGACGTACCCTGAGATCCCCAACATTATAGGAAGCTCTCAAACTACTAGTTCTAGATACAGGAAGTCCACTTTATGGGACATGATACCTTAGTAGATGGAGTAGCAGTAGACCCATCTCGGGTCGAGGATGTGTTAGCATGGGAGCAACCCCAAAGCATTATAGAAGTGTGTAGCTTCCTTGGAATGGCAGGATATTACCAGAAATTTATAGCTCATTTCTCCAAAATATTTTCACTGATGACAACCTTTAACTGAAATGGGAAAACTTTTGTATGGATATAGAAGTGTTCGAAGGATTTCTGGTAGTTAAGGCAATGTTTTACGACCACACCAATCTTGAGATTTCCAAAATAGTGTGTTATGTACGTGGTTTTCTATGATGTAGCAGGGATAGGGATTTGATATATTCTATTGCAGAACTATGTGAACCACAATCTTGAGTTGGCAGTGGTAGTCTTCATGTTGAAGATGTGGAGACACAACCTGATGGGAGAACGGTTTATCGTCTTCTCTGACCATAAGAACCTCAAGAACATCATCTCATAGAAGGATATGGATATGAAGAATATGAGATGGCTAGAGTTCCTCCATGACTATGGTTTCAAGATTTTCTATAATCCTAGTAAGGGGAATTTTGTGGAAGATACTCTCAGTATACGATTGAGTGCACTGTTGCTAAGTGAGGAGTCAGAGCAGTTGGCCCCACTGAAGATTTCCTTCATGGATGGTGATGATGCAGCTTATATCTAGTTGATGGTTCTCACCCCTCAACTCTTATAGTAAGTTAGGGAATCTCATCTAGGAGATTTTTACTGTGAGACTTTATGTGCCCAGTTATTCATAGGACATGCTTCTAATGGATATTTGCAAGGTGAGGAGTACATAATCCTTTTCAGAAGATTCATAGTTGTGCTAGTGGAATTGTGGGAGGAGGTTCTGAGGGATCTTCATAAATCCCCCATGGTGGTACATGCTGGAGTAAAAAAATGTACCAGGATCTCCAATGATGGTTATCATGGATAGGTATTAAGAAGGCAGTGGAAGAGTTTTTTTCTCGATGCCTTACGTGCCAGCAGGAAAAGGCTAAGCACCAGGTTCCTGTAGAGTTTTCTCATCCCCTAGGTGTGCCAAAGTCGATGTGGGATGGAATAGAGATGGAATTATTGGTGGTCTTAGCACAAATATAAAAGGGACATGATTCCATATGGGTGATCATTGACTGACTCACCATGTCGGTCATCTTCCTAGCTATTAGGGGGAAGAGTTTGGTAGAGTGCATGGGATGCCTCTACGTGCATGAGATTGTTTGGCTTCATGGTGTCCCGTAGATGATAATATCATATGGTGATGCTCATTTAACATCCCTATTGTGGAAGAGATTTTATGAGGTGTTTGGGACTCAGCTATGCTTGAGCACAACATTCTATCAGTAGACAGATAGTCTGACGGAGGGAACCATTCAAGTTATGGAGGATATGTTGGGGGCTTGTATCATGGATTTTGGTCGTAGTTGGGAGGACCACCTACCACTGGTGGAGTTCGCGTACAATAATGTCTAAATTTCTACCATCAGTATAGCACCATTTGAGGCTTTATATGGGTGAAACTTCCAGTCACCACTTTGCTAGACGGACCTCGGAGATTCAGCACTCATGCGTCCATTATTGGTGCGAGCTACCACTAAGATGGTACAAGTCATCTAGGAGTGGAAGAAACCTATACAGATTTGGTAGAAGTCTTATGATGAAAAATGATGGGTACCTATAGAGTTTGAGTAGGGGTACTATGTCTTTCTTTGTGTCTTACCTCGACGAGGGTTGTAGAGATTTGGTAGGGGTGGTAAGTTGTCGCTAAGGTTCATCGACCCTTTTCAGATACTACATAGAAACATAAAGGTGTCATACCTCCTAGATCTATCACGGTAGCTTCATTGGGTACATGATGTTTTCCATGTGTCTCAGTTGAGGAAAGCATGCATCACCCACCACACGTCATCGACTGGGGAGAGCTGGACATCGATGATGGAGTGAACCTTGAAATGTACCTAGTGGAGATCGAGGATAAATATGAGAGGATATTTTGTGAGTTAGTGATTCCCCTAGAGCATGTCTGGTGACAACACCAGAATCTTTATAAGAGCACATGGGAGTGGGAGACTCATGTTTGTGTGCATTACCCACAAGTGTTTGAGTAGCCTTTTTCTTTACATTCGGGAACATAAAATCCCTAAGGTTGGGGTATTGCAACTTCTCAGATTTACTGTGTATTAATTTTAAATATTATATCGAATTGTTACGATACCATGATTCATGACGATGTGTGATTCCAAGGCTCGGGGTTCCTAGAATAAATGTTAAAAAAATTTAATCTCTAAATATCATGTGTGAGAGGTTTTCACGAAAAAGTGAAATAACTTTGAAACAGGTGTCAGATCATAAATCCAAGGGCACCATTGCATTTAGAGCAATGACTTTACCTTAGGTGGGGATCAACATCGACTGGAGTGTGTTAGCAGAAAAATTTAGTTTCTGAACATTTTAAAGGAACTAAAATAAAAAATAATATTTTATTTTTAAATGTTTCCATAACATGGCGATAGGATCTTTTAAATAAGTTGTTAAGATAATCTCCCTGGTAAGCTATGTAACCTTGAAATCCTCCAGAGACGTGCGGAGTAGACCCCTTGTAGAAATCTCTCAACAATGAACGATGATAGATAGATCGATCGATGAAATTTGGATTCAATGGAACCTCACCCGCACACATAATGCGGAGATTTTTCCCCAACCAAATTGATGTAGGGGTTTTGTTATATTGATTTTTTTCATACCTTATTCAATTAAACGATGAACGTGGTCCAACCCATGAATAGGTTGATCTTCAGATCATGCGTTCTTGTGGGAGGGTTATTATTTCCATTTCCCTCAGGGATTTTGATTCATGGAATTAATCAATCATTGATTATTATTTTTATTTTGATTATCCCTATTTAATCCTCATAACAAGAGAGGATCGATGCCATGACGAACAACAACAGAGGTTCATTCCTCCATTTTTTTATTGGATTTCTTCCTCATTTTCCCACGTTCTTCACATTATTTGTGGGGTGACAATCAATGGATCATTGAGAATCTATTTCACAACACAATGATCCCAAACTAGAGATCAGACATTGCAATGACCTGGTTGTGGTGTGAAGATGAAAATAGATAACGAATCATCTCGAACCATGGGGGATCGTTCTTCGACCGTTCCTCATGCATGAGGATCATGAATCTTTCATGGGGATGATCAGAGGCCTGAAACTGAAGGAAATGACCTTGTGGTGTCAGGGTGGCTTAAAACCATGTGTTTCAAGGATGTCTGATGTTTAGATCGATGTCCAGAGGAGGACTGGGGCACAATGAACGATGATTTTTTGAAAATATAAAAGAACACGGTGTGTATTCCGAAGAACACACTATATGGGGTTGGCATAGAGTCGTCTAGGGTTTTTGACAATGCACATGGAGAAGAACATGATGTTCTCCTAGGAGGACATGACATGTGGACCCCACCAAGAGATGAGTGATGTTTCGTGCAACAGGAAGTTCTGAAACTGAATGTGACAATTTTCACACATTGTGTGGGTCCTTACATGGGACTCAACATGTATCTTGGGTGATACACATACATGGATTGGAGTATCACCATGTACTCCACCGCATGTCCATACGAGGCGGGTTACGTGGGTCACCCCGTGTACCGGTTACATTGGTTGGCATGTGTGGGTTGAGGTCATGTATGGGCACATCATCTGTGTACTCAGAGTAGACCCCAGATACCATAACATGGCTTGTTATCCTTCATACACGCAGTGTATATACATTTTTACATGGATTGTTCCCTAGACATGGGCCATTGTACATGGACAGTACCCGAAGTTATGGGACATGGAATGTAACCACTCCTACTCACCATGTACTACCCTCTACATGGCATGAGATTATTTTTCACCATTAAAAGTATAAGTTTTGTTTTGGATTAGTTCCCCTTTGCTTGTTCCCCTGATGGCCATGTATTGTCTCCTTCAAGAGGAGTATGATCCATTCAGTAGGACTTTTCAAGATAGAGTCAGGTATCTATCTGAGAGGCCCGGTGTGAGATCCTCTATCCATTCATGACCCTAGATAAATTTAGATATTGATGTGACTAGTCATACAAGGCACTGATCTGCTACTTGGCAGGTGAATTTGGATGAGTTGCGGTATCTGCCACGGCTGGGGCAGTGATCCTCATCAGTGTATTATGATCTTTTCCCATTTAGTAGTGTGTTCTCCTAGAATGAGTGTATATGTTCTCTCTTCAGATCTATCAGTGCATATATATCTCTCATGTCTTTTCCCGATGAAAATTACTTCTCAGACAGATTTAATCATATTCATAAAACTTGTGGATAGATTTCTACTAGATGTGCACTTTTTCGAATCTTTAGACTAAATCCCTAGTGAGGTCATGAAGTCATTGTGACTTACCTCTAGACTACTGGTCTGGGTTTCAAGTATATCTTGATATGTTATCATTTTATATGATCTTTAGACATATACATTGTGGATCCACCTATGCGTTTACCTTGTGTACTGATTTATGGTTTTTGGGGTCTCCTACTAAGTATTTTTGTACTCACCCTTTCATAGGATTTTCCCACACATGTCGTGTCTTCTGCAAACGAGTAGCCTTTTGACAAAGCCTAGGGATGACCAGGACCAGACCGGGCTTTCGGAGTTCATTATAGGCTGAGGTGTTCCTATAGCTATGAGTAGCAATTAAAATACCTCTTTCATTCTTATAGGTTGGAATTTGTAGTTTTCATACTCTTTCATTTGGTGGGTTGTATTCTGACCCAGTTTATGTTTTGCACTATACTTTCTGTTGTAATATATTGGTTGGGTTTAGTTGTACGCATGCATTTTGTTCCTTAGCAGTTTTTACTTTTCATCATTTATGGCCTTCGATATGTGAGTGTGTGTGTGTACAGGTACATAGGTAATGCCTCTCATGTTATTGATATGCCAACTCGGTGCTTGTCACCAGCCACTGGCCTACTAGAGGCCGGATTGGGGGGTTATGGCATGGGCCCCACTATGATGGGTCTTGACATATATGTTAGTTATATTTGATAATGTCTTATATATTGTAAAGATGAATATTATGGAATTGTTTTTTTGGTTCTCTAGATACATATATCTTCTTATACTATTATTTATCTAGCCATAAAATATAATAATTTTTTTAAAAGGAATTCATTTTTAATTTCTTATATTACATAAATTTCATATTAGTTTGCATTAAATAATTTTTCATGTTTTGGTTAATTAATAGATTTAAACACACTTTCCATGAAATTATATATTATACCATGACATCTACATTATCCTATAGTGATTGGGAACCACATATGTGGTGTTGTGACATTCTAGTTTGATTCGAAAATAAATCTAGGTTGGGTTGTTACAAAATGTTATCAGACCCAGTTAGGTATACTTTCATTTACGCTATACAGAATATAATATTGTTGGGACTAAATTATCAACCCATAAATATTCCCATCCAACACAATTATAGTGAAAACCTGAGTTATCATTTGTATCATGAGTTCAATTTCTCCTCTTTTGGTCATCTTCTTAGACTTATACCTATTCCTTTGAGTCTCATGCATCATATGTTGGAATTTATTGGTAAGTCTATGTTGGATTGAATGACATATCACAAGATTTCTTATTTTTGTATAAATTTAATATTATATAAATTTAATATTTATACGAACCTAAAAATCAATAAAAATTAAAACTATATTAGAATTTATTTATTTCTGATGAATAGGTTAATAAAATATTTTTTTCTTATTATATTTTATACTATTTTGTTAAATGATTTAATAATTTTCTTTAAAGAATGAAACAATTTTATAAAATGGAAAAAATATAGAGGGGATAAAGTTATGTCCGGACAATTACTGTGTTGTTCTAAATTCTAAATTTACTATTGTTAGAAGCATATATTATTATTTTTTTGATGGAAACGTGAAACACTGAATGAAGGGGTGGATTAAAAAGTCCCAGCCTTTAGGACTTCTATTGGTTCATGATTGCAAGAGAGGCTTGTTTACAAGCTATAGTATGAAAGGTGGGGAGAATGTTGATAAAACTACGATGGAAAATGTTATGAGTGATTTCCATTATCATAAAAATCTAAAAATTTAGGTTATTGTTTCTCCTATGGAATATGATGAATGAATTTATTATCTGTACCACATATTTGATAGTAGTTTGGCCTCTAAGAAACACAGGGTTTGATTAGCACCATTGTCACTAAAAGGTGTCTCATTTATGGTGGGATTTCATTATTTAGTCCAAGACAAATTATGTGTATATATGGAATAAATTTTAAGAGTTATTATTTAGGTCATTATATCATGACACATTAATTTTGGTAAAGGATCATGGACTTATGGATTTTAGACAAGGAATGATGTAATTTGTGGAACACACAACCAAATTTACAGATTTACTCTAATTCACAATTTATTTAAGATTAGATTATTTATAAAAGGATATGAATGTTGAAATGTGTTAAAAGGAATATTTATTTACCCATGTGACATTATTCAATAATCCCACAATAACTAATGTGTTATAAATGGTTGTTCTAGATGATGTGGGAATTAATGGAGGTCTGGGATCTACGAGATTATTATCTAGCTAACGTATGAGTGAGGGATCATTTGGTGGAAGGGAGTGATGTCAAGAGGGGATGATCAGGGGTGAAAGTGTTCATTCTTCTCAAAGCATGGGGATAACAATAATATGATCTTACTAGTGTGGATGTTAGTGTTGTTTAAAGCCTAAATTAACCTTTAATGAAAATAAGTACCACTATTATGGAAATTAAAATTTCATCATAGATTTTATTAGAGGAGTTCATTAAAGTGATCTTGGAAGGGACCTTATTAGTCATAAATATCTCAATCCCGATCAAGTAGACATTTAACTGGGGTATCTAATAACTTACTAGGATGCATGTTCATGGATTTATATGTGGTAGTAAGGGACAATAGATAGTTATTATTTCTATCGAGAAGGTTTTTCAACATAGCATTTAACTCAAGGAAACATGTTTGGCATATGTATATGAGTATCAAATCACTAATCCAATATATGAGAATTCTATTGTTAATGTTATTATTTATGGATATTAAAATATTGAACTTGATTTATTTATTAAAATAGATTCTCTCCCTTTTTTATAAAATAAACATATGGTTTTTATAGAATTAAAAGTGCAATTATTCTCCCAATATATGATCATTGATACTCCTATAGTAATGAGAATGAGACAAACTAAGAGGTGCATGAATTTTTCCTATATGGTGGATATGTATGGAAATATATGGGATTTGGTTCTACCCAACATGAAATATTTGAATTTTTACCTAGATATATTCTGGTTCACTCAATTATGATAATATATTTATTATTATCAAATGTGTTCATCCATCATATATCTAGCTAATATACAATATACTATCATCGAAGAATAATAATTTCTTATAGGTAAAGTTAGAAAAGATTAGGGGAAAATGTAATGTATTACCTCTGAGATCGAAAGATTAACTATTATGAACAACCCCCACATAGAACCCCTCATAGTTCAATAGTTAATAAAAATGTGACTGTTCAATCCCACCTTCAATAATCCACAAATTGGAGATCAACTTCATGGGTATAAAACCGTCAAATGTGTTTAATTGTCCCTATAAAAACTAGGATCATAATATAGACCACCATTAATCTACATATAACATATAACCAAACCTAATGCACTATGACTGTAAATTTTATTCATAAAGAATGTCTTTGAAATCAAATACCAAAATGAATGTATGGTTGGTAGTGACTCTAACAATAACTTGAAGCCTTCAGCTAGAAATGTTATGATAGGTTACTAAATCCCACTTATAAATCTATAATTTATATTAATATATAAGTTTGTAATAATATATATATACTTGGTAGGACCTCCCAAAAAAATTTCATGCAATTTTAGAGTAATCATACTTATTCCACAGGGAATAAATACTCAATCCAACTCACAACCAGAACTGGTCAACTATCAGCCAACCACCCTAAGGCTCACTCATCCAATATCTCATTCATCTATAATGACATAGTATCAAAATAATTATATATCAAGAAGGTATACAACATCCACTTCTCCACTAGTTCTATCTGTCAAACACCAATAGAAAACTTCATAGTTCTTCTATCATTTTAAAGGTCATGTCATCAAACATCATATCCAATATGAATATCACATACCACATAACACAACTAAATCATAAACATCATCATAATCATCACATATTTACCACTACATACCACCATATAAGAATAATTTCATAATCTTGAGATACGACACTTAACCTCACATCACAACCCTATCAATTTAGGGAGATGTGAACATGAATGACCTCAACCACAGACCCTCAACCTATAATACACATCCCACACTTTGTATCATCATTATAAATACTTAATTATCAATGACTTATTTCACATGATAAAATCTTAAACCATTACAACCAGAATGAATATACCTACTATAAGACATTGAAAATCATACTGTGGGGGAAGAGAGAGTATAGATGAGGTAGTAATCATTCACCCATTTTTTCATAAACCTAGATATTGGAAATAACACCCCAAACAATAAACCATGTTGTTTTTTATAAGTTTATCCAACTATGGTAATGGATTTTTAAAAATAACAATAAAATATAGTGAATATAGTAGTCACAAACATTCCTAGACTAAGGGTTCACCCTCAAAGTAATACCACAATAGCCCAAAATACTCACATAAAATCAATATCATTAATGAACAAATGCTGACATAACTACAACATAACAAGAAACATATAATTACCTAAAGGATCCACAACATTATTTTGTTCGAATATTATCACATTATTCATTAAATTGTCAATTTAACATTTACCTACATCATAAAATTCATCAGCCCATTCATTTTCTATATTTATTTTCAAAAACATCCTTATTCATGAATCATTTTATAGTATATCATTTATCAGTTTTAAACTATTTCCCCTCACCAATTTCATTCATTATGACAATATTCCATGATATTAGAAAACTATAACATATACAAGCCCATTACCAAATAAATTGCCTCTAAAATCATCCATAAAACCACCATCACTACCATAAATCAATTCCTTTTGACAAAACCACCCATGCCATCACTACCATGATCCCATGATAATCCATTCACCAGTATCTCTTCTAGTACAAACCATATTACAGAAACCTGACCCAAAAAATATAAATTATACCTCAAATCACAATAATAAATACACCATATATGAAATAAACTAAGGGAAACAAAAAATTCATATCAAAGATATTCTACCTGAAAATAATTTCATATAAAAGGATAATTTCGTATTCCAATACACACACTTAAATTTTAGATTTCAAAAAAACATATTTTTTCCAATAGTATGTCATTAACACATTATGAAATGTATTTTAGCATATCAAACAACATGAATTATAAATATCACTGAAGGAATCATAAAACATTGGAAACACTTCCAATAAAACAATCATCATATAAGTAATAACAAAGGGGTTTTATAAAGAACAAGCACATCACCCCCAAAATTCAATTTACATTAATCTAATTTGTTATATTATTAAGTTAATCCTAAATATATTCCCATAGAATGAAAAATAATCATAATTCAATAATTTAAACATAATAAAATAAGGAAGGTGTAGAATCTCCTAACTCAATTACATCTTTAACACTACTTCACGAGATTGTGAGGAAACTCCATATCAATCACCGCCAAACTCACAAGGATCAACCGTGAGGCTAATTCTCATCCATTACAAATCGAAACAAAAAACACTATAACTAAATCAAAAAAACTATCGCATCATTTCCAATAATGATGGATTGGAAGATAACCATGACAAAATAATAGATGTCACCTTATGTAGTCATGAGTTGATCTCTTGAAGTTAAAGAGAAAAACCAATTAATTGATGGTTATAGATCTCGTAATATTCACCACTGGTCACCTAGGGCTTGAGGAAAGATGAAATATTATTGAATAATTTGAATGTCATTTTTATTTTTAAAATAACAAGAAAATTGACTAATAACTTTTGCAAAGGTAATGACCACGCTATAACAAGGATAAAATGTGCATACTTTTGAAAATCACACCATGATATCCCTTTTTCTCTCCCAACATTTTGTAGTGAAAACCCACATTAACTATATGAATTTAATTAATTCCATGATGCAACTAATGATAAAATGACACAATAATGGAACTTATGAAAAATATAGTGTAAACCTAGGACTCCTCTCTTTGAACCTAATAAACCCTCAACAAACCACAATATGAAAAAAAACATTGCAACACAATTATACAAAAAATGTAGGTCTCAAGGATAATATATCCAATACATTGTTCCAAAGTGGTTACAACCATGTCATAATTCCACTCATGGAATAATGATATAAATACAAATTAGGATATATCACAATTTTCCAATGAAACCACCAAGAAACATAGGATAGACATGAATCATCTTAAGACCACCACGCCATAACTTGAACAACCAAGATGTAACTAAATTTACAAAAGTTAAAATTTTATAGACTCACATAAGACATCCAAAAAAGAATATCCAATGTAATACTAACTTTTTAACCCCCATTAGACAACCAATCATCTTCATGTAACAATAAGACATCCACTTCGATGCAGCATGGAACCAAAATCTCATAGATCTCACCCCATGATGTAATTTATAAACCATTCCATAAGTCAATAATCCATGAAGATACAATCCATATTATAAAAAATTATTTCACATGGAAAAATTGTCATGCATCAGTGAAGTAGACCACACCTCCCTACATCTCCCCAATATAAATTATAGGTCTAATTCTGTCTTCCTCCCACTAAGCCTCTCTGAATTATTTTAAAACCTATAAAACATAAT
Organism: Viscum album; assembly: GCA_963277665.1. Lineage (NCBI taxonomy): Eukaryota > Viridiplantae > Streptophyta > Magnoliopsida > Santalales > Viscaceae > Viscum > Viscum album. Next base: position 1,152,241,009 of record OY728155.1, on the reverse strand, counting down.
GTAATATTTTTCGAATATCTGGTTCATCAAATTAGATACCTCACCAATGATTCTCATCCTTGAAAATTAAATCCAACACATAAAGGAATCATCTACCATATAATACAAACACAACAAGGTTATACCACTTAAACAATAATGATGTAATCTCTTAAATAGAATATATCAAAAGACAAAAAATATCAATCATTTGAATTTTAAATATATCATTTTATCATAAAAAAATACGTGTCAAAATACATTCGGATATCGAGCATATATTTGTGAACAATGTTCCCATGTGCAATCTTATGAGCCACTATGCCTCCACAATAATTGAACCAAGGGAATTATGTACCCATGAATCACATTATATTGATAGTCTTAACTCTCAAACAGCCACTCCATGAGTGTCATGTTATGATCATCATCACAATAATCTTAGTAAATCACTTGAGAGTCACCATGAAGATATAATTTAGTTTTTGACATAATTAAATATTTTTGGAATTGATTTAACTCTAGTAGAAGTGCTAAATGATATTCCAGTAAACTAAAACACTCCCTTACCATTAAAGGACCAACAAAACATTGGGAAATGTTACTACATTAACCAACTCTTTGTTTCCCATTATGAGTAAAAAATATCAAGAACACATGATCCCCAACATCAAAATGAAGAGGTATTCTCATCTAATATACATATGACATCTAATGGTCTTCTATTGACCCTATCTAGTCACAAATCATATGAACCTTCCCAATCATGATCTATAACAAATATGGACCATGTTCTAATTACTCCCCAACCATAGTCCAAGATAATACAGATCTTTATGCATTCTTGTAAAATTTATAAAAAAAATCATGCAATAATATAATATTTTTAACTATTATTATAAGAGAAATCAACAAGAGATCGATTCTTCACCCAAATCCCCTAATTTCCAAAATACATGAAAAAAATGTCCTATAGTTTATGATTGTTCTACTCGGTTAAAATATCCAGTTGAAGAAGGAAATATTTTCTAATGAATAGTTGAGTTATAAAATTATATTTAAATACTCTCTACACTTGTGAGGTAAAATGAGGATCGTGATTGGGGATGATGGTCCTCATCACCATGTGAATCTTCAGTATCTCATCGACAAACCACCTAACCAAAACATCCATAAAACATTAATCCTTAATTATTAAGAAATGATATGAAATAATATACCAATCCATGATTACCAAAATAGCATCACATCCTCTTCGAGATCATGTAAACCTAGTTATTAAATCCTTATAAATATCATTCCACATCAAATTAAGGATACCCACTCGATTTAAAAATCCTCTATGATCATAAATATATTTCATTATTACTTTAGAGACAAAACATCAGGCCATAAACTCCACCCTTGATTGCTTCATCACTGGCCACCAAAACTGAATCCCCATGGAATGATACATCTTGGATATATCAAGATTCATAATCAATGGTGATACATTAAACTAACAATGAAACACATTTTTAAAAACTAATATAATGAAAAAATTCTATAAAAATAATAAATGATTTTTATTATCGTCTAACCATCCCTTTGGAGTGTCACTAAAAATGAAATGATCATGAAATACCTCTATATCAGGATCCTAAAATTTATTCTCCTCATCATGTGAGAACATAGATCAGTTCACAATTGTATGATATAGGAAACCTATACCAAAAAACTCAGGTTTATCAATATACATCATTACAAGATCTCTTATCACTATCCACACATCTCTTATCTCATAAATAACATCTCCCCATGAATTCTTACTTGTCGCATCAAAAACTACATTCCATTCCACTAGGGAGTAATAGAACTAAAATACATTGACTTTTAAAATATATATCCCCCTATAATGATATATATTAAAATAATTATATTATAAGATATACCTTAATATTTTTTAATGTATGTAAATGAAAAATTTTCCACCAATGTGGTAATGCTTCCAAAAATTTAGAGAAAACACCATAGATACCAACATGAGTTCATGGGTAGAATTGTTAAACTCAAGGGAATGTAACTTTTTAGACCCATATTTGATCATGTTCCTTTAATACATAAATACATAAACTATTAAAATATCAAAATCACAAAAAACCCTAAACATAACTCCTCCCTCATGAAAGTGGAGAATGGTAGCATTGATTTATGTCTCCTTTAGTTAGTTGAATGTCTCCAAAAATCAATTAATCCAATTGCATAATTTTTCTTTTATGTACATTTATAGAAAATGAGACAAAATCTGTGAGAAATTAGATATTAACCCCCATAATAACCTATAATCTAAGAAAACAATCAATCTTTGGCACATTATTCAGGGATAACCTGGAAACAATTGCCTAAATATTTGAAGGACTGACCAATACTACCAATTAATACACCACATTCCAAGAAAACGAACTTATTTAATCCAAAAAATAAATTTACTACATCCCAGAATGAATAGTGTGCCAAAGGACCTCTAAAAATCATTTTATATTCTTAGTATGTTCCTTCATTGACATCGAGTAGATTAGAATATATTTCATAAAAACTACCACAAACTGATCTATGAATTCAGGAAACAAAGAGTTAATGCATCCTATAACAATATTTGGATCTGTTGTGAGGTCAAATGGAAGTGTTATGAACCTAAATTTCCCTTAACACCACATCAAAAAAATGATCATGATTTCCTCCTCCTTCACCCTCATCGGATGATATCCATATCATAGGATAATCTTTGAAAACAATTTCTATCATGCCCCACCCCCACTGTGAACCCCTTATTGTCCTACAATTATTGTGAGTATGACCCATGAATCCTACCTCAAAAATGATACATGTTGGATACTGACATAGAGGTTATAATCATAAACATATGGGTGTAATTACAATTATTAACCAAGGAAAATATATATAAAATAAATAATCAAATCCATAATTTAAACTAAAAATAACATCCTAAAATTCATGAAAATTTCATAATAAAATAATGTTTTAAAACTAAAATGAAAAAAGGAAACTCCCATAATAATAAATTTAATATGAGGTCCAAAACTCTTACAAATAAATACATTTCAGTAAAAAATCCATCTTGTAATCTAGTTATAATTATTAATATATATAATTATGTAAATAAGTATAATCACCAGGATCATCTTTAAAATATCTCATAAGAATATGGAAGAAGAATACTAATGCCTTAATGAATAAATTATAGAACCAAATAAAATCTACAACAGAAAATATATCACCCAACATGACCAATTCCTTCTCACCAAATATCACATCCATATATATTAACATAGTGTCAAAAAATGTACAATGAAGGTATCTGACAACCACTACCCCACTGATTTATTACTATCAAATCCCAATAAAAAAATTCCTGGTTCTTCAGTCTCTTCCATATATATATATAACCATATATCTACATATCTACAAGCCACATCATAACAGTCACCACATATCCACAACCACATACCACATCCTATCATAACCACACATCACATTCCCATCACAATCGGGTATCATGAATATACTGGAATCTAACTCATGTTATCTTCTTATTATGAACAACCCCACCATGTATCACATACTTGTTAAAATAATCATTCTAATACCATAATTTAACCATCACATCAAACAAATTTCACTCTATCCTATGTCCATCATAGCATTTTCATCATATGCTCAAGCTATCATAGACTTAATAATGTCTAAAATAGAGAGTGGGAAACAGGGAGTAGTTGACCATCAATTCCCTCACCAACATAGAATTGTGATTTCCATGTGAGCATCATTTTAGGATAAGGAAACTATGACTATTATAAATTAAAAATATAAAGGCTTAAATTCCATTTTTGGAGGGCATGATATACGTGGAATCAAATAAGACTCAGGTCACTAGATGTCATATACGAACATCATCATGAAGGTGTAATATATATTTTAATCTGAATATCATCCATCAGATTATATAAAGGGGTTTATATGTATAAATCTCATTATAGGTTGGTAATAGTCAACCAAATGAGATATTATAGGCGTTTTGATCCATTGAACATGAAAATATTATACATGAATATTAGCTTCAAATTATTGTAACATCTATATATGAAGTAAGTGGCAACTAAAATAACTGGCTAGGAACAATGATATTAGTAGTTTTTGATAACATTCATAAGGTGTACTTAATATTTTAATATTATCTTATTCCAGGTATAAATGTATATAATTATTACCATGTCGATTATGATTAATGTATAAACCACATAATCTCTTATTTTTTTCGTATGACTCATTTAAATACTTATTTTTTTCAATTGGTTATTCTTGTTTGAGTTTTCTATAGGTTATACATTATGGTCAGTTAACTTGGGTGTGGGATTGTATTCAATGTTCTTATCATTGTAGTATGGGGTTCATTTTAGAGATTTTGTTCCATGTTTCATATTATTTTGGGGTATATTTTGGTGGTTTACAAGAAGTTGGATATGGACCTAAGAGTGGTATATAGTGTATATGTTAGAGTAATTTTAGATGATTTACCCTATGATAAGGTAATTCATATATCAGTTTAGTAAAAATATTCTACCATCGGTCTTCTAAGGCAATATCACTTAGTAGTTTATAACCTATAAGTATATTTTGTCTAAATATAATAGGAATTCCCATGTACCAAATGGATATTTTCATAATAGAGTAATGTTTGGGTGGAGAATATTGAAGTGATTTATCCTGGGTTCTAGAATATGTAGATGTAGGATTTCCTTCCATAATAGGATCCAGACCGTCTTTTTATTGGTGCCATGCTAGAGGCAATGAAAGAAAAATAATTTGATATACTAGTTAATAATGAACTTAAGATTATGAAAATTCCCATTCCTAAAATATGGTATTTAACATATAGATTTTAATGACATTAATCAGAACACAAATACATTTTCTAACATATATAATAATACCATAATGATGAATAATGTATTCCTGCTATGGAGACTATTCAAAATTTGAATGTTGGAAGGTATGTTGATCCCAATCATATAATTGATTTAAATGGTATTCAAATTTTTTTAGAGTCAATTAATGTAACGTTTGTTGATTTTTTGGGCATTATTACGACACTTTTTCTCTTATAGTCATGGTATGTCAACATGATAATTATGTGTGACTCTAAAAAAAGGATGACTTCATGTTTAAGAAAATTAAGGACCTAATATTAAATGATTAGATATATTAAAATGTGATACAAGTATATATTAATAAATATTACATCTTAGAAGGAAGGAAATATAATGTAGAAAGGAAAATGCATCAGAAGTGAAAAGGAAGAAGCAACAGCCATACGAGTAGCTCAATGAATGGTTCTTTATTACGCTTGAATTGTGGTACAAAAGACTTCCTAAAGAGTGATTTTAATTAAAGGATGGAGAAATAAAAAATCTATTGTTCTTGTAGTTTATTTCTAAATCATTTATTAGAATATAGAGTGGATTTCTTCTATGTATTTCTATTTTTTACAGTCTTGAATGATAGACTCCAGAGCTTCACTTCTCTTAACATATGATAGAAGTAATATAAGAAATTCTACTCCATGAAGGTATAAAATGGTGGATCGTTTGGTTGAGAAAACCATCATGATAGTTGGGAAATATAACAACCCAGGTTTTTCATACATGGAAATGACATATTTTATATGAATATTCATTACATTATATAAACACATGCTTGGGTACCATAATATTTTAGAGCCTTTAGATATTTCGAACAAAATATTCCTACTTTTTGAATTAACTTCAATATCCCCTATAAATATATTTCTCTTTACTATATCTACATAAAACCTCCCTTCATATCATGGGGAAAGGAAACATAAGAAATGGTTAACCTATATGCTCATAAAGAGTAAAAAGGATATATGTAAGTATAAAATGAACATAAGGGTATGATAACATGATAATAACATTTGAAAACCATAACCTATTTAAAAACAAACATAATCATAAGTAATATAATAAATATTGGACGTTCATAATACATGAATCATAAGATTTTAAAAGAAAATAAGACATGGGAGCATAAAATTAGAATATGAAATAGAATTTTGACATACAAATGTGTTTAGAAAATAATTTTCTTAGTGTTCAATTCTCATTTCCATAAATTATTAGGGAAATCTATTGGATACTACACCTCCTAAGTAAGAACACCACTAGCCCCAGTGGGATCCCTTTCCTCATTTTCGAATGGGTTCACTCCCCATACCATCAAAACAGTCTTCTTTAACTCCTAATACCATTATAGCGAACAAAGTCCCATACTGAACCTTGTTCATTTCCAATTATTTTAATGTTTACCTTCTGATATATAAATCAATATCCAAAGCATTGGAGGGAGATATAAGAACCGCAAATCTTTTTTATAACAAAATAATCATCCATGGCTATAATGTATCATCCATCCTTGGTTATAACATAACCATCACCACATAATGAAATTCATATATATGTGTTCCACAAGATCATAAATAGTTCATCAAATCATAACCCATGAAATGAAAAGGATTTCACAAATATCTCACTATATCATAAACTATGGAAAATTGGCCAGTTTTATAATCATTTCATCACTTCATTATAATATAAGATGTGAAAAAGAAGAAGGTTTCAAAAGAGTTCTATCATGGTATAACATGTGGTAGAGAAACAGTTTCCTTAAAAATATTTTCACCATAAGAATAAAACATTCAAATAAATAATAAAAATGTAATCATCAGTTCATATACCCAGTAATGAAAAATTATATAAATGTATTTCATCTTAGATGGAGAAGAATTTTGAAATATCACTTGGATAAATAATTAAGTAAAATAACATTTCATTGAAAATAAATTTTATAAATAAGAAAAAAAATTTAAAATCAGTTTCCTTGAATATAGGATTGAAAACATGAAAATAAATTTTTAAAATGTAAATTAAAAAATTTATTGCGGAAAATATCATTTACTCTTAAAAAATTATTTTTAAATCATAAAACACTTTCTAAATAATTTACAATATGAAATCATTTATTTAAAATTTAAAAGTTTCCAAAAAATTAAAGGAAACATGTGGTTTGTTTTAGAAAAAAAATATCCTCTTCAGATTTTTAGTAATAGCCAACTGGGAATTGTTTGGATAAAATCATGAATATTGATTTAAAAATTTTGTAAAATGTGAAACATGGTTAATATTTATTTAATAAATAATTTGAAAAAATTAAATATCTTTTTTTGAGGAAAATTTGAGAAAACATGGTTATTGATTCCCATCAAATTAGCATATAAATTCACAAAGGATGAAATACCAGAATATGGTTATTATCCTCCCCGAAAAAGAAAAGGAAAATGTAGGTGGAAAAGCCTCTTAGATCACATGATCCACTAAGGGATACATGACCTTGTGACTATCATGTGGTCATGTGAAGAATCCACACACAGAGAATAACATGTAGAGGATATCATTGAACCTCTATCAAAAAGCACTCTTTATCTTTCAAAGGAACTATAAAAACTAGTCGTTGTGTGGAGGCAGCTAGATAAGATCCCTAAGGCCACATGATTTTTCATTGGTGATCACCTAACAACCAATATGGAAATCTTTCATAAATAGGAGGAGAATTTAAAAAAGGTATATGCCTATGGCTGTAGATAATATCATGTAATGCATCACCGTTGAGAAAGGTAATTTTCCTTTACATCATTCAAGAGAAATATCTAGACCACTAAAACCATTGAGAATTAAAACAAAGGAAATAAAATAGGAGGATATAACATACACTCATGGTCGTAAAAGAAATGTGACATGCCTGAAATACACTGAGAGACCCTAGAGACAAGGACACCTCAACTTCCAAAATCCAATTTTAATGTCACCCAAATCATGTGAAGATCATCAGGAATTTCGAGGAAACCTTCAACTCCCCATTTGTATCCATAAGTAAAATTGGATGGATATTTACATGAAATGGTTTTGCAGCACTATAGGACCTTTTCTAGTGATGTTATGCATCACTGAGAGACACAATATTTATCATTGAAAATTCTCATGAAACCTCACAATCCCTCTAACCATTGTAAAATAAAACAATGGAAATAACAATTAAGGTGAGGTCGAAGACAATTACATTCAGAAATCCCTTGAGACTTTCTAAGGAGGCATGTAGCATAGTTTCACAGGGATCCTAGACAAGCCATACAAATCCCATGAAAGGCCCTTGAAATCCCATTATTTTCTCAATGAATTTGTAGACAAGCCACCTAAGATTGTTCTAAGGCCTTTCAACCATTACCATGATCTTGAAATGGCCCTTGGAAATGTCAACATGAAGAAAATAAAGTCCTTTTACAAACCTACATGATTCAATAAGTCCCCATTAATTGATAGTATTCCAATAAAAGAGACATTGATGGGAGAGACTTGTGGTCACTGAAAATCAAGTGACGCCCTCGGAAGCTGTACATGATAGGGAATTGTTAAAATGTGTGACGTCGAATCCATTTTTTGACTCCAGACATGATTTGTGAAATATATTACATGAAAACAAGTGAAAATTTCGGGAGTAGAGGCCTATAAATCCCCTACCCTACGTGAAAAATGTAATACCACTACTTATTGTAATGAAAAACACACTACACAGAGTGGATATAAGAACCCTCATAACATCTCACTAGAATTAGAGAAAATTTCTTGGAGTGGTGGATATTGCAACGCGAAAGTTCCACCTTAGGTATGATACATGAGAATAGTCAGAGATACCATGAAACATGAATAGGCACTTCATGTGGTCACTTATAGATCATGTGAAAGACTTATGGCAAGAATTTCATAGGATATCCCTCATACCTGCTTGATCATGCAAGACATAAAACAAGCTATCATTGAAAATATATAACTAATTCACAATATAAAGGGAAGAAATAAGATGAATAAATGTGGAGACTTAGGAAAATACATATATGATGATCCTCATGTGCTTCGCATGAACCCCCCAGGCCATGAGACAACACAAGGGTATGTTACCCAGGTCCCGCGTCCCCCCTATGATGTAGTAATTACATCATATAAATTCCTTTTTTACATGTACAATGCTTCTCAGGGCACCATATTGGAATGACATCTAGATCTTTTGATTCCCCCTAGACAGGTCAGCCATGTCATATGACACCCCCTGGGCATGTCACCATAGTCTCGCAAAGCCCTCTAGGATCATCATTCTAAAACTCATGATGTCCATCAGACATGTCTCCTAACTAATATAATAGAACCAAAACATGTTAAATAAGTCTTGTGAAATATTTCAGACATGTCAATTGGCTCGCACGATGCCCTCCACTAATTTCATATAGGTCTAACGATGGCCTCCATACGTGTTTGAAAACACATGTGACACCATTTGAGACATGTTGCATTGAATCTCAAGGCACCCTCCATGTGTTTCAGTCATCTATTATGATGGCACCAAGGAACATCAGCTAGATCTTATGACACACTCTAGAAATTCTATCCAAGGTCATCCGATGTCTTCCAAGGTAAACTATACAGGTCTTGCAATGTTTTATGGAAAATCCACCCCTAATCATGCAAAACCATTGAGACATTCCATCGAGGATATATGATGTCTCTTGGAAAATTCAACAGGAGCACATGATTTCCTTCGTAAAATGTCAGGATGGCATTCTCCTACATTTTAGGTGGAAAATCATGGCATGTAAAGTAGACAATCAATACATGTCAGACTAAAAAATGGGCCACCTTAGACAGGGCATCCATTGATTTGATAACTTTTTCCATCCTTAGTGTGTAAACACTGAATATAAGGGAAGCGATAATTTTTAGGACCAAACTAGTGGAATAATAAGATGTACCTCATAAATTGGGAAACCATAGAGTGTAAGACCTAATCAATGGAACAATGAAAACTCTAATCCCTACAATATCCAAGATGTATAGGATGTCTCCATGAGGCCTAAGTTCCATATTAAAACACCCAAATATATGTCTCATTACATAGATCCCACATCGTTATGAAATGAGACTGATAATTTTCCCTCCCTTTTTCCCACCCCTAGCCTAGCTCATATTGTATTAGGGAGAAACAATAATTATATAATTTATGTTTTAAGCCTCTACAAAGGAAAGGGAAACCTCAGAGTATAATCCATAATCAAGGGTATTATAAGAACTCTTATTCCTTCCATAACCAATATATGTAGGATACCTTCATATATCTCAATATCAAACACATATGGGCATCCATGTCAGCAAATGTCCCACCATTTCATTGAAATTTTAACCATTGGGACCCTATCATTCACATGGACTGATCATCAATCATCATCCACTGGTGGACTGAGAACTTCCCAAACTACAAGAAATGTGATTACTATTGTAAACAGGATAAATATGATGTGTTACTATGGCCCAAGCTCAAATAAACATCCATTTAAATGTAATTCCCATGTCTCTAACATTTCATCCATTGGGACCAAATCATTCCCATGGGATGATTACTATTCTATATCCATCAATGGACCATGAAATCAACTAAAATATGATGACTCTAACTCCTACCATAATCAGAATACACCAGATTACTCTTTATTTCCTGACCACTAAATTTAAATATCATGGTACTTGTCCCAATACATAATTCTACACAACCATTAGTCATGTGTTTGATCAATTTTCATCCCTTGTTTCACATGCTGATAATATCTTATGTGGGATTAGTGGACTATAATAAATACCTCATTAGAATCATTAATACCCATCACCCAAGGAAATCCCTGTATGTAGGCCTCAATGAGAGGCATAATATAAACACCCATCATATAAGTGTATCTAGTTTAGTTTTAGTCGCAAGGTCATGATCGAACTATAAAAACTGTGATTCATTATACAACAAATATATGTATGAATTATCCTCAAGATTAGAGCTCAAATATTTTGTGCCTCAATTCCCACACATATTTCTTCTCTGCAAGATGTCATACTTTATGGGTTTAATTTATTATGTGGGTTTTGATTCCAGATATAACTGTGATATTTAGGATTCCATAAAATGGCTCAATCTCCTCTATGGAATATTAAATAACCACCCTATGTGGAAAAAAATTACAAAGAATCTAGTTATATGACTTCAGCATATAAAGTAGCTAACTATAATTAGAGAATCTAATGAAAAACAAATGATAAGTACATATGGATTCATTCATGGTATCCCCTTTACATTGATTATATATGAGAATCTTTTTTGTATAAGGATAATTAACCTCTAATTATTTTGTTTGGGTGACCAGTCCCATATTGTGATTATGAATATATTGTAGAAAATTTCATTAATATATAATAGAGTCCCAAGGTAGGCTAAAATTCCCCTCAAAAGGGCACGATGAGACCGTCCTCCCATCCTCTTCACCAATGAGTGTCCCTAATAGTCGTTTGGATCTGAATGCCAGCTAACCACCTGACGTTTGGAAAGTTGGTTCGTACCTAGTTATGGATGAGGTAACCATTGGGGGTTTACATCATGAATGATAATGACTAAGTGATAATGATTTTGAAAGTAGTCAAATACCCTTCAATCAACCATCTGGCCTAGCCAAGACCACCTCATAATGGGTTTCCCCGGTCATCTCTTTCCCATCAAAACTGAAATGGTGAAACTGATGTGAATCTATGATATAATAAAAAACTAGTTATTATGAATCAAGACATTTAATTTTCACACCATAAAGAATGAAAAATGGTGATCCCGACATGAATCTTTAATATAAAGAAAATTATTGGTTATAATATATTGGTCCATTTTTTTCACACCATACGCAAAAAAAATGTAAAGACATATGTGAATCTCTCATATAACAGATTAATCTATTAATAATGTTTCATGCCGCTTTTTTTCATAACATATACATAAAAAATTAAGTAAGACCAAATTGTTCCTACAAATGAACCTCTATAAATTGGGTTCTCATGAAATATTTCCATCCTTGTTTGGAAAAGTTAAAACGAGTAGAATGACAAGATTAAGAATAACAAGATAATTGTGTTAACCATGCATATATAATTGAGAACATTATGCCTATAATATTTCACTAATCAGTGACCTTGTTCCTCATTAACAGTGTAAAAATATATACTACTCTCATCAATAACAACCTGATCTAAGACAATGTCTTCATAATCCAGTTATCATTTTAGTAAATCAGCTATAGTTTCAACCCCCATGGGTTGAAAAATAATCTCACCTTCTTGAAAGCAACCATTATTGGTGGAAAACTCTATGGTCCAGGTGTACCATTGATGTGGTACAATATTGACCATGGAAACTACCAACAAGGTTATCGAGGCACAAAAACTAGAGTGTATGTATCCCCAAGTGAAGGATGTAGCTAAGACAGAGGGCTTCGTCGCCAGATTCAACAAATTTGGGAGTTTATCCTTAGAGCATGACAACTTCCACCTTCAGTCTCTCATGATGGTGTACCAGGAAGAAAAATATGGATCCCTTCTAATTTATGGGGAAAATAAGAAGCCTCCTTCTAACCAGCGTCGCTAGCTTTATCCCACCCAAACACACTAGTCTCCTGCTAAGGGTACCACCCAGCACACTGCCACCTGTGACGTCTATGCACTAGAATGAAGGAAACATCATCATGAGAGAAAGGTGATGGATATCTGGAGAGGGATCATATCCCAACTTCTTCTAATGATGCCTGCTGACATATTGCAGCAGAAACTAAAGGAGGATCATATCACTACTCATTCAGAACAAGTCTGCAGATATATTAATGTAATAGGTATGGGGAGGATCATATCCCTACTATCATGCACAAAGACTATTTTAATATTCCATTGGCATAATGAGGAGAGAAGTGTGGGTGCATTCCCACTTTAATCAAAGACATCTTCTAGTGTATAATGGAGATAGAAAATGTGTAGGCTTATATCCCTACACACACTTTGATAAAATTACAACACATTTTAGCGAAAGCTGAAGAACTCCATCAGCATATTCCGAAACTGTTGTAGATATAGGGAAAGAAGTATATTCATATCCCTATAACTAGGATAGATCAACACTCTGATCATCATTACCTAGTGGTTTCACTAAAGAAATTGAATGTTCTTGATCCCGTCTAGGAGGTTTATGGAATTATTTCATTAAAGTATGAGGCGTCATATTAGGCTTATATTCCCATTCTTATCAGGGATCACCAAATGATAGAAACACATGCCTTGAGATAGGGGAACAAGAATTTCAATAAATTTTGGCAATATATTCCAGAGGCCCGGTATTGAGCTCATATCCCGGTTCTGGTCAGGGATCGACAAGTGATTGTGGAAGATAACTTAGAATATGCTCATATTATTATCAAATAAGTCCAGTGGAATACTCCAAAAGACTATGATCGGGATTATATCATCGTTTTGGATGGGGATAACCAAGTGAGAATGGAATAATCCTTAAGAGAGGCTCCTATTAATGCTAATGAATCTGTGTTCCATCTTCTAGAAGATAATGGAATCTAAGAAGATATTCTTACTTCTTCAAAATAATGATTTCACCAGCATCATTCTGAGGCAATAGAGGAGGAGGCTCATATCCCTTCTCCAATTCTAGAAGTTCTTCGATATATTCGTTCTCTGAATTCAAATTGAAACAAGGCCTATATTCCTACTCCAACCAGGGCTCACCAAGTGATGGTAGTACATACTTTGGGGAAGTCTTGTACTCCTACCAAGAAAGGCCATTGGTATATCCCAATGAATTAGGATTGGGCTCAAACTCCTATCCTCACTGAGGATCACCAATTGATAATGGAATATGACTTGGGAATGGATCATATTCCATTCAGTAATAGAAAAACTCATCAAAATATTCTGGAAGCCTCTCAGTGGTGCACTCAGACTCCCACAACATTAGATAGTTATAACAAGGTTATGAAAACTATTAAACAATATGCCCATATACCTACACAATCCCAAAAGTTTGGTCATCATATTATGACCATGACATAGAACATGATCCATATTTATAATACGAACAATGCTAGTGCCCTTTAGGTCATTCGAGACACATTGTCAACACACTAAGGTTCAATCAACTCTTCAACCAAAGAAGAATATGATCATTACCATTATATTCCTCCTCATGGTAGTGTGGATATGAATCGTAGAGACTCTACTCCTAACATCTACCATGGCCAACCTACCCATGGTGATATCTCTCATTGATAATGAAACCCTCCCCTTTCCTAGAAACCTCCTCGTATAAAGGTTTCTAAAACTCTAACACCTTCATATAGAGAGGTTATCAAAACATCAGGGTCAATGGTATATAGTTCCACATCAACTTCTAGAAGCACCCCACTCTCATTAGAAATAAACCTTCAGAATAATATTCTATGGTAGAAATAGATGGATGCATTTAATTATGATGAATACGATGGTAAATTGATATATTTAGAGAGTCATTCTGAAATAACCTCCCCATCATGTTATGGCCCCCCTCTTTGTCTGACTAAGAGATCCCAGATGAGCTAGAAAAGGAGTTCTATCCTTATATACACCATGATATGTGGGATACTCATCAGAAACTAATACTAGAAAACTCCCTATCTTATATACAAGGGACACCTTTAGACAATCAAGAAACTATATTGTTATATACACTTGTCCGCAATCTCCATGGGCCAACTTCCAATATCAAAAAGAAAAGTGAAAATCTAAAACATGCTTATTTCCATTATATCACAACTCTTTGTAACCCAATCTATGAAGCCACATCATGAATACGTATTTGAGTATGGGGATATTATAGAGTGTTTGACTTTTCTGCACCCCTTTAACAACAAAACCCCTCATATATAGCACCCTATAATGTCATAACCTCTGGTGAAATCAAGGGAACAGGTGATGTTGTGGAATGGTGGTCACTAAAAAAGATTTCTCCCACTTCTACAGTGCCCATATATCACAAAAGGATAGATAGAGAGAGAATATCCAAAGTGATTCCATATTGGGACCCTAGAACTAATGAAAATGAATTTCAAACACGAAGATCGAGGCTTCAGTCACTCGGAAAATTTCATGTAAGGAATGTTTCTCATCCTAGTCTTCCATCACACCCATATCCTAAGAGAGAAAAACTATTCATCCTAAAATGGTTCATAGTAGAAACTTCCATATCGGTCTTCTAGGAGTGGTCCCAACTCACAAGGATCTGGGAATATCTACCACCACCTCTACCTATCAGATTGTCAATTATTGAGGGGATTTGGGACACATCAACCAAAGCTATGAAAAAACCCCATCCTAATGGATTGGGGGAATTTATATCTTGGTAACTCTCCCTAGGTTAATAATCCCCTGAGGGGTACCTGGGGAAATCAGTTTTTATTCTAGATAAACCCCACCCCACTAGGCTGTGGACATTAATATCTTCATGTCCATTTTGGGATTCATCAACTCCGTGATTGGAGTCATTGGATCATCAATAACATGACAAATTAATTCCAATTGTTGTCCCAAATAACCCACATCCCATAGGGATGGGGGAATTTTCTACATCATCATCACAGTAGAGAGAATCATCCTTCTTGAGGTTGGGAGGAAAAAATCCATGGCCATCATCCCCCATGTTCCTCCCAACACAGGAAAAGCCACTGCTAGTTAGGGCCCACTAAAATCATGATCAGAAATCCATTGAGGTCACTCTTCATAGACCAAGATGGGAGGAATGTATGCTGAAGTTGATCAATCCCCACTAAGGTCAAAAGAAAAAATTTCCAAATATAGAAATAGGTTTGAATAACGACCCTATTGAAGGAAGTACATAATAACCCTATTACAATGAAAGTAATGGGAAAACCACCCCTGTGTGATATTCCTATATTAATGTTTTAATTGTCAACATGGAATACATTATGGACAACAAAACAATTGTAGAGGTCTACAACATGGAAGACATGCCCTAGGAGGAGGGTGGTTTGGATTCTTCAAATGAGGCTTCACACACCTAGAACCAAAGAAGGCTTCAAATATTAGCACTTTTAAATATTGATTTTCTACCAACATGATGGAATTATAAAAAAAGAGAAAGTCGAAGATATGAATAAAACCCAATCACTAACCTTTGGAGGTAAGGTTCCTTCCAGAGTGGAATAGTTTTCACACTGTGAGAGTGATATACAAGCTATCAGACTTATCAATGAGGAGATACTCAGGGGAAATATCCCCATTGAGAATTGCCTTTAGGAGGAGATGATATTAAACCTCCTTCAGTCTAATTTGTATAAATATTGGTATATAATAATCAGGTTATCTTCAGTCCAGGTATCCAATCCATATAAATGAGGAAGTCGAAAATGATTGTGACTACCCTCCATTGCGGAAATAGTCTATCCATTATCATGATAATTGTTCATTCTTGGGCTGAATAAAATACCAATAAGAGACAATTTGGGGACACATCATGAATCACCACATGATCTGTATAGATGAGAGACATCTTAGACAGTATTCCCCCCAGGGTTTCTTAACATCATTGAGTCCCTAGATACTCAAATAGAATATGTGAAACTGTGTAGCCTGAGATAAATACATATCATGAATGGGTGGATGAAACTATGGCCCCACCCAATTCCATAAATCCAACATTATCTACCTTTGATGGTACAGAAAACCCCGAATAGCATCTCACACACATCATATCATGATGTGGTCTACTGATAGGCCTTCGAGATCAAGAAGAGGAAAAAAATATGAGGTGTTTTGTAAAGAATCTGATAGTGAAATACTTTATTTTCTATAGTAGTTTTCCTATAAGATATGTTTTGGGATGGGAAATCCTCCATTGTCATTTATTCTAGAAATTCAGTTATACAGTGAGGAAAATGATGATTATTTACCTAAAAACTCCAAGAAATGTGAAAATAATAGGGTGTCAGACTTCATAGTTAGATGGAAAGTATTGACGTATTCCCTGGTAATCCCTCTGACAAAAGAGAAACTATTGGAACTCTCAAATGAAATAATCTAGGATGAGTTGAAGACACCTCTAATTCGGAATAATTATCTAGGTGGGTTTTGTGAGTTCACAGAAACAATACAACATCTTAAAGATTCCAGTTAGTGAACCTGGTCGAAACCCCAACTCATTCCCTCAGTAGAGGGGAAAAGGATATTAACAGATGAATCTACGGTTGTCACTATGAAGTGGGAAATGGTGCATATCCAAACACCGAGGAATGTCGCAAACCACCCAACATCTCCTATCGAGTGGTGACAACTATAAAATTTCCCTCTGACAAAAGTATAGAGAAATACGAGTCACCTGGGATTTGAAAAATAGATGAGTATGGAATACTCCTTCCGAAATGACCATGTCCCTATTTATTCCTTAGAATTGATTGATAATAACCTACTCACACTACCACAACCCAATAGGCAAGATGAGGTCAACCTCACCAACTATCCCGACTACTTCCCTTTCCATTGAACGCTGGTTCATAATATCTAGGACTACTCCATATTCATAGGAGTCCTTCAAGGAATCGTAAATTTTGGATAGGTGGTATTAGATAATTCATCAGAGCACGTTTCTTAAATAATAGTTTCTCAATAAGATGAAGAGGGTGATTTTCAAAAGGTCCCAACCAGCCGTGTGTGAAATTAGACAACTTGCTGACTGAAAAAACATTTGACCGAGTCCATACCACCCTGAGAGTATATCTTTATAGAAGAACATTAGATTTACCAACCAAAGAGGAAACATATAATATGCCTCTCAAAAGTGATCATGACCAATAGAAGGAGGAAATAGAAGAGGAGGAATCATATTCAGCTCCAAAGAAAGCTCTGACTCTCATTTAATTCTCCACAGAAACATTTGAAACATGGGAAGCACCCCACAAAATTGAATATTCATCAAACGAAGAGCACATATTTGGTTCTTTCAATGTGATCCACATAGAAAACCCCTTCTCTGATGGTGAATATTTCTTAGAATATGAGTTCCTGACATATTACCAGATAACGGGAGGTGGAATGCGCTGAACCAAAAGATATATGGGACAACACAGATGTAGTTGGACCCAATATTTTGGTCATCTACCTATGCAAGATATATATAGATATATATATATATATCTTAGACCTATGGGTAAGAACACTAGAAGTCTCCAAATATATATTGAGACATCCCAGAACCCTCTAGGGGTCATCCACAACAAATAGTCCTACATGAATGCCTAGAAGTGATTTGATCATCTGATCAACCTAGGAAATAGGGATGGCCATAATGTCCTATAATGTTGGTAGAAGATACTCCTTCTAACTATGTACAAGCACCAAGTCCATCCACTTAAATTCCTCGGCTCTTGATCTAAATACCCAAGAGAAACCCTACATCAGGAATCACTAACCTATGGCACAAAAGTATGATGTTCTGAAATAGTTGATTGTTGTCCCAGCCAAGTGCATATTCCAAAATGCACTCCATATTTCAAAATAACTCAGAGTAGAACTTTTATAATCCTTTTAGAGCTCACAAGAGTTCGAGATAGATGTTTTTGTAGCCAATGATTATTGAGTAGAGTCCACGTCATTTGAATTCCATTTCGCCATTTTTTTTACTAACCATGATCAGTAAGAGGTCAACTGGGGGAACATCAAGACCATATATGTTTCATAAAGACTTAATAGTGTTGACATCCATAGGGATCAGATTGATAATGGTCCAGGGATCAACCTCATCCTGGTTCTAACCCTATTATGTTTGGGATATAGAGAAAGAGATTTTTATCCCACAAGGATGACCATTCAAGGTTATGATAAATCATGAGAAAATACCTCTCAGAAATTTGAAGCAAAAAATATCAGTTTGGGGATCACAAATTTTATGCTACTTTTATGGTTATCTAGGAAGACTCAACATAAAACTTCAATCTTGGATGGTCCTAGCTTCATATCCACTAGGTGGTACCTTCAACATTCCGTCAGCATTTGAAGTTCCACATCGATAGTAAATTTAGCATATTTAATGATGATAATTCCACCGTCAATACTTATATAGAAACATATATTTAAGAATATTTATATAAAAAGCGAGGAAAATAGATAATGGCTGATAATGATACAGAGGTTGCATCCCCAACTTCTTGTGGACCACTACTATATATCCATGTATTATGCTCAACATCGACTATGTTCTCCCTATAAATCTATCATGGTAATATACATGACCCCATATATCTAGGTCCATTTTATCCTCAGTGACAGTGTGAATGAAAATTAGCTCTGGTATACCTCTAGATTGACTAAGGGATTAGGAGATGATAATGTCTCTTATCGTGGCCTCTGTCACCCTGATATTGATGGAGAAACCCCTATATATACAACTTAATTTTTATATTTCTCTAACGAATCATAGATGGATGAAAATAAGGAAGACCTTGTGAATTACCCTCTATAATTTTAGGAAGGTGTCCACACCCCCATTAATGAGATTAGGAAAATAAATCTAGGAATAGAATAAGAACAGTGGACTAATCTGATTAGTTTTCCCATTCCCCTCAAAGTTAAATAGATTTACATCACATTTTTTTTGCAACATTGACATTCTTTCACTTTGAACTATTTAAAAATTCCTAGATTGAATCTAGATGTTTCTACGCACCATCTCATGTTTTTTGATGAGCATTGTGGCTTCAATCAGGTAGCTAGGATGATGCATCCATCTCATGCCACAATTTTAGAGTCAAAAGTTGACATGTGGATAAAATCCAACATTATATGAGAAGTGAAATAACCAATATGTCTTTCGATGTTTATCCCCTTCAAGAAGAAGAATGATTATATTAGGTTTTGGATTGATTTTCGAGACCATAATGAACATTTCCCAAAAGATATATTCCCCTTATTGATCATAGAACTCTTGTTCGATGCCACTTTCAGATTTCAATCCTTCTTCATTATGGATGGGTACTCATGGTGTAATCAGATAAATATGGCCCCAGAAGCTGAAAATTAAACTACCTTCAAAGTGAACTATGGGATATTTTTCTATAAATTCATTCCCTGCATCTTGAATAACACTAACTCTACATATAGACTCTTTATACATCTTATATTTTATAAATTATTGGAAAATATAGGTGAATGTTATGTCGATGACCTAGTGGTCAAATCAGGACCGCGATGTGATCAATTTATAGACCTCTAAATCGTATTTGACAAGATGAAACAACACAGTATGAATATGAATCTTCCAAAATGTGCTTTTGGGGTAACATCATAGATGTTCCTCGGCTTTGTGGTATTCCACAAAGATATCAAGGATGGCCTAGAGAAGAATAGTTCTATATTATCAATGTCACCAACCAAAAATCTCAAAGAAATTATGGGGATCCAGGGGAACAAAAAATTTATTAGATGATTAATAGGATAATAAATAAGTGAATTTCCTATTAGTGGGATGATAAGGAATCCTTCAAAATTATCAAGTAGTATCTCGTACACCCATCAGTTCAGATGCCTTTGGTAGAAGGGAGGATACTCATGTTATATGTGGCCACAATGTAATGCTAAATGTGCATATTCATCACATATAAAAATGATGTGGGGAGTGATAAGATTCTTTACTCCCTGATCCTAATGATGTTAGGTACCGAGGCTTGATACAATGATGACAATAATAACTTCCTTCCACTCATCTTAGTAGTGAAAAAGATGAGGTGTTACATGCAACACCATAATGTCCATATAGTCTCTTATATCAATCCTCTCAGGTGGATCCTTGACAATCCATTGTTGACTAGGAACATGTCCTGATGGGCGTTCATTCATCACCAATACATCATTCAGTTCATATCATAGAAATTAGCGAAAGGGAAAACCCTGGATAAATTCCTTACAACACAACCTACCCAAAAAAATAAATCATGGGACACCTAACTTCTAGATGAATATGTATTTTATTCCAATGACACTCCTAGATCATGGGATATGTATTTTGATCACACCTCCTAATGTCCAATTGATAAAAGGACAGAAAACACGAAGCTCAATCTGGTTGGCTTATAGATTTTATTTGTCTCTCTAGACAGAGAAATTTTACTCTACTCTCTTAATATTTGATGTTTTAATGAATAACGATGAAGAATACCAATCCCACATTGATGTATTTTAATAATCCATATAATTTCAAATATCCTACCTTAATATCAAATGTGACTCAAAGCTAGTGATAATTAATATCAATGGAGAATATGATATCAGAAATTAACAAATGGACCCTCTCACTAGATATGTAAGGGGACTGATGGAAGAGTTCCCTTTTGATCCAACATTAAATCTTGTTCCCTGATCACATCATGCTCATGCCAATGCATTTTCCAATGCAACAACCGTCATAAATGACCCTAATCTGGAAGAAGAAATCTTACATTTCACACATAAAATATTGGTCCTGGTAATATTCATTTTTGATATGTAAGAAATAAACCAAGTAATCACCACCCTAGATTATGAATAACCAATGTCCACCCCCAGATGAATGTAGGCCATAATTGGTTACCTCCAAAAGGATACTCTACCAATAGATAGAGCAGGAGGGGAATGTAGTGAACTATACCCTACAGGCTGGTCTAAATTAGAACAAAACCCTTTATAAGTGTTTATTTGATGGAATACTCTCCATATGAATAACATAAGGAGAGATTTATTCCATCATGGAGGAAGTCCATGTTGGCTCTTTCGGGACCCATAAATTTTGTAACATACTCTCTGACCAAATTAGGATGTTGAGATATTACTTGAAAACCATATTACATGACTACAAGGAATTCCCCCAGGAAATTTCATATAATATGGAGTCATAAAATCTTAATTCATCAACACATAGAATTCCTACATAGAAATAAATATTCTTGTCTATTACCTATTTGCGAGATGAATCTCATAGGTCCATATAACCTGGCCACAACTAAGATATTAAAGTACATAATTAATGCCACTGTCTTCTTTTTTAAATGGGATATTGAAATACCCCTCAAGTAATTTGGGACAATGAACATCATAAATATTGTAATGTCCCATATAATAACTAGGTTTGTGTTCCCTCACAAAATAGAAATATAAAATGGAACCGACTTATGTTCTATAGAGTTGAATAAAATCTACCTAGAGTAGATCATAGATTTCAACTAGTCATCTCTCTATCATGTTGTGGAAAATGGATAGATTGATGACTTTGATAAGACACTATGGAATATACTCTAGAAGGTGGTGAGTAAGGATAAGACGTCTTTTCCAGAAAAACACTTCCATGCTTTATGGGCCTACTGTACTACCATGCATACTACTACACACACAATTACTTACTCAGTAGTGTACGAGACCACGATAGTATTAACCTTGGAGATCCATCTTCCCTTACTCTAAATATCAATTTGCATATAGATCTCAGTTAATGAGACATTACAAAAGTGGATGGATGAATTCATGCGGCTCGATGAGTGCAGGTTGTGCACACTACACAACCTTCAATTCATCAGAATCAAATTTCACTGACATTTTCTAAAAAGGTTAATCTCATCTCATCTTTACAATGGGAGATGATGTTGGCTCTCAGGACCCAAATGATACCATGAAAGAATACAATTATGATAGAACCAAGATGAGAGGGACCACACATCATACATAAGGTCTATCACAATCAGCCTTACTCAATTTCTATAATGGATGGTGAGTATGTCACACCCCCCCAGTAATGATAGGTTTCTAATGAAATAATTTGAAAAAAATATAATCATATGGGAATCCACATCTATGTAAGTCCCACCATTCATCCTAGTTATATGATGTTAAACTGTACCAACTCATCCTGACCACATGACATTAAACTATAAAGAAATATCCATTTGTGTGATGTTAAACTACATTGATCTATAATATTCCTTTCGTTTCACATTGGGTGATTTACATCCATACTGCATGACGTTAAACTATATGGAAGATGTATTTTTAACATGACATTAAACTATGTTGGTTTCCAAGAACTACATATGGCTTAATTCTTCTTCCAATGAGAAATGTAGGGTCACCTCAATCCTATGTCTTGGTCCTACAACCACATGATTAAAACATCCCATGTCCAACTTTGAATTCCACTATAGGGTAAGAGAATCCCTTTCTATTCATTGTTTCTCACACTGATCATAACTCATGTGGGCTTAGTAGCTCTAGAATGGGATTTCCCACACAAACAAAGAATAGTATATTTCAATTGGATCTTATTATTCATGAATTTATGACCTTAAAAATCATACCAAGAGTCCTTGCTACTTGACGTTATACTACACGATTAATGTCGCCTGAAAGACATAAAACTACACACTCTTATGCGCCTCACCCAAGAGAACCACTATAGTTGGTGTCGGTCTTCTTCCATGAATTCATACCTAATAACTATGTGTGATTTGATTCATGATATCAAAATATACATAGTGGTGTCTGGCTCTTCAGTCCCAAGACTAGTCCCAAAAAATATAAAAACAACCATTCTCTGCATATAGTCCAGAGTTCTGTAAGAGGTTCATTCTCAAGAACTATGTGTGTCTTGATTATAATTTTCATGAGGTATGTATTGATTCTCATTCTTACACCCTTGAATCTAGCTAACAAATAAACATTTTTCAAATATGTATATCTTCATGCTTTCCTCATGACGTTAAACTGCTTGGTTTCATAAGAATTACGTGTGTCTTGTGATCAAACCATGATTCAATTAAATATTTCACTCTTAGAACTCTATTTTTAATTGGTTTTGTATTTGAAATTCTAAATATAACAACAAATTACACTTACAAAATTATTCTGTAATTTAATTTTTTGATCATGGTAAAAAATGTAAATTCTAATTGTCTTGATGATTTTATTGTTGGATGAGGTGATTTGGAGAGCTGAATATGATCCAGAAGGAAAATGGTCAAACTGGATTAAAGCCCAAGGCCACATGTCTACTATTTTTCACATTGAAATAAATAAGAGACTTAAAATGGGCGGAAATTTTGTTGATGGATCCAAAACTACATGGGCTACAACATTTACGGTGGAATCAATTCCAAATTATGCCATATGTTGGACCATATGGACTAATCTAACCAAGCCATATAATTTTCACGGAGTCAAAAGTGGTGTTCTTTGTTTTATCCATATCTCGAGCTGTAGGCCTCAAAATGACATAATAAATTCAGTGGATATATTATTGAGATGGTTAAATATTTGTTGAGTTTATTACAAGTAAATAAAATTCCATTTACCAAACGAAAACGAAGATACAGTTTGTATGAAAAAAACAGGGTTCCCAAAATCACATCCCATTTTGGCTCTAAAAAGGCACCATGGGAACCTCATTTTAATGTTTTACCTGGAGATGTAGGTGATACGAAATTGATGTTCCATAGGATTCCTTCTTTACCCATGGAGGTTATGGAGCTCCCTGTCATCAATATCAAATCTAAAATGAACAATGAGATCCACCTGAGCTTCCCCCTCCTCTCTATGTTGGACTAAATTGTGGGTTTTTGTTGTGAGGAAGCTACACCCATTTCGAGGAAGTTTTGTTACATATATCAGTTACTATTTTGAATTAATTTGGGTGTTAAATAATTTTATTCCATGTATCTTACATGGTTTTATTTTTGAATTCCTTCTTGTTCATGTAAATGTTATATTCTTAAGTTCTAATTGATTGGTGTGAGGTTTTGAGTGTGTGACTTTCATTGTTCCAACTAGACTACACAAGAACCCTTTTCTTACACAAATTTTTGATATTTTAATACAATTTTAAAGCTCTTATTCTATGAATAATTAATTGACCATGGAAATATTATTTTCATGTTATTTTGTGGTTCTTGAAGCATTCAAATAAAAATTTGGGAATTAATTAGTATTATAATTAATTTAAACGAATGATTTACTTAAAACATAATTAATTCTAAAATAATAATGAATATGAAATGTTTGTAGTGAAATAATAAACCGTTTATCTCATAATTCCTAAGATAACTTCATTTATCAACTATTAAAATCTTTAAATTAAGTTGTTTTCTTAAAACGGTTTTCTAAACAATCCCCCTTATTAATAATTTTTATTAAAAACAATTACTCTAATCCTATAAATGCTCCTTAAGAGACAACATAGGGTCTTCCCTATATAGTAAATAAACATTAAAAATAAAATAAATTTGACTATTCAAAACAATTTGTTCATCTTTATTTATGTAATCTTAGGATACGTAGTGACTCCAAGATCTCCAATCATGGGCCCAACTATAACAATCAATAGAAATAATGCCAACCTATTTGTATGGGTAATACCTATATAAAAAATTTCATGTTCAATAACTATGTATGACTTGATTCCTCACCTCATAGGCTATTTGATGAAGCACATATTTTCAAAAATAGCCCTAGATATGAAGGATAAGTATACACATTCCCCCCCCCCTCATTACTTATGGGTCACACCTGTGCAAAAGGACTAATTCAAAACTTTCTATGTATTGATTATCATCATTGTGACATATGTAGTGATACATGGAATTCCACCATTTGGACCAACCACAAAATTTCCACACATTCATGTCGGTACATCTTCTTCCTCATCGCATGATGTTAAATTGCACATCCCCTTAAGAAATATGTGTGTCTTGTTTCCTACCATCGCAAGATATGTAGTGAAACATTGATCAAAATTCTAGTCCTATAAAAAATAATCAATAAAAAAAATGGGATGATTGTGCACACAATATATCATGTACAAAACATCAAAATCACTTCCCAATTCCTTACCACATGATGATAATCTTCCAGGAAAACATCATATTCTCATGACATAAAAACTACCTAACAAGGACATCCTTACCACATGATGTTACAATACATGGAAAATGTATTTAACACAAGATCATAAACTGGACGGAACACATACTTAAAACATGATGTTTAAATGAATATATGTAAATAAATCCCCAGTACATGATAATAACTTGTGCAGACCACCACCCATGTTTCATTTCTTCTCAAAGGACTACAGGAAACATTCCCTAGTCAACCAGAGTATAGGGTGTATCCATCATCTTTTGAACCACCTCAATACATAAATCATACTACATCCCATGAGTAACTCATGTTGCCAAAAATATTTCATGGATTTTGAAAAGGATATCTAGCTTCAAGGGACCCTTTACTTTACTATACATACATTCCCACAGCTTCAGTATATGTTCATATGGTCGCCAATCATATGAATCACTCTGAGAAAAGGGATTTCTAATTCTTTTGAGACCTGACACTGCAACAAGAGAACTAAAAAACCCAGTATGATCTGAACCACTCTGAATATAAATATCATGTATCATCACTCATGACCAGATAACCCCAATCCATGATTTACGATATCTTCATGTCCCACTTGGAAGTATGATGAGGTACTCCTGGCCCTGGGTATCTAAATTATGATTTTATGTATCAACCCCTATGTTAGGTACATGGGTTTCATGACATTACATTACCTTCACATTTTACAAATATGTCTGACCTTAAAATATATCATATAATAGTCCAAATCATAAGACCGTGAACTGATAGAAAAAAAAGGGAAAAACTTCCCTGGATGAAAACCCACAATAGGAGTCTTGAATAAAAATCTTGTATTCACTCACTAAACTCATCATCTTTAGTGCTTAGGAAAAAATTGAGGTGAAATTAAATAGTTCATAAACATCATATGGTCTACTCAGTAACCCTAGTACAAGTAAATCTATGCTTTCTGGACCCCTGGTTCAAGAAAAATATATAGTAATAATTTTAGTCATCTCCCCACCATATGAATATGTTCACTAGGTGGTGGAAAACAATTTAGGGTACTTGAACCCTTCTTGGATGTTACACATTCCACAAATCACACTTCATGATTTGGGTGCCTTAGATCACCATAACCTTTCATGGACATTGGAAATTAACCTCGGACTCAAGGGACCCTTTTCGTGAATATGCACACACGCCCATGGCATCGGTAAATGTGCCTATGACAGTCAACCAAATGCATCACTTTTCAAAAAGGTGTTTACAGTCCATGTGATCCCTGACACATCTAAAAAAGTACTCAATACCCTAGTGTGATCTGAACCTCTCCTTGTATGATTTTCCAATATCATTCTCCTGGCCCAATCACTTTGGTCCATAACATAAAATCCTCTAACCAAACTATCCAAATGGATTTAATATCCTCAATCTTACACCCCCATGTTTCATACACCATATCATGGATAGAATACAATGCTTCATTCCAAACCCTTTAATGGTCCACACCTTCAGATTAAAAACCACAGGGAATAGGGATCGAACGTCACAATTAATAGTTGAACTGCCTTAGGGTGACAAAACACTTCCACAATAGCCTTCTTCACATACCCAAATTCGTCATCTAGATGTTTGAGTCAATAAGAATATTTCATGGCCCTCATAGAGGTGAAGATATCATAATTCTCTTGAAAAAACTACTGATTCATAAGGGACTTTACCTTCCAACTAAATGAATCTCCTACTTTCAAGAAAGGAAATTCAATCCTTTTGATCCCTAGAAACCCCACCATAGAACCAATCATATCATAAAGTCATGGGAAATATCTAGCATGTCTCACCCATATCATATTAACATACTAAAACTTTTGGGTTATTATTTCCATGACCCATATTGAAAATATACTGTTAGATATAAAATACCTAGTATTTCTCCCTCCAACTGATATTACCTCAATAAATCTTCCATATCCCCTAGAAAAGAGACCTGTATTCAAGGAAGCTTTGCTTGACTATGCATGTATGCATACAGATCTCTCATATGAACCTATGTTGGTAAACAAAATGTGTCACTCTTCCAAAATGGCAATCCAATCCTCAAAATCAATAGAAACAAAATGATACTGCCCAAAATCCCAAAGTGTTTTGGGTCATTTCTGGTATGTCTACAATATATTCCAGGAACACTAATCAAGTCCGAGCTAAAATACCATACACTAAAGAAATATTATGTCCGACATAAAATACCCTAAACTATGGATATATCATGTCCGAGCTAAAAGAACCAAATATAAAGCAATATTATCTCTGAGATAACATACCCAAACTAAAGAAATATCGTGTTTGGGAAAAAAGATAATAAATGACATCAATATTAGGTCTGATCTAAAATATCCTAATATAAAGAAGTATTATATTCATGCTAAAATACCCTAAACTAATGAAATATTAGGTTTGATCTCGATGTCTATGAACTAAAGTAACATTATGTTCAAGCTAAGATAACCTAAAATAGTAATATTTTGTTTGAGATAATGGACCACCGATTAAATCAATATTAGGTCCAAGCTAAAATACCCTATGAAAAATAAATATCTGGTCTTATCTGAAAGATGTTAAACTACAACACAACATCAATTAACCTGTAAAATATTCTATAGTCCATTACACGGTCGTAGAACAACCAATACACTCTTGTCAATTAGATTTGATTCGGAAAATATAGATAACTATCCCTCTAGGACATATAGTCAACCCAATTATCCTTCTGCAAATTAGGTGATCTCAAGATAACTGGAAGAGAAATATTAGTAGGGAATCTCGTGTATGTTGGAATTAATGAGAACTTTTCGAAATGAATATATTAATTTTAAACATTCAATTTCAACCATTAGTGTTTATTTTAAGCAACACAATGGATGGGTATCAATGAAGTATAATATCAAAGAAACGAAATATCATTCTTATGATGGATGAATAGAAACATGAAAAAAATGTGGAAAGTTAAGAAAATTCATTCATTTATATTTTGAAAAGGGGAGTAATCTCCACATTTTGGAGTCTCCCGGATGTCTCATAAAAAATAATGCATTAAAAAGTACATGCTCTAATAAAATTCGATTAGCTGTACTCGAATGGTATGAAAGAGTCTGATATGAATCATCAATGGAATTCTTGAGTAACGTTCTCCACACCTCTTTTACCTCTACATCAGGATGGGGAGTCTCAACCAAAGTAGTAAAACCTTTGACCCTCTTCTGAGAAGTATCCAATGATTATGATGATGTTGAAAGGTCAAAACTCAAACATGGAATTATCTCCTTGTACATATATATCTATGTAGTCAAGGCATCCATCCGATCTTGCAGTTTAGATATCAACTGGTGACCCTACTCAAATGCCTATGTTGCCTCCTTCGTCTACTCAGCAAGAGGAGCCTCATCTAAAAAATCTTGTAGTTACCCCTCATTGATTCCCAAATTTACCCAAGTCAGGATGATATACATCATGATATCATACAATGGTTTTTGGTCAAAACCACCTTCCCCCAAGTCATGAAACAACTAATGGAGGTGGTCACCATGGTCATGAAATGTTTCCAAGGGATTCATACTAATAAAGGAAGGAATCTATTTCTAGGATAGCATATCTTTTATATGTGCATTTGTAACTAATAAATTAGGGATGATAAGTTGAGGAGTAAACTGTTGAGTTCATAGATAAATAGGAGAAAAAGCCTAATATGCACTTATCTCTATAGGCATAGCAGCCATGGCCTTTGGTAGAGGACTGTCCTCCTCAATGGATTCTAATTCATATGGGTAAACATCTCTCGAATGAGGTTGCTTCATTGAAGTCTCACACATGTCTTCAATCAATTCCATAATCCCCATAGAAATAGGGGTTGGTGAGGTGAGAGACCTATCCACATGATGGGATAGCAGGCCTAGCACGCCATCTAGATAAGCTGCTACCCACACCTTTGTACAATCCTGGGTAAGGAAGGTGGGTGAATAAATAAGAGAAATCATGATCTTAGACTCAAAATAATCACGTTCCAATATCATCCAAAAAATACAGATGACCTTAAGATGAAATTATCCTCATACGCCAGCCAAGGGAAAAGGGGATACCGCTTAAGTGCATCCAAACAAATGCTCAAATTGATAGGGTGTATAATGATTGTAGATGATTAGGTCGTCCACCCTGGCTACAATAACCCAATCTTGAAGAGAGTTTATGTCTGGATTTTCATCAAGAGAACCAATGTCATTGTTAAAAATTGGCTCAACCATGGCATGATATGGGGTAAAATCAAAGCTACTAGATTGGATCAATGCACCCTTATCCTTGGAAGGGCTTAGCGACATGGTCCCAACCCCAGATATGATTAGGATTATGGGATGGTATAATGTTTTTGGGATCCTAGAGGCATTATAGATTTCATAACAATGAAAATTATCCCATATCCATCCAAATAGAAACTAGAGAGGACCACAGATATTATAAGAGGTTCTATATTTTTGACTACATCCCAGGATTTGATAAAGGCATGCAAGGACTAGAACATCAAAATTGATTTAATGTCCTTCAATAAGTTATGTTTCATCCCCAATGTACTGAAAAATACACTTGAACGTGCATCCCCAGTTGGGAAAATCCATCCACTAAAAAACATGTCCATGAAACATGTCAGCCTAAGATATAGAGATATCTCTGTGTTTACTCAATGTCCACATAAAGCATATTTCACAACTCCCAAAATGGCCAAATATGAGCCAAAACCATATAAAGCCTACTGAGAAGGTAACTGATGATAGTGTATGGTAGTTGGACTCACCCTGATGCAATAGAGAAAAATAACGATCCATCCCTTTGAAGAAATGAGAATGTGCATCGTCGGTTCTTTCCTTAGTTTCTCAATCACAACGGTAATAATCTCTTTCTCCAAAATGGAATTTTGTGGGGGATCATCACAAACATCTCCATCAAGGAGAAACTAATCACATATATCTATAATAGGAGGAATCCCACCTAGTTTTTAGATGTCACATAAACTGATTCCCACTTCACCATGGGATAAGTGGAATATGTTAATGTTAGGACTACAATGACTGATCGTTTCTATAAGGATATTTGGCTGGAAGTAGATGAAAAATTGGGAGATCTTAATGTATTTTAATGTTTAACCCCATATACATGATATATAAACTCCAAGAAGAATTTTATAACATAGAACAATCATGCCCATTCATAAAAAAAATTACTTCCTAGATAAAGATCCCTTTTTAAACTCCAACCCCCACTTGAATTGTATAGAGAGGAGGAAAATATAATCAAATAGATATGAATGATGGGATGATGTGAAAATTAATAGCCATCTATACCAAAGGAAGAGTTTTAAAATATATAAGATGACAGCTATGACTGATATATGATTAGTCATCCATCCTTGAATATTATTGTCTGGACCTAGTCAAGAGAAGCTGACACCCAATGAGAAGCCAGATTAGAGTCTGGAGGAGGAATGATAGCATCATACAACAAACAAACCCTATATATAACTTGTTTGTGAGACAATGGTTAATTCTGATGCTCAAATGATATGAAACTCTTCAAAATCTCGTTATTAGAATATACGTGATATTGGAGATTAACATTGAAATTTATAACCATCATGGCCCTTTGATTGGCTGTAGCTAAGAATACTTGGTGAGAACTAGAATCCAACTGAATAAATTTTTTTGGAATATGTCAGATATAATATATAAAATCTTGTCAATGTAAAGGCATAGAACAGTATTATAAAGTGAGTTGAATGAATCTGTTATGGATTCGTGAATCACAGAAGGGGTTATGAAATTTCCTAACCCCCATAGGACTCGAGGGTAACATAACCCCATAGGGAATCACACAATCGCATGACTCCTTAGAAACTCGTGATAATTTGATTTAGACATGTTCATGCAAATCACATGATAATTAATAGATCATATGATCGATCTATAATATCTCTTGAATCCATTAAGAAAATCATAGTCCGCATGGACAACGTACAAGAAATTATTGGAGTATAGTTCTTAGTTGGATCAAATAGGTACCTGAGAAATAATGATACTGCAAAGGAGTTCTTGTGAAATGAGTTCACAATAAAGGCTCATGAAACAGTGTAACACCCCGAGATTTTATGAAAAATATTATTTTAATTTCATTAATATCTTGTGTTGTATGCTACACCAAGATTACCTTGCGCTATACGCAACACCGTATTAGCTTGCAGTATACGCAACACTATTCTTGGATCGTGTTACTCACAATTTTGATAATAGTTATTCTACGAAACATTGA
The DNA here is from genome assembly GCA_963277665.1 of Viscum album. Lineage (NCBI taxonomy): Eukaryota > Viridiplantae > Streptophyta > Magnoliopsida > Santalales > Viscaceae > Viscum > Viscum album. The sequence continues at coordinate 1,152,208,742 of OY728155.1, read as the reverse complement.
GTATATATATAAATATATATTCAATGTATAAATGAAATATGGTTGGATTCCATTATACTAGACAATGAAGGATTCTTTCACAACACGCAACCCTGACTTGGCTTGCATTACACGCAATCACGACCTTCCTCGATAGCGTGTGTTATGTGCAATATCAGGTTTTACTAAACAACGATATATTATTGTAATATTATTATGAACTAGCCGTTATGAATAATATTAACTAAATTTTGAATTTTATAACATTATTATTCATCATACACATTTTCTAGAACATGGTATAAGAACAAAATCAATTTTTCGGGTAAAATATGTATTTTTCAAAAAATGCAGTTTTGCCGCCTTTTGATGGCGCACCCACATTAAATCTAGTTTTTGACATATATGTTCAATTTGACAAAATCAAATTATTCTTTTGAATCAGGATATAAAAATTTACATTAGATAATGTTTTGATATTTTTCCGATAACTTTCATATTTTAATGAATAGTAAAAACACGCTTTATTTTAATTAAAAACAACTTTTTTCATCGTAATATCTTATGTGGTTAAATTATAATATTTAATGGTTTTAAAGTATAAATAGAATATATTTTTACCATTTAATATAATTTATGTCATTAGCATTTATTTTACCTTGAATTCATAGGTTAAAACAATTCAGTCTTTTGCAATGTTTTAAAGAAAAACCTGTTTTCTTTCGACAACAGGATTAATTTTAATTTAATTTATTCATATTTTGTGTATTGAATTTGGAAAACTGTATTCCATATTTGGAATTAGTGGGTAAAAAATAAGTTAATAAGCTTCTTTTTATTTTTGGGCATTGCGAATAGTAACTACGATAAATTTTATTTACTATAGTTAAAGGTAAATCGGGTAATTAAGGGTAAATATAAGATTATAAAATTACCCTAACACTTGGAAAAAATCCAATTGGATGGCTAAAAGTAGACCCATATAACCTAAGGGTCGGATTAGATTCATTTTATGGACTTTTTTCCATGAAAATAATCTAATTATTATTAAAACCATAGAATGTTATAACATGTCACTTTCTTAAATCTTATAAGTATAATAATTTTACTTTAGTGATAAACTTCATGAAACATAGAACATGAATAGTCTCCAGAAATCTAATACAATTATCTACATCATAGGAATTTATTTAGAATTTTTAGGGATTAAATAATAATCATTTATTATGACACAAAGATGATGCAGTAATTGCCTTATTAATGAAATATTGACATAATTGATGTTATAAATGCCCAAATAAATGTAATTTGAGACTTTTTATTACTTAAATTAATTTTATAGGTTAATATGACATGTTATTGTTGATATATGTAACTTGGTTCGAACTTATCATTCTGTTATGAATTTCATAAAAATCATGTACAAGTAGTGTCAAAATTGACATAAATTAGTTTTTAAAACAAATATTATATTATTAATTGTTATTTTATTTCTAAAAATCTAAGGATCGGCCAAATGACTTAGATAAGGTTATATATATTAATAATAAACAATGTGGGGTTCGTTTGGCTTGATATAGTAAGTTTATTACCCATATAGTGTAAGAAAACAAAAAGACACGGTAAAAGTTAAATTATTTAAGTTAGAGTTAAATCTAATTGATAAGGTTAAAATAATAACCTAAACTTGTCTAAATCCTATTGGATGAGAGGATGTCGACCCATCCCCACTTTAGGTTCGAAATAATACCCTTTGGAACCATTTTAAACCGAATTTGACCATAATATAAAATAATATTTTGAGATTTTCCTAAGGTGCCCCTCTCCTCGCTTATAAAAGGGAACCTTCTCCCTCTCCTCCTCACACCAATTTGAGCATTCAAGCTCGGCCAACCCCTGCCAAAATATCTTCTCCACTTCCCTAGTATCATCCTAGATGTCCTGGTCTTCTTCAAAGACCATCCTTAGTTCTTTAAGTGGAGGTTAAGTGAAGGAACTTCAAAAAGAAGAGGTTCGGACACTTACGAAGCAAATCAGACCTAAGGTAAGGGAAATATCACAATCTCATTTTTATCCGAGATTGTTTATACTTTAGTATTTACTGGGGTGTATTTCATCATCCACATCCATGTTTCATAAATATGTAATATTATTTCCATCCACCTACAATTTATTAAATTCTATTTTACCCTTTGGCGAGTTTTTAGTAAAAGATATGAAAGGAATCTTTTGTCGTTTTTCGTACGAGGTACTTTTTTGACTTTTCTGAAAAAAGTACGAGAAGAATGTTTTTTTAACTTATATGGCATTAATGGATTTTTAAAACATTATTTCCAAGAAGCTTCCTTTACAAGTTTTCAAGTTTATTTTTAATAAACTTTTTTTAGTTTAGAATTGTATGACATGTTATGAAAAGAAAAGTGTTTTTGAAGAAGAAAGGATATTTTCCTCAAGAATGGAGTTCAAGTGTTTTATCAAAATAATTTTCCATATAAGATAATAAAGGTTTCTGTTTTTAGCCCTATTATTACATTGATTTGATTATGTTGTGATGGAATTATTTTTATGAATTACTTTATCTTATATGAATTGTTTTATGATGTCATGATGTTTAAGATTCCCATTTGTATTACATGGGTTATGAAATGATGTATGATTTATGATTTTGTGGCACACATAAGAATGGTATCATTATGAGATGGGTGGGACCTTTAGCTCCCTCCAATGCATTGGGTAAATATTTTATATCTCATGAGATAGATATGGCTGGAATGGTAGGTCATACCGGTTCAGTGAAACAGGACTGAAATGAGGGTGACTCGGTTCAGAAATGGACTTTGTCCACTAAGATAGTCTTGGAAATGAGTCTTGACTAGTAAAAAATGATTCTCTATGATATTGTGTGTATGCCACAAAGTTTCATGTTTTAAGTTATGATTATTGGGATTACATTTCACTACTATGATTTATCCCATGTTATGAAATTATGATCTCTTTTGCAGGTTAAGATTTCCAAAAGATATGTTCTTATGAATATGACGTGATTGATATTTCTTTTTTTTACCCTTACTGAGAATTTGAGCTCACCCTTTTAGGTTTTATTTTCCCCAGGACATAAAGAAAGGATTTCGGGTTAGAAAAAAAAAAGAAGATCTTTATGAGAGATGTTGAAGATCTTTCACCACGATTAGAAGATTATATTCCGAGTTTCCAAAGACACTAAACTATTACGGTCCTTGTGTGTGTGTTTTTTTATGTACTATGTATTCCGCAAAAGTAATGTAATGTCCATGTACATTAAGCTTCAGGTCTCTACAAACAGTCTAGCGATCGGGACTCATGGAACGATCTTCCGAAGGATCACACATTGGAGAAAAGGAAAGTGCACTCTAAAGGATGAGTAGTTAGTAAAATGAATGGATCTCAACCCCTGATATATAGTAAATCTGGAGAAATACAAAGCATTAACCTGTAGATAAATCTTCACCCAAGACACCAGTTTGTGACGCCTCCAATGAATGAGGAAGGAATTTAATTTTTTTGAAACTGAGCCCTTGTTATCATGGAATTCAATCTTGAGGGTGTAATTTGATGATTCCCACAAAATGAGAATCCAAAATTTCACAAAGGAATAAATACCTGAATATGGTTGTTATCCTCCTTGAAAAATCAATGGAAAAAAGAATGTTTTGATGACCCACAGATCATGTGATCTCCTAAGGGATATAGGATTATGTGACAATCATTATGTCAAGAGAATACTCCACATGCAGCACATAACCTACAACATATCCTGCAGAACCCCTATGGAAAATCTCTTCGGCTATTGCGAAGGCTATTTGGAAAATCAGTGGTCACGTGATAGTATCTTCATAAGCTCCCCATTCCACATGGGTTGTCTTTAGAGATCACTTGACAACCCATATTAATATCCTTCTACAATAATATGGAATTTTACAAATGAAAGAGGCCTCTGGTGGTCATCAAGATCATGCGATATAGCACCTATGGTAAGGGTAACTTTCCTTGGTAACATTTATGTGAACCTTTGAGACCCCAAAACCATTTAAAAATAAAATGATGGAAGTAAAATGGGAGGAGATGGGAGCCACTCGCAATCGTAAAATACATGGCATGTGCCCCTAGAGGTCTGAAAGACACCATGAGACCCTAGCGACATGAATGCCTCATCTTGTAGAATCCCATCAGCATATCACCCTTATCATGTGAAGAGCCTTGAGAATGTCCAGGTGACCTCACAATCTACCTTTGGATCCCTATGGAGAAAATGGATGGATTTTTCCATGAAATTCATATGTACCCCAACAGGAACTTTTCTTGTCACATGACGCATCATCAAGAATTGGGTATTTGTCTGTTTCAGTACTAATGAAACCATGCGAACCCCATAACCATTGTAAAATAATACAAAGGAAATAAAATAGATGGGATGAAAAAGACCCAAACAGTTGTAAAAGTCTTAAGATGTTCTAAGGAAGTCTGTGGAATAATCTCAAGAGGATCATAGAAAAGTGGTCTTGGTCACATGAAGTCCCCTTAACAAGCCATCATTATCTCATAGAATTCCTATACAAGTAACCTGAGATAATGTAGTGGAATTTCAACAGGCACCCTAATCTCATGAAGTCCCATGGACATGTCCACATGAAAATAAGGAATTCCTTCTCCCTATACATATGATTCATAAAGTACTATTAATTAGAGATAATCCAATAAAGGAGACGTTAATGGGAGAGACTTGTTGTCACTAAAAATCTAGAGACACCCTCAGAAGTGGTCCATGGTATGGAATGTGGAAAACACATGACATGGAATCCATTCATCAAATCAATCCTAGAATCATGCATGATACACTGTGAAAACTGGAAAACATTAAGGTTGCGGAGGCCTATAAATTCATCACCCCGGTATGAAAAATATAGGACCACTACATACTATGAGAATGAACAAACTATGCGGGGCAGAAAGACGAGCCATCAGAACATCGCATCGGCACCGGAGCGGGTTTCATTGGGTGGTGGATATCATGATCATAAATATCCTGGTCTGGTAAGATATAGAAGAATAGTCAAATAGACCATGAAACATTCATTGGTTATTTTTGTGATCACTTATAGATCACACGCAACACTTTTGGTAGGACATGCGATGGGCATCCCGCACAATCTCTAGATCATGCGATACATAGAAAACCTAAAATTGAACAAATCTATAGAATTAAAAATATAAAGACAACAACTATGACGAATAAATGGGGAATCAAAAGAGAAAACATATATTATGATCCCCATGTTATTTTTTAAAACCACCCAGGTCGTGCGATAACGCCAAGGTATGTCACCCAGGCCTCGTGACATCCCTTGAGAATACTTCTTAGATCGCGTACTATCCTCTGGACATTTCAAATGGATCTTACGAAACCCAATTGGAATACCAACCTAGTATTGTGATTCCCCCTAGACATTTAATTAAAGTCATACGTCTCCCCCATGCATTTCACCCTAGTCTTATGAATCTCTATAGGATCATCATTCTAGACCTTGTGATGTCCCTCAGACTTATCACCTGACTCATATAATGACTCCAATAAATGTTAGACGATTCTCTCATAATCCCATGGACAACTCAACTAGCTCTTGGGATGTCCTCTAGACATGTAATCCAGGTCTTACAATGCCCTCTAGACATGTCATCCAGGACACAAGACACCCTCTAAGATATGTCGCAATGAATCTCACGACACCCACCATGTATTTCATTCATCTCTCATGATGAAACCAGAGAAAATTAGATAGACAATGCGACGCCCTATAAACAAGCCAGCTGAATTCCTGTAATGGATTCCACGAAGAACTACCTGGGACATATTATGTCTTATATACAATCCAATCATGATCATGAAACAACCCTTTAAACATGCCATCCAGGATATGATATTTCATATGGAAAAGTCAATTTGAGTGCATGATATCATTTTTAACATGTTAAGAAGATAATCTATATCATGTTTGGTAGGATATCATGGAATGTTGAGTTGTCAATATATACATTCCAGGTAGACAAACAAGCCACCTCTAATTGGGAATCTTGGGATTTGATAACATTTTCCATACTCATTGTGTAAGCCCTAAATATAAAGGAAACATCACTGTGTAATCCCTGGACAAAGGAATAATAGGATTCTCCCAAGATATAGGTAAACCTTGTAATGTAAGACCTAAAGAAGGTAACTATGATGACATTGATTCCTACAATAACCAGGATACATAGGAAACCTCTTCGAGGCCTGATTTTGACATTAAAATACCCCAAGAGGTATCTGAGTACATGGAGACCGCATCTATAATAAATGAGACATACGATTTTCTATCCCTTGTTTCTCAAAAAAAGAATAGCTCATGTTTGCTTATGGATCTGCAATAATCATATCATTTATGTTATAATCCTCTATGAAATCAAGGGAAACCTCATAGTATAAGCCCCAATCAAGGGAACTAATAGAACATTGATTCCTTCCATAACCATGATACATAGGATTACTTCCTAAGGCCTTAGTAGAAACACTAATCAGAACCCATATCAGCATAAGTCCCTCTATGTCCCTAAAATTTCAATCATTGAGACACAATTGTTCCCATGAACTGGTCATCTTTCCTCATTCATGAGTGGACTAAGAGCTTCTTTAACTATGAGAACTCTAATTCCTATAATAACTAGGATAGATAGAATGATGTCCCAAGTCATGAGGTCAAATAAAATCCATTTTGATGTAATCCACATGCCTTTGAAATTTCAACCCTTGGGACTAAAATGTTCCCATGGGTTGATCCCTCTACCTCATCCCTTGGTGGAATGAGAAATCAATTAAACTATGATTAATCTAATTCCTTCCATAATCAAGATGTGTAGGACTCCCAATTAAGGAACGAGCAAAATATTAAAACATCATGGGTGTATTCCTGGTATATATGTATCCACACCCATATATCACGAGGTTGATCACTTGTCATCCCTTCTTTCTCACACTGAGTATATCTCAAGTGGGATTAGGGAGCCGCAATAAACACCCTATTATCATCATGAATATCCACAATTGAGGTAAATCCAATTATATAGGACCTAATGAGTGGCGTGATTCGAACACCCATATTATAAGGGTGTTAACCACTTAGTTAGTCCCAAGGTTGTGGTTGAACTATGATAACTCAAATTCCAACTATAACGTGGATATGATGCATGTATCCTCGATATTCGAGCTCAAATTTGATGTTAAACTATTGGGTTTAATTAAATATGTGGGTTTTTATTTATATGAAAACTAGGACACATGGTATTCCTTATAATTGATGAATCCCCTCCTCAGAATATTAAACTATCTCCCATCATTGAAGCATATCTTGAATCATGGCGTTATATGGATCCAGTGTATAAAGAATCTACCCGTCATTAAATAAATGGATGAAAAAAATAGATATATAATGATGAATTCAATAATTAAATCCCCTTCCCATTATTCATCAATTTTATTCACCTTCTTTTTCATATATTTAGAATTAACCAATAATCGTTTTTTAGGGTAACCGGTCATGTATCAGGATTAGGAAGAGATTCGTAAACATATCTAAACTATATAAGAGTGTCCCAGAGTAGGATAAAATACCTATCAATAGGGTGTTATGAGCTCAACATCTCATCCTCTTGACCAATACTAGTCCCTAAGAGTAGTTGGGTTAGAAAACATAGCTTACCACCTTCCATTGGAATATAGCTCCATACTGAGTTATGGATGTGGTAACTGTTGGGAGTTTCCAAAAAGAACAACAATGATATGATGTTTTTAGTTGTATAAGAATTCAAATCCCCCATAATCATCCATCTGGATGAACATACCTCACCTCATTTAGGGTTTCTCAATGCATCTATTTCCCATCGAAATAATGGTTCTGAAAGAAAAAAGAGGTTTTGACAGAAAGACTGATTTTTATTTAAAAACATTAATTTTAAACACTCCATAACATTAAGAGAGGAAAATTAAGGGAAAAATTATTCTAATGGAATAACAAGAAGATAATGAAATTCATGAGTTTCATAAGTTATGGATAAAAATATTTCACAATTAGAAACATGATCAAAAATAATCACAATAAATGATGAGATTGTAACACAAAAGTATTAGAACATTTGAAAAATTGCAACATAATCATTATGAAGGAATATGAGTAAATTTATCATAAAATATCATTAATGTAAATATATTCTTCAAATTACATGTAAAATGGGTTGTATATACACCCCGTACAAGAATATAGTTGAAATTTATAATCCTTTGTCTTATAGAAGGTAAATTGAGACAAAAAACCTTTACAGATATGGTAACTGTTCAAACCAAGAACACTATAAATGAGTTATCTTCAAGTTTATATTTAAATAACAATAAGATTAATTGGAATCATAATAAAAAATTTCATGGATTTTCCATACACCACAAAAAAGATACATGTGGTGAACCTAGATTTTGTCTCAATGAAAAATAGTGAGAGGGAAATATCTTACTGATTTAGTAATCATTTGAATCATAAACCCAAATGAATAAAAAATAAATTTAACCGTTAAATTTTATAAAAAAGTTGGTATTAATTATATAAAATTCCAAATGGGATGTATTTACACCACATAAAATAATTGAGAGGTAAATTTTCATATTCATCCAGAAATAAAAGAGTGTATACATTTCCATTACCTTTAGAATTGAATCCCTTTGTACACATTCAAACATCCTATAAAAAATATATGTTTTTTATAAATATATTATATAACCATATTATTATATATAATACCATATATGGTTTCTAATGGCCTTTTATAACACTTTTATATACAGTTTTCTGTTAAAGTCATGTTTCGGGCATTAACATCTTTGTTTTTCAAATAAGTTTCGACATGTTATTTTTTTTAATATTGAATAAATCATGATTCCATCATATCCAAAATTTTAAAAACAATATAAATATAATATATATCATATATATATCTATATATGTATTTATTGTAATCTATATAATTTATAAATATAAAATTAAATACATCATTTATGAAGACAGTAGGCCCTACATAAGCACAATCTTTGATTCTATTATCATTTCATAATGAAATAAAGAAATTGAAATGATATATTATAATTCTAGAATCCTTTTTTATGTCATATATTTCATTTTTTTCCTCAATAATATATTTATTACCTTCCATGTAAGGCTTCAATTAATTTCATCACTTCACGAGGCAGTAATCTATTGTACAAAAGGGTGATGTTATTATATTACCAAAAATAGAGAGTATAAAGGTATGTGTGATATAATGATTCTAAAATCTTAATAATATCATAAAAATATTATATAAATAATAAGTTAATATTTATTTCTGGCCGTTATATTTGTTAATGTAAAAAATGAAGGATATCAGTTTGTGACATTGTAATTCACCTTTCACACAAACGATGATTTCATAACCCATATGATGTAAGTGGAGATGATTGTTGGTAATTAAATTAATATAAACACATATGATTATTTTTAATATAATTATTTTATTGTATCATCATATTATAATAATAATTTAATTAGTATTAGGAATAAATAAAAAATGCTCACTGATGAACGTTACCACTTCTTTGGGTATCTTCCTTAGGTTTTCACAAAAATCAATACTATGGTGGCTTTATATAAAAAATGTACTGTAGGATTAGTGTGGTGAATTTGGGAAAATATTTGGTAATTTCTTGTCTTATCCAAATGGATTTTAAAGTGTGTAGAATATAGGGTATTCTCTGACCTTTTATAAGACTGGTGAGTGGAACACTAATATTGTTTCTGAAAATAATCAATCATACCCATGTTTTTATTATGAAAAAAGATTCCATAATGTTTCATTATAGAATCTAGAAGATATAAATTATAGATATGACCATATAATTGGTTTTATAGAAGGTGTTAGGTCATTTTAAACTCTTATATTTTTAGTTTAATCCACGGTAAATCCATTTTTACAATAACCGCGTTATTTAATTTTAACTACATTCACTATTCATTTTGGACAAAAAATTGGTTGAAATTATGTTAAATTATAAAATATTATTATTATAAATTCTATTCATATAATATATAATTTTTCATTTAAAATTAATCTTTTAGATAAAATAAGAAAATGAGTTTTTAAAGAGAACGTGTTCAAACATTTAAATGTTTTTATATCAAAGTTCAATATGAAAATTATTAAAAAAAAATTAAATATGATTAATTTATATAAAATTGAAGTAATTTATTTAAAAAAAATTCAATATATAATTTAATACTATAAATTATTGAAACGAAAATGCAAATTTTAATTAAAATTTGTCATTTTTCACTAATCATCAAATATTTATTCTAATTATAAAAAATACCAAAAATTCACACTAATATAATTTTTACATGATTATTTAGAAAATTATGTTTATTTATTCTAATTAAATTTATAAAAGTGGTAAAAATTAATTTATAAATAAATGTGTAAAAGGAAACAAAACTTCTTTTTCGAAAAATACAGTTTTATGCATAAAATTTGATTTAATATTATCTATTTTCTAAAAAACACATAAAATATATGTTAATAGTATGATTGAGTATATAATAAATAAATTTAATAAATATAATTTAATGAAATCTTGTCTTTAAATTTATTTAGTTAAAACATTTTTTCAGAAAAATATTTTTTTTAGAAAAATATTTCTTTTATTATCCAATAGTTTTTAGTTTAATTTTTTTAAGTTAATTACTCACCTAATAATTAATTCTATATAATTATATAAAACATATATTTTGATAATTTAATTGATATTATTAATACCCACCATTCCAATAGGTCGGCGATAACTATCATATTAAATAATTATATATTATTAGTATGACATGTTTCATGTAAACATGGAGCTTTGTTCAATGTAAGATAAACATGATTTTCCATGTAACACAAGCTAAAATATGTGTTTCATATAATGTAAGATAAATATAGTGTTGGGTGTAACTCAACCTAAAATAAATATTTCATGTGACACAAAAAATTGAACATATTTAATTCATATGAAAAATATATTTCACATAATATCTTGGTAATATATTCTACCCCCTTAAAATGAATTTTCCCACCAAAATTTTTCTCAGTCAACAAATGATTAATATTTGATAAATTCCTTCATAGAATCCCTCATCGCTCAAGATAATAATAAAAATTCCATTAAAAATATAATGTTCAAAACATAATGGTTACCCAAACATAGTCATAATTGGATTTCCACGTAAGAGAACATAGGTGAGAAGTGAATATTTTGATATGAAAAAAAATTATATAGGGTGATAATGGTCACTAAATAGTTGAAAATGTTTAATATTTAGAAGGTTAGTGACCATAATTCCATTTAATAATGTGGTGTGAAATATATCATTGATATAGTCAAACTGGTGATAACATGAAAACACATTATTTCATTATCCTTTTCCTAATTTTTTATGAAATTTCACAATAAGATTCACTCACTTGATTTCATTCCATTTCGTAATCACAATATCTCCCTTTGATCATGCCTTCATCAATTTCCTATTCATCTCATAATCTAATAAATGAAGGTGAATTTTTTATTCCTAAAGAACTAATGGATCGTAAGATACATATATAAAATGACAAGTCATTCCATATATCTTTAGTTATCCTAAAAACAACATTTTTTGCACGAGTTATCAAATATCTATATATCTTAATATGGTGAAATAATACATTATTCTCTAAAACCACATTCAACGTTCAACATAAACCATTTCATAAATGATTATCCGTATGAACCATATGAATAATTAAAATCTACAACAATAGAAATAAGGTCACTAAATTTTGAAAATGAACTTATCATTAGTCCCTTAAACAACGTGAAATTGTTCTTAATTGGAACATACCCAACATATGAACAACCCCATCATGTATTCTCCTAAAATAGGAATTTCCATAAAAACTTATTAAAAACAAACATGATTCCTTATTAATTATATAAATCATTGGTTATTGGATATATTCGTTAAAACAAAAAATGTTGTATACTCCATAAATGATAGAAGAACCACACTGTTGACAAAGAAATAATCACTTATATAGAAATTGGTTCTATTCTATTCACTTTACCCAAATAAATTATCTCTTTATCCAAACATCATTATCTCAAAATTATGAAATATTATGGTTTATCGTTAAAATATTGACTTTACATTAAATCACTTTTCTAGTACATCATTATTATTCAATATATTTTTTTAAATTTTCTATTAAAAACCTATACTACAAAATACGTACATATTTAATGATCCATATAAAAAAATCATTGAATTCCAATATATAAATAAATCATTAACCCCACTTCCATATCAAACCATAAACTATGGTCCAACATATAATTGCATAATACCAATTTCCTTTAATATTTCATTTTTAGTCTCTTCATCATCATCAAAATATCCATTACTCATACAAAAACTCTAATTTCATCCTGATATTTCCCCTTTAGACATCAATTTTCATAATGACCATAATTTTCACTTTTTAAACATTCAAAATTTAATGATATCTTAGAGATACCAATATTATCATCCATTTTGTTAGCAGATATTTCCATTTTTTCCTTTTTAGTTACATCATTTTCCCCTCTTTTCCACAATCAAGACATCCTCCCATTCATAAAAATCATCCACATGGGTGTTTATTCACACATTCTCAACACATATGAAATTTTATATTCATTCCTCTATGGTCTCTACTACCTAAAATCTCAACAAACTCTTTTCCTCTCTTCATTGGTGAGTCTAAGAGTTGGTTAAGGTAATTGTTGTAAATCATGTTCCATGAAAACAGATTAGGCATAATCTAATGAACTTTAATACAGAAATCATCCCATTTAGATTCTTATCAGAAAAATTATATCACATTCAATGTTAACATAGATCCTTCTAGTTCCCACCATTTACTAAAACCATAAATCACTGTGTCAGAAACACTAATCATATTTGAAAACCACATAATCTTGGAAAAACATTACATATAGGTTGTCTAAGTCATAACACTATATTTTTAATCTACATCACCATATTTTTATACTAGTTCATTCATACTAATCATATATTTTAATCCTTCTTGAGGGTTTTTAATTATCTTTTGAATTTATAAAGCATATCCCTACGAGTGCTAAACTAGGTTTGCAATAGGGATCATTGTTGTGAACCAGGTGACTGTCGATACCATATCAATGTTCTCTTCTCGGAGTTATTACCCCTAGGTACCTCTATTACCAATCCACATACAATTGTAACATATTTAAAGGGATTTAATTTCTTGGAAACCACTTTTTTCTATCCTTTACCAAAATTCCATGATATATTAATATACATTGATTCATTCTTAGACTAATCCTTGGTGAAATCCCTAGATATATCCTTCAAAATATCGCTATGGATATTGATAATGTTTTATTGTCCTTATTTTAAAATGTTAACAAGACCTTTATTCTCATACAAACTATAGTGATCCAAGATTTTCAAACATAGATAATACATATTTTTTATGAATATTCATTACATTATAGAAAAAAATGTCTACGGATAGTAATAATATTATTCCTTTGGAAACTAGAAACACAATTTTGATAATTCATGAGAGATATTATATGTATCCCAAAAATTTATTCCCCTTTATTACTGCTACTTAGAACGATTATTCATAACATGGAGAAAGTAAACATAAGAAATAGTGAGCTTAGATGCTCAGTATGGGTAAATAAATGATACATTTAAACGTAACATGAATGTATGGGTATTATAACATGAGAATAACATTTGAAAACCATACACTTCATATGAAATTTCATAATCCTGAGTCATGGAATAAATATTGAAAGTTCATAAGACATGAATAACAATAAAACTAAAAAAATGAGCCAAGAGAGAAAAAAATTGGCATAGGATGTAGAATTATGACATAAACATAATTATAGATAATCATTTCTTCATTAGTTAAGATTTATTAAAAAACATATTAGGGAACTCTATGGGTGTATACACCTCCTAGAAAGTACACACCCCCATCCCTAGTGGCATACCTATCATCATAGTGGAATGGGTTCCCTCACTAAACCATCATAGTAATGATGGTTCACTCCCAAGACCATTATCTAATGAAAATTCTGTTACTAAACCGAGATCACTCCTCATACAAATATTTTCAACCTCATGAGATATAAATCTTTACCTAATTCCTTGGAGGGAGATATCAGTGCTGCCCATATTTTGTTATTACATAATAACAATCCATGTCTATAATTTAACCATTGTCACATAATAAAAAGCACACGTATGTTTACCAGAAGATCAGAAAACATTAATTATATGATAAGAAATGAAATGATAGGTGTTTCAAAAATAATTCATCACATCAAAACCTATGGAAAATTGGTAGGTTTCATAATCATTTCATCATTTTAGTAGAGCCTAAGTCATAGAAATTAATTAGTTTCATAATTTTTGTACCATGGTATGACCGACTGAAGGGAAAAATGTTTAATAAACATATTACCATCATAATCATAAACCATTCAGATATGTTTTGATAATGGTATCACTGGTTCATATACCTTTTAATATATAAATTATATTAGAGGATGTCATCTTAGATATATAATGATTTTGAAAGATTACTTTTAATATTTCATAAACAAAACAAAATTTCATTTTTTTTAAAAAAAATCATTTTTGAAATCATTTTCTTTGCAAATGAAATTGAAATTTATAAAATTAATCATTAAAAAATAATTTAAAACATTTATTAAGGAAAATATACTTTATTTTTTGGAAAAAAAATTTAAATCATAAAATACATTCAAAATCCTTTTCACATTGATATAATTTATTTAAAATATAAAAATTTCCCAAATATAAAGGGAAGAATTTTATTTTAAAAGAACATTCAAAACATGTAAATTAATCTTGAAATAATTGAGATTTCATGATTGTTGGAAATAGAGTTCATGGAATGCATGTTAGAAACAATTATTCATTCCACATTTTTTGGTAAAATCCAAATGGAAATTGTATGGAAAATGGAATTAATATTACATTAAAAAAATCAATAATTATAACATGGGTATAAATTTATTTAGTAAATCATTTGAACATTTTTAAAACCCTTGTTTGAAATTTTTTTAGAAAACATGTTTTTGAAACAAAAAAAAGTGTTTTTGACAGAAAAGGATATTTCTCACAAAAATGTTTTTTTGAACTCTTGAGTAGATTAAGAGTGAAAATGAGAGGAAAATAATTATTCGCATTGAATAACCAATAAATAATAAAATTAATGATTTTTTAAGAGATGTATAATAATATGTTACCTTTAGAAACATAATCATAAATAATCTCGATAAACAATGAGTTTGTAACATAATATAATTACATCATTGAAAACATAGAAAGGTAAGAACCATGAAGTAATATCGTTAAAAGAAATTTAAAATATTATAAATATAAATAAATTAACAATATTACATTTCAAATGATCTATATATACACCATGTATAATAATATGGATTTATATTATAATCATATATCTCAAAGAAGGAAACTTTTGACAAAAATCTCTCATCAATTTAGTAACTTTTGAACCATAAACTCAATGAGAGAGATATAAACAAATGTATATGTAAGTAAAATTAATTTTAAGTATAAAAATCATAAAATAAATTCATGGGTAGTATTATAATGCCCCATCCTTAAACCTTACTTAATATTGAATTAAATGAATAATTCACATTGAGGATCTTTTCAGGTTTAGAGTTTTAGAGAATTAGGACATAACTATTACATCTCAAAAGATTACAAAGTAGACACTTATACTAAGTTTCCATAGAATAAAAACTCTTAAAATGAGACATGTCTAGTTCCATGTTTTATATAGCATGACTTTCCCTTGATCCCATCCTTGACCCCATTCCACATTAAGTCCTGTGAAAAATATTTCAAAAAACATGGGGTGAGCATAAAAAGCTCAGTAAGGGATACACAAAGAATGAAAGCTATTAGTTTATCAAAACAACAAGTAAACCATGTATACTTTATGAATGTAATAATTTTCACCTTTATGAGGTAGTAAAAACTCTTCACTAAATAAAATATCATTACTTACCCTTTTGTAACCCAAAGATTACCATAAAACCCATATAAATATCACATAACATATAAAGGTAACTTGGGACATAAACATACTTAAATGGAATAACCATACGGCCGACTTCTACACATATCACTTAATGTAATAGCCATACGGACGAATTCCATACACAATGCATTGGAGGTTATAACGTAACCACCCATCCTAGTATTCACGACACCACCTTTCATATGGTTTATCACGTAACCACCCGTAAAATTTCCAAGTACCATTATAAAATCATAAGACATAAAACAAATATAATGGAAGGAAAACATTTCCACACATTGATCACAATATATCACATAAATATATTGACATAACAAATCCATTATAAAAACCATTTTCAATACCAAAATACATAAAAGTTTTTATGGTATTTATTTCATTTTAAAAACATTACGGCTTGTTGAGGAAGCCAAAGACCAAATAATACTCGCGGCGGCAGAAAAGGTCGTTGTCACCACGTACGTTAAAAGAAACATTCATTTTTGTCATTTAGTAAAACGCTTCATAGAAAAAGATTCCTTTTTTATAAAAGTAAAAGTAAAAGGGGTTTTTACACCGTATAAAAGAAATTTGTGTATAAAATGAAATATGACTCAATGAAAGGAGATTGAGACGAGGTCCCTTACCTCGGGTCTGACTTGACTTGATCGTTCTTTAACATCCTAAATAATAAACTTTAGATAATTTCTACTTTCTTAAGAAACTTTTTCATGATCATTGTTACTTTTATATCACTTATTACCATTTTATAAACATTATGTAATCATTTAAGTTAATAATGTTTGTTTTGTCAATATTTGGTTCTTAAGTCGAATGTGGACTTTTTACAATTACATGTTGTTCGTGTGGTCAAAGGTTCATTAAATCCAGAATAATATTCATGATTTGGATATCATATATATAATATATATCCATCATATAAAAGTACTTATAATATTACATAATCATTTAGAGGTAATAAATGAAATGCACTGTTCATGGAGACGGTAAGCCGTACGTACGCATGAACGCTACTTTCATTTCTATGTCATACTAATGGAATTAAAACTAAATGAGAGGTATGTATATTTTAATTCAATAATTATATTCATCACTTATATGTATCATACATAATATATATAAATTATATATATGTACATATAATAGTACATTACATTTGGGGATAAGAAATGAAATGCACCATTCAGGGAGACGGTAAGCCGTATGTACGCATGAACACTACTTTCATTTCTATCCCATACTTTAATGGAGTGAAATAATAATGATATAAAGTTATATTATAATTCCAGTATAATATCATATATAATATCATTAAATCCATCCTTTATACGTCCCACATATGGCATTAACAAATCAAATCACTTTGAGGGGGTGGTAGTCCGCACTTCTTAAAATGAAGATATCGTGTTTACCCATAATGGAAACCATAAAGGTATGCCATAAATGAATAATACAGAATATTAAGTAAAACATAAACATATTATATATCATATATAAATATAGTGACATCTTAATGGCCCCCTTTGAAGGTGTTAGAATAATATTGAACAATCATCGTTTCGTGAGGCAGAAATTCACCATCCACAGAAACAGTATGTTCTTTAACAATTAGATGTAGGTGTGTGTAAGTTTAGCTCAAATTATTCTTATAACAACATCCTAGTATATTGAAGATACTGGAGTTGTTACAAAATAAATGAATAAAAAGAGTTTAGGGGGTTGGAGAAGCAAAATAAAACAAAAGAACACAAATGAAGACATTACCTTACAATCGGGTAACTCACTTAGACTTGAGATCAAAGGAATCATTGAGAATACTTCTGCCCAAAGTTAGGCTTCTAGGAGTAATATAGTGATGTGGAGAGACAAAAATAGTAGTGGATGGCCGAGCCAAAGTCATTGGATGTGTGGGTAAGGTGGTAGAGGTGGGGGCCTTTTATAAGAGGAGAGGAGAGGCACTCATGGAAAGTTAAGAAAATATACTTTGTTATAAAATGATTTTCAGATAAAAAAAGTCCCAAAATTATAAATTTATAGGAAAATGTGACAAGGGATCGAAATCAACCCATAAAATAGGTTTTTGAAAAGTATAGTTCTTAGATTTTACATTATATTTTCATTTTATTTAAATCGTTAAATAATGAGGTAATCGCTGCATCATCATGGTGTCTTAAATAATTTAATTTATTTAATGTCTAAAAATTATAAAAAAAATACTATGACGTATGAAATTTTTTTATCTTTCTAATAAATATTTATAGTCAAAAATATTACTTGTATTACCCCATTTAAAAATTGTTTTTGTAAAACAACTCATGTTTGTGACATTTTAATTTTAACATTAAATAAAAGGATTTTAATGTCATTTTCCTACCAAAGTGTCTCCATGGGGTCCCCAAGTTGACCCATAGATTTTATTGGTCGGAAATGACACATCCAATAATGGTAGGACATGTGTCAAGTTCATTTCATATAATTAAAACATTATTTTTACCTTAAACTACACTAATTACCTCTAATCGCGATTAATAAACCTAAAAGTTACTATTCACCAAAAAAAATATTTTAATTCCATTGAACAACATTTTAATTATTAATGAAAACCATGTATGTCGGATTTTTGAAATTCAAAACACAGAGGTGGTAAAATTTAATTTAAACAAAAAATCAGTTTTTTAAGTACCACTTAGTGGTTTCACTATTCATCAAAAATTGATGTTTTTCAGAAAAATACCAATACTTCACCCTAAGCTATATTTGATATTCCGAATTCAAAAATGAAGTCCATTTTAAAAACTAAAAACTTATATGTTTCATTAATTAATATAATAATTAATTCACGCTGTCAGAGCAAATAGCGTGTTTTTATGAAACAATAAGTATCAAAAGATTGACAGTAGTTTAAGTCTGATTTCAAAGTGAAATTAATTCCAACGACCACTATTGGATTAAATAGTAAAAATATATTCTAATTTCACATTAAAACCAATTCTAATGATAATATAATCATATTAATAAATTATATTAAAAATAGGTTTTGAATTAAAATACAACATTTTTCACTATTCATTAAAAAATGAACTTTATCGGAAAAATACCAAAAATTTACACAAAGTAAATTTTGATGTCCCGATTATAAAGAATAATTTTATTTGGTCCAATAGAATGTATAAGAGTGACTAAAATTATATTTAATGAAGGTTCTCCACCAAAAGGTGATTAGTCGACCCTTAGTGAATATTAGAGTTTCTATGCCTAAAATTGAATATTTTTCTTATTTTAAGACTTTATCTTTTATTGAAAAAATGTAAAACCATTTAAAAAATATATATAATCATATTTTAGTTGTTTCTATTCATTCCATCCAATACAACGGCTATGTGTTAACTACCATTTAATATAATATTATTTTATTAATAGTGTGCAACGTATGATTTCAAAGAAACTCTTTGTTGTGTATCAGGTGCACTATCGAACATAGCAACCCCTTTTAAGTAAAATTAATATTTAATTCGCAAATATTAATAAATATTAAAATGCTTTATTCATTATTTAACTGAGATGTTACATCGTTCCCTCCTTTTGGAAATTGTATCCTTGCAATTTTATTCACTTATCAAAATAAGTGGGGGTATTTATCCATCATAGAATTTTCAGATTCCCATGTTGCCTCTTAAACCATAAGGTTTTTACACAAAACCTTTACCTGGTGAATTACCTTATTTCGCAACACTTTCTCTCTTCGTTCAAGAACCTGTACTGGTTGTTCTTTATAAGAGATATTCTCTTCCAACTGAACTACCTCTCAGCTCAAAACATGAGATGGATCTGGAATATACTTTCTCAACATCAAAACATGAAAAACATTGTGTACCTGAAATAAACTCGGAGGTAATGCCACTATGTATGCAACTGATCCAAATCTCTCC
Source organism: Viscum album (assembly GCA_963277665.1). Lineage (NCBI taxonomy): Eukaryota > Viridiplantae > Streptophyta > Magnoliopsida > Santalales > Viscaceae > Viscum > Viscum album. Next base: position 1,152,188,538 of record OY728155.1, on the reverse strand, counting down.
AAGATTTAATATGGTCCAATGAACCTTGGACTCAGCTTTCCTTTCTTACCAAATATAATCACACTTTTCCATGGAGAAACCTTGAGAAAAACATGATCACCTACCTCGAAAGATAGATCCTTCCTCGAGTTATCCGCATAACTTTTCTGTCTTCTCTGAGCTGTTCTCATGTGTTTCTGAATCAACTGAACCTTTTTTTGCCATCTCTTCTACCAATTGTGATCCCATTAGCTTCCATTCACCTACTTCATCCCAAAAAGATGGAGTTCGACACCGCTTCCCATATAATGCCTCAAACGGTGCAATCTGTATACTAGAATGAAAACTTTTATTATATGAAAATTCAACCAAAGAAATATGTTGGTCCCAAATTCCCTGATAATCCATCGAACAAGAACGTAGCATATCCTCTAATGTCTAAATTGTTCATTCTGACTGCCCATCTGATTGCGGATGAAAAGCTGTACTAAAATTTAATTCAGTCCCCAATGACTTCTAAAGGCCTTTCCAAATGTTAGATGTAAACCTGGGATCACGATCAGATTCAATGGATAGGGGAACTCCATGCAACCTGACTATCTCTTTATGATACAATCGAGAATGTTGATCTAGAGAGAAAGTATCCCGAATAGGAAGGAAATAAGCAGATTTAGTCAAGCGATCAACAATAATCCAGATTGCATTACAACCTCAAGATGTCTTCGGTAAACCCACAACAAAGTCCACAGATATATTTTCCCATTTCCACTCTGGAACTCGAAAAGACTGAAGCATCCCTTTCAGTAACTTCCACTCTACTTTAACCTACTGACAAGTCAAACACTTCATAGTAAAATCTGCAATATCTCTTTTCATTCCATCCCACCAGTAATACTCCCGCAGATCTCTGTACATCTTAGTACTGCCATGATGAACTGAAAACGGGGAACTATGACCCTCACTTAACAACTCATTCTTCAAATTTGAATCACAAGGCACACATAATCTCTTCCCAAACCTCAAAAAACAATCATTGTCAATGTTAAATTCAGGAAACTTACCCTTCTGAACCAGCTCTACCTTTTTCTTCAACCCATTATCTTTCTTCTGTGCTTGCTTAATTCTATCTGATAGGGATGATCTCACTGATACCTGAAACAAAACAAAATAACTTCCTACACCAACAACTTCTATTCCAAAGTTCATCAAATCAAAAACTAAAGGATCTCGTTCCAAACGTAGAATAGTTAAGGAAGCATTACTTTTTCGACTCAAAGCATCAGACAATTTATTTTCTTTTCCCGGATGGTAATGAATTGTACAATCATAATACTTGATTAATTCTAGACATCTCCTCTGTCTCATGTTCAATTCATTCTGAGTGAATATATACTTTAAACTTTTTTGATCAGTATATATTTCACACTTTACTCCATACATTTGATGCCTCCAAATTTTTAGATCAAAAACAACATCAGATAATTCCAAATCATGTGTAGGGTAATTTACCTCATGAGTTTTCAACTGACATGAAGCATAAGAAATTACCTGATCATTCTACATAAGGACACAACCAATTCCCTTCAACGAAGAATCACTGTATATAACAAAATCACCATTCTTGGAAGGAAGTGCCAAAATTGGAGCATTCACCAATCTTCTATTCAACTCCTGAAAACAATAATCACATTCTATTGTCCAGATAAACTTAACACCCTTCTGAGTTAGTTTAGTCATTGGACTAGATAACCGTTAATTTTTTTTAACAAACCTTCTGTAGTAACCTTCCAAACCATGAAAACTACAGATCTCGGTTACATTTGTGGGTCTTGTCCATTCTTCAAAAACTTTTGTTTTAGCAGGATCAATAGTTATGCCATCTTTTGAAACAATGTGACCAAGGAAAGAAATTTTTTGAAACAAAAACAAACACTTTCTGAATTTCCCATACAATTTATTTTCTTTTATGGTTTTCAAAATAACCCTTAAATGTCTTTCATTCTCCTCTTTAATTTTATAAAACACCAAAATATCATCAATAAAAACAACCAAAATTTCTCACTTGAGTTAACTGAGCCATCACTACAACAAACTGTTTAGTTCTGATTCTAACCATCTCAGGATACTGATTTGAATTGTCATTTCCCTCTATATGCCTTCCCAGAAAAGCTGTTCTGTTTCACCTATGAAAAACCATTCTTAACACAAAAATATCTTAGGAGAAGCAACATTGTAATCTTTAAATTCTATATCATTTCAATCATACCATAAATGAAATTATAATTTAAAAATTTTCTAACTCCTAATGTTGTCTAGACCGACCTATGATACCAACTATAAGGCATCATCCTTAAACCTTACTTAATATTGAATTAAATGAATAATTCACATTGAGGATATTTTCAGGTTTAGAGTTTTATAGAATTAGGACATAACTATTACATCTCAAAATATTACAAAGTAGTCACTTCTACTAAGTTTCCATAGAATAAAAACTCTTAAAAAGAACCATGTCTAGTTCCATGTTTTATATATCATGATTTTCCCTTGATCCCATCCTTGACCCTATTCCACATTACGTCCTGTGAAAAACATTTCAAAAAACATGGGTTGAGCATAAAAACTCAGTAAGGGATACACAAAGAATAAAAATGGTTAGTTTATCAAAACAACATGTAAACCATTTATACATTATCAAAGTAATACGTTTCACCTTTATGAAGTAGTAAAAACTCATCACTAAAAAAAGGATCATTACTTACCATTCTGTAACAAAAATATTACCATAAAACCCATATAAGGATAACATAACATATAAAGGTAACTTGGGACATAAACATACATAAATGGAAAAACCATACGGTCGACTTCCACACATATCACTTAATGGAATAGCCATATGACCGACTTCTATACCCAATGAATTGGAGGTTATAACGTAACCAACCATCCTGGTATTCACTGCACCACCCTTCATATGGTTTATCACGTAACCACCCGTCAAATGCCCAAGTACCATTATAAAATCATAAGACATAAAACAAATATAATGGAAAGAAAAAATTTCTACATTTTGATCACAATATATCACATAAATATATTGACATAAAAAATCCATTATAAAAACCATTTTCAATACAAAAATACATAAAAGCGTATATGGTATTTATTTCATTTTAAAAACATTACAGCTTGTTGAGGAAGCCAAAGGCCAAATAATACTCACGGTGGCGGAAAAGGTCGTTGTCACCGCATACGTTAAAAGAAACATTCCTTTTTGTCATTTAGTTAAACGCTTCTTAGAAAAAGATTCCTTTTGTATTAAAATTAAATTTTAAAGGGGTTTATACACTGAATAAATGAAATTTGTGTATAAAATTAAATATTCCTCAATGAAAGGAGATTGAGATGAAGTCCCTTACCTTGGATCCGACTTGACTCGATCGTTCTTAAACATCCGGAATAATAAACTTGAGTTAATTTCTACTTGATTAGGAACTTTTTTCAAGTTCATTATTACTTTTATATCACTTATTACCATGTTATAAAAATTATGTAATCATTTATGTTAATAATGTTTTTTTGGCCGATATTTGGTTCTTATGTCGAAAGTGGACTTCTAACAATTACATGTTGTTCGTGTGGTCAAAAGTTCATTATATCCAGAATGATATTCATGATTTGGATATAATATATATAATATATATCCATCATCTAAATGTATTTATAATATAACATAACCAATTATAGGTAATAAATGAAATGCACCGTTCATGGAGATGGTAAGTCGTACGTACGCATGAACACTAATTTCATTTCTATGTCATATTAAGGGAATTAAAACTAAATGAGAGGTATATATATTTTAATTACAGAATTATATTCATCAATTATATGTAATATACATCATATATATATCCATTATATATATGTACTTATAATAGTACATTATATTTGGGGATAAGAAATGAAATGCACAGTTCATGGAGACGGTAAGCTGTACATACGCATGAATGCTACTTTCATTTCTATATCATACTTTAATGGAGTGAAATCATAATGATATAAAGGTATATTATAATTACAGTATAATATAATATATAATATCATTAAATCCATCATTTATACATCCCACGTATGGAATTAACGAATCAAATCACTTTGAGGGGGCGGTAGTCCGCACTCCCTAAAATGAAGATATCGTGTTTACCCATAATGGAAACCATAAAGGTATGACATAAATTAAAAATAAAGATGCTTAAGTAAATCATAAACATATTATATATCATATATAAATATAGTGACATCTTAATGGCCACCTTTGAAGGTGTTAGAAGAATATTGAACAATCATCGTTTCGTGAGGCAGAAATTCGCCATCCACAGAAACAGTATGTTCTTTAACCATTAGAAGTAGGTGTGTGTAAGTGTAGCTCGAATGATTCTTATAACAACATCCTAGTATATTTAATATACTGTAATTTTTACAAAATTAATGAATAAAACGAGTTTAGGGGGTTGGTGAATCAAAATAAAACAAAAGAACACAAGTGAAGACATTACCTTAAAATCAGGTAACTCTCTTATTTTTGAGCTCAAAGGCTTCCTTGGGAAGACTTCTGCCCAAAGTGAGGCTTCTAGGAGTAAGTTTGTGATGTGGAGAGACAAAAAGTTCAGGGGTTGGTGGATCCAAAGGCTTTGGAAGTGTGGGTAAGGTGGTAGAGGTGGAGGCCTTTTATAAGAGGAGAGGAGGGGCACTCTTGGAATGTTAAGAAAAGATACTTTGTTATAAAATGATTTTAGGATAAAAAAGCACCCAAAAATATAAATTTAGAGGATAAGGTGATAAGGGTTCGAAATACACCAATCCAATAGGTTTTTGACAAGTTTAGGTTTTATATTTTACATTATATTTTCATTTTATTGAAATCGTTAAATAATGAGGTAATCGCTGCATCATCATGGTGTAATAAATAATTTAATTTATTTAATGTATAAAAATTATAAAAAAATACTATAATGTATGAAATATTTTTATCTTTCTAAATAATATTTATAGTAAAAAAATATGACTTTTATAACCCCATTTAACAATTTTTTTATTAAAACAACTCATGTTTGTGACATTATAATTTTAACATTAAATAAAACGTTTTTAATGTCATCTTCCAACCAAAGTGGCTCCATGGGGTCCCCAAGATGAAAAATGGATTTTATTTGACGGATATGACATATCCAATAAGTGTAGGACATTTTTCAGGTTCATTTCATATTACTAAAACATTATTTTTACCTTAAACTACACTAATTACCTCTTATCGCGATTAATAAACTTAAAAGTTACTATTCAACAAAAAATTCTTTTAATGCCATTGAACCTCATTTTAAATCACAATGACAACCATGTATGTTGGATTTTTGAAATTCAAAACATAGAGGTGGAAAAATTTCATTCAAATGAAAAATTAGTTTTTTAAGTACCACTTACTAGTTTCACTATTCATCAAAAATTGATGTTTTTCAGAAAAATAACAAAAATTTACCCTAAGATATATTTTGTATTCCGAATTCAAAAATGAATTCTATTTTACATAATTCAAAACATATAAGTTGAATTAATTAATTTAATAATTAATTCCCACTGTCAGAGAAAATAGCGTGTTTTAATGAAACAATAAGTATCAAAAGATTGACACTAGTATAGGTCTGATTTCAAAGTGAAATTAATTCCATAGACAACTATTGGATTAAATGGTAAAAATATATTATACATTAATTTTAAAACCAATTAAAACATTAATCTAATCATATAAATAAATTATATTAAAAAGAGGTTTTGAATTAAAATACAACATTTTTCACTATTCATTAAAAAATGATCTTTATCGGAAAAATACCAAAAATGTACACAAAAAAATTTTGATGTCTCGATTCTAAATAAGAATTTTATTTGGTCCAATAGAATTTATAATTGTGACCAAAACTATATTTAATGAAGGTTCGCCATCAAAAGGTGATAAGTCGACCCTTAGTGAATATTAGAGTATCTATGCCTAAAATTTAATTCTTTTCTTATTTTAAGCCTTTATCTTTTATTGGACAATTGTATAACCATTTAACAAACAAATATAATCATATTTTAGTTTTTTCTATTCATTCCCTCCAATACAACGACTACGTGTTTACTACCATTTAAAATAATATTATTTTATTACTAGTGTGCAACGTAAGATTTCAAAGAAACTCTTTTTTGTGTATCGGGTACACTATCAAACATAGCAACCCCTTTAAAGTAAAATTAATATTTAATTCGAAAATATTAATAAATATTAAAATGCTTTATTCTTTATTTACATGGGATGTTACATGTATAAACCCCACATAATATAGTAATGTGGTGGACAAGGATTATTTCTCACTGAAAAATTAAAGTGAGACATAAAACAATTACAACATTAATAATATTTTTATTCTAAGACCCAATAAATTATAAAATCATGTGAAACATTAAATATCATGAAAATCGGTATATTATTTATAAAAAATATAATATGGGTTGTATATACATAAAAAATAATTGAGTGGGGAATTTTAATGTCTCCCAGAAATACCTTATCCTATGCCTTGAACTCCATAAAAATTTTTAAAAATTCATGTATAAAAAATAAAATTTTATTATAAATCTATTAAATAACCATATTGATATATATCATTATATATATGGTTTTATTTTGACATTTTAGTACACTTTTATTAACAATTATATGTTATAGTCACACTTCAAGCAATAACTCTTTTGTATTTCGTGTCTGTTTTGACATGTTATTTTTTATCCTCTAAATTAAGTAATTGTTTAATAATGAATAGAAAATTAAAAACGAATTAAATGCAATATATATTCATTATATTTGTATTTATAGTCAACTATAAAATTTAGTGATAGAAAATTAAATACATCATTCATGGAGATTGTATGTCATACGTACACATGAATGATTTTTATATTTTCTTATAATATTGAAATAAAAATATATGAATGGATTATTGTCCTTAAATAATATTTTCTATCTCATAAATATAAAATAATTTCATTTAACCTATCCTTTTTACCTTCCTTCTAATGTGTTAAAAAAGTACATCGCTTCGTGAGGCTTTAGTCCGACGTACACTTAAGTGATGTTATTGTATTCCCACAAAATAGAGACTATAAAGGTACGTTTGATGTATTAATCCAAAAATATAGTAATTTAACAAATTTAATATATAAATAATAAATCCATCATTATTTCTATCCTAGATAGGTATGAAAGGGAAAATATATGAAATCAGTTCGTGGGGAGGTAGTCTGTCGTACACACGAATAATGATTTTGTAACACACTTGATAGAAGTGTATATGGTTTTAGGTCATGAACATAACATAAACAAATATTATCAAATATAATAAAATTAGGTTACTATATAATTATGTTACAATAATAATTGAATTGGTATGAGGAAGAAATAAAACAAAAATGCTCGTTGGTGAATGTTACCTCTTCTTTGGGTATCCTCATTATGTTTCCACCAAAAGCCTTCCAAAGTGTGATTTCAATCCAAAAAAATGGTTCTATGATGAGAGTATGGATGTTCTGAAGTGATTAAGGTAGGTATTTTCTAATCCAAAATGTTTTTATGGTGTGTATAATAGAGGAGAGGGTTGACATTTTATATTTTAGGTGAGTGGAAGAATTTAAATTGTTTGAAAATAATCGATTATAATAAAGTTTTTATCATTATAAAAGCCTTAAAAAATTTTAAAATTACATAAAATATAATATATAAGGTCTAAATATGGCCAAAAAATGGGTTTTATTAATTTTTAGGCCATTTTTAACCCTTATATTTTCATTATAACCCCCTCCCGAATAAATCCTTTTTACCCTAATGATGGTAATTGAATTTTAATGTCTTCAGTGTTCATTTTGGTAAAATATTATGGTCAAATTTTTAGAAATTGAAAAGTAATACTATTCCAAATATATAATATATTTTTAAAAATTAATATTAAAAAAGTGGAAAATTTTAATTCCAAGTAATCTCAAAGAAGAGATAAGAAAGAAGGGGTTTAATCAAAAAATGTGAAAATGTTTAAAAATGTTTTATATAAAACGTAAGCATAAACATTTTTCCAATGACCTAAATTTGATTAAATTATATAAAATTTAATTAATTTTACATTAAAAACAATTCAAAATATAATTTAACATTAAAAATTAATTAAACGAAAATCATTTTTCATGTAATTTTTTTTGTATTATTCATAAAAATTTAATCTTTTAAGAAAAATCCCAAAAAAATTAAAATATAAATTGAGAATGAGGATTTAAAAAATTTTGTTTATTTTATCAAATTAATTTTATAAAATGGGTAAAAATTAATTTTAAAATAAGTGCGGAGATGGTGACAAAAATGATTTCCAGAAAAATAATGCTTTATGTATAAAATTGGATTTATTATTATCTCTTATATAAAAAACATATAAAATGAATTTTAATCATTTTATTGAATATATAAAATATAATTCTCTTGAAAATATTTTAAATAGAAATATTTTAAGAGCATGAAATGTTTTTTAAGCGTAGTGTTGTGTTTAGCACAAGCTAATCTCGGTGTTATGTATAAGACAAACTAAACTCAGTGTTATTTATAACACAAGATAAAATATTTGATTCTTATAATGAATGATAAAATCAATGTTGTGTGTGATAAAAATTATCTAAAACATGATATTCATTTGAAAAATATTTCATAAAATCTAAAGGTGTTATGGGAAAGGTGATGTTACAGTATTGATAAGGGGTATAAGGATACTGATGTTGAAGGATGTTTAAAAAATATTAGGTTTAAGGAAAAACATGATTCCCATTAGAAAAAGTGGTGTTGTTAGATTTATGTAACACTTTTTCAGAGAGTGTATAAAATATTTCACATAGCATTATGGTTATCAGAAGAGGAATAAAGAATAGGACGATCAAACTTACCGGTTTATTAGAAAGAGAAATGCTTGTAGAAGTGTTATCTTCTATTATGTAATGGAATGAAATATCAATGATACCTTGGTGATAAGTGGATGAAGATCTAGGATATTGAACGGTTTGTATGGGATATAAGAAATGAGTATGGAAAATGATATAATTTTATCTTTGATAACGTAGTGGAAAATTTACCTCAAAATAGAATTAGAATATTTATACCACTGAGTGATGGAGTTGGTTCACAAGGATGTATATGGTTCAAAATTGGTGTTATCTCATTGAGGATCACTATTATATATTACTTTAATTGATTATTCCACATATAAAGTGTGGGTGTACATTATAAGGTACATGTATGAGGTATTTGAGGCTATCATCTAGTGAGGGTCCATGGTGGAGAAGGAGGTTGAATGAATTTTGAAGTAATTATAGTAGGATAATGGTGGTGAGTATGAAAGTAGAGAGTTACATTGATTTTATTATTATAAGAGAATTAAATTTCATCAAAATTTTCTAAAAGTAATTTGTTAAAATGTTTCAGAGTATGAAAATTCACGGAGGATACTCTGAGGTGTTTTGAGAAGACGATGCTAATTTATTTACATTCTTAATCAACTTATGTCTATCATTTCCAATGAGATAAGAAAATATTTATAGCTATTGGTCTGGAAGGAACGTAGATTTGAACCACCTAAATGTCATCAACTCACTCACCTATGTCCATGTTAATGACAGAAAATGATATAATACAGAGGTTATGTCTCGATTGTGTTACTTTGTTAGTTATATATATGAAGAGTTTTTTCTATTTAATGACCCTTTTAAATTCATAATAAGATGAAATATGATCTTAAATGAAATGATCCTATGGAAGGATAATATCCTAGAATAATTTTTTTATGAAATAAAACTATCAAAAAATAATGATCAATTAGGTAAACATTCTAAATATATGCGTCCACCAAAATATATAATGATGACGTGAGTTCCATAAATACCAGACCATCAAGAAGATTTACTAAGTTCTTATTATGTTTCCTAGGATTGATATAGTTAAGAGTTCAATGATTGAGGAATCTCAAGAATAATAATTTGTATCTATTGGAATATAGTACTTGAAGGAACTCATATGTAATAAAAATATGGAAATATACCATGTCAAATTCCCAATATGAATATATAATGATAGTTTTCAACACTTACTTCTAATATTTTATGGAGAGATCGAGAGCATAGAATAGTTAATGAGGTTAAAAAACTCAGAATAGTGGGATTTATCCATAAAGGGTGAACTCGATTCCAACCATGGGTTTAGAATAAGTAAGTTGACGGAGAAGCCGGATGGGAAAAATTTATAACAAAAAGGGTTTACCTACTAAAGGAAGAGTTGGATGTTATAAGTAAGTTCAAATCCAAGATAGTCGTGAAGGTTTTTCAACAAAATTTAGGAGTATTTTTCTCTGAGATATTTTCATAAGTATTTTAGAACACACCTATCTAAATAGTGTTAGGTATAGTTACATCATAAGGAATTTAGATTCAATAGTTACACATAAATACAAAATAAAATTTTTGGTACATAGTTGAAGAGTTCTATATATATATGTTTGTTAGTGTTGAGGTTCATCCAAACTAGGTAATTGGGTTCTAGATAAAATATGGACTTTATAATTTAGAGAAATAACTATTTAATTGAAACATGATGTTCAAGAACTCCAGAAAAGAGAATTTGTTTATTTATAGTAATGTTGAACATTTTGGTTACTAGAAATAGTTTGGTGATGATAGTTTTATTATAAAACTTATATTTTTCTATAAGATATTGATTACATGTTTAGTGAAGGAAATGATTAATGAACTGAAATATATGTTTCCTAGAATCATAATGATGAAGGACCTTGGTTTGGAGTATATGTTTTTTGGATGAGGGTAGTATGAAACCTATGTTATAAAAAGCATCAGCTGACTGTAATTGTAATATCATGGTGAAAATTGGTTTCATGGAAGAAAAACTAGGTTACACACCCATGGATGGACACTTACTGCTTAGTAAGGATTATTTTCCATGAGATGAAGTTGAGGTCACGTACACGGTGATTCTTCTATATAGATCGGCTTTCATGATATTAATTTAATCCATACTATTTACTATTTCATAAATAGATAGTGGAATAGGTTTCGTTATTAGGATTAATTCAAACCTAAAAAGAGAGAGAACTAGGAGGATATGATAAAGATTCTCAGGTACATAAATAGATTACGTAGCATGACATATTTCATTAGAATATTTATGTCATTGGATGTCATTACCAACTCATACATTGGTAGAGGTTTGTATACATAGTAGATAACTTTTGATTACATATTTACTTTTGGAAGAATTGTGGTGAGTGGTATGTTAGGGCTTCATTTGGTAGTCACAATCATGAAAATGTAAGTGGACTATATCTCATTGATATATTCAGGGATGGAGTTTGTTGTGGTAAAAGAATATCTAGTGGATCTCAAAATAATAATAAATATTTTAATGTTAGTTTGTCACTCAAGGTACGTGGTTCACTTCAATAATAACAAGTGTTTCATTATAAGATGATGAAAATTCAATTGAAGCATAACTTCATCTGTATGTATTTAGAGGATATAGTGTTATAACAATAAAATATATAGGGTTTTTGAAATCAAGTGGACATGTTGAAGAATGGTTTTTACAAGAAATTATTGGGTATATTAAACACCTTGGTTAGTCAAGGATGAATAGAAATTACGGTTGGGGAAATAAGAATATTCTAACATCAATTTAATGGATTGATGGACCTTTTGTAATTTGATGGAGGACCTAGTCACAAGCCCATATAATAATCTTCTATTGGGATGTCGTTGGGCTAGATGTGAGAGTATCATTTTCGACACATGGAAACATATACTATCAGAAGGAGATGATTTAGATTCCTAATTTTTAAATATCAATTTTGACGGAATATAAGATTTTCCATGAAGATTTTCTTTGATAGATTTTATCCTATATAGACAGGAAGGTGGTGGAATTCCATATAATTGGTTACACATGAGTGAATTAGTAGGTTGTTATAATATAGTGATTAAATATATATCATTTTAATCTTATTTTATTCCATGAAAAATAAAAAATATATTCCATTATGGAATAACATACATGTCTAAACCACATAATCTTCTGTATTGTTTTATTACCTTTTTTATTTTATAATAAGTTCAATTGATAGTTCTTCTATGTCTCTTCCAGAGGATGTGGATTGGGGTGAGTTGACTTGGGTGTAGTTTTGAATTCAAAATTTTATTCATTGTATCATGTGGTTCATTCTAGAGAATATGTTTTCATATCAAGATTTATTGTTATGTGTCTTCTTATTATTTATTGGAAGGTGTTTATTAACACAAAACTAATATGTTTGCGGAAACACCTAGATCCTAACCCATGTTCCCTTCTATAAGGTTATCCAACTCGAGTAGTGGTGTATAAGAAATCACATGAAAATAAAACATATATTAGATACATAGATTAGACATAATTGAAGTTTTATACCAAAAAAATACTAAAAATACCAATAAATATTACCACACTACCACTAAAACAATTAACAAATATTCCCAACATTATAACAAAAACCAGACCCACGTTTCAATAGATAATAGCCATCAAATCATTATTATATTTCTATTTAATCATATCATTTATCCATTTCCATATTGAATGTTTTACTGGTAACATCACATTCATTATGACCTTTATTTAAATATATTTAATATCAAAACATTTTTTATCCATTAACCATGTTTATCTATGCCAATGACTATTCACTTCAATCATTAATAATTTTTCAACATCCCACCAATTATTAAATTCAAACCTATTTCCGATTATCATATTCAATATTACCAAACATATTCCATAACATTGGGAAACTATGATATAACATGTATCCTCCTACTATCATAACCACATAAACTACCATACAAAAATAGGATAAACACTATCACACCATATCAAACAGACAATTATAAAATCAGTCTACCTCTCACAGCATAACCAAATAAAACTGTTCACAAATTATAATAAGCCATAACTTTTTAAGCATCCTTTTCATATGAATTAATCTTTTAAAATATAAAAATTATTACTAAAATTTTATATTTTTAATATACCATTTCATTACCATATTTAAATGATTATTTGTCTATCAAAGGTGATCCATACCCATCAATAATTTCAAATTAAGTGTCTACAAGATATCAAGATGAATCTAGATTCAATAACACATGAAAATAATTGAATTAACATAAATCATAATTGAACCACCATCCCCATTAAAATTTCAATTCTTTATTTATTATTCTTCTTAAATTAGTTCAAACTATATACCCAATAAAAAAATAATTATGATAGTTCGACATATGAAAATAATTAAAAGAGAATTTATAAATATTTTTCTCAACTAGAGCAATAATAATTGATAAAAAAAAATTAAGGATAGGGAGTTAATATCGAAGATCGAAACATGGTAAGAAAATAACAGATTCCCTAATTATAATATCCTATATCAAAAGCATGACCCAAGGAAAAACACTAATTCATGATTCCTATCACAACCACTCCAATAATGAAATTGTGGTATCATGTAAGAGAAATAGAGAAAATCACCTTGAATCACAAACTACATTATCTATGGAATATATGTTCAGAAACCAATCTAATGCCACCCACAGGTCACCAAATACATACCTCTAGTCAAATTGGGTTTGAGATAAATAAGAGAAATCAATCCAAATGGAGTAACATCCCTTGTTTATAATAACAATTTGGATGCATGAAATCATGAGGTGGTCCCCACAAACCTTCTTCCATATAAAAACAAAGTCAACTCAATTAATTTCCATATAAATATAAAAGTTTGTGATGAAATTATTGTCACCAAACTATGACATTAAAATTCATCAAAATCATAAATTTAACCTCATGCCTCCACCTCAAACCCACTCACCCAAAACAAAGGCCATGAATAAACCTATGCACCATGGAAAAATGATTTCCATCAATAAATAACCAAGGTTTTTTATCATCCAAAGGAAAAAAAGAAATTATATTCTATATATATAGAAAGAATTAATAACATATTCATTAGAATAAAATAATTATAAAATTATTTGGAGTATTACAATGTAATATATAACATATTTCAAATGGTACATGTTTCCAACAATTTAGGTTGGGATTGTTTAATCAGAATATCCTATTTTTGTTGAAATTTGATTCTCCTTTTCCCACCTTCCAAATTCAAGAGTCCTTTCACCACTATGGTTATGATTAAGACACAATTGTTCAGAATGTGAGGATGGGAGGTTGGAATATCTCTGTGGGGATATTTTTCCTAGTCCATGACTCCCTAATATATTTAATACACAATCATGAATCTCATTAATAATGTTATCATCATATGAGAATCATTGAATTTCATCACATGTTACCTTGCAAAGGAAAAAACCTCAAGGTTAGTTGGGATGAGTATATTGGGAAACAATGAATCATGGTTCTTAAATATCTATATACCTCATTTCAGGCCAGGGAGGAGTCATATGCATGTCTCCCAAAAAAATATGGATCATTAATTTTAGATCCATTAATGATGGTTATTTGTATATTCTTATTTTCAGGCCATGATGGAAACATATGCTATTTTAATAAGTTATCCTATGCTCCTCACAGAAATTATTTTATATTGGTCACATAAGACATCCCATTATCTTAATATAAGGAATTATATTCTTGCAACATATGGGAGAATGTATCATCTTATGCTCATCCAATAAAGAATTTTATGATCATCACATAAATAAGTATAGTCCTCCTATCTTTGTAACATATGGGTGGATAATCATCTAATTATCATTGTTGATCCCACATTATGTGTGTTGTATTTTTTTGTTAATATACATAGAGTTACAATGAAGCATGCTTTCAATACATAGTGAATAGGAATGACTTGAAAGTTCATCGAAGAATACCAGAATGTTAAAAAGAAGTATTCCAATGTTATGTGGAACCTTTTATAAGGGAACAAACTATTAGATGCATCTTGGAATTTTTTTGAAGAGTAATTGTTATTATTCATATGAAAATGGAAGAGTGATTTCCTTTTATGTTTTGGAGTCCCACTCATATTATAGGTAAAATATGTTTGATGAATTTCATGGTCCATAGTAAATTTATAATGAACATTCTATTGTATATTCGATGAAAGCATTCATGGATTTCCATATATATATATATCTATATTCAATCCTCAATTATATGATGTTACGTTTCAAATAAACATGTATGAAATTTTGAAGTTGAATGAAAAATAGAGAATATTGAAGTCCAGATGCTGGGTTCTTAATTTTTTTAACATTAAAGAATGGTAAAATTGTTTAAAATGGAATTTAAAATGAATAAAAAGTTGAAATTTGTCCATACCTCTAGATAATAGTACCCAATGATCCAATATTTCAAAGATAGTTGGCTGAGATTAGTTTTTTCCTAGTGAGGATGGAATTTTTTAAGGCAAGTCTGGGATATCACTAGTCATAGGATAGTGTAGGAAATATAGTTTAGCGTTGAGTGAAGTGTAGAGCTACAATGTGGGGTGGCACAATAGACCTATTGGGCAGGAAAATCCTAAGTATTTTTAATGATTAGCTAAAGGAGTTCTAACACTTTTTAACTAACATCTTCAAAATAATAATAAATTCAATTATTGAGATCATGACATATATATATATACACATATGTAATCTATAAATTAATTTTAAAAAAGGAAGAATCAATATTACCTCAGTAGTGAATACTATTTCTGTATCTAAGAAGAAGATAACTCTCAAAATTTACACATAATGTATGTTTTTTAAAGTTGAAATAAATAAGGATACTCGAATCTCCCATTATAAACATTCTGATGATCGAAGAATGATATAATAGAATAAACTATTAAATTTTCTCAGACAAATAATGGAGAATAAGATGAAGAGGGAAGAAAGAGAAGAGGTTTTTGTACACTCAAATTTTTATAGTAGAATACTATTAAATTTGTGAAGGAGAAGAAGTGGAAGAATTAGTGTTTAGATTTATTTTTGTGAGGAAGAAGAAGGTGTGTACATTTTTGTGAATATAAAAGAATAAAATTATTTCTTTCTTACATAAATAGAATTAAGGGATGAAGAAGATCTAGGAATCACATAAACAACATTAAGATGAATAAATTATATGAAATTCTCCCTTATTATTACAAGAAATTATTATAAAACTTTCACAAAGTAGTATAATTTCCTAGTATGATACTATAGGAGCACTATATACATAATACATTATTGGGAGATTTTTAAAATTATTTCAAGTATATTCCATACTTGTTTTTACTCATAGGTTGATATTAGTGGGCCTTGTTATCTTAACGAGATATGGTTCATGCTAAAGATTACCCTACTCATTTTTAGTGGTGAATCTTATAAATCTATTATAACACTTATGTGTGTTTTTTGGGATGTATTTAATGAATAAAATGAAGGTGATATTAGATAAAATGAGATCTATCCACCATAAAAGTGAAATGGTATACGGGAAAGGAGGGAAATTATTTTAGTTGAAAAAAAATCACCCCTCCTTAGTGTTAAACGTATCCCTAGTCATTCCAATCAATTGGTATCAAATATAGGTTCACCTTTGATTGGAATCTCTGTAATTTTCATTTTTCTTTTTTTAATTTCTTAGATTATTTTTTAATATATAATTATGTGATGTTTTGGAGATGATATGTCTTTATCATATCTGAGATCAATCTATATTACGACTATGATGAATATAAATATGAAATATATGAATATTTTGAATATGGAATCACTCCATTCCAAATAATAAGTTTCAGTTTCACCATACCATAATACTAAAGAAAACATATCTATCGTGGAAGAAGATGAACTGGTGGTTACATCAACAACCAAGGTGATGGGTAGTCCTTATACCATTTATGAATCAATGAATTCCGGTGATTAGGATGTATCTATCAAGTTCATTCTTAAATCACCCTTAAGATGATCTAGACACAGATGGGACTGATCACATTTCAATAGGATAATTATTTTTTACATTAAAGGACGTGTTTCATACTTTTCTGAGAGAATTAGTTTTTTAATTATGAGATTTTCTAGAGCATGTTGTAATAAATATCTATTCTTGTATTATATTCTAAAAATATAGAGAAAGACTTGAAATATAAGTTAATTAAATGTAAGAATCTCTACAAAAAGGAAAGATGAGTAAATTTATATAATCTTGATATTTAATAGAGATGTTCTGTCTTTTAAAATTAATCGATCAAAGTAATCTAAGGTAATGATTAAATGAATAAGGCCCCTTAAGAGAAGATCCTCTAGTTTTAATAAAATCAAAAAAAATCAATGTCATGAATGTATAATTGTGTGATAAATCCTAGAACACTAGGGAACATGATAAATTGTAAAAAATGTTTCAAAATGAAAGATGATGAAATATCTAGAATCATGAAGGGTGAATAGATATTGGATTTAGTAGATATTGAGAAATACATTCTCAAGATGAAGTTATTGAGACTAAAATCCATTCAAAAAAATCAATGAACTACTCAAGTAATCTCTTCATAAGAAGATGATGGAATGATATTTGTTTCCATATAATATTTCAGGGATAGTTCATGTTCTAAAAAGATTTTGTTTTGTTGAATAAAATAAATAACATCATGTAATTTTCAATACACAGTAATTTTAAAGAAATCGGTATTATACATCTGAAAATAAAATGTTTGTAATAAATATGTCATGAAAAATAATGAAGGTTTAAATAATATATATATATATATAGATTAAGAGAAATGTTGAGAATCCTAACATCATAACATTAGTGTATTAAATAATGTGTAAGAATTTGGGTACCCCAAAAGTTACCCATCCAATTGAGAAGAAATAATAAGGACTTTATGCTATCAAGAATGAATAAAGTTTTGTTTATTAAAGAAGATCTATATTAATAAGGATTTGTTTCTACTGTAAAAGGTTTTTGAAAACATCAATGTAATAATTGAAAAAAAAGAAAAATATATAATTTCAAAAGATTAATATTTCAATGGGGAACAAGCCATAACTAAGGTAAATCTATAGTTGAAAAGGAAAAGCCAATATGGTTGAAAATTTTTAAATTCATAATGATTGGTATTGAAATTTCAATTTGTGTGATTTTCAGAGTAACACGGGTTTTTCAAATTTATCTTAGCATGTTTCTTTAAAATATAAAAAGAGAAGAAAAATGAATCTAAATAAAAAAATAATGGCTTTCTTAGTAAATAATTTGATGTAAGTAATGAATCAGAATATTCTTAGAAGCTTCAAAAGAAGACTAGTGGGAAATCACTGTTCAAAAAGAAGAAGTAAATTAAAAATTAGAGATACATAATGAATTCCATGAGAAGTGTTACAAAAAAAAGGTTATTGTTAAATGAAAATAACTCTAAATAAGGAATGTTTAAATTCCTAAAATGCAACCTTTATACCTATATAGTGTATGCTAATTGGGATGGCTAATTTGATAAAGAAAATAGAGTTGGAATAATTTTTATTGAATGTTGTGATAAATTAAAAGAAGACCGTATATATTAATATTCTTAATTTCATGCTATATTCTCAAAAAATGAAAACCTAAGAGTTAACAAAGGTCAATATGGGTGGAGAAATAAGGTTGCACAAACTGCTAAGGATTTTTAACCGTTTTTCATTCAAACAAATAATTTGTAGAGAATATAATGATTACATAAGGTGATACCTTTAGACTAAATTATAAGTAAAGGGGAATTATCTTACACTAAAAATTTATTTTTAAAATTGTTCAATGATTCCAAAGGGAAAATTAGATCTAGATATATTTTTTTAATCTTAAATAATAAAGCATCAGGGTTCTGAAAGTCTTCAAAATCATGCAGTTAACATTGAGGAACAAAATATTCCACTATATCTACTTTAATTAATGATTTATTTTTTATGTTAAAATTTGTACATAATTGATGATAAAGTTGTTAATTTGAGGGAGAAATAGATAAATTGATTAATGTATGAAATATTGGATATCTAAATGAATAAAAATACATCTAGGATTGATCAATCAATTTGTATTCTAAACAACATATAATGAAATGATCATTCATTACGAAGCTGTGAATATTATAATTTATTGCCATCTAAATAGAATGATCCATTTTGGTTCATTCTAAACATAGTATATTCTGAAATAAATATAATTAAGATATTCATACTTAATAAATTCAATCCAATGTGTCTGCTTTATGGGATACATGGGAAGAACATTTGTAGAATCTTCTAGAGATTATCAATATCATCTAAATATGAATAATCTGGAATATGCTACTAAATGTATCATTAAATGTTTATGACTTCTTATCCTATCATCCTTTATTTCAAGAGTTATATCCTAACATTAAGAGGATAAATTAATTTTATCATCGACACTAAAAATATAACATTAGGGATGTTTCGAATATATTTTTATAATGTTCAAATCATACATTTTTACTTGAATTTTTATGAAATTTGTGTTGATGTGAGTGTAAAAATTCACGTTGGAATTGTTTGAAAATAATTATTAAAATTGGTATAAATAAATATTCACATCTTAAAAATAGTTTGATTACTCTTGAGAAAAGTGATTAATAGTTCATTTTAGTTGGTATAATATTATTTATAAATGGATAGCTTCGATATCTAAATAAAGCTCTATAATTTTTTATACTGATAAAAGATCATGTATACATAAAGTTGAATGGTGGGTGGAACATTTCCTAATTACAAATTGATACAATAATCTCTTAGTCAGTTTTAATTTCTTATAAATAAGGGGTAGATAATAAAAAAATTAATGGTTAATGAGAATTGGGGAGAGAATGAAAGATTATTAATAAAGATATAACAAACAGATATTGGCATATCAGTTCCATGGATATTGTAAAAAATACTATATGGGAGATTATATATCTCAATTTATGTTTGATGTATCTATTTTTTATGTAATTGGAGTTATAATGAATCTATATGTCAATAAAGAGTGAAAAAACATTGTCTTCAAAGTTGATTGGAGGACCCCATGAATGTTAATAATATGTGTTCACGTGTTAGGTTTCACATTATATAAAACGAATTAATCGAAAGAAACATCATGGAAGTTGGTTTTATGATCTCTTTTCATTATTCAAATGATATGGGAAGAGTAATTTCCTTTGGAGATTTTAAAATATACTTATATTAATGGAAAAATATTTAAGGCCCCATATTTAAAAAATATATAATCTTGAATTAAGTTAATAATTCACATTGAGGATCTTTTTTAGGTTTAGAGTTTTATAGAATTTGGCTATAACTATTACATTACATCTCAAAAATTACAAAGTGAACACTATAATATCTAATTTTTTTCACAATAATAAAACTACATAAAATAAAACAAGAATTATTTTCTTGATATAAATCTTTTTGAGATATTCCTTTCACTTATCCTTCCTTATACCATGTTAAATACATTTTAAAAAATTGGGATGAGAATAAATGCTCAGTAAGGGATATAGAATGAGGAAATAAAACATTAGTCCATCAATACATACAAATCAATGAAAACCCTATTTTTCAATCATAAAACATAAGTTCTTTAACATAAATCAGGAAATCATAATATTTATGAATATAACATGGAAAATAATAAATCATTATGGTAACTTTTTTCATCCATACCAAAAATACATTGTAGCTTTCACAACAACATAGGTAGTTATGTTTCGAATACCCATTACAGTATCTTCCCTAAATCTCTTAAGAGAAACATTATCGTTAACCTCCATCATGATATCCAATGTATTAGAGAGCTATGTCGGGCTCAAATTCCCTTGGTTTATCATTGAAAAACCCATATATGTAAACAACTCCCAAGAACCATAACAGAATATAACACATAAAAAAACATAATGGAAAGATAACATTTCAACATTCCAATAAGAATATAAAATTTCATGATATTAACATTATAAATACTTTATCAAAACCATTTTCAATACCAAAATATATGAAAATGGAATTTGGTATTTAATTTCTATTTTATAAATGTTATGACTTTTTGAGGGAGCCATATATCAGAATAATGCTCGCAAAGTTGGAAAGGTCATTGTTGTCTCATACTTTAAAAAGAAACCTTACTTTTGTTGTTTAGTAAAATGCCTCATAAAAAATGATTCCTTTTGGAAAACATTGAATTAAATTAAAATAAAAAGTGTACAATTATGTATAGTATAAATTATGGTCATGTATAAACCAAAATATACCTCAATGAATGGATATTGAGAAGAACTCCCTTACAGAGTTCAATTTATTAATAAAATAGATCGGTTATGTGTATTCACTATTAATAACCATAAATAAGGTAAAAATAAAACGTAGGACATAAAATATATATTTCTTCAACAATCATGACACGAGATAATCAAAAAGTTGAAGATAAACCCATAGACTAGAAATTGTGTTAAGAAGTTCCCCTATAAAAATTCGATAGCTTAACAGTGTCACATTAAAATTTAAAAAAAGAGTTGATGGGAGAGAAAATATTCTTTAATCACATAAAAATAACATTTACAGAAATAATCTTAAAGAAGAACATATCCCAACATAATAAATTGGAAATTAAAATACATAACAGAAAAGTCATCTTTGGCTAAAAGAGAATGGTGAACGATTCCCTTACCTTGAGTCAGATTCATTACGTATGTTCCTTATTCTTCTTGAATAATAAAATTAAGTCAATTTATACATTCTAAAGAAGTTTTTTCAATTTTATTATTCAATTTATATAACTTATTACCAAATTATAAAAATTGTAGAATTAATTAATTTAATATTAGTCATTTTTTCAATATTTGGTACTTGAGTTGAAAATGATCCTGTTATAATTACAATATGTCCATGTGGTCAAAATTTCATTACCTCCAGAATATTATTTTTATTTATATATATATTATATATATCCATTATTTTTGTATTTATAATATTCCATAACATTTGGATATAAGAAATGAAATGTACCGTTCATGGAGACAATAATCTGTACGTACTCATAAACACTACTTTCATTTCTATTTCATATTTAATGGAATGAAGACTTAATGATACATAGGTATATTATAATTCTATTATAATATCATATTTTATAAATGTTACAAAATTTTATTAATATCATCCTTTATACGTTCCATGTACATCATGAACGAGTCAGATCACATTGAGGGGGAGATAGTATGCACTTCATCAAAAGAAATTATCATATTTAAAAATAATAAAAAGCATAAACGTATGATGTCAATGAAAGATAAAGAAGAATATATAATATAGAAAATATAAATATATTATATATCACATATATATATAATTCCATCATAATGGCCACCATGATAGGTGGTATGAGATAATTGAACAATCATCGTTTCGTGAGGCAGTAGTTCATCATCTACAGAAAAAATATGTTCTAAATCCATTAGATGGAGGTGTGTTGAATTATAGTCTGAATAAATCTCATAAAAATATACTAGTATATTTACGATACATTTTTTTATACAGGAATTGATTGATGAGAGTTTAGGGGTTTTTAGAATGAAAATAAATGGAAGATGCTTGAGAAAAGACAATACCGCAAATCATGTAACTCCTTTTGATCTAAGCTAAAAGGCCTTCTAGAATTTCCTAATGCCCAAGGTAATGCATTTATGAGGAATAAAAGGATTTTTGGATCTTATTTTTTAGTGGTTGTACTATCCACTAGGAATTGAGAGGTGTTAGTAAGGGATTGATATTCTACCATTTTATAACAGGAAGGAAGGGCACATTAGGAATGTCTTGAAATATTATTTTATTATGAACTGATTTCCGATTAGAAAATTTTTCAAACTAATTTAATTCTAATATCAGGTGATTATTGCTCTGAATCCTCTCAACTATCAGGTTTTAGACAAGTTTTGTTTTGAAATGTATCCTTATATTTTAGCTTTAACTCTTACTTAACTAATTTAACTCTTACCATGTCTTCTTGCATATTTATACTATATGGTTAATATAGTAACTAAAATTTGTGGATGGCATAAAATGTTTCTAAATAAATTTATTATAATTTTTATAATCTCATTTATTAAAAACATTCATTAATAAGGTAATCATTTCATCATCATTATGTCATAATTAAATTTAATTATTTAATGTCTAAAAATTATATATAAAATACCACGATGAAGGAAGTATTTTTTGGTTTATAATTAATATTTATAGTATAATTAATCACTTATGTAACCCCATATAAAAATTATTTTAGTAAAAGATATATGTTTATGTTATATTTTACTTAACTTTAAATTAAATGCAATTAAATGTCATTTTCACACACAAGTGGCAACATGTTGTCCTAAAATCAACCTAAAGATGACCATGGTCGGAAATATCACATGAAATAGGATTAGGACATGTTTTCGGGTAATTTAATATTATTATAATATTATTTTTACCTTTATTTACCAGATTTACCCTTTAACCATGGTAAATAAAATATTTACTGAAGTTACTATTCATAATGTATAAAAATAAAAGTCACCCATTTAAAAAATTTTGACCTCATGATTTGAAATATAGAATCCCTTTTTCCAAATTCAAAACAAAATAGTTTCAGAAATTAATTTGAGATTAATTCCCTTTGTTAAAAAAAGCTTGTTTTTGAGAAGTAAAAACTACCAAAATATTGACATTCATTTATGTTAAATTCCAAATTGGATTAAATGATAAACCTAAAATCTAATTACACTTAAAAAATTAAAATTAAAATATAACCATATAAATAAATAATACAAAAATATAGTTTTTCCTTAAAATGTAGTAATATTTCACTATTCATTAAAAAATTGAACTTTACCAGAAAAATATCAAACATTTACCCAAAATAAATTTTTATGTCCAGCTTCTAAATAAGAAGTTTATTTTTTCCAATCGAGAATATAAATGTGAAAAAAACTATATTTATAAAGGGTTCGACATCCAAAGGTGGTAATACAACCTTTTAAAATCATTATAGTTTTTATGCTTAAAATAAAATTAATTCTTATTTTAAGCCTCTAAAATTTATTGGATAATTGTAAAAAAAATTAAAAACATGTTTAATAATAATGTAGTTAGTTATTTTCATTCTCTAAAATACAACGACTACACATTAACTACTATTTAAAGTATAATTAATATTTTTTTATTCTTCAGTATTACTCAAAGTTGTGTGCAATATAAGATTTAAAGGAAACCCGTTGTTTCATGATGAGTATGTCATCAGACAAAGTATAATATTTAACATAATATTAATATCTCATTCAAAAATATTAAAAGATATTAAAATGTATCATTGTATAAATACTTGGGTCGTTACATCCTTCTCCCCTTTTGGAACTTGCATCCTCGCAATTTTAAAAAGATTAGGCTCAAAAACATCATTGAAAGTCCCACATCGGAAAAAGAGTAAATAAACCCACCACCTTAAAAGAAATAAAGAGAAATATAATGGTCACTCGAGATAACCCAACCTAGAAATACCTGTAGGAAAATATGGATATGGAAGAAAAACATAAATTTGTGATGGGTTAAATGGTCTTTGATTCCCTAGCAGGAAAAGTAAACGGAAAATGTTATTGTTTTAAGTTCCTTTTCATTATGTTGAGTAATTTATTTATGTTCCTAACAAATAATATAAGGAAACATACTTACATGACAAATAGAGTTTCATCCTTTAATAAATTTCTACCACAAACTCATCTATTCACCAAATGACGAGTATTCAAGATGCTGCAGTCACATCTAAAGTGATATAATAATATTTTATAGAATAAAATAATCCATAAAGGATGAATTATATATTTCCCATGTCTTTATTAATTAAACAAAATAAAAATGGTTAGTACAAGATCAGATAATCCCCAAATAGGATAATCCTTTATAAAAATAAATACTAATCTTAATATCCAAAATTTAACAGAAAATACCCAAAGTTCAAAAAATACCATTCAATAAACCACTTCCCTTAAAATTGTTCAATATAATCCAAAATAAAATTGAAATCCAAAACTCAGAAGAATTTTATCACATAGTATTTCACGATAAATTTTAACATTTCACTCCAAATAACATTGACTACTCTTAAAGAATCATACTAAAAAGTAAATAACATAATCACATATTCTCTATAGTTGGATAATCATTTCCATAACTAACCCAAATTTTTATATGTTCATAATAAATACATAGATTTTTACAAAAAACAATTCCACCATTACTCGTCAAATTAAATCACAAAGTATTTTGTTATCCTTAGGCATATTGTGTTCGCAAAATAGAGAATGTCTTCCAAAATAACTATTATCACTTAGTCACTAAATAATTTTCCTATAATAATGGTATAAATTTGATAAAACACAAGTTCCCAAAATCAACTTATTCTTGATCCATAAAATCATTTAACAAAAAATAATTAGTCATACCAACTAGGGAATTCATGTAGGCTAGTGGTAGGCGATGCACTCTTGTCGCCCTTCGGTTATGGGTTCGATTCCTGTGGCCTTACCAGACATGGAGAGTTATAACCCATCCTATATGTTGTAGTTTTTCTAAAACCATATCATTATTATAACATTCTAAAAATAATATAATTTCCTAAAAGATATAATAGCCTTCATTATCCTTAAAGGTTTTCTAATACCTTTCATTTTGCACCCAAAAATGTAATAACCAGTAATCTTCCCAAAATAAAAAGATCATATGAACCCCTAAGGTTATCCATTATGTCCAAACCAGAAAATCCAAATCATCCTTGAATTAAATTTTCACATATTAAACATCAGGGTTACAGATACTAGAAAAATTATTCCAATGTAATCCTATCACTAATACATTTAATCATATCATCATCCATAAAACCAACATAACTCTTAAATTCATAAAATGCTAACATATTAATCATCGAACATTCTTCATGATCCTTCATCCATGTTTTTTCATCTTCTTCTTTTATAATACTTTCCTACAAGAAAATCCTGCATAATATCCTGAGATATCATTAATGTCAAAACATGAGGGAAGAAATAATCCACACCATTAATAGGTTTTTTTCAGTTTCCTCATCTAAAATTAGAATGGAATTATGTATTGGTAAACAAATATTTATACGGTCCTACTGATCTCATTCTTGAAACTTCATTATAGGAAATCTATTTTCATAATGACCATGTCATCACATTTAAAACATTCATTTGATCCCTTGAAAAAACTTTCTTTCCCTTTCCTTGAGTCAACTTGACTCTTCCTTTTTCCATGAAATGTTATTTCTTTATATCCTTCATTACGACATCTATAGAATATTCCCTTCCCTTTGAATCATTTTCCTAAGTGTTTCTTTCCACAACTATGACTCATAGGTTTTTTAAATATACATTCCCTAATGATTATTACCTGATCATATGTAAGGACTTGTTTCTCGCATATATGATTCCTTATAAAAATCACCAAGGATTAGGTGTTCAATCGTTACACCAGATATATTGATGAAAATAATCACAAGTGTTCTAATTGTAGCTCCCATTTCATTCGGATTCTTATTCAAAAAATCACCACATTTTCATTCCCATCCATTGTTACATTGGTGCCTACTAGATCCATCTATTTACCAAAACCAAAAAGGTAAGTGTGAGTATATCAGTAAAATCGTCATATAATATTTTATGAGGAGGGTAAACACTATGATTTACTTTTTCATGTTATCTTAAACTCATTTGACATATCTAAAATTTCTATGACTCTTTATATTATGCTAACAATTTTGGTTATGTCACATATGCATAAATAACACACTAACCTATAATGTTATTTAAACCGACCTTTGATACCAACTTTAAGGCCCCAGCCTTAAACATTACATAATCTTGAATAAATTTAATAATTCAGATTGAGGATCTTTTCAGGCTTAGAGTTTTAGAGAATTTGGTTGTAATTATTACATTACATCTCAAAATTTAAAAATTATATACTTATACTCTATCAAAACAATTTCACAATAATAAAACTCATTGAAATTAAACAAGAATTATTTTCATGATATAAATATCCTTGAAATATACATTTCTCTTACCATTCTTTATACCCTATGAAAAATATTTCAAAACATTGGTTGATCACAAAATATCAGTACGGGATATAAAATAAGGAAAGAAAACATTAGTCCATCAATAAAAACAAATCAATGAAACCATGTTTTTCAATCATACAACATAAGTTATTTAACATACCTCATAAAATCATAAGATTTAGTAATATCACATAGAAAATGAAAAATCATAATGGTAACGTGTGGCATCCATAACATATTTACATGTTATCTTTCACAGCAATATAGGAAGTTACGTTTGGAATACCCATCATAGTTTGTTCCCAAAATTTATTTGGAGAAACATTACTGTTTACCTCCGTCACAATAACCAATGAATTAGAGATATATCTCAATCTAACCAACCTTATTGTTATCATGGAATCACCTATACTAGTAAAAAATACCCAAGAACCATAACATAATCATACCACATAAAATAAGCATAAAGAAAAGGTTACATTTCCACATTTAATTCACAATATAACATTTCAAGATATTGAAATCATCAATAATTTATCAAAAACATGTTCAATAAAAAAATATAAGAATTTGGTATTTGGTATTTAATTTTTTTAAATGTTACAGCTTGTTAAGGAATCCAGATATCAAAATAAAGTTCGTAGTGGTGGAAAGGCAGTTGTCATCATGTACGTTAAAAAGAAACATTCCTTTTGTCCATTAGTAAAACACCTCGTAGAAAATGATTACATTTTGAAAATCATTAAATTAAATTAAAAGAAAAATTTTATAATTTTATACTATATAAATGAAGGCCATGTATAAACCAAAATATACCTTAAGGAAAGGATATTGAGACGACGTCCCTTAAAGAGATCCATTTTCAAATAAAATTTATTAGTTATGTGTATTAACTATAATTACACATAATGAAAGTATAAATAATATATTGGACATAAAAATATATTTCCTACATAATTATAACATGACATAATAAAAAAGTTGAAGATTAACCCAAAGAATGGAAATTATGTTAAGAAGTTCCCTTATGAAAATTTGGCAGCCTAAGACATCACTATAAAATTAAAAAATTGAGTTTATGTGAGAGAAAATGGTCTCTTGTAACTTGGACATAAAATGTACTGAAATAATTATAAACAATAACATATCCCATCATAATAAAATGGAAATTAAATTACATAACATAAAAGACTTATTTTACTAAACGTGGACGGTGAAGGGTTTCCTTACCTTGAGTCTGATTCATCAAATATGTTCCTTGTTCTTACAAAATAATAGACTAAAGATAATTTCTACATTATTAATAAAAAATTTCATGTTTATTATTCCTTTTATATCACATTTTACCACATTATAAAAATTACAAAATTATTTAAGTTAATATCGGTCATTTTGTCAATATTGGGTACTTGAGTCGAAAATGACACTGTTATAATTACAATTTGTCCATGTGGCCAAAAGTCCTTTATCTCCAGAATATTATTAAAATATATACCATATATATAAAATATATATTTATTTATAATATTCCATAAAATTTGAGATAAGAAATAAAATGCATCGTTCCTGGAGATGGTAAGTCATACGTTTGCATGAATGCTACATTCATTTCTATTTCATATTTCATGAATTAAAAACATTAAGATACATATATATATTATAATAACCCTATAATATAATAATTTATACATGTTACATAATTTAATTAACTCCATCCTCTATATGTTCCATGTACGGCATGAATGAGTCACATAACTTTGAGGGGGCGGTAGTCCACACTTCCTCAAATGAAATTATCGTATTTATACATTATGGAAAGAATAAAGGTTTGATGTAATTGAAAAACACATAATCATATAGAAAATATAAATATAATTTATATAATTTAAAATAGTATTTCCATCATAATGGCCACAATGAGAGGAGGTAGGAGATAATTGAACAATCATCGTTTTGTGAGGCAGTACTTCGCCGTCTTGAGAAATAGTGTGTTCTAAATCTATTAGATGGAGGTTTGAGAAAGTGTATTTAGAATAAATCTCATAAAAAACCTATAATATTTAATATATTGGTTTTTTTTATAAAACAATATATTGAATAGAGTTTATGCAGTCGGAGAAGGAAAATAAATGGAAGAAGCTTGCGACAAGAAATTACCTCAAATCAGATTACTCCTTCCGATTTAAGCTCAATGGCCTACTTGAATTGTCTTATGCCCATGTTAGGGCTTCTAGGAGGAGTATAGGGATTTTGGGGTCTTATTTGGGTAAAGTTTGGATTATCCAAGTGGGATTTGGAGGTGTGGGTACGGTTTATAGGTGATGCCCTTTTATAAGAGGAAGGAAGGGCACCTTAGGAATGCCTTGAAAGGTTATTTTATTATAAACATAATTTTGGTTTAAAAAGGTCCCATACTCATTAAATTAGAATATAAGGAGAGTATAGTTTGAAATAATTTCAACTAATGTGATTTATATTTTTTTCAAATATATCCATATCTTTTAGCTTTAACGCTTACTTAACTAATTTAACTCTTACCATGTCTTCTTGTATATTCCTACTATATGGTTTAAATAGTTACTATAAGACTCCAATAGAACCTAAAGTGGTTCATTAATGACATTTTAAACTTTTATTAATTCATTTTTCTGAATAATAGTTTTTTATGACTTTTATATCATTTAATAAAATAGTATTTGTTTTAAAAACTCATTTATGTCAATTTATATACTATTCATATCATGACTTTTAAACAAAATCATAAAAACATGGTGGTTTTAGAAAAACTTATTTATATAAAATATAACATGTCATGAGTGTCTATAAAATTCATGGATGGAATAAAAAGCTTAAAAATATATTTATTTTAATATTTATTATATCATTTATTAAAAACATTCATTAATATGGTAATCACTTCATCACCTTGTGTGTTAAATAAATTTATTTACTTGATGTCTAAAAAAATAAAAAAATTACCATGAAGTAGGAAATATTTCATGGTTTCTTATGACTATTTATGGTCAAATATATCACTTATATAACCCCATATAAAAATTGTTTTAGTAAAAGAAATTTATTTATGTTATATTTTCCTTAACTTTAAATTAAAAGTAATTAAATGTCATTTTCACACAAAAGTGGCTCTATGGGGTCCTAAAATCGACCCAAGGATTCCGATATTCGAAAAATCTCATAAAATAGGATTAGGACACATTTTAGTGTAATTTAATATTATTAAAATATTATTTTTGATCTTTATTTACCATATTTACCCTATAACTATGGTAAATAAAATATTTACTGAACTTACTATTCATATTGTATTAAAATAAATGTTATTTATTTACTAAATTTAGACATAAATATTTCAAATATGGATTTTATTTTTCCAAATTCAAAACACATATGATTCAAAAATTAATTTAAAATTAATTCATGTTGTCAAAATAAAAAAAAGTGTTTTTTAAGAAAGTAAAAACTACAACAAGATTGACATGTGTTTATATCCAATTTCAAAATGGAATTACATAAAATAACCAATATTGTATTAAATGAAAAAATTATCGTCCAATTAAACTTCTAAATCAATTTAACAGACAATATAACCATATAAATAAATAAAATGGGAATACAGTTTTCTTGAAAATGAAGTAATTTTTCACTATTCATTACCAAATGAACATTATCAAAAAATACCAAATATTTACCCAATGTAAATATTGATGTACCGCTTCTAAAAATGATGTATATTTTTCTAAAAGAAGAATAAAAAATGGAAAAAATTATATTTAAAAATGGTTCACCATCAAAAGGTGGTAAAACGCCCTTTTAAAAATATTAGAGTTTTCATGCTTAAAATGGATTCATTTTTATTTTAAGCCTATAACATTATTGGATAAATGTATAAAAAATTAACAAACATGTTTAATAATAATGTAGTTAGTTATATTCGTTTTCAAAAATACAATGCCTATGCGTCAATTACCATTTAAAATATTATTATTAATATTCTATTCTTCGGTATAACTCAAAGTTGTGTGCAATGTATTATTTCAAAGAACCCCATTGTTTCATGTTGAGTATGCTATCAAAAACTTTCCTATTTAACATAAAATTAATATCTTGTTCATATATATTAATATATATGAAAATGTATCATTATATATAGACTGGGGTCATTACATCCTTCCCCTTTTTGGAAATTGCATCCCCACAGTTTTTAAAAAAATTTGGCTCGTAAATTTCATTGAATGTCCAAAATCGGAATATGAGTCAATAAAACCATCAATTTAAAAGATATAAAGAGAAATACAAAGGTAGTTAGAGATAAACCATATTTGGATTCCATTTAAGAAAACATGGATATATAAGAAAAACTAACCATCAAGTTCTGAAGGAGAGTGATAAAGAAGATGATCAGGAGAAAGTTAACAATATGAAAACTATAACATTGTGATAGGTGAAACAGTCTTTGATTCCCCAGTATTAAAATTAAATGGAAAACATTTTTTTTAATTTCATTTTTATAAATTTGAGTAATTTATTTATTATCTTGACTGAGATCATAAGTAAACCTACTTACATGACAATTGCATTCTCATCCTTTAATAAATTTCTACCACAAATTCATCTTTTCTCAAAATGATGAGTATTCAAGATGACTTGGTCACATCTAAATTTATAGAATCAACTTCTAGAGAATCACATAATACATAAAAGATGAACTATTTATTTCCACTATCTTTATAAATTAACTAAAACCAAAGTGGTTAGTACAAGATCAGATAATACCTAAAAAGGATAATCCTTTATTAAGATAAATACTTATCTTAATCTAGAAAATTGAACAAACAATACCCAAAGCTCAAAAAAGATAATTCAATAAAACATTATCATTAAAATTATTCAATATAATCCAAACTAAAATTGAAGCCCAAAAATGACAATAATTTGATCACATAGTGATCCACGATAAATTTTATCATTTTTCTCTGAATAACATCAATAACTCTTAAAGTCTCATACTGAAAAGTAATTAAACGAATCACATATTCTCTATGATATGTTAATAATTTACATAAATAACCCAAATCTCTATAAGCCTACAATAAAAACATATATTCTTCCAAAATAAAATTCAACCATTACTCCTCAAATAAAATCACATAGTATTCTATTTTCCATAGGCATATAGTGTTCCCAAGAGAGGGAATGTCTTCCAAAATAAAATTTATCACTTAACAACCAAATCATTTTCATATACTATGGGTATCCATTTCATAAAACATAAGTTCCTAAAATCAACTTATTATTTATCTATAAAATCATTTAACTTACAAAATTATTCATACTAACTGGGGACTTCATGTAGGCCAGTGGTAAGAGATGAACCATTTTCACCCTTCGGTTGTGGGTTCGATTCCTATAGCCTTTCTGGACGTTACGGGTTGTCACCTCATCCTATGTGTTGTCATTTTTCTCAAACTATATTATTATTATAACATTTCCAAAAATAATATAATTTCCTCAAAATTACCATGAACGTCTTTATCCATAAAGGTTCTATAATACCTTTCATTTTGAAACCCAAAATTTAATAACCATTAATCACCTGAAAAACAAAAGATCATATAAACCCCAAAGGTTATCCATTATTTACACATAAGAAAAGTCAATTTTTCATTGAATTTCATTTTCACATATCAAACATCGTGGTTACACATAATAGAAAAAATTCATTCAAAGTAATCCTATCATTAATACATTTAATCATATCATCATCCATATATCCAGCATAACTCTTCAATTCCAAAAATGTGGGCATCTTAATCATCAAACATTCCTTGTGATCGTTTATCCATGTTTTTTTATCACATTATTTTTTACTTATTTCATACTAATGAAATCA
Source organism: Viscum album (assembly GCA_963277665.1). NCBI lineage: Eukaryota > Viridiplantae > Streptophyta > Magnoliopsida > Santalales > Viscaceae > Viscum > Viscum album. The sequence continues at coordinate 1,152,155,350 of OY728155.1, read as the reverse complement.
TTCCTAATGTCATAATATTTCAGTAATGTCAAAACATGAGCTAAGAAGAAATCTATTACTTTGATAAGTCATTTTCAGTTTCCTCATCTTTAATTGGAATTGAATTTTTTATTGGAAAACACATATTTGTATGGTCCTACTGATCCAATTCACAATCCTTCTTTCGAGGAAATATATTTTTATAATTACCATGAACACCAAGTTAAAAACAATCAATTGATCCATCATAAGTAACTACTTTCCCTTTCTTGGAGTCAACTGGATGCTCCCTTTTCCATGGAAGGTTCTTGCTTTATGACCTTTATTACCACATCTATAGTATATTCTCATCCCTTTGAAGCATTTTCTTACATGTTTCTTTCCACATCCTTGACACATAGGGTTTTTAATATACTTACCTTTATGATTATTACCTGGATATATGTAGGTATTTTCTTCTCACATATATGATGCCTTATAAAATTCTCCATGTTTCAGGTGGTCAAATATGACTCCTGATAGTTGTTTGAGAATAACTACATGACATATCATTATACCTCCAACATCATTTAGTTTCTTATTCAGAAAACCACCATAGTCTCCTTCATATCCATTGTTACTTTGGTGCCTACTAGGTCCATCCATTCACTAATACCAAAAATGTTAGTGTGAATATATCAGTAAAATCGTTATATAATATCTTATGAGGAGGGTAAACCCTAATATTTACATATTATTGTTATTTTAAAATTACTTAATTTATCGAAAATAAGTATGAATATTTATAATATAATACCCAATATGGTCATGGTTCTTATGCTTAAATAACACCCTAAACTCTAAAGTTATCAAAACTGAACTCTGATACAAACTGTATGTCCCCATCCTTAAATATTACGTAATATTGAATTATGTTAATAATTATAATTTAAGATCTTTTCATGTTTACATTTTTAGGTAATTGTTCCATAACTATTACATTACATAACAAAAATTACAAAGTAGAAACTTCTACTCTATCACATTTTTTCACAATAATAAAACTCCTTAAAATCAAACAAGAATACGTTTCTTGATATAAATCTTCTGGAAATATTCCTTCATCTTACCCTTAATTATACCCTATGAAAAAAATTTAAAAACATGGGATGAGAAAAATATCTCAGTAAGGGAAATAAAATATGTAAAGAAATCAATAGTCCATCAATACATACAAATCAATGAAACCATAGTTTTCAATAATTAAACCTAAGTTATTTAACATAACTCATGAAATAATAATATTTAGTAATAGCACATAGAAAATCATAAATCATAAAGGTAACTTGTGGAATCCATAGCATACTTACATTGTAGCTTTCACAGCTACATGTAGATTTATGTTTGGAATACCCTCAACAGTATATTCCATAAATCTCTTAGGAAAAACAAAAACATTTTACTCTATCACGTTACCCAATGAATTGGATAGATATCTCAGTCTTACCTGCCCTAGGTTTATCCCAGAACCACCAGTATACATAAATAATTCCCAAGAACCATAACATAATCCTAACACATAAAACAGGCATAATGGAAAGATGACATTTCCACATTCCAATGACAATATAGTATTTCAACATATTGACATAATTAATACGTTATAAAAACCTTTTTCAATAGCAAAATATATGAAAATTTTAATTGGTATTTATTTTATTGTTTTTAAAATGTTATGTCTTGTTAATGAATCCATATATCAAAATAATGCTCAAGGTGGCGGAAAGGTCATTGTCATCACATACATTAAAAAGAAACATTTCTTTTTTTGTATAGAAAAATGCCTCATAGAAAAAGTTTCCTCTGAAAAAAAAATTATTTAAATTAAAAGAAAAAAATTATAATTATACATAGTATAAAATAAGGTCGTGTATAAACCAAAATATACCTCAATGAAAGGAGTTTGAGATGAAGTCCCTTGGAGAGATCAATTTGTAAATAAAATAGATTGGTTATGTGTATTCTTATAAGTACACATAAAGTATGTATAAATAAAAGATAGGACATAAAAATATATTTCTTACATAATCGTTACACGACATAATCAAAAAGTTAGAGATTCACCAAAAGAGTTGAAATCGTGCTAGGAAGTTCCCTTACAAAAATATGGAAGCCTAATAACTTCACTTTAAAATTTGTAAAATGACATGATTGGAGAGAAAATGGTCTCTCATAACTTGGACATAAAATGGAAATAAATAAGGATAATTAAAAACATATCCCAACATAAGAAAATGGGAATTAAAATACATAACATAAAAAAGTCTTTGACTAAAATAGAAGGGTGAAAGGATCCCTTACCTTGAGTCTAATTTGTCATGTATGTTCCTTGTTCTTCCTAAATAACAAACTAAAGTTAATTTATACTAGATTAATAACATTATTCATGTTTATAATTTCATTTATATCTCCTATTACCACATTATAAATATTATATAACTATTTAAGTTAATATTAGTCATGTTGTCGATATTATGCACTTGAGTTGAAAATGATCGTGTTATAATTAAAATTTTCCCATGTTCTCAAAATTCAATTTTTTATAGAATATTATTAAAATATATAAATCATATAAATACAGTATATATTCATTTATAATATTTCATAACATTTGGGGATAAGTAATGAAATGCACCGTTCATGCAGATGGTAAGTCGTACATACGCTTGAACGCTACTTTTATTTTTATTTCATATTTAAAGGAATGAAAACATAATAATACAAAGGTATATTATAATTAAATTATAATATCATATTTTATAAGTGTTAAATTAGTTCATTAACTCCATCCTTTATACGTTCTATGTATAGCATGAACGAGTCATATCACTTTTAGGGGGCGGTAGTCCGCACTTCCTCAAATGAAATTATCGTATTTACACATTATGGAAAGCTTAAAGGTATGATGTAAATAAAAAATAAATAAGGGAATAGAAAATATAAATATAATATATATCATGTATAAAAATATTTCCATCATAATGGCCACCATGAGAGGCAATAAGATATAATTTAACAGTCATTGTTTCGCGATGCAGTAGTCGTCGTCCAAAGAAATAGTATGTTGTAAATCTATTAAATGGAGGTGTTTGGATATTTAGTTATGAATATATCACATAAAAAAATCCTTGTATATTTAAGATATTGTTATTGTTATCAAATAATATATTTAAGAGAGTTTAGGGGTTGGATAAGGAAAATAAATGGATGAAGCTTGAGCGAAGACATTACCTCAAAAGGGGTAACTCCTTTTAATTTATGCTAAAAGGCCATATTAAATTTCCATCTACCCAAGTTAAGGATTATATGAGGAATATAATGATTATTGGATCTTATTTGGGTAGAGTTAGGAAATTACAAGGGGGATTGAAGGGTGTGAGTAAGGGATAGAGATGATTCCCTTTTATAAGAGGAAAGTAGGGCACTTTAGAAATGTCATGAAAGATTATTTTATTATAAACATAAATTTGATTTCGAAAGGTCCAAGACACGTGTAATTTGAAGATAAGTTGAGAATTTTCTGAAATCATCTCAATAAATAGGTTTTATATTAGTTTTGGTTTCAAATATATTTTTATCTTTTAACATTAACTCTTACTTAACTAATTTAACTCTTGCCATGTCTTCTTGTATATTCATACTATGTGGTTAATATAGTTACTATAAGATGAATATAGAACCTAAAGTGGTTAATTAATGAAATTTTAAAACTTATTTAAGTTATTTTTTAGATTTTCATATTTTTAGGCCTTTTATATCATTTAATAAAACAGTATTTATTTTAAAAACTTATTTATGTCAATTTATATACTTTTCATATCACGACTTTTAAAAATTTATAACAAATTGATTAATTCTAAAAACCATCATTAATTAAAATATAACAAGTCATTATTACCTCTAAAATTTTTTGATGGTATAAAAATTTTCAAAATAAATTTATTTTATTTTTTATAATATCATTTATTTAAAACATTCATTTATAAGGTACTCAGTTTATTATTATTGTGTGATAAATAAATTTTTTTTATTTGATGTCTATAAATTATAAATAAAATACCATGATGTAGGAAATATTTTTTATTTTCTTATGACTATTTATAGTCAAATATAGCACTTATATTACCCCATATGAAAAATGTTTTAGTAAATTATATATGTTTATGTTATATTTTCCTTAACTTTGAATTAAAAATAATTAAAACTCATTTTAACACACAAGTGGATCCATGGGGTCCTAAAATCAACCCAAAGATGACCATGGTTGAACATATATCATATATTACGATTAGAACACGTGTTAAGATAATTTCTTATTATTATAATATTATTTTTTCCCTAAATTTACCAGATTTACTGTAACACCCTGAGATTTTATGAAAAATATTCATTTTAGTTTCATTAATGTATTGTGATGTACGCTACACCAAAAGGAGCTTGCACTACACGCATCCCTGACTTGGCTTGCATTACACGCAATCACAACCTTCCACGATAGCGTATGTTGTACGCAATACTGAGTTTCACTAAACAACAGTATGTTATATAAACTAGCCGTTATGAATATTAATACCCACTTTTTGAAATTTTATCTTTCACAATGGACTTCATTTTTGGATTCAAAATATCGAAATTATCCTAGGTTAAATTTTTGGTATTTTTCTGAAAACATTCAATTTTTGATGAATAGTGAAACCACTAAGTTGCTATTTAAAAACCAACTTTTTATTTAAATAATTATTTATTTTATTTAAATTTATTCTAGGTCAAACTTGATACATAATACCTATATATGTTCAATGTAATTCATTGGATTCATTTTATAATAATTTTAGATATATAAAAATTTTATTTAACTTTTGACCGTCTTTTACCTACCTCATAGGAGAATTTAAAAATTTACATAATACATAATTTTACTGATTCTGTGAGTGTAATTTCGATAATCTGATAGACACGATTAATATCAAAGAGTAAAATTTGGTTCAATAAGATAAAAATAATTTTTGGTGAATAGTAACTTTTTACATTTATTTACCACGGTTAAAAGTAAATAGGGTAATTAAGGGTAAAAATGATATTACTATTACCCTAACAGATGTCCTAATTCTATTGGATAAGTTTAATTTGACCAAAAACAACCTTAGGAATAAAATATTACCCTTTAGCTCCACTTGGGTTAGATTAGGACATTTATTATTATTTTATTTAAAGAAGAGTTAAAATAGTTAAAATAAATGTTTAATAACTAAAACATTTTTAATATAGGGTTATACATAAGATAAATTTGACTATAAATATTAATTAGAAATATCAAATGATTTATTACATGATGGTATTTTATTTATAGTTTTTATACATTAGATAATTTAATTTATTTATGACACAATGATGATGCAATAATTACCTTATTAATGAAATATTAACATAATTGATGATATAAATACCCAAATAAATGTAATTTGAGACTCTTTATGAATTAATCTAATTTTATAGGTTAATATTACATGTAATTATGAATTTAATTAACCTTTTTTAACTAATCTTTCTCTTATGATTTTCACAAAAATCATGTACCAAATAGTGTCAAAATTGACATAAAATGGTTTTTAAAAAAAATATTATATTATTAATTGTTATTCTATTCCTAAATATTTGAGGTTCACCCAAATGTCTTATATAAGGTTATATATATTAATAATTAACCACTTGGGGTTATTTTGGCTTGTTATAGTAAGTTTATTAACCATATAGTGTAAGAAAACAAAAAGACATGGTAAAATTTAAATTATTTAACTTAGAGATAAATCTAATAGATAAGGATACAATATTAACCTAAACATGCCTAACGCCTATTGTTTGAGAGGATTGCGACCCATACCCACCTTATCTACTAAATAAATCAATTTGGAGCTATTAATAACCGAATATGACTTTATTATATAATAATATTTTATGTTTTTCCTAAGGTTCCCCTCTCCTCCCTTACAAATAGGGAACCCCTTCCCTCTTCTCTTCACACCCTTTTGAGACTTAAAGCACGGCCAAACCCTGCCAATTCCTCTTCTCAACCTCTCTAGTTATATCATAGAGGTTTTTTTATTCTCAAAAGACCAACTCTAGTTCCCTAAGAAGGAGTTTAAAGGAAGTGCGTTGAGGAAGAGGTAATCACTTCCACCGACTCTTTCAAGTCTCTTTATTCTTTTTCTTCCTCTTATTTAGTTATTTAATTTTGAAGTAATAACTTATGTATCACTAATATACCAAAATGTTATTATAAATATAAAACAACCCCATTTCACCTTCTATCCATCCTACAGAAAAGGAAATCACCGCAAGTGCGTACGTACAGAATACCATCTCCACGTAGTGGTGTAATCTGTTTTTCCACCACCACCTTACTTGGATGGGTATAATGGTGTAAATAATAACTATATATGATTATTATAACATCATAATTAGTCTAAGATTTTATTTCATCCACTCTAATCCCATTCAATAAATATGGAAACGATATCATCGCTCGTGCGTACGTACGGATTACCGTCTCCACAACGCAATGAGATTTATTTTGCATGTTAACAATTCATGATTGATTAAAAAGTATACATAATAAGTAATTGGGAAATATATGACATAATAATTCTACTAGATTTATGTATATATATATATATGTATTTCATCTACTTAATTCCATTCAAGTCAATAAGAAAAGGAAAACAGCATCCATGTGTACGTACGGCCTACCGTCTCCATGAAAGGTGTATTTCATTTCATTCATCTATCTATTATATATATGTATATACTGAATATATATGATATATAAATCATTATTTACATTCTGGAAGTAATTAAATCCTGATATATGTAATAATAATATCAAGAACACCAAATCAAAACACGTACGATAAATGAAACGATTTTACCCCAAACGCTACTTTAACATGGATTTTTCAAAAGAACGGGTAATATAAAGTCATAAGTTATCCATATATGATATCATAACAATGAATATGATTCTGTAATTAGTAAATGAAATTATTTAAATCATTATACAGGGGTTTCAGATACGTATGAAGCATATCGGACCTAACGTAAGGGATAATCTTACAAATCTAATTTTTATTCGAGATTGCTTATACATAAGTATTTACTGGGGTTATATTTATTATCCATGTACCTATTTTATAAAAATGGTTTCATTTATGTTTAAATTCCTTTTACCCATTTTTTACTTTTACAACATGTTATGAAATAAATATTTCTTTTGTTTACCATACGAGGAACTTTTTGACTTTTCTGATAAAAGTACGAGGAGAATGTATTCTTAATCTTATACGGAGTGAACGGATTTTACGGCTTTATAACGCCTTATTTTCATGAATTTTAATCTACAAGATTTCATAACTATTTTAAAAAAAATCCATTTGTTTTAAAATTTCATGGAATTTTGTGAAAATAAAATTATTTTGAAAAAGAAAGGATATTTTCCTCAATAATTCATTTCAGGTGTTTTATCAAAACCATTTTCCATCTAAGATGAAATTATTTCATATGTGTATGTTTCAAATATAATGTCTCTATGATTTACATGGTTTCAATATTCTTATGATGAAATTATATCCATTTGTTTTATATGGATTATGTTATGATGTGATGATGTTTATGAAACCCATTTTATACTTTGGGTTATGATGAATGATTTATGTTAATGTTGTGGCACAAGTAAGAATGATTTCATTATGAGATGGGTGATACATATTTCTCCCTCCAATGCATTGGGTAAAGATTTATATCTCAAGATATAGACATGGATGGAATGGAATGTTAATCTGATTCAGTGATACAGGACTGGAACGAGGAGTGAACACGATTAAGAAAAGGACATTGTCCACTAAGATGGGCTTGGAAGCAATGTCTTGGCTACTATGGAAATAATATCATGTGCTTATTGTTTTTCCACAATTACAAGTTTAATTTCCAAGCTATTTTATCATGATTGACGTTCCATTATGATCTATGCCATACGCACTACCATATTTTATGTCATTGGTCAACATTTCGATGTTTAAACATTATGTTGATGTTTTTCTGTTCAAATGTATATGGTTTGTTTTATTTTCTCCATGCATACCCTTACTGAGCATTTGATCTCACCCTTTCTATGCTTTATTTTCCCCAGGATATAAATAAATGTTTTAGGTAAGAAAACAAAAGGGAATGATCTTTATGGGAGATGTTGAAGATCATTCACCACGATTAGAAGATTATGTTCCCTGTTTCCAAAGACACTGAACTATTACGGTCCTTCAGAGTTTGTTTTTGTTATGTATTAAGTATTCCGAAAAAGTAATGTAATGTCCATGTACATCATGATTTCGGTCTCTATAGTTGGTATTAGAGGAAAGGTTTAGTTAACCATTGGAAACTAGGTTGTAAAAACATTAGTGAAATCCATAGAGATATTTATAAGGTATGTCTAGGGATGTATCTAAGGTTAAGTATACATATAGGTTATAGTCATAGAATTACGGTAAAGATATTATAATTAAACCTAAGATGTTATATATTAAAGGTACTCCCCCTTTATTACGTTGTTTTCCTAGAATGACTTTTTCCTCTCACAATATTCTTTTTGGGTTTTAGAAAATGGCTGGAAACGGGAAGGTTTACGATAATGGAGGATATGATTGACTATGGAATCATATTATTCATGTGAAACCAAATGAAATTAGATCTATAAATTCACATATCATTATTATGCCTAATCCGAAATCACATAATATGGTCAATAATCTCAACTTTGGTAAGTTTCCCAAAACCGATAATAAGAGAAAGATGAAGTTGCATGATGATCATAGTGGAAAAAAGTTCAATTTCCCTCATGTAAATCATGTGGGAAGAGGCATCAGGGAGATTGTTTCAAAGGAACTGACAGATGATTTGGGTGTGGGACAGAAGGAAACAATGCCAGTAAGTGCAAAGGGAAAAGTTCAGTTAACACCATGGAAAAGGATAATGGTATTTCTATGACATCAACAATGATTAAATGTTTTCAATGTGGAATGTGTTGGTATTATGCAAACCAATGGCCTAAGTGAAAGTCTCATGATGAGAATCAGCATGGTCGTATGGGTAGTATGTATGTTGATTATGATTAAAAGACTACAAATGATCTATGAGATGAAATAATTTTTGAATCTCATTCAATTATTTAAGAAGGTGGTTGAATGATTTTTTTTATCAAGAGTCATGTTGTATAAGTAATGGTACTATGAAATAAAGACACATCTAAGGATTGTTACACTATTGTTTTTCCTAGAGTATTTGAAAGAATATGTTGAATGGTACTGGTAACCATGAAAGGTTATTCAAATATTTTTGTAATGTAGATGATATGCACATACTGAAGGGATAAAGAGATAATGAGATGTTTGATAGTATTAATGAGCTCATTATTGATATAAGGACTAAGTGATATCATGGTTTGAGTATATAGAATTTTTGGGATTTTGGTATGTGGATAGAGTTAACTTTTGACAGCACTCATGATTTCACTATGGATCTATGGTAATTCATGTTTCACGAGAATTCATGAATAAGTTATTAAAATGTTTGGAATGTGACAAACAAGATATATCATATGATAAATGATGGTATTCACATGCTCGGTAGATGAAATCTCAAGTAATCAATATCTTTATACTATGAGATTAGACAGAAGTATTTTGGATAAACCTAAATATTGGAATAGATTAAGTTAGATATCAGATAGTATTGTTTAAGGCTACAAATTTTTGTTATGTTATAATAGTATAGTTTTAGAAAAAGTACAACTCGTAGGAAGGGCTACAACCCGTCGCGTCAAATAAGGATGTGGGAATCGAACCGACAACGGAAGTGCGACAGGCCTCTATAACCTACCACTGGCCTACAGGATGTCCCTGGTTAGTAGAAACTAGTTTTATTAAGCAGTATGATAGATGAAGTATATATCCATTTTTGGAATCATATACGATTTACCACACCATAGATGGACTTATGTATATTTGATAACTTTTTCTAACCTTTTGTTTGAGACATATTGAATGACCCATCATTCTATCACATGATCTGATAACACTTCACGAATGAAATATTCAACTTCATTTCTTTAATAGATGATGTGGAAATTGTTCAAGGCATGAACAATGGTGATATTATAGCAAAATAAAGGATGTATTTCTTCTAATTCGAATAATTCATCTTTAGGGAAATCTTCTTGAAAACCAAAAATGTTGTCCTAGTGCCCTTATATCCAATCAATTAGTTGGTACCTTATATCATCACAGATTTATGGCTTTGTGATTGTTGGTTTTTTCATAGCCATGTTCTCTACCACTCTCAATCAGAACTTGATGGTTAGATTTCTCTTCCATATCCATATTTTCACCTATGTTCTCTTATGTGGAAACACAGTGATTAGTTAATTTGGGTAACCATTACGTTTCATACTTTATTTTTTAATGATAAGTTTTGTTATTCCTTTTTACGATGCGGGTATCTATGATAACTTTTGATTAGAAAACCATTTATAACCCCGATGAATTTCGTGGGTGAAATTCATTTTAAGGGGGGTAGAATGTAACACCACGAGATTTTATGAAAAATATTCTTTTTAATTTCATTCATGTCTTGTGTTTTACGCTACACCAAAAGGAGCTTTCTCTACACACACCCCTAACTTGGCTTGCATTACACACAATCACGACCTTCCATGATAGCATATGTTGTACGCAATACAGAGTTTCACTAAACAACGATATGTAATATAAACTAGCCGTTATGAATAGTAATACCCACTTTTTGAAATGTTATCTTTCAAAATGGGCTTTATTTTTTTATTCAGAATGTCAAAATTAGCCTAGAGTGAGTTTTTGATATTTTTCTGAAAACTTTTAATTTTTGATGAATAGTGAAAACACTAGGTTACTATTTAAAAACCAACTTATTATTTAAATAATTATCTATTTAATTTAATTTTATTCTAGGTCAAAATTGATACAAAATACCTATATATGTTTAATGTCATTCATTGGAGACATTTTATAATAATTTTAGATATATAAAAATTTTATAGAACTTTTGACCATCTTTTACCTACCTCAATAAGAATTTGAAAGTTTACATAAAAGTTAATTTCACCTCTTCTATGAGTGGAATTTCAGAAATCCGAGAGACACATTTAATATCAAGGAGTAAAATTTGGTTCAATAAGATAAAAATATTTTTTGGTGAATGGTAACTTCTTACATTTATTTACCACGGTTAAAAGTAAATAGGGTAATTAAGGGTAAAAATGATATTATAATTACCCTAACACATGTCCTAATTCTATTGGATAAGTTTAATTCGACCAAAAACAAACTTAGTAAAAAAATATTATACTTTAGGTCCACATGTATTAGATTATGACAGTTATTATTATTTTATTTAAAGAAAAGTTGAAATAGTTAAAATCAAAGTTTAATAACTAAAATAGTTTTTATTTAGGGTTATATATAAGATAAATTAAACTATGAATATTCCATATAAATCTATAAAGATTTAATATATAATGGTATTTTATTTATAATTTTTATACATTAAATAATTTAGTTTATTTATGACACAATGATGATGTAGTAAGTACCTTATTGATGAAATATTAACATAATTGATGTTATAAATACCCAAATAAATGTAATTTGATACTTTTTATGAATTACACTAATTTTATAGGTTAATATGACATGTTAGTATTTATTTAATCAACTTTTTTTCTAACTAATAATGTTGTTATAATTTTCACAAAAATCAAGTACCAAATAGTGTCAAAATTGACATGAAATAGTTTTAAAAACAAATATTATGTTATTAATTGTAATTATATTCCTAAAATTCTAGGGTTCAGTCAAATGACGTAGATAAGGTTGTATATATTAATAATGAACCACTTGGGGTTCTTTTATCTTTATATAGAATGTTTATTAACCATATAGTGTAAGAAAAAAAAAGACACGATAAAAGTTAACTTATTTAACATAGAGTTAAATCAAAAGGATATGGATACAATAGTAACCTAAACTTGCCTAAATTCTATTGGTTGATAGGATTTCTACCCATCCCCACCTTAGATTCTAAATAAATCAATTTTTTGCTATTAAAAACTGAATATGACTTTATTATAAAATAATATTTTATGTTTTTCCTAAGGTGCCCCTCTCCTCCCTTATAAAAAGGGCACCCATTCCCTCTTCTCTTCACACCCTTTTGAGCCTTTAACCTCGGACAAACCTGGAAAATTACTCTTCTAAACCTATCTAGTTATATCATAGAGGTTCTGTAATTCTCAAAAGACCCACTCTCGTTCCCTAAGGAGTTTAAAGGTGGTGCGTTGAGGAAGAGGTAATCTCTTCTACCGACTCTTTCAAGTTTTGTTCTTCTTCTATTTCATATTATTTAGTTATTTCATTTTGAAGTAATAACATAAGTATCACTAATATACTGATATGTTATTATAAATATGAAACAACCCCATTTCACTTTCTATCCATCCTATGAAAAACGAAATCACCGTGCGTGTGTACGTACGGAATATCATCTCCACGCTGTGGTGTAATCTGTTTTTCCACCACCACCCTACTTGGATGGGTATAATGTTGTAAATAATAACTATATATGATTATTATAACATAATAATAATTATAAGATATTATATCATCCACTAAAATCCTATTCAATAAATATGGTAATGATATCGTCGCTCGTACGTACGTACGGATTACCGTCTCCACGACGCGATGAGATTTATTTTCGATGTTAACAATTCAAGAATGATTATAAAGTATATATAGTAAGTAATTATGAAATATATGACATAATAATGCTAATTTATATATATATATATATATATATTTCATCTACTTAATTCCATTCAAGTCAATAAGGAAAGGAAAACAACGTTCATGCGTACGTACGACCTACCGTCTCCATGAACGGTGTATTTAATTTCATTCATCTATCTATTATATATATTTATATACTGAATATAGATGATATATAAATCATTATTTACATTCTGAAAGTAATTAAATCATGATATAAGTAATCAGAATATCAAGAACAACAAATCAAAACACGTATGATAAATGAAATGATTTTACCCAAAACACTGCTTTAACATGGAATTTTCAAAAGAACGGGTAATATAAAGTCATAAGTGAACCATATATGATATCATAACAATGAATATGATTCTTTATTAAGTAAATGACATTATTAAAATCATTATACAGGAGGTTCAGATACATATGAAGCATATCAGACCTAAGGTAAGGGATAATTTTGCAAATCTCATTTTTATTCAAGATTGCTTATACGTAAGTATTTACTGTAGTTATATTTATTTTCCATGTCCCTATTTTTTAAAAATGGTTTCATGTATTTTTAAAGTCCTTTTTACCCATTTCTGAATTTTACCACATGTTATGAATGGAATATTTCTTTTCTTTACCATATGAGGAACTTTTCGACATTTCCGACCAAAGTACGAGGAGAATGTTTTTTAAACTTATACAGTGTGAATGGATTTTTACGGATTTATAACGCATTATTTTCATGAATTTTAATCTACAAAATTTCGTGACTATTATAATCAAAATCCATTTCTTTTAAAATTTCATGGAATTTTGTGAAAAAAAAATGATTTTGGAGAAGAAAGGATATTTTCCTCAAGAATTCTTTTCAAGTGATTTATCAAAATAATTTTCCATCTAAGATGAAATTATTTCATATGTGTATGTTTCAAGAATAATGTATCTATGATTTGCATGGTTTCAATTTTCTTATGATGAAATGAAATCCATTTGTTTTATATGGATTATGTTACGATGGGTTGATGTTTATGAAACCCATTTTATTCTTCGGGTTATGATGAATGATTTATGTTAATTTTGTGGCACAAGTAAGAATGATTTCATTATGAGATGGGTGGGACCTATATATCCCTTAAATGCATTGGGTAAATATTTATATATCATGAGATATACATGTTTGGAATGGTAATTTAATCTGGTTCAGTGATACATGATTGGAACGAGGACTGAACTCGATTCAGAAAGGCACTTTGTCCAATAAGATGGTCTTGGCAGCAATGTCTTGGATACTATGGAAATAATATCATGTGATTAATGTGTTTCCACAATTACATATTTCATTTCCAAGGTATTTTATCATGATTTATGTTCCATTATGATCTATGCCTTATGCACTTCCATATTTTATGTCATTGGGAAATAGTTCGATGTTTAAACATTATGTTCATGTTTTTATGTTCAAATTTATATGGTTTGTTTTATTTTATACATGCTTACCCTTACCGAGCATTTGAGCTCACCTTTTATATTTTTAATTTTCCCTAGGATATAAAGAAATGTTTTAGGTAAGAAAAAAAAGGGAAGATCTTTATGACAAATGTTGAAGATCTTTCACCATGATTAAGAGATTATGTTCCGAGTTTACAAAGACACTAAACTATTACGGTCCTTTGGTGTTGGTTTTTGTTATTTATTAAGTATTCTGAAAATTTAATGTAATTTCCACGTACGTCAAGCTTTGGGTCTCTACATTTACTCTATAACCATGGTAAATAAAATATTTACTGAAGTAACTACTCATATTGTATAAAAATAAATGTTACCTATTTATAAAATTTTGACATCATGATTCCAAAAATTGAATCCATTTTTCAAAATTCAAGACATAAAAGTTGTAGATATTAATTTAAATTTAATTCTCGTTGTCAAAACAAAAAAAGCGTGTTTTTAAGATAGTGAAAACTACAAAATGATTAAATGCGTTTATGTCCAATTTCAAAGTAGAGTTACTGAAAATGACTAAAGTTGGATTAAAGGATAAAAATATAATCCAATTTCACTTTAAAACCAATTATTAAGAATAGATAACCATATAAATAAATAATATGATAAGATAGTTTTGACTGAAAATTCAATAACTTTTCACTATTCATTAAAAAATGAACTTTATCATAAAAATACAAAAAATTTACCCAAAGTAAATTTTGATGTAACACTTATAATGAATAATTTTATTTTTTCAAATGGATCATATAAAAGTGAAAAACAACTAGATATAAAGGGGTTTGGCATCAAAAAGAGAAGTAAAATGACCTTTTAATAATATTATAGTTTTTCATGCTTAAAATCAGAATTATTATTATTTTAAGCCTCTAAAAATGATTGGCTAAATGTTAAAAAATTTAAATAACATGTGTAATTATAATGTACTTAGTTATGTTCATTCCAAAAAAATGCAATGGCTATGAATCAACTACCATTTAGAATAATAATAATATTATTATTTTATTCTTTGGTTTAACTCAAAGTTGTGTGCAACATAATATTTCAATGAAACCCGTTGTTGCTTGTTGATTATCCAATCAAACAAAGTGTCATATTAAACCTAAAATTAATATCTAATTCATAAATATTAATATATATTATAATTTATCATTCTATAAATACTTGGGTCGTTACAACCATCCCCCCTTTTAGAAATTTCATCCTCACAATTTTATAAAAATTTGGCTCGAAAACATCATTGAATGTCCCACATCAAAAAAAGAGTTGAAAACCCATAACATTAAACGAAATAAAAAGAAATAAAAAGGTCACTCGAGATAACCCATACTAAGATTCCAGGAAGGAAAACATGTATATGGAAGAAAAAAAACAGTTAAGTTAAGATCGAGAGTGATATAAAACATGGTCTGGAGAAAGTTAACATTTTAAAAACCATAAACATGTTATGGGTTAAATGGTCTTTGATTCCCCAGTAGTAAAATTAAACAAAAAACATTTTAGTTTTATGTTCCTTTCATGAAATTGATTAATTTATTAATGATATTGACTATGAACATAAGGAAACATACTTACATGAAAAATAGATTTTCATCCTTTAATAAATTTCTACCACAAACTAATATTTTCCACCAATGATGAGTCTTCAAGATGACTTGGTCACATGTAAAGTGTTAGAGTCAACATCTCGAGAATATAATAATCTATAAAAGATAAACTATATATTTCCCTTGTCTTTAGACATTAACCAAAACAAAAATGGTTATTACAAGATCAGGTAATCCCCAAAAAATATAATCCATAATAAAAATGAATACTACTCTTAATCGTAAAAATTGAACAAAAAATACCCAAAGATCAAAAAAGAGCATTCAATAAACCATTGTTGTTAAAATTAATCAATATAATCCAAACTAATATTGAAGCCCAAAACTCGGAATAATTTGATCACATTATATTCCATGATAAATTTTAACATTTATCTCCAAATAAAATCTATTACTCTTAGTGTATTATCCTAAAAAATATTTATCCTAATCAAATATTCTATATAATAAGTTAATCATTTCCCTAAATAAACAAAATCCCTATAAGTCCACAATAAAAACATATATTCTTCCAAAATAAAATTCCACCATTACTTTTCAAATGAAATCGCATAGTATTCTATTTTCATTAGGCATATAGTGTTCCCAAAAGATCTATTGTCTTCCAAAATAACATTTATCACTTATTCACCGAATAATTTTCCTATACCAATGGTATCCATTAGATAAAACATATGTTCCAAAAATCATCTTAATCATTATCCATAAAATATTTTAACTAAAAAATATGTTATACTAACTAAGGACTTCACGTAGTCCAGTGGTAGGAGATATTCCCTTGTCACCCTTTGGTTGTGGGATCGATTCCTATGGCCTTTTCAGACGTGACATGTTGTCACCCATCCTACATTATGTCCTTTTTCTAAAACCATATCATTCTTATAACATTCTCAAAAATTATATAATTCCCTCAAAATTACCAAAACCTTATTTATCCTTAAATTCTATCTAATACCTTTCATTTTTCATCCCAAAATATAATAACCATTAATCACCTCAAAAAAAGATCATATAAACCCCTAAGGTTATCCATTTTGTCAACACAAGAAATGAAAATTATTCCTTCCATAACATTTTCACATATCAAACATAAGGGTTACACATACTAGTAATATTCTTATAAATAATCATATCATTAATAAATTTAAACATATAGACATCAATATATCCAACATGAATCTTAAATTACTAAATTATAGACATCTTAATCATCGAATATTTTTTAGGATCCTTTATCCATGCTTTTCTATATTATTATTTTATACTTATTTCCTCCAAAAAAATTCATGAATAACTTCATAATATTTTAGTAATATCAAAACATGATCAATAAAATAATCTATGCCTCTCATAGGTCGTTTTTAGTTTCCTCATCTTCAATTGGAATGGCATAAGATATTGGTAAACACATATTCTTATAGTCTTAATAATCCCATTCTCGAACCTTCTTTATAGTACATCTAGTTTCATAATGACCATGTACACAACATATAAAACATTTAATTGATTCCCCAAAATGAACTTCTTTTACTTTCCTGGTGTAAATTGGACACTTACTTTTTTCATAGAAAGTTATTACTATTTGACCTTCATTACAAAATCAATAGAATATTTTAATCCCTTTGAATCATTTTCCATGGTTTTTCATTCCACATTCTTGACACGTTGTTTTTTTAATATACTTACCTTTATGACTATTTCTTGAACATATGTAGGGATTTTATTCTCGTATATATGATCCCTTATAAAAATCACCAAGGTTCAGGTGGTCAATCATGACTCCATATAGTTGTTTGATAATAACCATAAGGGTTCTCATTGCAACTCCAATTTCATTCGGTTTCATATTCATAAAACCACCATAGTTTCCTTCACATCCATTGTTACATTAGTGCCTGGTAGGTCAAACAATTTACTAAAACCAAAAATGTTAGTGTGAGTATATCAATAAAATAATCATATAATATCTTATAAGGATGGTAGATACTAAGATTCACTTATTAATTTTTTCTTAAACTCATTCAATTTATCTAAATAACTATGACTCTTTCTAATATTCTAACCATTATGGTTATGTCACTAATGCTTAAATAACACCATATCCTCTAAAGTTACCTCAACCAACCTATAATACCAACTTTAATGCCCCAAAAATAAAAATTATATTATCTTGATTAAATTTAATAATTTACATTGAGTATCTTTTTAGGTTAAGAGTTTTAGAGAATTCGGCTGTAACTATGAAATTACATCTCAAAAATTTCAACGTAGAAAATTCAACTCTATAATTTTTTTTCACAATATTAAAACTCTATAAAATTAAACAAGAAATAATTTCTTAATATAAATATTCTCGAAAATCTTCCATTATCTTACCCTTCCTTATACCCTATGAAAAAACATTTGAAAAACATGGGATGTGAAAAAAAGCACAGTAGGGGAAATAAAATAAGGAAATAAAACATTAGTCCATCAATACATACAAATAAAAGAAAACATATTTTTCAATCATAAAAAATATGTTCTTTAACATACCTCATGAAATAAAAATATTTAGGAACAGCACATAGAAAATCATAAATCATAAAGGTAACTTATGGCATTGATAACATACTTACATTGTAGCTTTCATAGCTTCATAGGGAGTAATGTTTTGAATACCCATCACAGTATATTCCATAAATCTCTTTGGAAAAACATTAAATTTTACCTCTTTCACATTACCCAAGGAATTGGAGAGCTATCTAAGGCTCACCCACCGTAGGTTTATCACAGAACCACTGGTATACATAAATAATGTGCAAAAACAATAACATAATCATAACACATAAAAAAAGAAAAAAGAAAAAAGAAAGATAACATTTCCACATTCCAAT
Source organism: Viscum album (assembly GCA_963277665.1). Lineage (NCBI taxonomy): Eukaryota > Viridiplantae > Streptophyta > Magnoliopsida > Santalales > Viscaceae > Viscum > Viscum album. The sequence continues at coordinate 1,152,136,450 of OY728155.1, read as the reverse complement.
CACAGTTTAACATTTCAAGATATTGACATATTCAAAACAATATCAATAAAATTTTCAATTACAAAATATATGAAAAGTGTATTTAGAATTTTTTCCTTTTTTTAAAGTTACTTCTTGTTAAGGAAGCCAGATATCAAAATAATGCTCGCGGAGTGGAAATGTCGTTATCATCGCGTATGTTATAAAGAAAAATTCCTTTTTTTATTATGTAAAATGACTCATAGAAAAATATTCCTTTTGAAAACAATGAAAATTGATTAAATGAAAAAAATTATAGTTATACCCAGAATAAAATAAGATCATGTATAAAAAAATATACCTCAATGAAAGGAGATAGAGACGAAGTCCCTTATAGAGATTACTTTCTAAGTAAGATAGATTGGTTATGTGTATTCACTATAAGTAAACATAAATAAACTATAAATAAAACATAGGGCATAAAAATATATTTATTAAATAATAATAACATGACATAATAGAAAAGTAGAAGATTTACACAAATAATGGAAATTGTGTTAGGAAGTTCCCTTACGAAAATTTGGCAGCCTAACATTGTCACATTAAAATTCAGAAAATGAGTTGATGGGAGAGAAAAGATTCTATAATGACATGGAAATAAAATTTACAGAAATAATGATAAATAATAACATATCCCAAAATAAGAAAACCTAAATTAAAAAGACATATCATAAAATAAGTCTTTGACTAAAAGAGGGGGGTGAAGGGTTCCCTTACATTGAGTTTGATTCGTCACATATGTTCCTTGTTCTTCATGAATAATAAAATTAATTTAATTTATACATTATTAAAAAAATTATACTTTATTATTCCTTTTATATCACTTATTACCATCTATTAAAAAATACATAATTATTTAAGTTAATATCGGTGATTTTGTCGATATTGTGTACTGGAGTCGAAAATGATATTATTATAATTACAACCTGTCCATGTGGTAAGAAATCCATTTTCACTAGAATATAATTCATATATATATATATATATCATATATATCTAGTATATATGTATTTATAATATTCCATAACATTTGGAGATAAGAAATGAAATACATCGTTCAAGGAGACGGTAAGCCGTACATATGCATGAACACTACTTTCATTTCTATTTCATTTTTAAAGGAATGAAAATGTAATGATACATAAGTATATTATAATTTCAGAATAATATAATATTTTATACATGTTACATATGTTCAATAATTCCATTCTTTATACATTCCTTGTATGGCATGAACAAGTCATATCACTTTGAGGGGGCAGGAGTCTGCACTTCCTCAAATGAAATTATCATATTTACACATTATGGAAAGAATAAAGGTATTATGTAAATTAAAAACACATAATAATATATACAATATAGATATAATATATATCATATAAAAATATATTTCCATCATAACGGCAGCCATTACAGGCGGTAGGAGATAATGGAACAGTCGTCATTTCGTGAGGCAGTAGTTTGTTTTCCACAGAAACAGTATATTCTAAATCCATTAGATAGATGTGTGTGGATGTTTAGTTAGAATACATCTAATAAAAACATCCTAGTATATTGAAGATACTGTTTTTGTTATAAAATAATGGATTTAATAGAGTTTAGTGGGTTGGAGACGGAAAATAAGTTAAAGAATCTTGAGAGAAGACATTACCACAACTCAGGTAACTCCGTTTAATTTAAGCTAATGGCCTTATTGAATTTCCATTTTCCCATGTTGAGGCATCTAGGAGAAATAGAGGGAACTTTGGATATTATTTTTGAAGAGGTTATACAATCCATGTAGGATTAAGAGGTGTGAGTAAGGGTTAGACGTGATTCCCTTTTATAAGGGGAAGGAATGGAACTTTATGAATCTCTTGAAAGATTATTTTATTATAGACTTAATTTAGATTTAAAAAGTTCCCCAACTCATTTAATTAGAATATATGGTGATTATTTCTCATAATCCTATAAAAAATAGGTTTTATACAAGTTTTGGTTTCAAATATATCCTTATCTTTTAGCTTAAACGCTTAACTAATTTGACTCTTGCCATGTATTCTAGTATATTCATACTATAAGTTTAATATAGTCACAATAAAATTACATTAGATACTAAAGTTGTACATTAATGAAATGTTAACCCTTATTTACCTCATATGGAAAAAGTTTATATTTTTAGGACTTTTATATCATTTTATAAAATAGTATTTGTTTAAAAATCATTTGTGTAAATTTATATACTATTCATATCATGACTTAAAAAATCCATAAAAACATTATTATTTAGAAAAAACTTAATTAAATCAAATAAAACAAGTCATAATTATCTCTAAAATTCTTTTATGGCATAAAAAGTTTCAAAATAAATTTTCTTTAAGTTCTATAATCTCATTTATTTAAAACATTCATTAATAAGATAGTCACTACATCATCATTATGTCATAAATATATTTCTTTATTTGATGTCTAAAATTTATAAATAAAAAACCATGATATAGGAAATAATGTTTTTTCTAATGGTTATTTATATTCAAATAGACCACTTAAATAACCACATATAAAAATTTATTTCGTAAAAGATATATGTTTATATTATATTTTGTTTAACATTAAATTAAAAGTAATTAAATATCATTTTTGCACACAAGTAGCTCCATGGGGTCCTAAAATAGACCCACGAATGCTTGCGGCCATAAATATCTCATCTAATTGGATTAGGAAATTTGTTAGGTTAATTTAATATTATTAGAATATTATTTTTTACCTTTATTAACCAGATTTAGCCTTTAACAATGGTAAATAAAATATATATCGAAGTTACTATTCATAATGTATAAAAATAAAAGTTACCTTATTACAATATTAGGACAACATGATTCAAAATATTGAATCCATTTTTCCAAATTCAAAAAAACAGAAGTTTCATAAATTAATTTAAATTTAATTCCCATTGTCAAAACAAAAAAGCATGTTTTTAAGATGTAAAAACTACCAAAATATTGACATGAGTTTATGTCCAACTCCAAAGTGGAATTACGTCCAATTAACAAAATTGGATTAAATTATAAAAATATAATCCAAAAATAGTTTAAAAACAATTAAAAAGACTAAATAAACATATAAATAAATAATATGAAAAGAAAGTTTTGACTGAAAATGCATCAATTTTTCACTGATCATTACAAAATAAATTTTATCCAAAAATTACCTAAAATTTACCCAAATTAAATTTTGATATCCCGATTCTCAAGAATAAGTTTATTTACTAAAATGGATCATATAAAAGTGAAAAATGACTATATTTAAAATGTTCTCTACATCAAAAGTCGGTAAAGTGACCTTTTAAACTTATTAATATTTTTCATGCTTAAAATCAGATAAAATCTTATTTAAAGCCTCTAAAATTTATTGGATAAATGTAAAAACATTTAAAAAACATGTGTAATAATTATTTAGTTACTTATATTAATTCATTAAAATAAAATATTTATGAATGAAAAATCATTTAAAATAGTATTATTATTATTTTATTCTTTGGTATAACTCAAAGTTGGGTGCAACATTAGATTTTAAGGAAACCAATTGTTACATGTTGAGTATGCTATTGGAAAAAGTGTCATATTTAACATAAAATTAACATATTATTCATAAATATTAATAGATATGAAAATGTATCATTCTATAAAAACATGGGTCATTATATCCTTTCCCCCTTTTGGAAATTTCTTCCTCACAATTTTAAAACAGATTGGTCTTGGATACATCATTGAAAGTCCCACATCAGAAAATTTGTCAATAAAACTATCACATTAAAACAATGAAAGAGAAATGAAAAGGTCACTTGAGATAACCCATATTGGGATTCCATGTTGGGAAACAGGGATATTGAAGAAAAACTAACCATCGCATTCTGATTATGAGTGATAGAAAACATGATCAGGAGAAAGTTAACAAACTGAAAACCATAAACTTGTGATTGGTTAAATGGTCATTGATTCCCCAGTAGGAAAAGTAAATGGAAAACAATTTTGTTTTATTTTCCTTTTCATAGTGTTTTGTAATTAATTTATAACCTTGACTAAGAACGTAAGGAAACAAACATACATAACAAATAGAGTTTCATCCTTTAATCCACAAACTCATATTTTTACAAATGATGAGTATTCAAGATGACTTGGTCACTTCTAAAGTTCTAATATCAACATCCATAGAATCAAATAATCCATGAAAGATGAAATATATATTTCCCCTCTCTTTAGACATTCACCAAAACCAAAATGGTTAGTACAAGATCGATAATCCCCAAAAAGTATAATCCTTTATAAAAATAAATACTACGCTTAATCTCTAAAATTGAACAAACAATACCCAATGTTCAAAAAAACATTCAATAAAAAATTGTCCTTAAAATTTTTCAATATAATCAAAACTAAAATTGAAACCCAAAAACTCATAAGAATTTGATCACATAGTCTTCCACAATAATTTTTAACATTTATCTCCAAATAATATCTACTTTTCTTAAAGTATCATACTAAAAAGAAGTTAACCTAATCATATATTATCTAATATAGGTTAATCATTTCCATAAATAACCCAAATCTCTATAAGTCCACACTAAAAACATAGATTCTTACAAAATAAAATTCCACCATTACTCCCCAAATTAAATAATATATTATTCTATTTTCATTAGGCATATAGTTTTCCCAAAAGAGAGAATGTCTTCCAAAATAACATTTATCACTTAATCGCCAAATAATCTCCCTATAATAAGTGTATCCATTTAATAAAACATAAGTTCCCAAAAACACATTATTATTTATATATAATGTCATTTAACTAAAAAGAATATGTCATACTACAATGGAATTCATGTAGGGCAGTGGTAGGAGATTCACCCATGTCGCTCTTCGGTTGTGGGTTCGATTCCGGTGTCCATGCCAGATGCGATGGGTTGTCATCCATCCTATGGAGTGTATTTTATCTAAAGAATATAATTCTTATAAAATTATCAAAAATAATATAATTTCCTAAAAATTACTATAACATTTTTAATCCTAAAAGGTTATCTAATACCTTTCATTTTGTACCCCAAAAATTAATAACCATTAATCACCTCAAAAAAAGATAATATAACCCCCTATGTTTATCCATTATGTCCACACAAGAAAAGTCAATTCTTCCTTGAATAACATTTTCACATATCAAACATCAGGGTTACAAATACTAGGAAAATTCTTCCTAAGTAATTCTATCATTAATACATTTAAACTTATTATCATCCATATATCAAACACAACTCATCAATTCCTAAAATGTAGACATATTAGTCAAATAACATTTTTCATGATCATTTATCCATGTTTTTCCATCTTATACTTTTTTACTTCTTTCATAAAAACAAAATCATGTATAATGGCCTAAGAGTTCAGTAATTTAAAAAAATGAGATAAGAAATAATATATACCTTTCATAGGTCATTTTTAGTTTCCTCATCTTTAATTGGAATTGAATTATGAATTGGTAAAAACATATTTGTAAGGTCCTGATACTCCCATTCTCTTAACCTTTTTTCTAGGAAATCTATTTACATAATGAACATATACAACAAATTTAAAACATTCAATTGATCCATAAAAAATAACTTCTTTCTCTTTTCTAGAGTCAACTAGACACTTCCTTTTTCAATTGAAGGTTCTTTCTTCATGACCTTAATTTCCACATCTATAGCATATTCCTACAACATTGAATAATTTTCCTAGGTGTTTCTTTCCACATCCTTGACACATGGGTTTTTAAATATACTTACCTTTATGATTATTACCTGAACTTATATAGGGATTTTTTACTCTAATATATAATAACATTTAAAAATCACAATGGTTTAGGTGGTCAATCATGACTCGAGATATTTTGTTGAGAATAACCACAAGAGTTCTCATTGAAGCTATTATTTCACTCGGTTTCATATTCATAAAACCACCACAATTTCCTTCACATCCATTTTTACTTTGGTGCCTGATAGATGAAGCCATTAACAAAAACCAAAAAGGTCAGTGTGAGTATATCAGTAAAATCATCATATAATATCTTATGAGGAGGGTAAAAACTAAGATTCAATTATTTAGGTTATGTTAAACTCATTAAATTAATCTAAAATAACTACGACTCCTTCCAATATACTAACCAACATGGTTATGTCACTTATGCTTAAATAACACCCTAATATCTAAAGTTATGTAAACCGAATTCTGATACCAATTGTAAGGCCCCAGCCTAAAAAATTACCAAAATTTTATTTAAGATAGTAATTCACATTGAGGATCACTTCATGTTTAGAGTTTTAGAGAATTAAGCTATAATTATTACATTACATCTCAAAAATTACAACGTATATATTTCTATGAAATCCAATTTTTATAATTATAATAAAACTCCTTAAAATGAAACAATAATTATTTTCTTGACATAAATATTCTTGAAATTTTCCTTTCTATTATCCTTCCTTTTAACCTATGAAAACTATTTCGAAAACATGGGATGAGCAAAAAAGATTAGTAGGGAATATAAAATAAGGAAAGAAAACATTAGTATATCATTAAATAAATATGAATTAAACCATATTTCTCAAAAATAAAATATATGTTATTTAACAAACCTCAATAAATCATTAGATTTAGGAATAGAACATAGAAAATCATAAATCATAAAGTTAATGTGAGGAATCCATAACATACTTACATTGTATCTTTCACAGCTACATAAGGAGTTACATTTTGAACAACCATTATAATATATTCCATAAATATTTTAGCAGAAACATTTAATTTTACCTCCTTAATGATAACCAATGCATTGGAGATCTATCTTGGGCTCACCCACCCTAGGTTTATCATGGAACCACCCATATACCTAAATAATTCCCAAGAACCATAACATAATCATAACACATAAATCAAGCATAATAGTTATATAACACTTTCACATTCCAGTCACAATATAACATTTCATGAAATTGAAATAGTCAATAATTTATCAAAACCATTTCCAATAAAAATATATATGAAAAGGGTATTTGGTATTTATTTTATTTTTTAAAATTTTACAACTTAATAAGGAAGCCAGATATCAAAACAATGATTGCGACGACTAAAAGGTCATTGTCGTCGCCTATATTAAAAAGAAACATTAATTTTTTTTAGTAAAATGCCTCATATAAAAATATACTTTTTAAATAATTGAATTAAATTAAATGAAAACGTATATAATTATACACAGTGTAAAAAAAGGTCGTGTATGAACTAAAATATGCATCAATGAAAGAAGATTGAGATGAAGTCCCATATAGAGATCAATTTGTAAATAAAATAGATCGATTATGTGTATTCACTATAAGTACACATAAAAATGTATAAATACAATATTGTACATAAAAATATATTTATTACATAATCATTACATGAAATAATAATAAAGTGTAAGATTAATCCAAATAATGGAAATTGTGTTAAGAAGTTCCCTCACAAAAATTCGGCAGCCTAACTATGTCCTATTAAATATTAGAAATTGAGTTGATGGGAGAGAAAAGGGACTCTCATCACTTGGAAATAAAATATAAAACAAAAATTATAAATAAGAACATATCCCAGAATAATAAAATTTAATTTAAAAGGCATAACATTAAATAATTCTTTGAAAAAAAGATGATGGTGAATGGTTCCCTTGCCTTGAGTCAGATTCATCAGGTATGTTCCTTGTTCTTCATGAATAATAGACTTCAGTTAATTTAAACATTATTAAGAACACTTTTCGTGTTTATTTTTCCTATTATATCACTTATTACCACATTATAAAAATTACATAATTATTTATGTTAATATTGGTCATTTTCTCGATATTGGGTACTTGAGTCGAAAATGATCTTGTTATAATTACAATTTTTCCATTTGGTAAAAAGTACATTATATATATTATATTATTCATATATATATATCATATACATCCAATATATATGTATTCATACTATTACATAACATTTGGAGATAAGAAATGAAATGCATCGTTCATGGAGGCGGTAAACCTTACGTACGCATAAATGCTACTTTCTTTTCTATTTCATATTTAAAGAAAATGAAAACACAATGTTAAATAGGTATATTATAATTCCTTTATAATATCATATTTTATACATGTCATGTAGTTTCATTAACTCCATTCACTATATGTTCCATGTACGACATAAACGAGTCATATCACTTTGAGGGGGAGGTAGTCCGCTAATCCTCAAACGAAATTATTGTATTTACACATTATGGAGAGGATAATGGTATGAGGTAAATGAAAAATAAAGAAGCATTTAGATAGTATAAATATGATATATATCATATTTAAATACAGTTCCATCATAATGGACACCATGAGAGGCGGTTCGAGATGAAACAATTATCATTCTGTGAGGCAATAATATGTCATCCACAGAAACAGTATGTTCTAAATACATTAGATAAAGGTGTGTGGAAGTGTAGTTAAAATCCATATCATAAAAAATACTATTTTATTGAATATTTTGGTTTTGTTATAAAATAATGGATTGATGAGAGTTTACAGGTTTGAAAGGAAAGTAAATTGATGAAGCTTGAGAGAAGACATTACCTAAAATTGGGTAACTCCTTTTTATTTAAGCTAAAAGGACTTCTTGAATTGCCTTCTACCCAAGGTATGTATTCTAGGAGGAAGATAAGGATTTTGGGATATTATTTGGGTAGATTTTACATTCCAAGGGGAATTGAGAGGTGTGAGTAAGGGTTAGAGGTGATGCCCTTTTATAAGAGGAATGAGGGGCACTTCAGGAATGTCATGAGAGATTACTTTATTATAAATTGAATTTAGATTTTAAAAGGACCTAAAATCATTTAATTCTAATATAATGTGATTATGTTTCTAAATCCTCTCAACCAATATGTTTTAGACAAGTTTTGGTTTCAAATATATCCTTATCTTTTAGCTTTAACGCTTACATATCTAATTTAACTCTCAACCATGTATTCTTGTATATTCATACTATATGGTGAATATTCTTACTATAAAATGACAATATAACATAAAATGGTTCATTAATGAAATTTTAAACCGTATTTAATTCATGTGGCCAAATATTATATTTTTATGACTTTTATATCATTTAATAAAATAGAATTTGATTTAAAAACTCATTTATGTCAATTTATATACTATTCATATCATGACATTTAAAAAATAAATAACAAATTTATTCATTGTTAAATCCTTCATTAATTAAAATAAAACAAGTCATAATTATCTCTAAAATTAGAAGATTGCATAAACAGTTTAAAAATAATTTTTTTTAATTTTTATAATCTCATTTGTTTCAAAACATTCATTAATAAGGTAATCACTACATCACCATTATGGTACAAATTAATTAATTTATATGATGTCTAAAAATTATAAATAAAATACCATGATGTTGTAGATATTTTATGATTTATAATGAATATTTAATGTTGAATATATAACTTATATAACCTCGTATAAATATTGTTTTAGTAAAATATACATGTTTATGATATATTTTCCTTTACTTTAAATTAAAAGTAATTAAATGAAATTTTCACACCCATGTGGCTCCATGGGGTCCAAAAATAGACCCAAGGATAGCCATGGTCGTACATATTTAATAAAATAGGATTAGGACACCTGTTAGGGTAATGTAATTTTATTATCATATTATTCTTGCATTTATTTATCATATTTACCCTTTTGACATGGAAAATATAATATTTAATGAAGTTATTATTCATAATTTATAAAAATAAGAGTTACATATTTACAAAATTTTTACCTCATGATTTTCAACATGGAGTCCATTTTTCCAAATTCAAAACACAGAATTTTTTGAATGTAATTTAAAATTAATTCTTATTGTTTGAACAAAAAAGCGTTTTTTTAAGAATTAAAGCTACCAAAAGTTAAACATGCGTTTATATCCGATTTCAAAGTGGAATTACATAAAATGATCAAAATTGGATTACATGATAAAAATATAATCCAATTATGCTGAAAACCCAATTAAAAGGACAATATAACCATAAAAATAAATAAGATGAAAATACATTTTTGACTGAAAATGCAGTGATTTTTCACTATTCATTAACAAATGAGCTTTATCGGAAAATTACAAAAAATTTATCCAAGTTAAATTTTGATGTCCTGGTTGCAAATAAGAATTTTATTTTGTAAAATTTATCATATAAATGTGAGAAAACTATATTTAGAAAGGTTTCTCCATCAAATGGCATTAAAATGTCCTTTTAAAAATATTATAGTTTTTCAAGCATAAAATTAGATTCATTCTTATTTTAAGCCTCTAATTATTTTGGATAAAAGTAAAAACATTTGAAAAATCATGTGTAATAATAATTTTCTCATTTATGCTCATTCCCATTATTACAACAACTATGCGTTAACTACTATTTTAAATAATATTATTATTATTTTATTCTTCTGTATAAATCAATGTTTTGTGAAATGTAAGATTTCAAAGAAACCAATTTTTCTGTGTTGAGTATGATATCAGAAAAAATATGCGATTTAAAATAAAAGTAATATAGTTTCAAAAATAATAATAGATATGAAATGTATCATTCTATAATTACCCGGGTCATTACAAAATATATTTGATGAATTTGATGTTCCACATAGAATTTTTAACTAAAATTATTTTATCTCTATGGTGAATTAATTTGAGGTGTTCCATATATATATTTCCTAGAATAATGTATTCAAGGTTATGTTTGGAATAATGTTTTATTAATATTGATGTTAAAATAAATGCCGAAAACATGGAATGTTGGTCATTGGGTTCTTCAGTGTTTTGGACTTATAGACTACTGACATAATTGATAAAGGAATTTAAAAGGAATGGAATCCATAAAAGAGAGTGAACCCCCACGGTAGAACTTCCCAAGTAGTCAAGATAACAATGATAACTAGTTGTAATTAAATGTAAGATAGTGATAATTGTATGTGTGAAGTCAATTATGTGTTTTAATTGGCCTAAGAAAGTCACACATAGTTTGGTTTAGTGTTAAGTGAAAATAAGTGCTATGATGAAGGGTGGAAGGATAGACCTGTTGGGTAAGAAGGAACTAAGGGTTTTTTATATGTTTCTAAAGATTACTCATTGTTATGAACTATTTCTCTCCCTAGAGATTTTATTCTATGGGAATCATGAATATAACTCTAGTTCATTCTTAAAAAACGATATGATTTAATTAGGGATGGGAAATTATGTACTTCGTCGTAATCCTTCCATGAAATGTTACATTAAGAGAAAAAAATTATTATTCCATATTCATCCATTGGTGAAGATTTGAACCAAAGTTTCAATATCGTGAATCATTAGGTAGTTATTTAAGATCGTCTGGTTATTATTCATGAAATAAGATAATTAATTAGAATATTCTTGTTGAGATAATCATAGGATGTTTAATAGAGTTCATTATAAGCGTTCATTACTTCAAACGAGTTGCCTTAGAAGAGTAAAGGGGATGTTTAGAAAATTATATTCAGAAGTGTATCTCTAGAAGAGTATCCTTTTGAGTTTTGAACTATAAAACTGATCTTTTTACTAGTGGAAAGAAAATTAAAAGAGTAGTTCTGAAGAGTAAATGAATTTTTTAATATTACTCTTTTGATTTTCAAAAGTACATCACCACTTTATAAAATAATAATACTTTTTGAAAAAATATTGAGTTAAAGATGTATAATTATGGGTTTAATAATACTAAATAGTTAACATGGTGATATTAATTAATACATGTTTCCAAATTTGGATATATAATGTGATGTTTATTGTGATTATAATGGGATACTAGGACTAAAGGATTTACATGAGAGAATTTATGTCTAGATGTGAGGTGATTCATCCATGATTTCAATGTGCATGAATTTCATTCATATATAGATTCACATTTAGAAGAATATTTTATATAGTATTTAGGAAGAGGTATATATTCTGTGTATTTATGAAAGGTAACTGAATAATAAGGTTTATATTTTCTGCATGTCTATATATAGTTACCAATAGTTATTAAGATATGTGGTGAGAATTTTGAAAAGTTTAGATCTCAGTAATTTTTAATTATGAAAATTATGGTAATTCAAAATAATTTATTAAAGTGGTATTAATAATACAAACAAGCGATGAGGAAGTGAATTAATGAAATAAACATTGTATTACACATTAAATGTATATATATTCTACAAATCAATGTAAAAAAATATGAATGAATATCCCCCCCTGACTGTAGAAGCTTTGAGTATCTAAGAAGATGGAAACTATTATATTTTATGCCTGCTATATATTATATGAAGTGGAAGAAATGAAGAATGATATGAGGGAAGAAGAATAAGTGAGAATAATAAGAATAGGGTTCTTTGTATTCTTGTTTTCCTTGAAGAATATTCTTGTATTTTATGAATGAGAATAAGAGTTAGAAAGGGATTTTATATTTACTGTTATTACTAAGAAGAATATTTGTTCACAATTTGATTTTTTTTGAATCTACCAAACTAATGATGTGGGGAGGAGTAGTTGAGGGAGGAAAATAATAGTGGTCTCCTTCCTCTAGTTTTCCTAGAATAAGAATCTTGAATTTTTGTAAGAGAAGAAGTGGATGAAGCATCTTTCAGATTTTATTCCATGAGGAAGAAGAAAATGTTTGCACTATTGTTCATATAAAGAATAATATTTATTTGTTTCATTTTATTATATGAGTAATTAAAGAAGAAAAAGATCCTAGAAACACATAAATAAATTATAGAAGTATAATATGAATGAATACTCTCATGTTGTAAACAATTTTTGTTGAAAAACTATAATATGGAAGTGTAAAGACCCAACATGATGGTGTGGGAGTATTATATGCACCATACACAATTAAGAGATATATAATATGAGTATAAGGATATTATAAAAATTTTCTTACTCACAATTTGATACTAGTTAGTCATGTAATCTCTATGAGTTCTCATTTACACCATGGATTATCCTTCTCATTTTGATAGGTGAACTATGTAAATCTATTTTTTCTCTTATAAGTGTTTTTTAGGAGTTTCATGAAATAAAATAATGGAATGAAAAAATAATAAGAGATCTATCTACCTTAACAAGTAAATAGGTAAAATAGAATGGTATAAGAATATTTTAATTGGAAAAAAAATCACCAAAATTGTTTTCCGCCCTCATTATGATGAACATGTCTTTAATTGCACCTCTCAGTCATTAAATAATGGATGTAATAGTTTAAAGTCTAGGTGGGACACTCGTTATTTGATGTACAATGGGTGAATTCATAGTTTAATGTAAAATATAGACTATCATGGTTTACATTCTAGTGGGTAAACTCATACATTAGATTCTTGTTGGGTAACTCATGGTTTACAGTCTAGTGGGGATAATATGTGAGGTTTTTTATTCTCCCAGAATGTGATAGATATTCAGGGAGACCCTTTATTGAGGGGGATATAAGATAACAATTTTTATGGGATTAAACCTTGCGGAGGCTTCCTAGGTATCATGCATGAATAGTAATCAAAACTCATAAAGTTTTAGTTTAACAGTGTATGATAATTAGATGGGACTATTATATGTAGTTTAACATCATATTGTAAGGAAGCATGTGTTGTGAAAGAAAAAACAACAAGTGATTGAGTTGGGATTACACATTGGGTTCCCTGACCATTTATTGGATAAAACAAGCATATGTTTTTGGCATACACGTATGATTCCCAAGCCAGGATTGATGCAAGGGCTCATAAGTGAATGTCCCCAAGTAGTGTTGTTCATATGGATATTACATGAGTGAATCTAGATTGAATCGATGTGCGTCCTAATGATCCACCATCTTCTATAAAAATTTACTTCATAGAGGATGATTTAAATGGGTTTTCTTGTTAAAGGTTTCATGTAGAGTATGTTTTCTGTAATACCATGGCTTGTTTTAGGATTTGATCTCATGTGAGGAATTTTTTTTCTCGAAGGATGTTATAAAAAACATCTCTTGTATTTTCCAACGAATTTAAGGTCTTACATAAGGTAATTCAAATACATGTTCTCACATGAAAGACTCTATGTTTTTTTTGTTGATCATGAATGTGGCATGAAAATTTTGGTACTATGAGATTAGATTCTATGACTACATTAAAAAATACTAAGTCAATCTAAACAGACGAAAAAGATTAAAATAATTGAAAATGGCGAGGTAATGGGTATTTATAAGCCTTAAGAATGTGGAATGGGGAATATATTATATGACTTGTGCACACATTTACCTTTATAATTTTGGGGTTCCATAAGTTATAAACTCATATATGTGGGCATCTTGTTGAATAATTGTGCATGCTGGTAACTTTGTATGTTCACAACAATACAAGTTATGAAATATCATAATTGGTTTTTCTATGAGACACTAGACAACTTCTCTAATTACATATATTTGGTTTATTATACCACTTTAATCCATCATGGATGAATTTTGAGCCATTAACACCCCACCTAGAATTATGATTTTTGAGGGAGATGATAATTTATTTTTTGGGAATTTGCAGATATTTTTGGAGTTTTCCCTACAATTCATTTTTAACTCTAGTCATAACCTTTCTTATAAATATGGAAGGGGTCCTCATAGGGGACCACTAGGATTTTGTTTAAATTTGTTATATTATAACATTTTTTAAAACTCATGTCAATTGTAAGACTTCTACAAAAATATATTTTACTTTTATATTCCATTAGATTCATAGAGGATGCTTGTAAAATAATTTCTTCAAGAACATTCATGAAACATACTTTTCTTGAGGGGAAACTAGTTTCCCGAATCAGATTTGAATAAATCAGAATTCTTTGAACTTCAACTGCTTAATGGACATAATGGTTCTTAGACTTCTACTGACCAGAGGAAATATGAGTTATAAGACATTATTATTGGATCAATTCAGTGTGTTCTATCCTTTCATAGGATTTTTTCCAGCCCACTATGGATAGAATCAAGAGAGTAATCATTGTATCATAAGCTACCATTATTTGATTTAAACCTACTAGATGATGTGATGACCCCAGATTCCATATTTGACTCCCCCACTATTTCTAACAAAGTTAAACTGTACTGATATGTTCTAATATCTTCACCTATTTACATACTATGATAGACTATAATATGATATATAACTATATACTTTGAAACTCAAATTATATGGTCAATAACAACATTCTTGTTATTGAAATGTCTCATACTCAATATGAAAATATGTACTAGGCTTGTATAATTGAAATTCAGTAGGGATAAACTATGTAGTAGGACCTAAAACTAACATGGAACATCATAGATGAGTGGTCATGGGCCTTCAATGTCTAGAATAGATATGGGGAGTTTATAGATCTCTAATGTGGTTTGGTTCTATATGAGGTGGTATGAAAATAAAAATTCCATTCCTACTACCATCCTAAAATAATTTCAATCCTTATAAGTATAACTTCTCTAAATGTGAACACCTTCTACCTGCATTAGTATTTAGTAAGGAACTGCATCTATGATATCTATCATATTAAAGGGATCACCATTATCGTTTCCATGTATGATTTGTACCTATTAGTGAAAATTTATTAGGAAGAAAAAGAGAAAACCCTGCCACTTGTGATAGTGCTACTCCATGAAATGAGGATCACACAGTATAGGGTTCCCATTCCCTACTTACATCTGGTCATCCCCTTCATATAAGAGTTTAGGGTATTCTTGGATATTCTTGAGATGTAGATACTTGGGCAGCAAATTAAGTGCTCACGTGTTCAAGAAAAATCAAAACCCAAGTTGTGAAACACCCTGATATTTTATGAAATATATATTTTTTCAAATAAATTTATTTTCCTTGATATCTTTTATTATATGCTACAACGACTTTAAACGAACTGTGATATACTATCAAAATATTATTATTTAATATTATAGTTATCTCCTAGTCATTGGATTTCTGGGAATGAATAAGAATAACTAAATTGTGAAAATGTGTGTTTTAAACATGTATAAAATTAATTCATTAGTTATCAATTAATTATAAATTAAAATAAAAAATAATTTAACAAATGAGATGTTTTTCTAAAAATTCTTTTTATTCGTGTAAAGGGTTTTTTATTTTAATAAATTAAATTCATCATTATTGGTAAATAATTTTAATGAAATATATATATATATTACGTATTCAATTATGTGTTTTAACATTAATATAATTTTTTCTAGTGATGAGATAAGAATAAATCTGTTATATGCTTAAAAATACAGTTTACTAAAAAATGGATTTTGTCCCATTTTAACCTATTTTAAAAATGAATTTATACCACTTATATAAATTTAATTGTGAAAAATGTATTTTTTTTTGAATTTTTAGGTATAACTCTGGTCAATGGTTCCATATTATTTTTAGTCAAAATGAATAATGACCATAATAAATTTTTCACACCCTGGTAAATGTACGATATCTCAAATTGGGATAAAACACTGTGATAAAGCTGTAAATTTTAAAAAACAATTAATTTAACCAATAGTATGAGTGGAGTTATGTCATATAAATAAAATTATAAAATATATGTCCACTATGATCTATATTTATTTTAATATGACCTTTATATTAATCTAGGAATTGAATACGACAAAATCTCACTCTATTACTTATAAATATCTACTATTTGTTCCCATGAGGAAAAAAATGAATAAAAATTGTTATTTTGAGAATAATGAAATTATTTTTTTAGGGTAATTTATTTAAAATTTTTAGTAATTTAGTAGTTAACTTAAATGATTATGAAACATCAACACAATATTTATTCAATTAATAACTATATAAAATAAATTATTTTAAAAATATTGAATTTAAAAATAAATTGAGTGAATTATTTTTATACAAGAATATGTTAGATACATAATACATATCACGAATGTGTTAATATATAATATTTTAATTCCATATTTTCTTAAGTATCCTTAAATTAAAATTAAATAAATAGTTCAAAAATTAACATTAATGGTATTTTATAAAAAATAATATTTTAATAAATGATTTAAATTTCATCAACATATTATATTATACAAATTTAATTGAATATGGTTGAAAATTTCAACCATGGTACATTTATGAGTCATTTTTACATTTATTGTAACATTCTTAACCCATTAAGACTGAAATAGTTTTTAATGTGGTTATGTTCAAAGATAATTAATAAAGGGGTTGATAAAAAATATAGGGTTTAAAATGACATCAAAACCTGTATAAATGTAATTGGTTGATGTTGTTTTTAAACTAGATTTTTTATTTAAATTCTTGTCCATTTGGATGAATTTTTATTCATAATGACTGTATTTTTATTTTTATCATTTTAGAAATCCCAAGTGTGTCATCTCCCTCCCTTATAAAAGGACACCACTATTTAATCTTATTTGCAACACTTTCATCCTTTTATATTGACCAATAACATTTTAATTATCTTATAAAATTACATATTCACATTGTACAGGTTTTTCTCCCCACATGACCAAACCTAGGGCCCATAAGCTGATATAGAAAGTTTTTTTTCAAAGAATGGGTAATCGCATTAACTGATCGCTACCTTTTTACTTATTCTTTTACCTCATAAAAATACATGTTATTTATCATAAAATAATAAATTTATTATATCAAATGTACTTTAAAATATTATGCTTATTAGAAAATAATTATCCTCCCTCTTCCCCATCATATGGAATGTAATATTATCGATCATGAAAATGTAAGACCTTCCATCTCCACATAGCGAAACAATTAATTTTTTCATAACCATGTTTTATTAGTGGGTGTTACGATGATTTAATGTTTATATATGATATTTTTGAAATAATTATACTTATATTATGATTATATCATATATTCCTTTTTACCTTCAAATCTTTTATTAAGTAATAACATCCCTCGTGCCAGCGTGTAGACTACCTCCTCCACGAATTGGTGTGGTTTGATTTTAATTTTTTTACATGGATTGTAATAATTATAGGTTAAATGAATATATATTTTGTATAAAATATATTAATTATTATTTAATGTTTAATTATTATTTACCTTTCTTATATATCATGCATCTAAAAATGAAAACAGTGTTCATGCAAACCTATGGCCTACTATCTCTATGAACAGTGTAACTCATTTTTCTATATCTGAACCCTATAGATGACTATAAATATGTATATAATGAATATATATTATAATTATATCATTAATAATATTTTAGATATGATTAATACATGATCAATGTGCAAGTACCCAAACTACCGAACCAAAATAAACATAGAAATTAATTATTTATCACCCCAAACATGGATTTTAATAAAGAATTGTTAACAAATATGTGTTAAAAGCTTATAAGTAGATAATATATTATATGATATATATGACAACAGTTCTATAATATATTTATAATAAATATACACTTATTATACAGGTTGATAAAACTTGTACGAAGGAAGTTAGACCTCAACTAAGGAAGTTATGTTATAATCTGATATTTTATCAGTATTTTTAAGATTATTCTTCCAAAGATTGAATTTAAAGATATACATCTAAATAATTATATTAACCTTACTATACTATCTTTATTTATATATAATACAAGTTCTAATTTCATTTTTCACTTCTTAAGTATTCATAATACTAAAACAGTGTTTTATAGAAAATAGACTTCATTTTTCTCTTCATTCAAAACATACTTTTTCTTCCATAATAATGTTTTCACTAAAACATCTTAATGAATTATTTTATATTCATATATTATTATTTAGGGAAATTTTTACACATTTTTCTTTTTTAAATAATTTTTAAATATAATAATCCTATCGTTTTCTAAATTAATCACTTCATTTCTTTTTAGTATATGTTCAAAGGAACGTTTGATTTTATCTTATACATCATGAATGAGATTTCTTATCAACATAAACACTAAATAATTTTAATATTAATTTAAAATTATTAATGGTTACTTAAAAGAATTTTTTTCCCTAATATTTCGTAAATTTTAAATTTTAATGATGTTACTTCAATTTAAAAAAATGTATTTCATCATGAAATATTCCATGTGCTCTTTCAATGTTGTTTTCATCTAAGATGACATCCTCTGCTGGAAGTTTAGATTTATGGGTGATATGATTCAATAAATCCATCCATATTACATCTTTTTATAGTTTATTATTATAATTATATGATGTTTATAAAACAGATTTTTTCCTGGGTTATTCCAAGATGATGTTTTTAAGAAACCCATTTATTATGCATTATTTATTATATGATAAATTATTTATGATATTGTAGAGAAAATAAAGAATATTTTAATTATACAATGGGTTGGGATATAATTATATCTCTATCTAATGAAATGGATAAAGATAGATATCTCAAGAGATAAAAAGTGTTGGAATGGTTCTTATACAATGTTCAGTATGGGACTCTATCCTCTATGATAGTCATGGGTGTGAACCTCAAATACTATGATAGATTGGATACTGAACCCAATATACTATTAATATCCTAGAATTAAGACTTCACTACTATGATAATGAATTTCTATTCTTATCTGTATGCAAAAAATCTATGTCCTTTTCCAATGTTATTATATCATAGCCCATGTTCTTTGATTCCTTTATTATTCCTATTTTATGAATTACCATGATTTATTACATGAATCAAAATTATGATCTATGATATGATGGTTATGGTTATAAAATATTATTACCATGTTCTCATACCCTTATGCTCAAGTTATGTTTAAGTTATAATTGATATCTCCCTTGTTTACCCTTAATAAGCATCTAAGATCACTATTTATTATAGTTCCTTTTCCCAAGTTAGTAATACATGTATTTAGTAAGAAATGTCTAAGAAGGATTCTAGTTATGTAGAACTTATTGGGAGGTAATTTGGTTCACTTATGAACTATTTGATTATGTGTCATTGTTTCCAAAGTCATAATACCTAGAAAAATTATTCCACATATCATTATATTATTATAATGAATATTCATCTATTTAGATGTGATATCAATGTATGAATATAATGCGTCATTATGGGTCACATTCATTTAGCTAGGAATAAGATAGTCCAATTTTTATGTGAGAAAAAAGAGACAATAGAAGGACGTTGAATTAATTTAGAGTATGCAATAGGGGTGGATGGGATGGGGGCAAAATATCACATCGATGTCCCTGAGATAGCCTCATGGAGAATTACATAATTGAGTTAGTGTGATTCCAATGGGACAATTGAACCAATTGATGTGTGAGACACATGGGGTGTTTCACCTATGGTGTTATAATTATACATGATACAAATTGAAGTTTGGTAATTTAAGTTGCGAATCCAAAAGTATAAGCCAATAGATTAAATAGGTAGGTAAGAAAATGAAGATGGTTGAACACATTTGAAACATATATTTCAACACCATACCATTAAAGATGTTTCATCTATGATGTTTACCAAAGATAGGGGAAGGACCTTAGAGCATTGTTCCATCACCACAGAGAGTTTTATTTATATATAATGAAAATGGTTACTCTAGGGAATGTTCACAATAATAAATTAAGTACTTAAAAGGGATGTTTCATCATGGTAGGGGAGGATACCTAGAAATAATAATAGATATCAATCCAAACCATGGATCACAACATGTTCCTATGGATGTAGGATGATTTGTAAGAGTTTAATATGTTTTCGTCTTATGTTTCCATTCATTGTGAATATTGATAGGATATACCAAATAGGTGGAAGGTGTGAAGTATAGTGACATATGGCACAAATTCCAACCCATGAGAGATATGGTAATGAGGTGTTTGATCATACTTTGATAAGAGGATATAGGTAATCCCATGGATTCATTGATTATGGTCACATAGCTTTGATCGAATATGGGTTAATGGTTGAAGGTATCACATCATTGACCAAATGTTGTGATATTATATCCCATAATGGAATGGTGAAACTCGACATGAATGAAGGGCCTAATGATAGTATAGAATCTCTCATAAAGTTGAGCGCATAGTTTGATGGTCATGTTGCTTAGTCCAATGAATCTTTTATTTTTAGGTCACATGATTAGGTTCATAGGGAGAGACAACATGTATAGTAATATGGTAGGGTAATTTAGATGTGAATTGTGAACCCTCAGTATTGGAGATAGATGTGCATAGTTTAATTTCATGATTCAAAGACCATGTCCTCAAGAAATGATGCAACATTAGTTCCGGGTGGGTAAAAGGGAGATCAATGGATACATTGTACACCCATCCATGGTAATGGGTGATAAAATAAGTGTTGTATGAATTAGGATAAGGGAAAAATATCATTATATATCCCATAACATGATAATAAATCTATATATATTCCTAGTGTTAGATATTTCCATGTCGATCTAGCTCATACATATAAAGAGAAAATGGTGAGTGAATTAATAGATAAGATTCTAATCCAATGTGTCTCTGTATTGGTCTCTCCCTAATGGGAGATATGGGAAATCATTGCATGGTTTTAATTCATGTTATAAGGACAGTAATGAGTATTTTAACATCATATCATAAGGATATTTATCCTGAATTTTATCATCATACAGCGAGGATGAAATTGGATGTGTATTTTTTAGTCATGAAATTAGGATAAAGTGGATACTCTGATATTAATAACCATGTATCTCAATTATGATAACAAACACTCATCCAATGATATTTAGATCATGCAATTCATGATCAGTGTGATAAATAAGATGTAATGGATTATTACTCATTTCACTTGGGGTATAGGACAAGGATAGATGGGTTACGATCAAAAGATTGTATTGATCATAATGGAGACCCATAATGATGGGGAAACCTATATTGTATAATTCCTATAGATTTACTCTATCAGAGATCATATAATAGTTCATAAAGGGGTATCATTGATTGTACTATAACCTCACATGATCAATGAAAATTGGAGTTAATGTAAATTGTGACCTCTATGGTTTTATTCACAAAGGGGGTAATAGATAAGATTCACATGAGTTCTGAACATGTTAAAAAAACATGTTACAATGTCATACTATCAGAAATAGGGTTTTTAAAATTTATTTCTCCCATAGATAACATTTGAAACATGGTATCCATCATGTGTTTTTGGAATATTTCCTTTGGAATGTGTATCCTAGATATGAGGTAAGACTTTGGATTCTTATTACATTACCCTAGGGGAGTCAATTTGTAATTGAATGGTTTATGGGGTTTCAACTCCAGGAATCCCAAAGTGGGGATATGAGATAAAGGAGGGTGGTGAAGAAGATTCCAAACACTCTAGGGTATATTATTACACATTGTGCATATCAATAGGTGTATCTATGCAAGTGGAGTGTAATTTGGGCTGTCATTGTTTATGTATGACCAAAACATCCAATCCCATAATAGGGAATGAGTGTACACTTTTATTTTTCATTTTAATGACCAGATTTTTCCCTGATGGTTTATATTTTAAGGTCATTTATATCTGACTTTATAGGTGTGGTAGTCTACACAATATTGGGTAGGGTGTAACCTATCATGAATTACAATACCCATATTGACATAGATGACCCTAGGGAATTAAAAATGTTTGAAGTCATGATTATTATAACAAAGGAAGTCTAAAGTTTATCTTTATATAGTATTTTACAATATACACTGAGAGAATCATGTCTTTATGACATGTGGAAAAATATTAGTCTATAACATGGGCATTAAAAATCAATACATGGAGAGGTGAATGTGAAATTTATGTTTCAGATAGAGATATGGAATCTATGTTTCACTAAATATCCCATGATTTATGAATCAAGACACTTATAGTTTTAAAAGGGTGGGAGGCTTATGCATAGATATAACCCATGTAATAGAGATATTAAATATGGAAATGGATGAAATAGTGAGAATAAAATATAACATTATGGGAATTGATAAAATCATTATCACTGAGAGTAGAATTCGACATGGTTGAAAGGTATATAGCTTGGCCCAACCACAAGGTATGGGAGTCAAAACCTATCCTGTTGAGGTGAATCAATCCATATGTAGTTCTAGAGGGTAGAATGGTAAGTAATCCCACTAGAAGGGATGACGTGTTGTGGTAAGTGAACAGAACCATCATAAGAGGAGAAAATACAATTGGGAAAGGATTAAAACACAATTGTAGAGTTTATGAATCATACAATTGGATGTTGGTTATAAAGCATAAGGTTATAGATCTTGGACCAAGGCCCATTATATTTAATATAATGTAGTGAGGATGTCATACTTATAGTTTAACATCATAGAGTGAGGATACTTTTTTATAAAATTTGACATCATACATCTAGGAAGTTTTTTCCATGAATTCTTAGGTTATGTGACATAGTCCACGAATATGAAGTTAAAAATCAGTTAGTGGGGTATGATTACTTTATAAAAATTTATAAAAATTACTTCTGGGAACCCTTGATTTTGTGGGAGGTGTGTCATGATCCACATCCATGGTTGTCGAAAATTATGTACCACTACTGTAGTCTTTCTGAATGAAAAACGGGCCCTCTAATTTGGATTCTATGTTTTATTATTTCCATCAAGTATCATTTTCACTCTCATTTCCAACACTCAGTTACCATATATGAAATAAGGAAGTCAAACCTTTTTATTTAATTCTAATACACTATATTCTAATGGAAATTGTGGTTATTTAGTGAATTTAACCTATTTTAATAAAAATATTCCAAAATAGCTATGTAATATTGAGATAAATAAATCCAATTAAACTACTCTTAGATGGTTTTATGTAGATCTGGTCTTTGAACATCTTTGGGAAGCACTACTAATGTCTCATATACTAGGGAATAAGGAGTCACCTGGGTGGAAGTCCAAGTCAGTTTTTGATATTACCATAGGGAATAAGAGTTATATTCAATACATATATTCATTTTCTGATCCACCATTTTAAATATAATGTTATGTAATAAATTATTTAATTCATCATTCAATACATTCTATGATATATGATAGAGAGAACTATGTTTGGAACAAATGTTTTACGTAGCATAAAACATATTCATATAGGAGGCTTAAATGTTGGTTTTGTTTTCTATGATAATGTTGTGAGATATCCTAAACCATTAAATGATATAAGACTTCAAAATATCATTTATAGTCCTAGATTTTCCCTCTTTTAGGGGAACATATTTATCCATCTTAAAATATAAATATGTGGTAATAAAAATAAACGTCCAATACGAGGATGTTACTAAAGGTTATGGAACCATGAAATTGATTCCCCACATTGAAAAATAAGAATACTACTTAGTCATATAGAGAATATTTTTCATATGATTCACAATTTTTTCTTGAATCTGGGATGCATGAAAAAACCTTAAAAGTTCTATATAATCTGGAACCATAGTATGCTAAAACTATACCATCCATTAGGATGATGATGGAGCATCAATCCTATCTAATTAACCCCACATTACATGGAATATACCTATTGAAAAAATTATTGAAATTAATTTCCTTGAATTAAAAGGATAAATTTTCCATCAATGTCATATTTATAGTGTACCAGCTCTAAGTTATCGTTCTCACAAAGGGTGAAGATCACTACACACCAATGGATTTTCCTATGTGATGGATGAATTACAAGTAGTGTTCTATAGTGGAGGTACTAAATGATGAAATTAAACCAATCATATTCTCATTCTATAATTCAGAAATTTTAAGGGGTCACTTATATAGAGAAATTGTTGAGCTGATTCAAATTTCTCTCTTCATTAAAGGAAACATGAGAAATCACTATCTAATATACTATATGGATGACCAAGACATCATAGACTATCTATACTATGGAGATGTCAATACTCACAAGATAATCTACTTAGTTAAACTATGATTGTGGAATATGATTTATACCTTTCCTAGAAGTAAATTTATTCGTCAATGTCTTGGTATGGCCATGAAAGGGAGTTGTATCCTACAATATACTAGTATTATCACCATTTATCTACTTTATCAGAATATTAAATTCTCATTTAATATTAATTTGAAGAACCCCGATCTCCAGATCTAACTTACGATCATGAATGAGGTCTTGATATTTATCCACATTGTTGTTCCACGCCTCTAAGATGAGTAATGAGTATAGAATAAATTTATTTTAGGGAGTGAAAAAGAAAAATACTCAGCCAACATTTTTGAGCTTACAGTTGATAATCCTTCTCCCAATTGGGATATGGGAGTAACCATCAATGTTCATCTTTGATCATAGAGTTTCTTTAGTGACGGAGATAATTTCCTCATTATGAACGTCGATGTCCAATTGCATCTCCTTTGATTTTGGTTGAGTGGTCTTGGAATTTTACATTGATATTTCTATTAAGGAATTGTAAATAATTTATATATTGTAAAAATTCCAAAGAGTCACCACCCAACATTCCAATAAACCAGTCAACATGGGAGAGTTGAGGTGTACTTCAGTGGGTCGATGCGGCAGAGTAGTTAGACCTCCTGATTTTATAGAAAATGACATTACTTCTTGGAATATAAAGACCATGTGGAGGTCTATTTTTTATAAAATAATATCTATTCGTAATTTCAATCATTATAATAGTTATATAATATAGAACATTCTCTTTGTATTCATTTCTCTTCTAGGCTAGGAGGGTGATGAAGTAGTTTTACAAGGCTTTCACATATCGGATCAAAGGTTTCCCCAGTGCATGTGGAGTCAAAAATGGTGGATGAATCATAGAGTTATTTATGTAGTTAAATAATGTATGTAATTATTTATCCCATTCATAGGGATTCCATTCTTAATTTTCTAAGAAAATGTGTTACAGTTTCCTTCCAAATTGTTAAAAAAAATTATTATGTAGCCTTGATGACCGTGGAGGCCCCACAAATCGTACAGATATTAAGTTTTCATTATTATGATATTTTTGATATTATTTTTATTGATATAGAAACAAATTTATATATCAATCAAGAAAATTAATTTCCTTTAGGTGACCCTAAATAAACATTTAAATGGTTTCATCTTTAGGTGGTGGAACCAAGCTTGTTGAACACTTTCTCAATATTTTGGAGATGGTCCCAGAATTTTGTTGACTTGATAAAAAAAATATTCCACGTTGTAAACAATAATTATTATTAATAAGGGATTAAATATTTTATTCATGGATAAATGTGGTTATTATCAAAACATTTCCAATACAAATGGAATCCCCATGTAAAAATAAGTTTCTTGGGTTGTTCTGAATATGGTGGTCACATTATATTTGTAGGATATATGGATTAAATTATATCTAGAGTACCTATCCATAAAATATAGTTCCTAAAACTTGGAAGTTTCATCAATAATTAACTCTTTAATCAGGATAGTTAAATGATAATTTGTGAAATGGAGGATTATTTCCAATAAGATGATAAATATTATAATATTTCTATTCGTATTCATAACTAGGTCATTTTTTCTATCCATTTTGGGTACTATAGTTCCCTAATGAAGTTATATTTTATCATATTATTAACATTATGATTAACCATGAAACCATGGAAGATATGCATCTTCCTAGATTCATATTTAATCCATGATGGCTAGTTGTAATGCCATATTAGTGATTGAAACCCTACGGATTAATACATGACATCTCCATGTAAATATTTGAAAACAAATCATTGTGATTTTTTATGAACGCATCATAACATTATATTTCATTAGGAGTCATTAAAACACATATAAATATTGGCCTTGTATCATCATTAGAATCATGTTTCACCTATATTCTCTCATCGATTATTGTTGAGAATCCTTCTCCAAAGGAAGGAGGGCCTTCCTCAAAATCATCCTCTTCATTAATAGCAAGTAGAATAGAAGGATGAGAAGGATCCTCATGCATAGGGGATTTATATATAAGCTCATTATCCAATGTAGGAGTAGAATCCATGGAATAATATTCCATTCCTTTTGGATTCACTAATAGCATGCCAACATAGACTATAGATCTTATCTTATGCCATCATCATTACTACAATCCACACACCATGACAAATTAGTGCATCTTGGTCTTCATATAGTGAGTTCACCCTACTCTATCGTAGTAGTAGTTGTGATTATGAATAACATAAATATCATGAATTTTTCAGTATGTAATTGGAATGTAATTTACATTCTTCATAAAAAAATTTCCTTTGTAGGTGTAAGAGGTGATCTGAGTGCACTCCTTCATCGTGGTTAGAAAAAAAATGTTGTTTGATTTTTGGGGATTTTTCTTCAAGATGGTGGATAGATAATAGGAAAATAAACTACAATTCTTCTCAAAGATCCCCCAAGGTTGCTATAAAATCTTCATAATAGTTGAAAAACATTATTCCTTTAACTGGGGGATACTTTTCATCACTTTTTTAATAAAAACACATTATGAAAAAGGTTTTAAAATGAGTCAAAGAGAGAGACATTAGCATGGATTACTCCTACTCGATGATTGGAGGGGAATTTGAAGCACTAAAGATATAAAAAAGTGATGACTATATGCAGTTGGAGCAAGGGACATTCTAATAAGGTATTTAATGTAGTGTCTTTTGAGATAATCCTCAATTCAATATTGGACACCAAATCAGTGAACATGGTCCTCGCATGGATGTTTCCATGATGATTCTACTAACTCTTTTTATTACCCTAGGTTTTTATGTATGATGTGGCTAGATTGGTCTATATATAACCTATATTATTGTGTTTTTATGTAGGTTTAAGATTGGTTCTACAAATAGTTTCCAAAATACATTTCCAAATGCTGATGCCATTAAGATTTCCTGAGATATATAAAGAGAGTATGTTTTACTAGATGACTGTGTCTTCATCTTTTCTAGAAAAGGAAATTATTTCTTGGAAATACTCATTCTTATATTCCTCTATATAATATACTTCAACAAAAACCACCTAAATATCATACTCAAAAGGTCACTTCAGTGAATAAAGTATATCCTCATGATGTTATGTGGAATGGTTGATCATGTCTATGATTGAGAGATAATAAATAATTATGGTGTGGTGCTTTAACACATCATACATCCGATCTATTGGAATTTTGTTTATCCCTAGTGGTGTCTCCTTAGTAGGAAGCATAAGGGGTCCATCTGGACGAGGAAATGATTCTTGAATGGTACCTGGTGACTTGTTCTGTGGATTGGATAGTTATTGTTGGTACATGGATGGTTGTGGCTAGGAAAAATAGTCAACCAAATGAATAGGATAATGATTCACAATAAAATATGCTGTTGTATATGGACATTAATATTAAGATCTGAGAAATGAATATCTACTTGTCTCAGTAGATATTTCTATAGAAACCCCAGATGCACGACCATTACATGGATGTTTTGAATCAAAAAAAAAACTAATTTCCAAATAAAGGATTTCACTGGGTCTTAAACTATGATTCTTTGGAATTCCTATTAGTTTACGGGATTGGAGGTCGATCTGATCTTTCCCTTTTGGGGGAATCCTTTCTCTCACTCCATGACCCTCTTATGGATTTAATCTATATTAATATTTTCATGAGCCTTTCATTTTAATGTTTCATAGTTCTATTACACATAATAGGACATGTCATACATTTTAAGGTTATCTGATAACGGGTATTGTGGATCCTATAGACTCATGAAATCATGACAATTTCATAAAAGTTTACCATAAAAATTAATTGAATAATCGGCACAAACTGCCTCAAATTTGTTGATTTGAGAATTACACAAGAGTGGCCCAATCTTGTTTACCTAAAATGGAATATAGTATAATGAGGTTATGTTTATATCATATGGAATATGGCCTCATGGAATATATTATTGGTTGGTATGGAAAATTGGGACATTTTTCATTGAGTGGTGTACAGTTTCAATAGTATTATAAACTTTTGAAAGGGTGGTTCCTAGGTAATATAACCCAAGGGAATACAAATCCTGACTAACATGTAAAATATCCATACGATAGGGGACACAAATGTTTTAATAAAGAATATATCCCTTCCAATATATGTATAGAGGGTTAATGATTTTAGGTTTGAACCTTAGAGAGATAACCTATGAATACTAGTTAACGTAAATCAGTATAATGATAGTTATTGTTGCACAGTTTAATCTTGCATGATGGGACCTTACCATGCAGTTTAACATCATTTAGTAAGAATGGTGTCATGTAATATTTTTTTGTGTCATTAGTTTATTGGACATCTAGTTTAATGTTGTAGTATAGGGATGTTTGTATCGTGAAAGTGGTGAAAATTAAGGATTGAGAGAGCTTTACACATTGGGGTTTCCCTTAATATTTTATGGGAGAATGAAGAATATGTTTAGGGATTATGTATGAGATTACAAAAACATATTCTCTCCCTATGGATCTTGATGTTTCATGTATGATGAGATCATCAATAGGAATATCATCGGGGATTAAACCTCAGGCGGAGGCCAAAGCCTACGTGGCTCATTGATTGGAATGTAGAGCTATGATCATAATTTAAGTAAAGTTAATAATACTCTTGTTTCATATTGATAAAGATCCTCATTATAAAGGGGATACGGATTTTTGATCTTTTAGATGATTCTATCTACTATGGTGGTTAATTATGAATCCTCGATTAATCAGGAGAACAAAATATTGAAGGATGGATCTTCGGGACACTCTATGAATTGATTGTGTAAATCTGGTAGTTTTAGGATGGGTCATTATTTAGCCTTATTAGGGTTTCGACATTGTTGAGGGGATTCCAGAAGGGTTCTTTGAGTTGATTAAACCTTGGTAGGTGACTGGAGTAAAGGATATGACATGGAAATGATTCATTTACTCATCATTTATGTTCTTCAAGAAGTGTCCATCGGTGGTCCAATTGAAGTTTTATTCTGATCCATTAGGACGTGGTGATTTGGTACCTTCATCACCACTTGTTTCACATAGAATGGGGATTAGTAAATAGTGATGGGCTTTATAACACACTAATATTGTAAATCATATTTTTCATTAAATCCTAATGGGTTAAATAGCCTTCTTTATATGAAACACAATGTCAAAAAAAACATAGGAACATTATATAACTCTTAATATTTAGTCATAGAATTCTAACGAAAGAATAAAGGTAATATAATTATGTAATATATTTGGAAATGGACATAAATGTTAGTATTAATACTAAGGAATTTATAAATTCAGTTAATGTTTCTAGATAACATATAATACTGATTTATTTATTAAAATGTGAGCTTTTTAAAATTAGATTTTATGTGCTTTAGTTCAAGAAAATAAATATTTCATGGAAAAAATAGATTTTTACTAAAAATAATATATCAGCACCAATTAAATTTTTAATTTTTGAAATATAAGAACAATAAAAAAAATATTTTTAAATGTAGTATTTCTTTGAAAAAACATTTATTATATTATTATGTTATAATTTAAAATATAAACTCCTGAATTATAAAATTCAATTCTGAAATAATTTAATTCATTTTTTGATTTATAATTTCAATAATAGCATGATAGGAATTCTTGGAATTTTTATATGTAATGAATTTTTAAGGTTATAGTGAAAATTAAATTTTTTTACCAAAAGTGTATTTTTTATGAATTTATTATTATATAAGAAAGAAATATAGGTTTTTAAAACCTTTTAATTTATAAAATATTTATTTAAGAACTAAAATTATATTTTTAAAAAATATAATTCAACCATTTAATTTCCTTTTATGGAAATAATTGATATTTTACAATAAAAACTATTTGTGGTCTTTTCATTTATGTAATCATTATTTAGAAAAAATTCAGTTTTAGATTACACTCAAATATGGATAAATAGAATTTTTTGTATAATAAAATCATTTATTTCATGAAAATGAAAGAAATTGATAATTTAACCCTGCTCAAAATGATTAAAAACACACTTATTATAATAATGGGTTTCCACTCATTTCTTTAACTAATGTTAAAATTAATTTATCATACCAAAAAAATTATTTTAAAAAAGTAATTTTATATTTTGAATCTATAATATCATATTATATAAAATTGTTGTTTTATTTTTCAGAATAAAAAATAATGATTCTATGATTAAAGTTAATTATACTTTATATGAAGGTGTCGCCTTAGCTAATGTGGATAGACCTAATTAATTTAAAATGAATTGGATTAAAAGAGTTTGAAGAAAATGGATTTTCTACAATATCTCTCAAAAATAGGGAGTAAATTATAAAACATATCATATAACTAAGTGAGGTTATTTGTTACCCGGTTTTTGTTATGACCATATACTATAAATATTTCCTCCCAAATGACATTCCTAACAATAATTTTATAACTAGAGAGGACGTATATAAAATACACCTATCACGTTGTGGCACTCCATGAGAAATGTATAATGTCATTGAGAGTGGCCTAAAAATAGTGGTAGAATATCATTCAATCTAAATATTATTAGATTTGTTTTGTTTACCTTAAGAGACAGAAATGATCATACTAAGAATCTCATCTTTAATAGATAACATGAAGTCACATGTTTCATGGAAACATCTTATAATATTTCCATTGTTTTCATGAAAGATAGATCTATATCCCAAAGGACCTCGTTTCCCCTTGGCATCACCATCCATATTAGTTTTAATCCACCTACTGAGTGGAGTATACTAGAAGAATTAAAAATGATAGTTGGTACTTGATGATTTATGTAATACCCATTTTTCAAAATTAATGAATCACAAATGGATTTATGGTAGTGATCACGATGTGGGGAACTAACACCTTTGACCAAAACAATAATCCTTGAATTGGTAGATTGAATATTATTGGGATAACGATTTTGTAGGATTGCATTTTATACATTCCATTTGAAGTGTAGAAGCTCATAAAGAATAGTTTGGAAAATATTATAGAGTTGAGGGGAGATACATATTTCTATACAGTACTAGAGTAGGGAGGAGATATCAAATGCTATAGGAACCATATCTTCAAAAAGTAGAAAGACATCTTTCGAAAGGGGTGATGTAGTGGAATATCCAATGAATTGGTTATTTGTATCCTATAAATGTTTATTTTAGATATTTCACCTAGAATATATATAAATGTTAAAATTTTCCAAGAACATGTTAGTAAGAACTTTATTATTATAAATACTCCATATGAGGGTAATGTATGAACGCATAATACATGGATTGATGAAAATTTTATCCTAATAAATTTCATGGTTGGGAACAATAGAGATCAAATACAAGAAGTGGAATTTTTCCCTGTTTCATATTTTAATGGGTTCGCTACAAGGAAATCATCCTGAGAAGTGAAGGGGTAGTTTCGCAAATAGTTATGATTTCCTCTTGTATGTTCTCTTAAGGCATACCATGGGAGTCATTGATGATGGGATTAATATTAGGCTGAGGTTCTTTTATATCCATAAAATAATAGAGGTGGTATCTAGTCCAATTTTCATTACCAATCTTAATTTGAGGGTCCTTATTAGTAACCTATCTTGAATGAGATGTGATGTTCTTCAATGAGTACTTAATAACTAGATAGATGGAAGATTCTATTTAGTTAATTCTTCCCAACATAAATTTGACCAGAAATTCACCTTTGAGAAATCTATGAGCCGCTTAATTTTTATTCGAAAGGTTCTATGTGATAAGGGCCTAGAGGGATTCATTGTTAGTAATATTTTTAAAACCCATACCGAATTTGGTAATAGTTTTATAGTATTGGAAACCTGGAAAAGTGTCCATTTTACTTTCCTAATTCATCACACACCAAATGATGTTCTTGAAACGTACATTGAATTTCTTGATAAGTTCCATTTTCCACAAGAAAATAATGATGTAATACACCATCATAGAGAAAATAATTTATTTAATAATATATATTTGACAATCCATTGGCATATCCTTTCCATTCCAAGATGAGGGTTGTTTTTGACATGGTCAAAAAATCTAAAAAATATCCACATTTAGGTCTCCCTTAAAAAAGTAACTCTAAGGTGTGTGAATTTAATAGTCCCCTCTTTAATTATAGGATACCTTAGAATACGATTTCATCTGGAAGGGGAAATCTATTTCCCAAAGTTAGTGAAATATTTATACCATCTGATGGTTAATCCAAAAACTCTTTCATAATGAGAGAGAGTTTACTTGAAACATTGAATGTCCCTTTTACATCTTGAAAAGCGATGATATAACATACATAGAGAATGTGTGAATGAAACATGGGGAATCTTTATTCGAGTATGGAATTATGTTTTCTAGACCCACCATGTTTGTGAGAATCCTATAGAGATAATCCTCTGAAAATGAGAAACAAATGGTCAAGAGAGGGTCCCCTTGACTGACACCTATTGAACATATAAAAAGTCTGTTGGGATAACCTTTGATGAGCACTAAATGTTTTGCCGATTCCTGGAGATATTTAACTCAGATGATGAAGGTTCCATTAAATCCAAAACTAAGTAATTATTTGTAATTTATATTCCAATACATCATCTCAAAAGACTTATTGATATCAATTTGAATTGAAATAACACCACATATTGTTAATTTCTTTACAGTATTGACACGTTCAAAGATTTAAGCAATGATCCCTTGGATGGTTATTCCCTTGATGAATCCAAACTAGTTCCTAGAGATTATTTTGATGGATATAGTTGAACTTATTTCAGAAAAGTCCATTTTTATGACTTTATAAATATTTTTTATAAGGTAATTGGGACTAAAAATATGAATTTAACACGCACTATCAAACATTAAAATTATGTTGATAAATTTAGAATTTAATTTCTGAGTGAGTTTTCTGATCTTAAAGAAAGTAATAAATAACCTCACATATCAAAGTGGATGACATTACCAAATATTTGGAATAAATGGTTGGTTAATCAATCATGTCATGGAGAACTACTGTGACTAAGACTAAAGAATTAATCCTTGATTTCAATATCATGAGGAATTCTAGTGAGAAAAATTTTATCTTTTGGGGTAACAAGAGAAGGAATGATTCAATCCAACAAGTCTTCGGTGAGATAAGGTCCATTAAAAATTGAATGGTATGAGAAAAGTTGACCTTAAAGAAATTTATTTTTTAATATAATATGATCATTTTATTTGAGAAAAGAGTTGGGCTTTTTAGATTTTTAATGTATTTGATGTGAACTGTAAAATTTATCATTTCTATCTCAAAAATTATCCATTTAATGTGGATGGCTTCCTTTTTAAATTTAAACCTCATGAAAAAAAATTATTCTATCCTTTAATTTATAATTATATCTTAAGGAAGATCAAGATAAAAATCACCACTGTTGTGCTCCTCTTGAAACTACGTAGGTTTTTCTTCGAAAAAACAAATATCCTTATAAATATTGAAAAAGTGTCCCTACACTAGTATTTGGATTGTTTTTCATAAATTCCATACTAATAAAACAATTAAAAACATCATTCCCACCCTATAGAAATTACAAATCTCATGATGCAGGTAAACTCTATTAGGATAGTGGCCCAAGAATTATCAAATTTCAATCTGTGAGGAGGCTTAGAGTCCTTAGAAATAAGGATCTCCAAAATGGATTGGTGGTCAATGTTTATTATTGGGAGGGATTTTCTTGAGATAGATTCCCATTTAACAAGTTCAAAAAAATTTGAGAAAGATTGGTTGGGTTTCTAAGAAACAATTTTGTAGAGGTGGCATATATACCTTCTATATTTGAATTATACTAAGTAGATCACCAATGTTGGATTTTAAGTCCCTTATATATTTAGGGTAATACACATGGCATAAATTTTAACTTTAGTAGAATATTTTATTATAGTAACCAAGGAAAATTGAGGGACCTCTAACTCTTCTTTTGAGATTATCAAGACCTTATTACAGCCCAGTTATTTCCTGATAATTATTTTTTTTATAAAAATGTAAATAAAAAATGATCAGTGGGAGAGTTAATTTCACTAGTGATTAATTTCTCCTACATTCAATAAATTGATACATTTTTTAAATATATATGAGGTAACACCTAAAGAGGTTCAATAGGATATAGCCTTCTGTTGACACCAATTAGCTGAAAAATCATGCTTTCAAGGCTATACACATCTTATTAGAAGTATCTATTTAGTTCCAAAATTACCACGACTTTGGGTTAGTGATTAGGATTTTACCTAGGAATTGTATTGGCTATTTTAGGGTTGGAAACACCTTTTATATTCTAGAATAAAATATTCAATTTGAACCTAACATTAATTTAGAATTTCCATTCACCTTCTTTATCCCAAATTTATTTTTGGTCAATGATACCATTGACCCATTATCCAATTTTGTTGAGATTATGGTCTGAATTTGGTAAACCATACTAGTAATTTTAGGTGTAATAACTACCCCCTCAGTGTTGAATTGAGTCTATCTGTTCCTCTCTGATGGTGAAAAAATTGTAAAGTGTGGGAAATAGTGAGATAATACTTTTCTCCATCCACTATATCACTCCAAATCATCATGGGGGATATTTACAGCATAATATATTTACATAAGGTAATAGGATTTTATATTGTCCTAGAGGAACCTTTCAAGGGTCCAAGATACCTATTCGAACTGGGTGAGATAC
This sequence comes from Viscum album, assembly GCA_963277665.1. Taxonomy (NCBI): domain Eukaryota; kingdom Viridiplantae; phylum Streptophyta; class Magnoliopsida; order Santalales; family Viscaceae; genus Viscum; species Viscum album. The sequence goes on along the minus strand of OY728155.1, from coordinate 1,152,100,737 downwards.
ACACTCTATTATTTCCTATACCAGTCCCAATGGAATTAAATATTATAATCAGAATTTGAGGATGATGTTCAAAATCATTTTCTTCATTTTATGTGCCTGATATATCATTCTCTTGTTTTTTAGGGACAGTTTCTAAATGTTTAGATATGGTTGGGGGAGGATCCTCTATTCTATAGTTCTGACCAGTTGGTACTAACTATTGCAAGCATTCTCATCCATTTCATTTTCTCATAGAACTGAACCTAAGTTGTTATTTGATATATCCATTCCATTTCTAGAGAGTATCTTTCTATATGATTCTCCCGTTTCAAAGTTAGTGGGCATTAAATTATTTCTTTACTAACCACTCAATAGGATTTGGATTTATCTAAAGGAGGATGCTTGAATTTCTATTGAATGAATGTAAAATAGGAGATAGAGTGACCAAATATATTGAAAAAATCATTTCATGGGTGAATGGTCTCATATTACTCCTTCACATCACATTTCATATCATTAGTGAAAAGGATGATCATGTTTTGTAATTTGGTTTCTAGGCTCGAGTCCCACCAGACTCAGACATTGTGCAAATTATGAATGGGGAGATTCAAATCCATTTGCCTAGTCGGGGAACGTGCGGCGTGCTCTAGGCATGGCAAGGCCCCTAATGGGAGTAGAGCATTAAACTTACACCAATTTTGATTCTTCATTTCATGGATGGACCCCTAAGGGGTGCACCGTATGTAGGGTTACCCTATCACTACCTCCTTCCCTTCCATCTTGGGTCAGCTCAGCCCTCCTCGGTGCTTGATCGGTGAGCTTGTACAAGAGTCCTCCTTCTGCGGCGGTTTCAGGAGACCATGTGGGATTGTCCACCTCGGCGTTTCTCTCCATTTATAGACTTCTTTTCACCACACTCCGCCAATTGTGGATAGGGTTTCCAAAGGTGTCGCGGTGATGGTCTCTGGCAGAGATCCAGCTTCCACATCTTAGGGTTGCTGCCTCATCTACCATGAGTGCGGTGGGTGGTCCTTTCTAGTCTTCGAGGCATTTGGATGTGGCGACGGTATATGGGTGTGGGTTTTTGGTAGGGTTTGGTGAGATATAGTGTTTGGATGGATGTCGAAGAGGTGATGGTCCCTTTCTATTTGATTTTTTCTTTCTCTATTTGCTTTGGATGGAACTATCATTCGTGTTTTGGTTTTGGTTGAATCAGCATTTGGAAGATTGGTACGGGATGTTTTGTGGTGTATGGGTCATCTTGAACCATTGTTTTGCTGAAGCTGTTCATGTCATCGGTGTTCTGTGCCTATTCTAATTTTGGATTCTGGTCATGGGTGATGTATGCTTTGTTTCTAGTTTTTTAAACTGAGTCTGAGTTGATGAAGGTAGAGGAGTTGAATTTACTGGTTCTATGAAGGATCTAAAAGAGGTGTTGTGAATTAACATTGGGGGACTTCTTGTCATCCTGATCTAGTATTTTTTATTATTTGTGATGAAATCTATGTTATTGTGTAGGTTTTATTTGAATGCATTGAATTGGTGGAATGATCTATGTGGCATTCTGGTTCGAGGTTTGAGGGTCGTTGCATCTATCTTACAGGGTTTTCCTCAAGATGGGTTTTTGAGCAGTTGGTTTTTTCGTATTATTTTCTCTAGATTCTGATTTTTGAGAGGGTATGGATTTACCATCAGTTTCAGGACCATTAAATTATGCACGGGATAGTTATCCAAAAGCGAGGAGTAGAAGGAGACTGATTTTATTTTTTATGCTACAATGCAGGGGATCTTCTATTTAGGCTTAATCTTTTTGGCCTTAAAATTTTGTAGCATCATGTTTTTATTATCTTAAGTCGTTAAGTTATGTATGGTTTTTCACTATTCCCTCAAAATTATTTTGACAATAAAAATTTAATTTCTAGTCATTCCATGTAATCTAATAAACATCATGGCCTTATATTTCCATTGGGATAATGGGTCAGAGTTTATTTCCCATTCGAATAATATGAAAATACCTTGTCTAAGGAGGATATTTCCATCCCTCTATAGAATAATATATCCATCCATGATATTGAGAATTATGTGAAAGAAAATTATTCCAATATCAATTAGTTTCTAGGTGGTTAATGCCAATCACTATATTATTTTTATCTTGAAGCCTTTTTTACTCAAGTTTTTTTCACCTTTTAAGCATAATTTATCCAAATCGAGAAAACTTGTAGAGATCTAATATTTGTCGAAGAGAATCCAGATTGATTACCATACAGAAACCCCCAAATTAAGATTTTTTAATAGTGGCCAATTGACCTAGATCCTAAATTGAGATAGATAGGGATTCTTTAATAATTTCAGTAAATGATACCCCATGATTCATGAGGCATGTTTTCCCCAATCCTAAACCGGGTAATGATTTTCTTTTTTTACCCAGATGAAACATTTCCATGAACGTTCATTAGAAGATCCCATTTGGGGTCAAATAAAGACATTATTCAGAGAATGATCATGGTGGTTCCAGATCTAGGTATTTAGTTAGTACCCATTTCCAAACCTCATGCTCCAGGTCATCCATCCAACAACAATTAAATTTATTTATTATGATTATAGTAATCCTTTTTTCATTGAATTATATTATTGACATGGTGTACTTTTTATATAATCCAGTAAATAAATATATTATTAAAAATTAATCTAATAAAAATTTTTAAAATATATATAAAAATATATTAGGCCTCATCCAATTGGTAATTAATAATTAATAATATTAAGAACAATTAGTGTTTACAATAACATTTTTCCACAAGATAGTATTTCGATAAATTAATTTCTTTAATTTAAAATTTAATTATATCATATTTAAAAAATGAATTATATTATATGGGTATAATTTTGGGTTCAGTGCATAAAAATTTGGTAAGATGGGTTACTAATATTTTGAATAAATGATAAATTACTTTTTTATAAACTAATTACCCTGGAAAAAATAATAATGTTAGTGTACAAATATAATGGTAAATAACTAAAAAAAGGTTTAAAAATTATGAAAAAAACATTTATTGGGATTTAAATATCCCATATCTCCCCAAAGCGTATTATTTTATCCCTTTAGAAACATTGACCCATGAATATTGTCATGGCATCATTAAAATGTAATGGGAACTCCCAAAATTACAATTTCCTTCACTTATAAAAGGGGATCACTTCAACCACATCATCATACAAATATTTATTCAAATATATCTTCAAACTATTCCATTATTTTCCTCATTTAATCTCATCACATTTTCACAAGCATTTGTCTCAATTTTTTAGCCCAATTCCTCAATATTTTAAGGGATTTTATTAAAGAAACCCTAAATTCTCATCAATAGTATTTTTTACTCCTTAGTTTGTTTTCTAATCCTCCAATTAAATTTTTTTCTATTAACCATTAATTATTTAAATTATTCTTAATAATATAAATAATTTTTATTATATTAATAGACAATCCTTTATTCAATCCATTCCATCTACTATGAAAATTAAAACAACATCCATCGTGCGTATGTGTGGACCAATACCACCATTAAGAAATGTGGAATTTTTTTCACTATATCATATCATGGATGGATAATTTAAATTATACTTTATCATATACCTTTATTCCATCACATTCATTAGTAAAATGGAAATTTTAATTGTTCGTACGTGTAGCCTACCGCATCAACGAATGTCGAATTAAATTTTTCATTAACACCCTTCGTGGATGGTTCTTGGATTTATTTTAATAAATACATATGATATGTACGACTTGTTTAAATTCTATAAAATTCTTCTTTTTATTTCATAAAAAATTCCATACTAATTAAAGCATTATAACATGCTCACGTTTGGGTCAGTTTTACCACATATAATAACGATGTTATAATATTTATATCATGAGTGATTATAAAAATTACATAATGAAAATATAATGTAATTATAATTTATTTAAAATGTTTTGGTTATTAATTAATTGTCTTTTTGATACTTTATATATTTATTAATATATCACCTTTAAATTTGTAAACACAATAAGTCATACTCTTCACAATTTCCATTTTCACAAACCATAAATTTTTCATTATCCAAATGAAAATGGTATAATAATAATCAATGAAATAATATAATTATATTATCATGGATAATATTTGAATTGAAATTTTTTTTTAATAAAAAAGAATCAACAATTCCATTAAAAACTACTATAAAACAACAAATTAGAGTTTCTAGTACCCAATGATAAAAATAAACTATAACCAACTATTGTATTAATAATATATGATTATATATGAAGTGTATAATGAAAAAACTATATGAATAAGGATATAAATTTTTTTATTAGAATGATTATTTCTATTCTATAGGATGAGAGAGATTTTCATTATAAGTGATATTTAAGGTAAGAATTTTTACGGCTCAGTTTTTTCATTGAGATATTATTTATATTCACCACTTATTTCCTTTTTATGGTGTATATATTGGACAATGAAATATTTTTTATAATATTTTTAAATAAATATAATTTATTTAAACATATATCTCTCATTTTATATTTCATGGTTTTTTGTTTCAAAAGATACCAAATTTTTTAGTTTTCCTTTGTCTCAATTTTCAAATCCAAGAGACATGCTTGATATTGCACAAAATATTTTCAAATATATGGTGTATTAACTACCATATTTCCCTCATATATGATAAATATCATCCATTTCATTATGTTTTAATTTCTATATCAAGATATCCTTTATTTTCATTTTGATTCTTATATTACCAAAACCGTAATGGTTATTTCTTCCATCTCAATTTCAAATCACTATTGATTTTGAAAGAAAATCCATATGAAAAATCCGTATGATCCTTCTTCATAAACCTCATAATATCATTATAAAATTTTTATTTTTTGATCATATGAAATTTTCTTTTCAATAAGGTATACGATTCATCACTATCATTGTATTTCCTAATCAATTAATGTTTATACACTAAAATTTTCTTAAAATACTTTTCCTCTTTAAACACTCTATATTTCAATCCTTTTATTAAATGGTGTTCACAAATATTTAATATATCTATTGATATGAGAATTTTTTTAGTTAACCATATAACCATTACTATTTAATATGTTAATTATAGGTATGCTTACATAGAAATCTAATACATTTATTTATTACTGAAAGGTTTAAAATCCATATAATTGTTATTTAATATGGATATTAATGTTTATCAATCCATGTTGGTAATTAATTTTATTGTATATTAATTATTATATATGATGAATTATTGACTTTTATTAGTGGTGTTTTGTCCCTTCAATATCCTCTTGGTGAATTTTTAAGTCTCTTGTGACAAACTAGCTTAAGTATTTCCTTTACATCTGCCTATTTATTTAGTTGTTTTTTACTATAGTCTTGACAGTAGTAAATGTCTTAGCACAAAGCTATAATGTTATGTAGTGTCTTGAAACAAGGCATTGAGAAGTTTTTCATTTTTTTCTATAACTATATATTTATTAATTTTATCCATGAAATGTTTTTATTGATATGTCATCCTTTTATTTATTCCAACCTCATGTGATCAGATATATGGAATTATTTGATTATCATTTAATTCTTGCCATATTATGCACGCCTTGTTTACCCTATGAAACATTTTGGTATATTTATTCTTGTACTAAGTACATTTCTCACCCTAAAATACCCTATGATTTTATGATATATTTCTCTTTAAGTAAAATTAATTTATTTGATTGCTTGCTTTATACCCAATATCATGTTTAAATGAAAAATGATATATTATTAAAATATTACTATTACAATGTGACAATAATAATATTTTTATTAAATTCATAGTATGAATAGGAATAAAAAATTTATTAAAAATATGTATATTGTATATATATATTAAAAAAATTAGTAATGCATTCAAATAATTACTTAATTTTCTTTAAAATCATTTTATGCATCAAGGATATATTTTCTTCAAAAATACTTTTTAGAACATTTTTTATAGGAACATTATAATTAATTTGTATCATTTTCATATGTTTTATTTTAGTAAATTAATATTTTTTTAAATTATTAGTTAAATATTAACTTTCGGTGAATTTTAGGGATTTTTTTGAAAAAGTCGATTTTAGGATGAATAGTAGAAAATATCGATTTTTAAACTCAATTTTCATTTCATATATTGAAAATGTCACTTTATATTTTGTACTGGTTATAAATATAATTATTTATCAATTATTAAACACAACCCAATAAATTTCATTTGAATCAAAATTACACATGTATTTTTGTATAAAAACAATTTTTATACTTGAAAAGTAATTTTTCTAGAAACTATTTTCTTATATGTTCTACGAGGATGTTTCTAAATTAATTTCTACCAATTATAGAAATATAATTTGATAAAAATTAATATATATGTAAAATACTAACATTAAAATTATTTAATTATTCCACTTTTATTTTTTCATTATGATGTGTAACATTGGTATGGAAATCCAGTTCCAATAGTAGATGTTAAAATAGACTTAAAGGGTTAAAACAAAAATATTATGTGATTAAATGACCAAAAATATTTTCAAAATACTATTTTATGGTCATATTTATACCATTTATCGTCTCAAATTTCAATTATAGTTTGTTTGAATCCATTTAAATTTATGGAAACAATAATATATTTTAATCTTTTGAGAAAATCAACGTTTTTCATCTTCCTCACTTATAAAACAACATAGCATATCCTCTCTTTTACACACTTCTTGATCCATTTAGATCAAAAAATATATACACAAAAAAACCTAACATCCGTACCCACGTCTTAGAGGTCTTGTTCTGATCATAATATAATCTTAAAAAAATATTTCTTTATAAACCTAAAGGGGTGTCTGAAGAGATATATAATAATTAATCAAGCTCTTTCAATTTTATTTGTTATTACACATTATATAATACAAGTTTATTAATAAAAAAATATTTATTATAATTTCACAAATCTAATGATATGATATTATGATGTTGATATAACATTTTAAAATATAATTCCATCAAATGGAAAATAAAAGTATCGCTCGTGCGTACGTGTGGACTACCACCTCCATGTAGCGATTTGATTCATTTTCCATCACCTTCTAACATTTATATATTTAATGATAGATATAATGAATATATAATATATCTATGATATTATAATTATTATTATTGGATGATAGAATATTATTTACCTTTCTTTCCTTCTTTTTGTTATAAGATGAAAACAAAGTTCATGCATACATATGAACTAATGTCCCCATAAATGATGTCATTCATTTTTTTATATAAAATTTATGGATGAAAATAAATAATAATATAATGAATAAATATGATATTTATATCATTATTTAAATTATAATGATGACAGAACGATGATCAATATTCATGTATCAAGACTTTTGAACTGAAACTTACATAACAAACAAAATGAACAACACATAGAAATTATGATTTTAATAATAAAATATTAATAATTTGGTGTTGAAATGTTATAATGGATAAAATATGATATTATAGGTATATATATGGTTCCATTATATATTTATAATAAATTTATTCTTATAATACATGATTTTAGATCAATATGATGCACGTGGGACTTAAGGTAAGGTTTTATTACAATTTATTTACCTTTAGAGATTGTTTATGATAATTTAATATTGAGGAAGATTTTATGGATATAATACATTAAAAACAATATTTTTTATTATCATCTTGTAATTTATATAATATTAAAATATTATTTAAAATTTTCATTGTATGTTATTTAAAATGATTGATTTTTTTAATGAAATTATGAACTTTTTTCCTCATTTGTTGATAAATGTTTTCTTCCATGTACATACTCTTAAAACATATTTTGAAAGATATTTACCATGTATGAGATGTTTTAAAAAGTACATTTTCAATGAAATTTATTTTATTTACAAAATTTTAATATTGACTCATTTTAAAATTATTCCAAATAAGTTGTTTTTGACTTTTAAAAAATGGTTGAAGGAAATTTTTTATTTTAAAAAACAAATCATGAATTGATTTTAACACCATCATGATTAATTATTATAATAAAGATTCATTTACATGATTTGTTGCATATTTTCAAATAACATTTTTGCCTCAAAATTCTAGGAATTTTTAGTTAAAATTTTATCCTAGGAAAATGATATAATCTCATATTTTTAATGAAAATTTTGAATGGTATTTTAAATATATTTTTCATCTATGTAAACATACATTATGAATTGTAATGATTTATTGGTTATATTATCCTATGACAAAATACTTAATATTTTTAAATTTGGTTTATTTTTATTATGATGTGATGTTTATAAACCCCATTAATTTCCCATGATTTGTGTGATGTTGATAAGATGAATGTTTAATGATTTAATGGAAACATATGGGTGGTTTTCATTATAGAAAAGGTGAGATAAAAATTATATAGTCCTATAATGAATTGGGAAATCCTTATATCTCATGATATAATTATGGGAAATGAGTTGGTGTGATTGATGCACTTTGGGAAACATATCATGACATATGACCCCGTATGATATGGGAAATAAGTGTTGATGCATGATCTGTTGTGATATGATGGGATAAATAGTTAAACATGAAATATGATATAATTTATATCATTATGATGTTTCTATACTCTTATAAAATGTTATTATAAATTTTAATTGAATGCATGGATCATGATTGGTTTTTTGATGATTCCGCAATCTTGTGACATACTAATGTTTTAAGCCATGAATCATGATTATGATCTATGAAATGATGGTTATGATTTATTATTTATAATCACATGTTCTCAAACAAAAAATATCATTATATGATTATATGTGGTCATTGATAGATATCTCAAAATTTAACCCACACTCGGCATCTGAGATAACCCCTTCTTATGATTTAATCTACCCTAGGTTATGAAGAAGATTATTAAATATAATGAGTCTAGAATTTTACATTATGTAACGAATGATGTTATAAATGATGAATATTTTACTACAATATGATGTTTATGAATATAGTAATCAAGTGTACTAACCCTCTATGGTTCATGGCCATTATTATTTGGGAGATATATTTAATGGTTTTTTAAAAGATGTAATATCTATTTATGGTTTCATAAGGTGACTCAGTGAGACTTATCTTGAAAAAAATAATATGAGTGAGACACCGTACGAAATCCTTCAATAGCTTAGTATCTATCAATAGGCGCTATGTAGGATATGTTAAAACATGATGCCTTATACTAATCACTTGTACACATGCTCACAATGATCTCCACAAAACAGAGCATATGTATAATAAAATTACAAAAATCTATAGTGTAAACCAAAAATGAAACAACCTCTATGAAAGCATCAACAATAAAATTATAAATGTGAAAAATACACTCCCAACCAAAACTAAGCCCCAAACCTGAAAACAATTTATGTATAGGAGATAATGAAGAGAGCACATGACACAATCTCCAAGGTTGAGCATTAAACTTAGTCAGCTCTACGAGGTACAACAATACTCCATCAAATCTAGGCCCATCCATATCACCACTTACCTACCAATCGTTTTTGTAAAACACAACATGTGTGTCTAAATTCAATGCAATGATGATTATATACATACCCAGTGGCCAACCTAAGAACTAAATAATGAGAAATAGAGAAATAAAGATTTATATCAACCCATAAGAATGAGTTTATATGAAACACAATGAATATTCTTATAAATAAATCCAACTGAGGGGAGAAATGGGATATCCATCATCAAAGCTAGATAAGATCTAATTTCTAGACTAATATCCATGATTCCATCGTTGATTCCATAATATATCCAAACCACATAAAATTCATATTAGAGATCCCAATCGTCACAAATATGTATCAAAATCGAGTGACAACTAAATCCTCCATATTAATCTCTCATAAACTCTAAATAATGTAGATGTCTCACACCTCTCCACTATATTACATAATCAAAGACGTACTACTCCACTAGAGAACCATCCCACCGCCAGACCACAATGACGGGGAGTACACTCAATAGGATAAATTACCCATGCCATTTTTAATTTGGGTGTGTTAAGTCTGTACAAAGAAAAATGATATGGGGGACCCGATCCCTAGAGAGACATAATAAAGTATCAACACTGATAACACTATGATGATCACACCCAATCATTGCCATTGACTAACTGTCACTGAAATAATTACCCCACTAAAACCCCTTGAATAATATATCTAATATCTAAATTATGGTCACCATTGTATTATATAAAAAAAACCACTCATGTTAGGTTTATCACTAGCCCAAATCTGAATCTGGAGGAAGGTTATATGCGATGTGAAATAATCATAGAAAATTACACAATATGTACTTAGGGCCCCACAATGTTTCACCACTTCAGGAAACATGGGCTTTTCCTCCCCTTTAATAATCTTGTATATCCATGTGAAAATACCTAGTGTGTACATTGAGTACACAATGTGTCTAAAGTTTCATTTTAATTCTTTTAATGACCAAAACATTTATAAATAAATTTTTCCCTTATGTTTTAATTAAATATCTTATTATGTCATATGGTTAGAGAAAAAAACATTCACTCATTTGGTTTTATTATATCTGATAGGATTGAAAATACCATTAATAATCCTTAAAATTGATAATATAACTTTTATATAGTGATTATATAATTATTATAAATATAGGGTTTGAAAAAATCCAATTGATATAGACAAGGTAAGTGATGGCCTCATCCAGTATGATCATACCCTATGAATCCAATTTATGAGATCTTCTCAGGGAGATATAATCTCTAATATTTTCCCTTAACCAATCAAAATCTAAAATCTATAAACATAATCATAATTGAAACTATTTAAAAGAGAATTTCAATCTCGTTGAGATCACGACTCAAACCATTTATGATAAACCACCCCATCATAGTCTCACCACCACACACCTTACTCTTAAAGAGTTTTTTTGTGTATTAAAGAGATATTTAAAAATCTAGTACAAATATGAGTATGCACATTATTTTTTATATAATAATGGAAATATTTTTATCCTATTATTGTATGTATGTAAATAATTTTTATTTTTATATTAAAAAACACCAATTATAATTTTGCAAACTATTAAAGATCTATTAAGGGACTAATTTTAATGATTTAATGGATTTTTGAAATAAATAATTTTTTATTAAAATATTATTATTAAACAATTATTATTAATTATAAATGATCATATAATTTTTATGTATTCAAATTTAATTTTTATAAGGGCTCAAAAATTGTTATTGTCAAAAAACCCAGGATTTCTCAATAAATGGTGATTATTATTTTAAAAGTAAAAATGAAAATATATAGAAAATAATTTTTAATAAATGATGCTTTTTTTAGAATCAGAACATTTAAAATATTCAATGATAAATTTTTCATAATTTAATAAGGTAGTCTAATTTTCAGGGAAAAATTAAATACCGTATAAATATACGGTGTGTATTATGACATCATAACGATAACAAACTGATGTAATGAATAATATAAAGGGTATAAACGCACATATATATTATTCAACTGTAAAATAAATTTATTTTTATTTTATTTTATTAATTTTATATGTCTATTTTGATTACTCCAAAACTTATAAAATATTTTAATGGGTTTAAAATTATTTCTATAAACATATGAATCAAATCTACATTAAAAGGGTAGTATTTTATTATTTTTGACCTTTGTACTTATAAAATAATTTAAAACACCCCCTATTTGGTAGAAACCATTGGAAAAAATAATGGGAATGTTGTGGTTTTGGTTATTTTTTTATACTGTCCAAAACATAAGATTGAGAAATGATAAATGACCCTCTATTTGTTTATAAAACCCATCCATACTCAAAATTATCTTCACTAGAAATCCTTTTATCACACCATTACTATTTAATACACTCTATATAGTCCTACTATGGTTCCCCCAAGATCATAAGAAGTTCTTATTAAGGATTTGGTGTCACACTCTCATGGTATGGGGTCCTCCCTTACTCTTTTTTCAATATATTTTTCTATCTTATGACTTATATTTCAAATTAATAATTTTGGGACATATATTTACATGTCCATATTACATAAAATTTTATTTCTAAATTATTATATACCTCTTTAATCTCATTAAACCATTTTATGATTTTTTAAGTGTCATCATTATGCATCCAAAATTTCACCATGATTTTCCATGACAAAACAGTTGTGTAGTGAATACCATACCAATTTTATATCAAGGGTGGTCAAATTTATAGACTTATATATTATTTATATGGGACATAAATTTATTTTTCCCACACTACATGATCATGGAATACAATATGATGATGATCAAATCCATGTTGTAAGATCTAGATGGCAAAGTTAAGCATGAGAATGAAATGAAGGTAATAGGTGCGCCTGAAATCATATAGCACTCCAATGCATTGGGTAATGTTCCATTTCATGATGTGTGATGTTGAGTCATGGAGTAAACCTGATTACTTTATGAGACTTTTTCTATATTTATGTCTTGATATTTATCCATTACATATGTTTATGATGTAGTGTTTTTAGTTGTTTCTAAATTTCCCATGTTGCCTTTGTGATTTTCATTTGTTATCATGTCTCATTGTTCACGTTTTTTATTCATACTATATTAATGAACCCATTAATATGACTATTTTATAACATATATTTGTTTCTTTATATTATTCCATTTTTATTCCCTTACTATGAATTATATCTCAAACCTTTCTTATGTATATCCCCGAGTTATCCCCAAATGTTTTAAGTGGGAGCATGTTAAGGAAGTTTTCAATAAAGAAGATGTTTTTTATATTTTAAATTTTTATATAATGTAAATAATTTCCAAGTACACTATACTTATAAATCATAAGGGCTTTATTAATTGTATCATTTTTTAGTAAATCATGTATTAATGTGAAATAAAGAACATGGTTGTTATAGTTGGCATCAAAGGAAATGTTTTTTTATTTTTAGGATTATAATTATAAGACTCTAGAGAATACCATAGGGATAAGACTAAGTATAATAAAAAATCCCTATGTTTTGGTAAGTATAGATTAAATGGTTGATCAATGAAATTCATCCATTTATGGATACTCCAAGTGGACGTGGCTCTGGAACAGATGTACAAAGGGGGTAAAACATGAAAACACTACGTCGATCTGAATGCAATAAAAAACAATTGCACAAAAATGGGTCTTAATTCACACCTAAATTGAAGACCTTAGGTTTAATTATTTGGTAAATTCGTAATATAATTATGTAAAAATTATTCATGGAACAAAAAATTACTATAATATTCTATGTTAGGAAATAAATCATGGATAACATAGATTAAAGCCTAGAAATTCATAGGATAAGTAAATACCTGTAATTTATAAACTTTATTTTAAATGTAATTGGATTCAAATTTATATGTTTAATAGTTTAAAAACATTCAACCCCAATTTTTCCATTATTTTAGTAAATAGCCAGAAATATGAGGAAACCGATAAAATATCAATGTGACGGTCAATGTGATGATTGACCCAATGAGATTCACAACTCAATGGGAGCGGGAATCGAAAAATTTGTTTCTATAATATCATAGATGACTTAGTTTCTAAATATAATCCTATCTCATAAGGATCACCCAAACCCCCCCCCCCCTAAGAAATAACAAGAAGGATTTGATTTCTTTATGAGTCAAAGGCCTCTGCCTTTCATTGGATCATCTGATCCCATAATTGTGGAACAAATGGTCAAATTTGTTGATTTGATTTTATATATCCTTAAATATTTTTAATAAGGGAAGGTTTGAGTGGTTGTTTTTTATATGGAGGGAAAAGCTGATCAGTGGTGTAAATAAATCTAAAATAAAATTCCCAATAAAGATATTAAAGTAATTAGCTGGAAGGAATTATCAAAAAAATTTATAATTATTTTCCTCAGACTCCCCATCTTAATATAGGGAGGGAATTCCATTCCCTCAAGAAAAATAACAATGAATATATCAAGGAGTATATGGTAAGCATATCAAGACTTACACTATACACCTTCGGTTTTTTTGTTACCCATGAATAAAAGGATTACCGCTACTTTGGTGTGCTAAAACCTAGTCCATGGAAATCCCTTCTGATCTATGACTTTGATAACTACAAGTAAATTGTATGATGTTCTCTCCATGGAGAAATAGGGATTAGATAATCTAAAGGGTATCATGGGGATAAGGATCAGAAAGTGGAGTTTAATTATAGCTGTTTGATGAAGAAATATAATGGTTCCATGGAATTTTAACATCCCACATTTCAAAGGTGCGGACATAAGAACCCTAGAAATTGCTAAAGGGGGTGATGAAATGATTTGAGTGTGGGATGGAAGGGAACCTAGCTAGCGTCTGTCGAAAGGAGGAACACACTAATGTGTTGGAGGAGAGGAATGATTCCATCAACTATCAATTTTATTTTCATTTCTTTAACAGATTTGAGTTAAGGAACTTTTCAAAACAATGAACTAATACAAGGATTTTTCTGAGACAACCAACAACCTTCAAGATATCAAGTGATATATTTTTCAATCAAAACATATAAGGTGGATCCCGACAACAAAGTGGTGATAGATATGCTATTTATTCGTTCATGGATAGTCAACATACTTTTTTTATTTAAGTTCTACTCATTATTTCATATCATAAAATTTTAGTATAACTATTCAAACACCACCCCAAAGCATGTATGTAGAGCTGTTGGTGAAAATTGAAAATGGGGAAATTATTGCATCCCAAGTATATAACTACTCCCCTCTCAAAATTCATGGTTTTAAAATCCCAGTGAACCGATTCATACTCCCTTCGATGTAATTTGATGCAATTTTGGGTATGGATTTGATTTCTATATATAGACCCAACAAAAAATTTTGTGGGAAGAAAATCACTCTCTGTATTATGAATCCAGCCCCCCCCCCCCATTTTGTATAAGTAAAAGAAAGAGGATGAATATTAATTAGCACCAACATCATAATAATTGATATTATATATCTATGAAAATGCATATCTTCCTCAAATGATTAAGTCTTTGTAATGAATCATCCTTCAATACTTTCCCATTTTGTGGGAATACATTAATGTGTTTCCAAATGATTTTCCTGGTCTTCCTCCTAGCTGTGATGTTGAATTCTAAATCAATCTTATACCTGCAGTGTTTCCATTAGTAAAGAATATGTATAGAATGGATGTTGTAAAAATTGATGAGTATAAGAAAAAAAATGGATGTGAATCTTGATAAATGGCCCATAAGCCAGAGTTCTTCACCTTGGGGAGCATAAGTCCTCTTAATCAAGATGAATGAATGGTCAATACACATTTGCATTGATTATCATGAGATTAACAAGATAATGATAAATATCAAGTATCCACTAACATGTATTGATGAATTTTTTGATTATCTATATGGATCATAATGTATATCCAAGGTGGATCTATGGTCGGGATATTACCATGTTAGGGTGAAGAAGGAGTATATCCTGAATATTGATTTTCGTATATGTTTCCATCAATATGGGTTCATAGTAATTCCATTCAAACATACTAATTATCCATGATTCATCATTTAAATGATGAATATAGTCTTTATAGATTACCTATATTCAGTTTTGGTAGTCTTTATTGATGATATTCAAATATTCCCTAAAATAAAGGATGAGCATGAGGAGCATATGAGTACATAACTAAAGACCTTTCAAAAGGATAATATTTATTCCTAGTACAAAAAATGTTATTTTCTGTTTAATAATGTATCATTATTGGGGAATATCATTAAAATTAAGAAGATATCTATGGGCCCTACAATGATGGAAGCTATTGAAGGATGGTTGAGGCCAAAATCTATGATAGATAATTGTAGTTTCATTATATTTGACGGGTACTATCGTCGATTTGGGATAAACTTCTCTATATTCTCAAACACTCTAAACAAGATAACTCATAAGGGAGTCAACGTTTCTTAGAATGAGTAATCTGAAGAGATATTCATGATGTTTGAAAGGATTCTTACCATTTTCCATCTGATCATAGTACACATAAGTGGAGAACATTTAGTAGTATTCATCAATTCTTCGAAGAAGGGATTAGACTCTATGTTAATGCATAATGATAAATTTATAGCCTATGATTCAAAGTATTTGAATGTTCATGAACAGAACAACCCAGTGAAAGATATATATTCGGATGCAGTGATCTTCAATATAATGATATTGTGGAATTATCTCTTTGGGGATAAGTGTTAAATATATACAAACTACAAAATCCACAACTATATATTCCCACAAACGAGCTGAATATACACCAATGAAGATAGTTATATTTGATCAAGGATTATGAATTCTCAATTCAATACTATCATGTGATGTTGAATAATGTACTAAGTAGAAAGGAAATAGAAATTATATCATTGATCGGAATTAAGAGGGATCCATTTATCTTATATTTGTAAATGGTATACATGGGAATCATAAAACAAGGAACACTATAAATACTTTCACAAATAATTGTTCAAAATCCCATTCTGAAGAAGATAAATGATTTTAAAAGATTTTATGTGTGAATTCAAAAGAAATCAGAAGCTATACGAAATGGGAAATCCTCAAAGATCAATGTCAATGAAGAAGATGGTCTAAGATTTTGGTAAATACTATGTGTACCCTCAAATCCAAATTTAATGAATGATTTGTTTGCTGATTCACAAATAACAACCTTTTATATCCATTATGGAAGAAAAAATTAGTCTAAAGATCTCCAAGAAAACTATTGGTGGGATGATAAGATGAAGGAGATCACAAAATATATATGAAGATTTCTTGTATGCCATCATGTGAAGGAGGAAAGGAAAAATTATAATGGGTTGATGCAACCATTACCCATAACTACATGGAAATAGGAAAAAATCACCATGGAATTTGTCACCAGACTATTGAATACATCCATAGGAAATAATGATACCTAGGATATGGTGGATTGGATTATAAATATTTTGAAATTCATTATGATTCGAGTGGACTTATCACTGGATAAACTTTCATGGACATAAATCAAATAAGTGGTGAGGCTTCATGGAATACTAGTATTTATAGTATTTGATTGAGATATATTATTCAACTACATGTTATGGAAAAAACACTATCATTATATAAAAGTTGAATAAAACTTCAGTATGGCCTATCATCCCCAAACTGATGTCCAATTTGAGTGGACCATTAAGACACATGAATACCCGTTGATAGAATATTCTACAGACTTCAAAGGATGATGGGATTAACAAGTTCCTCTAGACGTGTTCTTATATAATAAAAATTTACACTCTATCAACCAAATGGATCCATGTGAAGAACTTTATGGGAAGTGGCTAAGCAAACATGTGTTTTTGGATGAATTTGGGGAAACAAAACTGTTACGTCCTAAAATGGTTGAGGAAATAGTGGAAAAGGTCAATACCATTCCGTAATGCATCAAGGATGCTTAGATTAAAGAAAAATTCTTTTCTAAAAAACATTGAATAGACCTAGAGTTTGATGTTGGAGACATGGTTTTCTAATACATCTCTTAAGGGAAGAAATTCATGAGATTTGGAATGAAGGGAAAACATATTTCAATATACATCGAACCCTTCAAATCCTTGATTGTATAATATTAGTGGTTTATCGAATAACACTCCCACTAAACCTATCTCATGTACATTATGTATTCCATGTATTAATATTGATGATGTACATAACTGTCCCCTCGCATGTATGCAATCGAGAGGTGGTTCCATTGGATAATGAACATTCCTATAAATGGCATTCGGTGAACATTTTATATTTTAGAGACAATGTTATATGAAATTAGACAATTAACCTGGTCAAAGAGTTGTGGAGAAATGACTAGTTTGGAGAGGCGATTTGGGAATTGAAGGAAGTGATGAAATAGAATTACCATAATCAGTTTTAGAGTGGGAAATGTAAAATTTGAGGGAGATATTTTTTAAGGGGGAATATTTTAATTACCTGAAATGATATATTTAATGTTTACCCTTATATTTCAATTAAATTTGTTATTTTGTAATTTGTTTATAGAAAACACATGCAATCCTTTAGTCTTATTGTATCTTAACATATTTAAATGGAAGTTATGAATCATTACAATTTATAATATTGTTTTTAAACAATGATCATATGAATAGTATAAATATAGGGCTTTAGCATATCAAATTGCATAAAAAAATGGATGGATGGCCTCTACTAGTAGTATTGTGACCTATCACTAGTGCAGAAAGCGTTTTTAACGTCACTATTTTTTACGTCGGTTATATATAACTGACGTGAAAATCTGTGATATGTGGTTTTTTACGTCGTTTATTTTATAACTGATGAAAAAAATACTAAGAGTAAATTTTTAACATCGGTTATTTAAATAACCGACTTAAAAAATCGCACATGTTGTTGTTTTATGTCGTTTATAAATTAATCAACATAAAAACCCAACGTGTGGCATTTTTTAGGTCGGTTATTTGATAACCGACGTAAAAATTGATGTATCTAAAGAATTTTTTATGTCAGTTATAGAATAACTGACATAAAAAAGGTTAAAACTGAGGCCTTTTTGATGTTGGTTATTTGATAACCGACATAAAACCCCACCCCACAGAATTTTTTATGTAGGATATTTTATAACTGATGTAAAAACTATGGTTTTGGATGTGTTTTATATTTCGGTTATAGTATAACCGATGTAAAAAACCAACACACGGCTTTTTTTACGTCGGTTATAAAAGAACCGACGTAAAAAATGCAGTATATGTTACATTTATAATGATGGTTATTATAATAACTGACGTTATAAATGTAATAAAATAGTTTATAATGTCTGTTATTAAATAAAAAATGTTATAAAACTTTTAATAAATTTATCATGCCCCGTGGATTGACTTTTCTAATTTTTCGATCGACAGACCTGCGACTCGTCTCTCTCGTGCGGAAAACCTAGAATCGAATATTCAATATCATTTTGTTAAAATCGTTTTTCCATCCTTTTTTATCATATTTACTCTCCTCAGATCTATTATATTCACTCGCAACACTTAGGTAAGCCTCCCATTACTTTATTTCGTTCATTTTTTCCCGGATAGTCTATATTCACATTTTGCGATTTTTTTGTTTAAACATGTTATGATTACTCGATTTGGAACCCTCTTAACTCGTTTTTCCATCATCATATTATTTATTATCACCAGGTCTATTAGATCAACATGCAATATTCATGTAAGCCTCACCAAATTCTATTTCGTTTGTTTTTGTTTCACGGATGCCCTACATTTATGGTAATATTTGATACCATTGACAACTAATGATCTAATTTTCCTATATTACAGTAATTTATATCTAAACCATTGTGATACACCCATTCAGTGTACCAGTGTGGTTTATTTTATATGTATATATGGATTTTCATGGTGGAAGTTTTTTTTTTGGATCCTTGGATGTTTCTATTTTGGGTATCACTTTTTTTTCATAAACTATTTTCGTCACTTATTATCGTGGACTATTAAAAGTCTTCATATGTTACTAAAACCTGATTCATTGAAAAATAGATAATTTTAGACTAGTAGGATATTCACTTCATGGTTCTCATTTTGAATAATGGCATGATACCAACACTAGTAGCTTGAGGTTAATATCCCTAGATTGGAAAAAACTAGTAGCTTGAGGTTAAAATCCCATGGTTCTAGGGGGGCTGTCAAGAGGGTTGGGAGCTGTCTAGGGTGTCCATAGAGGTGGGGGGGGGGAAGTAGAGGGGTGTGTGGGGGTGTGGTCCAAGGGGGTGGGGGTGTCTAATGGGTTGGGGGATGTCCAAGGGGTGGGGGGGTCTTTCCAATGGGGCAGGGCCTTTCCAGAGGGTTTGGGGGTTTTATCAGGGGTGGGGGTTGTCCAGACGGTTGGGGATGTCTAGGGGTGTCCAAGGGGTTAGGGGTGGTGTCCAGGAGGGGTGGGGTGTCCAAGGGGTGGGGGTGATGTCTAGAGGGGTGGGGGATGACCAAGGGTGGGGGATGTCCAGAGGGGTGGGGGCTGTACAAGGGGGTGGTGGTGTCCAGGGGGTGGGGGTGGTGTTCAGAGGGTTTAGTGGACTGTCTAGAGGGTTGGGGGTGTCCAGGGTGCCCTTGGAGGTGGGGGGGGCATTCCAGGTGTGTGGGGAGTCTAAGGGGGTGGGGCTGTCCAATGGGGTGGGGGCCTGTCTACAGGGTTTGGGGGGTTGTCCAGGGGTGGGGACTGTCCAAAGGGCTAGGGGTGTCCAGGGGGTGTCTAAGGGTGTAGGGGTGGGGGTGGTGTCCAGGAGGGGTGGGGGTGTCCAATGGGATGGGGGCGTTGTCTGGAGGGGTGGGGGTTGTCCAGGGGTGGGGGATGTCCAGAGGGGTGGGGGCTGTCCAAGGGGTTGGTGGTGTCCAGTGGGTGTCCAAGGGGTTGGGGGTGGTTTCTAAAGGGTTTGGGGGGTTTTCCAGAAGGTTGGGTTTGTCCAGGGTGTCCATGTAGGTGGGGGGGGGGCAGTCTAGGGATGTTTGTGTGTGGGGGGGGGGGGGGGGGGTCCAAGGGGTGGGTCTCAAAGGGGGTGGGGGCTTTCCAAGGGGGTGGGGGCCTGTCCAGAGGGTTTTTTGGTTGTCCGGGGGGGGGGGTGTCCAGAGGGTCGGCGGGTGTCCAAGGGGTTAGGAGATGGGTGGTGGTGTCCAGGAGGGGTGGGGGTGTCCAGGAGGGGTGGGGTGTCCAAGGGGGTAGGAAGGGGTGTCCAGGGGGTGGGGTTGTCCAAGGGTGTGGTGGTGTCCAGGGGTGTCCAAGAGGGTGGGGGTCGTGTCTAGGGGGTGGGGGGCTATCCAAGGGGGTGGTGGTGTCTAGGCGGTGTCCAAGGGGGTGGGGGTGGTGTCCAGGTGGTGGGGGGGATGTCCATAGGGGTGGTGGTGTCCAGGGGGTGTCCAAGGGGTGGGGTGGTGTCCAAGGGGTGGGGGGGTGTCCAAGGGGGTGGTGTTGTCCAGGGGCTGTCCAAGGGGTAGGGGATAAGTGTCAGTTGGGATTGACTATTGCATCGTGGTTTTTGAGATTATGACATGATGATTGTATTGTTTAATTGATATTAGTGTTTCAATATAATAATATTTTTTTATATATATTTTGACCATTCATCGACTATGAGAAAATTATGGTTTATGGGGGAGACCATGTCGTGGTTTTCAAATATGCGTAGTTATCCTGACCCCATTGTGCAGTGATTATTGGCTTTACATTGTGATTTTCTCCATCTGAGTTTTTATTTTAAATTTGATATGATTCTCAGATTTACTCAATTTTCTCCAATATTCTTTCAAACATTGGAGGCCCCATGGGTTTCTTTGATTCCATGGAATTTAAAACTGTTATATCTAACTATATTTCCTTTTTAAAATCATATTCATGAAAAAAAATTAATTATGCATAGATTTGTTTTATATTTCAAAATAGTTTTAGATTAAAATTATCATTTCTCCATATAAACATATATTTTTCTTATCATAAAAAGATATATAATTTTGATATTTTTTATAGGTAATAATGAGTTGAAGTTTTATTACGGTACATCGAATGAGCAATGAATATGTGGATGGTGTTTATGCGTTTTTTGAATTTTCTAAAGGAAATGTTCCAAGTAGTGACATTTTTTTCTATCCATTCCAGGAATTATTAAATATGAAGAAGTTAATAATTAGAGAGGTAAAAGATCATCTGATTTGTAATGGTTTAAATCCAAGTTACAACCCTTGTATTTGGCATGGTGAAACTGGATGGAATGTTACTGATGATGATGATTTGCAAGATGGTGACTCCGATGGAATTGAAGATATGATTCGTGATATTGTAGCATAACAAATTGAGATAGAACTGACAGTTGTGCGTCTATATGGTGATGTTGAAAGACCATTATATCCAAGTTTTACAGATTTTACGGTTTTATTGGTGCTGTTAAGATTGATTAACCTAAAGGAGAAACATGGATGGAGTGACAGAAGTTTTACAGAGCTTCTATAATTGATGAAAGACATTCTTCCAAAAAGATATTGATCTTCCAGATTCACATTCTAAGGCTAAGCAAATATTATTCCCGATGATATTGGGATACAAGAAAATACATGCTTGTCCGAATGACTGTATGATATTTAGTAAAAAATATGAATTTCTTCCAGAGTGTCTTAAATGTGGGACATCACGGTATAAGGTGAAAGAAAAATCACAGGCTAATGTGGATATTACAATGATCCCTTCAAAAGTATTTTTGTATCTTCCTATAATTCATCATTTCAAACTTTTATTTTCTAATTCACATGATGCAAAAAGGTATATATGGCATGTTGATGAGCGGTTATGTGATGGAAAAATACGTTATCCAGCTGATTTTCCATAATGGTAGAAAATTGATGAGTAGTATCCTAGATTTGGAAATGAAATTTTAAATCTCAAACTAGGGTCATGCACAGATGGAATGAATCCATATCGGTCCCTCAATAGCACACATAGCTCATGGCCTGTTTTATTGGTAATTTACAACCTCTCTCCTAAAGTTTTTATGAAGTGCAAATATTTCATGTTCAGAATAATGATCTCTGGTCTGAAGCGACCCAGCAATGATATTGATGTTCTCTTGTCACTGCTGATTGCTGATTTGAAACTTTTATGGGAGGATGGTATTAGGGTGTATGATTCTTATAAAATAGAATATTTTCAACTGTATGCAGTTCTTTGGTTCATTATAAATGACTTCCCATCATATAGAAATTTGTCTTGATATTGTGTTAATGGGTATAAATAATGTCCAATTTGTGAATAACAGATGTCATATTGTCAATTTCATCATAGGAGGAAAACAATGTACATGGTTCATCGAAAGTTTTTGCCTATAGATCACTCTTATATAAGACTAAAAAAGGAATTCAATGGCTCACAAAAATTTGATATTGCTCCAAAACCTTTATCCCCAGATCGATATTTTGAGAGGGTGAAAAACCTTGTTGCGACATTGGGAAAGAAACAGAAATCTAGTAATGATTGACATATTTGGAAGAAAAGGTCAATTTTTTTGGAGCTACCATATTGGAGATATCATGAAGTTGAACATAACATAGATGTCATGCACATGGAGAAGAATATATGTGATATTTTTATTGGAACATTGTTTAATATTAAAGGAAATAAAAATGTTGGGTTGAATGCAATATTAGACTTATTATCAATGGGAATACGTTTGGAGTTAGCTCCCACTCCTAATGGAAGACGAACATTTCTTCCCCCGGCTTTAAATACATTATTGAAGAGGGGGAAAATTAGATTTTACTAGTGTCTTCATGATATTAAACTGCCTCAACTTTATTCATCAAATGTAAAAAAAATTCTTATTGAAGGTCTTGATGTTGATTGGTATGAAATCTCATGATTCTCACGTCATGATGAAACAACTTCTACCAGTTGCATTATATAGAATATTTCCCATTCGTTTTAGAAAGACTATAATGATGTTGTGTTATTTTTTACATTCAATTTTTAATAAGGTGATTAATGTGAATGATTTGAACATTTTGGAAAAGGATGCAATTTTTATACTTTATCAATTGGAAATGTATTTTCCTCCAACTGTTTTTGATATAATGGTGCATTTAATGATTCATCTGGTTCGATAAATAATGATTTTTGGACCTATATAACTTCACTGCATGTATCCTTTTGAAAGGTATATGAAAAAAATTAAAGGGGTATGTTAAGAATCCATATCGACCTGAATCCTCCATTATTGAAAAGTATATTTCTAAGGAGGTTGCAGGGTTTTGTACGTGAAAAATGGTTGTGACGCAACACATAGGTTTACCTCCATCTCTCCATGAACGAGTAAATAAAGAGAGAAAGGGGATTCGTGGATTGAAATTGAAATATTTATTAGCTGGAAAGATGAAGAAGTTAGAATCATATATCTTGAATGACATATCTTATGTTCAACCGTATATCATATTTCATATTAATGAGTTGAAACAATGTCATCCAAAGAAGAACGATATGAGGATTTTGAAAGGGAACAACAAAACATTTTTGTCCTGGTTTAAAAAGACCTTGCTTAATAGATCTGATGTATCAGAGACATTAAAATGGACAGTGGGTGGTCCATGTTTAAATGTGATAACATGGTCTGGTTATGAAATTAATGGCTATACATTTCATAAGAAAGCTCAGGATAATAGAAGTGTAGTTCAGAATAGTGGTGTATTGGTGTTTGCAGAAGCAATGCATTTTTCGTGTTCTAGGGACAAAAACCTAATTTCTACATCAAGTGAATATTATGGAGTGATTGAAGACATAATGGAGGTTGATTAATTTAAAATTAATGTTCCTGTTTTTAACTGTAATTGGTTTATTGGTAACAACAGTGTCAGACATGATGAATTTGGAATGACAGTTGTTAATCTGAATAGATTGGAAGACACAACTGATTCTTTTATAATGGCAACACATGAAAAAAATAGTTTCTATATAGTAGATCAATCAGATATGTAGTGGGATATTTTTTTTACCAGGGAAAGAAATATGGTGGTTAGGATGAACTTGATGAAGATTCTGATTAATGTGAGATCCCTACTTCCATGGAAATATTAACAGAACATAATGATGAGCATGTTGAAGACATGGTTTGTTCCATAAGGAATGATCACGATGAAGGAATTTGGGAAAACAATCCATCTGTACAGTCCTAAAATTATAGGTAACATTGGTTTATTTCTTGTTTACATTTACTATTTTCATAAAATGGAAGATATTGTAAGTTTTTTATTTATTAAAACATGTATTTAAACAAAATAAATATTAGTTTTTGTTTGTTTTATTTTTTTAGTTTACTTTATCATGTTTACCATTACATTAATTATATATCTGTTATTTTTTTTCAGGGAAAATTAATTTACCATGTTTTAATTTTTTTTACTTTACATTATCATGTTTACCATTACATAAATTATATATCTATTACTTTTTCAGTGACAATTAATTTACCATGTTTACCATGTTTACAATGTTTACCAGGTTTACTAGGATTACAATGTTTAACATCTTGACTATCTTTACCATCTTTACCATTTCATAACATGCATACCATATTAACCATCTTTACAATTACATAACATAGTACAATTTTCTATTTTTTGAATATAGTGGTATTAAAATATTTGAATTTGTATATTTGTGAACTGATGTTTGTTTTCTTTTTGAAGGATAATGACAGATCAATCAGTTGATCAACCACATGATTCTAGAGATGAGAATATTGGTCATACGTCTGGGGAGGAACATTCACATGCACCTCTTGATGTTCCCCAATCCTCCTAAGGTTCTCCCATTATGACAAAGAGTTCAAGAGTTGGTAAATGTGGGTGCACACGTGTACGAAAATTATCACTTTCCAGCGCGCATGATTAGAGGATACTCATTGAGTTTGATGAGGATGATATTCCTAGAGGTCCAAATACAAAATATTTTAAGAGTTTTGTATCCACTCAGGGTAAGATCAAATTAATCATTTTTTATGATGACTAGAGAAGTGTGGAAAAAGCGATAACCTCTCAGTTGTGGGAGATGATTTTGGTAAGCTCTTTTACTATTTTTTCCCTATTCTTTAAAATTTTCTAGTATATATAATATGTTTATACTCATCTTTATCAGTTGAAATTTGATATTCCTGAAACTGGAGGATTCAGGAACAAATTCTTATCGATGGCTACCAATAGATAGAGGGATTTCAAATCCACCCTCACATCTGATTTCATTTTAGGTCATAGGAGTCATGACAATCCATGTCGTATATATCCTTTCATAGATGAAGACACAAGGAGATAGTTTCTTGAAAGTAGAAGAAAATAATCATTTTTGGTAAGTAAAAAAGTAAACTTTTATAAGATTTATTATATAAATGATCTTATTATTGTTTTGTTAATGATTTCTTATTCATAATTTATAGCAAACAAGGAAATATCATTATGAGATCCAATCTCAAAATGTATACCCTCATATCTTATCTCGGGGAGGGTATACATTATTGGAAGAAAACATTATGGTGGAAAATTACAAAAACTAAGAGCTGAGTCATCAAGCTCTGGAGAGGTGGCCCCTCCGTCCCCTCTATCTAGACATGAAAAATGGAAGAGAGCTCGGATGGTCAAAAAATGGAAGTATCATTCAGATGATTCGAGAATCGTAACTTAGAGGATTGCAAGATATCTATTTTATTTATTTAAGTAATCTATTTTCTTCATATAATTTAATTCATTACAGAAATGTTAAATTAATTAATATAGGATTCTCTTGAGGTGTAGAGCTCACAGGGGGTATTTACAACTGTTGGGAGGCAAGATATCTTATCTACAGCATTGGGAAAGCCCGAACATCCTGGTCGTGTACGAGGATATCCAAAAGGTGTATCGGTAAGAAAAGTGTTTCCACGTTCCTAAACTACTTACGTTGAGGGTGTTTATAAAAAAAATAGAATCCTTGTAGGCTAAAGTTCGAAATATTAATGCAATGATGGAGGAAAAGATTAGAGCGTCGGTAGAATCTATGTTTGCAGACATTAAAAGACAATTTCATACTGCAGCTCCCACTCCTCCACCTCCCCTTGCAGACCCCATTATTTATCCCCCACCTCCACTGGTTGCTCTCACTCCCCAACCTCAGCCCGCGGACCACATTTTTTATCCTACTCCTCTGCCACATCTTCCTACTTAATGCGAGTTGTGTCTTGATGATCATCAACATCATATAGTTGCATATGGGTTGGTATATTGTATAGGAGATACATTTCATCATCAACAATTAAAGGTAGGGAATCATAGGGTCAATGTTAAAGATATTATATATATATTAGCTCGAGTACCATTACCTATAGATGAGGTGATGACAATTGGACATAGTATCAGCCATTTTTTAATTTGGCCATCCAGACTTCTTCGACTCATTACCATAGAGGTACGTATGTTATATCTTATATTTTATTTTTTATTAAAGTTGTTTTATCATTTTAATACTGATATATTTTTCTATTTATTTTTACAGGAATACTTCAAAGGTAAAGAAATACTGTATAGACAACAATAAAGACAAATGGCTATGACATCAGATAAAAATTCTAGTGGTTTTGACAGATTTCCAATATATTCAAATTTGTTGGTGGATCATTATGTGTTTCCAATAGAAGTTCATGTTTTTGTATGTGAAATAACTATGTGGACTATGAAAGCTGATTTCATGGAGGTTTTTACTGGAGATATGTTGGGCATCAATATGGGGCATATTTTTTCCATGTATGTCTTAACACCTTTTCCCTACGTTATATTTATTAAACATTTATACTTATGTTTGTTTTGTATTAGGTATATTTATAACATTTGTGAGAAGAATGAGAGGACATATGTATATCAGTTCATGGACCCGCATTTGATTTCCACTGAAGCATGTCCATTAGATTAGGAAAAAGAATGGTTTATATTGATGAATGACTTGAACAGAATATAGTCACACAATGTTGGATGATTCCTTTTTTTGAGAGGTATGAAACACATCTCTCTCCAAGAGTTCATTATATTTTAACATAAAAACCACTAACCTTAAATTTTTTTATCAGTTATCATTGGATGTTAGGGGTTTTTTTCCAAGGGAGAAGACACTTTATTGGATATGATCTTTCCATGGTGATGTGTGGGAATGTTTTAAGAGAATTTTGGAAAATTAAGTTTCAATTTCTCAATAGTTTTCTATATTATAATGAATTTTAAATTTATCCAATTCATATTATTTTCTAATAGGGGATGGGTCTACATTCGAAAAAACACAATGAAAAGGAGTGCGAAGATCAAATATGTAATTGTGAAGGTAAATATTTATTTATAATTTGTACTATTTCATTTATTGCATAAAAATAGTATATTGAATTTTCACTCATTCATGAAAAATTGTCATCAAAAAAATGGCCTCATCGAATGTGGATATTATATTTTAAGATTTATGTTTAAAATAATAACAAATAGGAAGGTTGTGAAAATTGACCTGATATGATATCCTTTAAACTTTTCCATAATATTTAATTTGATTTATTCATTATTCATGTTAACTACTATCCTATTAATTTGTAGCTATTTGATTACCCTCATCATTATAGTGTTGAATACGTCAAACACTTACAAGTGGAATGGTCAAATTATTTTACAAGATTGACTGATTTTTAGTTGATTATAGTGTAAAATGTAATTTTGAATACTGTCATTGTGATTGTGTATTTGGTAGTAGTTTAGGTTGGATTTAGTTTTTTTAAGTTGAAATTGTACGTTTTGAATGTTATATATGTGAGTGTTTAATTTTTCTCTACTTCTTGTTTTGGTCTAATTATGTTGGTTTTTCTGGTATGGATTATGGTATGGGGGGCAGGGTTCTAAGGGTGTAGGGGTGTTTAATGGGGTAGGGGTATCCAGGGGTGTGGGAGGGATGTCTAGTGGGGTCGGGGTATCCTGGGTGTCTATGAGAGTGGGGTGCAGTCCAGGGGGGTGGGAGCGTTTCCAGGAGGGTGGAAAGGTTGTCTAGGGGAGTGGGGGGCTGTTTAGGGGATGTCCAGGGGTGTGGGGGTGTCACGTGGGTTGAGGGGGGTTTCCAAGGGTGTGGGAGGGATGTCCAGTGGGGTGGGGGGTCCAGGGTGTCCGTGGGGATGGGGGGGGGGTGTCCAGGGGGTGGGAGAGGAGGCACCACAATCCCTCAGGGGGCAGAATGCCGCTGGAAGGTACTCATCACTCCCACATGTGAATGATTTTGAGACCTCAAGCTTTGCGTATGGGAGTGGTGAGTAACTTCTAGTGGCAGCCCCCTGACAGATGGTGGCGCCTCCTCTCCCACCACTAGCTTTCCAGGGGCTATCCAGGGGGTGGGGTGGCTGTCCAGGGTTGTCCAGGGGTGGTGGGGTAGTCCAGTAGTGTGTGGGTGTCCATGAGGGTGGGTGGATGTCCAGGGGTGATGGGGGATGTCCTCGGGGTGGGGGCAGTACAAGGGTGTGTGTGTGGGGGGGTGTCTAGTGGGGTGAGGGGGTTCTGGTCTATTTTTTATAACATTTTGGTCTGTTTCAGGCATGTGGGTGGGTTGTCCGGGGGTTTGAGAGTGTTGTCCAAGTGGTGGTGGGTATACTGGAGGGTGGGGGATGTCCAGGGGGTGGTGGTGATGTCCTGGGGTGTGGGGGGTGTCTATGGGTGTGGCGGGGGTTAGTCCAGTGGGTTGAGGGGGTTCTGGTCTATTTTTGGTAACTTTTTTGTCATGTTTCAAGGGTGTGGGAGGGATGTCCAGGGGTGTGGGAGTGCTGTACAGGGGGTGGGGGATATACATGTGGGTGGGGGTTCTACAGGGGTGTAGGGGGCTGTCCAGGGGGTGGTGGGGATGTCCAGTGGTGTTTGGGGTTGGTCAGGGGGTCGGGGTAGTCCACGGGTGTGGGGGTGTCCAGGGGTGTGGTGGGGGCTGTCCAGTGGTGTGATGGGGGCTGTCCAGGGTGTAGTGGGGGGCTGTCCAGTGGGGTAAGTTTTTAATGTTATCAATGTAAATGATTAATTTTTATTTTTTCTTGTTTTGGTCTACTTTTGTTTTTTGGGTATGAATTCTTGGTTTGGTATCTGCTTGTTTCTGGGGAGAGCATATGACTGCTTTATATTTTAAAAAAATTGGTGTTTCACATCGGTTACTAAATAACCGACGTGATAAACACCTCCACACTGGTTTATCATGTCGGTTATTAAATAATGGATGTCATAAACACCCCCAAAACTGGTTTATCACTTTGGTTATTAAATAACCGACGTGATAAACCCTTCCCCTGGTTTATCACGTCAGATATTAAATAACTGATGTGATAAACCCTCCCCCCTGGTTTTTTACATCGATTATTTAATAAACGACGTGATAAAAGCCTGGGAAATGGTTTATCACATCGGTTATTAGATATCTGACATGATAAACACTATGATGTTATATTTTTTTTTTGTCAGTTTTTGAATAACCAACATAAAAAAAATATTTATAAGCTCATCTGTATTAACGTCGGCTAAAAACCAATGTAAAAAATAAAAAATAACCGACTCAAATGACGTTTTTTGCACTATTGTATGAATCCCATTTGTCATATATTTTGAGGGAGATAGAATCTCTATGATTTTTCCTTGACCAATGTCAAGCTGAGATATATGAACATAACCATGATTGAAACCATTTATAGGAGAAGTTTAATCTCATCAGGATCACATTCTAAACAATGTACGTTGAACTGCCCCATGAAAGTCTCACCATCACGCACCTTACTATTATGGAATTTTCTAGTGTATTAAAGGGATGTGTATCAATAATCTAGAAATATGAGTATCTACATTATTCTTTATAGAATGATTAATATATTTTCATTCTATTTTTGTTACTTTACAAATGATTTTGATTTTTATATAATAAGACAGAAATTGTATTTTTTGGTAATATTCAAAGCAAATTATTGATTTTTTTAATTAATTAATGGATTTTTGAATTTAATAATATTTTAATAAAAACTTCTTATTAAATATTATTTAATAAATTTAAATAATCATATAATTTTTATTTATTCAAATGTATTTTTTATAAGGGCTTAAATATTGTTATTGTAAAATACCCATCGTTTCTCAATAAATAATGATCATTATTTTAAATGTGAAAAGGATTAAATTAAAAAAATGTGAAAAATGAATATTAGTTTTGGGATTAGAATGTATAAATTATCCAATGGTTATTTTTCCAATAGTTTTTGAGACAGATGAATTTTTAGTTAAAAATTAAATAATGTATAAATATATGGTGTGTATTAGGACTTCATAATGACCTAGAAGTGATGTAATAAATGAGATGAAGTGTATAAATTAAAAAATTTATGTGTTCATTTTAAATAATTTGATTTTAATCTAATTTTATATATTTTATACATCCATTTTGAATCCTCCAAAACATATAACATATTTTAAGGTTTTTAAATCATTTCCTTAAGAGTATAACTCACCTCCACATCACCGAGGGTAATGTTTTAATAATTTCGGCCCTTAAACATATAAAATAATTGAAACCACCAATATTTTGCAGAAACTTGGGGAAAACCCATGGAATAGTATTTCTTTTTTATTATTTTATCTTATAGTGTCCAAAACCTATGTTTGATAAATGATTAATAATTTCCCTCTCTTTTCCCACATAGAACTGCCAAAATATTCCAATTATCATAACTCGAAATACTTATAGAACATCTTTAATCTACCCTACCATCTATAGAGTCCTCTCATTATTCCCTAAATCTCTCAATAAGATCCTCTGAAGAATATGGATTCACACTCTCAAGGTAAGGGATCCTCACATTCTCTTCATTATTCATGTATTTTATCGTTTACCTTCTATTTCCAATTCCTAATGTTGGGATATGTCATTACATGTACCTATTACTTCCCATTTTATTTATAAAATATTAGAGACCCATTTCTCTCCCATAAACTGATTTTATGACTTTTTAAGTGACTTTGTTATACTGTTGAAATTTCGCCATGATTTTTCCATGACAAAAATATTATGTAGTGAATACCATAAACATTTTATAAAAAGGGTAGTAACTATTATACACTTATACATCATTGATATGGGACTAAAATATATTTATTTCACACTCAATGATCGTGGAATAAAATTTTATGATGAATGATTTCAAGTTGTATGATCTATGTGGCACACATAATCATGAGAATGAAATGAAAGTGAAGGGAGTGCTCGAAATTATATAGTGCTCAAATGCATTGTGTAATGCTTAGTCTCATGATATATCATGTTGGGATAGGGATTAAAACTAATTCCTTTATGGGACTTTGTCTATCATTATTTCATGGATGTTAGCCATGAACTATGTTTATGATGCACTATTTTATGTTGTTTCCACATTTCCCATGTTTCCTTTCTGATTATCATGCCATATCATGTATCATTGTTAATTTTTATGATTACTACTCATTTTTTCCCCCATTGATAGGCCTATTTTATAAAATTTATTATAATTATCATGTTATTCAATAATTATTCCCTTATTAGGATTTATAGCTCACATATGTATGTCTGTAGGTTATCCCATGTTGTTTTAAGTGTGATAATGTGAAGGATGTTTTCAAAAAAGATGATGTTTTTTCTATTTTAAATTGTTATGTAGTGTAAGTAATTCCAAAATAAAATATATTTCTCAATCTTATGGGTTTTATTAAGTGTAATTGTAAGTAATAAATCATTTATTAATGTGAAATAAGGAACATGGTTGGTATAATTCCCATGTCTATACGGCGCATACCTGTGTAGTCTAGATCCTGACCATGTACTTTGGAAGGTCTATAACCATGTACACAAAGGGTTTGGGCATGTACTATTAGATCCCCATGTCCCCGTTATATGGGTTTTCTTCCCATTTACTCATCCATATGGTCACCCCCACTGCATGACATGTACTTTTACTACATGACATGTAGTCCCCAAATATCATTTATCCCTAATGGGAAGAACATAAGGATTGTTATTCTAAACCACATGTGATGTTATTGATATTATCAAACCAAAGATCCTAGGGAAAATTAGAAAACACATATTTTCCCTGATTAAGCATCGATCAACCCCTAGTGGGGCCTTAGCAGTCATAAATTTGATTTAAAATCTTAAAAAAATTCTATCAATATTGGGACATAAAAATCTTCCCAACTCATGGTGAAACACTTAAGCATTGGCTAAAATACACCACTTGAATGACACTTCACCTCAATCCAATCTTGATCCCCATTAAGGTCATAGTCTAGGTATTACTCTTGTCCACTTCCTCCTCAGTGTTTCCATCGCATGGGAGGGAAAACCACTCCCTCATGCTATGTGTGGGAAACCCAAATAGAGGGGGATTTATACTAATTATTTAATTAATTAAGTACCTGATTTTACACATCAATCCCTACAATAGTCTCCATATAAGAACAAGTTGGCACCAACCAACATTATGTTACCCATAGGGTAAAACTAACATTTTTTATTTGATTTATGTCTCATATTTTCCATTTAAGACACCAATGAGGAGTTATTTGATTAAAATTTTAATACATTACGTGCATGATATATTATATCAGTTATTATTAATATATTTATATTTATTTTTATATTTTTCAAGGATTTATGGGTTCCAAAATCCCAGACATACTCATTGTTCAGCTTCAAAAATATTTCTTAAAATATTCCGATGTCATACATGAAAAAATAGAGTAATTATAATATCCCCACAACCAATTATTTTCATCTCAAAACGTGAAAACTACATAGATATGTGAATATTCTGAAATTGAATATTGATCTTTCACTCCATTGAGTTATCATGGAGGATCTTATGATACCAAAGGTCCCAAAAAATGATTAAAAATATCCCATAAAGGTTATTCCAACATTGGTTCTCAAACACCATCAAACACCTCAAAAAATTAAACTTTTCCTACAATGTTTTTCCACCCATGTTAGAATCATAAAATGAGTCATGTGCATATCTCATCAGTTGTGGAATTTGGAATAAATTCTGTGCTTTTTCTGAATAACGCTATTGGTTCAAGTGGTATGCAACCTTTATAACCCAACATATCATATAGAAAATGGGTCAATGAACCTCAGATATGTCATTCTCCCTAGCCAATACTCTATAATACACATTAGGGTGAGATTTCATAGCACACATGATTTCATAATTAAACTCCAACGACATCATTATTTTGTATCCAATGAAATCTAGACATTTATGGGAAGTCTAACAGCCATTACATACACCAAATCTAGTCCCATAAATTTTTTCTCCCATTTTCATTGACTAGTACAATGATGATATAGTGGGTCCCCTTTAAATTTCCATGAATGGGGATATACGGATGGAGGATTGGTAAATGTTATGTTTTGAAAGATATAATGATAGTATATGATCCTCCCATCTACAGCCAAAACTAACATTAAATCTTGAAGAATGTTATCTTGAACCTTAGTGATTTTCATTATGGTAATCTTGGTAGGGTATAAACAGTGTGCTCGACCAAAACCAAGTCTTGAGTGCCTCATGAATCCTCTTAATAATCATGAAATAAAGTGATCATTCATATTGAAATGATCATAAAGTAACTTACATGAATCTAGGATACCTACTTCCTACACATGTATTTGAAACTCTCCTATATTCTATTCTCTCATAGGGTTAGAATATTTTCAAGTTATTTGGGTCGATCTAAAATCACTTAGATAGCTTCATTACCACTAAATTATTGTGAAATATCTAACATGAAAAACACAATTATACCTTCCAATTTACACTTCCATTCTAGAACCTCTGCCTCCACCTTTATGTAGGTGAGATATAAAGAGTTAAACTCATTAACATTGTACAACATCATTGGATACCAAAACTTATGCCAAAGGATCCTAATACATCCTCACCTCTATTGAGTGTATAATGAAGGGAAATAGACATCCTCATCACATTCTCTAAAAACAGGACTGGTGTCACCATCCATCCTCAAATAAGGATGGAATTGTCTCCATCTTCATAATATATATCACGAACATATCCAGCAGATAACTTGTCATAAAATATTTGATAATCAACATCCCCATGTTGTACCTCTTGGGCTCATTAAAGAAGCATATGGGTAACAACCATCGAACATAGGTACCTTCCATCATCATATTGCTCGACCAATGTGAATGGAAATCTTTACTTTGAGCATCTACTACTATTAAAAAACCTTTAGGTGGCTCTCACTATATCCTTACTTCAACC
The DNA here is from genome assembly GCA_963277665.1 of Viscum album. Classification (NCBI taxonomy): domain Eukaryota; kingdom Viridiplantae; phylum Streptophyta; class Magnoliopsida; order Santalales; family Viscaceae; genus Viscum; species Viscum album. The sequence goes on along the minus strand of OY728155.1, from coordinate 1,152,065,741 downwards.
TCTATTGGTTCCACTATCACTCCCATGTCTAAGAAGAAATATCCTTATAAGTGGACCTCCAAAACACTGAATTGATACTCAGAGATCATCGAAAGAAATTGGTACTCTCAGAGCATGTCTAGGACCATCATCAAGTGTACATTGTACTCTCTAACCAATTCACAGTACATTATGATTTCATTGAATAATACTACCATGAACCTATAAATGAAGGATTGAAGGACCCAGTTCATTAGTCTCTAAAATTCCATTGGGGAATCCAACATTCCAATAGGTATCACTGAAAATTTCATCATCCATAGGATCTTTAGAAATATACCTTTGGTATATTCTAATCTAGAACCTAGACCAGGTGATAACCCATCCTAATATCACACTCTAAGAGATACTTTTCCCCTAACCACCGATAAAAGAACTCGTCAATTCTTAGGGGTGGATAAACCTTCCAAAAAATCATCCAATTCAAGAAACAATTGTATATTACAAAACTCAAACTCAAATATACTTCCTAAGAGAGAAATTTTGGGATACCCTATAGAATACATTTGGTTTAACAAATCCCCTACTATGCAATTTTTTCCAACCGTACATTAATGTTTTGTAGTAACCAAGTGTAATTTGATTTTCTGGGGAAGATATTAGGTTGTCCATGGGTGAGGATTTATACAGAAAAAATACCTAATGGATAGGTGATACTTGTACACCTTTTGATTATATTTCATCATACTACCCCAACATCATATGAAATTGAATGCTCATAGGTCAACTACTCATAGTGTCATATTATCTGACTGATAAGAAATCAGTTGTATCCTACGACACATGATCTAATCCTTCTATTATTGGGATCCATTATCATAAAAATATAAAATTGCATCCCACTATTTAACACCCAGAGATGATTTTATTTTTTGATAATATATTTAATTTTGTAAATATATTATGTTACACACAACACCGAGTTTAAATGAACAACGTTATATTATTAAAATATTTCATGTTACCATTATAACCTAGACATTAAATTGGTGGGAATGAATATGATTAAATACTTTAAAAAATATTTTATTCAATATAAATGTATTTATTAATTCTTATGAACTAAAAAATTCAATTTTTTAGCAAAGATATATTATTTTTAAAAATATAATTCCTTCAATGTAAATTTTTTTTCTTTTTGTGAGAAGATATTATATTTAATTTTTGAAACTTTTATAAAATTTATATAATAAAAATAACTAATTTTCTATATTATCCTATTTGAAAAAATCAAGATATATTTTGGGGCTTTTCTAAAAATATTGGATTTTTAGTGAATAAAGAAAAATATTTGTTTTTATTGAATATATTATTTTTATTTTGAGAAAATAAAATATGAAATTTTATTGATTGGTTTAGAGTTAAAATTATTTATATTATATTTTAAATAATCCAATTATGTTCTTTTAAAATATTTTATTTTTTAATTTATGATAAAAACATTTTTATACATAAAAAAACATTTTCCTGAAATATTTTTTTAACTGGAATAATGTGTTTTCATCATAATAAAATAAATTTATCACTATTGGTGAAAGATTTTTATGAAATTAATATATTATATACTCAATAGAATATTTAAAAATTCATGTAATATTTTTCAACGAATTGGATAAAAATAAATATGTTATTATGCTTAAAATTGTTTTTTTCTAAAACATATTCCATCAAGTTTTGTCCACATATTTTAAAATTAATTTCATATAGTTATATTTGATTAATTTTATAACCAGTATTCCTTACATTGAAATAATATTTTAAAATTTTCTAAATATTCCCCTTTCAATATTGGTGAATATTAATAGTGACCATGGTAAAATTATCTCCCTAGTAAAGGGTAAATCTAGTTAATCTATGATAAAACTAAGTGATAAGGCCATAATTTTTTATCTTAATTTTATTGTATGAATTTAATTATACCCTTATCAACTTATTCAATAAATTTAGTTTTTTAATTGATAAGTGACAATGAAAATGATCTATATAATATATAATGTGGAGAATGTTACAAAATGACACTCCCTGGATTTTAGGTATCCCGTATACATCTATATGGGGAAAAAAGTTACAAACGAATATAAAGGGATATTTTGAAATTAATTATTTTTTTAAATTTTTTAGACATATTTATAATTTATATAATTTATATAATTTATATAATTACCTTAAATTATTTTTCAACGCTAATAATTTATTTATTCAGTTAATAGAAAATTAAAATAATTGCTTTTAAAAATATTAAATGTGATGTAATTTGAATGATTTAATATTTACAAGGAATTTTAATGATATATGCATCATAGTATAGAGGCCTTAAAGAATTATTTTTGAAATCAAACTTTTTAGTGATGTATATATAAAGTAAAAACCAAATTAATTGTGTTAAAAATGTCATTAATGATATTTTATAATAAAATATATATCATTAAATGATATAAAATACATTAAAATAATATTTTCATTAAAATTAATGGGATATGGTTTTATAATCATACATTTTATATTCTTTTCGTTTTAATGTAACATTATTAACTATTGGTACAAAAATATATTATTACGTTAATTGTGAAAATAGATAATGAAGGGTTAGAACAAAATAAGAATGGTAAAAATGATATCCAAATATATCCAAATTTTATTGGATGAGAGGATATCAAATCTTACTCATCATATGTTCTAACCATTTCAATTTGGATCCATTTTGACATCAAAATTAATATATATTAATTTAATATTGTAATAAATTCAATGAGTACCCCTCACGTTATTTTTAAAAAGATAACCATTCCTTTATCTTCTTCTCACCAACAGGATCCTTCTAACATGACCATATCCTATTAATATAAATCTCAAACATCCTTAGTCACATTCTAAAGGTGAGTTTCTAACCAAAATGGAAACCCTAGATCTATAAGAGGATATCTAAAATAGTAATTTAAAAGATAAGGTTGTCTCCTTAATTGGTCACCTACTTTTTACTTATTCATTTACCTCATATAAATCTATTATATTATTTGTAAAATAATAAATTATATTTCATAAATATAATAATTTTTTTACGATTAATAAACCATTTTTACTCATCCTCTTTCAATCAAATGGGAAATGAAAAATATCGCTCGTTTATATATATGACTTATTATCTCGATGTAGTGATAAAGTCCATTTCTCATTACTATATATTATTTATGAGTAATATGAGGGTTTTAATGAATATATATAATAATTATTATATAATTATAATTTTTATTGATAATACAATATCTAAATTATTATGTTCCAAACTGTTGGAAGATGATATTATTGATCACCTGTACATGTGGACTACTACCATTACAATGTGATGGGATTCATTATTTATTTTTATTTTATTCAGATGGTAATAGGGTTATATTTAAATGATATATATGAAAAATATATAATAGTAATTATAATTGAAATTCCATTTATTATTGAACTTTATTTCATTCCACCCATTCTAAAAATAGAAAAAATGTTCATGCCTTGGTACGACCTACCATCTCTAAGAATAATGTAATTAATTATTCTATCTAAATATTTTATGGATGACTATAAACCTGAATATAATGAGTATTTATGATTTTTATTCCATTATAAATATTATTTACATTATCTAGAAATGATCAAAATATATAGGGAAAAACTATTGAACCAAAATATATAAAAAATGAAGGAGATATCACCCGAAACAATGACTTTAATAATGTGTTGACAAATGGATGATAAACTTTAATAAGTATATCATATATGGTATGATATATATATATATGAGTATTTATAAATAATATATTTTTAATAAATTTATGTTTGTTATAAAGAAGTTTCTAACATATATGAAGAGTGTCAAACCTACGGTATTGGATTTCCATATCACTTTTATTTTTGAAAGACACATTCCTTATACAATACTTATTATTTTATATTGTATAAATAATACCCATTAATATCATTATTGATTATTTTTATTGATGATATGGTTATTTATATTTCTTAATAATGTTCTTTATTTAATGAAATTATGATTCAAATGTTACCAAATGGGTAAGGGTTTTTTGTTAATAGCTCTTTGTTTATCAAGATTATTTATTATTATGTTTTTGATGATAAAGTATTACTTTATTAATATCAATAAACTCGTGAATTTTATTTTAATTTGGTTATTTATTGAAAATAGATTGTATGATTTCATTTTACTCAACTTATGTGGTTATAAAATTGAAAATATGTTTTTAAGGAAAATCATCTTTATTTATCTCTTTAGCCAAAAAAAATTCCCTTCTATAGACATTTTTTATTAATAAAATATGCTTTTACTATTCTAATTTTATTTTTTAAATTCATTTTTACCCATGATCTAATTTTTAAAAATATTTTAAAATAAATATTCAAATTATTTTCTGAACATGGTACTATATGAGTTTTTCTAAAAAATTGTGAAATGAATGTTTTATTTTAAATTACATGAGATGAACATAATATCCCACCATAAAGATAATTCAATGAATTGAATCTTACTTTAAAATTTCTCATGATTCATTTAATAAAAAAAATCTTTAAAAAGATTTATATTTTTATGTTTTCAATAGGTTATATCAAATAGAAAAGGATATTTTTCTCAAGAAATATTCCAAGTGATATTTAAAAATAATATTCCATCCAATATGAGGTCTTTGATGTTAATTATACTTTACTAGGGATATGACCCAAGGATACCGTTAAAAACCTTTCTCTAGATGGTAAATATTTTTGTTGATGAGATGTTTATGAAACCCATTTATTTTCCATGGGTTATGTAATAGTTAAGTAATGAAATATTTATAAAACCCATTTTCATTGCATGGGTTATGATGTGATTATATGATTAAATTTTTAAGATCTTGTAGAAAATATATATATGGTTTTTATTTTTTGGAAGTGGTTATAGTAAAATCCCTAATGGTTGTTATGTTACATCCAATTATGGTGGTTATGTTATAAGGGTAGTTATTATGTTATAAACAAGGGAGGTGGTTATGTTTTATCAAAGAATGGTGGTTAAGATATAATAAAGGAAGGTGGTCACATTATAACCATGGCTGTGTGGGGATTATATATCCCTCAAATTCAATAGGTAAATATTGATATATTATGACATAATAAAGACTAGAATGGGGAGTAAAACCAGTTCTGTAAGATAATTTTTCTAATATGATATTCATGGTAATTAATGAATACTACTATGATGGTTTTAATAGTGAACTCAATACACTATGAAAGTCTTCAGAGTGAACCTTGACTATTATTATGGTTTGGAGAGAGAACTCACTCCACTATGATATTTTTTGAGATGATCCTTGAATACTAAGAAAATAATTTTATATTCTTATTTTTTTGAAAAAAACTTATTTATCTTGCTAATGTAATGATCTCATGGATCATTTTTTTATTCCATTATGATTCATGTCTTATATACTACAATGATTTATTCATTGAATTAATATTATGTTCTATGACACATAGTGTATGTTTTCAAAATATTTTTCTCATGTTTTTATACCCTCGTATTTATATTATGCTAAATCAATGATTGATATCATCCTTTTTTATGATTACTGGGCATCTGATCTCACTCATTATTATGTTTATATTCTATAGGCTATGAATAAATTTACAAAGTATGCTTTTTTTAAGAAGGGTGATAGTTGTGAAGTACTTAGTGGGAGATAATATAGAACAATTAAGAACCAATTGTATATGGGTCCAAGTTTCCAAAGGAACTAAACATATATTAATTGTGTATGGATCATTATGTTATTTGATGAATACTCATCTATTAAGATGTGGAATTTATGTTTGAAATTTATGGGTCTCTTGATTTGGTATCATATCAAGGATTAGTTAACCATTGAATGCTATTATGAGATAACTTTAGTGAAAACCCTGGGGATAATTCTAAGTATATGATAAAATCCAAATGTTTTTGTAATGATTATAAATGACCAAGGTTAATCCTAAGGTATCATAGTATAATGTGTCATGATAAAAACATTCTATAAAGTAATTTTCAGAATGATTTGGTTTTCCACTATGACTTTTTTCTCACACTAAGCCTTTTTGTTGCGGTCAAATGCATAGAAATAAAAGGAATTGTGTTAATGATCAATGTAATGGAAAAAAGAAATTATTTTCATCTAGATAAACCAGCTATAATTGGAGCTATGATGAAAAATATCATTTTTTTCTCATAAAATGTTCTCAATATATAAACTATATTGGCCATAAAAATGATAAAAATATGGAACAATGTTTTGTATAATCATTCAAAAGGAAACATCCACCTTAATTTATTAGTTATTTTGGTCAACTAGTATCTAAAAAATGGATTTGTGCCACTAAAAATATATTTTCTATTATTCTGTACGTAGAAAAAGATAATTTTAGTCTAGCTATTTAAAATTTGGAAGGTGAAGAAAATAAATAATGGACTCTTATCAAGGATATGAGGCAACATTATGAAGTTGACTTCATGGAGTGGGATTAGTTTAATAGCTTATTTTTTTCAATAAATACATTCTTAAATTTATTCCCATGAAAATGAATGAAGAATTACTTGAGAAAAATTTTATGGATGATGAATCAGTTGGTACTTATGAGAAAAATTTTACAACACTTGTGAGGTATGTTTTTGGTTTTATCATCTAACGAGAAAATAAAGGTTGATTGATTCTTCAGTGCCTTAAAACATGTTCTCCAAAAGTAATTGACCATAAGGGACATTAAAAGATTTGAATAAATTATATGATGCGCTATAAATATGGATATAGTGATTACAATTACCTGTTAATTTAATTGTTTTTATAAGAAAAGAATGTTATAATTAAAATAAAATAGTAAAATCCATATAGAAAATATGATGAACCTTTGATTGTGCTAAAATTGTGGAAAGAGATATGGAAGAAACTATATTAAGGGATATAGTAAATTCATCAAGTGTGGAAAAAAATTAATAATAGAATATAACACTAAAATAATGGGAAGATGTTAGGTAATGATTTGAATAGAGGAAACCTTATATATAATACACCACTAAAACTCCAATTCAATAAATCCAATGAGTGTGTTCATTATGTTAATAAATGTCCTAATCCAATAGATAGGGAGTACAATAATCCAGATCAACCATTGATGTACTGGTACTATGGTAAATCTTACGATATCACCATAGATTAATTGAATCATAATAATTAGTGTACATGTATCCTTCACTCTAGAGTTCCAGATTTCTTGTTTAACTTCTTATGAATCAACCATGTGAAAATCTTATTATTTAACCTTTAGTGAAATTTTATGTGATTCTGAGCACTTATTATATCTCTCTACAAATATTCTAGAATAATGAAATAATATTTGACCTTTTTAATCATCTTATTATTGTCTATTGGTGCAAGGATGAACCCTAACATCCAATGGAAATGTGTGTGGATAATAAATTATCTTATTTGTCTAATAAAAGTTGAATTATATTTTGGAATCATTTATGATTTTATTGTGACTTCATTTTGGGAAATTATTTTGTTATATACATTTTTTATTGGAATTTATGAATGAATTAAGTTGGTCATGGATGGATATAAGATCAAATTATTCCAATATTTGATATTCAATTTTGGTCAGTCATAATTTAATAAAGTCCTAAGGATAATTATTTATGGAATTGATTCATATGAAACATGGAATTTATTAAAAAACATGTGCTATCAATTTTGGTTTTCAATAAATATTTTGAAGAAGATTTAATGACTTATGTATATCATTATTTGTTAAATGTTAGTTTTAGTACATTAGTAATAAAAAATAATCTTTAATATTCATTTATTGGAGTAAGTTATGAAGTTTAAATTGATAAAATCATAACTAAAGAATGATATTAAAGAAATAATGATATTGGGATCTGGGATTACTAAAGAAATTACATATATTGTTTTATCTATTTAACATCACATCAATGTAGCTCAAATTCGACAGAAATGTAATGTTGGAAGTTGTTAGTGTTTCCAGGAATATAAAGTTTATGAGAAGGTGTTTTGGTGAATATATACATGGAAAAAGTGTTTGAGATTATAAATGAATTGAAATTGATCCCTAGGTATATTTTCCATTTCAATATTATTGATCAAGTATAGAAGATAGCTTAACCCTTGGTGCTTCCATTAAACCATTCTTAAGGTCATGATGTGTTTTATAAATCTATCCTCCAGAAGTATAATCCCAATGCATCACATTTACTATATATATAGGTAATACAATTGAAGAATGATCTTTTTTGTTAGTAAAAACCATTATAAATCAGGGATCATAGATATAAATTTCTATATAAGAATAATACTCAATTAGTCGATGTTCTCAATAGAAATCACAAACTCAAGGAAGCTATATAGGAACCCGTGAATGTAATGAAACAAAGATATCCACATTTTTTAAAATCACAAGGATGAGTTTAGAGGGTTAAATTCATTTTAAAAGGGTATAATGTAACACCCTAATATTTTTATAAAATAAATTTCAAATATATTTATTTTCATCTATAGATTCCATTACACGCAACACTGAGTTTAAATGAAGCGATTCATATTATTAAAATATTATTATGTCACCATTATAAACAAGAAGTTAAATTTAATTTTATTAAATAGATACACCACTTTATAAAAATTTCATACTAAATAAAAATATATGTATTAATTATTAGGAAATAAATATTCATTTTTTTAATAAATATATATTATGCCTAAAAAATAGATTTCATTTGAAATGGTTTTTTTAATTTTTGGGAGAAAATATTACATATTAATTTTTAAACTTTTAAAAATCTTATTTCATAAAACTAAGTATGTTTTGTATAAAATAATATCAAAATTCTCTTAAGATGAAATATAAATATGTTATGAAAATATTTATTTTCCCTGTGAATATTGAAAAATGTTTATTTTTGTCGAAAACTATATTTTTTTAAGAATTTAAAAAATATCCATTTAATTTTAAAATGGATTCAAATTAAAATTACTTCCATTATAATTTAAATAATCCAGTTATGTTCATCAGATAAAATTTTAACTTTAAAGTTAGAATAAAATCATTTTGATATGTTAAAATGAATTTTCCCGAAAATCTATGTTTATGAGTGAAATTTGTTTCTATATCAATAAATTAAATTGATTAATATTTTTGAATTATATTACCTAAATGAATATATCATATAATCTATAAATTGTTTTAACATTCATCTAACATTTTTAATCATGGGATAATAATAAATATAATTTTATGTTTAAATTTTTATTTTTCTAAAATCGTATTTCATCGTGTTTTTCAAAGTTATTCTAAAATTAATTTGTGCCACTAATAGGTGTTGAATTTGTAAAATATTATTCCATATTTATAATCACAAGCTTCAAAATTTTTATATAGGCCCCATTAATGTTTGTCTATATGAATCGTAACTTTGGTAAATTTTATCACCTCGATAAAGGGTAGATCAAGTTATTTAAGGTTAAAAATAAGTGGTAATCCCATAGGTTTGCATCTTAATTATTATTGGATGAATAAACTTTTTCCATTATCATATTTGACTCTAAATTTAGTTTTTTAATGAAAACTTCTCCATGAAAATGACTTATATAATATTTAAAGCAAAGTTACAAAATATCACTATCTTAGTCTTAATATCTTATATATGTCCACATAGAGACAAAAGAAAGTTATAAATGAATATAAATATATGTTTTGAGATTAATTAAATTATTATCATGATATAAATTTATTTCTAATTTTTATATATTATACAATTACCATAAAGGCATGTGTAGTGCTAATACAGTATTTATTCAACGAATAAAAAAATAAAATCAATGATTTTAAAAATTATAAAATTGTTATAATTTGAATGATTTAATATTTCCCATGTATTTTATATATATATATATTAAATATTTGGTATATTTTAAAGCATTATATTAAAAAATTTCATAGTCATGTTGTATTTAAAGTTAAATTAAATTAATAGATTTATAGATGACATTAACGTTGTTTTATAATAAATAATATTTTTTTAAAATATATAAAATTCAGTAAATAATACATTTAACAAAATTAATGGGATATTATAATAATAAATGGTACATTTATGGTTATTCTTTCATTTTAAAGTTACATTATAATCCTCAAAGGGTAGAAAACTTTAATATTATGGAAATTTTCAAAAGGGATATCATAATGATAAAACAAAGAGATAAGGGTACATATATGATAAAAACCAGTCCAAATTTTATTATATAATGTTATTACAACACGCAAACATATTTAAGTATAATATTAAAAATTTAAATCCATTTCGATGTTAATATTAATTTATATTAATTCAATACTTAAAAAATCCAAGAGTGCTCCTCCCCTGAATTATAAAAGGGTACCCCTCCTTTCTATAGCTTACTGCACTGTCAGACTTATATATTTAACATAACCTAAGAAATAAATTTATAACATCATTAGTAACATTATAGAGGTTTTTTATTCCGATAAGACCATCTGTAGATCCCTTAAGAGGAGATCTAAAAGAGTTATTCCAAAGAAGAGGTAATCGCCTTAATTGAACACTTTATTTTTAATTATTATCTTACCTCCTATAAATATGTTATATTTTAAATAAAATAATATATTTAGTATAAAAAATATAATTAAATTAAATTATTATTATTAAACTACTTTAATTAGACCTCTTTCAATCAAATGGGAAGTGAAAATATTGCTCGTGCGTATATATGACATGCCATCTCCACAAAATGATACAATTAATTTATCATCTTCATATTTTCTGGAATGGTATTATGATAGGTTTAATGATAATATATTATAGTTATAATATAATTATTATTTTGTAATTATAATATATTGTCTTCCTTTTTAACTTATAAACCTTTGGAAAATGATACAGTCGGTCGTATGTACGTGTAGACTACCACCTCAACAAAGCGATGTGATTCATTTTTCATTTATTTTTTTAATGGTAGTATGTATATATTTAATGAATATATTTGTTCTATAAAATATAATAATGATTATATAATGGTGAGTTTTTATTTACCTTTCTTTTTCTCTATATGTCAAAAAATGGAATCAGTGTTCATGCTTATGTATGACCAACCGTATTCCTGAACAGTGTAATTAATTTTTCTATGTCTATATTTTACGAATGACTTTAAACGTGTATTTAATGAATATATATGATATTTATATCATTATTAAAAAAATTTAGATGATGCAAAAATTATTATAATATAGGAACCAAAACTAAAAAACACAAATATACATGAAAAACAAAGTAGTTATCACCCAGAACAATGATTTTAATATTGAAGTGTTAACAGAAAGGTGATAAAGGGTTATAATTAGATGATTTTTTATATTATATATACAATTTTTACCTTAATTATATTTATAAAAGATCTATATCTACTTTAAAGGAGGTTCTAATATGTGGGAAAGAATTCAGACACAAGGTAGGGTATTTTTATCTAACTTTTATTTTTCTTAGACACATACCTTATACACAACTTATTATTTTATATAGTCTATATAACACCCATGAATGTATATTAGTTTTAATATTATGAATGTTATATGGATTTTAATTTCTATATAATGATCTCTCATTCATTGTAATTTTGGTTCAAATGTTACCAAAGAAGTAAGGGTGTTATATTGCAATGTCATTGTTTATCAAGATTATTTATGATTTTGTATCTAATGATGAAATATTATATTAATCATCTTAATAAATTCATAAATTTTATTCTACAATGTTTATTTCTTGAAAATAAATTTTTTTTATTTCATGTTTTTCCATTGTGTTCTTAATAAACTAAAAATATGTTGCTAAATAAAATATTCTTTATTTCTCTCTTTGGTCGAAAAGACTTTTTCTTTAATAACCATGTTTTATAAAATTGTTTTAAATAAGGTTTATACTATTCTATTATGGGTTTTTATGTTAGTTTTTATCTATTTTTTACTTTTCACACCATTTCTTGAATGGATTCTTCTAGTTTTTTTTTCTAATTGAGGCAATTTTTTACTTTTTCTACAAATGTATTAGAGGAATGATTAATTTTAACCTATATAGAATGAATATAATTTCCCACCATTTTGATCAATCAATGATTTTATTCTTTCTTTAGGTTTTCATGGTTAATTTCAAAGAAAATTTCTTCCTTAATAATTGGAAAATTTTATGTTTTAATAAGTTATTTCAAATTGAAATGTATATTTTTCTCTACAAAATTTTCAAGTGATATTTAAAAATGATTTTCCATATATGATGAAATATCTGATGTCAATTATGTTTTTCTATTGGTATGATCCCAAAATACCATTCCTAGTATTTTTATGGATGGTTAATATTTTTGTTTAGGATATTTTTATAAACCAATTAATTTTTCCATGGGTTATGTTTTGGTTTATTAATGAAATATTTATGAAACCCATTTTCTTTTCCTATGTTATGCTGTAAAGATTTTATGAATTTTTTTATGAAATTTTCACACAAATAAATATAGTTTTCATTATGTGATGTTCGTTACATTATAACTAAATATAGTTATTGTGGTTATTTTATAACCAATAATGGTTGTTATTTTATAACCATGGACATTGGTCACATTATGAAAAAGGATGAGTGGGAGTGAACCATGACTACTGTGATGGTTTGGGGAGTAAACCAAATCCAATATGAGAGTCTTGGGAGTTCAAAATTACTACTATGGAGGTTTAGGGAGGTAACCCATTCCACAATTGTTGTCTTGTAAATGATCCTTGACTACTTGGGTACTTATTTTATATTATTATTTCCATGCCAAAAAAATCGTCTTATAAAAATTTTAAACTCTCATGGATCATGTTCCTTGATTCCTTTATGATTAATAACTTATGAACTAAAAATATTTATTCCAAGACCCATGATTATTATATATGATATACATGGTATGATTTTCAAATGTTATGATTATGTTCTAATGCCCTTATGTTCACATTATGCTCAAGTGGTCATTAATATCTCCCTTTTTATAATTATTGAGAAAATTTGTTCTGCATTTCATATACTTCATTTACACAAGTTATGAAGAAAGATACTAAGAATGGTATTTCTATGTATAGTGGTAGTTATAAAAAATATATTGGGAGATGATGTGGATATTTTATGAACTAGTCTTTTATCTAACCAAATAACCAAAGGCATTAGACCTATATAATTCTATGATGTATCATTATGTTATGTAATAAATATTCTTCTTTTAGAATGTGATATCTATGTTTGAAAATGAACTCTCATTATACAATAGCTTAGGAAAACTATAACCCCCATGGGTAAGAGTGAACTGGGCACGAACAACAGGAAATTAGTCTATACTAATGAAAATGTCACAGGCTATCACTGTAGTCTATAAAAAATATTCCTCACAATGATCAATCTTTCCTCAGAGTTAGGTCATGTTGTTCATATAATTTTGTAACCACTAAAACCCCTCATTAAGAGCTTCTAAACAAAAGGTTTATGTGAAAGGGATCCACTAGAACAACTAGGTTCCAAAAAAGGTATGAATTTAGGGAAAAATCAAGTGACCATGTACTAAAATTGTAATATGGGGAAGATAAGAAGCATGTCATACCTAAAAATAATCCTAGTTCAAGTATGTCATAATCCCCTTCTTCTTGAAGATTTCCTTTCTCTTGGCAACCTATTCTATACAACAAGGGCACAATCCAACACCTTATCACGTCAAAACAACATTAAACACACAATTCAAATGAGATAATCCACAATACAATGACACTATTCGATTTATGATGAATTGAATTACCTGAATGGTTTTGGATCACATCATAAGAATGCATGTTGGTGGGGGAAGTGTCCCTATTTCTTATGTTTTATAATCCACATCACATAAAACTAACATCGAGGTAAAAAATAATAGGGAATCAAATATATCAGAAATAACTCATGAAAAGGAAAAAAGGAACATAGATTATACCTCATGTTATGTCTAGTGTCCCTCGATCATAATATTGTGTTGTCACTCCTTCTAGATGATGGGTCGGGTATCCTAATAAATTTGAAATTCCTTTCCACAGTCATGTGACCATGAATTAATGTGACATCTATGCCTATTATGATGGTATTGAGGCAAATAAACTTCATACTGGTTGAGTCCACCATTCTCCCACTATGCTACAAAACCCCACATCTGAGTCTGATCATGAGTGTTCCTCCTATGTTGTGACACTAAAGACTGATATATGCAATATTATATAGATGTTCCAACCCTATAATGTAAACATATTGTAATGAAATCACAAATATTCATTCCTAGGAGATCTTTATAGCCCGAACCTACTCAAATAACTCTTGAACCAAAACTGTGAGTCTGGTAAAGAAATAAAACTCAAGGAAGAATGAGTGATCAAACATTTTCCAAGAGACTATTGCCTAATAAAAATCATGGGGAACCAAACCCCACTATATCATCTCTAATATATGAAAGAGGCTAGATACAAATGTGGTCATATGATATAGTGATTTACATATAAAATTAAACATGCAAACAAGACACTCTAGCCAAGCCTCTACCCCAAGGGCGTCTGTCTCACCCAATAACATGGGTGGTCCTAGATACTCAAAATCTAAAATAAATCTTATTATTTGAGAATATTTATCTTGAATGGATAGAATGATTTATTTCTATATCCAGATAAAAACATCAAACTGACTCCCGAGGGGTGTTTCCTCTCACTACTCAATGGGAGGTAGTGATACTCTCTACCCATATGAAAAACCCACCTCAGAAAATGGTTCTTAAAATGGTTCCTTAATAATATTTTGGCTTCCATGGTGACCCTGAACTAGGTTACCCTCACCCAACATGTCATCCTCATAGCCTATGTTTTATATCTTAGTTGGTTGTCATCGTGGTGACATCCTGAAAGATAGTAAGACTCACCATAGTTAGATGAGAAAATATTGGGAGCTGACTGAAGAAGGAAATGAAATAAAAAAGGCCCAATAATATATGATTCATGTACCAAATATTATCTATGACTAATGTCTCAGCACCCTGATTCAAAAAGCAGGGAGTCATATTCCTTATGAATGCATAAGTCATCCACCACTTCTATATTGGATTCCCTAGCTTGAGATCCAAATTCAAGACACTATGAAAATATTTCCCAATGTTCCCAAACCAAAACCCTCCTTTGTATGACTCTACACACTAACCATGTAATGAAAATCAATTGATACCAACCTATCAGGACCTAACCATCTAGGTCCTTTCTAGATGGAATTATGCTAAGAGAGGCACCCCAAGAAAACCACTAATATTTTATGGGATGGAGAAAAGATCCGAGTAAGAAATAGTGAAATGGGAGGCATTAACCTATGTATTTATATGCATGAACACAACCGCCCCAATGAAATAATCTAGAATTATAATAATTGTATGAACATCTATAGTGTATACACTTCATTCAACTTACACTAAGAATGTATTGAGTACATAATTTTAAGGAAGAAAAATAGATGGTCAACTAGAAATGGGTTCCCAAAATAAAAAAAACTTGATTAGGGGGGAAATAAATCGACCGAGACACATAATATCCAAGTTCGACAGTAAAATTGTTCATCTTCACTAGGTAAAACTATGCTTCATGAAATCCTAGTCCACAAATATTACCACTGAACATCCCATCATCTTCATTATACCCAACACGTGTGGGTATACCCAATGTAGGGTTTAGTATATACATAACCAATAGGCACACCATAAACCAAAGAGTTAAAAATAGTGAATTCAAGAGTCAAATAAAACAATAAATAAGAGGGTATATGAAAGTCAATAGATATGCTCATAAGGAAATAGAACTGAAGAGTAAAATGAAATCTCCATCATCCAAGAAAACTAAGAATGAAGAGTCTACCCATTTCCCCATGATCCCATCATTGATGCCCAAAAAACGCATTCCCACATAAGGTATAGATTTTAGATCCTAATTCTTGCTATATTTTATCATAGCTATGGTTGAAATAACTCGTACCCATTTATCTCTCTCAACATATCGATAATGTGGGTTCCCCACATCTCACATCTATATAGAAAAATTGAGGGAGCAAAACTCCAGTAAAGGATCCACCCACCATCATGGATAAATGATGTGGATTACCCTTAATAGGATATAGGACCCAAACCCTCTATATTATAGTGGAGTTTTTTATCTACATATATAAAGGTTATGGGGGACCCACGCCCTGAAGAGAGATAGGGGAGTACCAACCACGTTACCACTCTAATGATCATTCCTTATCATTATCACCCGATAATTATTTCTAAAAAATATATCAATAAAAACACTTAGTGGTGTGTATCTAAATATGAAATGATGTCCACCATTACATTATATACGAAAAAACACTCAGGATAGGCTACTCATACGCCCAAATCTGAGTTTTGAATAAGAATATACACAATCTGAAAAACTCATAGAGAAGTAGATGGCGTGTACTTGGGGTCACATGGTATGTTACCACTTTTAAAGACCTATGAATGTCCTCATATGAACACATATTGGTTGTAAATGTTAAAATACATGTCATGTATATGAATACTCATCATGTCTTAGCTACCTAGGGAATGCATGTGTCCTCCCAGCCTCTGCATGTGTAGTTTGGAATGTACCAATGTACCTAGGTGTGTCCATTCCCATGTACACCTAGGATCGGGAAATGAACTATTAAACTACCATGTCCCCCTTAAATGGGGTTTCATCCCATGTAATTAGACATGTGTTTATTCCCCCATTTAATGGCGTGCAATCCATGTACATAGTGTATAGTCCTAAAAAACCTTCTTGCCCAATGGAAAGAACACTTGGTGAGTTCTCCGAAACCACACATTGTGCGAATAAGACTCCAGAACTAGAAAGCCCTATTAACCTCCCAACACCCCAGTTTTTCTTTATTCAGCATAGATCAATCCCCATGGGGTAATTAACAGTAATAAAATGGATTTAAACTCATTAAAAACACATCTATGGTTATCAATACATGAATAAAAAAACCCACCAACCTCACTGTGAAACCCCATAGATTCAAGTCCAAAACTGTGATTGAATGTTGTCCCAACTCAATATAGTTTTCATTTCCATCTAGGATGTAGTCTATTGGAACTTCCTATCTCCTTCCTCCTTGGTTCATCCATTATGTGAGGTAGAAACCCTATACTTCCTACCAAGTATAACAATACCAAATGGGGGGAGGTATATTAATTATATAATTAATTAAAAAATTTATTTTATTTATCATGGATGACAATGGTCACCTTCCAATGATCTCCCAACACTAACCAACATTATGTCATAAATAGGGTAAAACACACATTATTGATTTATTGGAGGTCCAATATTTACCAAATGAGACACTGTTTGGAAGATATTCAATAAAAAAAATTATATGTGTTTGATATGTTATATATGATATTCATAATATATTAATAGCTGGGATATATCATCCCTGAAATCCCAAGCTTACATGGTCCTTGGCATAGAAAATATTCTTTAAAATATTCCACCAATTTCTTACATAAAAATAGGTTCATTGCAAATGTTATTCAAGCGTAACTATTATTGGTATAATTGAAGGGTTTAATTATTTTTTGAGATTATATTAAGAGGAATATAGAGAAAGAAACTAATACATCCTATGTTGAACTTCATTTGATATAGGATGAACTTTAATTGTCATAGGATTATAGGAATATGTCCTTATTTATGACATAATAGGAATTATTTTAAAAATAATAGGATTTTCACTTGAATTACTGTATCTTTTTTCTTAAAATATGATTTTTAGTTTTAGTCAATAATTATAAGAAGAAGGAATTATACAAACAAAAAATGTGATTGAATATGCAATAATTGTCCTCTTAAAAAACTGAATTCTATGAGAGCTAGAATATAGAAACATGTTGATATGGTCATGAAACATTCTTAGTACATGAATTATTATGAGGTTATTAATGATAAAAACTGAGAACACTATACTATTGAGTCTTTAATGAGGAAAAATCCGTCTTTTTTTGTTGGTCTTCTAACCCACTAGTGGATGAGTGATGGATCGGTACCACAAAAAAATATTTTATATACTCCATTGATCGAAACATGAAAACAATTCCATCATTTTTCATTTAGAACGTGATTATGATCAATGGTGGAACGTTATAAAGAATACATGGAAAGTGGAAGGTATTGACTCCATGTAATGTGATGTGTTTAAGATGATATATTTCATTAAGTACATCCCTTATATTCTACGTAAACAATGGAGTCAGGATTCCTTGAGCTTAAGAAGAATGATGTTTAACCCATTGTTTCCCATGAGGAAAATTTTATATGAGTTTAATGGTGTTCTTATGGTTTAATAATCATCCCTAAAAGAAAAATTGTTCAATAATTTGGAAGATTAAAACCAAGTAATCAAATGGTGTTATCTATAAGATAATTCTATAACAATGAAGAGATCATTTGATGTGATCTAAAGGTAAAAATTTAAATGAGATATTCCCACAATTTCTATTATTTTGATAAGGAATATGGTATCTCATGAAAACTATAATAAATCAAATGGCGTAAAAAGATATTCGCACTAATGAACTACCCACATTCCAATTCATTGAATGAAAGGAGTTTGGTGATAATTCTAACCATTACATAAAACAAAAGGTTAATGATGATCATCACCATCAACAACCACTAAAGACCAATGAAAAATGTCAAATCTCATGAAATCATGACTACCAATGTGGGTTCTGAGAATGACATGGTGAAAGGTACATTTATCATCAACTCTAGAACAACATATGTCATAACTGATTATGTATCTACCAACTCTAATATATATATTTAATTTTATAAGGGTGTCACATTACTGCATCAAAAATTAGATATTGAGTTAATGATAAAAACAGATAATTTAATAATGATCACATACCTAGTCTATATATCCTCTCAAATAGATGTGGTTTGGAATATTATTCATGTAAATCATTAAATTATCCATCTAGTTTAAATTGATGTGATTGAGGGCATTGATTGAATCTCTCAATATATATATCCCATATCCATTTCTTAGTATGGTAAGTCACGTTTGATATTTTGAATCAACCTATGATCATATTTTGTTGTAATTATGAATACGGGCTTCCAATTAAATTGAGGTACATTTTATGGGTCATACATCCTATTTAGGAGCGATGTTTTTCATAAATGGTTGGGGAAAATCAACATTGAATGTATACCAATTGACTAAGATTATGATGTTGTACTTTTTGATTAATCATCTAGTCTTACCTCGAATCATATAGTTTAGTTTTTAATATAACTCATTCATAGTGAATTACTTACTTCCAAGACTCCATATAGAAGGGATTCGATTGAATTAAAATAATTAAATAAGAAACTCCAAGATAATATTGTTTATTGATTCATATTCCCTATGGAATAACCTTGGGGTGAACGATTTATTTTTGTTAAAAAGAAATATGGGCCAATGAATCTTTGAATTGATTATCGAGACTATAACAAAATCAATATCAATAAAAAGTATCATCTATCAATATTATTGATGTTTTTGATCAATTATGTGGAGATAAACAATTTTAAATGATTATCCTTCATTATGGATTTCATCAGTTGAGGTAAAAAAATGAGTACATACCCATGAATTCCTACCATACAATGTATGGTCTTTATGAATTTATAGTGTTTCCATTTTAATTTACTAATTCCACATCTATTATTAGGGATTTAATGAATTGAGTCTTTAGTGATTTACTTGATCAGTTAATGGTAGTATTTATAGATGATATTATCATATATTCTGTGATAAACTAATTTCATGGAGACAATTATGAATTGTGTCAAATAACCTGATAAAGGATAAGATGTATGATAAATTTACCAATGTGAATTTTGGATTGAAAACTTTTCATTTCTAGACCATATAATATTATGTGAGGGTATATTGGTGGATCATTAAAAGGTGATTTTTTTTATTAATGTCCTAGACCAATGATGGTAACTATTATATATTGTTTTCTTATCTTTGATGGATTCTACCAAAACATTGTGATAGATTTTCAATAACTATCTATTCCACTCACCATGTTAACTCGAAGGGGAGTTATGTTCTTGTGTATTGATGAATATTAATATAATATCATGAAGTTAAAGAAAATGATGATCAGTGTACCTATTCACACATTACCGTTAAGTATAGTAGGGTTTTTAATCTATAGGGATGTATCCAATAAGGGATAGATATTTTTCCTTATTAAGAATTATATGATGATATTATATGACTCTCGTGAATTGATAATAAATAATTCAAATAACTTAGATAATGATTAGAAGTTGGAAGGGTTAATTTTTTATTTCAATATTTGGATACATTATCATTATGGTTAAATACGTGACATATATACATATCATAAAATATTTAATCATACATTGAAGAAAAAAAAGATTTGAATATTTTCCAAAGGAGATAGTTGGAATTAATTATATACTATGACTGATCAATACACTACCACACTAGGAAGATGAAGAAGGTTGTTAATGCTTTCACCCTAAAATACCTTGATATTTTTTCCATGATAAGGATTTAAATAGATCTAATAATTATGGATTTATATAATATAGATCATAAAATCATGAGTAAAGGGGATAAATCCTATCTTTCTTAGATGAATGTTCAACCATCCATCCATGTGAGGATGAAATAGGTATATTTAGGGGATGTGGATCTAAATAATATAGACAGAAATGTTCTTGAGTTCAACCATTATTTTGACAGAATGATAATGTTCAGGAACATAGTATGTTTCCCATCAATACCAGACATGAAGATAGTTTTTTTGGATGAATCACATAGTTCATCATTCTCTATTTTTCCTGAAATGACATTGATTTTTGGAGATCTAAAATAGTATTTAAAATGGATAAACATGAGAATGGATACTATATATTTTTCATCCTAATGATTAGTATGAAAGTAAGTTAATGATAAGTGATGGAATTCTAATGGGATGCTACAATAATTACCCATACATGGATGAAAATGAAAATTATTTCATAATGGATTTTGTTACAGGACTCCCCAATACATCTAAATGGGTTAATTCTATTTGGGTTATAGTCAATCACCTTATGAAGTCATCACAATTCATTTATATTAGATAATAATTATCTCTTGATTAACCAACTTAGACATAAATTTTGGAAGAATTTATAATTCATGGATTACTAATCTCAATTTTATCTGATCAGGATACAAGAATTACCTCAATGTTCCAGAGAAGTCTCTAGTATAATCTAGATACTGAGTTTAGTTTCAGTACTTATTATAATTCTTAGATATATATATTAACTCTAATAGAAACCTTAAAATCATATACGATATTTTATGATCATGTTATCTATGGATTTTAATGGTTTTTGTGAATAACACCTTCTTTTGGTTGAATTTTATTAAAATAATAAATTTAACTTGAGAATTCAGAAGGCTACTTTTGAATCCCTCTATGGAAGAAAGTGTATAACTCTATTGTTCTAGGATAAAGCTAGAGAAATAATATTATTGGTATGGGATCTGGATTAGGAAATAGTATAGAATGTTGTATCCATTCAACAACACATTATGGAAGGTCAAAGATGAAAGAAAATTTATAATTATTGTCATCGGTGTGCCCTATATTTCAATGTTAGTGATAAGGTATTCCTGTGAATATATATCCTATGAATAAGGATATGAGATTTATAGAAAAGGAAAAAAAATTCCCTATATATATCATTACATAATAAATTCATGATTTAATTGGGATAGATTAATATCGATTGGTGCATCCACCAAATCTCTCTCAAAATCGTTATATTCTCCACATAACTCTCCTGATAATATACATATCAGATCCTTCACTTTTAATAAATTCATAGGTTTTACCACTAGATCATTATCACTATAATGTGTAAAATTGTTATTGTATCTTCATCTATGAGGGAAAGTTCTACAAAACAATACCACTCTCATGGTTAATGTTATTTGGTGAAACCATAAATTTGAGGAAGCTGCATGGGAATATGAGGATATGATGAAGCAGAAGTATCCATAGTTGTTTATATCAAAGTCATAAAATTTTGAGAGTTAAATTATAAAGGGGGTGGGATAATGTTACCCCCTATGTTTTTATCATATATTTATCTTTAAATAAATTTAATTTTCTTGATATATTTTTTATATTTAACATTGAGCTTAAACGAACCATGATATAGTATTGATTTATCAGTATTTAAATGTAACCATCATAACCTAGCCAATAAATTTGAGGTTTATTAGGATTAAACATATCCATAAAAATATATATAAATTTTTTATATTATTTAAATATATTTATTAATTCTTAATAAATAATTTCACAATTTTCGGTAATGTTATTTTATGCTTAAAAAATATTTTTTCTTTAAAAATGGATTTTATTTCATTTTTAACAAAAAATATAACAAATTCCTATTTTTTAAAAATAATTAATTAATTAATTAATATTGTTTTTATATTATCATTTCAATATTTAATTTTGGTGAATTTTTTGTATTATTTTTTGGGAATACTAATTTTTGGATGAAAAGAAGAAATTAATAATTTTTTTATGAAAACTGTCTTTTTTATTTTCATGTATTTATAAGGTAACATTAGATTTTTTAATTTTTTAAATTTTTTATTATTTTATTTTTGTTAAAAATAATATAATAAATTTCATTAGAATCAATATTACACCTGATTTTAATAAAAACCATTTCTATACCTAATGTTTTTTCTATAAACTGATTTTCATCGCATTTTATATGATTTTTTAAAAAATCTATTCCTACCACATATATAAATATAATTTGATAAAACATAATCCATATTTTTAATAATAATTTAAAAATGGGGTAATAATAGAACATTCATTATTTTTCATAATGAATTGTAACTTTGTTAAAAAAAATAGTTACCACCGTAAGAGTTAAAATGGGTTAAAAGTGTTGTGACTAAAATGGTAGGGGTTTAAATGACCAAAAACTTGTCTAAATCCTATTTGTGGTCATAAATATACCTTACTTAATTACCCACTTTTCTAATGAGTCATTTTGGTTCTATTTGGTTAATAATATATTAATATATTTTAATTTTTTAAAAAAATATAAGTGTGTCAACTCCCTCATTTATAAAAAGAATCCCCTCTCCTCTATTATCCACACATTAAGTAAATCTTATCTCATCCAATATCTAACCAAATACTATATTAATATCACCTATATCTTGTAGGTATTTTTTTGTTCTAATACCATCCTTATAAAGATTTAGTTTCAAACCTATGGGTGTTGTCCGAAGAAGAGATAGAGTTATTAACCAAGAAATTTCTATTTTATTTCTTATTAAAACTTCTATAAACCTATTTTATCCATAATAAAATTATTAATAAAGTATCATAAATATACTAATAATTTATTGTGATTATATAATTACCATTTTATACCACTTTTCAATCAATTTGGAAATGAAAGTATCACATGTGTGTATGTGTAGGTTATCACCTCTGAATGGATTTATGATTCATTTTTCATCACCTCATTATAGAGATATTTAAAAAAATTATTTTAAATAATATATATAATATTTATGAGATAATTATTATTTTTGGATGATAAAATATCATTTTTTATTATTTCATACCTTTCATTAGAATATGGGAAGAACGTCTACGCATACATATGGACTACTGTCTCCATGAATGGTGTAATAAATATTTCCATATTTACCTATTATAGTCGGATATAAATATGAATATAATTAATATATAAAATATATATCGTGATTAAAATTATGAATATGATGAAACCATGATTGAGATTTAGTGATCGAACTGCTGAACCAAATCTTACATGAAGAACGAAATAGATAGCCCATAGAAACGATGATTTAAATAAACTATTATCATTAAATATGTGTTTAAATGTTATAATTGAATCATATTAGATACTATAAGATTGTATATTATTTTAGTATATAAAATTAATAAATTGAAATTTATTATATAGGATATTAGAGTGCATATATAGCAGGTTAGACTTAAGGTAAGGGTTTATTTTACAAATCTCATTTATTTTTAAGATTTTCTCTGCAATTTTATATTGTGGGATTTTTTATACATATTATCCTTTAAAACCCATATATTTTCTACTACTCTATTTATTTTTTTAATTTTCAAGTATTTGCTCCATGTTTCTCTCTTTGGTACAAAAAATGATCGGGAAAATGTTTTTAAAGAAATAATGGCCTTATTTCCTCTTTGGTTAATTAACATTTTCTTCCATTTCCATACTATTCAAACAAAAATGAATGTCATTTCTTATAATTTAATTTATTTAAAAAGGTAATTTTTACAACATTTGACATTATTGAAAAAAATTTATAATGTATTTTTTCTGAAGGATTTCCAAAAAATCATTTTTAACTTTTTACAAAATCATGATAAGAATGTTTTATTTTATCATATAATCCTTGAATATATTTTGACTATGTCATGATAGTTATTTAATTTGATCCCTAATTAACAATTTTCTTTGGTTATTTTCAAATAAAATCATTTTCTCAATATTCATGAAATTTTTAGTTATAATAATATTGAATTAAAAATATATTTTCTCATTCTTTCAAAAAAAGTTGGAATGATATTTTAAATTAATTTTACTTCAATATAATTATACTCTATTAATCGTTATGTTGTGTTAGGGATATGATCCAAAGAAACCATCAATATTATTTATTTTGATGGTTTATTATTATAATGATGAAATATTTATGAAACTTGTTTCTTTTCCATGGGTTATACTATAATGATATGATGAATAATTTATGATCTTATAGAAGACAAATGTATTGTTTTCATTATGTGCTGGGAGGACTAGAAACTATATATCCCTTGAATTCATTGTTTAAATCCTTATTTCTTATAATATAATTATGGTAAAGGAGTTTCTGTTCTCAATACACTATATAAAACACATAGTGATGCCTTATCTACTATGATATGGGAAACACATGCTGATGTCTGTTCTCCTTTGATATGATTGTATCACTAGTTAACCTTGACATATGATATGGTATTTTTGCCAATGATGGGGCCACACTGATAAAATTATGATATGATCATTATTTTTATTCAAGGATCATGATTTCTTTTTTTTTTTTGATTCCATAATATTTTTAAAAACTAATGTTTTATACCATTACTCGGGATTATAATAAATGAATTGTTAGGTATGATTTCTTATTGATAATAACATTTTCACATACCCTAATTCTCATGATATTCTTAGATATGATCATTGACTGATATATCTCTTGTTTACCCTTACTAGGAATCATATATCACCCCATCTTATGTTTTAGTTTTACCCTAATTATGAATAAGGTTACTAAGTAAGATGACTTTATAAGGGTACCTTATATAACGAATGATGTCAGACATGATGCATATTTCACATAATGATGTTTATGTATCTAGTGTCCAATTATACTACACCATTATGGTTATTGAGAATGTTTATTTGTGATATATATTTAATATTCAAAAAAATATAGAATATCAATGTATGTCATTCATGGGACACTAAAAGTATTTCTTATATATTCCTTTCCCCATGTTATCAAGAGAAGTATTTCACATGATATAACTTTAAGAATAGTTTGTGATAAGAATTAATGGGAGGTTTTGAAGTCTTATAATAGATTTAATTATTTCTTATTCATTGGGAATATATCCATTAGTTGAGAAATACATGGGATTTATAAGTCAAATATTTTTCATAATTCTATGAAGAAGTAAACCAAATTTGTTTAGGGAATTTTTATAATCAATTTTTTTAATCATGTAATAATAGGTCACTTCTATCTATTATGTTATAGTTTATTTCATATACAATATGTAAATTATGTGTTTTTAGCTTCAGATATTGGAGTATAGGTCTAGTCTATAATAGTTTCTATTAGATAAGGGTTTACAAAACTTTAGAGGTTATGAAGTTACTATTTGAGGAAAGATTAAGAGTTTTAAATTTTATCAAGTGTTGAAAAGGTATTATTGATTGTAATTTTGAATGTATATAAAACCCTTTAACATAGATAAGGTAATATATAATATTTTATATTGTTTGGGAATTAGGAAAAGAAAACATTAGAGAAAACCCTAGTGGTGGGTCTAAGTATAAGAAAAATCCTAAATTTTGGGAAGTGTGGTGAGTTTTTTTTCTAGAAATTAAGTCCCCATCTAGATACTGGATAGTGGATGCAGTTTTTGAATTGATACATGTTGGTTTAATAATTTATAGAAATACCGGTTGAGTATCAACTTGATCTTCAGTCACTGTATGATATGTGGTCCTAGAAGTTCTCACCTATCTAGAAAATCATGGGTGATATTCTTTGGATAATATATATGTTCTTTATGAACTATTATTAAGGATTTAAATATATAAATAATTAGGTTAGATAAAATAATAGTAAATGACCATTGATAACTTATATTGAAACATAGATGTTTAAAATCTACTATATATTTAAAGTTGTTGGATCTACAAGGATAAATACTCTAAGTGGTGGCTGAATCCTGGTATAATAGATTAAAACACTCAATATTTTGGATCTTGTTTCTTTATTAAAAAATATATTATCTATCCTTCCCATAGTCGTGTATGAATTTAAATGAAAATAAGCATGAGACACAAAAATTTTACATGGTTTAAACATAACTGGGATAGTCCAAGTAGAAAAAAAGGCATTGTGTTGTTGTACCAAATCCACTAAATAATGAAATTGTAACAAATTAATGAGAAAACTCACTATCTATAATAGTTAACTACCCATCATAATTTAAAAAGATTACTTCACTAGAAAATAAATGTAGCTCATAAATCCTCCAAAACACTCATCTATTGATTAATTGAATCAATGTTGTTTATACCACTATAGGTGTTTGATAAAATATTAATTTATTATACATGTTGAATATAAATTATACCTTATAATTTATATGTAATTCCATATTGTTAACAAAAATTTCACTTTCACACAACCACTACACAACTTTTATAAAACTTCCCCACCTTTCGTCAAACTTTTTAGTTTGTTTAAAAACTCAAAAAAATTCACAACGTTTCTATTTATCTTGAAACTCAAAATTTTCCTGAAACATATTTTTTCATGGAACTCACATGGTCTTATAGAAACAAGTCCTTTTGTGTTTGAAACTGATGTTAAATTCATTTCTATATGCAATATATTCTTTCAATCATCTTTTACAAGATTTCTGATCCCTCATAATATCTAAGGGTTTCACACTTAAAATAAGGGGTAGTTGCATATTTATTAACATGTTTAACCATTTGTAAGAATCACTTATTCATTTAATACCTAGAACAAAACCTTTCTTGTTTACTAATCTTATACTATTTAATTTTACCTTCAGTGAGAAACTCCCTAATTTCATGAAACTCCCATATGTAATTCTAATGTTAATGAACCTATGCATATATCACGCAACTATAACTATAATGAAACTTAATAACATTAATGGAACACTATTCTTATCTATTTAAAATGATGAGACTTCAAATCCACAATATCATGAATCTTCAAAAATCCCCTTAACCATTTTTAATAACATTTACACATGTACAAAAAAATTCCTTTTATGAAAACAAATTTTTTCCTTCTAATAAATTTTAGACCAAATAAATTTGGAACAAACTGGGAAACACAACAACATTAGAAAAAAAATTATAAACCTTCTATATCTTCAATATCAATTTCTTATAAACATTTCAACAGGTTTTGTCAACAATTATGTTGTAACTTATGAAATTATCTTATCAGCTCTCATTGAAAACAAACAGATCTATCCCAAAAATTCTACAATGACCACCATGAGTTATTATTTCTCAAAAATAGCCTCGATTTGGTTTCATGAAAACTTTTCACCATTTGATACAAATTTAATCCCCCTAATTCCAAATCATTAAAAAATAGTGTTCACTTCTTTATTTAATCATAATTAACTTCTTGCTACTCAAGATAGTGTTCACATATTTATTTATCACATAATCTAATCCCACATGATCCATTATTTGCGTGGGAGACAAGATTATAATGGAAATTTCATCAATTAATCACTTAATTATTAGCACCAACATTCACAAGACTCTTCTGTTTCAACGTAAATATTTTTTCATCTCTTAAGAATAATGATGGAACTCGAGATGACAACGTCCTTCTTAAATAATCCCATTTCATGGAGAATAATAAATGAAACTTATTTTAACACATTTGGTAAAAAACTTTTTCATGAATTATATAGG
Source organism: Viscum album (assembly GCA_963277665.1). Taxonomy (NCBI): domain Eukaryota; kingdom Viridiplantae; phylum Streptophyta; class Magnoliopsida; order Santalales; family Viscaceae; genus Viscum; species Viscum album. The sequence continues at coordinate 1,152,037,148 of OY728155.1, read as the reverse complement.
TTAAACTACAATGATATATTACCTTTGAATGATCATTTTCAGTATTTCTAGATTGGAAAGTCCCCATGTTTCTCTACTCCCCCTTTTGGGTACTCCCCCTTTCATCAACAATAGTTCTCCTCATTTTTCATAAAACCCAAAAGTCACTCATTTTTCATTTATAAGGAGTTAAAGAACACTTATAAAATTATAGGTAATAACAAACTATACCTTAGGGAGAGGGGGTTCAATGTCTACACTATTTAAGTGTAAGGGTTCAGCTGGACTTTGAGATCCAGCTGATGTCTTCCAAATTCTTCTTTGGATAATGATATTGTCAAAATTTCCATAACATGAATTTCTATAATAACATACTTCAACTTCACCAACCCATGCTCCACCTTCCCTTGGATAAAATTATACTTGATTTCAATGTTCCTCAATCGTTAGTGATGGGCCAGATTTTTTCTAAGATGTATAGCACTTGAATTTTCATAATAGATTTGGATTGGCAACATCAATTCAACTCTAATATATTCAAGATAATACTTTTTAATGATCCAAACATGTAAAAATGAAAATACCTTTTTAAATGAGTAAATTCCTTACTATGATATAAAATTATAGAGAATGCATTTTGTACTTAGGTTATTTTAGACCATTATAAGTTATATCCTATCAAATTTAGTTGTTTGGGAAGCATCATAACCATTAACAGTAATGTTTTTATATAGTGTTCTTATTGTTAGTATATATATAATTATATATATATATATGGTTATGATTTATCCAATTTAGATAGAAAAAGGAAGTGATGGCCTTGACCAGAAGGATCGTAACCTATGAATCCCATTTGTTGTAACTTATATGGGAGCTAGTAACTCTATTCCTTTCCCTTGAACAATCCTAATATGATATTTAATAACTAAATCATGAGTGAAACCTTTTATAGGATATGTTTAAGTTCACTGAGATCATAAACCAAACCATGATTATTGAACCACCCCATGAAAATATCACCATCACACATCTTACCCTTAGAGAATTCCCTAGTATAATAAAGGATTATGTTTTTAAACCCTAACAGTTTGAATTTTTTATATTTTTATTTTTAATAAAACAATTATTATATTTATCATTCATTACATTATAATTATTAAATAATTTTTTAATAAAAAAATAGTTACTGATATGTCGAAACAAAAAATATATTTATAGGAAATATATATGTTAAGTTAATAAATTTGGTTTGATGAATTCAATATTTTTTTAAATAAATGATATTTATAAAACAATTGTTCTTATATATAGATTATAATATAATTTATCAATGTAAAATTTTATTTTTATAAGTGTTAGAAAATTGTTATTGTAAAAACCCAACGTTTTTTATTAAATTTGGATTTTTGATTTTAAAGTATTAAAAATCATATTTATAGAATTAACATGAGTAGATAAATGATATTTTTTAAATCAGTGCATTAAAATTATCCAATGGTTAATTTATGATAATTTTTTGTGAAAGCCAATTTTTTTGGTAGAAATAAATAACATACAGATATATGTTATGTATTATGGCATCCTGATGAACCAAAAGTGATGTAATGTATAACATAAAAGGTTCTCATTACCATAATTGTTTTTCCATTTCAATTTATGTATTTTTAAGCTATTTTATTAATTTTCTAAATCCATAATGAATCCATCAAAACCTATATTATATTTTCAAGTTTTAAAATCAATTATTATTGAACATGACTCACTTACACATAAGTAGGGGTATTATTTCAAGGATTTAGTTTCTTATCTTTATAAAATATTTAAATATACCCTTATTTGGTAAAAATACATGGTATAGTTTTTGTTTTGGATTAATTTATCATATAGTTTCGAAAACATAAGATTAGAAATTAATAAAGAATTATTCTCTAATTTCTTATAAAACACACCAAAGATCCAATTCCTTTAACTTTAAACTCTTAGTGGATGAATTTAATCCTCAATTTCCTATATAGATACTTCCTATAATTCCCTAAAAATATTAATAATATCCTATAATGAAGTAAGAATCACCCTCTCTTGGTAAGAGACACTTCCCTATACCTTTTTATTCCAAGCACATTCATTAAACTAATACCCTTTTGTTTTTTGTTTGTCCATATGATAATATTTTCAATCACATCAATTTATTATCCAAATTATTTCCATGTAATGATATATCTACTTTCACTACCATTTACACATTTTTTAAAAAATTATATACACCAGTTATGCTGCCAAAATTATTATACAGTTTTCCATGCCAAATATTTGTGTAGTGGATACCCAACCTGACTTCCATTCAATGGTATCAGCCTCTATGTAACATTCATCCATTTATTGGAAAAATCCATGTATTTGACCAAAAATACATAATAATGTAATTAAATTATGATGACATATGATACTGGGTTTAATGATCTATGTGGAACACTTATATATAAACATGATATTATTTTGACTGGTGTGCCTGAAATTATATATCCCCCAAATGAATTGGGTAATGCTTTTATCTCATTAGATTCCATTTATATTGAAGGGGAGGTTATCCTAAGAGTACTATTTTATGATGTCACGTCATTTATCATTGAATTATTCATATTATTCATTGTTTTATGTGTCACCACATTACCATGTTGTCTTTATTTCATCATCTTATATCATTCTTCAATGTTCATGTTTATGATTCTCACCCCTCTTATGATGAAGTGGTATTCCTCTTAACCCACATATACTACATTACCTTATTTTATTCAATGATTATTACCTCAATATTCCTTATAGGTCACCAATTTATTATGTAGATCCCCATGTTATCTTTTTGAAATTTAAAAGATCAAGGGATATTAAGAAAATATAACAGAGATTTTAAATAATGTTGATGTACTGATGTTTTATGATATTATGGTATGTACATAATTACCCAATTACAGTAGGCCTCACAATATTTTGTTTTTTATTAATTGTATCTTTAACGATTATATCGTGAAATAATGTGTATGAAATATATGGGTTTTCATATGATTAATCCATAATAACTGTCCGCAAGATTTAGTAGTTATTGTATATTCCAATTATACAGTGCACAAAGAAATGTAATATTGTTTCTTTTAGAGACATGAAGTACATAAAATAACATTATATAACCAAAACACCAAAATATTATTTTTTTTATCTACTCAAATGGACCAATCTACTTCTATATAACCCAGTAACTGTTTATTGAAATTTATCATTGTACAGTATACAAATATCCAAAATTCCATTGATATACCTAGTTATTATTTTCACTTAAAGTAAGATTATTTACTTTGGATTAATTTGATAGCATGCCACCTTATGGGTGGAAAATAAAATATCATGTCATGTCATTGTTGTTAACAACATGCTCCTAATGGTCTGCATATTTTATATAACATTGACCACTTTTCCTTCATCATCCCATAAAATCCTAATCCAGGTTGCAGCCAGAGTTTTTACCCCATTAGAATAATCTATTTAAAGTAATATCATAGCCTCCATGGAAAATATTAATTGCGAGATAAATGGGTCATGCCTTCGTTACATCACCTGTAAACCATGGAAGAACATATCTCAATAATCAATGACATTTTAAAATCACATTTTATAAAATTTCTTAATTATATACATTTTACTAAATTAAATAAACCCATTATTATATAATCAAAATAAACCCACAATATAATCCTATGATTACTCCAATTATTGACATGGATATTGTAATAAAATCCACCACACTAGATACAAATCTTATTCAAATACTTGTAATGGTGTGAATATTATGATCTCGGTGCATTCATTAATCCATATATTGTCTTTTTCAACTAAAATTCCTTTTTCACATATTAATGAAGGAGAACACCTTCTAGTTGTTCTATATACACATCTTATTCTATAACATAATTAAGGGAATATTACTTGGAATCCATCTATAAAACATTGAATTTTATTTTCACTGGTATGGGATAGAATAATTGAACTGTATCCATCCTTGAAATAAGTTCAAATGTTTCAACATCATTGATACACTATATCTGAGAGCATCACTTTCAGACAATTCATCCTTTTCATTGAATTATCATGTTTTCCCAATTCATAGTTTTCCAAAAGACCAATTTTATCCTAACAAAATGATTATCTTTGAGCCTCAAAAAATTATCTCAACTCTTATTCTTATCGATTTGGTCAAGCTCTTCATTCATAGCCTGAACTCAATTTTTATATCCAACTTATTATTTTAAATATTTTAGATATACCTAAGATAGAAACAATGTTTTCTATCTATAAATATTTCTAATTGTTTTTATATGTGTTTTATGATCATCAATGATGCTCTACGAGTCAATATCATCACAACTCTTCAGCTTCTCTACAGATAAAGAAATTTATTCATCCTGCACATCATTATTATCTTCTTCTGAATTAGTATTTTCTTTATTATAATACACATGTGCTTCTTACAATATCATAACTATAATCAAGAAATCAATAATTATTTTTTAAATTTCTATTTATTTTCTACTAAAGTAACATCATTTATTTTGACCACATTTCTTAGACTCCCCCTGAAGAAAGTATATGATTTTTTTCCTAAGTATCCATGAAATATCCACTTATATCCAATGGATTACAACTTTAAATGTTCCTAATTATTGAGAATAAATATCTAACATCCAAATATATTAATTTATTTGAATGTTGTAGTTTATCCATACCACAGATCATACATATTCAGTTTTCTTCTTTCAGAAACAATAAATCTCTATTATAATTGTTGACAGATGACAAGATTAATCCCCTCTAATATTTCTCTAGTAGGAGCTTCTCATTAATGAATTTTTCTAACCATGTTTTTTACGATCTAATTTCTCCTCTAGACCACTTTATTTTTCTATGGAGTTCTCACTGTTAAAAAATGGTTAATATACTATGTTTTTAGAAATAATCCACTACTTGGTTATTTTATAATTTATTAGATGTTTCTATATGTAACATTATAATATTCATTCCATGTATACTTTCATCATACCTATGATATTTATTTATATAAATTAACACCATAGATGTGTGTTGAATAAAAAGTACCCATTCCATCCTACTTAAATCATTAATGAAAAGAATATAATATCTATTCTCATCATAAAAATTAGTGAGATAGGTCCACACGCATCTGCCAGAACAAGTTCAAGAACTCTTGTTGACTTTTATTCATCTCACATGTACACACTTAAAATTATTTTCCCCTTATTGGAAATTATTTTATGTGTCAGTACGACCAGAAGATATCATTGTGAGATATCAAGATGCATGGAATTTCACCAGATCTTCCATGGATGGTTGGAACAATTGGAAAATCATTTCATACCACAACCTGTTTTCTTCTTCTGTGGACAGAAAGCACATATCTTCTTCTCCACTTATAAGGTGGATATTACCATTTTTAACATTAACTAAAAAACAATTTCACTATCTTTTCCCATGATAATTCACAACTTCTTGGTAATTATTATAGAATTCCATGAGTCACATAATTTACGAACACATAGAAAGATGTGAAACATATGATATCATCTCCCCTAAACATGAATTTTCTTAATGCAATATTATTTAGTCCTTCATAATTTCCAAATATGACAACACCTTATTTATCATACCTGAATCCTATCACTAGATCATTATTTACCATCATATGGGATATGCATCGAATATGAATGATCTATATTCTTTTATGATATGATACTTTAAAGGAAATATCTACACCCGCTGCCTTCTCATGTCTTTTCTTTTTTATCCAGATATTTGGATTTACACTTGATGTTAACTGGTATTCTTGATCTTACTATGAGTATGATGGAATAAATTCATCTAACAAATATACAAATTGATTTTTTATCTTATTGGATTATTCATTTAGATACATCGGACAACCAAATTGGGTTTTCTCTAGTATATTCCAATGAATTATTGATGATAAATATCGAGACATGTATCAAAATACTCTACACTAGAAATAGTGACCATAAAAAATAATTCATGCAATATTGATCAATGTGTTTCTACCTTTTTTTATCTTATTCCCTTTGGTACCTATTTTCCATAGAATATATGTTCATAGAATGTCCCATCATTCCATGATAATAACAACTAATATGAGGTTTATTCATATGGGTCATTGGTGGTAGATAAATTTTTCCTTGGGTTCTATGATCGTTTTAAATTTAATTTGTATTGAAATTATTTTTCAACTATATATATGGTGTTTGTAGTTAGGAATAAATCATAACTTCTTTATGTTTATGATCAATCCATATAAAATCCTTGTTACCCAAATATCAAACTTTCTCAAAAACTTTTGGACTGTCATGCATCACTTACACCTTTTATTTCACCTAAGTGATCTACATTCCAAATTTCATACTGAGAGTCAAGAGTCTCTCTTGATCTTCTATATTTATTCATAGTCTGACATCTTCCTATTAAAATTCTTTGATACATTTGATCTGATAATTCACTGTGTTATTCAAATTATTGATAACTCTAGTCTATTATTCAACTATTATTTTTTACAAAATATATTTTTTAATTTCTATAATATCATGAAAGTATGATTATCAATTTATTCCTTTAGATAATATATCTCTACTTCTTGAAGTTGAATTTAGAGTTTGTAATCATGAACCACTCTATTAGATATTTTTCACTCTCAAAGCATATATTTCCTCATGTGTGGCCTCTATTTAGATTTGGAGGTCAAATTTTCCTTCTTATTTTACATCATTAGCATCGATTACTTTTCTTATTTGCGTAATTCCCACAACTACCACTATATAATTTTATGTTTGTTCATTTCTATTTTCAATTGATTCTACTTTAGTCTCCTAAAAACATTCAATTTCTTAAGAAGGTAGATTCTTACAATTTAATAAATTTCACTTGGTTATTTTTCTACCTTTTAAACTAGTATACTAATTATTTATTAATATTTTATAATAATCCCCGAGATTATCTTTAAACATCATCGGACAATTTTCTTCAAGATTTATCAGCTTTCCACACTATAGTATTGAATGTTGATGTTTCCATTTAGACTTAACTTTTCCTCTTTTTAGATTTGATGAAAGCAATGACATGACATCATCTACCATTTTTCTTATTGGGAATCCTCAATGGGGAGAATATTTATGGAATTGAATTGCACATATTTTTATTTACCTTTTTCCACAACCATATTTTCATTATTTCTCTTCTCGTATACAACAAGGGTGATGTGTAAACTATCCAATGTCAGAACCTCTGGATATCATTCCTCTAGTATGGTTATTCATAGATTTAACAGAGGTGGATGTTTTCTTAGGATTCTCATGAAGATCTTTAAATTATCAATGATTTATTTGAGACCTTGAATATCCTCTACAACAACATTCACTTGGTCAAATAATACAACAAATGGATTATTAGGATGCATTCTAAGGTCCTCGTACTTCTTCCATAGAACCTATAATTTAGTTTATCAACATTTTGAATCAGATTAATCAATATTTATAATCATTTACAATATATAATGTGATGAATAACATGAGGTCACATTCTTCTAGATTGAGTTGGATAAGGCACCCCTTAAATCATTGATTCCTCTAGCAGCAACATCGAATTTACTTCAACCTACTTCTGATAAATCACTATTTTCCATGCTGTCAAAATATTATGCATCACTATTGTAAAAAAATCGATACCAAATAATAGAATGTAGTGATACATCTTATTTTACCCAAATTCACTTTTTTTTCAATCAAAGATAAAAATATCTTTGTGATTATAAACCTCCACTACTTCCACTAAGAGAGAAAACATATATTTTAGGCATTCCCTGTAATAATAATTATTGGATATACCAGGTTAAACAACCTATGATTGGGGTGAATCATGATATGATAGATTAAAATAGTCCCCTGTTTAGATCTAGTTTCATAATTAAATAAACTTTTCTTCTCTCTTGTTCCCCTTTTGGGTTTTTCGTGAAACATCTGAATTTTATAAAACATTATAGTTTGTTTTAAAACTCCCAAAATTCAAGAAACATTTGGTTTTTCAGGGAACTCGCTTGGTCTTATTGATGCAAGTCCCTTTTCTACACAAAAATGATGTTGCAATCATTTCTTTGTGAAATATATTATTTTGTTAAACTATTACACAATTTTGAATCCATAATATACACTAAGGGTTGTAAACTAACTATGGGGGGTGGGGGTAGTGGCCTATTTATATAAGTGATTGAACCATTCCAAAACACCCTTTAGAAATAATAAAATTTCATGAATCTTTCATTAATCAATAAGCTTCAACAAAATGATATAGCCTACAAAACACCACTCACTTCATTCATATAACACCTATATATATTTCCTAGGTTCACACAACTTTACAAGAATTTAAAAACATAAACCTTTTTCAAACCATGTATATTTAATAATGAATTAAATTTTCTGTATTTGATTAAGCCAAATTCAAATTATTACTTTCACCAAAGTTCACAAAACTCTTCCACCCTTTCATGCACAATTTTCATATGGAAAAAATTATTTCCTTTTCCAATTTTACATTTTAATTCCTCTAATATTTTAGACCCAAAAAATTTGGAAAACACTTACATCCCTTTACTTAAACTCTAGTTAAACCTTTCAAAGCTTCCAAAACAACACCTCAAATATTTATCAATAAATACAGGGAACTTCATAATTAACCTTGTCAACTGAATTATTCAATACACACATCCAACCCAAAAATACTGAAATGTCCAATTGAGTTATTTTTTCCAACCAAATTTTATATGTTATTTTAAGGGAAAAGGGTATATTTAATTTTGAGAGAATAGATATCATAGATTATCTAGGATTAAAATATTTTAGAAATTTTCAAGTTAATCTTGGAGAATTTTATTTTTGATATTTTGTTAGTAAGTATAAAAGAACAGGTTTCAAAATATTACAATATTAAAATGACATTGTTATTTGTTGAAATGAAGGTGACATAGTTTAATACATCTTATTATTGAGTTTTTATATTCATATGATCATTTACTCTGAAGTTATTGTATATTATCATATCCATTCGGGTTTTAGTATTTGGTCGAAATCATGAGAATGAGAATAATGTCCTAAAAGGTGTGTATCTTGAAACCCTTATGTCATATCATCCAAATAAGGACCTAAAATTAGAAATAATGTTGATTCAAAATGATATTCAAGGCATAATTTTATTATCAGGTAAAATATGATATTCTCGGTCTTATATAAAATAGTGAGGTTGATGTCATAGAAGTAAATTTATCATATGTTATACCCTTTTGTGTATAAAATGGATATTTTATTAGTATGACATAATTAAAATTTCAATGATCCAATTTAATTATGGTGGATAATTTAACACCTCGGTATTTTAAATTGTATTTCCTTTAAATCCAAATGTGTTCACTAGATTACATCACAAGAAACAACGATGAAAAATAGGCAACTATAGATTATATAACTATTAAAATGTTTCCATATAATTTGTACTATGTAATATATGAGACAGAATTCTGAGATATATGCACAAATAAAAAAATTATTAAAATACTGAGGCATTGATAATTGACATTAATGTATCCAAATAACTTAAAATATTGATTTATTCTTTAAAAATTTTTATTTCATAAAATTGTATTTATATATGATTTATTCTAAGAAACTAAATTTTATATTGATAAAATATGATGATGATATTTGTAATATATCAACACCAATTTTATTATTAGTTGATCATTATGAAAAATAATAATAGTAAATTTTTTAAAATCTTATTTTCCAATAAAAATAATTTTCATTATATATTAAAGATTTTAAAAAAAATTAAGTTCATAAATTATTAAATTTGGATTTTACATAATGAACATAAATTTTTAATTTATATATTCAATATTATATTAAGATGAATTTTTTGGATTTTTCTAAAATAATTGGGTTTTATGTGAATAGTAAAAAATCTAGTATTTTCTAAAACTGTATGTTTTCTGATTTTATAATAACATAAGAAAGACATATAAGTTTATATATCCTTTTTTATAAACAAATTGGTATTTAAAAAGTAAAACAATGTATTTTACAAACACTATTTAATATATTATTATCATATTAATGACTTATGTTATATTTTTCTATAAAAACAATTTTTGGTCTTTTATTTTAATAAAATATTTTTTTGTAAAATTAGGTTTTGGATATATTAAAAAGTCACAGAAAAATTTTCCCTTTTATAACACATTAATTTATATCATGAAAATTAAAAACATCACTAATTTTATCCTACAAATAATTCTAAAAAATAATCTTTTTCTAAAATGGTATTTTACATGTTATATGCGCTAATGTAAAAATTAATTTTTCTTCAACCTAGTAATATTATTTTAGAAAAATTATTTGATATATTTAATCAGTAGTTTTATATTTTATAAAAAATCCCATGTAATTTTTAGTCATAAATATAACATTAAAAGGATTACAATTAATTACTTCAATAATGGTAAAACTGTTATTTTCAATGAATTTTTTGTTAACATTGCAAAAATTTTATCCAATCAAACAAAGTAATATCTTCTCAACAGTGAATTTAATATATAAATTTATATATATATACTAACTATCATTATATAATGGTTTTTTCTAAAGCATCGAGTCTCAGTTGGAGTACCACAAGGCTTCATGATTGCCTCCCCATATTCAAGAGTTTGTTGACTAATAGTGATGGCCTCAGTAGTGTCGTGGGGAGGTTATACACAAGATAAAAATAACCAAATATTAAAAAATTTAAACATAAATAATAATATAGAACTACACATTACAAGATAAATGAAAACAACATGGTGTGACAATATGGAATAAAATATCATACTTGATATTCCATGATATCTAATGTAGAATATCCATACATGCTTAGTGATAATTGAAATAAATAGAAAACTAGGGAAACAATCTAGAGTACCTTATAACATCATCTCTATTATCCATGGTCCTCCTGCTTAGCTACCCAATATGTTTTCCTTTCCCTTTAAAGGATCCCTAGCCATAAATTCTACACATACATTGAGATGAGTGTACATGGTGTGAGTATAAAACAAGTAGGACATCAACAATTCATCCTTAAGATAAAGTGAAACAATATATATAATTCTATGCCATCAAATTATGGTAATGGAACAAATTAATAGTAATGTTATGGTTCTTAATGCTTTAGCCAAGTTGCCATGAACCCCAACTCTGCCTCGTTTGGCACCATACTGGGGGAACAATTAATCCAACTGATCAACTTCTGTATTCCACATTTGAGGAACAATACCACACCTGCCTTTAAAGAAACGTTACACTATATCCTTCTGGAGTAAGCCTTTAGTTCACCTCATTTATATACCCTGTTGTATAATGGTACGTTCACATGACATGTATGAGTCACTGAAACTCTACCCATGTGTATGGACATTCCATATCGGTACACAATTCTGGTTGTTCTAAGTCATGGAACTCTTCCAACATCACATAGTCATTCACACATCGGTTGAACATTGAAACTTTTTTCACTAAAATTCGACATAGATCCAAGGGATAACAATCAAAATTTTCATGCTCCTACTATAATGAGCCTAGTATGCATTATAGAGAAACCCAATCATACCAACAACTATAAATGTGTTATCATAAGTTATGAATACATCCAAAAAATAGAAAACACTTATAGGAGAAAGCATATCATATTGATCAATATTTACATTTTCTATGAATACATCCACATAAAAGGCGTAATAATGAAAGGCACAATGTGTCAAGTCAAATAAGGTCTCACAGGCTGCACACACCAACATTCCATCCCAACATAAAATTCCATACATGGGCCCAAAATAATAAGAAATTCCTACCTTAAGAGTGATGATGCCAAAGTCATGGATTTACACATAAATCACAAATTTTCACCAATGATTCCTAGAACCACCCCCAATTATTCTAATTTGGAATATAAAATCATAAAATAAAAAGAATAAAAAATAAAATGATGAAGGAAAAAAATTCTATTGGGAATAATCGATAATAACCACCACCAACACTAGCTGATTTTAAATCAATTGAGTGGGGAAAATAATTCACTACATTGGCTGTATATCCATCAATAATTTGAGAATTTCTCATTATATTGTATTATAATCCTTAATTCTATCCATGATATACATTATCTATGATTCCCTCCAAGAATAAGTGGGTGATCTAGAATAAACATGGATAATGATGAAATAATGACAACTTACCCTAAATTCTCATGCGCTAGGGCCTCTAGATCTCTACGAATTGGAGTTCAGAGGGGGTGGAACCACCAGGAAAAGCCACTAGATCCCCTTGGATTGAGATCCCTAAGAACATGAGGATGAATAAATAGTTTTAGGAATTTTTTTGGTTAAAATCATAATTTTCATTTTAATTAAAACCACTCACAAGGGTTGCTCATAAAACAAAAAAAAATCACCAATTGTGTGAGGCTCACTTCCTCTTTAGGTAATCCTTTCGGTTTGGAAACATATTTTGGTAAACTATGCAAAAACCAATATTTTTTCCATTCTGAGGGACATGGTTTCATAGGTTGTTTCACATAGTTATCTATAATTGTGCACCAACTATGTTCCACCCATTACCCCTCTTGAAATTGGCTGCACAATTTTCCTGCTGAAACTTCACAATTTCCCATAACAATTCTCAAAACATGTTTCCCATTAAATTTGTTTAAAATCCCTCCATAATAAACAATTAGCTACCCAAGATTTCACCAATCTAGTCATAACTCAAAACCACTTAATTTTGGGAATGAAATATTCTATAACAAACCTGTAAAAAATTTAGGCAATTATAATCTCCCTCAATAAGGACCTCTCATCCTCGAGCTATATCTATATAGGTTCTTATTGAAAAACATGGTCCATTGATATTGTGCATCTGATTCTCCCTCATAAGTTACCTCTTGGGTATTCTTATACTTCTACAAAATTTGAATAGGTAGCCCCATATTCTCTAATAACACTTTCTCACTTGGGTCCATAATCCAAACCTTCCACTCCACAAATGGTGCATCGGGTTCCACCTCACCATCTTCATTATTGATCACATGCATAGAATCAATCTCTTAAATTTGAATATGAGAGACATGGAACACATTATTCATACCTCAATATCATAGTGGATGAACTAATCACTAATACAATGACCTGGTTTAGTCAATGATGTCTAATAGTCCCCCAAACCATGATATCAACATCAGCTACTTTCATAACAATTGATTCTGCATCTGAGGTTACACCCCCAAGAAAACCTGATCACTCACAATGAAGTATAAGGATCGTCACTTCTGGTAAACATAAAAACACCTCTTACTCTGAGTATCCACCAACCACTTATGAATCAAATACACCCATTCAGAGGCTTCTTACACCAAACTAGGTCCAACAACAGCTGACTTTCCCACCTCTTTCCAACATAGATTTTAATGGAAAGGCCAAAAATATAGAGACTCAATTGACACCATCTAAATTCAATACTGTAAACATTTTTTTATATGTGAACTCCACCATGGCTATATGATCATCCCATGATCCACAAAAATAAATAACAAACACAATAAGAATATGCTATAAAATCTTTATAGTCTTTTTAGACTACGTATTTGTCCATGGATGATCTATTTTACTCAGTTTCAACAAATTTCCCATCATTTTTTTCAAAACAATATGAAATCAATACATGAAATGAGTGTCTTTTACAGATACTGTTCCTAAAGAACTACATGTACTTGTACTACATCTTGTATATAGATCTTTCTTAACTCATATACCAAATGAGTCTCTTTAACTAGTATGAAATGTGCCTCATTTTTCAGACAATAAACTAATACCCATAAAGCATATATGCCCTTTGTGGTTATAGGAAACCTTGTGAGAAGATCCAACATCACCTCATCTCACATCCATGTGGGAATGGGTAGAGGTTTATGAAATCTGCCCAGCCACTGATTCTCATCTGTAATCTTATGATATGATATGCAATGAGAGATGAAACATGTATTGCAAGTCCTCATAGTCAGCCACCAAGAACGCCACCTAATATCATGATACATTTTCTTTCATATTGGGTTCATTACCCACTATGATGTATGAGATTTACTTATCAAAACCTCTCTCATAGAAGTAGGTACCATTATCATGTCGTTTATGTAGATCTAATTGTTTTCATAAAAAGACCATCCTAAAACTATGTTGTTCATTACAAACTATTCTCAAAATCACTGAACATTTTGGATATGACTCCTCATTGGATTTTTCTCAGTCCACCAATGATGATATTATGAATAAGGGTGTCTATTTCATAACCCTTTGATCCTAAAATACAACCATCTACCAATCAACTTACATGATCATCAATCTCCATTAATCTATTGAAGTAAACTCTCTATGATCCTATGGATTTCTATTAAGATTATATGTAATTAAATTCCCCTTCCTAGGGTAATAATCCATTTATAAGTAAAATTCCTATATATAGTCAATCTAATACCTTGGTCGATGGTTCTACTCTCATTGAGAGAATATATACCAAAATATTTAACAGTATATAGAAATAGTAAATATCACAAAAAAATATAATATCACTAACAATTTAGGGTACGGACCACTACATCCAACTCCTGATCTTGAGTAGGGTAGTTCTTCCCATGGGATTGTAGCTAATAAGGCCCATACATAACAACCCAATCATTCTATATTAAAACATCTCCCAATATAAAACATAATTCCTAATGGTAAATTGAATAACCAATACCAGTCTCATGAAAAATAAAAATTGGATTAGTTTAAAAACATATCTTCGACTCTGGGAAATTCTTCTCACATATATAAATCCATTCAAACAATATCACCTTCTTGGTAATCATTTTCATATGAACTTATAAGTATGATAAGTCCTAAATTAATCATCTGTAATATACCACCACACTAATTAAACTCCAAATATCAAAATTATTCCATTGATGTTCCTAATAAGAAACTAACACAACCTTCTCTAAATCAATAATGATTTATATCTTATGAAAAAAATGTCCAAAGAAACATACATCTTGGATTTGAAATTCCCAATTTGAAATCAATGAATAATTATGATGCACGTGAAATGTACTCAACATGATATCAATGTTTTTAGAAAGTGACTCATAGAACTATAATTACATTATGATAACATCAATAAACCCAATCACAAAGGAGTCCAGGTATGGGTGAAGAGTCTTGTTTTTTTGATCCATGAACATTGCTGGATCATTCATCATCCCAAAGGGAACCATGATAAACACATTAAACCCATACTTTGTCATAAATTATGTCTTTAATATGTTAAATTAAATGAACTGAAGATGATGGTATCCATATCATAAGTGAATCTTAGAGAACCACATGGATCCACTCAATTGAACAAACAAACAATCAATCCTTAGAAACACATAACAACTCATCACCATGACCTGACTTAACATCCTATAATATACTCATATCTATATTCTACCCTCAACCTTCTAATAAAACAAAAATAGGTCACCCTAAGGATAATTTCTCAAAACAATTTTCAAAATAGCCTAAAAATACTCAAGTTTTACCTATAATTATTTTAACTCAGTTGATTACTTTTAAAAAGAATGAATTGAGATAGGATACACACCTGACATGAGTTCAATATCAAAGTAGATCCCCCTATCAAGAAAAATATGTGATAATTTATCTGAAAAATGGACGGATAAAGATCAACTATGGGAAGAAGAGAGGATAAATTTGTTACCTAATAAACCATAAGTGTCATATTTTCAACCTACATTATAATGGATCCAAACATGGATAATTTCTGATCCCATTCTACCTTCTCCAAAATCGTACCCTTTTATTATACAAATATTTTCTCCCTTAAGAGTGGATAATGACACCCATCTCTATTAATAATCAATAAATACTTTACAACTAGTCAACTAATACATAAAAAATCACAACAAATATAATCATCTCTAAGATCAAAAAGTTACAGAGGTTTCTATAGCGGTCAACCACTACATGACACATTGTACAGATTTGAAGATGAACTAATTTTTTCTCCAAGGATGTATCAAGTGATAATAATTTGGAGGACAACATAACTGACAAGTTTGACCTAACAAAAAAATGAGAATATATAATATAATGCTAATATATTATATCAAGAAAAAAGTGGTTAAAAGAATAAATAAAATCAGTACCATGCAGCAAGCCTTAGAAGATACCTTACCACTATAAACTAGAACCTAGTACATAGAATGAACTCTCCCAATGTCATATCCATGACCCTGTACCAAAGGTTGATTAATAAACTATGTTAGAGATTTTTTTTGATTCTGTACCTATTTCGGAGCTCAATGTGACACTCCATGCCCTGATCTCACTTATCCTTCCAATGATAGCCTTGAAAAAAATTATTAAAGCTGACCCATTTTTCTAAATTGATGAAACCCGTTGAGAAGTTTTACACAATACCATCTTTATTTCTCCTTTCACCAAAAATTATAACATATGACCAACCCCTTATATAGATGAAGATAATGATAGTCAACTCTAATATGGATTCCAGATACCACCTAGATGCATGTCCCTTGAATTCATCTTTCTTCTTCTTTAAAATTCTACCACAATAATGCTAGTGATACCACACACCAGTCATCTGGGAGCTGTAAGAAGACTTCAAAATCTATCTTTCTATAGCCCCTTCTCGATTGTGTGATCCTTGTAAAAAAATCCAAGTATATGGTCATGTCAATGTTCCTCATTTGGTGCCTTAATTTTGTTCGTAATCAAATTTTTAACTTTTGGGCCTTTGTCAACTCAGTGTTAGCCATGAGGGGAGAAAAAGGAATCAATTTAATAAAATGATTAAAATAAGCATCCAATTTCATAGTTATCTTTTTATTATCCATGAAATCATAGGTGTGGAATAACATCAGTGTATCATGTATGAATTATTCAATGAAAATACTCTTGAATTTATCCCAGGATCGACCATCCTACCTCCCAATTTGGATTATCACACTTCTCCACCTCTGAGAATGTCCTTGAAGCCTAAAATCATCATATTTCACTAACTGATCATATGTAACCTCTACTAGATCAAATATACTCTCGATAGTTTTTATCTAATATCTGTGATCTTGGGGTTCCTCCAATTCCAAGAATTGATAGGGAATATTGAAGAAATATATCTCATGAAAAATTCACCATATTTGACCCACCCCCCATAGGTTCCTTAACCTGAAAAAGAAGCTAGTTAAAAGACCCCAACATGAAGCAATTCTGAGGCATATATCTTTGGAGTGACAACTACAATATACTAAGATATGTTAACCTACATGTCTGGAGGCACTGTAGTAGTACACTCCCTTAAAAGATAATTATGGCATACTTTCCTAGTTGGTCCCATAATATTACGTCAATGAGAAATTATCTAAAATTAAAATTAATTTGTATAAATTTCTATAACAACTCACTTATAGTAACATATTAATTCGTTTCTAGATAAAGATAATATATTATTATAGGAATAACTATCCTAGGAGGCTACTCACAACTATAAGGAATAAATATCCCCTAACTCTACTAAGGCCTAAGACAAGTCTTTTGTACCTCTATATTAGTCACATCCTTTTTCATATAACAAAACCTAGCATGCTGAATTCCAATTAATTTAAAGCTCTGTAAAGATATATCATAGAGTAAATAACACATATTACCAATGAAATTTAATTAATTGAAAAAATATATGTGCTAAAATAGGCATATGACATGAGAACCTACATGCCTAATCATGATGCAAGAATGATCCCAAATCTCATAAAATGTAACAAAAAAATTCACATGATCTACATGAAAGAGTAAAAGAAAAACTAGTAACAGCAATCCCATCACTGGTTACTCAGAGGTCAATTACACATCATTTGTCCAAGAACATGTGTGACTCCCCAACCCATGTCTTAAACAACGTATCTCCCTTATAACATGACTAGACATATTTAAAAGCAATAAAAGGAAACCATGTTTTGACATAAAATTGTAACACCTCGACCTAATTCACCAGATCCGAGCTAGAGTACCACATGGCCTCATGCATTCCTCCCCATAAATAAGACGTTACTAACTAGTGATGATATCCTAAATGCTGTTTTGGGGAGACTCTTCACTCATTAATAAGAACCATATACCATAAATGTAATAAAACATAAATAAAATCCTATAACTTAATTGTATATGCTAAATAAAAGACAAGATGTATCAAAATAGAATACAAGGTCATACAATATAATCCAAGATCCCCAATGTGGTAAGAAAATACATGAATAAATAAAATAAATATAAAATTAAAACTATGGAAATAATCTGAATTCTATCCTGACACCACCTCCACCATCCAAATTCCTCATACGCAGCTTCCTGACAAGGGGCCCTTTCCCTTTGTTGGATCACTAACCATAAATCATGAATGAACATTGACATTCCCTTATAGGGTTCTAGTATAAACCCAATAGGACATCACCAATCCATCATTAATAAAATGTGCAACAATAAATAAATGTGTACACAATGAAAATATAGTAAATTCAAAAATAACCAATCATGTATTGAGTCCTCATGTGCTAACCAAGTTATTACGAACTCTAGATCTACCTGCTTTGAATTTATTATCATATGTACTCCATCCATCATGAGTAGTAATCTTTCTCACCTCATGAATATATCTTTTCTCTATAATGGTACATACACATGACACACCTAAAACATTATAACTCTACTAAGGCACTTGAATGTTACCTGCCTATACAACATGTCAGATGTTCTGAGTCATCGACCTCCTCCAATATCATTTTTTAATTCCAACATTATCTAAATGTTCCATGTATTGACACTAACAAACATTATACGAGATCCATGGGCTTCCAAAAAATTCATCCACACTCCCCCTATAAGTTACCAAATATCCATTCTAGAGAAAAACAGTCATATCAATATCAATAGAATATTTTCTATAGGCTATGAACACATTCAACATAATTCCTAACATATCAAAACTCAAACTTTTCATATCAATAATGGTTTCCACATGATAACCGCACTTCCACGTATAAGTAATAACATCGTAAGGAACAATGTTTCACAACAAGGAATGTCTCACATGATACAAAGATAACCACATGTAGACACTACATAAAATTCTATACAAGTGACCCATATGATATGGAATTCCTACCATAAGTTTTTATTACCAAATCCAAGTATTTCAACCTGGATCATGCATGCGCACCACCACTACATAGAACCACTCCCAATTCATCAAATGAGGAATCTAGAATCATAAACATATAAGTGTAAGAATACTATAAGGGATATAATGTGATTATTCTTAGCCAATGAGAACATTCTCCATCAAACAAATTAGTCAATAGTGATATAAAAATTCTCTTGATCTAACTACCACTCAATTGATAATTTTAGAATTCCTCACTAGATCATATTTTAATTCACAGTTCTGATCGTGTTAGTATATATCTATTCAATCGTACAAATAATTAGAGAATATATCTATAATAATGAGAGATAATAAAGTAATAATGAAAAATTAATTATAATTCACATGGGCCCATGCCTCTAGATATAAAATAATTGGAGATAAGAAAGTGTGAAATTACTAAAAACATCCACGGGAGAACCTAGGTTTGATATCCCTGTGTGAAAGAGGGATAATGAAGGGTTTCATGAATATTTCTGGTTTAAATCCTTATTTTTTTGATTAATTAAAACAAATCGTAGGGTTTGGATTCATTGATTACCATTTCCTATGCCAACCATGCAAGGATTACTTCCACTTCAAGTAATCTTCATAGTTTAGTTGCAGAGTTTGGAAAACCATAAATTAAAAATGAATTTTCTTCTATTACAATTCATATAGATTCATAGTGAGTTTCTCATGATTATATCTAATTTTGTGTTATCCATGTTCCACCCACTATCCATCTGCAGCATGATTCATAGTTTTCATTGACAAACCACAAGATCTTCCTAAATTGTGACCAAATTGTTCTCCCCCTTAAAATCTTATAAAAACCATCCAAAAACCACCAAGTAGATACTTCAGAATTATTAAAATCAAGATATAACTCAAAATACATAAATAATTATTGGAAATAAGGACTCAAATCCTGAAAAAATATAAGTCCATTACACATTCAATTGGTAATCAATAATAATAAATATTGAAAAAACATAATAGTGAAAACAACAATTTTCTATGAAATAATTTTCATATATATTTAATGTTTTAAATTAATTGTTAATTTTATCTTATTTAGAAACTAAATTACCTTATAATTAGCAATAATTTTAGTTTATTACCTCAAAAATTGATAACATGGGTCACTTTATATTTTTTTGTAAAATATAAATTTCTTAATTAAAAAAAAGATACCGATGGGAAAATAATGGTAAATTGTATAAATGTAATTGTAAATGACTCAAAAAAATCAGACATGTGTAAAAATTAATGGTTGAGGATTTCAAGACCCAATATCACAACACATAATATTATTTTAATCTTGTTCAACTATTGAACCTTTAAAAATGTCATTTTATAATTGAAATGTAATGTTTACTTCCAAAAATTTCCATTTTCTTCTCTTATAGAAGGGGGTCACTTAAAACACTTTATAATACATATATTCCATAACTTTTACTCAAAAATAATTTTATTTTAGTCTTATAATAATTCCCTCCCACTGTCATAATCCTCTAATATTAATTAGTTTACATATGGACTCTATTTCTAATGATATTTCCAAGATAACATTCATGTTCTCAATGTGGGAATTTCATACTCCTTTGTATTTATTGTTAATATTTCCATTCCACGAATATTATACAGACACTTATATAATTAAATTTGTCTCATTAACATACTGAAATGTTATTATATTTATAGGTAAACAATTATTAAATTATTTCCATCTACTAAGAGAAACAAAACAACATCGATCATGCATATGTGTGAACAACCACCTCCACAAGAATACGTGGTTTCCTTTTCAATGTCGCCAATAATTTATGGTAATAAGAATGTTTTTGATGAAATAATATATTTATTATGTAAAAATAATAATTCATAAATGATAATTTATCATATAAATTATTTTTATCTCATTCTTTGAGAAATGGAAATGTTCATCATGCGTAGATGACGACTAACAACTCCATGAACGGTGAATTTCATTTTTCATGACCATACTTCACTGTTTGTTATAAGAATGAATTTAATGAATATATATGATATTTTAGAAAATTTTAAACTTTTTTAGAGAATATAATATCATTATATCAAAAAATACACTACTCATTAAATCTTTATAATATTCACGTATTGGTTATTTGTACCAATAACATGAACGGTGTTATAATATTTATATCATAAATGATTAGGGAATATTATATAATTATAATAACATGTAATAAAAATTCAATTTAGATTTTTTATTTTTTATTTAAAGTTTTTATTTATATTTAATATATCTTTTATTAAATTACCATTTGGTCATTGAACACACTGAGACTAGTTCTTTACAATTTCCATTTTCTCTAACCATACCTTCATCATTCAACAAATTAAAATGGGATATGATGAATAATTAAAGAACCATGATTATAGAATCTTTTTTATTCATGGAATGATTAAATTTTCTTAACAAGATAAGATCAACGATACCATTATATAATTTGTAAGAATCAAGCAATTAGAGGTTTTACCATTTGATGACTAAATAAACTATAGTCATCAAATATATTTTTCATAAATGGTTATAAATGGAGTATATATGGGAGATATATATGAATAAGGTTCTATAATTTTTTATTGACATAGTTATTTTATATAGATTATATTAGAGAACGTTCATTTATGTAGGAATGAAGGTACGAGGTTTTTCATCTCAATTTTTCTACATTAGGATATGAATCGTATTCACCACTTATTTAATTTTTATGGAGTTTAAATTGTACATTGTTTTCTTTTAAAAACAATTTCCATGAAATCAAATGGATTTATAAATATATCTCTCATTGTATCTTTCAGGGGTTTCTCATTCCAAAGATACCAAAGTTGTAATGGTTTGTTGTCTTAATTTTCAAAACAGTCAGTCATGTTTGATATTTCACAGTATTTTTTTATGTTATATTAAGAACCAAATTATCTTCATGTATAAAAAATATCATTAATTTCATATTATTTTAATTTTAATTTCATGATCTTATTCGCATAATTTTTTGAATCTCACATTACTAATACCATAACTATTTCTTCACTACTATCAATTTCAAATCATGGTTGATTTTGAAAGATAATCCATATAAGGAATTTTTACACTCTTTATTTCAAAAAAACCATTTAAATTATTCTTTTCATAATTTTTAAGGCATAATAACTGTTAGTTTCTATCAGTGAAATGTTTCACCATTACCTTTTTCGTTCCTAGTCATTCAATATTTATAAACATAATTATTTTATAACGTTTTTCCTATGAATACTCAATAATTCCATTATTTTCATAGCTTATGTTCACCTAGATGAAATATGTTGATTCATTGGGGATATTATTCACATAACCATGTACCCATTACTCTATATGGTGTTATATTTATTTATTCTTAGGTAAAAATATTTTCTATTTATTTATTGGTGAAATATTAACAATACATATACTTGTTGTTTCAATTTGGTTGTTTATTTTTAACTAACTCATCTTGGTTATATATTGTAAAATTTATTACATACATCATATGAGAATGTAATTAGACATAATTATTAATGGGAAAGACCTACAATATTCCCTTGAAGAATAAGTAAATCTCATGAGATAAACTACCCTGGATATTTGTTGTTTGGAGGCCTATTTATTTAGTTGTCTTGGATGTGTTCATGACAATAGTAGATTTCTTGGAACAAGGACATGGTAGTATTTAATCCATATAACACGACCATGAAAATTAAAGCATTCTACATTCTATCACTATAAAATATTTTATTCTTATGCATTCGATTAATTATATTGTTATTTCATCAATGGATTTATGTTAATCTAATGTGACCAGTCATATAGAATTATTTGATTATAATTTACTTCCATCAATATTATTCATATATTTTCTATTCTATGACAACATATAGTATACACATTCCTTTAATATTAATTGGATGTCACCCATCTTATGTTTCTATTTCCCCAAATTGAGTACAAAAGTATTACAGATGATATGTGTAGAAGAATGGATTCTGTGTAGAATTTGTGGGTGATGTTAAAGAATTATTAAAGATTAAATAGTCTCATATATATTTTAAAACATAAATTAGATGGGAATGACATGGGATTTATTAGTTCATGATTTTCTTTATTATCTAAAGCTCTAAACATAGATGTTCATGGATAGTTATGTAATTAAATATTTTCTCTAAATAATGTATTCATGGGTTATTTATGTTTGCACTGAAATTGTTGGAATTAATCCTAGTGTGTAAATTATGTGTCTTTAAAATAGGATCAGGGAGTACGGATCTGGGATGGAATAGGCTTACCTGTGTAGGGAATGATTTTGAGGATGCTACATAAAGGAATTTTTCCGATCCACCCATTCTGAACTATGTTTTATGAGTCACTTTTGAATGTATCTTTCATGGACGGGATTTTCATTCATGTTCTTCAAACAGGAAAAAATTCTTAAAACTCCCTCCTTTTCCTCTTTATATTTTTTCTATCTAATAATACCTACAAGTATTTATGCAAAAAAATCCTTATTCACCTTCCAAAAAGATCTTGATTTATTTCTATTATAGGGAGGGTTTATTGTATTAATAGGTGGCACAAGATAAATTCTTTCCCAAATTTGGAAATAATAAGGGAGGTATTTTGTCTCATACTGAGATCATAATAGTGTCACAAATAATGGGAGACCATAAAGGAAATCCATCATGGGCCCTAAATCCCCACCTCTTCATCGAATACAATGAGGTATATCCTAGGAGTGTTTTTATATCTTCATAAAAACATGCCTTTGTGACCACATAGATATTACTGAACCTCACAGTTTCTATATTAACCAAATAGTTTCTATGTGGGCTGTATAGTAACTATGTGGAATATGCAGTTCCTATGCATAAAAATATTCCTTTGTTATTTTATTTAGAAAACATTTCACTTTTCAAATTCAACTAAGTTTTTATTATTCCTTTAATATTATTATCTTCTACCTGATTTTTTTCATTACTTTCTAGGATATAAAAAATTCAACCCTTGGAATCGAGTTTGATTGGTTTGAATAAGTGATGATTCTTAGAAATAAAGTTGTCCCATGATAACTGTATACATTTTTTAGGAGGGCCCATCTATATAAAGTAGATAAATTCACATCACATGTCACAGTGAAATAAATATTCCTCATAAAGGGCTTTAGAACTCATGTGCTCCATAATGATTATCATTAGAGATATAATTTATGGGGGACATTTTGTATACCATGGAGGTTTGACTACATATTCAATAACTAATGATTCGTTTTTCATTTCATTGTGACCTCAAGTATGATACAATGACCATGAGGCTCATGTAATTACAATGAGAGCCATGTACCTTCTTTCCGGTCAACATGTTTGTTATAAAAAGTATCGGTCTTTTTCAAAAAATAAAATCATAAATACTTATGTGTTGGATTAATATTTTTTTTTTGATATTCACTCTGGAAAAAATCGTCTACACTACTCAATAGATTATAAATTCCATGATTTAAAACATGGAAATATATGTAACCCAAAATGTGGGTCTCATACATAATTTTTTATAAAGCAATTTGGTATGAGTATTCACGAATATCAAGTATATAACATGATATCCATCTATTTTTGATTTTGGACTATTTATCAATGACCATATCCCTACATCTCGTCATGAAAATCAACCTACAAATTGGACCAATTCCATCCAGAAACTACTTGAGAAAATATCACACTGAAGGGTCAGTTAATCAAAGATACATATCATTCTATAGGATACATACTAGTTTATACTCCCCTAACAATGGAGGAATATTGGAAGTGTGATATATTAAGAGATACACAATTATAGGTTCAACTTGATGAATAATATAACTGGTTAGAGGTTCGAGAGGTCATTAAACTAGAATCATCGACATGGTGTGTCTTTTTTGTTTGGAATAGGTATATTTCTATTAGGTTAGAAATATATGTGAATAATTTTTTAATTATATTTGAGTTGTGGTATTAAATAGGGTTATTTGCGTATAATTGTCATTTTCACATAGTAACAGGCACATCCTTCTAGAAATTCTCATTATATATAGTCTAGACACATATATCGGTAATGTGGTACAAGGGGAATTCAACATCATCCTCTAAGACATCCATATTGTTTTAGGGGTACAAATAATGGGGGAGATGTATGATGAGTTCATCCGAATTTCTCTATATGGGATAATAATGAGAACATTCCTCCCCTTTCATTGGAACTATTTATCATGGAACAAAAAATTAGGAGAAGATCATTGTATAAGGGTTGATATTAATTTCACTTATTGGTCTTGGTATTTTTTTCTCACTAAATGGCCAAGATCCGAATTATAGGATCCCAAGAACCTACCCCACCCATAGAACCCATGGATACCTAGATATATATTGGCTAATAATATAATAGGGGTGCTACACCACATTGGGTTGGTATTTTTTCCCTTCGGATAATCAACTAGAATAATTAGCATCTTTACTGAAAAAGTTATTGATAATCTACTTATTTCCAATTTTTGATTGATAGACTAGGGTTATAGTCATTGAACATATGATGGAGGTTCAGATAGAAACTGGGTAGAAGATTAATTTTTATGTTCAAGTATTATAAAATATTTATTACCGCGTTAAACATATTAATATGATAATTCCTCGTTTTTGATCACCGGTCAATTGGATGTCCTATGGGGGTTGACCACTGCAAAATTGGAAGGTTAAGAATTCATAAATAACCAGTCAATCCCAGAGCCTCTCTTCAGGATATATCTCAATTTTATTTGTGTATCTATCCCATTTATGTTGAATTAATGGAATATAAAAACTATCTTGAATCAAAATAGTCATTTCTAATATACACTACCCGTTCTTATGACTACTTTTATAATATATAACATGACTATTAGACATAAACATAGAGGATATATCATATAACTGTTAAAATGAATCTTGGAATACACGACTTATGGGGACCTCATTTATGAGGGGTGTTCCCCTTGCATATTTTGGAAATATTTATGTTTTATTTAGAAAAGATATTTATCTCTTCTAGGTTGTCTGTGAATAGAGATGCATTTATTAGTCATGCATCAATTTTTTATTATTTTATCAGGATAGGATACAAGTATTAAAGTGGTAATTTCACATTTTCATTCTATATTTGTACTTTAAAAAAACCAAATCAATTACTAGATTCATTCAAGTCCAAATGTAAAGTTCATTGAACAATCTCCCCAATACAAAGGTTCACTGAAAAACAAATGATATGTAGAACAAACAATTAAATTTAATGAAAATGGGCCTTGTAAGATTTTGGATATGGGGATGCCTTCAATTTATCAGATTCCTTAGATGGTTTTTCAACAACTAGATCCAGATCCATCGAAAATAAGGGTTATTCCTTCAATTAGTTATCTCTACCAAAATGGAATTTTATAATTCATATAGGGAATGTGACACACGGAGGAAGGATCTATCCACTAAATATACCTAGAGAGTACACTATGCAATTTAAATTTCATTAACTTATTTTGGTAACATGACTGCTCATTATTGTATATCATTGGTGGAGAAACCTATGGAGGTGGGGTCTTACCTAAGAGATATAGATGCTTAATCCATTATTTCCATGGTGGAGTCTTTTACATGGATTTATTAATGGAGGTTCTAATACCAAGAGTTTAAGTGATTGATGATGAGGAAGGAACTTCCTTAGGAGAGGGAAAATAGGTTTATTCTAACTTTTCAAGATATTTATAATAAGAAACTTACAAATTTTATCACGTTATTTAGAATGAGGATAAGGAAATTGATCAACCCATATCTTCTATAAAATATTCAGCTGAAGGGGAGAGATTTGTTCAACCCTGAGGGAATGAAAAACTACTAGTTTCTATACCAAAATAATTTTCTTTTTGGTAAATATATAAGTGTAAGATATAAAATTCTATGGTGATTGATATTATTTAGAAAACAACGGATCATATGGAACCCCTGAGTGTTGAATCATGTTTAGTGATCCCAAAAGCACCTACTACTCAGATTCTCATAACTTTTATATCTCTAGGATGTACTCTCCAGAGAAGAACCCCTTTAGTGCTATAGGTTATTGAAATTCATTAGAAAATTTAATTCATATGTGATTCAAGGACAATGACTAACATCATAGTGGCCTTAGGTTTAAGAGTACTATCTTCCCATGGGCATATATCCCATCGGCTTTAGGAATGGGGTATCTAGGGGAGAGATATATGGAAATGACAAAAAGTTGTCAGACCCATCTACAAAGGCCATCATTCTTATAGATCCAATACTAGAGGATAATGTCATAGGGGTTAAAGACATGAGAGTTATAACCCCACTGGGATCGGGCATCGGTCTAGATTCACCTGTCACCATGCATGTGTTCCCAACATCAATGGACTATTTCATAGAGATCTAAGATCTCACAGACTATTCAGTTACCATTCTGGATACATTTTATGTATATGTGAAATAAGGATAGTGATAATGAGGTTTTCTAATTCCTTCTATAATTTTATGAACAATTTTAATCTCTATGTGCATCCATTTATGGTAGTGACTCATAGATGCCGAGATCAAATTTTCCACCTATTCTTTCTAATCCAGCATATGATGTAGTTCCATTGATAATGGATGTTGATTTGGTTCCTATAATGATTCATATGGTACCTCAAATCATAATGTGTGAATTTTAATGAGAGAACCCACCTATTTTTCCTATTGATGGGGTAGAAACATTCATGTTAGTCAATTCTCTTGCAGTTGAGAGTAATTATTGTGGTTCTTCTCTCTATTATTTTATTTTAATGACCACAAACACTTTTAAAAGTGTTTGATTTGTTCTCCTATGTCGTGTATAAATGGATTGATGTAATTATAACATAACTCTTACAAGATTCATTATTTAAGTCACAATTGATGCATTAAATTAATACAATAGTGAAACACATAGAACCACAGCACTAAACAAGTATTGTAGTGTAGAATTTAACACCCCACCATAGAAATAGCTACAGAATAAGGATTACAGTGAAACCCAAAGGACCATGTTGTATCCTAACTTGGTAAAATTCCATTCAGATATTTATAGTAAATATCATGAAATTCTTGTCATAATTAAAAAATAGTTCTATGTAAGTCAACTAACTCAATTCCATAAGTTAATCCTTATTCAGTAATTTTATTTCTATAGCAGTCTTCCATGTTGTAGACCAACTATTATGTCATAATAAACTTTAGTTTGAAATAACCAAAAAGACCTCACATCATATCCTAGAGGTTATATCATAGTTACCTCGATTATGGTAGAAGCACACAATATTACTTTGAGGAACCACAAAATAATATATTCCATTATGTCCCAAAGCCCTCCTCCATGGATTAGGATTATAAACCATGTCACAAGCATCCAATACAAGCCCTGTATTTGTTATGGTAAATATTCCATGAACAATGACACATTTAACATTAAAACCCCCAAATAATTCTTGAACATTTCTAAATCATTTAAATTATATAAGAAGATACATTTGGTGGCCTTTTATACATATAACCACAACCTACTCATCCAATCTCTAATTTCCTAAATTTCCCTAAAATATATCCCATTTGAAATATTATCTCATCCTCAAGACTTTGTTCCCAGTTATATATATTAATATCCCTCATTATATTCTCAATATCTACTATTTTTTATTTATATTAATTGGGAGATTCGGTACTGGTCTAAAAATTTCTTTCTTTTATGAAATATCCTTGTTCCTCATCATTATTATTTTTTTGGTGCGTGATACTATTAAAGTTAGTGACCATGGATTTATTTCCATTTCATTTTTAATTTAAAGAGACTAATTGTTTTAATGTTTCTATATTCCCCATTATTGATATCTTGTCTTTGTATATCTATTTTCTTATTATATCCAAAAATAGAAAGGGATGCCTTTTGTATGTTGGTTACCATTAATTCCAAAAGACTAATACATCAAATCCACATTTTTCTTATGTGAGATATGTATGGGTAACATCAATTACTATGGTTGTACATCTTTACTAGATATATTATCTCATCTATTTTCCATAATTTTAATTATATAATTTTTCCAATCATTCTGTTAATAATTTTTTAATCGGTCAATTAACATACAATCTATTATTATTTATTTAATCATATAAACTTTTTATCTTCATACCACTTAATATAATTTCATTTAATTTTATTTTTATAATTATTCCATTCTATTTTGTTATATTTTTTTGATTTCAAAATTATAATATTTTTATTTTATATTAAAATCATTTGGATTTATACATTCTTTTATAAATAATTTTTTATAATTGGAAGGTTTTTCATTAGTTTTTAAAGGGAAATTGACCCCTCCACCTAGAAAATTTACCTACCTCTCATCTACATTTGGTATCATAATTTTTTTTTTAAATTTAATGATTTTTTCTCATATTCAATCAATAACCTTATATTGAATATCTTTAAAAAAAAATTCAAATAAATATCTCCTTTTAAAATGGATTTTTTAAACACCCATGGTGGACTTAAAAGAACATCATTAGGTCAAGCTCTATATTTTATGGATGTAATTATGGTTATTTTGAAACATTCATGAATAATTTATATAGATATATTATTTATGATATTTTTAAAATATATTTACATATTTATACTCCTCTAATTGAAAAAGAAGACAAATGGACATCACATAATATTTCAACTTTTGAATTAGATGGTAAACATATAAATTCCATAAATTTATTTTTAGATTAAAATATATTTTTTCATATTTATACATGAAAAAAGGATCCTGAAATTTTGAAACTTTTATAATTAACTCATTATGGAACTAACAAAGTAAATGATTACACTTGAGATATGTTCTGGAAAGACTATGACAGATTCTCTATGCATTGAAATAAATCTATCACTAAAATTTTTATGTGATTTATAGATATTTTTAATTGAATAAAAGATCTTCATTACCATATTTCTATAGAAACATTGTCCAATAAAATAATTTGGGGGTCACCTAGAATTTGGGAACCAAAAGTCACCATTATATAAGATTTGAATATGTTAAAAATGTTCCAGTTTAGGAAGTCATAGGTTCTCTAATCAAATTTGAGATAACCCTCAGGAGACTAACTAAAAATGTTGATAATTAAATCATGGAAACTAAAAGAACTATTAACATTAAGGAATCAATTATGGTTCTTCTAAAAGTGACTATAATAATGAAAGTGAAATTGAACGAACAATGAGAAGACATAAAACATTAACAAGAAGAAGAAAATACTAAATACTATTATCAAGATAAAAAAATATTAATTTAATATTCTAGAAGTGAAATTATTGGGTTTCAAAATGAAGCACCGCATGAAGATGGCTTAACCCTTTAAACAATGGTTTAAATACAAGAAGGAAGGTAAGAAGGATGTATAAGCATAAATATAGAGTTATAATGATAATTCAATGCCAATATATGAAACTAATATCATAACTCCTAAATTCCTCATGGATCAACTTGTAGTGGGTATATAGGATTGGTCCCATTAACCTCATCATTATTCTTCCTCATCTCATTCCTACCATCTTCGTGCTCCACCTCCTTTGATAATAAAATTAGAAACATTTTTAAGGAACATACTTCAAAATATGAAATTCATTAAATGAAATATAAATATTTTGTTAATGAGAAAAATATTATTTCTTCTGAAAAAGATCTAAATTAAAATTAAAATAATAGTATAATAGTGAAATTAAAAAATTAATGTTATGTTGAAGTTTACCAAAAATAAACAAAGGATCTAAAAATATATCCTTCAATATACACCAATGTTTAACTACATATTAATATGATTATGAGTTCTCAATTAATTAAAATAAATAATTATGTTTTTGGATTCTATAAACATATTTAATCTTATTCAAAAATAACTTATTTGGTTAAAGGTATTTCTCAAAAACAAATTGTATGTATCATTATAAATATTTTCAACATATACCAGACTTAAATTAAAAAAATATAGATGTTTAAGGAATAAATTTAACTATATTTATACTAATATAACTAAATAATATAAAATTTTTGGTTCCCAAAACCCTTTCTTGGAAACATTTTTGGACCTAATTTTTTTACTATTCCTCAAACATCTTATGATAGAATTTTTATAGCTTTGAAGGTACCAAATGGATCTATTAAATTATTTCTTTCTGGGATTTTCCACAAAACCTCATTGATCTATTTTATGGTAGAATACAAATAAATTTGGTGTTTTCACCACTTTATGTGATCAATCAATTCTTTAACCTTTTTATTCATGGAAAAAGGTTCTTCATTCATTTTATTTTTCTTTCTTTATTTCATATTATTTAAAAACCACTTATGTTTATTTTAAGGGGATGGTTTTAAGTATTATGTTCATATTGTATAGAATAAATTGTGGGATAAATTTTACATTTTTCAAAAATTAATAACTTTATAGTATCACTATAATAATCTCACTTTTTGTTTGGTTTTACTCTTGTATAATTATTAATTATTATTCAAGTGTTTTTATCATAAAAAGTGAAATATTTTTGTTCTTTTCATCAATATTTGATTTCAATGATAAAAACAATCTTAAAGTGTTTATTTTTTATCTTAAGTGGTGTAAAACAATCTTGATGTCATTGTGGTGAAACTTTTTAAAGAGTCCTTCGTGAAGTTTTATTAGACTCCATGAATAAGGACTATGTTACAGCACATATCACGACACCGCAGAATAAGTATTACTGTATAGAAATTCACACCACACCTTATAAATCCATATAGAATAAGCGTTATAGTGTATTCCTTGGGTCCACAGTATAACTTATCTTGGTCCAATCCCATTGTGAGATTTACGGTGAAATTACCTGCATTCACACTATAGTCAAAACCATGATTCAAGGAAACTAAGAATGTTCCATGTCTTAAAGTAATACCTGTGATGTAGTTTTTTCTTTAAATGGATTTTCAATGCTACATCCCAAATTCTACATCATAGTGACCATGAATTTTTCTTAACTATAAAAATACTTCATGCATCGTCCTACAGGATACTCCACAAATACCTTGATTTTGGAAAAGCCGTAAAATATTTCATTAAGAATATGCATCGTATCATTGTCTTTATGTCTTAAATCACTCCTTAATGGCGCTGACTTTTAGACCATTCCCCAAGAATTTTGTCCAGTCCCTGCATTTATTATGTTCAAGATTCATTAATCTTATAAATATTAGTCATGGAAATATATGAATGATTCCATAACATTACCTAATAATTTGGATCATAAAAATAGAGATATTTGGATACCTTGGGTACATAAAATAACAACTTGATAATCCAATCACAAACATGTTCAATTTGACTCAAAGCTCACTCATTCAAATATTCTTTATTCTCTAAAGAGTGTGTCCCAAATTGAATATCATACACACTCTCATTATTTTCTAAATGTCTCATTTTTATCAATTATATTCATTGCTAGATTATAGACTAACCTAAAAAAGTGATTTCTCCTAAGAAATCTCCCTCTTAGTTATCTTTCTTCTATTTATGGTCCCCACTACCATTAATGTAAGGGATCATTTTTTTTCTATTTCCCATAAAAATTAAATGGAACACTTATTTTGAGTTATAAAGATTCACCATTAATGATCTAGTGTCTCTGTATTTATAGTCACTTTCTATAATATTAAATTAAATAGATAGTTTTTATATCTTGTATACCATTAAAGTCAATAGGATAATACATTAAATCATCATCTGTCTGAGGTGGGATACGTATGGATACATTCAAGTACTATCTTATAAATTCCTTATCAAATATCTCATCTCATTTTTTTCCATAATTTAAATTATTTATCACTTTCAATCATTCTGTTATTAAATTCCTTAACCCATCCATTAACTCATAAAATTTATTTATTTCTTGAATCCCTTAAGTTTCTTATATTCAACTAAATTAATCAAATTACTCTTCATTTTATTCATTTGGTTATGATATTATATTTAATTATGTTTTTTTGCATTAAATATTTTATTTTTTTGTGTTCTAAGTGATTTAATTTCATCATTATTTTATAAATAAGTTTTTAAAATTATATTTTTTCCATTTAATTTTTTAAAGGGAATTTCCCCCCTCTTTCCATGCTACTATTTGTAACCAAAAATTTTCTATACCTATATAATCTTACCTCTAATTTTACATATTTTAAATATATTTTATGTGAAAATTTCAATTATTCTATACTAGAATATTGGGGGTTTAGATTTCTTTTATTCAGAACCTCAAAAAATAGAGGTATCAGGGACATTTGATGATTTGTGGTAGGATTATTTGGTGGGTGTTGATACTAGACCCTCATTTAGTGATTTGGTCTCAAAATATACATCTTTCTTTGAGCATGATTCCAGACCTGACATAGAATCTCTTGAGTCCTTTGACGTCACCCAAAAAAATTATAAATGGATATTTACAAGATTATATCTCCGAATCCTTTAAAGAAGTTACCAATGAGGATAGAAAATCATTTATGAGTGTTCATGATTCATGGTTATGGAGGGTTTGATTACCTCACCATATGAGCATCATACTTCACAAAGACTCTCAATATGTGGGGGTAGTAGCAGGACCACAGGGTCAGGCACTAGAGAACTAGGCCATGGTGGTGCAACTCCACAGAGTGTTGGATGTAGATCATCGGAAGTTGGCCACTATAGATGAAGTTGTTGAAAGAATTTGAAGAGAAGTAGAATCCTGTTAAGTAGACATAGATGGTGGAGTTGTGAATAATTACAAGGGAAGATTCAGTATTATCTTATACTAAAACACGTGATGAAATGTTATCCAATAATATCCACATTTTTTATGACTCCAAGAGTGTTATTATTTGACTTCATGATTCCATTTAGTGTTCCCACAAATATTGACCTCATATTCATCAATGTTTATGTAAAATGAGAGAGGCACCTGATTGTGGGTGTTATTCTTCTATTTTTAAATGAATGAAATATAATTATGGCTTAGCCTTTGTCAATCCTTAAACTTGTTCATCACACTAATTATTACATCATAATAACATGTGAAACCAAGGATGTAAATATCAACATAACTTGAAACCATTTGAACATTGAGTTTGGAATGGGTTCAGACAATCAATTTTCCTCAAACATTTAATTTAAGATATTTTCTCTTTGCTTCCAATTACAAATGGGTGTAACAATATTTATCATCCCCATAACACTAGAATTAGTCCATTTAGATTTGTACTAGATCATCTATTAGGCCCAGCTCACTAGAAATTATTTTAATATTTACAATAACCATAACATTAGAGATGTTCTATCAAGATATGGGAATTATATCCTCATGGTAATGGCTGGTTGATGGGTATAAGTACAATTATTATCATCGAAGTAATATATTTGGTCCATTTGGATAAAGAAATAATGACTCCATGTGATGAGGATCATCAAGGGTTAAATTAGAATGAGGAATCCAATGTTCAAGAGTGATCAAGAACCCTGTAATCATATATTTTTTAGCATTATAGATTTATCAAAACCCATATTCATGGAATATATAAGTGCTCTAAATTTATTTTTGGCTGAAGGAGCTAGGAACATGGCTTGACTTTTTCTGAGATCATATAGTAGACCTCACAATTTTTGCTTCATTTCTTGTTCAATTTCTCTATTTTTCATAGATCATAATGAATTTGTGTCCTATAAGAGAATACATGGTTGTTGTCTCGTTTCCCATTATGATTTTCAACCCCATAATTATTATTCCTCTTTCCTTAGGTGGTTTCTAGCCATGGAAGTAGGGCTAATGTAACAAATGTTTAAGGTCATATAGATTGAACTTAAGAATAGTTAGGGAGTGTACCTAAGAACCATGGAGAAGATAACCAGATGTGAATGGAGAGTCCAATGCCATGAATGAAAAAAACTAGAGATATGATGCATGAAATTTAAGTTCAAAGTGCTCGAATCATTAGGTTATGTAGTTTAAGGTCATATGATAAAGACCAAAAAAAGGCTTGAGAACTAAATATCACATTATTAAATCGAAAATAGGTATGATGAATGAATTTTTATCATATAAAGTATTTGAATATACTTAAGTAGTGGTCATAAAATTCATAAATCATAACTCAAAATACCTGAATTGGGGAATGATTGTATAGAACATGCATTCATGGTAAAACCGTGGACCATATTCTAATAATGGGTTATTTTGTGATACTCTTCGTCCATACAGATATTAAAGGAAATTCCCCTCAGGATTAAGATGCCTCTAATCAGTAGGGACTAATATGGAGGCACCAATAATCATTAGAAAATAGTGGTGTCCCTTAGAGTTTAATATTCTTGTTACTGATAGTCATGAAAATATTATAAATATTATCTTTTTTTGATAATGAAGTAGTATTTTAGATAAAAGAATATCCTAGAATGTCTGAATAACCCTAAAGTTTTCCCATTAATTGTTGAAAACACATTTCATATGAAGATTCATGACATGAAATTGCTCTTATTTTTTTGATGGACTAGTGACTCCAGTGAGCATAACATGAATTTTAATAAGGTCATATGGTGGTCTCTATAAGCTTCATTCCTTTTATATTTTCACTCTAACTTTTTCCTAGATCATAAAATGGGCAACCTAGTGAGAAGAGACTTGATTATATCTCGGAATTCTCATTTTGTGTTTTAAGACTAATAAGTTTTGTGCCTTTTTATTTTGTTTATTAATGGTATTATGATTTAGATCATTTGGTACTAGAGTTTAATGTCATATATGTAACATATTTCTATCTATTTTAGTTTCTAAATACCCCTTATCTTTTATCACATACTGTTTTTGTGTGGCTTTTATTATTTATGGAGTTTTTGAAAAAACTTCTTTTCTAAAATAATCAATGTTGTAGTGAGGGGAACTATGGTGTGGAGTGTGTATTTCTATGGTGGGGGAGATCTGGTCTTAACATATCTAATTTTTATGCCACCATCAAATTCTATATGGTTGCAGCATGGACCACTGGGTTGTGGTATAGTGAGTTTTTAAGCCTCTTCCAAAATGGGTAGGGCTATGACATATACGTGAGAAGTGGTATAGTGTTGGAAGTGGTGCCTCTACCATTTTGGTGGTGGTTATTGTGTGATGTCTAGTTTCACCATAGCCTTACCCTAGGTAAGGTAGATATGGGTTCAGCCTACGTCATGGGATATGAAGTTCTCTTATCTAGGGGATGATTGTGGCATCAACCTATGGACTATGCCATAATATTGGGTGATAGAATCATGATCTATCCTATTTTTAGTATTCATTCCCCATGGATTCATTGATAGTGTCATGGAATTTTGATTTGTGGACATAAAACAATCAAACCATTATTTTATTAAAAAATACACTCTCTCGACTCCACTCAAATCCTATGATTTTGGAGACTCTCCGGTGAGGATTTTATCCCCTCTATCCTCTTTTCTTATTATCAAATTGACATTTCAGTGGATTTGATAATCCCTTTCTAGTAAGTCAATATTTTCGTATATTGAATGATTAGTTTTTTATTCTCTAATTATTTTATATTTAAAAATACACATGATGATTATGGATTGGAATCTTGATCGGATGGGCGATTTTTATATGTATTCATTCTTTTTCTTATACACCTTAAACTCTCTATTGGCTTTGTAGTTTTAGGTGTTTGATTGGCTGATCTTGTGATTAAATGTAGTATGTCCTATATGTATTCTCTTATAATTGAAAACTTTATTGAATTATTGATTGGAAACTTATTTTCAATGGAAATCCATGAATTTATTAGATTTTATGTTTAATTTAAAAATCCATGAATTAGTGAAATAAATCCCCATTTTTCAAAGGCTTTGTGAAGTTGATTGGATTTTTTGTAAGATATTGTAAATTTAGAGGATATTGGATAAAATTATTTAACAATTAGTAATTGATAAAATAAACAAAAATGAATGCTGCTTTTATAAGGTTGATTTTGATTTCAACCTATTATTTGGTTTTGAAATTGAAATGGCGTGTGGATACTCGAAAATGAGAATTTGAACTATGATTGATGAATTAAATTGGAATGAATGATTTCCCCATGATTGATTTATTGGTTGCTTTTTTAAAGATCATGTAATTCTAGGTCACTATTTGGTGATAAGTACAAGCATAATAAGATTATATCTCTATAGTAAGGGATGGGTGATAGAAAGTATAATTAATAAATTTTTGGCATGATTTCCCCTGATGGGGTGTTGATTGATTATATACTTATACCTTGAACCTAGGGACAGGTTCTCACACAATATACTGTGATAATTGAATGATATGTATGAGGATGTTATAGCTTGTCACTAACTAACCATAGGATTTATGTACATGGTTCTTGGTATTTATTTTATTATTACATTTAATTTCTTATAAAAATAATTTTATTCATGAATTTGAATTATGAAATTTTTCATCAAATAATGTTAATGATATTTATTCCATTTATTTTATTTGAAATAATTTTGATTGAAACCATGAAAAATTATTTCATTCTTTATTTTTATTTAAATTATATAATAAATTGTTTCTTTGTATTAGAACTACTAATAGAATTCTGGGTGACACCCAACTCTTATATTTATCTCACACCATTCCATTGACATTATGAGTTTTTATATTTATTTATTTCACGTTTAGGAAAATGAAAAGTGACACTTTGAGTTGGCACGTGTACTTGAGCACAGTGTAGGGAGTTATGGTGGTGACTAGTGGATCTATATTCCACTTGTTCTACATGGAATTCTGATATTGTGTCTTGATGTTGATGTGCCATATTTTAGATGATATATTCTTTATGATATCTATATGTTGGTCGTAGTTCTTAATTGAGGGTTGTTTGGTATACTGAATGTGGATTGATTTATCTTACATTGTTTTATCTAAAAATTGTGGAATAATAGTTCCCTCTGATTTCCTATTGATGTTAGTTGCTACATTCTATCCCATGGGGATCAAGAATGCCCTCTGTGCTTTTCCAAATCCAATTCGGGTACTAGTTTACTAGGGTTTCTAGGATAGTTTTTGAAAAAGTGGTTTCAGTGAGATATTGGTATTTCATCTTTCATTGATGTCATTATACATTTATGGGAAGTCCTAGTAAATTTTAGGTAGGATTATGGGGAATTAATAGGTAGTTATGAGTGAGTTTAGGTCTAGTTCTCATCATAGAAAGCCTTAAGTCATAATAGGTATTTGGGAAAAGTTTCATTGAGGAATAACATGATCTAATTCTAGTATTTTTCTAAACTTATTGTGAGGCTTTAGAAATCCCAAAAGTTTGAACCTATTTTTTGAATTGATAATCCTATATCACTTTATTGAGTTGATAATATGAGAATCCTAGTGGATTTTTTTTGTTTTTTATTGATTTTGTGTAGTAACATGCCCACAAAAAGATGTTTAAATATACCTTAGGATAGATCTAGCAATTAACCATGTAATGTGTTCTATCTAATTGATCGTAACATTTTTTAGATGGTGGTGTGTGCTTTCCAGGATTTGGGATAGGTAGTTACACCCATTCCAATTTAGGATCAAGTATTGGAACCTCAATGTGATGAATCTAAAGATGGTTATTACATGTTTCTTCACTAGAATAAACTATATTTCCATGGTCTAATGATCCTTAGTCAATATAGTATTGTTTGAAAATTATTGATATATAATATGTGTTTTTTGGAAACATCTTGATGTAATTATTGGGGTGCATTGGGTGACCACCCATAAACCCTAGATATATGATTATCTTCATTGGGTCTCCTTTATTTCCCCTGATGGGGTGTATCATCTTTTCTAGGGAGAATGGTACTAGATATAGATTAGATTTTTGCCCCTTTTATAGTTTTCAAGAGTGATATCGGTGGTTTCTTTTTACCTAGATCAAAAATATCTGAGTGGAGATCTTTATAAAGTGTTCTCTGAGCTTCCTAATTTGTTTCCATATTATTTTTGTGGTTTCCACTAGTAAACAAGGTTCGGTTATACTTTTATTTGGTACCAAGTACGCAACCCATCTCTACTCTTTATTACCATATGTTAATAAATGAATTTAAAGTGTTGAAACCCCAACTGGATGATCTATTGGATTAATTATTTTTATTCTTGAGTATGTCACCTTAGGTGGCGCTGGTTCATTTTGCATAGAAAACCGACTGGAAACTTCATCATTGTGATGATAATTGGATACTCAACCAAGTTACTGTAAAGAAAAAATATATACTTACTTGGATAAAAGATATATTAGATAAATTGTGAGGGAAAAGTGGTTCTGGAATATTGATCTTCGATCAGGTTATCAACATTTTAGAAATAAAGAATGAAATATCTCAAATACCACATTTCAATGTAGTTGTGATAGTTATGAGTACTTTATTATTACTTTTGTTCTAACTAATACACCAATAGTTTTTATTGAAATGATGAATAAAATATTCCATGAGTACCTTGACTTATTCAAAATAGACTTTTTAGATGATATCTATGTTTACACTAAAACTGTGGAGGATCATGTTTATCATTTTAGAGCATTTTCTGAAATCATAGAAGATCAGGTTCAATAATCCAATCTATAAAAATGTGATTTATGGATTTGGTAAGTGGATTTATTAGGAAACATTGACTCAGAACATGGTATTTTAGTTGATCCTAAAAAGGATAGAATTGTTATGACATGGGAAAAAAATAGAATGTCATTGAGATTTAGATATTAATTTGTTTTAAAGTGTATTACCATTGTACGTCTGAATATTTCTCAAATTTGGGTCCTCCAATGAATGTACTCACTAGTAAAGGAGTACGTTAGTATGGGGTTTTAATTATTAGAATTATTTTGATTAGTTAAATAATATTTATAATTTTTCACCACTTTTTACTACTCTAGATGTTTGGTTGGTCTATATTGTCTTTTATGAATCATCTGGTTTGGGTTTAAGATATGTTCTCAAACATGGTGATCACATGGTGGCTAATGGTTCTCTAATGCATATTCCACATGAGAAGAATAATCCAACCATGATCTAAAATTTATTTCTTTAGTGAATGTTCTCAATAGTTGGTAGAATTACCTTTTAGTGAAATGGTTTGTCTTCTATTCTAATCACAAAATACTGAATTATATCATCTCATAAAAATATTTCAATCTCTAAAAAATGTGTTGTGTGGAGTACCAATATTTTTTTTGATTTTGAAATTACCTACACCTATGGAAAGGGTAATATTGTTGTTGATTCCTTTAAAGGAAAATTTCTATCCCATACCATGAAAGAGTCATTAGAAGAGTGGAATTTAATTGACCTCATTCATCACATTCACTTTGTATTTAGGGAGGATGGGGTTAAAATTATTCTAGTAGTCATTCAGTTAAAATTCTCTTTTCATGACATTATTCTTGATAGAGATAATACTTTCCAAAAATTTATATGTTTTTTAGTGATTTAAACCCTCTCGATTTATCAATTTGCGTTTATTTTGATCAATTTTGGATTTTTTGTGTATTTGGGGATAAATGTGAAAATTCCTTAATCATGGAATTTTAACAGATTTTAATTAAAATGGTATTTTGAGAATATCTTTTAAAATATAATTCCAATTTATTTAATTATTTTTTATAATTCCTTGTTTTAGTTTCTACAATTTTATCTTTTGGACTAATAGTTTATGTGAAGAACCAATGGCCCCAAAAAATAAATCAAGTTGACAAATTTTTCGTGTGGATATGGTGAAACCAACCTTTGAAAATGAGACATAAATCAAGATACGCACCTCCAATTGAGGTTATTATAAATATATTTGAAAGATGACTCATATCCGTGATTCTCTATAAAATTTAACAGATTTATGAACTCATTAAGGGGTCCATTAAATTCTCAACTTTTATAAAATATTTTGGACTTATTTGGACATAATTTAAATCTCAAAGTAAATTAGATATAACTTCATCTAGATGTGGAGTATTAATCTTAAATATTTAGGTCGAACTCGCAAAATATTTTCAAAAAAATGGAATATTTCATATGATGATTCAGAAAATATGTGGGGGTTTAATGTGGAAACTTTTGAAGAAAACTTCTGGATCCAATCTTTTAACCGTTGATGGCCCATTATGGATTGAAACCCATTAATGGAAAATTATGATGCCTCAAAGCCTATTATAGGACTACAAATAATTTTATATGGGTGAATTAAAGAAGATATAGATTGTATAGAGAATCTCGTACAACAACCAAGATTTAGTATTTTTTTCATTCTTTTCTATTTATTTCAGTTTTTTCCCTAGTTACACATTTGTTATATTTTTTTTAAGTGTTTCCCTTTTATCATCCAATATTTTTTCCTTCCAACCCTATTCTATTATCTCTATCTTCCATATTTATGTTTTGATCTCTTTTCACTTGGAAATTGCAAGTGGCTAACCCAAGACTTGGCCCTTGGGAGGTTTCATAGCATTCCTTGTTACTATACTTAATTTAAAAATGTTTTCAATCTATTTATGGTGTATGTGAGAGAATTTAATGGATGTGGCAGTTATACACCATGTTATTATTTCTAAATCATACTCACCCGTACTATTGGATAGCATCATCGATTAATGGTTTTTCTTTTAATAAGAGATTAATATTTATAAATGTTCAGAAGAAACAGTAATGTTGACTAAATTTTAATTATAATTTAATGGTGTATGATAATGGAATAGGAGTGCATATAATATGAAGACATTATTAATATAATTCACAAAGAAAAAGGAGAGAGTAAATGTATATGAATTTTTAAATTTTGGGGAAGAATATTTGAATTCATTTACAATTTCATTCACAATAACTATAATGCGTTAACTGAAATAAAAAGTGAAAGAGAAATTGAAGATAATATAGTGGTTGAAATAATTAAAATGAGAAATATGAATATGAATGAAATAATAACATATTGAATGACTGGGATGTTCGGTAAAGAATAAAATAGAGTGAAAAAATTGATCATGTATATGGAATAATATGGAAATAGGGATGTAGAGATCATAGACAACGATGAAATAGAAGATCCAACTGACTGAAATAAATAGATGAAGATAGATAGTTACATCCACTTCATAATACATGAAAACATGAAATTTAATAAAAAAATAGATGAAGACAAATTGATGTATTGTATGCAATTTGAATACCTAATATTGAGAAAGCAATGGAAATATTTCTAGACGTATTGTATGCAATGTGAATGTAATTTCAAATAATATATACACATGCATGAATATAGAATACATAACGTATATATACATGTCATCACAATTTAATGAAACAATTTGATTGTATACATACAACATTTTATCATAAAATATGAATGAACATGTCTTTTTTGTACATAATTTCACTTATTATTATATTTGTTCATAACATATAATGTTGTATACTATAAAAATATTTAAATTAAACAATATTGGGATACCTAAATATTTTATACTATAAAGTGAGGTCTTTTACGTAATGTAATTAATAAATAATATTTATTCTCTCATAGATATAACTGCATTACCTAAAGTGTAATCGTGCAACTAAAAAATATCCATACAACTATATATACATCCACTGAAGTGCATTTCATAGTGTAAATACAATATTTTTTAAAATTCATGCCTAGAATATTAAGACTATTGGTGGAAAATAGTTGGAAAATAAGATGTAAAAATGAAATTATTTATTTATATATATTTTCAATGTCAAATATGATAAGGACTCTCTGTTGAGTCTTAGAGAAGCACTAAAAGTAATTAAATTTAGATGGAGAGAGAGGCTATAGCGGATGAATCTATGTAAGACCATACT
Source organism: Viscum album (assembly GCA_963277665.1). Taxonomy (NCBI): domain Eukaryota; kingdom Viridiplantae; phylum Streptophyta; class Magnoliopsida; order Santalales; family Viscaceae; genus Viscum; species Viscum album. The sequence goes on along the minus strand of OY728155.1, from coordinate 1,151,993,712 downwards.
ATATCTTTAGAATCTCCACATCATTGAAATGAATCCACGCATTTTTTCCCTCCTATCATCTCAGAAAAAGGTCCTCAAGAAGGTATGTTGTTCCTACAAAAATAAATTCTGGTCATCTGGTTTGTCTCACTGCTACAATGTATATTTCCACCCCATGGATTAATTATATCACTCTTAGATCCGTCATCTAAGATCAAAATAATGACAATGTTGAGATAAACGAATCACTAGAGGGTTGGACATAGGTAGATGAAATCGTTCTATACAACTTCAGATATGCATAGATGAATATAAATTAAATAGATTCAATCATACAGGTGTATGTGATTTGACTGGACTGGAACATGCATATAGAAATGGAATAAAAAAAGAGGAATATCATGATTGTGACTTGTTCTAGCCTGTAAAATGTGATATTTTGATTCAGCGAAACATTAAATTTACCACAAATCTTCAGACCATAATTTCTTTTCCTCAGACCAGATTCCCGTGTAGAACCTTCATGAATAGGAACATCCACATATATGATTCTCATTTTGTTGGACCCAGACAACTAGTTTGTAAAAGACACCATAACTAAATTACTGATTTTCTTATAGAACTGATATTCTTTATCATGTACAGTTTCATGATAGAATGAATGGATTCTTCTGTATTGATAATTTCATTTTCTTGAAGGATGTGAGGAAACTCATCACATATAAGTATTAGTATTCCACATGACATTATTGTTTCAAAATAGGTCAGTGGAATTTCCTCTATTTGAAATATTAGCATCACTAATTTCCCTACTGAAAATAAGATATATATTTATTATTATAAAAAAAATTTAGGGTTAACCATAATTAACTAAGACTTTTATGTCCTTATATATGTTTGGAAGGGGAATAATTTAGAAGCATTTTGTGGTAGTAGTATAAAGTTAATGCCATAAAAAATCATAAAAGTATTTCCCCATAATGAAATCCCTTATCATTCCATAACTGATATGCGACTTTCATGTGGTGTGAGATTGAGTTATCTAATTAGAATATTTTCCCACAAGAAAATATTCACATATCTCATAAAGATCCATCATTTTCTCTAGAGCAATCATCTATAAATTTTCGGTCTACGATTGTTGAATCGGCTGAGTTTTCTCACCTTTAAGTACCTAAACCTTTCTCATGAGTGGCTATTTTGAATCCACTTTTGCATATAGTCAAAGTTCATCTACTTCATCCAAGGGGTTCTTGATTTTTTCCTCTAGCACAAATAGTTTTCCTTTTTTAGCTAAGAGTGGAGGAGGGGGTTTGACTTCAACTACCTGAGAAATGCGTTCTTCCCCATGCCTAACTCTTCTGTTAAGAGTCCAATCACCAGAATATCTACGAACCAGTTATATAGAGTAGAAAAAGAGAAACGTTTCAGTGTACTACTGATTCATACTAACAAAAACTGTAGGAATATAAGGTATGAAACTAGATATTAAAATATCATATATTGTTGACTAAAATGTGGAAGTTGTTTTTAAATTGGATTTGAATATAATTGAACTGAAAAAGTATAATATTCAGTTGATGTAATAATCCATTAAAATCATTAAATATTTGTAACTATTTAATGTTACATTTAATTAAATATATTTAATACTATATGAATCTTTATATGAAAACAATAATCTATTTTCCCATAGTAGTGACGCATATGAAATTCACTGATTAGTCTAAGACATGACTTCAATTAAACATTATGTCAACTTCTTAACGTAATAGTAGAAACACTAAATATTAACAATGAACTAACTAATAGTGAATATAGTATTCTTTAACTGATTCGAAACACAGTAATAGTGGAATCATATTTAAGTGATTGTAACATATTAATAGTAAAAAAACATATCATTCCATCCATGAAACATTATTGACCATAACAAACTAACTAGAAACACGTCTATAGTGGATTCACTAGATGATGAAAACTAAAGATAGGCTGAATTACCACAACAAAAATCATTCACTGATTCCATAGAAAATGTATGGGGAAAATCATTCATACTACTCAAAAACCTATGTTGAAGACAACTAAAGCACACCTTGGACGCGTCTTATGAATAGAAATGTCCCTCGAAGACAAGATATAACCAGGAAAAAAGTACACATGGATAAGTTTGATGTGATTCATAAAATAAAAGAACATTAATTAATATTTCTATAGTAAAATATTGTAATATTCGTACCTGATTGTAAAAATTCTGCTTGTTCCGAGGGGGTAATATTAATTAAAAGGGAAATGAGTGAGAATGAGAAATGATAAGATCAATAAATGTTTTTATTTCTTCTCAAGCTCTCCCCTTCCACTTCAATTACCATTGATGATCTGATCCTTGATCTGATGAGGGAGCCTTCTTCTAGTCTAGTAGATTGTGTTAAGTCAGTTTCTCAGTTAAATTATACAGTACATGGAACCAATTCAACTACTGGTAAGAGCACCAAAAACAATGTCTTCCTGCATAGAATGGTTAAGAAGTTACCTTTTGTTAGCGGACCTACTACACATATTGATGGTCAGAGAACCAAAAACATAGTATTCCTATCAAGAAACCTTTTCATCATCAGACATCATTGAGGGTTTCACACAAAATTCTAAAGCATTCGAAGTGATAACAGTATAAGAAACTGAGGAATCTAGACCATTATCATTAATATAACTAGATGATAGAAAGTGAAGCAAGGGTGACATACCACTACTCGAATCATTAACTAATTCCGTAGACAAGGAATGATGGAAATAGTTTAAACTACCTGAAAACGTGTGTTGAAGATAACCAAAGCACACCAAGGATGGTTCTAATGAACATACATGTCCCTAGAAGACACGATATCCCAAGGAGAATAAGTATACATGCCCATGTTTGATGAAGAGGGATATCCTACCTTTGATAGAGACTCCTGAAAAAAAGGGAATTGGATCTCTGCAGAGGTTTCAGATGGATCCATATGATTGCTGGAGACATGACCTTTCATAGGTATTCCAACTACAAACCAACAACCACAGTCCAAAAATTTGTCCAAAACATACTAAATTGCTCTGAATAGATGAAAATTGTCATAAATTTTATTTTAGTATCATTTCATTGAAAGAAATTTAGTGAAACAGAAAAGTGGTTTCTTGAGTTTTCATATTGGATTCAATCAAATCTATGCCCACATGACCATTAATTTCCCATGTAGTTAACGTATTTCCAGACGTGAAGTACTATTCAATAGTTACAATTGAAATTTTATTTTGAAACAAAAAAAATTAAAACATAATACATGTTTTGTATATCAAATAAAGAAACTGAAACAGAACACATGCTCTGTTATCAATAAATAAGAACTTCATTAATACAATAATTTGTAACATTGAACATGTTGATAAAAAATAGAACGTTATTTTCAATTGAAAAGAAAATCCAAAAACAGAAATAATTTTCTATTAGAAATAAGTAAACTTAAACAATCAGAACTCACACTTAATCAAAATGAAATTAATAATGTGTATAATTACCTATGTTGTGGTGCTAAATATTTTGGTAACAGCCTGTGGGTGTGTCAAGAATAGAATTGTCTAAATAAATCTAGGTGATTGGGACTTCATCTCTTGAAAACTAGTATCCATCATAACGAAACAAAAGATAAAGAATGAAGATAAATCAAATATGGATGTACCAATTCAAGAATGAATAGAGTTGAAGAAACACATATCAAAATACCAAACACAACCCACTCAGAAGCTATAACCATCCCCTTTGATTTTTTTCTTGTTGAACATGATATTTATAAGTGATGAAAATGCTTTTAGAAATCAGTATAGAGACATATCAAATGAATGAACTTTATAATTATTGTAATTATTACTATAATTACATAATATAATTCCTTCGAATGGAGTGGAGTGACAAAATTATTATTGTAATTAGTATCATTAGGTTACTAAAAGGTAGAATCATCATCGACCTATAGTAGTTAGAGTATATGAGGTTTCGGTACGCTTCCATACAACGTACTGGTGGCCGCTTCTTATGACCGCCTGCTCCCAACCACCCAAACACCATGACCCATCTCCCATCTTCATGGGAACCTTATCCATAAGAATACAATTTAAATAAATGGAAAAAACAATCATGGAACAACATATTATAAACATTAAGTGAAACAAGTGTTTTTTGATTAGTTTTCTATAATGGAACAACAACAGTAGTGGAGTGCACCAACCAAAGAGATAATTACCAGAATAGTCTCACAAATTTCCACTACAGAGTGCACTAAATCACATCTTGGATAACGGTGACCAGAAACCTACACATTAAATGTATTTTAGATAAACCTATAAATTACAATAGAAATTTATCGCATTCACTTTAAAGAGGGTGGTGTAAAACAACAAAAACATTGAAAAAAAGTAGAAACACGAACCTAGATGTTTGTTTATTCTTCAAACAACAGTATGAATCAATCTTTAATAGGTGTGTGAGGTGAAGTCCTCATTTATACTTACCAAAAAACACAAAAAAATTGTTATTAAATAGTAATATAAGTTAAGGAAATAAATAAAATATAAGGGACAAGAATTTTTGGGTTTAAAACCCAGAAAAAGTGTTGTAGTTAACTTCTCCATAGCTGGAAAGTTCCAGCAGGTCAACCCCAGTACTGGTTTCGGTACGCTTCCACCCTTCAATTTTTTCTGGTGGCCGCTACTTGCGACTTCCTATTCCCAACCATCCAAACACCATGACCCATCTCCCATCTTCATGGGAACCTTATCCAATAAAAAACCATTTAATTAAATTGTTAAAACACACATCTTCAATTATAAATTCATAATAATTGTATAGAACCACTTATTATAAATGTCAAATGAAATAAAAATTTTTTGATTTGTTTTTTAAACTGGAATAACAACAATAGTGGAGTGAACCAACCAAAGGGATATTTACCTAAATAGTCTCACAAATTTCTATTATAGAGTGCACTAAATCACATCTTGGATAACAGTGAGCTGATGACTGCATATTAAATGACTTTTAGAGAAACTTATAAATTAAATGGAAATTTCCCACATACTCTTTAAATAGGGCATTGGAAAACATCAAAAACATTGAAAACAATGTAGAAACACGGACCTGTATGTTTTTTTACACATCCAACAACAGTATGATTCAATCTTTAATAGGTGTGTGATGTGTTGTCCAGCATTTTTCAGGCCCATAAAACAAAAACCCAAAATGTTATTAAATGATAAAATAAATATTTGAAATAAAAGAAAAGATATGGGACAATATTTTTTGGGTTTAACAGCATAAACAGGTGTTGTAGTTAACCTTTCCATAGTCGGACAATTACAGCAAGTCAACCCCAGTCCATTAACGGGTGTGGTATTCAGAATAAGAACAACCACATATTGTTTCTATTGAGTGCTGATTGTAGTTCCGCCTGAACTTCATCTTGAGTGAATTCAATACGATTTCTCTTAAGACATCTCACCATCTCTTCCTGGTATAGAACCCCTTGGAATCAATAGGACTACTTATGTGACAGTTATTTTATAATAATAAATTGGATCCGAAATGTTTAATAAGATAAAACACAGAAGTAGAGACATGTATATAATAGTTTATATAGAACAAATGTTAAACCCAATAATTATTGGTCTACTACTAGACAAATAATAATAATGAATGAACTGTTTAATTGAGAACTACAAGAAAATAGTAAAACTAAAATATGGCATATCAATGTTTTTAATGCAGATAATTGTATGAACATATTTATCAGGTTGTTCAATATAGACATCCATAAGAATGAATAATTAGAAAAGATGCTTCTCAACATAAAAGGTATAGTATGGTAATAAGAAACAAATGAACACGCCAAAACGTTTCCTTCGAGCAGAAGGGTGCCTTAAGAGTACTTTGGCTGCATATTTATATTTCTTCTTAAGCCTATATGTTTCCAGAAATCTGTAAAGAAAAAAGAGATCAAAAGAAATCAGAACTATTATAGTAGAGAATGAACAATTGATAATAAATATATATGCATTTATTTTCATATAAACACAAATGTATCCAAAAAATACTACATGCAGGAACAAAAAAATAATTGACTTTTTCACTCGAAGGTAACTTTTTGGAATGTTCATTTGTTTCTTATTACCAAACTACAACTTTTATGTTTAGAGGCATCTTAAGATTCCATTAGATGCATATTTCTTTTGCTTCTTAAGCCTATATTTTTTCTACAATCAGTAATGAAAAAAACGTTAAGATGAAATCATAATAAATATGGTAGAGAATAAGCAATTGATAATAAATATATATGCATTTATTTTCATTAAAACACACATGTATCCTGGAAAAATACTATATGAAGGAACAAAACAATAATTGGCTTATTCTGTCAATTACCTTAACACCATATTTTGATGACTAATTCGCATTTTCCATGTAACGACCCAAAAATTCATTAATGAAGATTCCTCTTGGTCTATTTAAATGTCTTTTTATAGTTATGTAAAACATATGCACATATTTGGTTTTATGTTTGGGAATTAAAAATATCATTATGAATTGTGACTTTTGCTAATATAGTCGTTGAGCAGTGATCACGTGATTAGTATAAATATAGGGCTTTAAAAAATTCAATTTATACAGACAAAGGAAGTGATGGCCTCATCTAGTAGACTTTACCCATATGAATCCCATTTGTCGGATCTTGGAATGGAGTTGGCGTCATTGGGCTTCACTCTTGACCAAGCCCAAGCCGAGCTTGAATATGTTAAACTTGATCGGAACCGCCTATGGGAGAAGTGGATGTTGATAGAGATTACAACCCGAGCAAGGTTATCCGAGCCACCACAAGATTCTATCACCATCGCACACCTTACCCTTCAGTCTTATGCAGGTGTTATAAGAGATTATGTAATAATACCTTAACACTATTATTATGAGAATTATTATTTTTACATAACAATAAATATACATTCATTTTATTATTATTACTTCGTAAATTTTTTTTAAAGCGCAAAGAGTATTTTTAGATAATATCAAACTAAGAAATCTATTTTGATGAATTAATGGGTTTTTCAATTAAATAGTATTTTAATAACATATTATTATTTTTAGACTAATTTTTATTGAATATAAATGATATTATAATTTTATGAATGCAATTGTAATTTTTATTAAGGTTTGAAAGCAGTTTTTTTTGAAACCCATGAATTATCGATAAATGCTGGTTTTTATTTTAAAAGTAAAAAATTCACATTTTTTTAAAATTGTTTAGATAAAATGAATATTATTTTTTGAATTAGGATGTATAAATTATCCAATGGTGACTTTTTCATAATTTTCTGAGACAGTCGAATTTTTGGTTAAAAATTAAATACCTTTTATATATATAATGTGTTTTATGAAATCATAATGACCCAATAGTGATGTAATAAAATAATATAAATTATATTTTCAGAAAATATATGTTTTACCCTTAAAATAATGTGATTTTTGGTTTTTTGATTTTTTTTACAAAACATTAGTGGACCCTCGAAGAGTTATAAAAACATTTTAACTTTTTAAATGAATTTCCTTGAGACTGTGACTCACCTCCACTTATATAACCCTATTATTTTAAGATGTTTGGACATTGTCCTTATAAAATATTGCATTCCAATAACTGTTGGAAAAAACCATTGTCAACAACCATTGGCTGGTTTACGGTACTGATTTGTTTAATGTGTGGTGACCAAAACCTAAATAATAAAGAATTCCCTATCCTTTCATATATAATCCCACCCAATATCCCAGTTCATCTTCACTCAAAGACTTTGGAGTTCACTCACACTCTTCCATACTTTCTCTAGAATCCTCCCAAGGATCCACAAGCTCCCAAGAAGCCTCTCTCCATCCTCTCCCAAGCCTTTGGGATCACACATCCAAGTAAGGGGTTTCCTCTTTTCTCATTTTTGTCTCAATTTCATTATGTTGTTATACCATTTTGCTTTCAATGAAAAATGTTGAGGTATGATTTTTAACCTCCACCATACTTCCCTCTTTATGTTTGAATTATTAGAGACCCGTTCTACTCTCATTTAATACCTCCCATGTACACCTATTACCATGCCGAAATTCCATATGGAATTTCTCTCTTCTAATTTATAATCAAGAAATTCCTTTGTATTATGAATCTGAATTCTTTTATTTATGTTGGGACATGTTTATATATATACCCATTAATGTGAATTTCATGTATATATAATTAGACACCCCTTTCTCTATCATAAACCATTTTTATGAATTCTTAAGTCACATCATTATGCTGTCGAAATTGCACCAATTTTCAAGCTGATGTCATTATGAAGTGAATATCATAACTATTCCTATATCATGGGTATTCACCTTCATGCACATTTACTAATTGATTTTAAATCATGATGTATTTATTCCACATCCCTTTATCATTGAATAAATTATGATGGTTGATTCCATGTTGTATGATCCATGTGGCACACTAATGCCTAAAATGAAATGTTTAAGAAGGGTGTGCCCTGATAGCCCTCTAATGCATTGGGTAAAGATTAGTATCATGATACATCAAGTGAAATGAGGGTTTACTCATGATAATTCATGAGAAATGAGGGTTTACTCATGATCCTTGTGAAATGATCCTTGGATTATGCTAAATTTCATGTTAAATGTTGTTTCCATATTTCTATGTTACGTTAATCATGTTATATCATGCCTTTATGTTCAAGTTTATATTATGCTCTATTGAAATACCCATTACCTAAAATTTTTTGTATCTTTCATGTTATTCCTTGTTAACTTCCCTACTGGGCTTTAGAGCTCACCCTTTTTTTAATCATGTCCTCAGTTTATCCCATGCAATGCTAAGTACGATGGAATGTAGTGGTCATGTAAAGGACATTTTCAATAATATGTTGTGTATTATATTTTAAGATGTTATGTAATGTTCCTAAGCCCCAAAGACACTAGACCTATAGATCTTTAATAATGTATCAAGTGTTGTTTTCTATGTAATAAATCATGTTTAAGTGTGTAATAAAGAGAAGGTTTGTCATTTTCCATTTTTCAAAAGGGAACAAAAAAGTGAAATAAAATGGGTCATAATAAAAATATTATATTAGTCATCTCAGAGAACCAACTAGGGCATGTTCTAGGTTAAAAACAAATAAACTTGTTCCATGAGGTTCTTGATTCTTTCCTCTAGCACAAATAGTTGTCTTGCCTTTTCAGCTGAGAGTGGAGGAGGCGGTGGGACATCATCTTCTTGAGAAAGGCATTCTCACCCATTCCTAACACTTATATCAAGATTCTGATCATAATAATATTTAATAACCTATTATATAGAGTATAAAAAGAGAACTTTTTTTGTTTAATAATTATTTATATTAATAAAAACTATAGGAATATATGGTATGAAACTGAATGCTAAAATATCACATACTATTGACTACAATGTGGAAGGTTCTTTTTAAACTATTTTTGAATGTAATTGAACAGAAAAAGTATAATATTATGGTGATGTACTAATCCAATAAAATTATTAAATATCTATAACTGTTTAATGTGACTTTTCAATAAATATATTCAAAACTATAAGAATCTTTATATGAAAACATTAATGTATTTTCCCACGACAGTGAAGCACATGACATTCACTGATTAACCTAAGATGCGACTTCAACTACACATTATGTCAACTGATTAACATAATTGTAGAAACACAACATATTAACAATAAAATAACTAACAATGAATAAAATAGTCATAAACTAATTAGAAACAAAGTAATAGTGGAATCATATTTCATTGACTGTAACAAATTAATATTGAAAAAAAATATCATTCCATCCCTGAAAAATTAATGAACATAACATACTAACTCGAAACACGTCTAAAGGGGATTCCCTGAATTATGGAAACTAAATCTGGGCTGACTTACCACTACTAAAATCATTCGCTGATTCCTTAGAAAAGGCATGTGGAAAATTATTCAAACTACTAAAAAACCTGTGCTGAAGACAAATTAATCACACCCTTGAAACATCTTATAAATATACATGTCCCTATAAGACAAGATATACAGAGTAAAAGAAGTACGCATGGCTAGGTTTGAATGGATTCATAAAATAAAATAATGTTAATTAATATTTCCAGAGTAAAAGATGAGAAGATCCATACCATAATGTACTTATTCAGTTGGTTCACAGGGGGTAAGATTAATGAAAAGGTAAATGGGTGAGAATGAGACTAGATAAGATCAATACCATTTTTTATTTCTTTTCAAGCTTTCCCCTTACATTTAAAAACTCATTGATTCTCTGATCATTTCTCTGACGAGGGATACTTCTTCTAGTCTAGTAGACTGTGTTGAGTATGTTTCTCGATTAAATTATACAATACAAGGAACCAATTCAACTACCAGTCGGAGAACTAAAAACACAACCTCCCTATTTATAATGGTTCAGGATTTCCCTTTTGGAAGGGGACTTACTGCACATACTACTATTCAAAGAACCAAAAACATAGTATTCCTACTTAGAAACCTTTTAATCATCAGACAACATTGATGGTTCCACAAGAAATTCCAATGAATTTGAAGTGATTCCAGTGGAGGAAACTGAGGAATATGAACCATTATCATTAATATAACTGATTGATGGAAATTGAAGTAAGGGTGACTTACCACTACTAAAATCATTCACTGATTCCATAGACAAGGAATGAGGAAAATAGTTTAAACTACCAGAAAACATGTTTTGAATACATCCAAAGCACACCAAGGATGCTTCTTATGAATAGACATGCCCCCAGAATACACGATATACCAAGGAGAAGAAGTATACATGACCATGTTTGGAGAAGAGGGATATCCTAACTCTGATAGAGACTCATGAAAAAGAACGAATTGGAGCACCGCAAAGGTTTGAGATGGATCCATAGGTTTTCTAGAGATGGGTCATTTCCCAGTTTTTCTAGCTACAAACCTACAACCACATTTCAAAAATTTGTCCAAAACTCATTGAATTTCTATGAATAGATGAAAAATGTTAAAAATTGTATTTGATTATCATTTAATTGCTATTTATTTAGTGAAACAAAAAGGTGGTTGTATTTAGTTTGTATATAGGATTCAATCACATCCATTCCCACATGAACATCAACATCCCATGTACTTAACATATTTCTAGGCATGAACTACTATTCAATAGTTACAATTGAAATTTTATTTTGAAACAAAAAAAACATAATAGAATAAATGTTTTGTACATCAACTAAACAAACTACAATAGAACATATGTTTTGTTATCTATAAATAAGAAATTAATTAGCAGAAAAATATGTAACATTGCACCTGTTGATAAAAAAATAGAAATATATTTTCACTTAAAAAGATAAACAGAAAACATAAAGAATTTTCTATTATAATAAAGTTAAAATCAACAATTAAAACTCACACCAAATCAAAAGAAAATTAACAATGTGTAGAATTACCTATGTGATGGTGTTAAATAATTGGTTAATAGAATGTGGGTGTGTCAAGAATGGAATAGATTATAGATATCCAGGTGACAGAGACTTAATCTCTACCAAAAGAGTATTCATCATAATTAAAAGAAAGTTCAAGAATGAAGATAAATCATGGATGGATGTACCAATTCAAGAATGAATAGTGTTGAAGAAACACATATCAAAATCCCAAACACAACCAACCTATAAGCTATAACCATGTCCATTGATTTTTTATAGATTGAACATGATATTTATAAGTGATGATAATGATTTTAGCGATCATTATGGTAATATATGAAATTCATGAACTTTATCATTATTGTGACTATTACTATCGTTATATAATCTTATTCCATTGAATGGAGTAGAGTAAAAACATTATTATTGTAATTATTACCATTATGTTACTAAAATTCATAAGCATCATCGACCTGTTGTTTTTGGAGTAGAAGAGGATTTAGTATGATTACATACTACATACAGGAGGCCGCTGCTTGCGACCTTCTAATCCCGACCATCTAGACACCATGTCCCATCTCCCATCTTCATGGGAACCTTATCCAAAAGAATACTATTTAAATATATGGTAAATAACACATGGAACAACTTATTATAAACCTCAAGTTAAGGAAGAGTTTTTCTATTAGTTTTCTGAAGTAGAACAACAACATTAGTGGAGTTCACAATCCAAAGTGATATTTACTTGAATAGTCTCACAAATATCCACTACAAAGTGCACTAAATCACATCATGGATAACAGTGACCCAAAACCAGCACATTAAATGTATTTTAGAGAAACCTTCACATTAAAATGGATATTTCTCACATGCACTTTAAAAAGGCCAGTAGAAAAAATAAAAAACAATGAAAATAAAGTAGAAACACGAACCTGGATGTTTTTTATGCTTCCAACAATAGTGTGATTCGATCATCATTAGGTGTGTGACATACAATCCTTCTTTTTTCCTTCCTAGAAACCACAGAAAAAAATTGTTATTAAATATTAAAATAACTACAGGAAATATAATAAAAGATAATGGATAAGAATTTTTGGGTTTAAAACCCCAAACATGTGTTGTAGATAACCTGCCTACAATTGGAAAGTTCCAGTAAGTCAACCCCAGTACTGGTTTTGGTATGCTTCCACCCTTTAATTTTTTTTGGTGGTCGCTGCATGCGATTGCCTACTCCCGAAAATCTAGACACCACGACCCAAATCCCATCTTCATGGGAACCTTATCTAGATTAAAACCATTTAAATAACTAGTAAAAACACACATCTTCAATTATAAATTCAGAAAAATTGTATGGAACCACTTATTATAAACGTCAAGTGAAAAAAAATCTATTAGTTTTCTAAATTGGAAGAACAACAGTAGTGGAGTGCACCAACCAAAGAGATATTTACCTAAATAGTCTAAAAAATGTCCATTATAGAGTGCACTAAATCACATCATGGATAACAGTGACCTCATGCCTGCACATTAAATGTCTTTTAAAGAAACATTCACATTAAATGGGCAATTTATCACATACATATTAAAGAGAGCAGTTGAAAACATAAAAAACATTAAAAATGTAGAAAAATAAACATGGATGTTTGTTTATGCTTCTAACAATAATATGATTTGATCTTCAATAAGTGTGTGAGGTGCTTTCCATATTTTTTTCTGGCCATAAAACACAAAAAAATGTTATTAAATAGTAAAATAACTAAAGGAAATAAAATAAAAGATAAGGGACAATATTTTTTGGGTTTATTACCCCGAACTTTTGTTGTAGTTAACCAATCTATAGCTGGATACTTCCAGAAGTTCAACACCAGTCCATTAAGGGGTGTGGTCTTCAGAGTAAGAACCACAACATCTTGTTTCTATTGAGTGTTGATTGTTGTTCCTCTTGAACATCAACTTGTGAGAATTATATATGATTTCCATTAAGACCTATCACTAGATCTACCTTGTATGCGCCCCCTTAGAATCAACAGGAGTACTTAAGTGATTGTTCTTATAAAATATTAAACAGGAACCCAAATTTTTAATAAGATAAATTACATAAGAAAAGACCTGTATATAAGATTTCATATATAACAAATGTTAAACCCAAGGATTATTGGCCTACTACGATCCAAATAAGCATAATTAATGAACTTCTTAATCGTGAACCCCAAGGAAATAGTAAAAATTAAATTTGGCATATCAATGTTTTTAATTCAGATAATTATATGAACATATTTATCAGGAAGTTAAATATGTAAAACCAAATGAATGAATAATTAGAAAAGATGCCTCAGAACATAAAAGTTGTATAATGGTAATATGATACAAATGAACATGCCAAAAGGTAACATTCGACCAGAATGCCACCGCAAGAGTACTTTGGCTGCATTTTTCTTTTGCTTCTTAAGACTATATTTTTCCTGCAATTAGTAATGAAAAAAAGTTCAAAAGAAATCATAAGTAATATGGTATCGAATAAAAAATTGATAATAAATATATATTCAATTATATTCCTACAAACACACATGTATCTAGCAAAAATATTGTATTCAGGAACAAAAAAAATAACTGACTTCTTCACTCGAAGGAAACTTTTTGGAATGTTCATTTTTTTTTCTTATTACCATACAAAAACATTAATGATCAGAGGCAACAGAAGAGTACTTTGTATGCATATTTCTTTTGCTACTTAAGAAAAAAATTTCAATTATTTAGTAATGAAAAAAAGTTCAAAAACAATTAGTAGTATGGTAGAGAATAAACAATCAATAATAAATATATATGCATTAATTTGCATTTTAAATTTTTTAAAAGGGAACAAAAATGTGCAATAAAGTGGGTCATAATCAAAATAGTATATTTTTTATCTCAATGAACCATCCAGGGAATGTTCCACATCAAAAACAAATAAACTTGTTCCATCTAGAACGGATAGTTGTCCTACCTTTTCATCTGAGAGTGGAGGACGGGGTGCGACTTCAACTTCCTGAGCAAGGTGTTCCCACCCATTTCTTACTCTTCTATCAAGAATCCAATCAGTAAGAATATTTCATAAAATGTTACATAGAGTATAAAAGGAGAACAATTTTAGTGTACTATTGAATCATACTAACAAAAATTGTAGGAATATAATGTATGAAACTAGAAATTGAAATATCACATACTTTTGACTAAAATGTTGAATGTTTTTTTGAAACTGGATTTGAATGTAATTGAACCGAAAAAGTATAATATTCCGGTGATGTAATAATCCTATAAAATCATTAAATCATTCTAACTATTTAATGTGTCAATTCATTAAATATATTCAAAACTTTATGAATCATTATATGAAAACATTAATCTATTTTCCCACAGTAGTGATTCACATGACATTCACTGATTAACCAAAGATGTGACTTCAACTACAAATTATTTCAACTTCTTGACATAATAGAAGAAACACAAAATATTAACAATGAACTAACTAATAGTGAATAAAGTATTATTAAACTGATTAGAAACATAGTAATAGTGGAATCATATTTCAGTGACTATTACATATTAATAGTGAACAAAACATATCATTACATCTATGAAAAATTAGTGAATATAAAATACTAACTAGAAACATGTCTACAGTGGATTCAATGGATGATGGAAACTGAAGCTAGGCTGACTAACCACTACTGAAATCATTTGCTTATTCCAAAGAAAATGCATGAGTAAATTAGATTTAACTTTTAAAAAACATGTGTTTAAGACAACTTAAGAACACCCTAGATGCATCTTATGTACAGAAATGTCCCTGGAAGGAAAGATATACCCAGGAAAAGAAGTACACATGGCTAGGTTTGAAGGGATTCATAATATAAAACAACATTAATTTTTATTTCCATAGTAAAATATGATTAGATCCATACCATATTTTACTTATTCTGGTAGTTCCATGGGGTAAGATTAAGGATAAGATAAATGAGTGAGAATAAGACATGATAAGATCAATACATGTTTGTATTTCTTCTCAAGCTTGACCCTTCCATTTCAAAAGCCATTGATCCTCTGATAATTTCTCTAATGAGGGATACTTCTTCTAGTCCCATAAAATGTGTTATATATGTTTCTCAGCTAAATTATACAGTACAGAAAACCAATTCTACTGCTGGTCAGAGATCCAAAAACACAGTCTTCCTACATATAAAGGTAGATCAGTTCCCTTTTGGAAGGGGAACTGCTGCACATACTGTTGGTCAGAGAACCAAAAACACATTATTCCTTCTTAGAAACCTTTTCATCATCATCAAACATTATGGGTTTCACAACTATTCTAAATCATTTGATGTGATGACAATAGAATAAACTGAGGAATCTGGACAATTATCATTAATATAAACGGATGATGGAAAGTGAACCAAGGATGACTTACCACTACTGAAATCATTCATTGATTCCATAGACAAGGCATGAGGAAAATAGTTTAACCTACTAAAAAACATGTTTTGATGACAACCAAATATCACCAAGGATGCTTCTTATGAACATACATGCCCCTGGAAGACATGATATCCCCAGGGGAATAAGTGGACTTTCCCATGTTTGAAGAAGAGGGATATCCTACCTCTGATATAGAATCCTAAAAAAGAGGGAGTTGGAGCTCTACATAGGTTTGAGATGGATCTATAGGATTATTGGAGACAGGTCCTTTCCCAGTTTTACAATCTAAAAACATAAAACCAGAGTCCAAAATTCAGTCCAAAACTTGTTGAATTTCACTGAATAGATGACAAATGTTAAAATTTTTATGTGAGAATCATTTCATCTCCAGTAATTTAGTGAAACATAAAATTGATTGTCTTGAATTTTCTTATTGGATTAAATCACATCCATGACCACATGACCATCATTTTCTTATGTAGTTAACGTATTTTTAGACATGAACTACTATTCAATAGTAAGAATTGAAATTTTAAATGAAAATATAAAACATGTTCTGTATATTAACTAAATAAACTCTAATAGAACACTTTTTCTATTATCTATGAATATGAACTTCAATAATAGAAAAATATATAACATTGCACCTATTGATAAAAAATAGAATGATATTTTCAATTGAAAAGAAAAATTGAAAACAGAAAACATTTTCTATTGTAATTAAGTTAACTTCAACAATAAAAACTCACACATAATCAAAAGAAAATTAAAAATGTGTGGAATTACCTTAGTGGTGGTGTTAAATATGTTGGTAATAGCCTGTGGGTCTGTCAACAATGGAATAGTTTAAAGATATCTAGGTGATTGAGACTTCATCTCCTACAAAACAGTATTCATCATAATGTAAAGAAGGATAAAAATTGAAGATAAATAAAGGAGGGATGTACCAATTCATGAATGAATAGTGTTTAAGAAACACCTATCAAAATCCCAAGCACAACCCACCTAGAATCTATTACCGTATCCTTTCATTTTCTGCAGATTTAACATGATATTTATAAGTGATGACAATTATTATAGAAATCATTAAGGTAATATAAAAAATGCATGAAATTTTTCATTATTGTGACTATTACTATCATTATATAATATAATTGCATTGAATGTATTTAAGAGAATACATTATTATTGTAATTATTATCACTGGGTTACTAAAATCTAGAAGCATCGTTAACCTGTAGTTGTTAGAGTATATGGGGTTTTGGTACGCTTCCATAAAACGTACTGGTTGTTGCTGCTTGGGACCGCCTACTCCCAACCATCCAGACACCATTACCCATCTCCCATCTTCATTGACACCTTATCTAGAAGAATACCATTTAAATAAATTGTAAAAACTCACATAGAACAACTTATTATAAACGTCATGTGAAATAATAGTTTTTCAATTATTTTTCTAAAATGGAACAACAATAGTAATGGAGTGAACCAACCAAAGAGATATTTAACATAATAGTCTCACAAATTTACACTACATAGTGCAAAAAATCACATCTTGGATAAGAGTGACCTGAAACCCTCTCATTAAATGTATTTTATAGAAACTTGTACATTAAATGGGAAATTTCTCACATGCACATTAAAGAGGGTGGTGGAAAACATCAAAAACATTGAAGAAAAAGTAGGAACATGAACCTGGATGTTTGTTTATGGTTCCAACAACAGTATGAATCGATATGAAATAGGTGGTTGAGGTGCAGTCCTACTTTTTTCTTGCCAAGAAAACACAAATAGAAAATGTTATTAAATAGTAAAATAACTAAAGAAAATAATAGAAAAGATATGGGACAATAATTTTGGGTTTAAAATCTTAAATCGGTGATGTAATTAATTTATCCACAACTAGACAGTTCCAGCAATTCAACCCCAGTACTGGTTTCGGTACTCTTCCACCCTTTAATTTTTTCTGGTGGCCACTGCTTCCGACCGCCTACTCCTAACCATCCAGACACCATGACCCATCTCACATTTTCATGGGGAACTTATCTAGAATAAAACCATTTAAATTAATGTTAAAAAAATACATCTTCAATTAAAAATTCATAAAAATTGTATGGAACCACTTATTATAAACATCAAGGGAAATAAAATTTTTTTAATTAGTTTTCTAAATTTGAACAAAAATAGTAGTGGAGTGCACCAACCAAAGAGATATTTAACTGAATAGTCTCACAAATTTCCAATACAAAGTGCACTAAATCACCTCTTGGATAACAGTGACATGAAACCTTCACAATATATGTCTTTTAAAAAAACTAGCACATTAAAAGGGAAATGTCTCACATTCACTTTTAAGAGGGTGGTGGTGGAAAACATCAAAAAAATTGAAGATAAAGTAGAAAAATGAACTTGGATGTTTTTTTATTCTTCTAACAATAGTATGAATCAATCTTCAATAGGTACATGAGGTAATTCTTGCTTTTTTCCTTCACAGAAAACACAAAAACAATTGTTATCAAATAGTAAAATAAATAAAGGAAATAATATAAAAGATAAGGGACAAGATTTTTTGCGTTTAAAACCCCAAATATGTACTATAGTTAACCTATCCATAGCTGGACAGTTATAGTAGGTCAACCCCAGAACTGGTTTCTGTATGATAACACCCATTAATTTTTTCTGGTGGCCACTACTTGCGACCGCCTACTCCCAACCATCTTGACACTACACCCCATATTCCATCTTCATGGGAACATTATCTAGAATAAGACCTTTTAAATAAATGGTAAAAACACACATCTTCGATTAGAAATTTAGAAAAATTATATGGAACCACTTAATATAAACGTCAAGTAAAATAAAAGTTTTTCAATTAGTTTTCTAAAATGGAAAACCAATACTAGTGGAGTGCACCAACAAAAGAGATATTCACCTGAATAGTCTCTCAAATTTCCATTACAGACTGCACTAAATCACATCTGGTATAATAGTGACCTGAATTATGCACGTTAAATGACCTTTAGAGAAATATGCACATTAAATTGGAAATGTATCACATAAACATTAAAGAGGGTAGTGGAAAACATCAATAATATTGAAAACAAAGTAGAAAAAATGAACCTGGATGTTTGTTTATGCATCCAATAATAGTATGATTCAATCTTCAACAGGTGTGTGAGGTGTTGTCCAGCTTTTTTCCTGCCCAAAAAAACACAAAAAAATATTTTATTAAATTTTAAAATAACTAAAGGAAATAAAATAAAAAAAGGGAAAAGATTTTTTTTGGGTTTAAAACCCCAAATAGGTGTTTTAGTTAACCTTTCCATAGCTGGATAGTTCCAGCAGGTCAACCCCAGTCCATTAACGGGTGCTGACTTTATAGTAAGAACCACCACATCTTGTCTCTACTGAGTTCCTATTGTAGTTCATCTTCAACTTAAACTTGAGTGATATCAAAAATATTTCAATTAATACCTCTCACTAGCTCTTCTTGGTAGGCACCTCCTTAGAATCAACATTACTACTTAAGTGATAGTTTTTATACAATAATAAACTGGAACCCAAATGATTAATAAGATAAAACACTGAAGTAGAGAAATGTATATAAGATTTCATACAGAACAAATGTTAAAACCCAAGAATTATTGTTCTACTACCATCCAAATAAGCATAATTAATGAAATACTTAATACCGAACCACAAGAAAATAGAAAAAATAAAATATGGCATAACAACCTTTTTAATACAGATAATTGTATGAACATATTTATCAGGAAGTTCAGTATGGATAACCTCAAGAATGAATAATTAGAAAAAATTCCTCTAAACATAAAATATTTAATATGGTAATTAGAAATAATTGAACTTGCTAAAAAGTTACCTTCGAGAAAAAGGGCGCCTTATGAGTACTTTGGATGCATATTTCTTTTGATTTTTAAGCCTATATTTTTTCAGAAATCAGTAAAGAAAAAAAGTTCAAAAGAAATTAGAAGTAATATGGTAGAGAATAAACAATTGATAATAAATATAAATGCATTTATTATCATGTGAACACACAGGTTTCCAGAAAAAATACTAAATTTAGGAACCAAAAAATAATTGACTTCTTTGCTCGAAGGTAACTTTTTGGCATATTCATTTGTTTCTTTTTACCATACTATAACTTTAATGTTCAGAGGAATCTTAAGAGTAATTTGGTTTCATATTTTTTTTTGTTCTTATGCCTATATGTTTCCTACAATTAGTAGAGAAAAAAACTTCCAAAAAAATCATAAGTAATTTGTTAGAGAATAAAAAATTGATAATAAATATATATGAATTTATTTTCATTCAAACACACATCTATCCAGAAAAAATACTACGTGTAGAAATAAAAACATAATTGACTTCTTCCATCAATTACCTTAAAACCATATTTTTATTATTAATTATCATTTTTAATTTTTTAAAAGTGAACCAAAAAGTGAAATAATGTGGGTCATAATCAAAATAGTATATTAGTCATCCTAGTGAACTATCCATGGAATGTTCTAGGTTACAAACAAATAAACTTGTTCCAGGAGGTTCTTGATTTTTTCTTCTAGTAGAGATAGTTGTCCTGCCTTTTCTGCTGAGAGTGGATGAGGGGTGCGACTTCAACTCCTTGAGAAAGGAATTATTTCCCACACCTAACACATCTATCAATAATTTGATCGACATAATATTTAAGAACATGTTATACAATGTATAAAAAAAGAACAGTTTCAATGTACTACTAATTCATACTAAAAAAATTGTAGTAATATAAGGTATGAAACTGGATATTATAGTATCACACACCATTGACTAAAATGTGGAAGGTTTTTTGGAAATTGGATTTAAATGTAATTGAACCAAAAAAGTATAATATTCAAGTGATGTAATAATCCAATAAAATCATTAAATATTTATAAATTTTTAATGTCACTTTTCATTAAATAAATTCAAAACTATATGAATCATTATATGAAAACACTAATCTATTTTCCCACAACAGTAACACACAATACATTCATTGATTAACCTAATACGTGACTTCAACTACACATTATGTCAACTAATTAACATAATAGTAGAAACACAACATATTAACAATGAATTAACTAATAGTGAATACAGTATTCTTAAACTGATTAGAAACATAGTAATAGTGGAATCATATTTCAGTGATTGAAACATATTAATAGTGAACATAACATATCATTCCATCCATGAAAGAATAGTGAACATAACATTCTAACTAGAAACACATCTACAGTGGAATCACTGGATGATCAAAACATAAGCTAGTACAACTTACCACAACTGAAATCATGTGTTGATTCCATAGAAAAGGCATGAGGACAATATTTTAAACTACTAAAAACCCAGTATTGAAGACAACTGAAGAAAACCATGGACGCATATTATGAACAGACATGTCCCTATAAGAGAAGATATACCTAGGAAAAGAATTACACATGGCTAGGATTGAAGGGATTCATAAAATAATAGAATATTAATTAATATTTCTATAGTAAAAGATGATAATATCCACACCTAATTTTACTTATTCTGCTAGTCCCTAGGGGTAAGATTAAGGAAAAGGGAAATGATTGAGAATGAGACATGATAAGATCAATACTTGTGTGTATTTATTCTCAAGATTTCCCCGTCTATTTCAAAACCCATTGATGATCTGATCATTGCTCTGATGAGGGATCCTTATTTTAGTCTAGCAGAATGTGTTAATAATGTTTCTCAGTTAATGTATATAGTACATGGAACCAATTGTATTGCTAGTCAGAGAACCAAAAACACAGTCATCCTGCTTAAAAAGGTTGGGCAATTCCCTTTTGGAAGGGGACCTGAAGCACATATTGCTCGTCAGAGAACCAAAAACACAGTATTCCTACTTAGAAACCATTTCATCATCATACATCATTGAGTGTTTCTCAGATAATTCCAAATCATGTTATGTGATGACAGTGGAATTAACTGAAGAATATGGACCATTGTCATTAGTATAACTGGATGATAGAATGTGAAGCAAGGGTGACTTACCACTACTGAAATCATTCACTAATTCTATAGACAAGGAATGAGGAAAATATTTTAAACTACCAGAAAACATGTGTTGAAGACAACCAAACCACACCACGTATTATTCTTACGAACATTCATGCCCCTTGAAGACAGTATATCCCCAAGAGAAGAAGTAGACATGCCCATGATTGAATAATAGGGATATCCTACCTCTGATACAGAATCCTGAAACATAGGGAATTGGAGCTTCGTAGAGGTTCGATATGGATCCGTTGGATTGCTAGAGATAGGACCTTTCCTAAAAGAGTTATATCTTGTAAATTGAGTTAAAGTTTCTAGTAATTGGGAAAAAAATTAAATACAACATGATCTGATTATGCCTTCCAAGGGAGAAGAAATCATACCACTGCACCTCTCTTTGGACAATGAAAAACAAGAAACCACCCAAGTGATGGAATTAGAAGAATGATTAGAGGAGCTGGACTACATACCTCCATCCAGTATCTAAGAGCAACATTCAATTGAAGAGGATATTATTGCCGAACTGACATAGGGAGATGATACTTTCTTAACCTCAAACTATTATAGTTTTTTTTAAACTAATTTGAGTATCACTCCAAATAGTTTTGAATTTTCATATTCATCCAAATTGTATTATGCCCTAGATTAGGATGTCAAATAAGATTCTACTATTGAGGAACACCTTGAGGTCCTTGAAGATATTGGACATTTACTAGAACGAGTGGATGAATATTCCCCAGTGGATTTTTCTAAAGAACATGAGACACGAGCAAACTACATTAAAAGGGATTATTTTCAAATTAATACTTTAAATTTTAATTTTAAATCTCCCTTTTTTTATTCTATTTATGTATCGCATCTGGAGAAACTGATGGATGATGAATACTACGTTTCACAAGTAGTAATGTAGGTGTAGGAGGTTCCATACATCATCCTACCCTCTCCATGAGTTTTGTACTTTATTATAAATGGGTGGTTCTAGTATATTATATAAATGAACTTCTCCTCAAAGGAAAATATAAATTCGAGCTGAGAAGAACAGCATGTGGTGGTTGAAATCGAAAAATATCCACCCTCCATCAGATTCTTGATAACACCTAGTACTTACCTTCTAGGGGAATAAAAACATAGTTCCCACTTGGGGGATCATACTAAGATTTATATATACATAATTTCTATGAATTTAGATTTCTAATTCAGTCTCAATAATTTGTCCACCATGAATCCCACTCCATCATATGTTTTTAGAGTAAATGACATGATCTGTGTGCTTAATTCAGTAATTTATTTTTTAAGGACCATGATGGAATAAGGAATCCCCAAAACATTATAGGATGTTAACAAAGATTCATTTGAAAATGGAGTTCACTTTTATTTATTATCTTTTAAACTCCCTAAATGTTTTTCAGGGAATATGTTTTTAGCTTTGAACTGGAAAATGCATGAAAATTCTTGAATTATTGGACTTCCTGAGTTATTTTTAAGACATGAGTTTATTAGGAATCTTGTTCTATAATATTTTATATTTCAATGTTATTGATATTGAATGATAATAATATATAATTGGATTATTTATGTGATGCATGGATATAAAAATGGGGACTAATTATTTAAAGAATTTTATTTATTTATGTAAAAGAAATTTCCATAATTTTTTTTTTATTTGAATTTATGAAATTCATATGAATTGATTTTTTATTTTTAATCATTCATTGAGTTATTAAAAAATTTAATAATTCCAATTCCAAAGAGAATTTCTAGACAATGTACTTCCAATATATTCTTGAGAATGTTTCTCGAATGATCTTGGGATATGTAACTAACCAGAACATTCATTTGAACTTATCAAAGCTAAGACTGTGCAAAAAAAAATTAAAATGATTGTGGAAACTTTTGATATAATAATTATCCTTAAAGGACCACATTTACATAATTCTTATTTATCCCATAGAGGCAATGAATTGCCTTTATATGGATGATCCATGTTTCAACCCATTTTTATCCATTCCTACTCTACTATTGGGATTGTCATTATATTTTAATGTTAATGTGTAGGGCTAATGAGAATCATGGTGGAAGGGATGATTTAAATTATATATAAAAAGTGTGGGTTGATTATTTCTGGAGTAAATAATGGTTGTTTATTCATTCATGATACTTCATTTCTTTCACCTATTAAATTTAAAAAATTAAAATGAAAAAAACAACAAAAAAATGAAAAAAATGGGTTAAGATTTGGGAAAACCCAAAATCACCATTACTAGACTGATGATTTTTATTATATTTTGGTAAGTGATAGATGTGAGATATATGATAATCATAAATCATTAAAAATGACAAAAACAGAACAATTAATTGAAATAAATAAATTGCATAAATGTAAAGTAAAATTCAACAGGAGGTATAAATAATCCATTATCCTTTATTTGAGCATGACCTTTACTTTGTGTTTTGGGGAAGTTGGAGTTTCTAATTTTAAGGGATGAATTTAATTACACATTTATTTCTAATATCATGAATCTTACATAAGAGATAAACATCCTAATTGAGCCTTGATTGTCAAAGAATCAAATACAACCAACCATAAGCTTGAGATTCATTTGAACATTTATTGTAAGTCAATGCAGTCTTATGTGCGTTTTTACTTCAAATAGTAGAGAAAGTAGTTCATTTTTAAGACTATGGATAAGGAGCATGTTCTCATTATATGATCATAATAATACATTATTTGTATCATGATATATGAGGTAAGAGATTAAAATGTGATGTAAATCATGATTTGGCATGTTTAATAATAATGAATTGAGGATCTTGAATGAATGAAAGGAAAAGTTCATTTTTAAAATGATAATTTTCAAATAAATGAATTAATTATTTCTTTTAAAAATTAGAAATTGAATTTATATTTTATATGAAATTTGATATGGAAAATTATTTGATTTTATTACCTTGAAATTTTAATATAAGAAAAATTAGTTCGCCTTTAAATTTAATGTTGATATTTTATACTTAAGGAAAAGCATGGTTTAAGTATTGGTGAATTGATATGGCTAATATCTTCATCATTTTTATATGTTTTTCAGTGATTTAAACCAAAATAATTTATTAATTTAATCTTATTCAGATCAAATGTTTATTTTTGGTGTGTTTTGGGATAAAATGTGAAAATTTCTTTATTATGAAATTTTAACAGATTTTAATTACAAGGGTATTTTGGGTATAACTTTTAAAATATAATTACAAATTAATTGATTCCGCTTTTTGGATTCCTTGATTTATCATCTCAAACTTTTTCCTTTTGAACAAGAGATAATTCAAATAACTAAAGACCTAAAAAATCAATCATGTTGACAAATTGCTCGAGAAGATATAGTAGACCCCACCACTAGAAATGTGGACTAAATCATTCTAAACACCTCTAATTGAGGTAATTTTTGTTTTATTTTAAATAAAAATCATATTCATGTTTCTCCATTAAATTTTAATGTGTTATGAACTCATTAAGGGGTTTATTAAATTCTCCTCTTTGATGAAATATTTTGGAAGCATTCAACCAGAATAAAATATCATAGTAAATTAGATATAACTTCTTCTACAAAAATCGAATGAAGCTAATTTTTTGGGTGAAACTCGGAAAATAATTTGAAACTACATTACTGAAGACAACATTTGATGACTTGCCTAAAACGAGGGGTTGTAATGAAATAACTAT
The DNA here is from genome assembly GCA_963277665.1 of Viscum album. NCBI lineage: Eukaryota > Viridiplantae > Streptophyta > Magnoliopsida > Santalales > Viscaceae > Viscum > Viscum album. The sequence goes on along the minus strand of OY728155.1, from coordinate 1,151,967,973 downwards.
TGAAGAAGCATTCTAGATCTAAATTTTCTACCATTGATGGCCCATTATGAAACGAACCCATTAATGGAAAATTATGGAACCCTCAATCCTCTTATATTATTCTATATAAGAGCTTAAGGGTGTATTTTATAATATATGGATCATATTTGGAAGCTCATATGACATCCATGCTTTATGCTTTTTTCATTCCTTTTTTAAATTTCAGTTTTATTTTCCCATATAAATCATTTACTATATTTTTTATTATAGTGTTTCCCTTTCTTATTACATTCATTATTCTACTCAAACCCTAATATCATTATATATCTCTTCAAAATTGACATTATGATCTCTTTTCAATTTTTAATGGCAACTAAATAGCCTGAGGTTTGGCCCTAGGGGAGGTTTCATGCTGTTATTTGTTATTGCACTTCAATTCAAAATGTTTTTAGTCTATTTGTGGTAGATGCAAGAATATTTCACAAGTTTTATGATATTCCACCATAAAATTATTTATATCTATGTTCCTTTACATGGATTAATTATTTTTCCCCTCCCTTCTCTTATAAAATCCCTTCATACGGTGGATTTGGGTTCACTTGAAGGGATGAAATGACATTCAGTGGAGAGGGGTATTTTAGGAATTGTATTCTAAGTTGAGGTGTTATCCTATTAGAATACTAGAGGAGGTGTAGTGTGGTGTGCCAATGTATTCATAAAATAACCCACTCGATAAATCAAAGAAAATCATTTAATTACTAAGGTTTTATAAATTATGAAATTGAATTTACACAACAAATAAATAACAAATGCACTCGCATTATAAACCCCTAGACCAATAACTTTCTTCCCTAATTTCATCTTGTATTCATCTTCATTTAGATTTAAATTCCAAATTTTATTATTTTAATTCCATGTTTTCTAAAACCCCCAAAATAAATATTTTTATAAAAAATATTAAAACACAAAAGTAATATAATAGGTGAACTAGAATCTATCATTGAACCAAATGTGACACTCTTCAAGTGGGACAACCCTCGTGAGTCTCTCTGAAAGATTAGTAAAATAAAATTTCATTTATCATGTCCCATTATAGGTGAGCATCAATTATTCAGGATTATAATCTTGACACTGAATTATATAGCTTAAGTTAATATCATTATGGTGGGGAGACTATTGTAAAATTTTTATTCTCTTCTAAGGGTATATTATGCTTCTAGACCCGATATATTGTGTCTTTCCCCATGAGAAAAGACATGATGTGGGATTTCTAAAATTCCCAGTGGATAATGCACCCTATAACCATGAATATTTACAATGATATTCAATGATGATACTTGTGGATATGTTTTAAATGAGACATAAATAACTTTGTTTCTCATTGTCATACTTTCCAACAGGTAAAAATAGAGAACAAGAAACCTTCAGTTTTTATTTACCCTATTCTTTTGACGACTTTTAATTTGGACAATATTGATATGGATTACATGGTTGGGTTTATGTATACCCCTCAGAAGAATAATTTGTTATGGTCAGTGAACAGTAAACTAACCAAATCAGCACACTTCATCCCAATTTATGATACAAACAATATTAAGGACCTGGGAACCCTTTTCATATATGATATTGTTGGATTTCATGGACTTATATATTTCATAGTTTTCTATAGGGATCCTTGATTCACTTATCATTTTTTAGGAGGCCTCCAGGAGGTGTTGGGATCCCATGTGACTTTTAGAAAGTCTTTTCATCCATAGAAGGATGGCCAAAGAGAATGAACTATATAGATCTTTGAAGACATGCTTTGGGCTTGCGTTCATGATTTTGATGGATCTTGGTATTGCCACTTAGGACTAGTGGAGTTTTCATGGAACAATAGTTACCAGTCATCTATCTATATGACACCCTTTGATTCCTTGTGTGGCCACCCATGTAAATTTACTTTATGTTGGTTAATGACTATGGTGGGAAAACATTAAGTCATAGAGAAAAAATGTAATTATTTGATTCATCAAAACATGGTTATTGAGAAGAGGTATTAAAAATTTTACTTTGATCCTCATTAAAATCATTTTTATATCATGTTAGTGTGAATTTTTTTTGAGAGTTTCTCCTCAATTGGGTCACCGATGGATTCAAAAATAGTGAATGATTTCATCGAGATACATGGGACTACTTGAGATTATTGAGTAGACTGATACGGTTGCTTACCACTAGGATTTTACACCACAATTGACATCAATTTATAATTGGTTTCACATATAATAGCTTCAAATTTATCATTCAAACACATGCCTTGTTTTTAAAAAGGAGGCCCTTGATGTTGAACCAAAATTATCCATGACTGAGCATTTTGTTTGGAGCATTTTTTCGAAGACCAAAGTTATTCATTAGATGTTTATTCCATTTTTTTGAGTACTATGGAAGAACAATGATGATACAAAAGATGGGAGTTTAAGGAATTGATGAGCGACTAGTGGCCTCATCTCTTTTAACAAAATTATTCTTGACAGGATTATTGTTGGTATAAATAATTAATTGTGTTTAGGTTGCTACATCCTGGTATATATTTTAATTACTACTTACCCCTTGTCTTTGATTACCTGTTGTTTATGTGCGGTTCCAAATATTTCTAGCCTTTTTGGAATTTTTTAGGGTTTTTAATAGGGAGATACGCTGTTGTGATATGTACTACGACATTGACTGTGTATAGCTATGGAATATGAGATCTAACTATGTAATATCCAATTAGAAAAACCGTTCCAAATTCAAAAAGGTTTCAATGAGGAACACCAGGCTGTGGCATAGTGATATTTTGAGCCTCTTCTAAATCAAGTAGGGTTATAGCGCATAGAAGAGATATGGAATAAAGGTGTAAGTGTTTCATCTACTATTTTGATGGCTTATTGTGCTGTGGTGTATGGGTTGCGCCTTATCCTTATGCCAATTAAAGGGAATATGGGTGCATCTGGCATCATGTGATCCAGTGTCTAGTTGAGGGGGGTTATTATGAAATAGAACTATGGGCTATGCTATAGTGTGAGGTAATTAGAGTGTGGTATCCCTTACTATTCCATGGTCTACCCTATTTTTAGTATCCCTATATGGTGGTGTCTTAGGCTATAGTGTGGACTTTTTTCAAAAATAACAGTCCTACACCATTTTTTTATTCCAACATCCTCCATATCAATTATATTGGACTCCTAGGAATTTAGGGGTTACCAAGATATGATTTTCCCCCCTCCATATTATTTTCCTCTATTTGAATTTATGTTCTAGTGGATGTGATTGATCCCTCTTTGTTAATTGAATCTTCTCTCGAATGTAATCCTTTATTTTTATTCTCTCCTTTGAGATTAAAAAGTCCACATGAGGTTGATGGATTGGAACCTTGATCCTATGGAATCCATCCTCAGTGTTCCCTTACTGTAAATTTTGTTTGACACTCAAAATAGACATTCATCAATTATTTATATGATCCTTACATACCATAATTATTATTTTATTCTAAATAAAATTCAAGTAATTATTTTTTTAAAAATAATTTTCTATATTCTTGATCATATTTAATATACTATAAAACCATGGTTTATCATGTTTTATTCTTGTAAGGGTCAACTCTATATTATAATTATGTTTTATCATGGGTTAATATGTATTTATTCTTCATGATATTCCTTTAGATTATCTCTATTATTTAATCCCATCAATGAATACTTTTCTATAATCTCAATGGGGGAAAAATTTTAGTCTTTTTTTTGAAAATGGAATAGATTATTATTTTAAGGGGATGGTTTTAAGTATTAGGTTTATATTGTATAAAATAAATTAATGGAGAAGTTTTTTTTTTCAAAAAATAATAAATTTATAGTATTACTATTATAATTTATCTTTTTCTTGTTATACACTTGTTTAAATATTAATTATTATTCAAGTGTTTTTATCATTAAAAAGGGAAATATTGTTGTCCTTTTCATAAATACTTGATTTCAATGATAAAAATACCTCTTATAGTTTATCTATCTTAATGGTGTAAAACAAGATTGATGTCGTTGTGGTGAAACTAGTTAAAGTGTCCTTATTGAAGTCTTACTAGACTCCTTGAATAAGGTTTATGTTACAGTACATATCATGACACTGCAGAACAAGTATTACAGTATATAAACTCACACCACACCATAGACATCCTTACAGAATAAGGGTTACAGTGTAGTCCTTAGGTCCACACCATAAATTAGCTTAGTAAAATCCCATAGTGAGATTTATGATAAATATATACGCATTCACACTATAGTCAAATCCAATATTCTAGGAAAATAAAATCGTTCCATGTCTCAAATTATTACCTCTGACGTAGTTTTTTCCTTAAATGGATTTTCAATGCTCCATCCTAGATGCTACGTCACAGCGATTTTGAATTTTTCTTAACTACAAAAAGACTTCATGCTCCATTCTATAGGCTTCTCCATGAATACCTTGAATTTGGAAAACCCACAAAATATTCCATTGAGACTCCCCACCATATCATTTCCATTATGTTGTAAACCCCTCCTCAATGGTACTGATTCCTAGACCATGCCCCAAGAATCTAGTCCAAACCATGCATTTATTATGGTCAAGATTCATTAATCTGGTAAATATTAGGCATTAAAACAGATGAATAATGCTATAACATTACCTAATAATTTGGATCATAAAAATAGAGATATTTTGAGACTTGGTTACATACAATACCAACATGAACATCCAATCACAAACATGCTCAATTTCACTCAAAGCTCACTCTTTCTAATATTATATATTCTCCCAAGAGTGTGTTCCAAATTTCATATCATACCCACTCACATTATTTTCTCAATATCTACTATTTTTTAATTATATTCATTGGGAGATTATAGACTGATCTAAAAAGCTATTTCTCCTAAGAAATTTCCCTCTTCATTATCTTTATTATATTTATGGTACCTACTACCATAAAATTAAGGGATCATATTTTTCATTCCATTTCCCATAAAAAGGAAATGTAATAATTATTTTCAGTTATTAAGCTTCACAATTAATGAGCTAGTGTCTTTTTATTTATGGTTTCTTTATATAATATGAATGTAAATGGATAGTTTTGATATATTTTCTACTGTTAAAGTCATGGGGATAATAAATTAAATCCTCATGTGTTTTAGTTGGGAGACGTATGGATACCTTCAAGTACTATTTTAGAAATTCATTATCAAATATCTAATCTCTTTTATTTTCCATAATTTCAATTATTTATCACTTTCAATCATTAAATTATTAAATTCCTTAATACATCCATTAACTCATAACAGTTATTTATTTATTTAATCCCTTAAGTGTCTTAGATTCAAATCAATTAATCCAATATCCATTCATTTTATACTTATGTTTATGTTTTTATATTTAATTATGTTTTTTGAAGTCTATATTGGATTTAATTTATGTTAAAAATGTTTTAGTTTCTTTATTATTTTATAAATATGATTTAAAAAAATTATTTTTCTCCCTTTATTTTTTTAAAGGGAATTTCCCCACCTATTTCCATGTTACCTATATCCACCCAAAAATTTTTTATACCTCTATAATCTTAACTCTTCTCTTGCATATTGTAAATATATTCTATGTGTAAATTTCAATTATTCCATACTAGAATATTGTGGTGTAATATGCCATTTCTAGAGCACCTCAAAAAATAGAGGTAGTATGGACATTTGATGATTTTTGGTAGGCTAATTTAGGGGGTGTTGAGACTAGAACCTCATTGAGTGATTTCATCTGCAAATATAAGTCTTCTTTTGAGAGGGATTCTAGACCTTACCAAGAGTCTCTTAATTCTTTGGATGTCACCCAAAAAATTTATAAATGTATATATAAAAGATGATATCTCAAAATCATTTTTATAACTTAGCAGTGAGGCTAGAAAATCATTCTTTCATGTTCATGATTCTTGGTTATATAGGGTTTGATTACCTCGCCATATGAATATCAAACTCAAAAAAGACTCTCAATATGTGGGGGTAGCAGTAGGACTGCAGGGTTGGGTACTAGAGAACTAGGCCATGGTGGTGGAACTCCACCATGTTTTGGATCTAGTTCAATAGTAGTTGGTCACTGTAGATGAATTAGTTGAAGAGAAGATGAAGAGAAGTAGAATCTCGTTAAGGAGACATAGATGGTGGAGATGTGAATAATTATAAGGGAAGACCCACTACAATCTAATACTGAAGCAGATGATGAAATTTTATCTAATAATCTCTAATTTGTAGATGACTTTGAGCAAGTGATGACTTGAAGTCGTGAGTCCAATTAGTGTTCCCAGAAATAATGACCTCATCTTCATCCTTGTGTATGTAAAATGAGAGAGGCACCAGATTATGGGTTTTCTTATTATATTTTTAAATGAATGAAAATAAATTCAGTATCAGCCTTTTTCAATCCTTAAATTTCTTCTTCACACTAATTATAACTTCATAATAACATGTGAAACCCATGAAGGAAATATCAACATAACTTGAAACCATTAGAACATTGACTTTGGAATGGGTTAAGACAATCAAATTTCCTCAAAGATTTAATTTAATATATTTTCTATTTTTTTTATTGTAGATTGGTATAGTCATATGTACCATCACCATAACACTAGAATTCGTCAATTTATATATGTAATGGATCATCTATTAGGCCTAGCTCACTAGAATGTATATTAATATTTACAATCACCATAACACTAGATATGTTCTATCTAGATATGGAAATGATCTCTTCATTGGAATAGCTCGTGGATGGGTATAGGCACAAGTAATATCACCGAATTAATAGATTTGGTCTATTTGGATATAGAAATAATTACTCCATGTGACGAGGATCCTGAAGGGTTAAATTATAATGAGGAATCCAATTTTCAAGAGTGATCACGAACCCCATAATAATATATTATTGAGCATTATTGAATTATCAAAACCAATATTCATGGAATATAGAAGTGCTCTAAATTTATTCTATGTTGAAGGACATAAGGAGCATGGATTGACTTTTTTTGAGACCATATATTAGTCCTTAAAAGTTTTGCTCCATTTCTTGTTAAATTTCTCTATTTTTCCTAGATCATATAGAGTGTGTGTCCAATGAGATAATACTTGGTTTTTGTCCCATTGCCCATTATGATTTTCAACCCCGTGACCATTATGCCCCATTCCTTAGGTGGTTTCTAGTAATGGAAGTTGGGCTAATGTTCCATATTTTTAAGGTCATATAAATTTAACATAAGAAAAGTTAGGGATTATACCTAAGATCCATGGAGAAGATAACATGATATGAATGGAGAGTCCTATGTCAGGAATAAAATCAATCAAGAGATATGATGTAAGAAATTTATGTTCAAAGTGCTTGAATCATTGTTTTATATAGTTACGGTCATATGATAAATACCGAAAAAGGCTTGAAAACTAAATATCACATTATTAAATAAATAATGGTTATGATGAATGAATGTATATCATGTAAATTATTTGAATATACTTAAATAGTGGTTATAAAATTCTTAAATCGTAACTCAAAATACTTGAATCAAGGAATGGTGGTATAGAATATGCATTCATGGGAAAACCATGGACCATATTCTAATATTAGATTATGTTGTGATATTGTTAAGCCATACAGATATTAAAGGAACATCCCCTTAGGATTAATATGCCTCTTACCGGTATGGATGAATATAGAAGCACCAATGATCATTACAAAATAGAGTTGTCCCTTACATTTGAATATGCTTGTTACTTATAGTCATGAAATGATTATAAATATTAACACTTTTTTTGAATAATGTAGTATTTTAGATAAAATAAAATTCTATAAGGTATCAATCACCCAAAAGTTTCCCCATCATGTACTGAAAAAAAATTTCATGTGAAGATTCATTACATAAAAGTGCTCTAATTTTTTCATGGACTAGTGAGTCCAACAAGAATAAAATTCCTTTTAATAAAGTCATATGGTGGTCCTTATATTCTTCATTCCATCTATTGTTTCACTCTAAATTTTTCCTAGATCATAAAATGGGTGACCTAGTGAGTGGACACTTGATTATTTCTCAGGATTCCCATTGTGTCTTTTAAGACTAATATATTTTGTGTCTTTTTTTTATTAAACATATTGTGATTTATATCTTTGGGTACTATAGTTAAAGGGTGTATATTTAACATCTTGTTATCTATTTCAGTTACTAAATACCCCTTGTATTTGATCACCTATTTTTTTGTGTGGCTTTTATTATTTATGGTGTTTTTGAAAAAAAAATTAAAATAATCAATTTTGTAGTTAGGGGAACTGTGGTTTGGAGTGTGTATGGCTATGGTGGGGGATATCTAGTTATAAAATATCTAATTTTTATTCCACAACCAAATTCTATATGGTTGTGACTTGGACCACTAGGTTGTGGCATGGTGAGTTTTTCAACCTCTTCTAAAATGGGTAGGGCTATGACATATGTGAGAGAAGTGGAATAGTGGTGGAAGTGATGCCTCTACCATTTTGGTGATGGTTTTGGCGTGTTGTATGGGTTTAATCATAGCCTTAACCTAGGTAAAGTAGATATGGGTTCATCCTACGTCATGGGATATGATGTGAATTTGTCCAGGGGGTGATTGTGGCATCAATCTACAGACTATTCCATAGTATTTGGTGATAGAATCGTGATCTATCATGTTTTCAGTAGACATTCCCCATGGATTCATTGATAGGGGCATGGACTTGTTTTTTATAGGCATAAAACTATCAATCCATTATTTTATTAAAAAATATTCTCTCTGAACTCCATCCCAATTCTAGGATTTTGGAGACTCTCAAGTGAGGATTTTTTCATCTTTATCCTCTTTTCCTATTCTCAAATTGATGTATCAGTGGATTTGATAATCCCTTTCAAGTAAGTGAATATTTTCATATGTGGAATCCATAGTTTTTTCCTCTCTCATTATTTTATATTGAAAAATCCTTGTGATGTTGATGGATTGGAATCTTGATCTTATGGGGTATATTTATATGTATTCACTCTTGATATTTGACACCTTTAACTCTTTGTTGGCTATCTTGTTTCAAGGTTTTGACTGGTTGATATTTTGATTAAATGTAGATAGTTTTATAAAGATTCCCTTATAATTAAAAACTTGATTTCATTATTTATTGGAACAATATTTTCAATGGAAACCCATGAATTTATTATATTTGATGTTTGATTTAAAAATCCATGGAATAGTGAAATGAAACCCTGTTTTTCAAAGGCATTGACAAGTTGATTGGATTTTTGGTAATATGGGTTAAATTGAGAGGATATTGGATGAAATGATATAATGATTAGTAATTGATAAAATAAATATAAATGAATGGGGATTTTAAAAGGCATGAGTTTGATTAAAACTTATTATTTGGTTTTCAAATTGAAATAACATGTTGAAACTTTAAATTGGTAATTTCTACTATGATTGATGAATTAAATTGAAATGAATTATTTTCCCATGATTAATTGATTGGTTGGTTTTATGAGGAACTTGTAATTCTATGTCTTTATTGGGTGATAACTACAAGAATAATATCACTTTATCTCCCTAGTAAGGGAGTGGTGATAGAAAGTATAATTAATAAATGTTTGGTATGATTTTCCCTCATGGGGTGTTGATTTATTATATACTTATTCCCTGATCCTCGGGATTGTTCTCATATAATATACATTGATGATTGTATGAGATAAATGAGGGTTATATAGCTTGGAACTAACTAACCATAGTGAATATGTACATGCTTCTTGGTTTTTATTTTATTATTATATTTTATTGATTATAAAGCTAATTTAATTCATGAATTTGAATTGTAAATTTATTCATTAAAAAATGATAATGATATATCTTCCATTTATTTTATTTGAAATAATTTTTATTGAAACCATGAATAATGATTTTTATTCCTTATTTTATTTTAAATTAAATAATAAATGGTTTATTTGTATTGGAACTACTGATGGAATTTAGTGTGATACCCAACTTGTATATTTAGCTCACACCATTCCTTTAACATTCAGAGTTTATATATTTTTTTATGTCAAGTTTAAGAAATGGAAAAGGGAGACTATTATTTGGTAGGTGTTCTTGAGCACAATGTAGGGAGTTATGGTGGTGACTAGTGGATCTATGGTCCACTTGTTCCACATGAAATTATGATATTGTGTCTTGATGTTAATGTGACATATTTTAGTTGATATATTATCTATGTTATATATATATATATATGTGTCTGTGTCGATGGAACTTCCTCCCCGAGGATTTTTTGGTATACCAAATGTGTATTAATTTGTCTTACATTGTTTTTCCTAGAAATTGTGGAAAAATAGTTACCCTTGATTTCTTATTGATGTTAGTTTCTACTTTCTATCCTATGGGGATCGGGAATTCCCTCTGGATTTTTCCAAATCCAATTCAGATACTATTGTAATACAGTGTCTGGGATAGTTTTTCAAAAAGCGGTTTCAGTGGGATGTTGTTATTTCATCTTTCACTAGGGAAATTATACATTTATGGGATGTCCTGGTAAATTGTATCTATGATAATGGGGACTTATTAGGTAGTTTTGAGTGAGTTCATGTCTAGTTCTCATCATAGAAATCCTTAAGTCATAAGGGGTATTTGGGAAAAGTGTCATTGAGTAATAACATTATCTGATTCTAGTATTTTTTCAAACATGATATGAGGTTTTAGAAATCCCAAAAGTTTGAACCTATTTATTGAATTAATATTCCTATATCACTTGATTGATTTGACAATATGAGCATCCTAATTGATTTTTTTTGTGTTTTCTATTGATGTTGTGCAGTACCATTCCCCCAAAAAGATGTTTGAATATACCTTAGGAGGGATCTTACAATGAACCACGAAAGGTGAGCTCTCTAATTGATCATAACATTGTTGAGATGGTGGTGCGTGCATTCTAAGATTTGGTATAGGTAGTTACACCCATTCTTGTTCAGGATCAAGTAGTGGACCCTCAAATTGATGAATATAAAGATGGTTCTTAATAGTTTCTTCACGAGAAGACACCATCTTTCCATGGTCTAATGATCCTTAGTCAAAAGAGTGTTGTTTGAAAATTATTGAGATATAATATGTCATTTTTGGAAAACCATAATTTGACATGAAACATCTTGATTTCATTCTTTGGGACTATTGGTTGATCACCCATAAAACCTATATAAGAGATTATCTTTTGTGGGTCTCCTTTATTTCCCCTGTTGGGGTGTATCATCTTTTCGAGGGAGAATAGTACCAGATATAGACTAGAGTTGGGCCCTTTTGAAGTTTTATAAAGTGATATCTGTGGTTTCTTTTGATCTTGATCAAAAATATCTGAGTGTATATCTTCCTCTAGTGTTCTCTGAGCTTCCTAGTGGGTTTCCATATTATTTTTATGGTTTCCACTGGTAAGGAAGTTTGGGTTCTCTATTGATTTGGTGCCAAGTACCCATCCCATCTTTACTCCTTCTTACCATATGTTAATAAATGACATTAAAAATGTTGAAACCCCAACTATATGATCTATTGGATAAATTATTTATATTCTTGAGTATGCCACCTTGGATGGCGTTGGTTATTTTTTCAAATAAAACTGATTGGAAACTTCACCTATATGTTGATCACTAGAAACCCAACCAAGTTATCGTAAAGAAAAAAAATATACACTTCCTTTGATAAAAGATCTATTAGATAAATTGGAAGGGCTAAAGTGGTTCTTGAATATTGATATTTGATCTAGTTGTCAATAGTTTAGAAATAAAGATTCAAATATCCCAAATAACACCTTTCAATGTAGGTGTGACAATTATGAGTACTTTATAATTCCTTTTGACCTAACCAATACTCCTATTGTTTTTTTTAAATAATGAACAAGAAATTCCATGAGTAGCTTCACTTATTCATAATAGTCTTTCTGGATGATATCTTTGTAAACACTAAAACTATGGAGGATCATGTTTTTCATTTGAGAGAATTTTTTGAAATCATATGAGATTAGGGTTAATATTCCAATCTATAAAAATGTGATTTATGGATTCGAGAAGTGGTTTTATTAGGAAACATACTCTCATAACATGGAATTTTAGTTGATCCTGAAAATGTTAGAATTGTTATGACATGGGAACAAAAATAGAATATATTTTAGATTTAGAGATTTTTGGGTTCTAAAGTGTATTACCGATTGACATCCAAATATTTCTCAAATTTGGCTCCCCTAATGACCATACTCACATAGAAATGATTATAGTTCTTATGGGGTTTTTATTATTATAATTTTTATGATCAATTGAAGAATATTTATAATTTATCACCACTATTGACTACTTTAGAGGTTTGTTGGTCTATATGGTCTTTTATGAAGCATCTGGTTTGGGTTTAAGATGTTTCCTCGTACAAGGTGATCTCATGGTGTCCAATGGATCTCGAAAGCTTAGGCCACATGAGAAGAATTATCCAACCATGATCTAAAATGTATTTTTGTAGTCGATGATCTTAGGAGTTGGTAGAATTACCTTTTAGTATAAATGTTTGTCTACTATTCTGATCAAAAAATACTGAGTTATATCTTCTCATAAAAATATTTTAATCTCTAAAAAATGTGTGGGGTGGAGTACCTATAGTCTTTTAATTTTGAAATTACCAACACCTATGGAAATGAGAATATTTTTGTTGATTCCATTAAAAGAAAATTTCTATCCCAGACAATGAAAGAGTCATTAGATGAGTGCAATTGGAATGACCCCATTGATCACATGCACTTTGTATTTAGGGAGGATGGGGTTGAAATTATTCTACAACGCATTTAGTTAACCTTAAATTTTCTAGAAATTATTCTTGATAAAGGTAAGATTTTCACCATTTTTTATATGTTTTTCAGTGATTTAAACCCTCCCAATTTTTCAATTTGATTTTATTTCGATCAATTTTGGATTCTTCGTATACATGGGACTAAATGTAAAAATTTCATAATTATGGAATTTGAACTTATTTTAATTACAAGGGTATTTTGGGAATAACCATTATTATATATAATTTCAATTGAATTGATTCTTTTTTATAATTCCTTGATTTCTTTCCTCCAATTTTATCTTTTGGACCAGTAGTTCATTCGAACAACTAAAGGCCCAAAAAATCAATCAAGTTGACAAATGTTTCGGGTGGAAAAGGTGGAACACACCTTCGAAAATGAGACATCAATCATGATACACACCTCTGATTGAGGTTATTATAGTTATATTTGATGGAGGACTCATATCTGTGATTCTTTATAAAATTTGAAGGATTTATGAAATCATTAAGGGGTCTATTAAATTCTCAACCATTATACAATATTCTGGATTTATTTGGCCATAATTGAAATATCAAAGTAAATTAGATATAACTTCTTCTACACATAGAGGATGGAGCATAAATGTTTAAGTAAAACCCACAACATATTTTCAGAAAAATTAAGGAATATTTTATTTCATGATTCGAAACAAATTTGGGTGTTTAATGTGTAAACATTTGATGAAAAATTCTAGAACTAAATTTTCAACGGTTAATGGCCCATTATGACCTAAAACCCATTAACAGAAAATTATGAAGCATCAAAGCCTTTTATATGACTATAAATAATATTATAGGTGTGGGTTGAAGAATATATCGATTGTATTGGGAAGCTCATACTACAACCATGCTTTTGTATTTTTTTCATTCTTTTCGTTTTATTTCAGTTTTCTTTTCCCTAGTAACACATTCATTGTATTTTTTATTAATGTGTCTCCCTTTCATATTATAACATTTTTTCCTTCCCAACCTAATTATATTATATATATCTTCCATATTCCTATTGTGATCTCTTTTTACTTTGAAATGGAACGTGACAAACCAAAGGATTGTCCCTGGGGAGGTTTCACAACATTCCTTGTTATTTTTCTTAATTTAAAAATGTTTTTAATGTATTTGTGGTGTACGAGAGTATTGTATGGGTGCGGAAATTTTACACCATGTAATTATTTATAATTATATTCATTTTATTTGATTAATTATTTATTCCCTCCCTTATATTAGGAAAACACATTATATATTGGTGTTGGGGTTTCTTGAAGGGACAAAATAGAATACGGTGGAGCTGGGTGTTTTAGAAATTTCATTCTCAGTTGAGGTGTTATCCTATTTTAATATTGAATAAGGTGTGGTTTTTGTTAAAAATTTATAATAAAATCAGACAATCAATATATAAAAAAAAATTAATTCATTAAGGGGGTTTCATGAATTGTCAAATTTAATTTAAAAACAAATAAATAACAAATGAACTTGACTTATCAAACTCTCGACCAAGATCTTTCTTCCCTAATTTAATTTTTTTTAATCTTCATTTAGATTTAAATTATGAATTAAATTATTTTACTTTCATGTTTTCCTAAACCCCCAAAATCGATATTTTCAAAAAAAATTATAAAAAAAGAAAAATTATAATCTGTGAACTATAATTAGTTATTAAACCGACTATGATTCTTATCATGTGAGCCGACTATGGTCAACCTCTATGTTGCATAAAGAAAATAAAATATCTTGTGACATTCCTTAAGATAGGCATGCATCAAAACTGGCACTATTTTTGGGGATCTAAACAGTTATTTTGGTCACATTTTCCAAATTCAAATTTTTATAAATATTTTTCATTTTTTATTTAAAAAATATAAAAAAAAACTTTTTCTATTATGTATTCTAAATCATATTGTTTTGCATTGGTATATTACTCATAAGTGAAGCATCACTAAAAAACAAACAACAATAAGAAGATTATAATATATCTCATGTGTAATAACATATTGAATTCATATAAAAACTTATGAGAAAATATTAAACCGAATTTGAATATTTTTGTGCATTAATTGAGTAACCCTATCCTAAACTGGAGAAAGAATATGAGTAAGTTGAGGAAAAAAATCATCACTCATCTTTAAAGTTGATGAACTGGATGAGGTAATGGTGGAGGCACAAAAATAGTCATTCCACCTTGCTCAACCATTTCTAGGGAGATAGATGAAATATCATTTTCTACTAATATAAAAGAGATAGATAATGTAAATTGAGTTAAATTTTATATAAATTGGGAAAACATTGAAATACAACATGATCTCATTATGCCTTATAGAGAAGAAGAATCAGTACCATTGAACCACTCTCGGAATGGAATATGAAGAAACCACCCAAGTGGTGGAATTAGAAGAATGAATGGAGGATATTGACTACCTACCTTCATCTAGTCTCTAAGAGGCACTTTCAATTAAAGACGATGTTATTGTCGAACCGACTCAGGGAGACGATACATTCTTGAACATAGACTATTTTAGTTTTGTTGAAACTAATTTGACTATCACTCCTAATAGTTTTTAATTTTCAGATTCATCCAAATTGTATTACGCCCTAGAGGAGGATGACAAAAAATAAGATTCACCTATTGAGGAACACCTAGAGGACCATGATGATATTGAACATTTACTGGAAGGAGTGGAAGAAGATTCCCTAGTGGATTTTTCTGAGGAACATGAGACACAATATACCTACATTAAAAGCGATTGTTTTCAAATTAATACATTAAATTTTAATTTTGAATCTCCCTTTTATTATTCTATTTACGCATCAAATCTGGAGAAATCTATGGATGATGAATAATACATTGCACAAGTAGTAATGAATAAGGGTGGCGTTCTATACATCATTCTACCCCCTCCAAGAATGTTGGACCTTATTGTGTAGGGGTGGATCTAGTATACTCTATACATGAAATTCTCTTCAAAATAATAAATAAATTTATGATGATAAGAACAACATGTGGTGGTTCAAATCTAAAAATATCCACCCTCAATCAGATTATTAATAACAGTTAGTATTGACCTTCTAGGGGAAGAAAGATTTAGGTCCCACTTGAGGTATCATACTAAGATTTATATTTACATGATTTCTAAGAATTCATATTTCTAATTTATTCTCAATAATTAGTCCAGCATGAATCCCAATCCCTCTCATGTTTTTAGAGTAAATGAAATGATCCTTGTGCTTAATTTAATAATTAACTTTTTAAGGAACATGATGGAACAAGGTATCCCCAAATCATTGGAGGAAGTGAACTAAGATTCATTTCAAAATGGAGTTAACATTTAGTGATTATCTTTTAAACTCCCTAAATTTTTATTTGGGAATATGTTTTGAGCTTTGAACTGGAAAATGCATGAAAATTCTCAAATTATTGGATTGCTTGAGTTATCTAAGAGACATGAGTTTTTTCAGAATCCTATGCTATGATATTTTATATATCATTATTAATGATATTGAATGAGAAAATGGATAATTATATTATATAATTAAAGAGTGGATATTACAATGATGACTCATTATTTAAGGAAATTGATTGATTTATGTAAAAGAAATTTCCATGATTTTTTACATTATTTGAATTTATGAAATTTATTTGAATTTTTTTATTATTAATCATTCATTGAGTTATTATACAATTTAATAATTCCAATTCCTAAGATAATTTCTAGACCAGGTACTTACAATTTATTCTTGAGAATGTTTTATGAGTGATCTTGCGACATGTCACTAACCAAAACATGCATTTGAAATTATCAAAGCTGTCACTGTTCAAAAGAAAATTTAAAATGATCGTGGAAACTTTTGATAAACCACTTCTCCATAAAATACCACATTTACATTAACTCTTACTAATCTCAAAGAGACCATGAATAAACTTTATTTTGATGATCCATGTTTCAAGCCATTTTTATCCATTCATACCCTACACTTGATATTATACTGATATTTTAAACTTAATTTGTGGGGGTGAAGAGAATCATGGTGGAAGGGATGATTTAAATTAAAAGAAAAAATTGTGGGGTGATTATTATTGGATTAAATTAATATTGTTTATTCGTTCATGATACTTCACTTTTTTACCCTATTAAATTTTAAAAAAATGAAATGAAAAAAAAAGAACAAAATGGGTTGTGGATTGGGAAAACAAAAAATCCCCATTACTAGATCGATGTTTTTTATTATATTTTTTTAATTTATGTATGTGAGATATATGATAATCAGAAATTTTTAAAAAGAACAAAAATGGAACAGTTATTTGAAATATAAAAAATTTATAAATGTTATGAAAATTTCAAAAGGGAGCATAAATAATTCATTGTCCTTTATTTATTCATGGCCATTACTTTTTGTTTTGGGGAAGTGGTAGTTTCTAATTTGAAGGGTTAAACATCATTACACTTTTATTTCGGATGTCATGCATCTTCTGTAAGTGATAAACATCCTCCTTGAGCCTTGATTGTTAAAGAATTAAATCCTACCAACCTTAAGCGGGAGAGTCATTTGAACATTTATTGTAAGTCCCTGCAATCTTATGTGCCATTTTTACATTACATAGTAGAGAATGTATTTCCTTAACAAGACTATGGATAAGGATCATGTTCCCATGATATGATCATAACAATACATGATTTGTCTCATGATATATGAGGGAAAATATTCAAATGTGTTTTAAATCAGGATTTGGATGGATTAATAATAATGAATTGAGGAGCATGAATGTATGAAAGGAAAAGATCCATCATTTTTCAAATGAGAAATTTCAAATACATGAATTAATTATTTATTTTAAAAATTGGAAATTGAATTGCTATTTTATGTGACATGTGATATTGAAAATTGTTTGATTTTATTACTTTGAAATTTGAATATTGGGAACATGAGTTCACTTTTAAAATTAATGTTAATACTTTATTCTTAAGGAAAACATGGTTTAAGTATGGGTGAATTCATAGAGCTAATATTTTCAACATTTTTATATTCTTTTCTGTGATTCAAACACAAATAATCTATTAATTTCAGTTTGTTCTGATCAATTTTGTATTTTTGGTGTGCTTTGAGATAAAATGTGAAAATTGATTAATTCATAAATTTTAACAGATTTTATTTATAGGGTTATTTTGGGAAAAAATATAAAAATATATTTTAATTTAATTGGTTCCTCTTTTATGATTCTTTGATTTATCATCTCAAACATTCTATTTTTGACCAAGGATAATTCAAATAACTAATGGCCTGAAAAAATCAATCAAGTTGACAAATTGTTCTAGAAGACATGGTAGGCCACACCATTATAAATGTGGGCTAATTCATTCTAAAAACCTTCAATTGAGGTTATAACAATTTTATTTCAAATTGGTCTCATAGACGTGTTTCTATTTAAAATTTTAAGGAGTTATCAACTCATTAAGGGGTCTATTAAATGCTCATCTTTTATGGAAGATTTTGGAAGTATTGGGCCAGAAAAAAAATCAATGAGTAAATTGGATATAAAATCTTATAAAAAATATTATAAAGTTGATATTTTTAGTTCAAGATCGAAAAATAATTTGAAACAACTTTATAGAAGACTATATTCGATGATTTGGCCAAAATGAGGGGTTATAATGCAGGAAATATTGATGAAACATTCTGGATCCAAATTTTCAACTGTTGATGACCCATTATGACATGAACCCATTAATAGAAAATCATGACGCCATAAATCCTCTTACATGGCTATATATAAGAGTTTATGGGTTGATTTTAGAAGATATAGATGATATTGGGAATCACGGATGACATCCATGATTTATGATTTTTTTCATTCCTTTATTTTTATTTCACTTTTCCTTTCCCACATAATGCATTTACCATATTTCTTATTAAAGTGTTTCCCTTTATTATTCAATCCATTTTTCTATTCCATCTCTAATATCATTATATCTCTATTCCAAATTTATATTGTGATCTCTTTTCAATTTTTATTTTCAAATGAATAACCGGTGGTCTGGCCCTGGGGAAGGTTTTATGATGTTATTTGTTATTTCACTTCAATTAAAAATGTTTTTAATCTATTTGTGGTAGATGCAAGACTATTTCACAGGTGTTGCAGTATTCCACCCTAACATTCTTTATAATTTCATTTCTATTCTTGGATTAATTATTTTCTCCCTCCATTCACTCAAGAAATCCCTTCAGACGGTGGATTTAGGGTTTCTTGAAGGGATGAAATGACATACAGTGGAGATGGGTCTTTTATGAATTTCATTCTCAGTTGAGGTGTTATCCTATTTGACATCTAGAGGAGATTTTTTTTGGTGTGATGAAGTCATGATAAAATCACCCAATCAATAAATAAAAGGAAATTAATTCATTACTGAGGTTTCATGAGTTATAAACTTGAATTTAAACAATAAATAAATAACAAATGAACTCTCATTATTAAACCATGGACCAAGCCCTTTCTTCCCAATTTTCATTTTGTTTGAATCTTGATTTATATTTAATTTATGAATATTATTATTTTAATTCCATGTTTTCTAAAATCCCCAAAATTGATATTTTCATAAAAAATATTAAAACAAAAATTTAATAGAATAAGTGAACTAGAATTGGTGATTGAACAGACTATGAAACTCTTCAATTGAGGCAACCCTTGTCAACCTCTCTGACACATTAGGAAAATAAAATTTATTTTATCATGTACTACTATATATGTACATCAATTATTTAGAATTATAAGCTTGATAATGAATTATATATCTTAAGGTAATCTCTTTATGGTGGAGAAAAATTTATTGAATTTTCATTCCCTTCTAAGGGTATATTTTGCTTCTATAACCAATATGTTTTTCCTTTTCCCCATGAGAAAAGATGTGTTAGGGGATTTCCCTATTTCTTAGTGGACAAAGCGCCCTAGAACCATGAATATTTTAAACAATATTCATTGATGATTATTGTGGATAGGTTTGAAATGAGACATAAATAACTTTTTTCCTCATTTTCAATCTTTCCAACATGTCAAAATAGAGAACTAGATACCTTTAGTTTTTATTTACCCTCTTCTTATGAAGACTAGTATGTTGGAAAATATTGATATGGATTACATGGTTTGGTTGATGTGTACCACTTAGAAGAATAATTTGATATGATCAGGGAAAAATAAACTGACCAAATCAGCACACTTCATTCCAATTCAGGATACAAACAATATTAAGTACATGGGAATCCTTTTTATATAGGATATTGTTATATTTCATGGAATTCTATATTTCAAAGTTTTTTATAGGGATCCTTGATTCACTTATTGTAACACCCCGAGATTTTATGAAAAATATTCTTTTTATTTAATGTCTTGTATTGTACGCTACACCAAAAGGATCTTGCACAACACGCATCTTTGACTAGCCTTGCATTACACGCAATTGTGACCTTCCTCGATAGCGTGAGTAGTACGCAATACCGAGTTTCACTAAACAACGATATGCTATTAAAATATTATTAAAACTAGATGTTATGAATCCTAATAACCACTTTTTGAAATTTTGTAAATTTTATTTTTCAAAATGGACTTCATTTTTTGATTAGTAATATCGAAATTAGCTTAGGGTGAAATTTTGGTACGTTCCGGATAACTTTCATATTCTGATGAATAGTGAAAATTACTAAATTTTAATTAAAAACAACTTTTTAATCAAAATAATGATTAGTGATAAATTATTAATTTTAGTGGTTTTAAAGTTTATATAGAATATATTTTTACAATTTAATACAATTTTGGTCATTGGATGTAATTTCACATTTAAACCAGACATAAACAAGTGTCAATCTTTTGATAGTTATTATCTCTTAAAAACACGCTATTTGTTTTGACAACGGGAATTAATTTTAAAATTAGTAAATTTAACTGATATGTTTTGAATTTGATAAAATAGACATCATTTTTGAATTCATAATATCAAATATATCTTAGGCCTAATTTTTTGTATTTTTCTAGAAACATTCATTTTTTGATTAATAGTGAAACCACTATGTGGTAGTTAAAAAAACCGAATTTTTCATAAAACATAATTTTACCGCTTCTGTGAGTGGAATTTTGAAAATACGAGATACACGGTTAATATCAAGGACTAAAATGTAGTTCAATGAGATGAAAATAATTTTTGGTGAATAGTAACTTTTGACTTTTTTTAAACAAGGTTAAAAGTAAATAGGGTAATTAAGGGTAAAATGATATTATTATTACCCTAACACATGTACTAATTCTATTGGATAAGTTTAATTCGACCAAAAACAACCTTAGGAATAACATATGACCATTTAAGCCCACTTGGATTAGATTAGGACATTTATTATTAATTTATTTAAAGAACGGTTAAAATAGTTAAAATCAATGTTTAATAAGTAAATAATTTTTAATATATGGTTATACATAAGATAAATTCGACTATAAATATTACTTAAAAATCTAAAAATATTTCCTACATAATGATATTTTATTTGTAATTTTTAGACATTAAATAATTTAATTTATTTATGACACAACGATGATGCAGTAATTACCTTTTTAAGAAAATATTAACTTAATTGATGTTATAAATGCCCAAATAAATGTAATTTGAGACTTTTTATGACATACATTAATTTTCTAGGTTAATATGACATGCTATTGTTGATATAAGTAACTTGTTTTGAACTTATCATTCTGTTATGAATTTCATAAAAATCATGTACCAAATAGTGTCAGAATTGACATAAATTAGTTTTTAAAACAAATATTTTATTATTAATTGTTATTTAATTCCTAAAAATCAATGGTTCGGCTAAAGGACTTAGATAAGGATATATATATTAATAATAAACAACTTGGGGTTCGTTTGGCTTGTTATGGTAAGTTTATTAACCATATAGTGTAAGAAAACAAAAAGACACGGTAAAAGTTAAATTATTTAACTTATAGTTAAATCTAATTGATAAGGTTAAAATAATAACCTAAGCATGTCTAAATCCTATTGTATGAGAGTATTTGGACCCATCCCCACTTTATCTTCGAAATAAGACCCTTTGTAACCATTATAAACCGAATTTCACCTTAATATAAAATAATAGTTTGAGATCTTCCTAAGGTACCCCTCTCCTCCCTTATAAAAGTGAACCTCCTCCCTCTCCTCCTCACACCAATTTGATTATTCAATCTCGTCCAACCCCTGCAAAAATCACTTCTCCACTTCCCTAGTATCATCCTAGAGGTCCTGATATTCTTCAAAGACCATCCTTAGTTCTTTAAGTGGAGGTTAAGAAGAGGCTCGTCAAAAAGAGGTAATATCCATTACCGATCTTTTTCAATTTCGTTCTTCTTCAACTTCTTCTTCATTAGTTGTTTCATGATAAAGTAATAACATTAGTATTTCTTATATACTGATATGTTATTATAAATATGAAACAACTCTAATTAACCTTCTATCCATCCTACGGAAAAAGGAAATCACCCCGCGTGCGTACGTACGGAATACCGTCTCCACGACGCGATGGAATTCATTCTCCATGTTAACCATTTAAGAATGATTATAAAGTATATATAAGAAATAATAATGAAATATATGACATTATAAAGCTACTGGATTTATGTATATATTTATTTCATCTACTTACTTCCATTCGAGACAATAAGGAAAGGAAAACATCGTTCATGCATATGTACGGACTACCGTCTCCATGAACGGTGTGTTTCATTTAATTTATCTATCTATTATATATATATATATACTGAATATATATGATATATAAATCATGTTTTATATTCTGTAAGTAAGTAAATCATGATATAAGTTATAATAATGTCAATAACAACAAGTCTAAACACCTACGATAAATGAAACGATTTTACCCAAAATGCTTCTTTAACATGGAATTTACAAAAGAACGGGTAATATAAAGTCATAAGTGAACCATATATGATATCATAACAATTAATATGATTTTGTAATAAGTTAATGACATTATTTAAATCATTATAAAGGAGCTTCGCACACTTACGAAGCAAATCGTATTTAAGGTAAGGGAAATATCACAATCTCATTTTTATCCGAGATTGTTTATACTTTAGAATTTACTGGGGTGTATTTTATCATCCACATACATGTTTCCTCAATATGTAATATTATTTCCATTCACCTACAATTTTTTAAATCCTATTTTATCCTTCGGTGAGTTTTTAGTAAAAGATATGAAAGGAATCTTTTGTCGTTTTTCATATGAGGTAGTTTTTTGACTTTTCCGACAAAAGTACGAGAAGAATGTATTTTTAACTTATACGACATGAATGGATTTTAAAAAAATATTTCCAAGAATCTTCCTTTACAAATTTTAAATTTTAATTTTAATCAACTTCTTTTAGTTTAAAATTGTATGACATGTTAAGAAAGGAAAAAAAAATTAAAGTAAAAAGGATATTTTCCTCAAGAATAGAGTTCAAGAGTTTTATCAAAATCATTTTCCATCTAAAATAATAAAGGGTTCTATCTCAATCCCCATTATTACATTGATTTGATTATGTTGTGATGGAAATATTTTTATGAATTCCTTTATCTTATATGAATTTTTTTATGATGTTCTGATGTTTAAGATTCCCATTTTTATTACATGGGTTATGCAATGATGTATGATTTATGATTTTGTGGCACACATAATAATGGTATCATTATGAGATGGGTGGGAACTATATCTCCCTCCAATGCATTGGGTAATGATTTTGTATCTCATGAGATAGACATGGGTGGAATTGTAAGTTATACCTGTTCAGTGAAACAGGACTGAAACGAGGGTGACTCGGTTCAGAAAGGGACTTTGTCCACTAAGATAGTATTGGCAATGAGTATTGACTAATAAGAACTGATTCTCTATGATTATGTGTGTATGCCACAAAGTTTCATGTTTTAAGTTGTGATTATTGGGATTTCATTTCACTATTACGATTTATCCCATGTTATAAAATTATGCTCTCTTTTGCAGGTTAAGATTTCCAAAATGTTATGTTCTTATGAAAATTATGTGATTGATATTTCTTTTGTTTACCCTTACTGATCATTTGATCTCACCCTTTTATGTTTTCTTTTCCCCATGATATAAAGAAAGGTTTTATGTAAAAAAGGGAATATCATTATGGGAGATGTTGAAGAGCTTTCACCACGATTAAAAGATTATATTCCGAGTTTCCAAAGACACTAAACTATTACGATCCATGTGTGTGTGTTTTTGTTATGTACTAAGTATTCCGCAAAAGTAATGTAATTTCCATGTACGTCAATCTTCGGGTCTCTACAGTTCGTATCAGAGTAAAGGTTTACTCAACCTTTGGAAACTAGGATGCAAAAATGTTAGTGAGACCCCTAGAGATATTTCTAAGGTATGTCTAGGGATGTATCTAAGGATAAGTATACGTATTGGATATAGTCCTAGAACTACGGTAACAATCTTAGAATTTAACCTAAGATGTTAGATATTAAGGTTACTCCCCCTTTATTATGTTTTTTTCCCTAGCATGATTTTTTCCTCTCACACTATTCTTTTAGGGTTTTAGACGATGGCTGGAACCCGAAGGAACCGTGTTGATCACTGTAATGGACAATGCAATGATTTTCCTCCTGAACAAACAAATGTTATGGGAGATGGAGTGAAAAATCTTATTTCTATACTTGCAC
Source organism: Viscum album (assembly GCA_963277665.1). Classification (NCBI taxonomy): domain Eukaryota; kingdom Viridiplantae; phylum Streptophyta; class Magnoliopsida; order Santalales; family Viscaceae; genus Viscum; species Viscum album. Next base: position 1,151,943,381 of record OY728155.1, on the reverse strand, counting down.
AAGGTATGAGTCATTATAGACTTCCAAATGAGCAAAGAAGGGAACAATATTCTATTGAGTCCTTCATGAGGCAACGTCCACCTACTTTCAGTGGGTCTTCCAATCCACTTGTTGCTGAACAATGGATCAGTACCACTGAAAAGATATTTTCAGTTCTTCAATGTTCTGAACATGATAAAGTCATCTTAGCAGTATATCGTTTGGAAGGTGAAGCGGACCAATGGTGGAATCTTATCAAGAATACGAGGCCAAGAGATGAAATTGAGTCCATGGAATGGGATGAGTTCAAGAACTTTTTTTTCAGTAAGTACTTTCCTCATATTCTTCAAACAAATATGGAAAAGGAGTTTCGTGAGCTGAAGAAAAAGGATGATGAATATGTTGGTATATACGAAGAGAATTTTACAAGACTTTCAAGGTATGCATCTGGCATTATCATCCAACCTGAAAGTAAAGCTGATCGATTTTTCAGTGGATTAAAACCAAGTCTTTGAAGGGCATTAGCTATAAGAGACTTCAGTAGCTATGAATAAATTGTGTGTTTTGCTATCAAGGTAGAAATGTAAGTTGGTGTTACATGTCCATCTTATGGTTTTGACAAGAAACGAAGGATGGAGTTCAAGGAGAAATCTCAGAATAATGGTTAAAAGAATATGAATGTTTCCTTATGCACAAAGTGTGGAAAGAAGCATGGTGGAGATTGTCTTAAAGGGACTAGAAAATGTTTTAAGTGTGGAAAAGAAGGTCATCAAGCTGCTTAGTGTTGAAGTAATGGAAAAAGGGTTTCTAATGATGTGAATAAAGCAAACACTGCAGAGAACGCACCACCAACACTTCAATTCTTCAAGTGCAAGGAAATGGGGCATTATGCTAATAAATGCCCTAATCCAAGGGTTAGTGATGATTGACATGAGCAACCTCTTAAGTCAACGGACAAAGGGAAGTCACATGCGATCACCATTGGCAATGTTGAATATGACAACAATGTGGTGGAATGATTAAGTGTTTATGTAATGGGATTCCCGAATAATGTTGTATATAGTATCGTGGAATATTGGAATATTTATGTTTTGGTCTAATGAGGTATTCAAAGTGATTGAGATATTTTTGGAAATAAGATGATATGTGCATAATGAAGGGAAAACGAGAAAATGAAATGTTTGATAGTATTCATGAGCTCATGATTGATATAAGGACTAAGTGATATCATGGTTTGAGTATATAGAATTTTGAGGCTTTTGGTATGTGGAAGGTGTTATCTTTTAACTGAATTCATGTTTTCACTAAGGTTTAATGGATATTCATTCATCAAGATAATACATGATTAAGGTATTCACATGTTTGTAATTTGACCAACAAGATATATCTTATGATATATGGGGGATAAATGATGAAATTCACATGATTGTTATGTGACATTTCATGTAATCGTTTTCTTTATACTATGAGCTTGGACCGAAGTATTTTAGATAAGTCTAAATATTGGAATGGATTATTTTGGACATATTCTATGTATTGTTTAAGGATAGTACTTTTTTCGACATTACTGATGGGATTTTATAGTAATGTAGTTTTAGAAAAAGGACAACCTGCAGGACGGGCGACAACCCATCGCGTCGGACAAGGCTCTGGGAATCGAACCCACAACCGAAGTGCGACAGGCCTTTATCGCCTACCACAGGCCTACAGGAAGTCCCTGTTTAGTAGAAACTAGTTTTATTATATTAATCAGTATGATATATGAAGTATAAGTCCATTTTAGGAACCATATATGATTAATCTCACTATAGATGGACTTATGTATTTTTTGATAACTTTTCTAACCTTTTGTTTGAGACAGATGGAATGACCCATCATTCTATCACATGATCTGCTAACACATCACGAATGACAAATTCAACTTCATTTCTTTAATATATGAAGTGAAAATTTTCCAAATAACAACAAACGGTGAGACTATACAAAAATCACGAAAGTATTTCTTCTAATTCCAATTTCATCAACTTTAGGGAAATGATCTTGAAAACCAAAAATGTTGTCCTAGTGATCTTATATCTGATGAATCAGATGGTACCCTAGATCATCACAAATTTATGGCTTTGCGATTGTTGGATTTTTTATAGCCATGTTCTCTACCACTCTCCATCAGAACTTGATGGTTAGATTTTTCTTCCATATCCATATTTTCACCTATGTTCTCCTACGTGGAAACCCAAGGACGAGTTAATTTGGGTAACCGTCACACATCATACGTTAGTTTTTAAAGCCATGTTTTGGTATTCCTTTTTACGATGTGGGTTTCTATTAAACTAACTTTCGAGTAGTAACCCATTTATAACCCCGACGAATTTCGAGGGCGAAATTTATTTTAAGGAGGGTAGAATGTAACACCCCGAGATTTTATGAAAAATATTCTTTTTATTTAATGTCTTGTGTTTTACACTACACCAAAATGAGCTTTCACAACATGAATCATTGACTTTCCTTACATTACACGCAATCGCGACCTTCCTCGATAGCGTGTGTAGTATGCAATACCGAGTTTCACTAAACAACGATATGCTATTAAAATATTATTAAAACTAACCATTATGAATACTAATAACCCCTTTTTGAAATTTTTTTAATTTTATTTTTTCAAAATGGACTTCATTTTTGGATTAGGAATAACGAAATTATCTTAGGGTGAAATTTTGGTACGTTTTGGATAACTTTCATATTCTGATGAATAGTGAAAATTACTAAATTTTAATTAAAAACAACTTTTTTAATCAAAATAATGAATAGTGATAATTTATTAATTTTAGTGGTTTAAAAGTATATTTAGAATACATTTTTACAATTTAATACAATGTTTTTCATTGGATGTAATTTCATATTTAAACCAGACATAAACAAGTGTCAATCTTTTGATAGTTATTATCTCTTAAAAACACGCTATTTGTTTTGACGACGAGAATTAATTTTTAAATTAGTAAATGTAACTGATATGTTTTGAATTTGATAAAATATACAACATTTTTGAATTCATAATATCAAATATATCTTAGGCCTAATTTTTGGTATTTTTCTGGAAACTTTAATTTTTTGATAAATAGTGAAACCACTAAGTGGTAGTTAAAAAAACTGAATTTTTCATAAAACATTATTTTACCGCTTCTATGAGTGAAATTTCGAAAATCCGAGAGACATGGTTAATATCAAGGACTAAAATGTGGTTCAATGAGATGAAAATAATTTTTGGTGAATAGTAAGTTTTGACTTTTTTTTACCACGGTTAAAAGTAAATAGGGTAATTAAGGGTAAAAATGATATTATTATTACCCTAAAACATGTCCTAATTCTATTGGATAAGTTTAATTCGACCAAAAACAACCTCAGGAATAACATATGACCATTTAAGCCCACTTGAATTAGATTAGGACATTTATTATTAATTTATTTAAAGAAGGGTTAAAATAGTTAAAATCAATGTTTAATAAGTAAATCGTTTTTAATATAGAGTTATACATAAGATAAATTCGACTATAAATATTAATTAGAAATATAAAAAGATTTCATACATAATTATATTTTATTTGTAATTTTTAGACATTAAATAATTTAATTTATTTATGACACAACGATGATGTAGTAATTACCTTTTTAAGAAAATATTAACATAATTGATGTTATAAATGCCCAAATAAATGTAATTTGAGACTTTTTATGACATACATTAATTTTCTAGGTTAATATGACATATTATTGTTGATATAAGTAACTTGGTTCGAACGTATCATTCTGTTATGAATTTCATAAAAATCATGTGCCAAATAGTGTCAGAATTGACATAAATTAGTTTTTAAAACAAAGATTATATTATTAATTGTTATTTAATTCCTAAAAATCTATGGTTCGGCCAAATGACTTAGATAAGGATATACATATTAATAATAAACAACTTGGGGTTAGTTTGGATTGTTATGGTAAGTTTATTAACCATATAGTGTAAGAAAACAAAAAGACACGGTAAAAGTTAAATTATTTAACTTAGAGTTAAATCTAATTGATAAGGTTAAAATAATAACCTAAACTTGTCTAAATCCTATTGGATGAGAGGATTGCGACCCATCCCCACTTTATCTTCGAAATAAGACCCTTTGGAACAATTATAAACCGACTTTGACCTTAATATAAAATAATATTTTGAGATTTTCTTAAGGTGCCCCTCTCCTCCCATATAAAAGGGAACCTCCTCCCTCTACTCCTCACACCAATTTGAGCATTCATGCTCGGCCAACCCCTGCCAAAATCTCTTCTCCACTTCCCTAGTATCATCCTAGAGGTCCTGGTCTTCTTCAAAGACCATTCTTAGTTCTTTAAGTGGAGGTTAAGAAAAGGCGCGTCAAAAAGAGGTAATATCCATTACCGATCTTTTTCAATTTCATTCTTCATTAAACTTCTTCTTCGATAGTTGTTTCATGATAAAGTGATAACATAAGTATTTTTTATATACTGATATGTTATTATAAATATGAAACAACTCTAATTAACCTTCTATCCATCCTACGGAAAAAGGAAATCACCGTGTGTGCGTACGTACGGAATACCGTCTCCACGACGCGATGAGATTCATTCTCCATGTTAACCATTTAAGAATGATTATAAAGTATATATAAGAAATAATAATGAAATATATTACATTATAATGCTACTGGATTTATGTATATATGTATGAAATCTACTTACTTCCATTCGAGACAATAAGGAAAGGAAAACAACATTCATGCGTACGTACGGACTACCGTCTCCATGAACGGTGTGTTTCATTTCATTTATCTATCTATTATATATATATATATATACTGAATATATATGATATATACATCATGTTTTATATTCTAGAAGTAAGTAAATCATGATATATGTAATAATAATGTCATCAACAATAAGTCCAAACACCTACGATAAATAAAACGATTTTACCCAAAACACTTCTTTAACATGGAATTTACAAAATAACGGGTAATATAAAGTCATAAGTGAACCATATATGATATCATAACAATGAATATGATTCTGTAATAAGTTAATGAAATTATTTAAATCATTATACAGTAGGTTCGGACACTTACAAAGCAAATCGGACTTAAGGTAAGGGAAATATCACAATCTCATTTTTATCCGAGATTGTATATAATTTAGAATTTACTGGGGTGTATTTTATCATCCACATCCATGTTTCTTCAATATGTAATATTATTTCCATTCACCTACAATTTTTTAAATCCTATTTTACCCTTCGGTGAGTTTTTAGTAAAATATATGAAAGGAATCTTTTGTTGTTTTTCGTGCGAGGTACTTTTTTTACTTTTCAGACAAAAGTACGAGAAGAATGTATTTTTAACTTATACGGCATGAATGGATTTTAAAAAAATATTTCCAAGAATCTTCCTTTACAAGTTTTCATGTTTCTTTTTAATCAACTTTTTTTAGTTAAAAATTTTATTACATGTTAAGAAAGGAAAAATGTTTTTGAAGTAAAAATGATATTTTCCTCAAGAATGGAGTTCAAGAGTTTTATCAAAATAATATTCCATATAAAATAATAAAGGGTTATGTCTCTATCCCCACTATTACATTCATTTGATTATGTTGTGATGGAAATATTTTTATAAATTCCTTTATCTTATACGAATTGTTTTATGATGTCCCGATGTTTAAGATACCCATTTTTATTACATGGGTTATGCAATGATGTATGATTTATTATTTTGTGGAACACATAATAATGGTATCATTATGAGATTGGTGGGACCTATATCTCCCTCCAATGCATTGGGTAAAGATTTTATATCTCATGAGATAGACATGGCTGGAATTGTAGGTTATACTAGTTCAGTGAAACAGGACTGAAATGAGGGTGACTTGGTTCAGAAAGGGACTTTGTCCACTAAGATAGTCTTGGAAATGATTCTTCACTAATAATAAATTATTCTCTATGATTATGTGTGTATTCCACAAAGTTTCCTGTTTTATGTTATGATTATTGGGATTTCATTTCACTACTATTATTTATCCCATGTTATAAAATTATGCTCTCTTTTGCAGGTTAAGATTTCAAAAATGTTATGTTCTTATGAAAATGATGTGATTGATATTTATTTTGTTTACCCTTAATGGGCATTTGAGCTCACCCTTTTATGTTTTCTTTTCCGGAGGATATAAAGCAAGGTTTTAGGTAAAAAAAGGGAATATCTTTATGGGAGATGTTGAAGATCTTTCACCACGATTAGAATATTATATTCTGAGTTTCCAAACACACTAAACTATTACGATCCTTGTGTGTGTGTTTTTGTTATGTACTAAGTATTCCGCAAAAGTAATGTAATGTCCATGTACGTCAATCTTCGGGTCTCTACACTTATCATTTTTTAGGACGCCTCCAGGAGGCATTGGGATTACATGTGAGTCTGAGGAAGGCTTTCCATCCATAGAAGGATAGTCAAAGGGAATGAACTACATAGATCATTGAAGACATGCTTTGGGCATACGTTCATGATTTTGGTGATTCTCGGGATTTCCACTTGGGACTAGAGGAGTTTTCTTTAAACAATAGTTTCTAGTCATCCATCCATATGACACCCTTTGATTCCTTGTATGTCCACCCATGTAAATTTACATTATGTTGGATAGAGATTAGTGACGCTTCCATGGTGGGGAAGATTTTGGTCCTATAGAAAAAAAGTATTTATTTGATTCATCAAAACATGGTTATAGAACCGATGTAGTATAATTGTAACATTGATCCTCATCAAAATAATTTATATTTTTTGTTAGTGAGAATTTTTTTGGGAGTTTCTTATATCACTAATGGCTTTAGAAATAGTGAATGATTTCATCAAGACACATGGGTATATTTAATAATTTTTAGTAGATTGGTAAGGTAGCTTACCACTAGGATTATCCACCACAATTGACATCGATTCAGAATTTGTTCCACATATGATAGCATTAAATGTACCATTCAAACACATCTGGTGTTTTCAAAAAGGAGTCCCTTGATGTTGAACCTAAATTGTTCACGACTAAGAATCTAGTTTGGATCCTTATTTCAAAGAAAAAAGTTCTTCTTTAGAAGATTATTCCTCTAGTTTGAGTAATATGGAAGCACAGTTCTGATTCACATGATTCGAGTTTAAGGAATTGATGAGAGAGTAGAATACTCATCTCTTTTAACCAAATTATTCTTAATAGGATTCTTGTAGGTAGAAATTGTTAATTTTGTTGAGGCTGTTACATCCTGTTACAGCTTTCAATTACTACTTACCCCTTGTCTCCGATCACCGGTTTTTTATGTGCAGTTCCAAAAAATTCAAGACTTTTTTGGAATTTTTTAAGGTTTTCTAAAGGGATATACATTTTTGTGGGAGGTTCTATGATATGGAGTGTGTATAGCTATGGTGTAGGATATCTAACTATGGGATATCCAATTACAAACACCCTTAAAAATTCAGAAAGGTTGTGGTGTCGAACACCAGGCTATGGAATGGTGATATTTTGAGCCTCTTCCAAATCAATTCAGGTTATATCATAGAAGAGAGCTATGGAATAAACTTGTAAGTGGTTCATATACTATTTTTTTGGTTGATTGTGTTGTGGTGTATGGGTTACACCTTAGCTTTACCCCGATTAAAGGGGATATGGGTGAATCTTGAATCAATGGATCCAGTGTCTAGTTGACTGGGGTGATTATGAAATAGAACTATGGGATACGCTATAGTGTGAGGTGATTGGAGTGTGGTCTCTCTTACTGTTCCATGGTCTTCCCTATTTTTAGTAGCCCTATGTCATGGTGTCTTTGACTATGGCGTGGAATTTTTTTCAACCATAAAATTTCTACTCCCTTTTTTTATTCTAACATCTTCCCTATCAACTATATTTGAATCCAATAGTTTTAGAGGATATCGATATAGGATTTTTTTCCCCTCCATCCTCTTTGCCTCTATTTGAATCGAAGTGCTAGTTGATGTGATTGATCCCTCTTTAGAAAGTGAATATTCTTTCAAATGGAATCCTTTATTTTTAATTCTCTCCATTGAGATTGAAAAATCCACAAGATATCAATGTATTGGAACCTTGATCCTATGGAATGTGTTTCTAGGTATTCCTTCTTGATCATTTATTCCTTCGAATCTCCATTGATGTTACCATTTTGTGTTTTTGATAAATTGATCTTATGATTAAAGGCATGTCATTCCATAAGTCTTGTCATATAATTGAAACCATTATTTCATGGTTGATATGAACAATATTTTCTATGAAAATTCATGAATTTATTATATTCTATGTATTATTTAAAATTGAATGGATTTGTGAAGTTAAATCTAGTTTTTTGATGGATTTGATAAATTGAATAGATTTTAAGAAATATGGAATCAATTGAGAAAATATTTTGTGAAAATATTTGATAATTTATCCTTATGAAAATGGATTTAAATAAAAGGACATTTTGAAACGACTAAATTTGATTAAAACCTATGATTTAATTCCTAATTAAAATTGGAAATTAAAAATTTAAATTAAAAAATTGAACTCCAAATCGTGGATTGAATTGAAATGAATGAGTTTCCAAGTATTGATTGATTAACTGAAAAACATGTCTTCCTGGGTAGTCAGTGGGTGATTAAGACAATCATTTTAGGACTCTGAATCCCTATTAACAGATTGATAATGGAAACACTGAAAATAGTAATTTTGGTGTTATTACCCCTGAGAGGGTATTGATTGATTCTATTCTAATGGCATGATCATAGGGAAATGTGCACGCACATTGAGTACTTATGATTGAAAAAGATGTGTGGGGATCCTATAGCATGAAACCAACTAATCATAGGTATTTTATACATTTTTATTTTTTTTATTTGATTATTACATGACATTTCCTGTACAACTAGTTTTTTCCCTTGGTTTATTAAAATATTTATAAAGCCTGTTTTTAATATATCTACCATCTATTTTATTTGAAACCATGTTAATTGAAATTATGAAAAATGATTTTCCATTAATTTTTTTAGTTAAAGAATAAATGGTTTATTTTTATTGAAATTGCATATGGAATGCATGGAGAGACCATACTGGTATGTTTAGATCACACACTACCTTTGGAATTATGCATTTGTATATATTTTTTATGACCTTGTGGGAAATGGTAAAGCACTACTTGGAGTTGGTGCTTGTTCTTGAGCAAGGGACCTAGAGTGATTGTGGTGACTGGTGGAGCCATGGTCCACTGATTGCACGTGGAAATTGGATATATTTATATAGAGATTATGTAAACTATGTTGGATGATATATTTTTTGGTATATATGTATGTTGACTTTACATTATTCATGAGGAGTTTTTGGCATACCAACTATGTAAGGATTTTCTTCCATTGTTTTTTCATACCGTTCTAGAAAAATCATTTCATTTTATTTCTTACTAATGCCAAATGCTACTTCTTAACCCATAGAGATTGGGAAAGATCTATAGTTTATGTCAGATTCAGGGTGGGTACTGGTGTACCATGTAATTTGAGGTAGATTGTGATAGAAAAACTGTGAACAAAAATTTTTGTTGGTTTAAGGTCATTTAGCATTAACTGAATATTTGAGGTAGCATACCATGTAATAAGGGAAAGTGTTACATGAAATGAGTGGAAGATTAATGTCACTTTTTTAGACAACCTTGGTGGATGTAAAATGCATCTTATGGTCGTAATGCTCAGAATGTTCACATGGGTATGATATCGCAAGCCCATATGGGGTTCAAAGACTAAGAGTATCCCAAAAACATTGAATGGGGAATTAAAATGATGTAAATCATAGCCCATAGAATTTAATTAGGAAGATTAAATGAGACAATTTTTCCATGGATAACCACAAACTAAATTTCATATGAAAGGTTTCATGGAAATGTTTCTAGAATAAAACAATGATTAGAGGAGCTTCCCGTCAGGGTGAATATTCCTCTAGTTGGCTAGAAATATTGTGGAAACATATATAGATCCATATCAGTTTCACGTATACATAATTGAACCAGGGTGTAATTTCGAGTTGAATACACTCATTACCGATGGCCATGAATGATGTCTGGTGATTGTCACACTCAAAGCGTGAAGTGTGATGTAGAGAATGAATAATTAAAATGGTGATTAGAACATACCAGCCCTGAATAGACCATGGCTAGGTTGCTTAAGGATAATGCAAATAATTGATATGGATGATGATTTATGGTTGGGATTGAAATATATAGTTGGTATTTCCCTACCTATCCTAAAATAATTGGAATCAAGTCACACTTAGTTCTTACACTATAAAAAAGTATAGATTTTTTCTGTTCTAAAACGTGGCTAATTTATCAATTTTGTCATATTTTCATAAAATTTGTCTAATTTATAAGCTTTTTAGTGATATTTTAAATCACCGCTATTTTTTACACCATTTTTAAAAATAGATCATTTAAAATAAGAAATTAATAGGTATTTATTTAATAAGTATATATATTTATATATTATTTTATATATGAATATAAAAATTAATAATTATATATATCAGGTACACCCACATACACTTATATATATTAATTTAAATATTAATCTATATATGAGTATATATATATACATATTAATAATATTACATATATGATTGTATTACGTAAAAATAAAAATAAATTTTATTTATATAAAATAAATATACACATGTATACATATTAATAAACAAGTACATACACAAGCTAAAACATAATTGAAATTAATTAATAATAACTAAATAAATCATCAGTAATATATATATATATATAATTTGAAAAATATATTTTTTTTAATTTAGATGCATATATTTGTTAATTTATTTATTAATATATATATATATATGTGTGTGTATATATATATATAAACATATTGACAATATTACCTATATAAAGATATTACATAACATTTCAAATAAATGTTACAATAAATATATATATATAAAGACACACAGATAGAGATACATAGAAAAATATAAACAAACATATATAGAAGTTGAATCATGATTATAATTAATTAATAAAAACTCAACAGGTGATCATTAATATATAATTTAATATATATATATATATAATACTTTTATATAAATATTTATAAATAGATTACTTTATATATATAGTAATTAATGATAACTAAATAAACGACCACTAGTATATAAATTAGTATATATATATATGAACAATTATATAAATATATATAGGAATATATATATACACACACAAAAATATATATATGCAAATATATTTAAAAAAATATTCAAAAAAGTGTATTTGTTAAGAACATGTATAATTATATGGGCTTATTTACATACATACATATTTTTTTCTTTCTCTATACATAAATATATATATATATATTCATATATGCATAAAAATAATATATATGTGTGTGTGTGTGTCTAAAAGTGTATATGCATGCATATAAGGGGAGTTCCCGATATATTGTGAGCTCGTACATTGATCTTACCCCAATGTGAGGAAATCAAATCACATTATATAAACCCCCAATAAGTAGTTTATGGTCTTTTAGGATAGACCATATGTCATGAAATTTTACATCATGTGAAAAAGACTCAAATGTTTTGTAGTTTATGGTCTTTTGATAAGGACCATTGTGTGGGAGCCTTTTGCATAGATCTAGCTGATGCACAAAAAATTAATCAAATGGATTTAATTCTATGATACACCCATGGGGGGAACCTAATGTGAATTGAAGGTCCTGCAAAATAAGAAGAACATGTTATTTAATTTAGACTTTTGGTTGTGTATGAGATGAAAAATCCTAGCATCTCTACATATCCTATATTAATAGAAATCAAGCCATATTTAGTTCTTATATGAAAGAGAGTTTTATCTTACTACAAGTAGGCAAGTAGAATATGGAACAAGAACTAACAAATATCACATGGGTTGTAACATCTTGAAAATGGTATATTCTATTTTATGATTTCAATATGTTTCGCTTCATGTTCTGAGGGACCTTAGGAGAGTTCAGAGAGTTTCTAATAAGGCCTCGGATGGGTGATAAATATAAAAACATTTCACACCATGAAAGGATTATTCATGGTATGAACCATTTTCCTAGAAGAATCCATGAATCTAGCTTATGACCTGAAAAAAATTATGATGTGAATTATATTCCCATCCAGAATTTTTCACTCTAGGTTTTTAATCAGATGTGGTTCTTTTTCGTTATACATGTATCCCAGTATATTCCCACTATGAATCATCTATACCAAACTAGTTTTTATGTGTTTCACACTTGAATCATCTCTCATTAAACATATGCCTCATCCCTCAAATTCTAGGTCTATTACAAGAATTTTTTGCGGTTCTAGTTCTTCGAGGTTCCTCGTCTTGGTACATTGATCTCTAACAGGGTAGGATGCTTCACTTTTTTGTAAATTCTTCATTCTCTCTTTCATTATATCATTATATATTGGTTTGGAAGGGGTGTTGGGATGTGTTTTTAGAATATACTAATTAGGATATGATCTCCCTCTTAATCCCATGTTGTTCACCAACTTTTTTTTTCATCTGAGTTCCAATTATAGTTTTGGTTGTGGAGTGAAGCACAATATTTCCATGATTTGTGCTGATCTAACCACTCAGATGACATTTTTTCTTATGGAATATGATTATATGATTTGTGACACGATGTTAGGGACCTTATTCATTTCTAGTGTGATTCATTTCCACTTTTGGGGTGTGGATCCCATTGTGGGTGGTGTCCTACCAGAGTTTTTGGTATATGGTCTTTTTTCAATAAAATGAATGATGAACCTTGAATCCTCTTGGTTTTTTTAAATGGTTTTAAAAATGAATTGATATGATTATTAATTATTTTCTATTGGGTTTTTTAAAGAAATGTTGGTTTTCCCTAGATTATGTTAAATGAAATATTTTTTTTCAATGTTTTATGAAATGGAATGTGATTATTGTTTTTGAAAAACTCCAAAATTTTAAAATGAAAATATGTTTTATAGTGTATACAACACGCCATACTGAGTATAAATTAACCATGAAATATTATGATATACAAATAACTATTATAACCTAAATATTGAATTGGAAGGAATTAATAGGGTCAACCACATTATGAAGGAATGTATAAAGGTTGTAAATAATTGATTTATTGACCAATTATATGTAATTCAATGTTTATAAAATCATTTTTTGCTTCAAATAAAATATTTTCTTCAAAAATTGTTTTATTTTCATTTCTTTGTTTGGGAATTGTAATTAATTTTTCCAAATTTTAAAATTATATTTTATAAAATGAAGTTTTTTTAAAATAATCATATCAAAAAAAATTTAGGGTAATTTAATAATTTTTATCGAAAAATTTATATTTTAGTGAATAGTGAAAAATAATAATTTTCATTAAAAATTGTATTTTTCATTCAATAATTTTAAATTTACCTTTTTAGAAAATAATTGTTTCAAAGAAAAATTATTTATATTATTTTATGAATAATACAATTAAAATAATTTCAGTAATTTTTATGGTTTAATCTAGTAAAACACATTTTTATACTAAAAAGGCATTTTCCTAAAAAACGGGTTGTCATTGAATTTTGTTTTTTAATTTTAATTAATTTCTACCACTTAATGAAAATGGATATTTAAAAATGGATTCAATTTTTGGAATTACGGTGGTTTAAATTTTTTATATAGGACCATTTTATTTTTTATAATTATTAATATTAACTATAGTAAATATTTTCCACCGTGGTAAGGTTAAATGAGGAAGTTAAGGTTAAAAATATTGTGATAGCTCATTAAAAATAAACCCAACACTTTACTTAATTTAATTTGAGGAGTCAATTTCATCCATAATCATATAAACATTGAACGTATGACCTTTGTATTTTTGAATATGATATTTACCTATATAATATTTAAGTGAGAGATAAAGAGAAAAAATTTACTTTTCTTCTTAAAAAATCTATAATATTTTTTGATATATATATATAAATATTATCAGTTCAAAAAATTAATTTGAATTATGAATAAATTATTTTTATCATGGTAAATTATTTTAAATATTTAGTGATTAAATAATTGTCTTAAATTCTTACGCAACACAGACATAGTATTTATTCAATTAATACAAAATTAAATTAAGTTGTTTTAAAAATATTCAATGTAATAAAAATTGGGGGAATTATTGAGTTACAAGAATTTTATAGTTACATATAACATTTTTGGTGTTTGAGAAAATATTATATAAAAATTCATTATTTCTCATGATGTTTTTAAATTCAAATTAAATGAATAGTATAAAAACTGACACTAATGATATTTTATAATTAATAATATTTTCTTAAATGATTTAAAATTCAAAAAAAATTATATTCATCATATTGGAATATATTTGGTTGATCTCATCAACTATGGTCTATTTATGGGTGTTTTGTGATTTTATTGTATCATTATTGAGCCTTAATGTGTAGAAAAATGTATTATTTTGGTAATTTTCAAAAGGGTTATCGTGGTTTTAAACTAAAATATATGGTTTCAAACATAACCAAAACATTTATAAATTTTACTTTATAAGATTATTTTGACTTATAATAATCCTTATAATTAAATTATATCACTTTAGAGCCATTTTGAAATAAATAATAATTTATATTAATTTAATAGTTTATGAAATTCCAAGAATACCTTTTCTCTCACTTATAAAAGGAAACCCCTTCTTTGTTTTCTTTAATCCACTTTGATCAACCTATTTGAGCCAAATTGTATCACCGTGACCCTAGAATCCTAGAGCATATGCCTTACTTTATTTTATTAACATGGTTATAAGGAATCAAATCCTAAAGGACCGATTAGTTTACTAGTTTTATAAAACCATATTATATACATGATTCTCATATTACATTGGTAAATAGAACATAAAATAGGATACATAATAAATTAAAATGAGTAGAATCCTTGAAATATTATTCAAATGATTCTTCTTCATGACATGGGGAAAGGAAATAAAATATGGTTCATCTCAAATTCTCTGTTTGGATTAAATATAGTATAATTAGTAGTGAATCCATTAGTATAATCAATATAGGAAGGTAAATAAATGAGAAAACATTACATTTATATCACTATATAAGAAAAAATAAATATAGATAGTTAATAAACTAAAACACCTTCCATTTAATAAATAAAATTAGAATCAACTACAGACATATATAATTTCAAAGAAAATATATCATAGATAAATAATAATTGAACCTGAATAAAGGAGATGTTTAATTATTATACCCAATGTTTCTTAGGTACATGGCACCTTTACCATCAATACCTTTCACAATACGGTTTATAACATATCGCGTAAAAACCCATGTGATTGGCCAAATAATTCATCTCATGAGATTACCAATGCATTGGGGGGATATCTATAATCAGGCCCAACCCATGTCATCCCTATCCAAATAAACCATCATATATAAAATAATTTATTTAATCTGTGACCATTGTGACTTTCCAAATATTCATATTCAGTAAACAATACAGATTTACCAATATTTCTCCATTTAATCATGTAAATGTCATGTATACACCGTATGTAATAATGGTATATAGATTTGGAAATAATTTTAAACACCACATAATATTATGGATATATAAAAATTGTGATTTTAATTTTAAAATGTTCATATTTAAGGGATTGTTTTGATATAAATTTAACAATCAAAAAAGAAGGTGAGATTGTGAAGATAACTTTTACCACTTGATAATTGCATGTATATCCCCCTATGATGATATAATTAAAATTTAAAATTAAAATTCTATAAATAATGAATTAATAATGATATTACATGTCAAATGGATAGTATATACACTACATATAATTGAATTGGAGCATAATAACAAATAAGTCTCAATGGAGTGTAAATTATTTCGAAATCCATTAGTACTTGAGTAACTTTTGAATCATGTGATCTGTGAAAGAATAAAGTAAATTTAACATTATAATATAGTGAAATAAATGTATTTCATGATATGACATATCATATAGTTTTATATAAACTATAAAAATTAGAATAGTGGGGAATATGGAATAAGTCTCACAGAAATAAAAGTGAGACTAAAAAATACCATACCTTACGAACCCTTCTGGTTGAACATGATTTAACCTAAAATTTAATGGTTTTTGTAATTGTATTGACCTATTCCATAAAAATAATAATATTTATAATGTCATATATTATCTTATTATGATATCTTATTACCTATTTATTAATATTCTTTCATCATTTTAACT
This sequence comes from Viscum album, assembly GCA_963277665.1. Lineage (NCBI taxonomy): Eukaryota > Viridiplantae > Streptophyta > Magnoliopsida > Santalales > Viscaceae > Viscum > Viscum album. Next base: position 1,151,927,059 of record OY728155.1, on the reverse strand, counting down.
GTTTCGGCTGATAATTGTCTGGTTTCTCATGTGCGTTTTGACTTGTTATTTATTTATTCATCTTATTCTGATCATGATTTCATCATATAACTAATTTAAACCATGATTTAAATATCATATATATTCATTATATTTTTATTTATAACAATTCATAAAATTTTTAGATAGGAAATAGAATATAGCATTTGGGGAGATGGTAGGTCGTGCATACGCATGAAAACTATTTTCATTTTCTTGTTGTATTAAAAAATTATAATTAATTGATATATATATATATATGTGTTTGTGTGTGTGTGTGTGTGTGTATTTTATAAATCCATTATCATATTTATGTCTTTTATATCACATATGTTTATTAAAACTGTTATTAATACATTTAATGTATATTGTAAAGGAATCGCATCACTTTGAGGATACGGTACTCTATAAGTCCACAAATGATGTTATTGTATTCAAAAAAATTAGAAAGCATAAAGGTATGTGTTATAAAAAATTATAGAATCATAAATACATTATAAATATTATAAATATAATATATAAACTATAAATTTATAAATATTTTCTACCATGAATTTTTGTACTGGAAGACTGAATGACATTATTTTTTAAGGTGATAGTCCATCATACACAAGAACGATGATTGTGTATCCCATTTGATGAAAATGTGTATAGGTGTAGTTCATACCCTTAAGATAAGAAACAATCAGTATATTTATTATATTGGTCTTATTATATAATCAATATATAAAAATAATTTAAGGGGTGGATAAACAAATGAAACAATGTGATTTTAGAAGATTGTTACCTCTTATTTTTGTAACTCTTGTAGGTTTATACAAAAAATCTTCTTTGGTTTTCCTTCTCCCTGAAGTGATGATTCTATTATCAGGGTACTGATTTTGGGAGATCATTATTTTTGGGTTTTAATGAGTCAAATTTATTTGTATGATTTATTAAGTGGGAGGGGTGAGTGCCTTTTTATAGTGGTGGTGGAGTGGAATTCTTGTAAATATAAGCACACAAATACTATTAAGGGGTTTCTCTTGAATAATGGGCCAAAAATAATGAAACATATTAAATAAATGGGGTATATGGTCAAAATATTTCCATCTAATAGGTTTTGGAAATGGTTATAGGTCATTTTTTCTTATGTTTACAGTTTAGTCCCATGTGATGTAAATTTTTCTCATAATCGTTGTAATTATTTTTAATTACATTCAAAAATATTTTTTATAAAAAATTAATTTTACATTAATAGAAATTATAAATAATTATGACTTAAAATATGTTATCTATTTTTTAAAATTCCAATCAAATAAGTTTTATAAATTATTTTAAAATTAATTGCATAGAAGAGTTGATAAAACGGGTTTTAAAGTAATAAATGTTTAAATGATTGAAATGTTTTTATATCCAGTTTCAATGTGAAATTGATTAAAATGGACTAAATTTTATTAATTTATGTATAATTTATCTAATAATACTTTTTAACTAATAAATAATATTGTTTAAGAATATAATAAATTATATGAAAAAGAATTGTTAATTAAATTTCTGTATTTTTTATTATTCATTAAAAAATGAAATTTCTCAGAAAAATATCATAAAATAACCCTAGGATAATATAGACATTAAAATTTAATAAAATAAGTTTATTTTAACAAATAATGTTTATAAAATTATATTTCTAGAAAAACTAGTGTATTATTAAAAGGCTGCAAAGTTTCATTTAAAAAATACAGGTTTTTATACATAAAATTGGGTTTCTTCTTATCTTTTGTCTATCAAATATATTAGAAAAGTAAAAATTATTTAATTGAATATAATATATACATATATATAATTTATATAATTCAATAATAATATTTTATTTAATTTATTAAGACTATGCTCCATTGGGATCATAAAAAATGTTTGTTATTAAAAAAAATCCTAAATATACAATTGGATATTATATTCATTTCTAATTACATGGTAACCAATAAATTAAGCCATATATTCTTATAAGTTTGTTAATCATATTCATAACTACAAATTTATTGGATATTATATATATTATTATATTAAATAATAATATTTTAATAATATATTGTTGTTCGGTAAAACATGGCCTTACATTTAATGAATACTATCGAACAAAGTCATTCTTATGTGTACTGAAAACTATCGAAGATATTAAGTCTTGTGTGTAATGAAAACTAACTAAATGTTTCATTATTTATAAGCTTTATAATAGATTTATTTAAATTATTCAATATATCATTAAGTCTCTAGAAATTATATTCATTTCTATGTTTAGTGATGCGTGGAATACACACTATTAAATTAAATGTTCTTACTCTTGAATTTCAGGGTGTTGCATTCTCCCCACATTAATCAACTTAAATCATCTAAACATAAACATTATGTTTGTAATCTACGGTTTGATATTTCCAAATAAAATTGTTTAAACCCCCACATCGTAAATAGGCTTAATAACACATCATCTTAATAAGAAGGAAAATTAAATTTGATGGTCAATAAAAAACTAGGAATTTAATTAGGTGAAAATTAGTGAAAACCTAGATATTAAAGAAAAATATAACTATCAATTTCATATAGAGAGTGATAGATTACATGTTCATGAGAAATTTTTTAAACAGTAAAACATAAACTAGAGGTGTGGATGAAGGTCATTGATATTATAAAAATGATGATAATTGGACTAAATTTTTATTTCAAGACCCTTTTCATAGAGTTGATAACTTCTTTCACTCTCTAAAAATATAATAAAATATATTTTTCTATAAACACAATCATTTCATTTGAATACATCATGAACTATTCCTACATCATCTATTAGCACAGGCTGTATTATATAGTGATGTTATAAAATAATCTATAAGACATCATCTAGAATTCATATTAAACATTTCCTAAATGCCCAACCTTATAAAGATTCAAAAATCCAATGATTAAAAACATAATAATCAGTTCAAAGGTAGTTAGTAGTATCAAATTTAGTTTATCCATATTAATCATCTCTTTATCCATTCATAATTATCTCAATAATAGGAATATATTATGTATTGTCATTTCATCAACCCTATGTTTTCCAAAAAGTTTAAATTTCTCCTGAATCACTTTTGGTACCATTTAACGTATAATCTCAAATAATTAATTAAGATGTATATAGTATAATCCTTACATATTTCCTAAATCATGTGATGGGAATATCATCAATAGAATACTTTTACAACTAATTTATTAGATCTTAATATAGAATAAAATTAATCATTTAATTTTGGTTGTGTTAGTATCATATGCTTCACCTTGATCCCGTAGATTTTTCTTTGGTATAGTTCCTTGGCACTTGGGGAATTCATTTACTTATTTTCTCATCTCCTTGTAGTTGTAACACTAAATAGGAGTCTTTTCCTCCTTCCCTTTGTATTATTTTTATTGGTGAACTTTTTCTCCACACTTATAAAAAATTCCAAATCCTTTCAACCATTTCCCTATATAATTCTTTTTGTAGTAATGCCATGTTAGAAAATATTTCTTTACCTTATTCCCTTTATCTATTATTTTATATTATTTCCTCTTATTAAGTTACTTCCCCTTTAACCCATAAGACATGGGGAGTTATTTCTCTTCCTTGATAGTATATAAAACTAGTTCATCATATGAAGAAAAGGACTGAGACTCTACTTCCCTTCATAGATATGGATTAGGACCTTCAAAAAAATGGTCAATCTTGTATTCCATGTTTTATATAAAATTTGTATCATATATTGTTAACAGTGTAAAGATAGTTTCATTCTCTGAAAAAAATTATTCCTCCTTTTTCATTTAACTAATGAACTTTATCATCATTATAATTTGTTTCTCATTAGGTAAATATTTGTAAATTACTTCCTCCTTAAAAACATTACTTGATTTTTCATTCCTCTTCCTTTATAGAATTCTTGATCAATAGCCACCATTAATATGAATTTCCATTAATGAAATACACTAATGGTGTAACCTTTCCCATTTCAACACATTCTAATAATGTAAATATATTCTATAAATACTTAATCCCTTTCTCATAGGCCATTGGAACTGTAGTCCCACTAAATGATGGGGACCTCTCTCACATAAAGACATCCAACAACAAAGAATCTCTTTATGGACCAGGTCTCTCCATCCAAGAAAGGATATTTTTTATAACATGGTTAATATTATCTAATATATCCAAAACATTATCAGTTCCAATTCAATCTGTGTTGAATTCCTCATCAAGGAAACCTCTATATTGTCCACAAGTATTGGTACACTTCTTCATTCCATCTTCCATTTCTAAACAATGGTGTATGATAAATTAGCTCTTAAAATTATGTGATTTGTATAATTCTAAATATAGCATAACACTCAACATAAATTGAAAATTTTATGCATGTTAAATTTCATTATAATAAACATTGATTCTTTGGGGACCTCATTACATTAAAATCCATCATAATGATTTATAAATAAAATGTCAATTTTCCTAAATGTATCCCCAATGATTTTCAAACCATGTGATCAGTAAGGCCTATTTTCATGCACCAGGTTATTCATGAGTTCTTTCTGTTGCACCTTTTCAGATTGATACCCCTGGGTACATGTCTTCCAGAACCACATCCACTTATATTATGTAGAAAGGGATGCATTTATAAGAATGCCGACATAATTTATACCATACAAACAAATTGGGATGTTCTTATATACATATCCTCATAGTATACCTTACAATTTTGTTCCCAAATATATGTTTTAATAAATCTAGTTTCCAAGGTCTATATTAAACATCCTTTTATACCAAATGTAGTTCCCAACACCTAAATCCCATAGCATGTTCCTTACTTGATTATATTGGCATGATTACAAGGAATCAAACCTCGAAGGACCTATTATTTTAGTAGATTTGGAAGACTACATTAAATATATAAAACCCATTTTACATTGGGAAATAAAAAATAATACATGATAAATAATAAAATTAAATAAACAATATCACTGAAATATTATTCAAATATTTCTTCTTCATGAGTTAGGGAAAGGAAACAATATAAATAAGATCTAAAATGATCAGTATGGGTTTAGTATAGGGGAATAAGTGGTGAATCATTAAGAATAATCAACATGTAAAGTTAAATAACTGATCAGACATTCCATTTATATGACTATGTATAGATAAATCAATATGGAAATGTAAGTAACTAAAACCCATGTCATTTAATCAATAAACAGATATTGAACTATATCTGTAGATAATTACAAGGAAAGAATATCATAGATAAATAATAACTAAATTTGAATGAAGGAAGTTCTTAATTAATGTATTCCATGTTTCCTAGGTACATAATACCTTTAACATCAAGACCCTACAAAAGATGGTTTATAACATATTGTGAATAATAGCATCTGATTGGCCAAATAATTCATCTCATGATACTACCGACGAATTGAGGGGATATCTATATTGGGCACCACCCGTGTCATAAATTTCCAAATAATTAATCATATATAAAATAATCTATTAATTTTTTTTAACAATTTTCCATTTTAAATAATAATATTAATTAAAAGAAACATATTTATCAATATTTCCCCAGTTAATCAAATAACTTCCAAGTATACACGATATTTAAAAATGGTTAAATGTTTATGAAATAGTTATACCCATAACATAATAGTATAGATATCTATAGTAAATGTGATTTCCAAAGGAAAATGGTCATATGGAAGTGATTGTTTCAATATAAAGTTAATTGTCACAAAATAATGTGAGATTGTAAAGATAACTTTTACCACTTTGTAATTTTCATGTCAACCCACCTTGGATGAAATAGTTCAATTTGAAACATAAATTACTATGAATAAAAATTAATTATGATATTACATGTCAAAGGGTTAGTACATACACTACATATATTTTAATTGGTACATAGTAACAAATAAGTCGCAAAGAAATGTAAATTGATATGAAATATCTTTCTACTTGAGATACTTTTGAATCATGATATCCCTGAAAGAATAAAATAAATTAAAAATTTAAATATCGTTAAATATATTAAAATCATGATATATCATGTCATTGGGTAGTATATACACCACACAAATGAAACAAATGATGAATATGGAGTAATTCTCATAGAAACAAAAGTTAGACTAAAAATTCCCTTACATTATGATCCCTTTTGGTTTAAATTACTTTAACCTCTTTAATAATGGATTTTAGAATTTTATTAACTTATAAAATAACTATAATAATATATAAAAAACACATATTATCTACTTTTAATATCTTATTACACGTTTTTTATTAAACTTTCATCATTTTCATTATTTCAGGTCATAATTTTCTAGTCCTTCGGAGTATCTCTTGACTTGTTATTTTTTTGTTCCTCATACAACGATCATGATTTAATAATTACCATAATATATAACAAGATTTAAATATCATATATATTCATTAAATATTTATTTATAACCATCCTTAAAATTTTTAAAGGAAACAAAATACTCATTTCATGGAGATGGTAGGTCATACATGTTCCTGATTGTTATTTTCAATTTCTTGTCATATTAATATAATGAAGATTAAATGATATATATGTATATTATAATTAAATTATCCTATTTATTTCATATATTCCACATGTGTATATTAAAATAATATATAATATATTCCATGTTAGTATGAATTAATGACATCACTTTGAGGAGACGGTAGTTTTCATGTCCACAAACAATGTTATCCTATTCTCACAAGATGGAAATCATGATTTTATTTGTAAAATAAAAAATAAAAAAGAAAAAATATTTTAAAAATATTATTTATATTATATATAAACTATAAATCCATTAATTTTCCCAAACATTAATGGTGCTAATTGAATAATGAACGACATCGGTTCGTGAGGTGATAGATCGTCGTACACGCGAACAATGATTACGTATCCCATTTGAGAGAAATGTGTGTATGAATAGTTTATACCCTTAAGATAACACATTCTATGTATATTTTTTATATTGATTAAATAATATAATAAATATATGAAAGTAATTAAAGGGGTAGAAAAAATGAAACAAAAGTGATCATTTAAGAACATTACCTTTTATTCAGGTAAATCTTTTTGGTTTATAAAAAACACCTTCCTTGGTTTATGTTATTCCTAAAGTGAGTCTTGTAGGATTAGATAAGGGATTTTGGAAGATTATTTGGGAAGGGGTTTTATTATTCAAATGGTTTCATAAGTGTGAATAAGTGGTAAGGATGAGTACCATTTTATAGTGGAGGAGGAGTGGATTCATGTAAATATAAAAATATAAGAACTATTGAGTGGTCTCCATTATATATTTTTCCTTAAATAACAAACCCTATAAGATAAAATAGAGTTTATGGTATAAATATTTTCATAAAATGGGTTTTTTACATGTGTGTAGGTTATTTTTTTTTTTAATGTTTAAGATTTAGTCTCATCTAAGGATAATTTTTCTCTTAATCACAATAATTAATTTTAATTACTTTCACAAAAAGTTTATGTAAAAAAATAATTTGAACTTAATAAAAATAATAAATAATTTTTATTAAAAATATAGAATATATTTTCTTATATTCCAATCACATAAGTGGTATAAATTAATTTAAAATTAATCTCACAGATGGGATGAGAGAGCAGATTTTAAAGGAAAATGTTCAAAATTTTGAAATGTTTTATATCCAATTTCAATGTGATATTGATTAAAATAACCTAAATTATTTTAATTTATGTATAATATATATATTTGAACTTTAAAACCAATAATAATATACTATAAATTTATAAATCAATTAGATGAAAAATCATTTTTCAATTACAATTTAGTATTTTTCACTATTCATAAATAAAATGAAACATCTTAGAAAAATTCAAAAAATTCATCATAAAAATATTTTGATGTTTTTATTTCAAAAAAGAAGATTACATTGAAAAATAAATTTTATAAAATTTTTAAATTTTGTATTTCAAACTACCGTGCTATTAAAAGAAGACAAAATTGCCTTTAGAAAAATATAGGTTATTATGCATAAAATTGAGTTTGTTCTTATATTATATCTATAAAATATATTGGTTGAATTTAAAAATTATTTATATTTAATAAATCATATATATATATTTCATTAATATGATTAAATAATAGTAATTAATTTAATTTATTAAGAAATATCACATTTGGGAGCATAAAAATACTTTTTTTATAGAAACATTTCCTTTATATTTAATTTGTTTTTATATTTATATATAATTACTTGATAACCAATGATTTAAAAAAATATATTCTTATAAGTTAACTTATCCAATTAGGAACCTCAAATTTAATATCTATTTTATATCTTATTATATTAAATAATAATATCTTGATAATATATTTTTGTTTGGAAGCACTCAGTCTTGCATGAAATGTATACTATCGAAAAAAGTTGTTCTTATGTGTAATAAAAGCTAAAAAACAAATTAGTTCTTGTGTAATGAAAGATAAATCATTTTTTCATGAATTAATGGATATAGAATATATTTATTTAATATATTTAATATATCATAAAGTATGGGGATGTTATGTTCCTTTTATACGTTTGGTGTTGCATGTCATACACGCTATTAAATATAATGTTCTTTATAATTTTAAGGTGATAAAAAAATCATACCCAATTCCATTACAAAAATACATATATAGGATCTATAAGTTATTTCTCCATTAATAGATCGTATCTGGTTCCTATAAGAGTATATTTAAAGGTAATATATCAAATAATTTGTAATTTCCTTTACCAACACTTTCATGTTTATTTATTCTTATACTACCTCTTATTATGTTATAACTATAATAAAAGAATAAATAATGTAAAAAAATATATTTATATTTCTTTAGTATTATTTTATCTCCATATTCAATCTATTTTCCATCCTAAAAAAATTTAAAAAAAATCACTTGTGTGTCTGTTCATCTTACTATGTCCACATAGTGGTGTATTTAGTTTTTCATCACCAAATTACATGGATAGTTATAAAAATAGAACTAATGAATATATATATTATTTTTAATTTAAATATTATTTTTTAATAAAAATATCATATATACCTTCTTACTTTATAATCTGTTGAAAAAATATAATGTCGCTCGTGTGTAGGCGTGGACTACCATATCCATGAAGAGATGTGATCCTTTTTTCGTTTCCGCTTTATATTCACGGTAATACAGATATATTTAATGATTATATAAGATATATATGATATAAATATTATCCTTTAGATTTTATTTATGTTTTACCTTTCTTCATTCCATCCGTTGGAAATTGATATCACTGTTCATGCGTACGTATGACCTACCATATCTATGAACGACATATTTCATTTTTCTATCTATCTATTTTATGGATGACTCTAAATATCTATATGATCAATATATATGTTATATATATCTTCAATAAAAAATTTAATATGAGGGAATAATGATAAATACAAAAGGAATAGAACTACCAAATCAAAACATACATGAAAAATGAAGAAGTGAATAACAAGAATAAAAATAAAAATATAATATTATTAAAAAAGGGTGAAAAAATATTGAAAATATACAATATATGAAATTATATAATTTTATATGGTTCTGTTAATTATACATAATAAACATAAATTTTTTATATATGAGGTTAAAATAACTTTTTTAGCATGTCATACATGAGGTAAGGGATTTATTAACTCAATTTTCATTCATTGGGTTATACTTCTACTTCATTAACTATGTTATTCTATGATTATGTGTGAAATGAACTTTTATTTCATTGTGTTTAATTTACACTTTATATTTTTAAATTTGTGACAAAAAATATCTTTATTGATCAATTATCACTTTTTTGGTTTGATCTTTATATGATATTTCATCTCAATTTCCACTCCATCACGACATATTTGGTATTATGTACCTATTAAATAGTATCTGGTTTATATAAATCCATTATTAGGTATTTAACAAGAAAATTTATTTATTAAAGGTGATTAATTATCCATTTTAAATTATTTTTTCAAGAGGAATGTTAAAAAAAATTATGATCTTGTTTCTCTATTTAATCGGGTATATTTTTATTAAATGACCATATTTTTCAAAATAGTTTTACAAAAGTACTTTTATTAACTAAAATGGTTTTTTGAGGTTTTTTAAGTTACCCTTCAATTTTTAAATCGTTTTAAAGTAATTTTTCTAATTTTTTCCTGAAATTAAAATTTTAACATCTTATAAAACAATTGAAAAGGAAAGTGTATTTCTAAAATATATGATATTAATGGATTTTCATACTACTACAATAGTTTTATACTATTTATATTCATATACATGTTTTTAATGGTTTTAAAAATTAAAATATTTTATGAAATCATATTTTAAATTTTTTTTTTCAAATTTTTTATATTCTTTAAATGATTTAAATTACTTATCTGATGGTCATCTCTCATATCTAGATTAATTTTGTGGTCCTTAACTTTCTATTGAAACATTCACTTTAATATGATTTTTTTCAGTGAACATTAAATTTTTATTAAATATACATATTCCTAGTATCATTAATATACTTATTTTTTAAACCATATAAATTTTTTACATATGCTATTTTACTATGAAAGTTGTCTAATTGATTGGGGAAAATATTATTAAATATATATTCTCTACTCAATAATGATATTTGTTGATAAGAAATACTTTTTTGAATTAAATATTATATATGAGGAATAAATTGGAAGTGAAGTGATTAGTGTTACCTAGAATAATATATTCCCTTAATGCATCAACATGTATTATGGGAAAAATTAGTGGTCCAAATTAAATTGGGTTTTCATGTATTCCTATCTATTATTGAAACTCTCTTGGCACAAGGATTTGATGGTAAAGATATCATGATGTCTAGGATCATGACATCTAACTATATTAGATTATATTATTGAGAATTTTTTTATTATTGTCCATTATATTACTACATTAATATTATCCATGGATTCATTTTGTGTGCAATTGTTTGGTTAAATATAATGTGTTTTCATTTATTTACCTTATCATATTTATTAAGAATTATTTTTTGTGCATGTGTTTTCAGTTAAATGTAACCTTTATGAAGCATCTGATATCACCCTTTATTTTTTATCCATTACATAGGTTATAAAGATGGAAATTGTGAACAATATCAAGAATGTGAGAATATTTTATCTGTTATATATTTTATATTTCCAACATAATATAGGAATAATGTATGCATCTGGTTCTTTAAAACTAATAAACTGATCAGTCCTCCAGGATTACACCCATTGTATCTCTTAAAATGTAATAAATTAGAAACTAGATATTGGATACTAGATTTTAGATTGTTATTGTTATCAAATAAATCTTTTTAAAAAAGGTTAGTTTTGAACTGTATTTTGAGATTTGATAAGACCTTCTGAAATGAATTGACAAATGAATCACCTAGGAATCCTTGGGTACATGGGAAGATGGTGAATTATTAGGTATTATTCAATTTATTTTCAAGGTTTACACTTTCTAGGGTTTTCCAATACTCCCTATACCAGATATATAGGTTCTAGGTACTTGATATTAACATTGTAGAGGTTTACTCATTAAGTGTTCCTCTATTCCCTAGGCTATGTATACTATGGAATCACGTGTGCACTAGTCGGGCTGGGTGAATGAGTATTCCAGATAGCCTAACATATTGTGATCTTAGGAATGTTTACCATTTCCCTTTGGATTGTACATTTTCATATTTGATATGCATGATTTCAAATATATAACTATTTATTTGAAATATTCATTGAATCATTTTTTCTGGATTTTTTTGGAACTTTGAAAAATGGTAAATAGTTACCATGATCTTGATATAAAACAATTTACCTACTGATTGTACCATGTTTTCTTAAAATTTAACATATCTGGATTGTTTTATGGAGACTTGGTATGGAAACCTGGGTGGGATCCTACTATTCCTATTTGATTACACCTTGCACACTCTCTCAGGAATGTGTATACCTTGTATTGTCTTTTTATATAAGAAAAGGAAATGTGCTAAAGATAATTGGTTAGGTTTTAGATCACGTGGGTATGGGTAGATTGTCATGAAATAGTGGGATGTTTCTCACATATCACATGGAGTTGTTATCTCTAGTTTAATTTTTTTATTTTTGGTTGTAGACATATACCTTTTCTTTCACCCTGATGTTTTATTTTGTATTGTATCACTACCATTGTCCTTATTTTTATGGTATATATTTTATTAGTGATTTCATAAATTGGTTATTTTTTATGCATATATGTGTTGTGTGTCTTGTGTCTTGTTTAAGGTTGGGATAAATCATTCCTTATATTTACTTTTCAATGCCCGGGTGCTACTCACCTACCCATGGGGATTGGGAACTCCCTTCAAGTCTATAGAGTGTATATTTGGGTAAAAATTGGAGGGTATACAGAGTTTTTTCATTAAAATTTTTTATTAATGGTTGGTTTTCCTCAAGTTTACTTTTCTTGGGATGTGTGGTAGATAAGAGATGGTATTATTATGACTTGAGAGGTAGTTGGTGATGATTATTTGGCCAGGTATTACTAGGGAGAGCCTTAAGTTACTATGGATTTTGGGATATGTGTCTCTAATGGTGAGTTTTGACCTTACTATTAATTTCTTCTTATGGATTTCTAGTCTAAATTGATATTATCATGTTGTTTTATAATTTTTTCTATTTCTAGTGTACAGTGACATGCCTCTGAGACATTTTCCGTAGGTTTCAAGGGATGGTGAAATGAGAGACAATCCTCAAGGGAATCCTTATTTTTATTAGAATCTTATAGAGGATATCATTTGGGTAGTTAGTTTTTTGAACCAGAATGTACCGCGAGTCTATAACCAAGCTGTATAGGCATAGCTATGTGCGAAAGGAGAAAGATTATTATTCTCTGGGGTTCCTACATAAGAAACCCCTATTTTATAAGTTTATAAATAAACCTCATGTGGAGGAGGATTGGATCGATACAATCAATAAGGTCTTCAACTTCCTGGATACACCTAAGGCTATCAAAGTGAAGTGTGAAATGTTTAGGATTAAGGGTTGCAACAAGTGATTGTGGGATTCTACATTACAAGAAAATTGACATGTGATCTAGGATTAGAAGGGTCTCAAGACCCTATTATTTAAATGGTTCTTCCAAAATTATTTGGTAATAGAAAAGTATCTAGTTTTTATGTCCTTACATTAGGGAGAGTGCTCAATGTCATAGTACACTAATCTATTTGTAGAGATGGTTTGCTTATCTCCAAATGTACTGATGAATGATCACTTTAGAGCATAGAAATTCATGCAGTCCTTACAAAAAGATATATTATCACATGTATATATGATCAATATGACCACATATGCTGACACACTAATCAATGAAAAGATATAAAAACCAGATATAGAGTGATATATTGGATTTTATCTTCCTTATCTTCCTCCCGATGGAATTTCAAGTTGTCTACATGAGAAGAAGTTGAAGTAGCATGATAATCATAAGACTGGGGGAGATAGTTATCTATAATAGGATTCCTATAAAAGTTTTGAAACAACTAATATTTTTCCCTAACCTTATATTAGTGTGTATTAGTAGGGTACACCCGACATACTTATCTTGCACCCATGAAGACTTCAAATTTGTGTGGCTACTGATGTCATTTATAGAGGTTCTACCAAGATATGTCAATGCCCATTATAGTCAAGGATTATTATATCAAATTTTCACTATATTGAAATCATAAGTTTAAAATTTAATAGGGTTATGGCCATAGGCCCCATAAGTGAATCACCTTAACTCAATGTATGAGTTTCTAGAAGAGGTTGATGCTGGCCTAGTGATAGTGAGATGTACCATTTTTAATTTAGCTTTTATAGAAACTCCTCTTTTTCACATATGTTCCTCCCACATGATTATATATTCCTATTTCACCAATTTTATAAAAAAATCAATGGATCTCATTTCCTTTATTATGGAGTTATTGATGCACCTTTGAATGTCAAAAGAGGAGGGGTTTCCTTTTCTACCTTATTCTCTTTTCAAAGTTAATATAGAGTCAGTATGGGAATTCCTAGTTCTTGATCAAGATCTGTGTGACATAATCATTGGGATAAATTATATAGTTCCTCACTGTTATGTTATTTATTCTTATCATTAGTATGTTGTTTCTTTACTACTCATGAGAGCTCTTAGGTATTTTAGGTATAGTGGGATCTAAGGCTAGACCATGTTGTACCTTTCTTCCTGGGGCTCCGAAGTATGTTGTCTGCCATTGTTGTTGATCCCACTAATGTTCTATATATTTCTGATATTACCTTGGATATTTAGCATTTCCCTAATTTTTTCTCTAAAAAATTCTAGAGTCATACTCTATAAAGGGCGGTGGAGTATATGATTGATTTGGTGTCAAGTAAGCATCTGATCTTGATATCATCTTATTGCATAGAATAAGTTGATTGAAAAGTTCTCAAGATCCAGTTAGATGCTTTGATGTTGCAATTTTTTGTTCTCCGTAGTGTTTTATCATGATCATCCCCAGCGATCTGTTCCAATAAGGTCGATCGTTCCATTTTTTTAATGTACTATAAAATGAATAATCATGTTATAGTTAATAATAATACCCTTTTCCATGTGTGGATGCTTTTTTTTCAATCAATTAAATTGGGGTAAGTGATTTTTGAAAATCACTCTTTGGTTAGGATAACATTATCATATATATCATAAGTCTTATTTTCTGAAGACTACTTTTAGGAGCAGTTATGAACATTATAAATATATTCTAAATAATTTTGTTCTATCTAATGCTTTTATTGTTTTAGGGATATTATGAAATGGTTATTACATCAATATCTGAACACCTTCTTTATGGTGTTTGTGGAGGATATCTTGGTTTATTCCGGATCTGAGCATGAGTATGAACAGTATATAAATTCTGTTTTATAAATCTTGAGGAGTCACTTCCTATATGACAAAGTATTGGAATGAAATTTATGCATTCAATAAGAAAATTTCATGGGAAATGTGATTTTTAAACCTGGAATTTTGATCAATCTTGAAAAGGTAAAGGCGATCTTATCAGAGGAAGAACCACATAACATTTTAATGATATAGGGATTTATAGGTTTATAGGGATACTATCAGTGGTTTGTTAATAATTTTTGGAGTTTGGTGTAACATTTGAATGTGGTTTCCATGAAGGGTATAAACTCACATGGGATGCTAAATGAAAAACTTGTTTTTTTGACTGGAAGTGGATTCCAACATAAGAAACTATTTTGGTATTTTTAGAGCCCAATAAGGGGAATGTGGTATGTTTTTATCTTTCTAGAATAGTCCTAGGTTGTGTTCTTCTGGAATATAATCATGTGGGGTAATATAACTCTCATAATATTTTTCCCAATGAGAAAAACTACCTCACTCTTTATTTATATATTTTCAAAGTTATGAATGCACTTAAATATTTTTGGGTATATCTTTTTGGGGAGAGGTTTATTGTATTTTACAATCATAAGAGTTTGATATGTCTATTTTCTTAAAAGTACCTGAGTCTCTGGTAGAAATGATGGGTATAATTCCTCCATATGTTCAACATTGAAATCCCTTACACCATTAAAAATGGGAATGTCTTTTCTAACACTCTTAGTATGATTGTTTCACCACAAGCTATTTAGTACTTGAAGGATTTTTGTAACATTAGGAGTATTTTTACACATTTTCAGCTAGAAACATAGAAGGGTAACTTAGGTTTTTTTTTACTAGTGTTCTCTTATAACCATATCTCCTTGAGTCTATTCAATAGAGTTATTAGTATGATGAAAATTTCAAAGGAATTAGGGAAACCATATATATTAGGGATACCATTTTTGGTTGGCCTCTCACTTGTGATTGTATTATATGATTTAGGAATGGAGTTTTCATCCCACCATCCATGTGGAATTCAGTGTTTTATGATTATGATAGATCATCATTGGAAATTTACTCTATCCTTATTAAGATGTATTCTTATATAATATGGAATTTATAGTCGTCGAGTATGGAGTGAAACATTACAGATTACACGTCTTTTTGTTACTCATGTCAAAAAATAAAAGTAGATCACCTGAAAAATTTGTGTTCCTACATCCTGTTTTTTTACTATTTTGGAAATGGGAAGAGGTGTCCATAAACATCATTGATATATTTTCATGGACTCCCTGAGGAAATAATTTTATCTAGTTTGTGATTGATTAGTTGATGAAATCATCCCATTTTATTCTGATTAGGAACACCACTAAATTTGAAGTTATTGGTATGTTGTACATTAAGGATATTTTGAGGTTTTATGGGGTTCCCACTACCATTATCTTGGAAAGGAATCCCATGTGCACATATGTATTTTCAAGGATTCTCTAATATTCATTAGGGACTAATGTCAGATTGAGTAAATGTTACAATCCAAAAATGGATGATCAAAGAGAGTGTCTAATTCAAAACCTAGAGGATATTATTTTTTCATGTATTCGTTTTTGGTGGATCATGGGATATCCATCTAAGAGTATAAAGGTTATCTTATAATAATAGTTATGATTTTTCTATTATAATGTATCCTTTCATGATTTGTTTAGGTTTCTATGTAGGTATTCTATTTATTGGGAAGAGGAGGGAAAGATGTATCTTGTGGGAATATGCCTTGTCTATTAGATTATCTAGACCATTGGGGAAAGGAGATATTAATGTAAGGAATTAAACAGGGGAAATTCACTTTTTGAAGGGAAATCGGCATGGTAGTTCATTAAAGGAAACTCACTTTAGAGTAGATTTATCACTGGGAAGTATAGGAATACCTTGAGTAGTACAAGAGGCCATGTTTCCCAACTATGGTGTTCCCTGAAATGCCACATACATGTGCTTCAGAACTACTCAAGGTGGATTTTGGGGCATGTGAATATTAACTATTGAGGATGAAACTAGGTATGAGAGGTGGTGGGTCTCCCTAGTTGTGCAACGCTGAGGATTACATTCTCCTAGGCCAATCTCTACCCCTCATTTATTTCCATGATCCTAAACCATTCCCAGATGATGTTTTTCAATGATATATATTTAGTGGATGTTTTTTTATGAATTTCAATTCAAAGGATCCCCTTAGGGACCCTTATTGACCATAGATTACAGGAAAATGTCTCACATGGATTATTCTAGTGATGATTGGAGTAGAATTCCCTAACACAATGAGATCCAATCTATGTTTAACTTTCTTATTTGGGGGATCTGAAACTGTATAACTTATAAGGATGTTGTAGTAATAAGTAAGGGTGTCAACTTTTCCAAATTTTTATTTTACTGAATGATGCAAAAGGATCAAACCATTTTTCACCTCTTTTGTCTTATATAATAGGAGACCATGGCAAGGAAAGTGATAAGCGACATCATTGATGTTTCAATCCATTCCAAACCCTTTTATTATTTACATATATATTTTAATCATTGGTTTAGAAGGTTTCGTAGTAATAAAAAAGAGGGGGCAGACTGAACTATCCTATTTTCAGTGGGATGTTGGTGTTTATGGGAGGATAAAAACATGGTAAAAGATAATGGTCCCTTTTCATCTTGTACTGTAGTAATGGTGAGGGAAAAATGTCTCTATTTCCCTCTAGAATTGGGGAAGACCTCATTGATTGAAGGTTCAAACATTCCAATCAGTTTCTAACCAGTTTTTTCATAGAACCGGAAACATCAAATGATTCCATATCCATTTGGACCTACATTCCAAAGGTAGGTGCTTATAATTTTTTGACTGATGAGGCTTAGGATTTTTCATTGGTCGAGAGGATGGGAGTTCGGACACATCACACCTTTTTGAGGGGAATTATTGTCTACTCTGGGACTCTCTTTATAGATTTAAGTTATGTCCGTGAATCCTTATTACATTACCAAGTATAAAATGAGCTTTCCTTTAGTCTGACAATCAATAATCGATATGTATTAAATTCAAAGAATCTTTTATATGTATTCGAGGTTCTTCATCGATGAAGAATCATCATTATTTGTTATAGATTATTAGTTGATGGTATCCTTAAAATACATAAAAGTATCTTGGTCATTATGATGACCATACTAGTTTTAAAGACAATCTGGGGGCACAGGAAGTTTATTTTCATTCAGGGGGACATGGATTATTTCAGAGTTGGGATCGTACCTGCTGATGGGCTACCTAGGTATCCTTTGTTTTAGAAAACGAATTAGAACCCACGTAGTTCGAGTAAGGGAGAATGATGTTTATGCATGATCTATGGCTCAAAGAAAGATTTCATGATTACTTTTACACTCTAATCTCATGTGAGGCATGCTCGGTGTGAGAAACAAGAGGTATTGGTGAAACTAGAAAATTGTGCCACGGAAGATGCAATGATATAGGGCTTATGTGTGTATGACTGCCCAAATTGATAATAATTAAGATTTACTTCAGGGAAGAAATCCATGAACATGGTCCATAATGGTATATGTTCTTCATGGAGATTTGGATACTCTAATCTTGGGGCTTATTCCTAAGGATGATTCCCAAATTAGGAGGGGACTTATGATTGGGTTTTACTTCTGAGAAGGAAGCCCAGATCAAAAGGAAATTAAGACTGGTGCTTACACCAAAAAAGGAGGCCCAGGTTAAAGGGATTTGAAAATTAAAGGGACTCGGGGCTTACTCCTGAGGAGGAGGCCCATATTTGAGATTGGGGTTTACTCATTAAAAGGAGGCCCAGGTTAAGATAATTATGGTTGGGGATTACTCCTAAGTAGGATGCCCATATTTGGGAATTTTGGGACTGAGGTTTACTCCTAAGGAGGATGCCCAGATTAGGGGACTTGGCGCTTACTCCTATGAAAGATGCCCATATAAATGAGGATTTGGCCTGGGGATTACTCCTAAAAAGGAGGCCGAGGTTAAGGATTTTATCATCTTAAAGGATGAGGTTGAATGAATGAAATCTCAATCTTTAGTGACATAAATATGTGTAAATCACTAGGTTTTGAGATATGTTTCATGGAGTTCCTTTAAGATAAGGAATCCAAATTAAGAGCCCATGCCATAAATGTCTTTGAAGAGTGTCTTGAAGACTGAATCTTGAATAAGAGAGGTGGAATGGCATAAGAGGGGTGAAATGGGCAGGAAAGGCAACCAAAAAGATAGGGACGAGCAAGTCATGGCAGGTGTGCAGGTACTGTGTGGGTGCACAAGTCCTGGTCACGTAGTTATACCTGCACGGCACATGGGTACATGTGCGATTTTTATCCCTTAGAGTAATATATGAGAGATCCTTGATCAATGCCTTTAGAATTATCCTAAGTGGATTTCCAGAAGATGGCACGCAAGTTATGGTGAAGAAGTAGGGCGGCGCACAAGTGTGTACATTTCCCATAAGGGTAAAACACATAGGCGTGCAAGTGTTAGTGAATTATAACACTTATACCTTACTCCTCTTGTTTATACCTTACATTCGAGGTAAATAATTACCTTATAAGTGTTTGGAAGACCTGATGAAGAGACATGGGAATTCAGAGCTCTGTATCAGAATTCTTGAAAATAATCCTCTCGAAATGGGGGGCCCACAGGGTCTATTTATAGGCTGAACAAGACCCTGAACAGTTATCCTTTAGGGTGAGCAAGTCACTTGCACGGCCATTAGGTGGTGTGCAAGTATACTTGCGTGATAGTGATGGAACTTGCACGACCCTTGTGCATTTGAAGCCTTGTTCATTCCTTTGTTGATTTTTGATTTTTTCTTCAAAGGATGAATCAATTTGTGCTATGTCATTTCCCTTTCCATTATTTTAGACAATGTGACAAAAAGGAGCGTCAAACAAATCCCCCCCCCCCCCTCAGATTTGGATCTGAAATAATAAGGATGTGACTCTGAGGAAAAAGAAGAAAACCAAAGGGAAAGAGGTGTGCAGGTGTGAGTCGCACAGGGCTGGAGCGCCCTGGATGGAGCGCGTTAGCTGTAGGCACGTAGGTGGGCATCCTGGCCTATAAATATGTGGTCATTTTCCGCGCATAGCATCTGATTTTCGGATTTTCAAGCTCTCGCCGCACAGGTCCCCTTCGCGCGCAAGTTGCTTGTTTTCCACTATTTCTTCGTTTCCACGCTGTTGTCAAGGTAATAGGACTTGCAGGGTGATACATGCGCGCCAAAAACATGCGTGGAACATTAAAACTTGTGCGACACATCCATACTTTCATGCCATGTTTAGACTTTCATGCCTTAATTTCTTTTCCATTTTTATGAAATTCCTTCACAAATTTTATGAAAGATCAACTTACTTAAGAGTTAATTTATTCAACTTTTTTGCAGAATCAAATGGCTCTTAGAACCGGAATAGCTGACGAACTAGCTAGCAAGCAGATTGATGATATGATGAACATATTGGCCATGATTATTATTCCGTCAAAAGTAGCACTCTTCCGAATTTGGCTAAGTATCTGAAGAAATATCATCGCGACTTACCCGAAAGCATTTATTTGCCTTTGTATGGATATGGTCATCTGCAAGAAGTTATTATTCTAGAAGCAAAGAACTATCTCCCATTTTCGTGGTTTCATAATTATACCAACTTTTCTTCAGCAAATATCTCGTGTGGATGAGTATTTATAAGTGCTGGAACAGTGGAGAAGGCCCACATGACGCATCATAGTCCTTGTACGCTAGGTCTGAAACCTCATAAGCCTGAGCTGCAACCACATTGTCATCCTTCAATCGTCTGAAATGCTCAGATGGATCAATCCAAAGGTTGGAAGAAAAGCTGGGACTTTCGTCCTGGGGGAGGTGTGAAGCCAACTTGGATGTGGTCATACTGGGTGTGAAAAACCTCTGCAGAATTTGTCGAGGATCTGAAAGGAATTGTGATATACGAATTTGTTTGGGTTGGGAAAACATATGTTAACAGACATGATAACTTCGTGCGGGAGAGACTCATCCACCGGAGCCCAGAAACTAATTCGTTCAATCTGACTCATGGAGAAGTAGATATCAGTCTGTGGGATTCCCACAAGATCTCATGGGCTCCAATTTTGGGTGACAGGTATGATGAATTCATTCAACCCAAGGTGACTTGGAATGATTCAGAGAAAACTCCTGCTTTAGCTCAGGAATTATTTATGATCTTCCATAGGCTCAAGAGTTCAAAGACCTCGTTAACTCATTCTAGAAAGGATATTCATCTGTAGGAGTGGATGAATATATTTCTTATTGAGAAGAAAGAGAAGGATACAATGGAGAAGGATCCGAAGGAGATAGGATCCAAGAAAAAGAAATCCAAGGATAAGAGGCCCAAACATCCTACCACCTGCCCAAAACCTGAGAAGAAGGGTGCTCCTGGCACATTCTGGCCAACTCAAGAAGCAGGAGAGTTTGAGAAATAGGGATATGAGGTGAATAAAAGGATCCAGAAGAAGACTCTTCTGGAGGGATTCTTGGCTTTATGTATCATCTTTTATCTCTTTCCAGTCATGGATTCGAAGGGAGGCATCAGGCTCGGGACCTTCATCATTGCGGCAAAGTAGGATGAGGGAAAAATGGTTGGGTTGGCTACCCCCATTTTTGCAAATATTCTCAGGATATTACTTCTTGTCTTCATGGGTAAATCTCTTTTAAGAATAGTGGGACCATTCCATGTTTTATGGGGATGGATTTCCACTCACTTGAAGACTTACAATGTACAGAATGGATTACAAATTCCTAGAATTTCTTTCAGGCCGTCAGTGCATGCATTCTATGAAGTTTCTCTATTAGATGTTAATGCCTATGACATGAACGTGAGGCTAAGCATGTTTAAGGAATTCAACTTCTTTCCCTATGGAAATCCCCCAACCGGGCGGTTTGTTGATGATGGAACATCCCTTTTGCATCTGAGGGCATACATGCTAGCTTGTAGAGATGGTGTTCTAGTTTCCAGGATTGACCGAGAAATTATATGCCAGGCCTATGATCCATATAGATTTGCATGTCAATTCAAGTGTCTATAATATATTGTTGTATCTCCACTAGTACATGTTAGGTTAGAGAAACATCTGATGGTTGCTCATAAACTGTGGCTGCTGACGTCAAGGGAGAAGACTGGGGCAGTATTTGATCTACCAGTTGAAAAAGTGGCACATAACCTGACTACTTGGTATGTCGAGCACTGGATAGCATCATACCCCAAAGGGGTGCTGAATCACCCAGTTTATCAAGTGGGGAAAAGGAAGAGGACTGTAGTGAAGGAAACCCTTCCTCATGAAGGTGATGTTTCCCCACTTGAAGCTGATTTTCCAGATTCCTCCTCTAGTACTGATTCACCAGATTCCCATGATGGGGATGATGAGGTACAACAAGTGGAAAAGTGGCCTTGTGCCCGATATAATCCTCCGGTTAGAATCAAGAGACCTACTCCAACAACTCCTGGTGAGTTACTTCATTGTGGTAATTTAATCACTACTAAATTATAAAGCAATATGTATTATTTTATTATTCTTTATCTGTAGTGGAAGGAGCTAGAAAGAGATTGAAGTCAATGATTGTAGGACCTTCCTCGCAGTCGTCATATCTAAGACCGGAGGCTGTCCAGACATGGCAGAGATTATATTGTGGTACTGAGACCGCCTGGCTGGATTTGTGTGAGGGCCTACAACTTCCTGGAATAGGGAATCTTCTGGATTCTATAGATATCCAATACGAGGATAACCCCAATGAAGTGCAGGCTTACATCAGAGAGCAGGAAATGCTTATATATGCCACTGATGAGTCTGTTCCTGTCACCAGGAGGGTGAAGTAAATGATTGATCGTGGCACCGCTGAGGGGGATGGTGGTTCTGTATATGAGAAGTGGCATGATTATGTGGCTCTTGAAGATGTAAGTTTTCATTCCTTATTTTCTTTGTAACTTGATTCCAGTCGAAGCTTTGTTACTTAAGGAAGTTATTTTCTTCATCATGCAGTTTGCAAAGAAAGGAACTGAGGTTCCTTCACCACAGTCTAGCCATGGTGGTACTACCATCGGGGATGTTGCTGATTCTCCTTGCGAACTGGGTGAGATGTCTATAGGCCAGCAGGCCATGAATGAGGCGTTGGACATATCCTTCCATTCGCCAATTCAAGTACCAATAAGGGAGACAGCTAATACTCCTAAAAATCCAAAAGGAAAAAAGGCGACAAAGGAGGAAGTCCACCTCTAAACGCTTTATCCGTAGTGGTAAGTCCTTCCGATAATCATGAATTTTAAACCATAAAAAAGATTGCTCACTTTCCCTTGGATTGCAAGGGCTTATTTAATTTCCCCTATGAGGGAAAGAACTGATCCTCCCTTAAGGACCATGAAGGGTACTATGGAACAAACGCGGATTCAGGCTGACTTGGCTACTTCAGAAAAAGAGCCAACATCTATTCTCAGTACTACTCATGCTGCTGCTACAAGTAGAGAAGAAGCTGCACCAGAATCATTGGCTGTCGTAGCAACTGAATCTAACATCCTTCCTGAAGAAGCTGTCCAGGGTCAGGGGATGCAGAATTAGGGTCTCTAAGGGGAAACATCAAATGCTCCCACTGGTGAGACTAACCAGGATTATGAAATATCATTGGATGAAATGACGAATCGTGGAATGTCTTTCGAAGAGTTTTATGATCATACTAAGTTATCATGTGATTTAGAAGACCTTGGGCGTGAGTGTTATCCTTCACCCAGTAAATTTTCTTATAATTTAAACTTCTAATCATGACTGAAAATAATATGCAGTTCCATCCATAGAAGATGTTGAACTGCTACTACCTAAAGAGGTTGTGGACATTGATGTCAACCCTACCATTGCAGAAACATTAGCTCAAGTAGAGCTAAACCCAGTAAACACTCATGAGACCCATCTTGAAGATCCTGTTGAAACTGGGAAAGATGGGGAGGAGTCTTCTTAATCTGTTGATCTACTATTAGGTAATTATTAGACTGAGTTTTCAAGATAGATAGCCAACTTCCATTATTCTATGAAACTATCCATACTTTTAATTGATCAAACAGGGCTATCAACATCAATGGTTAGAACTGGAGGTGTGGTCTCAACTTCTGTCCAAACAGTAGTAGAATGTGATGAAACCAGGGTCAAGGGGGGAAGAAGGAGAACATGGCACTTTTTTAAGTGAATTAATCCCAGATTAAATGCCCCCCTCTGATAATGATGTGGAATCAGACCTAGAGGTGCTTAAGGCACTCAGCTTCTCACGATACAAGGCATGGAACAACATATCGAAAATCATATCTGAGGTTCCTTTAGAAGAGCTATCATCAAATATCCCTTAATTGTTGTCCCACTCTATCATGCTAGGACTCGGCGGTTTTGGATACCAAGAGATCCATACCGTGGTGAAACAAGTCATCTTCAAGAGGGAGTAGGAGGAAAAGTGTCGCGAAGATCTTACCAGGGTGAAACTGTTAGTCAACATCGGTGAATTTGAGGCTGTGGTATCCCGAGTTGAGGCTGACTATGCTTCCAAGATGAAGGAGCTGAAGCATAAGATCAAAGAAAAAGTCATCCAGAAGATGAACCTTTAGCAACAGTTAGATGTTGTTACTGGGGAACTTGACCAACTCAATAATTCAGTAGATGGAGTTCAAATGAATGGTTTGAAGACCATTGCGGATGCCAAGAAAGTACTCCATCAGGCTGAAAAGAGTAAATTTGGTCGAGTGCATGAGCATCATGTAGCTGCTGATGAATCTCAGGATGCGGTTCATCAAGTGAAGACTTATGTCGACAACCTTTTGTAATTTCATGGAAAAGGGAAGAGACTCCAATCTTTGGATGTCCTTCTAATTCTTGTGCATCAAATGGAAAGAATGATTTCATCTTCAATCACTTGTGCACGTATTGTTCTTTTTCTCCATACTTTAAATTTTACCTAAGCCAATGGGCCTAGTGAGCATAGTTTGATTTTTACTAGGATTAATATAAATAACCCTACAAACATTGAATCTTTTAATTTCTCAATATTACCTAAATCATACTAAATGTATGTTTAGTGAGCTGGAACTTGACTTTTACTCAGAGTTCCTTTGTCTTTTGTGGGAAGTTTAAAGTCATGCACATCGGACATAAAGAGGCTATTGTTTAAGGTCGAAATGGCTTTCACCAAATGAATTAGAATTGAATCAATTCATAGACAATTTACCTAAAAACATATTACCATACTCAAGTATGAGGGAAAATATGTAAACTATAATTTACGAAAATTACGATCTGAGGAATGATATGAAAAATAGATAAAAGGAATTAGAAGAAGTAGTTACCAAGAATGAAATTACCATTATTTAACAATCCCATTAGGGGGTTGAATTATGCAGGGCCACCAAAGGGCATTGGCTGCATAGTCAAATAAATATCATCTTTTGGCTGACATGTCCGTTATATAGACTGTTTATGCAAGGCTGTCGAAGGGCACGTGCTTCATAGTCTGGCAAAAGAACCCTTAGAAATTTACTTTCCTAGTGCTAAAAAGCCGGTGAAAGTTTATGAGGAATCAAATTTGCCAATGTATAGGGTTTGTTGTATGGAAATAGGTACATGAATATGGAGAAGATATTTCCAAACAAGATTTTCGAAGAACTGGACGAATATCACTCCTACGAAGGTCTGACCCAAACGTAGGGAAGGAGAATATAAACCATAGACTTGAATACTTTCAGATCATGAGAAAGGATATGGGATAAGTATGTTAAGGATGCCTATTTTTGCGGATCCATATATATTGTCATTAAGGAAAATAAGGACAAAAGAAGATTTCTTCCCAAGAATAAAGTTACCAGTATTTAACAAAACCGTTAGGGGGTTGAATTATGCAGGGCCACCTAAGGGAATTGACTGTATTGTCAAATAATAGCATCTTTTGGCTGACAGGTCCGCTATGTAGACTATTTATACAAGGTCTCCTGAGGACACGTGCTGCATGGTCAGGCAAAAGAACTCTCCGAATTTTAGGCCTTTTTTTATTATAAGTCAAGAAAAATGTTATGAAGATAAAGAAGTATTGAAGATAATGATGATGACACATAATGATGGGTATTGTCCAATGTATGCAGATATACACGGATCAATGATAACCATAATCATATTGTGGCTGGGTCTTGAATGGAAATGTTGGACTTCACTACGTATCCCATAAGGATGGGAATCAAGCCATACATAGTTCTTGAACTACAATTTAACGTCATGTGGGATAAAAGGAGTGGAGATCTTTGTTTAGGGTCATAGTGCTTGGACCATTATAAGAAATACACAGTGTGTGTTTTCATGGGGACCATTCATCCAAGGGACTGAAAGTGAAATTTGGGGTTAGGCCCAAAAGACATGGGGCTGGATTCGAGGGACACTCAAACATTCCTACGTATCCCATAAGGATTGGAATCATGCCCACATAGTTCTAGATATACCCTCTGTACAAATTTGGTTCGTACATGTGAAGGGTGAAAAGGGGACTTCAGTGCAATGATGGTTTAACCCAAGATAAAAGGTTTAGGTATTTCCATGTATACACGTAGTCTTTGAAATTAATCATGATTGAATATCAATGTAAATAATGATTCCCTCTCAGGTGAGGGTATCAAAGAGTGTTATAGTTTACTGTCATACAGGAAAAAAAGTGTTGTACAGTTTAACATCATATAGAAAGGACAAAAGTGAACCAATGTAAAGATATTGATTCTGGGGACGGTTTCATGAATCAACATCGTATAAGATGGAGGTGAACAGATGTGAATAGATTGTTTTGGGATTGAACCATGGGAGGTTGCCTACGTACCCAGCCTAGAAGGAAAGGACCAAAGTCCGCATAGTTCAATTAAAGAATAAATTAATGATCAAGGTGTTCTTGGGGACAACGACCAAAAAAATGATGGTTTTGGGACTTACACATGGTTAGTGGCCCAGAGAGAGTGTTATGGTTGATGTTTGCTCTAATCTCATGTGAGTCATACTCGGTGTGAGAAACAAGAGGTAGAAAAAAAACCCTAATGATGCACAGTTTAATGTCACATAGGACATATAAAGGGACTATTCAGTTTAAAGTCTTGCAGTTAGGACTATAAGCGCTGCACGGTTTAGTGTCATGTAGCAGGGACAAATTACAGTTTAAATTCATGTAGGACGTATCAAAGGACTTTCTGTACAGTTTAGCGTCATGTAGTTAGGACGATGGGGACAACACAGTTTAATGTCATGTTGGACAAAAAGAGGACTGTGTAGTTTAATTTGATGCAGTAAGGACAAAAGAGTACACCATTTAACATCATGTTGGACATATTAGGGACATTTTCATAGTTTAACGTCATTTTAGACGAAAAAGGGACGATACAGTTTAGAGTCATGTTGGACGTAAGTGCCAATAGTTTAAGGTCATATGCATGGACCGTTGGTTATGCATTTTAACGTCATGTTGGACGAAAGGCACTTCTATATAATTTAACGTCATATGGTATGGACGATGAAGGGAGGCACGTTTTAATGTCATGTTGGACGAATTTGGGAACTTTTTCACAGTTTAACGTCATGTGGGACGAAAGTAACGCAAATAGTTTAAGGTCATATGTATGGACCATGGATGATGCAGTTTTACATCATGATGGACGTAAGGGACGTGCAAATAGTTTAAGGTCGTATGCATGGACTGTTGGTTATGTAGTTTAACGTCTTTCCAGACGTAAAGGACTTTTATATAGTTTAGCGTCATGTAGTTAGGACGTCATAGTTTAGCGTCATGTTGGCTGAAAGTAAAAAATAGTTCAAGGTCATATATATGGACCATGGATGTATTTTGTGTTGATACAAAATATTTCTTCAAAAATCTAGAATTGGTTGGAGTAGTGATGAGTTATCCATCCATTGAGATTAAAGAATAAGCTCTATTGGAGTAGACCATATGTATTGAGTAAGGTCCTTCCCATTTTGTCTCATGCTTGGGAGGTTTCGTTCCCAGTATCATTGGAGTTCTGATAACTAATACCAATTCTCCCTGAGTGAATGAACGAAGAAGATCTTTTTTGTTGAAAGCTCATGCTATTCGATTCTAAAAGACTTCCATGTGTTGCATAGTACACAATATTTTCTCATCTAACAGTTCCAATTCATTCAATCACTTTTGAGATTGTTCATCTGTAGATGACTGATCACAAATGGCTACTTTGAGTGAAGGAAATTGAACTTCAATGGGCAAGACAGCTTCCATTCCAGATACCAGTGAATATGGAGTTGACCGAGTTGTAGTGCGGGTGGTAGTCCGATAATCCCATAAAGCATGAAAGAGTTTATCAGGCCATGATTTCTTATCTTTATCCACTATCTTTTGCAGTATATTTGATAGAGCCTTGTTGAAAGCATCTATATGGCGATTGGCTTCATCATGATACTGAGATGAATGATTGGATTTGATGTTTTATTCTTGATACACCTTCTTCAGCTTGGATGAACATAAGTTGGTGCCATTGTCCGTCAATATGGTATGAGGGTCACCAAATCTGTTAATGATGTTGGACTTGATAAAGATAACAATTCATTTATAACTAACTTCCTTAAGATGTATTGCATGTGCCCATTTGGAAAATAAATCAATAGCAGTAAGAATATACTTAAACTGTTTGTCCGTAGCTGAAGGGTAATGTCCCACCACATACATTCCCCATGTGGAAAATGCCCACGAGTATTTAGCTGTATGAAGCAACTCTGGAGGTTGATGAATGAAGTTGGCATGTACTTTTCATGAATGGCACTTCTTTGTCAAATCAACACAATTTTATATCATTGAAGGCCAAAAGTATCCAAGTCTTCGGATCTTGATCAGACAGACTATGTCCAGACTGGTGGGCACCACAGACTCCTGCATGCACTTCTTTCATGACAGCCGTTGTCTCTTCACCATCAATGAATCTGAAGATAACTTAAACAAAACCACTCTTGTAGAGAATTTTCTCTAGGTGATCTGGGCCATCATAAAGAGTAAAGTTGACCACACGTCGCCAGATTTGTTCTTTCCCGGCTCTATTACGGGGAAGTGTTCCATTTTGAAGGTATTCTCTAATAGGTGACATCCATCCTGTAGTATGACCATAAGATTCAGGAATGGGACAAATTTCATTTATCTCCTCGGTTCTGATTCGAAAATAAGGTGAAATTGCATGACGGTGGGAAATACAGATGGTTGTCTCATCCCGATTTGGATCTACCAGAGTTGTGGCTATATTAGCCAGTGTATCAGCTTGGACATTTTGTGATCTTGGGACATAAGAAAATGTTGGTTCCGAAGGGAATTCCACCATTAACACTCTGACGTAATCATACAAAGGGATTATTTCTTCTTTTTTGATGGCATAATCCCCATTGACTTGTTTGATTACCAGGTCTAAATAATCTATCACCTTTAATTTATTCACTTGTGCTTGAAGCGCCAACTCCAATCCTACAATGAGAGCTTGGTATTCCGCTTTATTATTTGTACAACCTTCCCATAATAAGAAGGAATAAGGTAACACTGCCTTTTCTGAAGAAATGAGCATAATTCCTAAGCCAACTTTGTTGAATTTAGGATTTTCCATTTTCCTCCCAGTTGGACTTCTGGAAGCACCATCAAAATAAATTTCCCATGAGTGAGGACTTTCTTGAATATAGAAGACTTCCTCATCAGGGATTTCAATATCTAAAGATGTGTCTTCCACGAAAGGGTGTTCAGCCAGGAAATCAGCCAGAGCTTGGCCATTTATTTCCTTTTGAGACACATACTGAATGTCGGATTGCTGCAAAATAACTGCCCACCTTGCCAGACATCCTGTAATCATTGGACGACTATGGATGAATTTGAGCGGGTTATTGAGAGATACCAATTGGACCTTCTGATGTTTCAAGTAGTGTCTCAAATTCTGAACTACATATATTAATGTCAAGCAGCACTTCTCAATACTTGAATACTAGGTTTCTTCTTCAAGAATAGTCCAACTGAGGTAATAGAGGCGGTTTCCATTTCCAGCATCATTCTTCTGAGCAAGAAAGGAACCCAATGATCGCTCTAGAGCTATCACGTAGAGGATAAGTGGTCTTCCTTCAACAGGTGTCATGAGTACCAGTGGACTCAAGAGGTATTTCTTGAGAATATCGAATTGTTATTGACATTCTTTAGACCACTGGTAAGTGACTCCATTCTTCATCAATCTGGTGAAGGGTAAACTTTTTCCTTCCAAATAGGCAATGAAACGCCGAATATAGGCTAAGTTTCCTTGAAGTCCTCTTAATTATTTCAAGTTTCAAGGAGGTGACATACCAAGGATTGACTTTGTCTTCTCAGGATCCACTTTGATACCACGATGGCGTACAAATAATCCGATAAATTTTACTGAGGTTACCTCAAAAGTGCATTTTAAGGGGTTCATCTTCAAATTATGTTGTCGAAGCTTCCAGAATATGACTTACAAATCAGCCAAGTGATTAGAATGTTTTTTGGATTTAAACACCAAATTTTCTACATAGAATTCAATAAACTTCCCTAGAAATGGTTTGAAGATACGATTCATGGCACACTGATATGTTACGCCCGCATTCTTTAAGCCAAAGGGCATTACCCAGTAGCAAAAGACACCATGAGAGGCTCTGAAGGCTATGTATTCCTCATCTTCTGGGACTATTTGGATTTGATTATATCTGGAATATCCATCCATGAAGGAAATTTCTTCATAGCCAGCTGTTGTATCAATTAAAAGTTTTGTAATCGGAACTGGGAAATCATCCTTATGACAATGCCGATTAAGATCTCTGAAATCGATGCAAACTTTAATTTTTCCATTCTTGTTATTTACAAGGACAATATTAGCCAACCACATGGGATATTGAACTTCTCTAATGAAGTTAGATTTTATTATTTTATCCACTTCAGCTTCAATTTTGGAAGCATAAGTTGGGTGTGTTCTTCTTGCGGCTTGCTTAAATCCTCGATGTTCTTCTGGTAAACCCAAATGATGAGTAGCAATGTCAGGATCAAGCCCGGGCATCTCTGTATTGTTCCAAGCAAATATGTCAAGATTTTTCTTTAAAAAGGAAATATACATATCTTGTTCATCAAGAGTCATGGCCGCACTAGTTAAAGTGGGGCGTGGATCTTCTTTTTTACCCATATTTATTTCTCTGAGTTCATCCACAGTGGTAGAGATACCCTCTTCAAATGCTGGAGGAGCATCTCTGAGATCTTCCCCTTATTATTTAACATGTGTTATTTATTCTGTTTCTACTTCCATAGTTAATGATAAAGTAGAATTTTCATGATCAGAAGAGATGTCAAAATTTGAACATCTTGAAGAAGAAGCTTCCATTTCTGACACCATTGATAATGAAGGGTCTTCCTTGGGAAATAAAGAGGAGATGATGGATTGAGAATTGACATCATTGTTCACCTCCGATGTTGCTATATCTTTTTCTGGCCTGATTGGCGAAGTATAGACTTGTTGGATTTCAGTAGATGAAATGAAGATGTCACCATTTGGGCTTTCATCACTGCTTTGTGGGATACCAATTTCTCCCATGTTGTCTGGATCTATTGCCATAATTGACATTATGGATCTTTCCATAAGAGTATATTTATTTGGGTCTACCTTGTCAATTTGACTGATAAGCAACACATAATCCGTACTCACATTGTTAATGGATTTACTGGAATCTTCTCCAAACCATACGGATAATTAACAATGGTAATCTCTTTTGTTGCGGATTTCTCCCTTCCCTTCATGTGATAGAATTCCGCCTCAATGAATTGAGACTCACATGTCTTGAACGGGGCCTTATAACTATAAAATGTCCCAACTTGACCATCGAACCAATATTTGAGACATTGATGGTATGATGAAGGGATAACTGCATGTTGATGTAGCCAGGGTCTTCCATGCAGGATGTTGAAGGCTAAGTCTTGATCAACAACCCTGAAATCTGAATTGGATACAAGATCTCCAAACTGAGTTCTATGTTTAACTTCACCCAGTGGTTCTTGTTCATTTTTATCATATCCTTGTAACATCATAGTTGAAGGAGATAAATCAGATTCTGTGAGGCCCAATCGACGAAGTGTACGAATGGGCATGAGATTGACTCCTGAAACATTATCAATGAAAGATCTTTGGACGTCTACACCATTGACCTTTCCAGATAAGTACAAAGGACTAATATGTCCATGCACGACATCATCTTCATCTATGAAAGATATCACTGCATGGAATTCCACGGGAAAATTCTCTATGTGATAGACTTTAGCTGCAGCAATTTCAGTTTCAAACTCCTGAGGACTTGACAAAGCCTCGATGAGTGCCTCCCGAAGATCCTTTGATAGATTCAATGCATCCAAAATTGATAACGTGACCGGTACATGGGCCAGGTGTTTCAATACATCATACTTTTGATCTAGAGGTATGTGTTTCCTAATAGGAACATGTGGTTTAGCAGGTGTATTGGATGTTGATGCTTTGGAATTTGATGCATCTTGTACCGGGATAGGAGTTGGTAATACTCCTGGATTTGGAAGATTAGACCAATTAGGTCTGTTTACTTTCTCAGAGGAAGAAGATGGAACTTTCAACCGATCTTCGAGAATAATTGTTCTGGGGCTGAGTCTGCCTTGTGTGGAAGAAATTTCTTGTTATTTTTGACCTCATTGAAGGTCTCTACCACGAGTTTCTGCCGCATACACAGTTCTAGCAGGGGTAGAATTGGAATAATGGCCTCTGAAAGATCCACGTCTTCCCCTATATCCTGAGCCTCTAGCAATTCCTCTGATACTTCTATTTGATATAGGGAATTTGAGCTCATCAAAATCGAAACTGCGACTGGAATGTGGATCTGTTAATTGAATCATATTAACAGAACCAAAGATTAACTCTTCATCTGATGAAGAATCTTCCTGACTAGCCAATTTAGGTTGTACCGTTTGGTGGGGCAGTGCTCGTTGCTTCAAAGTAGATGGCATGAAGTCTTCTAGAGTCAAAGACAACTTAGGCTTTGACACATACTCATCTTATTCTGATTCTTTTTCTTTCATTGAATCATTCCATTTCTTTGAGGATTTTCCCTCTGATGAAGAGGGTTTTGCTGCGGCATTCATGGAAGAAGGAACAATTGGTTTCTTCAATTATGTTTTCAAAATAGCATGAGTTCAGTTGATCGTCTTTCTGACCATCCAATCATCATATTTTTGTGCATTTGTGTTCTTAACTTTTTGCTACTCACCTTCCTACTCTGGAACTGTAGTAGTAACACATGCTAACTAGGCTGAAGAGCCTTTTAGTTTTACTTGTCCCAAGTCGACCATATTTTGCAAAAGGTCTTTGAAGACAAAACACTCTTAGATGGGATGCCCCAACATTTGATGAAAGGGGAAATAATTGGGATGATCTTCATCTCCTTCCTTTTTTGGCCTCGTGGGCCTTGGCTGCTAAACCAAATTATTCTCCAGGGCCGAAATGAAATAACCAGGAAATTGTTCTTTTTAGAAAGACTAAATTTTTCTCTTCAGATCCAGAAATTGTTTTTGTCTTTGATCTCATTGATCGTCTTGACGAAACGGCCTCTTTTGTTGACACTCAGGAGGTGGAGCCCTTCAGGAAGATTAAGGTTTTGAAGTAGAAGTAGGTATAGATGCTTGATTAAGCATAACTATAGTAGTCTCTACTTTACCCATTCTTCTTCCTGGAGCTGATGGAATTACACGAGATTTAGCCTTAATCTATATAAAAGAATCTTTAATCTATTGAGCAGTTGAAGTAAGGTCTCGAAACCCTCCTATGTATTTCACAGGGATCAACAGTTTGCGTAATTCTTCATGCAGATTTGCCACACAGATTGGCAACAGTTCCTCTTGAGGGAGTGTTAAGCTTAGGGAATATATTAATCCCTTCCAGCAAGCAATGAAACATGAGACCCTGTCATTCTCCCTTTTCTTACAGTGTGTAAGATCAAAAACTGTTGTCAATGGAAATGTTGAGCTGAATTGGAGAAGGAATCTTTGGCGAAGATCCTCCCATCCGGTAATTGACCGGGATTGCAAGCTTGTGTACCAAACAAAATCCGGTCCTTGCAAGGTTCGCACGAAGCATCTGAGTTTCACTGCTTCTTGCTGCTCTAGAGTTCCCATCATAGGATCGCAACAAGACATGTAATGCATCAAATGCTATTCAGGGTTTCCTGATCCATTGAAAATAGGGAACACAGGGTTCCCAAAACTTGATGGGGGAGATATTGAATCTATCCATTTAGGGTAAGCTTTATTTTCTGGTTGAACCTGCGCATGCTTACCTTCCATAGTCTCTAACCGAGTTGTGAATGACTCAATGGTATTTATTAACATTTGAGAAACATCCAATTAAACTTGGACTTGGACATGTGTAATTACTGGAGTTTGGATAGTTATGGCAGCTGGTACTGCAACTGATGGCAGCATTACTAATTGTTGTTTCTCTTGACCCGTAGGATTAGACCTGTGTGGGTGTACTAATAAAGGATGATATTCATGATCCATATTAGTAGCTGCAACAAACTCCATTGGCTTACTGACTCTAACATGCATAAGAGGAAGGCTACCTTGAAGTAGTTCTACATTCAACCTCCTCAATTCTCTCATTTCTTCCTCTTGTTGAGCAAATCTTTTCTCTAGTGAGAGCGATTGGCCTTCTTCAGAGGAAGGATATGTAACCTGATTCTTTCCCTTCCCCTTGATTGATCCATTTTGGAGAGGGGGAAGTGGTTTGTTTTAAGGAACACCCAGATTTTGGGTAAACCTTTGATTTAGTGTGCGCACACCTTCTTCATTTCTGTCTGTGCGTACAACTTCTTGAGCAGGAACCTCTTCATATGAGTCCCCTGACTGAGCCTCATCTGGTGGATCAGCCGCAACGACATTGATGACATTAATTGATTCATAATGCATTTCATCCCTTCTATCACCATTTTTGTGATATTTCCTTCTTCCATGACTTTGATGAGACATTTTCTTTCATTTATTCGATCCCTCAGGAACTTATTGGCGAACCGTAATTTGGAGAGAGTCTCCTGATAATTTGGCTCTTCGTTCCTCTTGGGGCATCATCCCTAACCGAGAGAAGACCGACTTTCTTTGAGGGAGAGATTGAGGATTTGAAAAAGTCCCCAGTCCGGTGGATTGGGGATGTTCCTGCTGTTTTTTCTCAACTCTTATAATCATATTTGTTGATTCTGAAGGTTGGTTTAAAAGAGTCCCCAGTCTTGCAAGCTGGGGCGGCTCTTGACATGTAATATCTGAGACATTTATAAAATCTCTCCTGATCTTGCGGACCTTGGTCCGGAAATTAGCTGGATGCATCAATCGATATCCACTTTTATCACCCAGTTGAATAGATCGTTGGATGATTTCTGACACTTCTATCACTTGATGATGTGCTTGATCCATATGAGAGGCATGTTCAATATTCTCATTTGCTTGATGCAGGATTAATTCAACAACTTGTTCTTTGTATTATTGATTTTGAGAGGAACTAGTTGAAGCATGTTCTTGGGCAAGCCTTTGATTACAAAAAATCCAGTTGATTGTGGCCGACAATGGGCAATAACATTGCATGAGACCATTTTCGGCGGGCTTTGCTGACTAGAGAGCACAGTAAAATGTAGTGCTCCATGAACACCCCATACTCTAACATGAATACCAGATGGGGTATTGGAAATTAACTGGCGCAATCTTCTTAGTGCGCCAAGGCAGGAATGTTGAAGGTGTAACACCCCGAGCTTCCACGATACGCTTCTCTTTCAATAATTAAATAGCTTGCATTGTACGCAAGTTCGAGATTCCAACACATCGCGACCAATAAAAATAGCCATTATGAATAGTAATACCCACTTTTTGAAATTATATAAATTTTATATTTCAAAATGGACTTAATTTTTGTATTCGGAATATCAAAATTATCCTAAGTTGAATTTTTGGAATTTTTCTGAGAACATCCAATTTTTTATGAATAGTGAAAAATACTTAAAAACATGTTTTTTTATCAAAATAATCTATAGTGATAAATTATACTATTGAGTGGTTTTAAAGTATAATTAGAATATATTTTTACCATTTTATCCAATTGTGTTCTTTATAATTAATTTCACATTGAAATTGGACATAAACAATTGTCAATCTTTTGATATATATTGTTTCTCAAAAACACGCTATTTGTTGTGACAAGCGGGAATTAATTATAAAATAAATAAATGAAACCTGTATTTTTGGAATTTTGTAAAATAGAAATCATTTTTGAATTCGGAATATCAATTATATCTTAGAGTGAAATTTTGGCATTGTTCTGAAAAACATTAATTTTTGATGAATAGTGAAACCACTAAGTGGTAGTTAAAAAACTGATTTTTCATTTAAATGAAACATTACCACTTCTGTGATTTTATTTTCAAAAATCCGACATACATGGTTGTCATTAGGAAGTAAAACTTTGTACAATGGGATTAAAATAATTTTTTGTTGAATATTAACTTTTAAGTTTAATTAATCATGATTAAAGGTAATTAGTGAAATTTAAGGTAAATATGATATTATAAAATATGAAAATACCCTTACACTTGTCCAACCCTTATTGGATGAGTCATGGACGACCAAGACAATCCATGGGTCGACTTGGGTACCCCATGGAGCCACTTGGGTAAAAAAATGACATTAATAAATTTTTATGTAAAGTAAAAATAAAATTGTCACAAACATGTGTTGTTTTACTAAAACAATTATCACATGGGGTTATATAAGTTAACCTTTCGACTATAAATATTCATTGGAAAGATAAAATGATTTCCTACATCATGGTAATTTTTTTATAATTTTTACACATTAAATATATTAAATTTGTAATGACACCATGATGATGCAGCGATTACCTCATTAATTAACGATTTAAATAAAATGAAAAGATAATGTAAAATATAAGAATTACACTTGTCAAAAACCTATTTTATGGGTAGATTTAGAACCATTATCACCATATTCTAGAAATATATAATTGTGGGTCCTTTGAAATCCAAAAATCACTTCATAATAATGTAACATTTAATCACATTCCAAGAGTGCCCCTCCTCTCCTCTTATAAAAGCCCCCCACCACTACCACCTTATTCACACCTTCCAAGTAATTTTTCTCGGCCAAACTCTGCCCAAATACTCTCTCAACTTCCCTCTCTTACTCCTAGATTCCTCACTTTGGGCAGAAGTCTTCCCAAGGAAGCCTTTGGCTCAAATCAAAAAGAGTTACCCGATTTTAAGGTAATGTCTTCTCTTGTATTTTTGTTTTAGTTTGCTTCTTCAACCCCCTAAAATCTTTTTATTACTTTATTTTGTAAAAAAAAGTATCCTCAATATACTTGGATGTTTTTATGAGAATTATTCTATTTACACTTACACACACCTTCGTCTAATGGTTAAAGAACATATTGTTTCTGTGGGTGGCGAAATACTGCCTCACGAAACGATGATTGTTCAATATTCTTTTAACACCTCTAATGGTGGTCATTATGATGACACTATTTTTATATATGATACATATTATGTTTTTGTTTTCCTTATTATTCTGTATTTTTTATTTATGGCATACCTTTATGATTTTCATTATGGGTAAACGCGATAATTTCATTTTAGGAAGTGCGGACTACCACCCCCTGAAAGTGATTTGAATCGTTAATGCCATATGTGGGATGTATAAAGGATGGAGTAAATGGTATTATAAATTATATTATACTGGAATTATAGTATAAATTTATATAATTATAATTTCATTCCATTAAATATTAAACATAAATGAAAGTATTGTTCATGTGTACACACGACTTACCGTCTCCATGAGCGGTGCATTTCATTTCTTACCTCTAAATGTTATGTAATATTATAAATTAATGTATATAATGGATATATATTATATATATGATATCTAAATCATGAATATAATTCTGGATATAATAGAAATTTCACCACATTAACAACTTGTAATTATAAGAAGATTATTTTTTACTCAAGTATCAAAGATCGACAAAATGACCATTATTAACGTAAATAATTACATAATGATCATAACATGGTAATAAGTGATATAAAAGGAATAATGAACATGAAAAAGGTTCTTAATAAAATAGAAATTAACTCTGGATTATTATTCAGGAGTTTAATGAACGATCAAGTCAAGTCGGACAGAGGTAAGGGAACTTCTTAACCTAATTTCCATTCTTTTGGTTAATCTCCTAATTTCAAATTATGTCATGATATTATTATGTCCTATCTTGTATTTATACTTTATTTATGTGTAAATATATTTAATACACATAATAGATCTATTTTATTTAAAAAATGATCTTTGTAAGGGACTTCGTCTCAATCTCCTTTCATTGTGGCATATTTTGTTTTATAAACAAATTTCTTTTATACGGTGTATAAACCCCTTTGACTTTTATGTTTATTCAAAAGGAATCTTTTTATATGAAGCATTTTACAAAACGAAAAAATGAAATGTTTTTTTGTCATATGTAATGGCGACAATGACTTCTCCTCCGTTGTGACAGTTATTTGAGTTTCGGCTTCCTCTACAAGCCATAACGTTTTTTAAAAGAAAAATAAATACAAAGTTTTAATTTTCTTTTATTTTGGTATTGAAAATGGTTTCAAAAGTGTTTTGTCATTATATCAATGTGTTGTATTGATATCTTGTGATTGAAATGTGGAAATGTTATGTTTCCTTTATGCATGTTTTATGTGATACGATTATGTTATGGTTTATGATATGTTTAAACCAGTTCATATGAGGAATGCATTGGACATAATAAGTGGTAGGTGGGTCCCGCTATAGCTCCTCAATGCATCAGCAGGTATAATGAGACAAACTAGTGTCTTGACATAAGGCCTTGAAAAAATCTTATTTGTAGTCTTGGTACGAGGCCTTGGCTACGTGGTTATGATATTCTGGTATTATGCATTCCATCGTTGTGAAAGTGGTTATTGATATTGCATTGATTATTTGACCAGTAGAATATCCATGTGAATAAGTAAATGGCATTATCTCATTTTACTTTTTCCATATTATGTTGAAGTTCATGTTTAAAAGGATTTTGTTTTAGTCATACATTGCCTTACATGTTAATGTT
Source organism: Viscum album (assembly GCA_963277665.1). Taxonomy (NCBI): domain Eukaryota; kingdom Viridiplantae; phylum Streptophyta; class Magnoliopsida; order Santalales; family Viscaceae; genus Viscum; species Viscum album. The sequence goes on along the minus strand of OY728155.1, from coordinate 1,151,887,837 downwards.
TATTTATGAAAGCTTCTGCTATATTGTTATCCTTAATGAGCATCTGATCTCACCCCTTCCAATGTTTTAATTTTTTATAGGATGTGAAGAAATATATTATTAATGACCTGCAGGGATAGTATGAGGGGATATGAAGACAAGATGTTGTTGTAGTTTTGTTTTACTTTATTATGTAATGTAAGACTTATGAATGTATCTACTGTTTCCAAGGCTACTAAACTAATCGGTCTTTCGAGACTTGATCTTTTCTGATCATGCCAATGTTACGCAATAATGCACCAACTCTGGGTAACTGGGGTCGGGGCGTTACAGTTGGTATCATAGGTAGTTTAGTACTAACCATGGAAGCTAGATTTAGATAAACTCTGATTAGAGCACATAGCCCTAAGATAGACTTTGAGGATTAGTATAGAAAAACTTCCTTGAATTTTGGTATTATAGATATTTTATGAGTTTTACGAGCAATACATCCATGTATGGATACGAGCAGGTAGAGGAGGCTCTGGCACAGATGTTCCTAGGGTTAAAACCTGAAAACAATGCTTTGAACTAGACTCGAACGGGAACTGGTTCACGTCAACGGGTCTTTATGCACTCTTGGTTACGACACTCCTGGGGGATATGCTTAGGATAATTCTCATTTTCTTTACAAATCATTATGAAGGGTTTATGAGTATATACTTCCTCAAAGAAAACATTTCTTTTTATCGTTATGGATTATATCCATAAATAGTTCAATTTATGTTTAGTGTTTTACAAGTATGGAATTATGTATTTTGATTCATAAACTAATTTAGTTTATGCCATTGTTTAGAAATGGTGCCTAGTGGGAGGAATGGAAACCATATAAATGAACGCAATATGTGTAAGGATTTCCCTCCTGCTAAAGATAATTATATTGGGGCTAGTGATACAACTGGTGCTGATCAACTTATCACCATACTGGGACAACTCACTCAGGTTATGAATAATTACCTTACTCGTATGGGGCACCCTGATCCGCAGCGTGGAGGATCAATGTTAGATCACTTCATGAGGTAACAACCGCCAACATTTAATGGGGGTACAAATCCATTAGTAGCTGAACAATGGATAAACTCTTTAGAGAAAATATTCCAAGCCTTAGGGAGTAGCGAAAGGGATAAGGTTGTCATGGCAGTTTACCGCCTCACTAGAGATGTCGATCAATGGTGGTCACTGATTCAAAACATAAAGGATTATGATGAAGTATAAATAATGGAATGGAGGGATTTTAAGTAAATTTTCTTAGAAAAATACTTTCCACATGACCATCGAGAAAATATGGAAAGACAATTTCTGAGTCTGAGACAAAAGGAGGATGAGAATGTCGCAAAGTATGAGGTAAACTTTACATGGTTAGCAAGACATGCTGCAGATTATATACGTAACCCAAGAAGTAAGATTTGTCGTTTCTTTGATGGGTTAAAACCATTTCTCCGTCGAGATTTAGTATCAAAATATTTCTCAACATACAAAGATATAGTCTCGTGTTCTATAAAGACAGAAAAGAAATTCTCTAAATCTTATGAAAATAAAGTAAAGCAAGAGAATAAGAGAACGGTGGAACAAGAAACAGATAAAGGGAAAAAGGGAAAGAAGGATTTTCCATTATGTGATAATTGTGGGAAGAATCATCCCGGTACTTTCCTAAATGGAATTGGAGGTTGTTATAAATGTAGATAAAAAGGTCACCAGGCTCGTGATTGCAAGGGAAAGAAAGAGGCTATCAATGTTGAATGCTAAAATTTTAGGGAAATGGGGAATTATGAAAATGAATGCCCTAAGCATCAGGGAAACTTACCTTATAAAAGGCCAAGGGATCAAGGTCAAGATTATGTTGTTAATACTGATGAAGTTGAATAATTATGGTATTTGTGTTTTTGGACTCAAAGATTATATTCTGGTTATAAGAATAATGTGATATATATAAGGATTGTACTGCAGTACTTGTTGATTTCATTAAGGTTTTAATATGATGATGGTAATCATATTTTTAGTATGTGACAATAAGATAAACTTTACTTTGTTTGAGGAATCTGATGTTACAATTGATTTTGGAATTTAGAGACATTTTAGAGAAAGTCTGGATAGATGTATTTTGGATAACTATAAAGGTTAGAATGGATTAAGTTTAACCTTTGATAGTATTGTTTAAGGTTAAAACATTTCTGAAGATTATTTTTTGAATATTATAATACTATAGTTTTAGGAAAAGGACAACCTAAAGGTTGGGGGATAACCGGTCACATCAGACAAATCTGCATGAATCGAACCCTAAACCATAGTGCGACATGCCGTTATTACCTACCACAATCCTACAGGAAGTCCCTGGTTGTTACAAAAAAAATTTCCTAATATAAATGGTATGTGCTAATATTTTGAACCTTGTACGATTAGGATAAATATAATATTTTTGAGTTATATTATCTTTTTGAGTGGAAGATGAGTTTGTGGTAGAAATTAGTTGAAGGTTGAAACTCTACTTTTCAAGCATGGATATATATATACCTATCTATTATTCTATGAATAAATTAATTCTTAAACTTTAGTAAAGGGATATTAAAACAAAAAAAATGTGTTATCCTAATACCTTATGTCTTGTTGAACTGATAATATTTTAAATCAACATAGATTGAAGGTTTTGAGGCCCTCAATTTTACACTTGTTTATGATTGATGACCTCAATCACTCCCTACAAATATTTACATTTTTCCTCCAATTATATGTCTCTAATTTCCACCAATGATCTCTTTATCGAGATCATAATTTGGTGGTGACTTTTCATTTCCCTTTCCCTCTTATTAAGGCTAAATTTTATTAACATTATTTTCGATGTGGGTTTTCCAAAAAGGTATTTTCTATGTTCAAACATTTATTTTCAAAGAAAAATTTCAAATTCAGAGGACACCATTTATTGAAGGAGGGGAGAATGTAACACCCCGAGCATCCACGATACGCTTCTCTTTCAATAATGAAATAGCTTGCATTGTACGCAAGTTCGAAATTCTAACACACCGTGACCAATCAAAATAGCCATTATGAATAGTAATACCCACTTTTTGAAATTATATAAATTTTATATTTCAAAATGGACTTCATTTTTGTATTCGGAATATTGAAATTATCCTATGTTGAATTTTTGGTATTTTTCTTAGAACTTCCTATTTTTTATGAATAGTGAAAAATACATAAAATTAACTTTTTTAATAAAAATAATTTATAGTGATAAATTATACTATTGAGTGGTTTTAAAGTATAATTAAAATATATTTTTACCATTTTATCCAATGGTGTTCATTATAATTAATTTCACTTTGAAATTGGACATAAACAATTATCAATCTTTTGATATATATTGTTTCTTAAAAACACGCTATTGGTTGTGACAAGCGGGAATTAATTATGAAATTAATTAATGAAACCTATATGTTTTTTAATTCTGTAAAATATACATCATTTTTTAATTCGGAATATCAATTATAACTTCGGGTGAAATTTTTCCATTGTTCTGAAAAACTTCAATTTTTGATGAATAGTGAAACCACTAAGTGGTAATTAAAAAACTGATTTTTCATTTAAATGAAACATTACCACTTCTGTGATTTGATTTTAAAAAATCCTACATAAATGGTTGTCATTAAGATGTAAAATTTTGTTCAATGCGATTAAAATAATTTTTCAGTGAATAGTAACTTTTAAGTTTAATTAATCATGATTAAAGGTAATTAGTGAAATGTAAGGTTAAAATGATATTATAAAAATATGAAAATACCCTTACACATGTCCTACCCTTATTGGATGAGTAATGTACGACCAAGAAAATACATGGGTCAACTTGGGGACCCCATGGATCCACTTGGGTAAGAAAATGACATTAATAAATTTTTATTTAAAGTAAAAATAAAATTGTCACAAACATGTGTTGTTTTACTAAAACAATTATTACATGGGGTTATATAAGTTAAATTTTCGACTATAAATATTATTTGGAAAGATAAAATGATTTCATAAATCATGGTAATTTTTTTATAATTTTTAGACATTAAATAAATTAAATTTTTAATGACAGCATGATGATGCAGCGATTACCTCATTAATTAACGATTTAAATAAAATGAAAAGATAATGTAAAATATAAGACTTACACTTGTCAAAAACCTATTGGATGGGTATATTTAGAACCCTTATCACCTTATCCTCGAAATATATAATTGTGGGACCTTTGAAATCCAAAAATCACTTCATAATAATGTAACATTTCATGACATTCCCAGAGTGCCCCTCCTCTCCTCTTATAAATGGCCCCCACCACTTCCACCTTATTCACACCTTCTAAGCCATTTGGCTCGGCCAAACTCTGCCCAAATACTCTCTCAACTTCCCTCTCTTACTACTAGAAGCCTCACTTTAGTCATAATTATTCCCAAGGAAGCCTTTGGGTCAAATTGAAAAGAGTTACCCGATTTTATGGTAATCCTGTGTTTTTGTTTTATTTTACTTCTTAAACCCTCTAAAATATTTTTATTACTTTATTTTGTAACAAAACAAGTATCATAGATATAATTCGATACTTTTATAAGAATTATTTTATTTACACTTATACACACCTTTGTCTAATGGTTAAAAAACATACTGTTTCTGTGGGTGGCGAAATACTGCCTCACGAAAAGATAATTGTTCAATATTATTTTAACACCTCTAATGGTGGCCATTATGATGAAACTATTTTTATATATGATATATATTATTTTTTTGTTTCCCTTATGATTCTGTATTTTTTATTTATGGCATACCTTTATGATTTCCATTATGGGTAAATGCGATAATTCCATTTTAGGAAGTGTGGACTACCGCCCCCTCAAAGTGATTTGAATCGTTAATGCCATATGTGGGATGTATAAAGGATGGATTAAATGGTATTATACATTATAATGTACTGGAATTATATTATACCTTTATATAATTATAATTTCATTCCATTAAATACGAAATAGAAATGAAAGTAGCGGTCATGCGTACGTACGGCTTACCTTCTCCATGAACAGTGCATTTCATTTCTTACCTCTAAATGTTATGTAATATTATTAATTCATTTTTATACTATATATATGATATATATGATATCTAAATTATGAATATAATTCTGCATATAATGGATATTTCACCACATGAACAACTTGTAATTATAAAAATTTTATTTTTGACTCAAGTACCAAAGATCGACAAAATGACCGTTATTAACTTAAAAATTTATATAATGTTCATAACATCGTAATAAGTGATATAAAAGGAATAATGAAAAATAAAAATGATATTAAGAAAATAGAAATTAACTCTAGTTTATTATTCAGGAGATTAATGAACTATCGACTCAAGTCATACATGAGGTAAGGGAACTTCTTAACCCAATTTCCATTCTTTGGGTTAATCTCCTACTTTCAAATTATGTCATGATATTATTATGTCAAATCTTGTATTTATACAATCATTACGTGTAAATATAGTGAATACACATAATAGATCTATTTTATTTAAAAAATGATCTTTTTAAGGGACTTCGTCTCAATCTCCTTTCATTGAGGCATATTTTGTTTTATAAACAAATTTCTTTTATACGGTGTATAAACCCCTTTGACTTTTATGTTTATTTAAAAGGAATATTTTTATACGATGTGTTTTAAAAACAACATAATGGAATGTTTTTTTGGCATACGTAAGCGGCGACAATGAATTCTCCACCTTCGTGACCATTATTTGAGTTTTGGATTCCTCTACAAGCCATAACTTTTTCAAAAAGAAAAATAAATACAAAGTTTTAATTTTCTTTTATTTTGGTATTGAAAATGGTTTTGAAAGTGTTTTTTATTATATCAATGTGTTGTATTGATATCTTTTGATTGAAATGTGGAAATGTTATGTTTCCTTTATGCATGTATTATGTGATACGATTATGTTATGGTTTATGATATGTTTAAACCTGTTCATATGAGGAATGCATTGGACTTAATAAGTGATGGGTGGAACCCGCTATAGCTCCTCGATGCATCGGAAGGTATCATGAGACAAACTAGTGTCTTGGCATGAGGCCTTGAGAAAATCTTATTTGTAGTCTTGGCACGAGGCCTTGGCTACATGGTTATGATAGTCTGGCTTTATAGATTCCATCATTATTAAAGTGGTTATTGATATTGCATGTTATTATTCGACCAGTAGAATATCCATGTGAATAAGTAAATTGCATTATCTCATTTTACTTTTTCCATATTATGTTGAAGTTCAAGTTTAAAAGTATTTTGTTTTGGTCATACATTGACTTAAATGTTAATGTTTATTTATGGAAGCTTCCGCTATATTTTTATCCTTACTGAGCATCTGAGCTCACCCCTTCCAATGTTTTAATATTTTCCAGGATGTGAAGAATTATATTTTGAATGACCTGCAGGGATAGTATGAGGGTATATGAAGACAATATGTTGTTGTAGTTTTGTTTTACTTTATGATGTAATGTAAGACTTATGAATGTATCTAGTGTTTCCAAGGATACTAAACTAATCGGTCCATCGAGACTTGATATTTTGTGATATTTCTAATGTTACGCAATAATGCACCGACTCTGGGTAACTGGGGTCGGGGCGTTACAGAAGGGATCTATGCTTCTTTTCAGCCTTCGGATATCGAGAGACTGATAGAGATGCCAAATCAATATGATGTGGTAACCCTTCCATTATCTTAACATGATTTACAAATTCATCATAAGATAATACTTTATTTTTCAACTGAAAAAAAGATTTCCATATGTTCAGATGAATATCATGAATTCCATCTTCCATCAACATCTCTAGAATGTCATACTGAGAGTCATCCGGAGGCCAAAACATGACTGGCACATCACCATTCGCCAGCTATTTTCTCACGTTCAACATTTTTTCTTTCTCATTCAATGAAGATAATTCTACCTTATTTGACTAGAGTTGGTTCTTTCTTGTTTGTTCGTCAGATTCAACAATATTGGTAGAGAAATTACTGATCAAACTAGAAGATTCAAGACTTAGGGGTGGTTTGGAGAATGACTTACACCATTGCTATATTCTGATTGAGAAAGTATTTCACCTGCTAGAGATGAAGCATCGGACATGACTGGCTTCTCATTTGAAAGTGCCTCATGATAATAGGGAATTCTTGGCACTACATTGTCCTCTAGAGCATTTCCTGGGAAATGTGCATCACTACTACGGAGAGGTCTTTTGTAGCATAATTCATCATCATGGGGAGGAGCACCATGGTGGGTTACAACAAAAGATGAAATCTCTTTCTCCTTGGCATTCTGGCTACACAGAGAGTTATTGTAGCTCCCCTCTGAAGATGAAACATCAAGATCGACTAAACTATCATGAAGCAATCCTTCATGAGGATGTGTCTGTTTAAGACCATCAGAATTAATGTTCCCACTATTGGGAACTGAGGGAGTAGAATCTTGGATTCCAACAGATAACTATATGAGGGCTTCAAGAACTCTATCATCAAGCAAGGCCTTATTACAGATTGTCTCTTGATCACTTGATTGAGCTGGGCAGGTCTTTTTCTTAGATGCCTTCTTACTCGCCTTGGAAACCACTTGTTGATGAAAGTGGCTACTCTGAGCAGGTGTATTTGCCTGATCAGTAGAGATGGCCAGGTTAGGATGATGATCTCCACTCAAATCAGGTGTATGTTCATGACTTGGTTGTCCGTATGATATAGGGGAGTATACCCCACAACCCTCTTGGACTGGAATAGATGTGTGTATCTGTTCTGGAGTGAACTGTCGATGTGTCACTCCACTGGTAGGGATAGATTTATGTGTCTTTCCCTGAGATGTTGCTGAAGCTGTTATAATATCCTAGCAAGCATCCATAATATGAGCAGGGATTTGATTATGCTCTATCATCATTGATAGAATATGCTTAGTGACTTCAGCTACCGGAACGGGGATATACATTCATTCCATGATTGGAGTAAGTGTATGTGCCTGCTACTTTCCTCCTTTTCGTATCAGTGAATCCTGACAGTACTGAAGTGTAGGGGTAGAGAATTGAGTCTGCCTCCTATTTGTTGCCAGAGCTTTCCGACTGACTTCTCCGTGTGCTACCAAGCGAGACTGTGGGTAGGCTTGATCAATACTAGAAAGTGTATGTTCCTGCGATTGTACTTCGCAGAACGTTATTGACAAGATCCATCATATGTAGTTAGACGAGCCTACTGACTAGATGATGATGTATAAATAGGTATATGTTCCTTCCTATAGTACTCCGCCAGAATTTCTTGGCGGGATTGCCATTATGCTGCCAGATGTGTCTACTGGACAGCGGAATTAAAACGGGAAGGTGTGTGTACCTGCTCGTTGGTTTCCCCCAAGTTAGGTTGGTGGACTTCTCCGGAGATGGTAGAGATGAGAACCTCCTCACTGTTAACCGGATTTCGCCTCTGGTGATTTTTCTTTCCTGCTCAGGTTCTAGGAACCTGAGTCGAACACCTGGAGTCGACACCCTCATCATGTTGAGGGCGCACTACTGCACAAGTCTGGCGGCGATGGTTGAGGGGAGCCATCGGGAAGGACTCATACTTCCTTAAATTAAGGCCCTGAGGGACCTGCTCATTCACCTCCCCATAATATGATAGTGAATGGTGATTGCGTTCTGGGGATAATGACCCGAAACGGTTGGAGACGGTAGTTAGCACCGCCTGCTTCATGATCACTGGTCATCACTGTCAGGATGACCATGGTGAATTGTTCCCTTAGAGGGCTTGTCGAGCACCCTCTAGAGTTGTAATGGTAATGTGTTGACTATACTCCTTAACCATTGCATTTGATACCTAGAATTGAAGACGCTGAGTAGGTGATGTCATCCTCAGAGCGGACGATGATCCAACAGGAGAAGCAGTAGTGGAATTCGTAGCAGCAGTATTCATAGGTGTGAACTTGAGAGAAACCATTTCATAGTATGCAGAAAATCTTGGAAAATAGTGCATGTTTGATATAACATATGTAATCAAGATAAATTCATCCACTGCATCTTTGGGATGAGCACATATGTCAATGATTTCTTTTGTTGTCCCTCTAATTGAGTTTTAAATAGGGGCCTAACAAATAAGTAAAACATTATTTTAACTTGGTTAAAGATTCACGTCGGGTTCACCATTTTTTTGTTTCCCTCTGGAATCGGGGATTACCTCATTGATTGAAGGTTCAAACATTCCAATCGGTTTCTAACGGGTTTGTTCGTAGAACAAGAAACATCCAATGATTCCATATCCATTTTGACCTACTTTCCAAAGGTAGGCGCTCATTAGTTGTGGACTGATGAGGCTTAGGAAATTTTCATTGGTCGAGAGGATGGGAGGTCAGAATCATCACACCTTTTTTAGGGGAATTACTGTATACTCCGGGACTCTCTTTATAGATTTAAGTTATTTTCATGAATCCTTATTACATTACCAACTATAAAATGAGCTTTCCTTTAGTCTGATAATCAATAATCGATATTTAGGAAATTCAGAGAATCTTTTATTTGTAATTGAGGTTCTTCATCGATGAAGAATCATCTGTATTTGTTAGAGATTCTTAGTTGATGGTATCCTTAAAATACATAAAAGTCTCTTGGTCATTATGATGACCATACTGGTTTTAAATCCACTCAGTGGGGCACATGAAGTTTATTGTCATTCAGGAGGACATGGATTATTTCAGAGTTGGGATCGTACCCACTGATGGGATACCTACGTATCCTTTGTTTTTGAAAAGGAATCAGAACCCACATAGTTCGAGTAAGGTACCATGATGTTTATGCATGATTTATGGCTCAAAAAAAGATTTCATGATTACTTTTACACTCTAAGCTCATGTGATTCATTCTTGATGTGAGAAATAGGAGGTATTGGTGAAACCAAACAATTGTGCCACGAAAGATGCAATGATATGGGGCTTATGTGTGTATGACTACCCAAATAGATAAGAATTGGGATTTAATTCAGGGAAGAAATCCAGGAAAAAGGTACATAAAGGTATATGTGATTCATATAGATTTGGATACTCTAATCTTGGGGCTTATTCCTAAGGAAGATTCCCAAATTAAGAGGGGACTTATGATTAGGTTTTACTCTTGAGAAGGAATCCCTGATCAAAAGGAAATTAAGACTGGGGCTTACTCCTAAAAAGGATGACCAGGTTAAAGGGATTTGAAAATTAAAGGGACTTGGGGCTTACTATTGAAGAATAGGACCATATTTGAGATTGGGGATTACTCTTGAAAAGGAGGCCCAGGTTAAGAGAATTATGGTTGGGGATTACTCCTAAGGAGGATTCCCATATTTGGGAATTTGGAGACTAGGACTTACTCCTAAGGAGGATGCCCATATTAGAGGACTTGGGGGTTCTTCCTAAGTAAGATGCCCATATTAATGAGTATTTGTCCTGGGGCTTACTCTTAAAAAGGAGGACCATGTTAAGGATTATCTCATTTAAAGGATGAGGTTGAATGAATGAAATCTCAATCTTTAGTGACATAAAGATGTGTAAATCACTAGGTTTTGAGATATGTTCCATAGAGTTCCTTTCAGATAAGGAATCCAAATCATGAAATCATGCCATAAATGGCTTTGAAGACTGTCTTGAAGACTGAATCTTGAATAGGAGAGGTGGAATGGCATAATAAGGGTGAAATAGGCTGGAAAGGCAACCAAAACCATAGGGGTGCACAAGTCCTGGCAGGCGCGCAGGTACTCTGTGGGCGTGAAAGTCCTGGTCACGCAGGTATACCTTTGCCGAACATGGGTACTTGCACGATTTTCATCCCTTAGAGTAATATTTGGGAGATCCTTGGTCAAATCCTTTATAATTATCCCAAGAGTCTTTCCAGAAGATAGCGCGCAAGTTATGGTGAAGAAGTAGGGCAGTGCATAAGTTTGTACATTTCCTTTAAGGGTAAAACACTTAGGTGCTCAAGTGTTAGTGAATTCTAAAACTTAGACCTTACTATATTGTTTATACCTTCCATTCTAGGTAAATAATTACCTTAAACGTGTTCGGAAGACCTTAAGAAGAGACTTACCCATTCAGATCTCTGTATTTGAATTCTAGAAAAAAATCTTCTCGAAATGGGGGGCCCATAGGGTCTATTTATAGGCAGGATAAGACCCCGGGCGGTTATCCTTTAGGGCGCGCAAGTCACTTGCGCGGCCATTAGGAGGCGTGGAAGTATACTTGCATGATAGTTGTGGAACTTGCGCGACCCTTGTACATTTGAAGCCTTGTTCATACCTTTGTTGATTTTTGATGTTTCTTCAAAGGATGAATCAATTTGGGCTAAGTCATTTCCCTTTCCATTCTTTTAGACAATGTGACTAAAAGAAGCGTCAAAAGTCTCATTGTGGATCTTTTATATCTTCTAAATCATTGGGACTGGGCTCTCTATCATAGGTGCTACAAGGACTGTGACTCCTCCTATATCCGTCCTTATCTCATTGTGTAGGGGCACTAGGTTAGATGGAATCCTCCCCACCATGGTCTAAAGATTAATGTTTATGGCATGTTTATTCATCTTATTATGAAGGGGGAGAGTAATGTGGGATTATGCGTGATCAGTGATCTTTTCCTTTAGTGGTTTCTATTGAAATTGTGACTCTCTTGGAGTGGAATAAAATTGCATTTACCAGGGCCTTTCCTTATGCCACTCAATGTATATACCCCTAGTTATATTCAAGATAGAGTAAAATATAATTTGGATCTCACTCAAAGGACTCTCTTCCACGCCATGTAATATAATATATATGATCTGAAAATGAAATACCCTCATCATCAATGGGATAGAGTTCTATCATACATGGATTGATGGAAAATGGGTTGCAGATTTCCAATCCTCAAAGGCCTATTAGGAGTGCCCCCTCTTTGTGTTCTCATGCACTTTCTCCCTTCCCTTAGGAATTTTTATCATTTTCATTGGTGATGCAATAAGACTCCATTTCTATAGAACCCCTTGACTAAGTTACTATTTGTTTTCCTACATCTATTTTAATATAAATATTTATTTGGTAGAAGACTTATCTAGGAGATATAAGTGAGGATATAGAATATATATAAATGACTAGTTATATGTCATAATCAAAAGAAATATTATGTGAATCATCAATTTCATACATTGTATTTTTCCAATAGTGATCAGTTTTTCATGAATGTTTCTACTTAGTTGGGTCGATGTCAACTTGAAAAAAAGGTAATGATTTCAATGAGATATGTTGAACCACTTTAGTTCATAGAGCAGTTTGTTCAGGTTGTCAATCTCTTGACATTACTAGATTGGTTGATAGGTATGGATGATGTTTTACATATATATCAGCTCAATAAATTCCATCCCAAACCTTCATATGTTCTAAATTTTGAGTAGAATCAGTAGGACTAAGATGCTTTAATTATGAATAAACTAGTGCATATCATTGGTTAAGTGATGAAATCCTTTAGTGGGAAGTCTATTGAATTGGTCATAGTGTTTTCATGGTATGGAGAGGATTCGCACAAGACTTGGGTAAATGAATCTTCAATGAGGGAGTAGTGGCCTCACCTCTTTATGGAGCACCCTTCCTCCACATGACTTTCCAAGGAACGAAATTGTGAGGATTGTAATGAAATAGTTATAGAACTCTATCTTTTAAGAGATTAAGTGGATTTTATTCATGTTTGGTGGATCCTATATGAGTTCTAGGATTTTTTATCTGGGGCCTAGGCTGTGTAGTAACTGCAGAACAATTTCATTTTGTGAAATATTTATTCATGACATGAACATATTTCTTGGAATAATACATGAGTAATTCTCATGATATGAAAATAATTTAGGATGTGATTTGTATTCACATAATGAATTATTTTATCAATATTTTTAATCCTTGGTGGTGTCTTTTTGACATCTATGTGGCCCACAAGATTCACTACATGAATCAGTGATTCATGATGTCAATAATTTATGCTGAGTAGGTTTGTGTTCACCATATGCGTAAATATTTTTTCATTCTATGTGTGCCTCCAACAAACCATAGGTCTCTTCTAATAACACTGGTAGGTACCAATTCATCTAGGATCCCCTATTTGGTTCCTTGATCTCTGGAAATTTTGGTAACATATGTTTTGGTATGTTCTCCATTATTTATTCCATTCCTTATTGATATCTTTGTTTGGGAGAAATTTTGGGAAATGTATTTTGAATATAGTGATCATTATATTATCCCCCTCTCAATTACTGGGAGTTTCCTTGCTACTTTCTTCATCTCAGGGTCAGTTCTATTGTTGGTTTTGTTGTAGCACAGATGATTTTTTATGTATTTGTTCATCTAAACTCTATATTGACCCTTTTCTTGCCGAATTTAATTCTATTGTGTAATAATAAATTTTAGGGCCTTCATTCATTACTCTTTTGTTTCCTTTCATATTTTGGTGTGTGTATCCCATTATAGGTGGGGAGAAACATTATATTGAAGTAGCTGGTTCTGTAAGTATGCAATTTTGGATCAACCTTGAAATCTATTGATTTATTAAAAGGTTTTCTAAAAAAATCGGCATGATTGTTTGATTGTGTGTGTAAATGGGTTTCTGAAAAAATATGGTTTTCAGCTTATTTTAGTAAAATAATGATTTTTTTGAAATCCTTGTGAATTGGATTGTAAAAATTATATTTAAAATCATGTTTTGGTGAAAATTGTTGTTTGGAACTGTATTGTGAAATGAGAAAACCCATTTTGAAATGATCTAATAAACACGGGACATGGGAATCCTTGGGTACTTAGGTGTAAGGTGTAGTATTGGGCCTCATCATTTGGCATTTTCAAGGGGTTCACTTTTTATGGTACCCTATGCTTCATATACATTATGAATAGGTTCTTATGACATGATCTAGACATTGAAGGGGGTTCACTGATGGGGTGTTCCTCTTTTCTCAATACCTTATCTCTTATGGAAATGAGTATGTAGTATTCTTGTTTATGTTATGAGTAGTCAAGATAGCATAACCTATTCTGATAATAAGAATGTTTACCATAATGAATTTTACTCCACTCTTTTGGATTTGATACACATTATTTTATAGATATAATTGGTTATTGGAAACATTCCTTGAATCTATTTTACCTGTAAATGTTCGAAAACCATAGAAAAAGGGGAACTATTTAGCATGATTTTCATATTAATATGTGTAACTTCAGATAATGCCTTATTTTTAAAATTGGTCATAAATTTATTGTTTTATAGAGACATGATATGGAACATCTAGGTGGGATCTTACTGTTCATTTTATCTCACCCCCTACACATAACCTCGGGAATGTGTAGACCATATATTATCTTCTAAAGCATGAAAACTTAAGGCAAGGCATTGAGGTGGTGAGGTTTACATCAGCTAGGCATGTGTAGCTGGTGGTGAGATGGGGGGAAATTTTCCATATATCACATGGAGTAGTTGTTTCTAGTTTTAGTGGTCTTTATTGTTTTTTCGAACATATACCTTCGGTTTTACCCTACTATTTTCTATTTGGTTTTTTCGCTTCCATTTTATTTATTTATTTATGGAATATATTATTCTAGTCATTCACTACACTATTTCATTCTAATGTGTATATTTTACCGGTATCTTATTTCAGGTTTGGAGAAATCATTCACTGTATTTAATATTTGAGGCCCTAGTTCCAGTCTCTTGCCTCTTCAGATCAGGAACACCATTTAAGTCCCTAGTAGATCAGTTCGAGTGCTAGTTTGGAGGATATCTTGGGTTAATTCGTTTCACAAATCATTATCTAATGCATGTAAATTAATAATTATTGTGACTTGTAATTGAGTTCAAGATTTAAATTATTCACATCACTTCATATCTCATTAAATGACAATCAAGAAACACATAGATCACATATATCATAGTGTAAGAATAAATTGGAAAAGACATGAAATGTATGTGGAGACATCAAACACTAGAATAGAACTATTTGGGATTCAGTATCAATTATTTAAGACTCTTATATAGATCTAGAACATATGTTGCGTAGGGGAAATGTTGTTCCATCATTGAATTATGGATAAGAATCCATGTGTTTTTTAGAAAATTAAATTGGCCTAGGTTTCATGTAAAGAAGTTGATACAGAGACAATAGGATGCTCTAAATAGTTTATTTCATTTTAGGGCGTACCACACATATTCCAGTTTCCCTTCATGGGACCTAGACTATATGTTATGGAGTTTATGGCCATAGTGTATAAGACAATACGACTTGGACCTAAAATGGATACATTTTGATCCTGATGAATATTTTTGGATGAAAACCATGTTCTATGGGTATTGTGAAGATCCAACACATATGTAGAATAAAATTAATTTTTATCAATGTTGTGACCATTAAAGGGGAACTCAACATGATTTAATGGGATCCAATTATTAAGACATAGTGCTGATATAGATGAAATATACGGTTGGGCCCAGGATAGGAGATCTGGGTGTCACTATGTATCCTAATGATTTAGTATTCAAGAAATAAATAGTTTCTAGAGGAAAGGTACATCATCTCAAAAAATATTGTGATATTAAAATACATCACATTAATGGGATGAAAACATTCTGAGAGGTGGTTGAATGTTTATTAATTCATGGTTTGGCTAAGTACATGTGACCTAGGAATCACTATGTGTCTTGAAGATCAATTAATCATACCGAATGTAGTTTTTATAAAATCGCAACATAGATCTATCCCATTTCTATGAAAATAGTGCCAGTGGATATAGATTTTTATAATTAGTTTAAACACATGAATGATGGACCAAATTTCATGTAGTTTAACATCATATGATAAGGACTATGTTTAAAAACCATGTAAATAGTTAACATTCACCATGCTAATTAAAGTGATATACTAAAACTTCTTATCCCGTAAGATCTATCCTTGATGTTAGAAACGAGTAGCAATTAGAAAACCATCCATATTATGTGATAATTCATGATAATGACGTAAACTAATACTGAAATTTGACATCATTTTGTGAGTATAAGGATGCTAAAGTTGATGGATATTTATAGATGGGTCTAGGATAAGATATGTAGGCATCATTTATTATCATGGTGTGTCATAAATCAAGACATGTGCAGTTATTAATAAAGGGGGATTTTCATCTCTTAGTATAGGTTCAAAAATGGAGTATAAAACAGAGAATTATTCCATAGAAATAGATAACATGTGAGTTTAAGAGGTAATGTATAGTGAAACTTGGGTCTTCAGTATAATTAAAATAGAAGAGGATAATTTATAAGTTGTTTAAATTCAAAAAGATTTGAAACATACGTGTTGTTTAACATTTTTTGGTCTGGATGATGTGTTATTCAGTTTAACATCATGCTGCTTGGATAAAGATTATAATTTGAAGTCCATAATAGTATTTCTTGATAATAATTATATCGGTGTCCATGTAACTCACTCTTTATATATCATTATTAGGGATTAATCCCCATTGGTATAGACCTTATGTATTATGTAAGTTTCCTCCCATTTTTGTTTGAGAATCAAATTATTATTTCCTATGATCATTGGAGATCTGAAATATAATCCCATCACCCCTCATAGGACCCAAAAGAGATGAAGTTTCTTATTGAAAACTATGAAATTTGGTTATGATTAATTTCTAGTTTATGTAATGTGTATGACCTCTTTTCATTAATTCATTCCAACTTTTCCATCACTTATAGGAATATTTTTCTTCCAACAACTAATTGTAGAAAGTGATATAGAGTGAAGGAAGATAAACCTTAATGGTTAGGACTACCTATATCTCATACATAGGTGAGTATGAGTTTTATTGTGCATTTGTACAGGTCATGGAAGGATAATCCTGTGAAGCAAGCTGGAGTGTGTCAAACCATGACATTATTCCTTTGTCCACTATCTTCTGCAGTATATTAGAGAGTGTTTTCTTGGAATCCTCTACCTATTTATTTTCATTTTCATGATAGTGATAAAAGTGGTTGTAATGGATGATATATTTCTTATAAAAACTTTTTAACATATATGAAACAAATTGGTTTCATTATCCATCAATATTGTTTGGGGGAAACCAAATCTAGAAATGATGTTTAAATTCCCAACATTTGATGATATCCTTTGACCCAAATTCCTTGAGGAAAAGAGACTTCAACCATTTTAAAAAGAAATTGATGGAACTAAGGATATAATTTAACTACGTAGATATAGATAGTAGATATAACCCCATAACATCAATTCCCTTGATAGAAAATGACAATGATTATTTGGCAGTATACACCAATTCAGGGGGATGGTGGATAAAGTTGGAATGCATCAAGAAGGAATGATCATTCCTTGTGAATTCTAAAATGTTCTATGTCATTGATGGAAATAAATATCTGAGACTCCTAATCTGATGGGATATCATGTTTCCTAATTTATGGGTGTCCTGTGTGCCAACTTGGACTTCCTATATGGAAATATGGGTCTCTCACACTTAAATGCATCTGAGAAGGATTCCATCAAAGAATCATTTGTAAAGTCATTTCTATGAATTCAGATTGTTTTAATGGATGAAGTTCACTTATCATGAATAGATCTTATCTTTATTTTATCAGTACAATGAAATTATTCTACATCATAGATAATACAATAGGGGAATCATGTACCAAATTATAGTGTCAACTAGTGAGGATATAAGTTCATCTTGCTTTGATGTTCTATTTACTTCATTGATTTATTCTATGTCCTTTCTGATAAATGGAAGACCGCCTGATGGTGGGAAATGAAAATTATTATCTCATCAATATATAGATATTTTAATTCCATAGATGCAATATCTAATTCATAAGTATGGTTGATATTAGAATGTGGGAGAAGAGACAATTTTGGATTGCATTGGAATTCATCCATCATACCTCACACACAAACAAGTAGAGGAATTGATTATTATTTCATAATATAATACAAACAATTAATCTACCAAATCACTAACTCTAAATCACATATGATATCCAGGAATGACACTAGTGTATATAAATATAGTTCCAAACATACAATTAGTATAACAACCCATACTTTACATACATTGATATTACATCAAAATTGAATAATATTCATTATGACATAAAATAAAACCATGATACCACCGTATAGGTAAAGTGTCTTTAGAAACTAGACAACATAAACAACTAGTTCATTAAACGTCTATAGTGTCTACTACTTATTTCTTCATAACTAGACCCCTTTTTGACATATCTTAATTAATACCCTTATTCATGACCTAGGGAAATGAAACATATGAAAGGGTGATCTCAAATACTCAGTAAGGCTGAACAAGGGAAATACCAATCATATCATAATAATAAGACATAAGAACATAATAATTGGAATTCATATCCTACATATCAAAGATCATGATGACATGTCTTGGGATAAATGTTCATAAGAATTAACAGACATAAACCCAAAATTAAAAACATAAGACATGAAGTTTTGTGGGTTACACATAATCATAGAAAATAATTTCATATTAATCAAGGATCATTTTCAAGACCGTCATAGTGGACAAAGTCCATTACTGAACCTGGTTTACTTGTCGTTTCATCCCTACATTACTGAACCAGCTTTACTTTTAGTTCCATTCTTGTCTATCTCATGATATTTAAATCTTTACCCAATTCATTATAGAGAGATATAAGTCCCAATCATATCATAATGAAATAATTCTTACATGTTCCACAAATACATAAAATATTCATCATATCATATCCCAAGGAAAAAAATGGGGTTCTTAAACATAATTCCATCATAATCCATATAAAATAAATTGATTTCATAAAAATAATTCCATTATAATGAATAAAAAATAATATTAATAATAGGGATAGAAACATAACCCTATGTCATTTTATATGGAAAATTATTTTAATAAAATTAATAAAATTAATTCTTAAGGAAAATATCCTTTCTTCTTAAAAAACACAACCTTTTCTCAAAAGGAAAAACAATTTTAAAAGAATAGAATTTAATAGAAAATAAACTTTAAATATTGTAAAGGAATATTCATGGAAATAAGGTGTTATGAAATCTAAAGAATCCATTCATGTCGTATATTCTAAAAAACCATTCTCCCATACTTTTACCGAAAAAGTTACCTCGTATCGAATAACGACAAAATATTCCTTTCTTACCATTTAGTAAAAATTCAAGAACGTGTAAAATTGAATTTAAACAATTGTCTAAGAATACAAATAGTATTTTATATTTAGGGAACAGAAATGTGGATGATAATTATGCCCCAGTAAATAATTATGTATAAACAAACTTTGATAATAACGAGATTGCAAAATTATCCCTTACCATAGTTATGAAATCCTTAGTAGGTATCTGAACCTCTTGTAGAATGATTTAAATAATGTTATTGAATTATTCCAGAATCATAATCATTTTTATGACATCATATATGATTATATTATCATCTATTTTTCAGTAACATTCCGTTGTCACTCGTTATTCAGATATTAGCTTCTATATGTTCTTATGGAATTTTTTTCGGATAAGTTCATGTTCCACTTTTTAGGTTATAGTTAATAATTTATATAATGATATTATTATAATATATACCATAGTTATGCATTCCATTCATGTAAATAATCATTTTTTAATGAAGATCGTGTAGAATGAATCATGTCGCATTGTGGAGATGTTAGGTCTTATGTATGCACGAGCGACGATATCATTGACCAAATGGTTAAATTGTATAAAAATGGATAGTATATTAATTATAAATAAAATTTCATGTTATATTAATTATTTAAATCCATTATACTCATCATTATACCAATCCAAATTAAGTTTTTTTGAATTACAAATTACACCACGACGTGGAGACAGTAAGCCATATGTACACACGCAAGATGATATTTTTTTTGTTGGATGGATAAAAGAAGGCACAAGGTTATCCCATAATTTTAATACAATCTAATAACGTATAAGATACTATATTTATTACCTTATTATAGAAACAATATATGAATAGGAACTAGAAGAATAAAATAATTTTTGATGATGTGATAAAATAATTACCTCTCTTTCGAGTATCTCCTCTTGAATTGTACGAAAGGTCTCCTTAGGATGGATTTTGGCCTAACGTGTGGCCCCTATTATGAATTTAGTTAAGTTGGGAGCGAAAATTTTCAGGGTTTGTCCATGAAAAAAAGCTTTATCGGCGTTATTAAAAAAGATTGAGAGGGGCCCTTTTATTAAAAAGGGGAGGGTCACCTTTGGAAATACCAAAAATATTAAATTAATATAAAATAATTTTTAAATTAAAATGGCTCCAATGTGGATTATTTATAATATAAGATGTTTATGGGTAGAAATATTTTCATCCAATAAACATTATATATTTTGTTATATTATTTTAAACTTTATAATTTTGATTTATCCTTATTTAATCTATTTAATTTTAATTATGGTAATAATATTCTAAATATTTAATGGTTTTAAATATTTAATTATATGGTATTAATTGACCATAAATGGATATTTAATTCCATTATAGACCTTATAATTATCACTTTTTATTTTTTAAATTATTTTAAAAAAATTAAATAATTTAACAAAATGTTATTTTTATAAAATATCAATAGTGTCCATTTTGACAGTATTCATTTATTTGATTTTAAATAAAATCCAAAAAGAAGATAACCATGAACCAAAAAATTGAATATGATAAAAACATGTCATAATAACCTATAAAATTCATGTATAACCTTAATTAATAAAAATTATATTTCTTTTAATATTTTTAAAATCATTTATTTGATATTTCTATTAATAAAATAATTTCTCCATCACTATTGTGTAATCCTTAATGGTAATTATTTAATTTATAAAAATTAAAAATAATTTTATATGATGTAGGTAATTATTTTTATTTCTATACACTACCTATAGTTGATGTTATCTCTTAATTACCCATATATTAGAATTAATATACATATAAAAAAGAGAGAGTGACATTTTGTCACATTCATTGATTTTAATAATATTAATGTCATATTCATGGGAATGTGGACATTGAGTGATTCCATTTAGATCCATATATAATAATAGTATTATTTAATCATCCAATAAGACTTTTATAGGTGTTAGTGTAATTTTATAATATTGTTTTGCCCTTTAGATACCTAATTTACCCTTAACAGCAGTAATAAAATAAATTACTAAAGTTAATATTCATAATGGCCAATAAATAAAAGTAATCAATTTAAAAAATTATAATAACTAATTCCAAATATATAATCCACTATTTCAAATTTTTAAACAGAGAAGTTAGGATAATTAAATTAAAATTAATCTCATTGTCAGAAATAGATAACATGTTTTAAAAGCTAAAAAATTCTACAAGGATGAAATGTTTTTCGATCTGGATTCAATGTAAAATTAATGGTAATAACATACATTATATTTAATTATAATAATATATTATATTTATACATTAAAAACATTAAATATTATAGTTTGACATAAAAAATTATTTCGATGAAAAAATTTGTTTTCACATAGAATATATTGTATTTTTTACTTATCATCAATACATGAAAGTTACCAAAAAAATATCATAAATTCATACTAAGTAAATTTTTATATACCAATTCAAAAGAAAACATTTATGGTGTCATCTAAATTATTAATGTGTCAAAATATTAATTTAAAATGGGTTCTCCATTCTGAGTCATAAAATTACCCTTTAAAAATAGGTTTTTATACCTCAAATAGGGTTTATTAATACCCTATGACTAAAATATCCATTGTATGAATATAAAAAATATTTTATTAAGTATATAACATATATATCTCATTAATTTAATTACCAATAGTATTTCACTCAAAAATACAAAAATCTAATTGATTTATATTTTGAATAATTAATTGATAGCCAATGAATTCACAATGAATTTTCATAATTTAGTTATACTTATTCCTACTAACCTAACGGCTAGGATATGAAGGTAATTTTATACTAAGGGCGTCTCATGGATTGTTTAAAGTCAAGATTTCATGCAATGAACACTACTGAAGAATTAAAATTATTTAAACAAAATATTTCATAAAAACATCCGGGAGTTATATTCTACCCCCTTAAACTGAATTTCGCCCCCAAAATTCATCACATGGAAAGAGATGAGGACTCTTCTACCTCATCATATCCTCATGTTCCGACATATATTCTTAAAATTTTTGGTTCTTACTTAAGACATTAAAGAAGATATTGGTCTTATTTCGTATAACTCTTTCACTATTATTCAGAATATCTATCAGTTGTTCTTCATAAGAAATATCATCCCTAGCGATACGACTTCTGAGTTCAGTACATGTGAAGGATCAGTTATGTACTCTCTCATGAGATATGCATAGAACAAATCATGAGCTTGGGAGATATTTGGTGGAAGTGCCAATCAGTAAGCCACCTTCCCAACACAATCCATAATTTCTAAAGGGATGACATGCCTAGGTATTAGCTTTTCCTTCTATCAAAATATCATTACTCTCTTCCATGGATATATTCATATAAACACCTTATCACTCACTTAAAACTCTAGGTATATTTTTTGGTTATTAGCATAAATTTTTTTGTCGACCCTAAGTTTTTATTATGTGTTGTGGAGTAAATATAACATTTTCTACCATTTTATCAACAAGATCATGCCCCAATAAATTTATTTCCACAAATTCATCCAAGCAAGTTGGAGTTATGCACTTATTTCCGCATAGGTAATCATAAGGATCCATATAAATACTTTAGTGAAAGATATTGTTGAAGAAAATTCCACCAAATATAGGTGTTGATCGCAAACACCTTTAAAATCCATAGGGCAAGCTCTAAACATGTCTACCTTAGTTTGAATTTCCCTCTCAGACTGATTGTCTATCCGAGGATGATAAGCAGTTCTGAAACATAACTCTGTATCCAGATCATGCTGAAGACTTCACCAAAACATTAAGGTAAACCTCAGATCATGATCAGATATAATGGAAAGTGCTTGTCCATGCAATATTACCACTTTCATTGCATATATACTAGAAAGATGATCAAGATATAAATCCTCTATAATAGAAAAGAAGTGTGCTGACATCATAAGCTGATTAACTATAACCCAGATAGCATTATTGATTTTGGATGTTTTCTGAAGTCTGATGACAAATTCCATTGTGATGTTTTCTCATTTCCATTCTGTTATGGGTAATGGTTGTAACATCCCATTAGACTTATGTCTCTCAGTCTTAACATTATAACTTACCAAAAAATGAGAGACATATTTGGAAACGTCTCTATTCAAGCCATCCCATCAGAAATATTATTTCAAGTCCTTGTAAATATTTTTGCATCCTGTGTGAATAGAGAATGATGAACTTTGAGCCTCACCCAATAGCTTATTCTTTAATACTGTTATTGGAGGAATACAAACTATGTTCCTAAACATTATTATTTAATCACAATCAAGGATGAATTCAAGAACATTTATAACCTTATTTTGTAACTCTACATCTTTCTAATGTGCCTCCTTATCCTTCACATTTATAGATAGTTGAACATTCATTTGAGAATGTTAATATTTCTCTCATTCCTTTAAAATTTCAATACATATCCTTTGAAAACCCATAAATATTGGATCTTTTTTTATCCTCA
The DNA here is from genome assembly GCA_963277665.1 of Viscum album. NCBI lineage: Eukaryota > Viridiplantae > Streptophyta > Magnoliopsida > Santalales > Viscaceae > Viscum > Viscum album. Next base: position 1,151,864,104 of record OY728155.1, on the reverse strand, counting down.
TCACGGATAGGCTAGCATGGTCATGTCGACTCAAAGCATCTAGCACCTGGTTCAATTTCCTAGGGTGGTAATGTATTGAGGATTCATAATATTTAATCAACTCCAACCATCTTCTTTGGAACATATTCAGCGTCATTTATGTGAAAATATACTTTAAACTTTTATTATCATTATAAATATAAAACATTTCACCATAAAGATAATGCATCCATATATTTAATGTAGGGATTACTGTAGTAAACTCTAAATCATTATTTGGGTAATTTCTCTTATGGATTTTACACTATCATGAGGAACAAATCTATCACCATATCATTATGCATGAGAACACATCCCATCCCCTTCTTGTATCCATTACTATAGATCACAAACCATTATCCACTACAAGATAGTGTGAGAATAGGTTCACTAGCTAACCTTATTTTTAGCACTTTGAAATTATCTTCACATACCACCATCCATATGAACTTAACTCCTTTCTGAGTCAATTTGGTGAGTGGATTTGATAATCATGAAAAATATTTCAGAAAATGTCTATAATATCCATCCCAACCAAGAAAACGTCGGATATCAGTTGTTTCTTTTGGTCTTGACCAACTTTAAACAACTTCTATTTTTTATGGATCCATAGATATCCTTTCTCTTGAGATTGTGTGACCCAAAAATGAAACCTTATGAACCCAAAATTCACACATAGTAAATGTTTCATAAATCTTATCCTTTCTTAGTGTCTTCAATACAATTCTAAAGTAGTCTTCATGATCTTCATTGATCTTAAAATATACGAGAATATCATTTATAAGAACTACCACAAACTAATTAAGATAGTCTGTAAATACTTTATTCATTTGATCCATTATGATAGTGGGGGAGTTAGTAAGACCGAAAGACGTCACTATAAATTCATAGTGTCCAAAGCTTGTACAGATTGTCATATTTGGTATATCCTCCTTCTTGACCCTTAATTGATGATATCATAAATGAAGATAAATATTTGAAATGTATTGAGCTCCATGTAGTTGGTCGAATAAGTCATCAATTCAAGGAAGAGGATATTTTTTCTTGATAGTGATCTTGTTATGTTCTCGATAATCAATGCAGAGTATCATTGATCCATATTTCGTCATAACAAACAGAACAACTCCTCTTCAAGGTGACACACTATGGAATATTAATTGTAACACCCTAACCCCAGTTACCCAGAGTCAGTGCATTGTTACATAACATTGGCATGATACCGGGAATCATATACCGAAGGATTGATTAGTTTAGTAGCCTTGGAATTACTAGATACATACAAAAGTATTTCATTACATTATGAAATAGAAAAACAACAACATTTTGTCCCCTTTCAACACACTCGTATCCCTTATCCTATTCCCGTAGGTTAATCTTAATATTGTTCTTCATATCCTGGGAAAAATAAAACATAAGAAATGGGTGAGATCAGATACTCAGTAAGGATAACATTATATAAGAATCTATCATAAATATGCATAAATATTTAAGGAAATGTATAAGATTAAAACAGAAGATTTGTAAAATTAAACTTCAGCATAATATGGAAAAGATAAATAAAATAATTCCATTTACTTATTCACGTGGATATTCTTCTGGTCAAATAATCACATGTAATATCAATAGCTAATTTCATAATGACGAAATGCATATTACCAAACATCATAACCACATAGTCAAGGCCTCATGCCAAGACTAAAAATAAAGTTTATTCAAGTCCTTCTTCCAAGACACTAATTTTTATCATGAGACCTACAGATGCATCGAGGGGTTATAGTGGGCCCTTTCCGTTACTCACTACATCCAGTGCATTCCTTGTATGTAAAGGTTGAAACATAACATAAACAATCCTATTAAAACTAGCATATGAAATGTTAATATTTTAACAATAAACCATGAATCCTATAAAAATAATACATCCATGGTCAAACATATCACAAAACCTTCAATACAATATAGAAGTTTTTATCATAATAAATCAACTTCAAACAAGCATAAAATTCAACAAAGGATGTTGACATAGATAAAATAAAAACTATTTGAGAGAAATATCTCTTTGTATTTTGAAATCATTTAAAATCACGTAATTATAAAAGAAAAAATTTATTTTGAAAATATTTTTATAAGCTTGTAAGGGAAGCTTTGAAGGTGTTATAATGGTGAAAAATATCCGCACCCTCTATATAAGTTAGAAAAACATTATTTCTTTAATTTGTAGAAAAGGTAGTAAAGTACCTTGTTTGGAATACGATAGAAAGATTCATTACGAATTTTTTTTATTAAAAGTAAAAAAAGGTTATAAATGAAAATAACCTATAGTTTAGGAAATAGTAAAAATGTTTACAAATTCATTTTTAAGAAACGTGGATGTGGGTGATAACGAGTCCTAGTAGATACTTACGTATAAACAACCCCAGATAATAAAAAATTTGGGAAATTTAACCTTTACCTTATAATATTCCTTATTCGAGGGTACATTAACCTCTTAATTAATGGTGAAATCATTTTTATTAAATTATACATGAACCATAGGCATAAATATGATATCATATATATGTTCTTCTAATATTTCTTTGTTAATAATATTTCAGAAGTATAATTGTTTTGGGTGTTAAATGATTCATCTTCCATTATATGTTTTGTTATGTAAGTAATGTATTTAATGTATAGGATGAATTTGATTCATATAAATAATGATATTATGTTCATAAAAATTATTTGTAATCATCAAATTAAAATTATTCTTAAATAGTTACGATGTGGAATGAAATCCCATCGCGTCATGGAGACGGTAAGTCGTACGTATGCACGAGCGACAATATCATTCTCTTGATGGTGAAATAAAATGTAATTGGATGGTATATTATATATAGAGAATAATTAACATGTTATATTTATTATTTAAATTAGTTATAATCATTATTATACCCATCCAAATAATGATGTGTTGAGTAACCAAATGACACCATGATGTGGAGACAGTAAGCCATTCGTACGCATGTATGGTGAATTTTTCATTAATATGATAGATATAATAATTAATATGGTTTAACCATATTTATAATAATATCACAGTATGTATAAGTTATTGGAGTTATTATTTTTTCAGGGAAATAAAAAAGAAATAGTAAGTGGAAGAAGAAAATAACTTTGTAAGAGGTGATGAAATAATTACCTCTTCTTCGGGATATTCCTTTTCATTGAAAAAAAGTGCTCCTTATGTTGGATTTATGATCATATTAAATCCTCTATGTGGAATTTATGGTTTTGGGAGGATATTTGAGTAGTATTTTTTAGAGAAAAATGGATTTTGAGGTTTGAATTCGAGGGAAGGGGAAGTACCCTTTTATAAGAGAGGTGAGGGTCACTTTTGGAAAAGCTTGAAATATTATTTTATTATTAAATCATTTTCAGTTTATAATGGCTCCAAATTGATTTATTTTGAGGATAATGTTGTTATGTATTTAAATCATTTCAACCAATAGGTTTTAGACAAGTTTAGGTTACCATATTAACTTAATCGTTTTGATTTAACTCTTAGTTAAATAGTTTAAATTTTACCATGTCTTATAGTATTTTTATATTAAATGGTTAATAAACATACTATAAAATGACAAGAGAACCTAAAGTGGATATTTAATGACATATATAACCTTATCTAAGTACTTTGGATGAATCATATATTTTTAGGAATATTTTATTAATTAATAAAATAGTATTTTTTTTTTAAAACTCATTTATGTCAATTTTGACACTATTTAGTAATTAAATTTTGTTAAATTCATAAAGAAAAATATTTTACATCCACAAAATCATTGAATAAACGCTAGCATGAAATATTAACCTATAAAATTGTTGGAATGCATCAAAAGTATCATATTTCATTTATTTTAATATTTATAATATCAATTATTTTAATATTTCATCTTTAAGGTAATTACGGCATCATCATTGTGTCATAAATAAATTTAATTATTTAATGTATAAATATTTTAAATAAAATACCATGATTTAGCAAAAAAAAATTAGATATTTAATGAATTTATATAGTTGAATTTATCTTATGTATAAACCTATATTAAAAAGGGTTTAGTTATTAAAATTTGAATTTAACACTTTAACTCTTCATTAAATAAAATATAATAAATGTCCTAATCTAATCCAATTGGATAAAAAAGAATCATATTTTTTCATAAGGTTGATTTTGGTTGAAAAACACATATCCAATAGAATTAGAACATGTTTTAGGATAATTATAATATCATTTTTACCTTTAATCACTCTATTTCTTTTAACCGTGGTAAATAAAATTCAAAAAGTTACTATTAAAAAAATTATTTTCATCCTATTGAACCACATTTTACTTATTGATATCAATACTATCTCTTGTATTTTTTAAATTCAATTCAAAGAAGTTGTAAAATTACATTTTATGTAAATTTGCTAATGTGCCTAAAAGGTGGGTAAAAGACAGAAAAAAGTTCAATAAAATATTATATATATAATATTATTATAAAATGACTATATTAAATTAAATTGTATTTATATAGATATTATGTGTCTATTTTTATGTTAAAATAAATTTAAATTTAAAAATAATTACTTAAATAAAAATTGGATTTTAAACTATAACGCAGTGTTCTTAACAATTCATCAAAAATTTATTATTTTCAGAAAAATACCAAAAATTCATCCTAAGCTAATTTTGATATTAGGAATCCAAAAATTAATTCCATTTAGAAAAAAAAATTTATAAAATTTCAAAAATTCGGTATTACTATTCATAACTACTTTTTAAATGGCTAGTTTGAATTGTCAAGTTGTGCTAGAACTTGAATTTTCATACAGTGCAATCTATTATATTATTCAAAGGGAAACATGATGTGGAAGCTTGTGGAGTTACATGAATCCCTTATCAATATTATCTTGGATTTGATTCTTCAATTCCTACTACATAATTGGGGACATTCTATAAGGTGTCTTTAAAATAAGCATAGCACACCGTATGAGTTCTATGGAATACTCAGCTTCACAATTTGGTGGAAGACCTACAAATTCATCCATAAATACATCATAAAAGTCTTTTACCATGGGTGTATTCATAATAATGAGTTTCTCCCCAAAAATTTGAGATAAATAACCACAATTTATAGGAATCAAGACCCAAAATATGCAATAATTTTCTACATGAAGGTTGTATTCAACCTTTCATTGATTCATGATCATAGATTGATCTGGAATATGAAATGTGATTTTTCTTCCTTGGAAATTGATATGAGATCCATATTGATAAATCCAATCCATGCTGTAAATCACAACAAATTCAACTATAAGAATTATCGTATGATTTTTAGGAAGCACTTTCCCACAAACTTCATCCAGAGAAGAATTATAAACTTTTTATGCAAAATTTGTGCCATTATGAGTTGACATGGCTAAATCAACATCAAATTGATGAGTTAATATGGTGATAATGTAAGATAATTTGTCAGAAATAAAAGAGTGGGTGGATCCAGAATCGAATGAAACATTTTATACTTTAGAGTGGACGGTATGTGTGTCTTTCACCACTTCATTATTGTACTATACATCACAAATAGTGATTGCATGTGAATTTACATTATCTTTGGAATTAGGAGTTCACTAATGTCGATCATCATTAATAACCCTTGTATTAGCGAACTGATTGGCATAATTCCCCCATTTCCTTGCACTTGTTGCATTGAAGTGTAATAGGTTCATTTTGTTTAGACTTTTCTTTGTTCGCATCATTAGACACCCTTTTCATATCACGTCGGCATTCAACTCCCGATGACCTTCTTTTCTACACTTAAAACATTTATTTGACCCTTTATGAAAATTTCCTCCATGTTTCTTGTCACACATTCAGCATCAGGGAAAGTGCATCTTCTTTTTAGTGTGGTCTTTATATTTTCATTTTAATTCTATTTTTCTCTTCTTAACAAATCTATAGGACTAATGGGTTATGCTAATATCCATATCATCCTTGAGAGAACATAGAATGATTTTCTAATAGCTATTAAAGTACCTTATGGATAATGCCTATTGGAGACTTGGTTTTAATCCATAATAGAATCGATCGATTTTACTCTCATGTTGGATAATAATTCCAGAAGCATGCCTTACAAATCATGTAAAATTGGCTTCGTAGGCACCAATAGATTTATCATCCTTTTTATTAAGTTCATGGAACTCTTATCCATATTTTTTCAAATAATATAAGGAAATTAATTATTTAATAATATGTTCTTTAACTCATCCCATTACATGGACTCAATTTCATCCGTTTACATCATATTTTTTATAATATTCCACCATTTATTAGCTTCACCTTCCAAACAATAGACTTCTAAGATGAATTTATCATGTTCAGAACATTGTAGAACTAAAAATATATTTTTAGTGGTATTGATCCATTGTTTACCCACTAAAGGATCAGACGACCTGTTGAAAAAAGGTGGGCGCTGCCTCATGAATGACTCTATAGCATGTTGCTCCCTCCTTTGCTCATTAGGATGTCCTACATGATTCATACCTTGATAAAGTTATGTATTCATAGATACATGATTTTTTACTCCATATCCCATGAAGTTTGGATTCTATGGAGTAAAATCATTTCATTTCCCATCCCATTCAGTATTAATGCAGTTCCTTTGGGTTCTAGCCATTGAATAAAACTGAGAATCATATTTTGAGAAATACTAATCATATAGGGAAAACCACGTAATCAATAATAAAATTTCAAATTAGGGCACTTTAGGTTATACCCTAGGTTATTCATGGTCATTCTAAAATACTAATATTATAACCTATACTTAGAAATATCCATTGGGGTCTCACTAAGGATTTCTCATCCTCGTTTCCAAAGGATAATTATACCTTCCCTCTGATACCAACTATAACCACCCTTACTTTACATAAATTGATTTTACTTTAAATTTTAAGTATATTCATTACAACATATAATAAATCTATGAAATGACCATATAGGTATACTATATATAGAAACTGGGAAACATAAACAACTGGTTCATAAAATATCCACATTGTCTCTGACTTATTTCTTCATAACTAGACTCCTTTTTAACATATCTTACTTAATACCCTTTTTCATGACTAGGGGAAAAACATATTAAATGGTGAGATAAAATGATTAGTAAGGGTAAATAAGGAAAATATCAATCATATCATAATCATAAGACATAATAACCTAACAGTTGGAAGTCATATCCTGTATATGAAAGATCGTGATAACAAGTCATGGGATAAAAGTTCATAAGAATTAAAGGACATAATCCCAAAATTGAAAACATAATACATAAAACATAAAGTTTTGTGGCCTACACATAATAATATAAAATCATTTCATATTATTCAAGGCACATTACCAAGACCATCACATTGGAAATATTCTATTACTGAACTAGGTTTACTTACTATTCTAGTCCTATATTCCAAACCTAAATTACTTGGAATTATGGCCATGTCTATCTAGGGAGATATAAATACATACCCAATTCATTGGATGGATATATAGGTCACACTCATCTCATAATGAAATCATTCTTACATTTTCCACAAAAACATAATCCAATCATCATAGCATAACCCAGGGAACAAGAAATGGGTTTCTTACACATCATTCCGGCATAATCTATATAAAATAAATGGATTTCATTAAAACTAATTCCATCATAAATAAAATAAAATAAAAGTAATAATAGGTATATAAACATAAAACTATGTATTCTTATAAGGAAAATAATTTTGAAAAAATACTTGAAATTAATTCCTAAGGAAAATGTCATTTCTTCTTAAAAATGTTTACTTTTATCAAAATGCAATGAAATTTTAAAAGAAAATAATTTAATTAAAAATAAAATTTAGATCATGTAAAGTGAGATTCGTGGGAATAAGGAATTATGAAAGAATAAGAATCCAATTATGTCGTATAAGTTTAAAAAGCATTATCCTTGTACTTTTTCCAGAAAAGTCAAAAAGTACCTCATGTCAAATAACACCAAAATATTCCTTTCAAACTTTTTATTAAAAATTCACCAATGGGTAAATTTTACTTTAAAAAATTTCTGAAGAATATAAATAGTATTAATTTTTTAGGTAAAATAGTTTTGGATGACAAATATACCATAATAAATAATTATATGTTAATAATCTCAGATAATATTGAGATAGAAAAATTATTCCTTACCTTTGGTCTGATAACATTCATATGTATATGAACCTCTTGTATAATGATTTTAAAAATGTTGACTTATTTAATAATCATAATCATTTTTATGATATCATATATGATTATATTATCATCCATTTGTTAGTAATATTTCATTTTCACTCGTAATTCGGATATTAACTACATTATGTTCTTATGCAGGTTTTGTTACATAATTTCATTGTCAACTTATTAGGATGTAGTGATATCATTTATAGAATTATGTTAGTATAATATATAAAATATTTATTCATTCCATTCATGTATACAATCATGGTTTAATGAAGATCATGTAGAATGAATCGTATCACATCCCATCGTGGAGACGATAGGTCATTCGTACGCATGAGTGACGATATCATTCACTTAATGGTTAAATGGTATATAACTAGATGATATATTAATTATAATAAATAATTGTCATGTTATATTAATTATTTACATCCAGTATAATCATCATTATACCCATAAAAATTATGTATTGTTGAATAACAAATTACACCATGGTGTGGAGACGGTAAGTTGTACATATGCAAGCATAGTGATATTATTAATTATAGGATGGATAAAAGAATATTTATGGATGTACCATAATTATTATAACATATAAAAATTTACAATATACTATATTGAATACTTTCATATGGAAACATCATAAGAATATGAAGTAGAAGAATAAAAGTATTTTGAAAGAGATGATAAAATAATTACCATTTTTCGAGTATATCCTTCTGATTTACACAAAATGACTCCTTAGGATGAATAAATTACAAAATTGTGGCCCCTAGGATGAATTTTGGGAAGTTGGGAGATTAAATGGTCATGTTTTTTCCCAGAGAAATGGCTTTTGATGTGTGATTAAAAGAGAAGGAGAGGTTCACTTTTATAAGAGAGGGGAGGGGCACCTTTGGAAATACCCAAGCTATTAAATTAATATAAATTATTGTTTAAATTAAAATGAACCCAAAGAGAATAATTTAGAAGCTGAAATGGGTATGTGTAGAAATACCGACAAATAATAAATTTTATACAAGTTTTTATCTTATTTTAAACCTTATAATTTTGATTGTTCTTTATTTAATCTATTAAATTTTAAATTTTATAATAACATTCTAAATATTTAATAGTTATAAATATTTACATATATGGTATCAATTTATTGTAAATGGATATTTTATGACCTTTTTGACCTTATAATTATCACTATTTAATTTTTAAATATTTTTCGGATTTTTAAATAATTTAATAAAATTTTATTTTATAAAATATCAATAGTGTCAATTTTGACACTATTATTTTCTTTGATTTTAAATAAAATTCAAATAGAAGAAAACATTGAACCAAATCCATGAATATACTAAAAACATTTCATAATCACATATAAATTTCATGTATAATATTAATTAATTCAAATTATATTTCTTTTAATATTATTAATATCATTTATTTGATATTTCTATTAATACAGCAATTGTTGCCTTACTATTGTGTCATCCTTAATAGTAGTTATTTTATTTTAGAAAATTATAAATAAATATCTATGATGTAGGTAATTATTTGATCTTTACATATACTATGTATGGTCGATGTTATCTCCAAATTATATATATATTATAATTAATATACTTATTTAAAAAGAGAGTGAGTCATTTTGTCACAATCATTGATTTTAATAATATTAATGTCGTATTCAGGGGAAAGTGGTCATTAAGTGATTAAATTTCGAACCATAGATAATATGGGTATAATTTAATTATAACATAGAATTTTTAAAGGTGTTAATTTAATTTTATAATATATCTTTTACCTTTAGTTACTCGATTTACCCATAACCGCGGTAAACAAATTTACTAAAGGTCATATTCATAATATCCAAAAAATAAAAGTAACCTATTAATATAATTTTAACCCACTGATTTAAAATATGGAATTATTTTTTTCAAAATTTTAACACATATTTTGTAGTAATGAAATTAAAATTAATCCCATTTTTGGAAAGAGAGAACGGGTTTTAAAAGCTAAAACATTACAAAATATTGAAATGTTTTTACATCTGGATTCAATGTAAAATTATTGATAATGATATACAATATATTGAAAGAAAAAAATATTTTATATTTATAATTAAAAAATATTCTTTATTATATTTTTACCATGTAAATTATTTTAATGAAAAAAGTTGTTTTTATATAAAATTTAGTGTATTTTTTACTATTCATCAAAACATGAATGTTTTCAGTAAAATATCATAAATTCATCGAATGTAAATTTATATCTCCCAATTAAAAATAACATTTTTATTCTTTCATATAAATTATTAACGTGTTAATATATTAATTTAAAATGGGTTCTCCATACAAATGTGTAAAATTACCCATTTAATAAAAATATAGGGTTTTATACAAAAAATAGGATTTATTCATACACCATGAATAAAATATCCATTGGATGAATATCAAACATATTTTATTAAGTATATAACATATATATATATATATATCTCATTAAATTCATTATAAATAGTAATTCACTCAAATATACAAAAATATAATTGATTTATATTTCTCATAAATAATTTGTAGCCAATGAATTCATAATGCATTTTCATAAGTTAGTTATAATTATTCTGAAAAAGATAAGGTCTAGGATATAAAGGTTATTTTATACTAAGGGGATCACCTGGTTTGTTTAAACTCACAATTTCATGCAATAAAAGATACTAAATAATTAAAATTATTTAAAGAAAATATTTCATAAAAATATTCAGGTGTTACAATTAGAGATTTATATTATTCAACATTTTTTCCCATGCTTCAGATAGTAGGATGTAGTAGGTCCAAACCACCATTCCTAGAGAAATGAGGATTATTTCCAAATAGGATCATCAATGTTTAATGTTTTCCATTCGTCTGCCTCTCAGGATTTTGGGGTTTTCATCCAAATATTTCACCCATGTCGGAGGAGTGTTGTGAACAAAGAAAACATCCTCCTTATGAAGATTTATGTTTACTAGAATATTATCTCAGGTAGGGTGTGATATAAATAAATATGATAATTCTCACCCTTCAACTAACTTCTAAGACATAAATTAGATATAAAAATATTATTTTATGACTTCTCATCACTCCAAAAATCTATATAGAATTGGAAATTGAGGATATATTTGAGAAATCCAATGAAAGAGACCAAGTAGACCTTGTGATGCTTTAGGTAACTCCCATACTTTTACACTTCTAGGACTAACATAAGAAATATATTTTCAATTTCGGAGTATTGAGACTTAGTATCCATAATAACTTTTCTTAGAGAACAATGATTTTTCTCTTTTACTTCATCATTATTTCAAATGATAATGGAAATGATCGATCACTCTAAGGTTGTTATAAAGAGAATGATTTTTTTTCTCTTCGAAAAGTGGAATCAAAATAAATGGGTGTAACACCGTGATATTTTGTGAATTTTATTCAATTAATTTAATTTTCTAATATTATCACTTCATGAATCACTGAATATTGATTTTTATTATTATCTATTAGCACTATGTTTTGGATTATGTTATAAGCAACACCCAGCTTAACATTCACTACACACAACATTGACTTGGCCTATGTTGCACACAACACAGAGTTTTTGTGAAACAAATTTTTACAATTATAATTATTTAAACATAATAGTTATAACCTATTCATTAAACATATAATTTTAATAGTAATAAATAATTTTTAAATATTAGTTATAATTGTTTTGATAATGAAAAATATAATTTCTAGCAAAGTTTTTATATGTTAAATACTACTATTTTCTCAAATGAATAACTTTTCATGTCCTACTATGAAAAATAATAAAATTAATTTTAGACACTCATTGAAAGTTATTTTGATAAAATAAAAAAAATTGAATTTGGAATATCAAAATTATCTTAGGGTTAATTTTTGGTATTTTTATAAGTAGTTTCATTTATTGATGAATGGTGAAAAATACTACATAGTATTTAAAACCGAATTTTTCATTTAAATAATAATTTTTACTTTAAATTGATTTTAAATTCCCAATAGGGAAATAATAAGTATATTAATACAATTTTTTTTATTATTATCATTTTTATAATATAATTATATAAAAAAATTATTGTACTTTTGAAGGTCTATTTTAACCGACTTCTAGCCATATATGTGGGATTAATAGTAAATGCAATTTTTTCATTTCTGTGAATTGAATTTTTGAAAGTGGAAATAAATGGTTGTACTCAGTATGAAAAATTTCTTCTAATCGAATCAAAAGAAAATTTTTGTGAACAATGGTATTTGAGTTTTATTTACAACAGTTAAAAGTAAATAGGGTAATTAAAGGTAACAATAATATTATAATTACATAAAATTTCACAAACACATGCCCTAATTTAATTGGATAGTTTATTTAAACCCCAATAAACCATAGTTCCAAAATATGATCCCTTTTATGCCACTTTTTCATATTAGAGCATTTGTTAAAAAAATTTAAAGCAGAGTTAAAAACGTCATATTCAAACATTAATAACTAAATAGTTTTTAATAGTGTTATACATAAGAAAAATTATACTATAAATATTAATTACAAATTTAATAAATATATCTTCATAGGGATAATTTATTTTAAATTTTTAAGTAATAAATAACGTAATTAATTCCTTGAATAACAATGATGTAGTAATTGTTTAATTAATTGAGGTATCAATTAAATGATGTTAAAAATATTAAAAAAAATATAAGTTGACTTAATTAATGAAATCCAAGAAATTTATATATAACATATACATATTAGTGACATATTGGATGTTTTTGTTCAGAGTTATCACGATGATTTGATATTTTTAAAAATGAAAATATTGAATATTATCACAATTGACATAAATGGTAATTTAAAATAAATAATATTTTATTAAATGTTTTCAAATTCATAAAAATATATGTTTTGGACAACTAACTCTGATAGTGTAAAATATGTCATAAATGATCTAATTGGGGTTCTATTGTCATTTTATATTAAATATATTAACCCTATAGTGTAGAAAACAAGTTGTCATAGTAAAAGTTAAATTGTTTAACTAAGGGTTAAATCCAAAAGATAAGGTTAATTTTGTGACCTAAACTTGTCTATAATTTTTTAGTTGAGAGAATTTTGAACTATACTCATCTTACCCTTGAAATAAATAACATTGGTTGTATTTAAATTTGAATATAATTTTATAATAAATTAATAGTTTTGGAGTTTCCAAAAGTTCCCCTCCCCCCTCTTATAAAAAGGCACATCTCCTTCTCTTTTATTCACACCTCTAGACGATAATTGTTCATTTTCACCATTAAACCCAATAATTGTGCCATTGTGATGGAAAAAATATCTATATATGTTATATATAATATTTATTATGTATTTAATCTTCTTTATTCCTTTTTAAAACGAATATCTATTTACTTTCCATTTGGTGTTAATATGATAATCTTGTTTTAGGAAGTGCGGACTACCGCCCCCTCATAGCAAGGTGATTCGTTCACAGACCACATCGAATGTATTATGTATTTGTTTAGTGAAATTATATGATATATATTATATAATAATGATACTATAATAAATATATATATATATACTTATAGATATATACGTATGTAATTTACATACTTTCATTCAATATGACAATTAAAACAGAAACAGAGTTCATGCGTACTTAATACTTACCATCTCCATGAATGGGGAATTAAATTTCATACTTATTTATGATATAGATTATTGTAATATATATATATTGGATACAAAGGATATTTATATCATGTTTTATTTTCTAGAATCATGATATAAATGTAAGGACCAATGATATAACAAATTAATACACATGCGAAGAACAAAGCGAATATTAACCAAAGTCAAAAGTTATCATAAGAACGTTAACAAGTGGGTAATATAAGGTCCTAATAAAACCATATGTGGTATTAAATATAAGAATATTATTCTGTAAAAAATTTATAACAGACTTATATTTATTATACAAGAAACTTGTTCGAGTACGAAGAGAGTCAGGACATAAGGTAATGGATTATTTTTGTCTCACCTTTATTTCTATGGGACATATGCCTCCTACACTACTGATTTCTTATATGTTGTGTATGTACTTCTATTGAATTTATCTTATGTTTCTTATCCATAATATAATGATATTTCGATATATTCTTATAATTTTATTTTTTTTACAAGGGATATATGATTCTATTGATTATTAAGTGATGAGTGTTTATTTCACAATCTCATCCATATTTGGGATTTTTTATTTATATGCCTCCATTGGGTAACATTTATCTTCCATTTACATGTTTTCTAAAAAATCGTAAAATGTTTTATTGTTCTCATATGGATTTTCAATGTCATTTTTACCTATTTTTGAATTTTTACAAAACGTTTTAAAAAAGGTATCTTTCTTTCATTTTCCAAACAAATTACTTTTTTAATTCTCTAGTAAAATAATTAGAAGAATGATTTATTTTAAAATATATGGCGTGAAAGGATTTTTATGATTTCATAACACATTATTTCTTCGAAGCTTCTCTTACATACATACATGTTTTGTTTCAAATAAAATGTATTCTTTTAATAATAGGGTGACATTTTATGAAAAGAAAACTATTTCAGTAAGGAAATAATATTTTCCTCAATAATTGTTTAAAATTACTTTAATGATTCCTTTACATGTATTCAAATTGGTTTAAATGAAAATGGTTTTGAAGATGTTTTATGTTTTAAATATTTATTTATACAGAAAATTCATGTTCCAAGTGATCTTTTAAATTCCTTTCCCACCAATGATGACATACATTGTTATAGTTGTATAACACCATTAAAATTCATTATCTGAATAGTTTATGAATTGATGGTATGATGATTAATAAACCCTCTTCTTTTCATGTGTTATGCTTTTCATGAAATGATTTGGAAACCTGTGTCTTTTCATTAGGTTATGATATGATTACATGTTTGCAATTAATAATTTCATTCATGGGTTATGATATGATTGTTTATGATCTTGTGGAATATGTATGTATGATTTCATTATGATATGGGTGGGACCTATATCTCCCTCCCATTCATTGGGTAATGATTTATATCTAATGATATAAACTAAGAAGGTCTTGGAAGTTATCCTTGACTACTAAGTTGGTATGAGGAGTGAACTGATGCTAGTAAGATGTCCATGGGAGTGAACCATGACTAACAAGATGGTATGGGGAGTGAACCCATACAAATAAGATGGTCTTGGAAGAAATTAATTATCTACTATAGAAATAATTATATTATTTTGTGTCTACCACAATTCCGTGTTATATTCTTATGATAGGCTTTCC
The DNA here is from genome assembly GCA_963277665.1 of Viscum album. Taxonomy (NCBI): domain Eukaryota; kingdom Viridiplantae; phylum Streptophyta; class Magnoliopsida; order Santalales; family Viscaceae; genus Viscum; species Viscum album. The sequence goes on along the minus strand of OY728155.1, from coordinate 1,151,848,468 downwards.
TCTGCTATGTTCTTTATTTCCTTATGATTCATATCTTATGAACTTCCATTATTTATGCTATGTTTTATGTATATTATCTTCGAAATGCAGGGTATGATATTCTATTTTCATGATCATGTTCTCACACCCTTATGCTCATGATTGTGCTTAAATATCTCCTTTATTTACCCTTACTAACTATTTGAGCTCACCCCTTTCTTATGCTTCATTTCCCAAGGTTATGAAGAATTGTTTTAATTAGAAGTACTTATTGTGGAGATCTTTATGGGAGATGTTGAAGATCATTCACCAGGATATAAGATTTTGTTTCCATGTTTCCAGATACACTAAAATATTATAATCCTTGAGCATGTATTATTTTAATGTACAGAACATTCATCTAAAATGATGTAATATCCATGTCTCTTAAGCCTGGGTCACTATAGTTGGTATCAAAGAAAAAGATTAGTTAACCTCTAGAAACTAGGATCTGAAAACCTTAGTGAGTTCTATAGAGATATTTCTCAGTATATTTCTAAGTATTCCCATAAATATAAGTCTAACTACTGATTACAATCCTATAATTTTGGTAACAATAATGAATAACCTAGGATTAAAGACAAGGTGTCAATGATTATGTAAGGTGCCATAATCTAGACATCATGTAAGTGACTATTCATGATTATGTGGTTCTTCATCATGATAATTTTATCTTACTCTATGATTTAGGTTTCAGTTAATGGTAGGAACCCAAATGAATCAAGTTAATGGTAATTTTGATAGACAATGAAATGATTGTTCTTGGAGAAACCGAATGATATGGGAGTTGGAATGAAAAATATAGTTTCTATGTTCACCAAACTTTCTCAAGGTATGAATCATGTTATAAATCTAGATGCACAATGGATGGAACAAAATTATTTTGGGTCCTTTATGAGGGAACGTCCACCATCATTTAGTGGATCTTTTGATCCACTTGTTTCCAAACAATGTATCAATATCACTGAAAAGATATTCTATGTTCTCTAGTGTTCAGAATAGGAGAAATTCATTTTGCTTGTTTATCAGTTAGAAAGATATGTGGGCCAATGGTGGACTCTAATAAATAATATGAGGTGTCAAGATGAAATTGGATACATAGATTGGGATGAGTTCAAAAACATATTTTTTTCAATAATTAAATTCCACACATTCTTCAAACAAATATGGAAATGGGGTTCCTTGATCTTAAGAAAAATTATGATGAATTTTTGGGTACATACAAGGAAATATTTACAAGTCTTGCAAGGTATTATTCTATCTTTGGAATCCAACCCGAAAGTAATGTTGATCGATTCTTCAATGGCTTAAAACCAATTCTTCTAAGGGAGTTAGCTATAAGATACTTTAGTATCTATAAAAATATTATGTATTGTGCTATCAAGTTAGAAATGGAAGTTGGTGTTATATATAAATCTTATGGTTTTGAAAAGAAATGAAAGATATAATTCAATGGAAAATCCCAAAAAAATGGTGAAAAGAAGATGTGTCTTTCCTTACACTCAAAGTGAGGAAGGAAGCATGGTGGAGATTGTCTTAAGGGGTCTATGAAATGTGTTAAGTGAGGAAAGGAAGGTAATTGGTCATTTGAGTGCCATATTTATGGGAACAAGTTAGCTAATAATGAAAATTGGGGGAGAGTTACACAGAATGCAGTTTTCCCACTTCATTACATCAAGTGTAAGGAGAATGGGTATTATGCCAACCAGTGACCTAATCCAAGGGTTATGGATTATGATCGATGTTAGAAACCTCTTAAAGATAAGGGAAAAATAAAATCTCATGTGATCACTATGGACTATGTGGAGTATGACAATGAAGTGGTGGAATGATTGACTGTTTATGTATTGGAATTCAAGAATAATGTTATAGAAGTAAATTTATGGATTTATGGAAAAATGAAACATCTATGTATTGGTCCACTATAGTTTTTACTTGAATATTTAAGAACATATGTTTAATGGTACTGGTAACCATGAAATTTGATTGAGGTAATAAGATGATATGTTTTTGAAAACATGTGATTAAGGGAAGGATAACCCTTAATATGAGCATGATGTTGAGATAATGATATTTGGATAAATATATATGGGATATCAATGAGTAAATTGGATGATACTAGTTACCTTGGAACTAATTAAAGATTTATTGACATGTGGTTTATGCTATCAGGGAATAATTTTACATTCTATTGGACTTAAGAATAAGGAAACATGCATGTTTCAACAAGGATGTATGGTAATTCATGTTATTTTCATGTTTCAAGAGAATTATTGATTAAGGTATTCACATGTTTGGAATGTGAAAATCAAGAAATACCTTTTGATATATGGGATATATTTGTTAAGCTGATTTAGTTCACTTCTTTCTAATGTTTTGGAATTTTATCTTTCATAAAGATGTAAGGTTATCAATTTATGGAATGTTTATGTTAATCATCATATATGTTTCTAAGATTAAGGTATCATCTCACCATAGGTAGATTCATACATATTTTATAACTTGGGGTAACCATTTTGTTAATGATAAATAGAATGACCTATCATTATTCTCATTACTTTCTAATGCTCCATGAATGAAAAATTCTACTTCATTTCTTAGAATATGATATGAAGTGGAAGTTGATCTTGGAACAAAAAAGGTTGGATTTATGCTTAAATAAAGTAAGTATATCATCTCTTAAAATTCATAAACAATAGGAAATGGATCATGATGAAAAAGGGCGTCATATTATCATCTTTCTTTATTATATAAATGACCCCATTTAGGCTTCTTTAGTTTATAAATTTGAGATTTTTGACTTTATCTAGATCACACACTTCCTTGTGATCAGTGATCTTTATCAATCTCTATGATTATTTGTAATTTTATTCCATGCCCAAATCTTCACCCATGTTCTCCTATATATAGACATTGTCATGATTTACTTGGGGAAATTGTTATTTTCTAATTATTCTATTTTAAAATAAAGTTTCTGTCTTTATTTTTAAGATGTGGGTTTTAATATTTTTATAACCCCCTAATAAATTTTGATGGAGAAATTCATTTTAAGGGGGTAGAATTTAACACCCTGAGATTTTTTGAATTTATTTTTTTGAATTTATTTAATCTTCTAATATTTTCACTTTATGATACACTAAATATAGATTTTTTTAATATATAATAGCACTATGTTTTGGATTATGTTATATGCAACACCAAGTGAATCTTGCACTACATAAAACACCGACTTGTCTTGTGTTGCACTAAACACCGTGTTTCTAAAAAACAACATGTTACTATTATAATTATTTAAAAAATATAGTTTTAACATATCCATTAAACATGTATTATGAACATTAATAACTACGTTTTAATTATTAGTTATAATGGTTTTGATAAGGAAAAATATAATTTCAAGTAATGTCTTTATATGTTTAAAGCTACTATTTTCTCAAATGAATTAATTTTCTTGTCCTTCTTTGAAAAATAATAATATTAATTTTAAAAACACATTGAAATTTTTTAGTGAAATAATTTTTTTTTTGAATTTTTAATTTCATAATTAGCATATGGTGAATTTTTTGTTTCTTTCTTAGAAGTTTCAAGTTTTGATGAATAGTAAAAAATAATCTATAGTAGTTATAATCAAATTTCTCATTTAAATAATAATTTTTACATTTAATTGATTTTAAATTAACACTATAAAAATAATACACTTATTAATCCAATTTAATTCATTGGTATCATTTTTATAATAAATTTAGATATAAAAAAAATAACTTTTGAACGTCTCTTTTACCCACCTTCTAACCACATTTGTGTGATTAGCAGTAAACATAATTTTACCACTTCTATGAGTTGAATTTAAAAATATATATATATATACTAGATTTTAATCAGTATTAAAAAAAATTTCTAATTGGATCAAAATAAATTTTTTCTAAATAGTAACTTTGAATTTTTTACCACGTTTAAAAGTAAATAGAGTGATTGAAGGTAAAAATAATAATATAATAATATAAAATTACACTAAAAATTGTGATAATTTCATTGGATTAGTTTTTTTCCACCCAAATAAACCTTAGGTAAAAAATATGATCCTTTTTAATCCAATTCTGTTAGACTAAGACATTTATTATATATTATTTAAAGAAGAGTTAAAAATGTCATATTCAAACTTTTATGACTAAATAATTTTTTATATGGGGTTATACATAAAAAAATAGACTATAATTATTAAATAGAAATCTAATAAATATATATTAATTCTTATAATTTATTTTGACTGTTTATAAAATAAATAACTTAATTAACAACATGAATAATAATGATGTATTAATAGTTTAATTAATTGATATATCAAATAAAATATTTTTGAAATATTAAAATAAATATAATTTGACTTAATTAATAACATACAATAATTTCAAAGATATATTTTATATGTTGGTGACTTATTGAATATTTTGGGTGGAGGTTATCATAATGGATTTATATTTTCAAAAATTAAAATATTTAATAGTATCAAAATTAACATAAAAGATACTCTAAAATAAATAATATTTTATGAAATGTTATTAAATTCATAAAAATATAAGTTTCTTCTGAATAACTTTTATAGTTTAAAATACGTCATAAATGATACCATTGGGGTTATTTTTTTATTTTATAGTAAATAAATTAATCCTATAGAGTAATAAAACAAGTTGTCATGGTAAAAGTTAAATTATTTATCTAAGGGTTAATGCCAAAAGATAAAGTTACTTTTGGAATCTAAACAGTTTTAAATTTTATTTTTTGAGATTATTTAGACACATAATCCTCTTATTCTATAAATAACTCGCTTTTGATCCATTTGGAATCGAAAATAATTTTATAATAAATTGATAGATTGAGAGTTTCCAAAAGTGCCCCTCTTCCCTCTTATAAAAGGGAACCTCTCCTTCTCTTTTCTTCACACAAATAAAGAATTTTTTATCATCCAAACCCTACCCATTTATTCCCCATATATCCCTCCCTTCCACCTATAATAATTATCTTTTGAATAAGGAAACTCAAGGAATCCTTTTCGCACAAACCAAAAAGAGTTACCCGATTTAGAGGTAAGGTCTTCTCTCAAACTCCATTCCTTTATTTTCATTCTCCACCCCATACACTCACTTTATTCTCCTATTTTATAAAAAAAATAGTATAATAAATATAATATTATTTATTATACTAATGGTTAAAACTACACTTACACACACCTCCATCTAATGGATATCAAATATATTGTTTCTATGTATGGCGAACTATTGCCTCACAAAATGATGATTGTTCATTTTTTCCATTACCACCAATCATAGAGGACATTACAATAGAAACTCTATATATATATATATATGTATTTTATATATAAAATTTATTATATCTTTAATCTCTTGTATTCTTTTTTACAACACATGCCTTTTTTACATTCCATTTTGTGTTAATACGATAATCTTATTTGAGGAAATGTAGATTATTTCCCCCTCAAAGCAATTTGATTTGTTCACACACCACATGAAATGTATTAAGGATGTGTTTAGTAAAATTATATTATTTATATGATATAATAATTCTAATAGAATAATAATATATATATATATATATACATATATCATTTTCATACCTTCCTTCAATACAAGAATTAAAATGGAAATAGTGTTCATGCGTACATACGGCTTACCTTCTCCATTAACGGTGTATTCTATTTCTTACTTGTTTATGATAATGATTATTGTAATATAAATATAATTTATATATATGATATTTATATCATGACTTATATTTTGTAATCATGATCTAAGTATAAGGAACCATGATATAACAAATTAGGATACATGTGAAGAAAAAAGAGAATATTACCCGAAGTGAAACCTTAACATAAGGTCATTAACAAGCGGGTAATATAAGGTCATAATAAAACCATATGTGGTATTGGATATATGAATATTCTTTTGTAAAATATGTATAATAAACTTTTATTTATTATATAGGAATCTTGTTTGAGTACGAAGATATTCAGAACGTAATGTAAGGGATTATTTTTGTCTCACCTTTATTTCTGTGAGACACATACCTGATACACTACTTGTTTATTCTATGTGGTTTATGTAATTCCCATGAATGTATTTTATGTCTCTTTTCCAAAAGATTGTGAGATTTATATATTCTTATAATTTTATTTTTATGTGGGTCATATGATTATATTGATTATTAAGTGATGAGTGTTGATTTCAACTTCTATTCCATATTTGGGATTGTTTCATTTTAAGTATCTATTGGGTAATATTTATCATCCATGTCCATGTTTTTTAAAACTGTTTTCATAAAACGTTTTATTGTTCTCCTATGGATGTTTAAGGTCATTTTTAACCATTTTTGAATTTTTACTACACGATCTAAAAGGAATATTTCTTTCATTTTCCAAATGAAGTAATTTTTGACTTTTCCAGTGAATGTACAAGAAGAATCATTAATTTTAACTTATACAGAATGAATGTATTTTTAAACTTTCATAAAACCTTATGTTCTTGAATATTCTCATAAAATCATACATGTTTAGTATCAAAAAAATATTATTTTAAAAACTGAACATCATGTTAAGAAAAAAACTATTTTATCAAAGAAAGGATATTTTCTTCAAGATCTGTTTTAAATGATTTTCATGGTTACTTTATATTTTTTCAAAGTGGTTTCAATGAAAAGGGTTTTTTAATGTTTTATTCAATAAAAAGTTACTTATAATGAAAACTCATGTTCCATGTGATCTTTTAAAATCCTTCCCCGCCTATGATGACATTATTTGTTATCATTCAAGAATACCATTCATATTATTTTTCAGAATGGTTTATGTTTTGATGATATGTTTTCTAACAAACCCTATTCTTTTAATGTGTTATGATTTTGATGAATTTATTATGAAACCTATATCTCTTCCACATGTTATGATATGATTACACGTTTATTATTCCCATTTTATTTCATGGTTTATGATATGATTGGTTATAATCTTATCACGAATGTATGATTTCATTATGCAATGGGTGGGACCTATATCTCCCTCTAATTAATTGGGTAAATATTTATATCTAATGAGATAAAATAAGATGGTCTTGGGAGTGATCCTTGACTACTAAGATGGTATGAGGAGTGAACTCATGATACTAATATGGTCGTTGGAGTGAATCATGACTACCAACTTGGTATAGGGAGTGAACCGATATTACTAGTATGGTATTAGTATCAATGCCTTGGCTATTTTGGAAATCATTATATTCTTATGTGTCTGCCAACATCCCATGTCTTATTCCTATGTCAGGTTTTCATGGCCTATGTTGCTTATTTCCTTATGATTCATGTCTTATGAACTACTATTATTCATTCCATGATTCATGTATATGTTTTTTTATATCTTGGGTATGGTATTATGTTTTCATGATCATGTTATCACAACCTTATTATCATGATTATGCTTCCATATATCCCATGTTTACCCTTACTCAGCATTTAAGATCACTAATTTCTTATGTTTCCATTCCCGAGGTTACGAAAAAAAGGTTTTAGGTAGATGTACTAAAGGTGGGTATATTTATGGGATATGTTGCAGATATTTCACTAGGATAGAATATTTTGTTTCCATGTTTCCAAAGACACTAATCTGTTACAGTCCTCGAGCTTGTATTATTTTAATGTACTGAATATTCATAAGAATTGAGGTAATATCCATGTATGTTAGTCCAAGGTCCATATAGTGGAATTCATGTATATTTTTTGATATTATAGAAGGATATTTGGACATCCATTCCCCATTTTTCAGTGACACCATTATTATTTAGAATATTAACGAGAAATTCCATACATGTTGGTTGGATATAAATCATATGATTTATGTGAAACATCCCTAAATCATTCTAAACTCATTAAGGATTATAGGAGGTGAATTGTTAATATTTTCTTGGTATTTATTTGTTTTCAATTTTGATTCTATGATGGTGTAAACTAATTTTGAGAAATTTACCCAATATTAACTTGAAATCACATTCCAATGGATTTATCTTTTTGTTGTGCTATCATAGTTTATTGAAAATCTTATTGATATTCAAAAGAACTATCACTTAATCTTAACATTCTACAGTTTTACCCGTAATGAAATTTAATATTTAGTTCATTGATAATTTTTATGGGAACCATTTTTCTTTAATCCAAATGGAATTACTTGGTCGCAGTACACCCCTTGGGGTTCCCGAAAATAACTGGCATCCTCATCATTGAGAATCATCTGTATTTTGTTGGAGACCAAGTTTTCATTCAGGAAGGAAAGTTCTTATAATCAAACTATCACTTTAATCAATATTTCTATGATAGGTATAGAGAAATGAAACATAGGTTAGTACTGGTTTAGTTCCCTAGATTCAATAAAAACGTTAATAATCTATTTCTTCTTCTTGACAGAGATAATTCTTGTGGGACACTTTGGGTATTTAACCTCTTGAATTAAATTGGATTTGATAATATTATCATAATTATATTTCACTTTACCATCATTGTTTGGATGAATTGTCGTGGATTTATATTAAAAAATATCCTAAAAATCTATAAGACCTAAATTATGGGTGTCTATATTAGGATCACACCTTGTGATTTCTATTTAGTTCTTGGAATATATATTTCAATAATTTTTCCCAAAGGATATGTATGTCTCATTTTCATTGAGATTCATTATGGAACTAGTTAATATAATCCCGAGGAATTTCTATATACCTAGATTTATTTTTTTGATATCATAAATGGTGATAGATATTCCTTCATAAAATATTAGAGGAACACATATGAGATCTTCCTCCTTTTCCTTTATGCCATAAAAATTTAGAGGAGAAGATGTATTCTGAGATCTATGGGACATTTTTGGGACATTTTTATCTCTTATTAATGATGAGGATTCATATATAGATCTTTAGAATGTTGAAATTGGGGAATCATTTTCGGAAGAACTACTATTAAATTGTTCAGCTACTTCTCCACTATCATCTGAGTTATAATTTTTATCAACATTCAATGATTTTGGAGATGATGTGAGAATATTATATTCTTACCTTGATGTTAGGTAAAAATTTTCATAAGTGGAATTATAATCATTATCAATGATAAATCACCCTTCAATATGGACATAATTAATGGATTCCATAGATATCATGAAGATGGTGGATAATATGCCACTTCGACATGATCGTATCCTTCCCCAAGGGTTGTGGTCTAGTCGATCAATGATTCATTTCTAGGTAGTATAAATACCAATAAGACTAACCCTTGTATAAAGAATCATACTATTGATATTGATTCACATGAATAATGAAAAATTATTTTTCTTTCTTGTAATAGATACTCTAGGGGAACTCTCTCATAACCATCATATGAAATGAAGAATATCAGATGAATTTTTCTCTTAAAAAAATCCACATGACCCTATGACTACCCAAATATTCAGTGATTTCCATGATTTCATTAATTAGAAGCATATTTTCCTCATTATGTTAATTGAAAGGATTTATATGAGGCATTTCCAACTAGTTTGGGGAACTGATATAGTTGACATTATCTATCATCAACTATTTCCCTTCCCACTAGTAGAATCTCATGAATAAAGATTGAGATTTGTATGATTTGAAAGGGTTCTTGTCCCTATAAAACACTCTGAATTATCCATTGAGATAGTAATTAATGTATTTATGGTATCATAAATTTAGTTCCACATGTGAAATAATCAATGATATTCTCAATAGTGCATTAAAATATATATCTCAATAGACAACCTCGAACTCAAAGTTTCATACAAGGCCTCTAAACTGGTCATTGAGCTTGATTTTCTAGAGTATCTTTTTATCACTCCTTTCATACCCTTGGATGGTCAAATTGAAGGGTAAATGTTAGTCTCAATATATATCAGCTATCATAGATTCAAAACTAGTATGTGATTGATTTCATAACCATTATAAATGATATCCATATTTGAATCAATTCCATCCAACTTTCCAAATATGTTCAAGGGATTGATATTTCCTTGTACGGTAGTCTTGATATCTTGTTTTATTAAAGAGAAGACCATATAAAATTCTGTAGGGTTATTCTCTAAAAGGTATACTTTCATAATAGTGACTTCAACCTTAAATTCTTATGGTCATGATAAGTCCACAATGATTTATTCTTAGAGATACTTTGAGAGATGAAGCGCATCAATAATTTAAAGATATACTAGAAAAATAAACAACTCCTCCAAGATATCATTCTTATAGACTAGGTTCATACACATTTTATTGTTTGTGAAATCAATGGATTGTGTTTTGGAGGTTATTTCACTTTTTTGGTGGCTCTTTTCATCGAAAAATATTTATGGGCTTATTGGTTGATTCTAGGTTATACTGAGATAACCTTCCTACATTCTAATTCTGACCAAACAATTGTACACTTTCTAATCAATCAACCAATATAATTAGATCCATACATGCATTGTATGCTTCAAGAGTTGAGTGGATGTATTTTTTATACCATTAATGTTAATTTCTCTAAGTCTCTACATTTTATATGGATTTATCGAAATCATAAAATGAATATTCAGATTCTAGATGTCCTCTTATACCTCAGTATCCTTGGCCTCAGCAACCACCCGGTCATCAATAGTCTCATCCCCCTCCTCTCTGACTATTGGATGGGAACATAGGTTCACAATAATATTATTCATTAGATAAAGGGTCTATCAAGTGAATCACATTTAGTAATATATATTGATATTCATCATCTGATGAGAGTGTCAGTTAGTGGTGGAATTATCATTGCCTCATTTGGTGGGACGAAACTCGTCCTCCTAATGATGGAGGTAGGAAGTCCTGAAGAGTCTGAACTAGATTATATATTAGTATTTATTTCCTTTCCTATGCATTATTCTTGTGAATTGGTTATGGAATTTCTTAGTAAACCAATGTTAGGGGACTGTGATTCTTAAGTGTTCATCTCAACAGTTACATAGGGAACCGACGTCATAAAGGTTTTATTCAGTTTCACCCTAAGGATAGCATGCACTCAGTTGACTAGGTTTCTAAATAGATATTAATCAAAATTTTAAGCTCATTTTGTTAATAATTTCTTCTATTATCCTCTCTATTATGGTGGGATTATAGATATATAAGTTACATATATTAATATTTTAACAATTTGTCCTTTTTAGAGTCAACTTTATTATAGAAGATATCCTTGAAGAAAAGTCACTCATAGATGTTGTTCCCCAATATCTAATGATAGAGGATTTATTTTTGGCTATCATTAAGACCAATTTCATTGGGTTTCCAAGATTTTAGAAACTTTTTCATGTTATTTTATATTTTCGTAATGAAGTATCTTATGACCTTCTCTTTTAGGAAATAAAATCCATTTCCATTTTTATCCTCATATAGAGATCATATATACTCTTTCCTTACCTTATATTGGGGATATTTATGTTGTTGTTGTTACCTCTCAGAAGGAGGACCCATGTGGTATTTAATATACTTAGGAACTAAGTCCAGTGTTAGTGATGGATGAAGTGTAACATTCACTATTTATACTTTAATAGTACTCTCTCCGTAGTATTCATGATTCATCTGATATTTGGCCTTTGACCACCCGATAACATCCTATAACTTATGTTCCACTACTGAAAACTCTGGGAAAATACAAAGATACTTCATTGTAATTAGTTTTTGTGTTCATTTCATCCAAGATATTTTCTATGAATATATACTGCATATGTTATTATGGGACATTCATGTTTTTTGGAGTCGGTCAAACCATTCCATCTGGAAATCAAGTCTGAGACCAGATCATTCTTGTATTTATTTTTGTTTAAGAGATCAAGGATCATATTCATTCTCGGTGTCGAGATGAAGAGATATAGGAAATTTAAAAAAATATATCCTCTAAACCTATGAATCACCCAACCGGTAGGTTTTTATATAAGACAAATGAGGACCCCTCCAGTGTTCAAACGAAACATCTCATCTTGGCCACTTCTAACTGTTAAAGTATTCCCATCATAGGACTACACCAGGACAGAATTTGTGTCAAATATTATTCCCTATCCCTAGTTCCATTGAAAATTTCGAATATTGGGATTCTATAATTAGTTATCAGATAACTAACATCAAAAAATCAGATTGTGGATTCCTCTTTGGCTAAACTAGTGCATATCTCCCACCTATGGCTTATATTTGGGGTCTTATGGACTCGATGGAGTAAATGAGTTCCGTTGCGACAAACATTTTGGAATATTCTTTAATGGAGAGAGTGGGATAATCCTAATATGGTAAGATTTATTATACTAATATCTTTTATGATTTGGAAAAGGGTAGTTAACCTAACAAATATCCATATATTTTCTCAATAGTGGGTGCTCAAAATTAACTTTGGTTATTTGGTTTCATTATATAGGTTTTATAGGACTGTTTTTAGGAGGATGATTGGATTCTTCTATTTTTTCTATAGTGTTTTTCTAGGTTAGGGAAGTTCTATTAAGATAGAAATGTTGGTTTCCTCATATAAGTTTTACTTAGTAGAAATATTCCCCCAAATTATCTTGTTATTGAATCTCCATAATTCCATAAAATCTATTTTACATTGATCCAACTTCTCTTAAATAGTTGGAATCCTAGTCTCTTCTAGTGGTGGGTGAAATTTGGGCATACCTTTTCTATTTTTCCTTTGACAAAGACTCACTAAGGAGGTGGCTGGTAGTTTTTTAAAGGATCCCCTATATTTTTTAGTCTACCTCTGATGTCAGGTGTGTACATATTCTTTATTTTTTTTGTCATTGACCATGTTTCATACAGACACTTTTTCATCATGTTATTATACATAAATATCATGTGTCTATTTATTTTTGGAGCCTGTATTAATTACACTCATATATTAATATCACTCCCTAGTGACCATTTCCTGTAACACCACGATATTTTATGAAAAATATAATTTTAATTTCATTAATGTCCTGTGTTGTATTCTACACTAAGATTACCTTGCGCTATACACAACACCGTATTAGCATGCAGTATACGCAACACTATTCTTGGATCGTGTTACACACAATTTTGATAATAGTTATTCTACGCAACATTAGGTATATATATATATATATTCAATGTATAAATGAAATATGGTTGGATTCTGTTATACGAAACAATGAAGGATTCTTTCACAACACGCAACCCTGACTTGGCTTGCATTACACGCAATCGCGACCTTCCTCGATAGCGTGTGTTGTACGCAATACCGGGTTATAATAAACAATGATATATTATTATATTGTCATGAACTAGCCGTTATGAATATTATTAAATAATTTTGAATTTTATAACATTATTATTCATCTTACACATTTTCTAGAACATGGTATAAGAACAAAATAAATTTTTCGGGTAAAATTAGTATTTTTCAAAAAATGCAGTTTTGCCGCCTTTTGATGGAACACCCACATTAAATCTAGTTTTTGACATGTTTATATGTTCAATTTGACAAAATAAAATTCTTCTTTTGAATCAGGATATAAAAATTTACATTAGATAAAGTTTTGATATTTTTCCGATAACTTTCATATTTTAATGAATAGTAAAAACACGCTATATTTTAATTAAAAACAACATTTTTCATCGTAATATCTTATGTGGTTAAATTATAATATTTAATGGTTTTAAAGTATAAATATAATATATTTTTACCATTTAATATAATGTATGTCATTAACATTGATTTTACCTTGAATTCGTAGGTTAAAACAATTCAATCTTTTGCAATGTTTTAATGAAAAACTCGTTTTCTTTCGACAACGGGATTAATTTTAATTTAATTTATGAATATTTTGTGTATTGAATTTGGAAAAATGGATTCTATATTTGGAATAAATGGGTCCAAATTATGTTAATAAGCTACTTTTTATTTTTGGGCATTGTGAATAGTAACTACGGTAAATTTTATTTACCATAGTTAAAGGTAAATCGGGTAATTAAGGGTAAATATAAGATTATAAAATTACCCTAAAACTTGTAAAAATCCGATTGGATGGCTAAAAGTATACCAATATAACCTAGGGGTCGGATTAGATTCATTTTATGGACTTTTGTCCATGGAAATAATTTAATTATTATTAAAACCAAAGAATGTGACAACATGTCACTTTCTTAAATCTTATAAGTATAATAATTTTAATTTAGTGATAAACATCATGAACCTTCTAACATGAATATTATCCAGTAATCTAATAAAATTATCTACATCATAGGAATTTATTTATAATTTTTAGGGATTAAATAATTATCATTTATTATGACACAAAGATGATGCAGTAATTATCTTATTAATGAAATATTGACATAATTGATGTTATAAATGCCCAAATAAATGTAATTTGAGACTTTTTATGACATAAATTAATTTTCAAGGTTAATATGACATGTTATTGTTGATATAATTAACATGGTTCGAACCTATCATTCTGTTATGAATTTCATAAAAATCATGTACCAAATAGTGTCAAAATTGACATAAATTAGTTTTTAAAAAAAACGTTATATTATTAATTGTTATTTTATTCTTAAAAATCTAAAGTTCGGAAAAATGACTTAGATAAGGTTATATATATTAATAATAAACAACTTAGGGTTAGTTTGGCTTGATATAGTAAGTTTATTAACCATATAGTGTAAGAAAACAAAAAGACACGGTAAAAGTTAATTTATTTAACTTAGAGTTAATTCTAATTGATAAGGTTAAAATAATAACCTAAACTTGTCTAAATACTATTGGATGAGAGGATTTAGACCCATACCAAATTTATCTTCGAAATAAGACCCTTTGTAACCATTATAAATCGAATTTGACCTTAATATAAAATAATATTTTGAGATTTTCCTAAGGTGCCCCTCTCCTCCCTTATAAAAGGGAACCTCCTCCCTCTCCTCATCACACCAATTTTAGCATTCATGCTTGTCCAAACCCTGGAAAAATATCTTCTCCACTTCCCTAATATCATCCTAGAGGTCCTGGTCTTCTTCAAATACCATCCTTATTTCTTTAAGTGGAGGTTAAGAAAAGGCGCGTCAAAAAGAGGTAATATCCATTACCGATCTTTTTCAATTTCATTCTTCTTAAACTTCTTATTATTTAGTTGTTTCATGATAAAGTAATAACATAAGTATTTATTATATACTGATATTTTATTATAAATATGAAACAACTCTAATTAACCTTCTATCCATCCTACGAAAAAAGGAAATCACCGCGCGTGCGTACGTACGGAATACCGTCTCCACGCCATGGTGTAATCTATTTTCCGCCACCACCTTAATTGGATGGGTATGATGGTGTAATGAGTAACTATATATGATTATTATAATGTGATATTGATACTGAAATAGTATACATACACTTCAACACAAGTTCACGATCATGAGAATGATATCATCGCTCGTGCGTACGTACGGACTACCGTCTCCACGACGCGATGAGATTCATTCTCCATGTTAACCTTTTAAGAATGATTATAAAGTATATATAAGCAATAATAATGAAAAATATGACATTATAAACCTACTGTATTTATGTATATATGTATTTCATCTACTTACTTCCATTCAAGACAATAAGGAAAGGAAAACAGTGGTCATGCGTACGTACGGACTACTGTCTCCATGAACGGTGTGTTTCATTTCATTTATCTATATATTATATATATATATACTGAATATATATGATATATAAATCATGTTTCATATTCTTGAAGTAATTAAATCAAGATATAAGTAATAATAATGTCAAGAACAACAAGTCCAAACACCTACGATAAATGAAACGATTTTACCCAAAACGCTTCTTTAACATGGAATTTACAGAAGAACGGGTAATATAAAGTCATAAGTGAACCATATATGATATCCTGACAATGAATATGATTCTGTAATAAGTAAATGACATTATTTAAATCATTATATAGGAGGTTCGGACACTTACGAAGAAAATCGTACTTAAGGTAAGGGAAAATATCACAATCTCATTTTTATCCGAGATTGTTTTTACTTTGTTATTTAGTGGGTTGTATTTTATCATCCACATCCATGTTTCCTCAATATGTAATATTATTTCCATCCACCTACAATTTTTTAAATCCAATTTTACCCTTCGGTGAGTTTTTTGTAAAAGATATGAAAGGAATCTTTTGTCATTTTTTGTACGAGATATTTTTTGACTTTTCCGACAAAAGTACGAGAAAAATGTTTTCTTTTAACTTATACGAAATGAATGGATTTTTAAAACATTATTTCCAAGAATATTCCCTTATAAGTTTTCAAGTTTATTTTTAATCAACTACTTTTAGTTTAAAATTGTATGACATGTTATGAAAGGATAAATCTTTTTGAAGTAGAAAGGATATTTTCCTCAAGAATGGAGTTCAAGAGTTTTATCAAAATTATTTTCCATCTAAGACAGTATAGGGTTCTATTTCTATCCCTATTATTACATGGATTTGATTATGTTGTGATGGAAATATTTTTATGAATTCCTTTATCTTATATGAATTGTTTTGTGATGTCACGATGTTTAAGATTCCCATTTTTATTACATGGGTTATGAAATGATGTATGATTTATGATTTTGTGGCACACATAAGAATGGTATCATTATGAGATGGGTGGGACCTATATCTCCCTCCAATGCATTGTGTAAAGATTTTATATCTCATGAGATAGACATGGCTGGAATGTTAGGTTATACTGGTTTAGTGAAACAAGACTGAAACGAGGAATGAACTCGGTTCAGAGAGAGAATTTGTCCACTAAGATAGTCTTGGAAAAGAGTCTTGACTAATAAGAAATGATTATCTATGATTATGTGTGTATTAATCAAAGTTTCATGTTTTAAGTTATGATTATTGGGATTACATTTTACTACTATGATTTATCCCATGTTATGAAATTATGATCTCTTTTGCAGGTTAAGATTTCCAAAAGATATGTTCTTATGAATATGATGTGATTGATATTTCTTTTGTTTACCCTTACTGAGCATTTGACCTCACCCTTTTATGTTTTCTTTTCCCCAGGATATAAAGAAAGGTTTTAGGTAAGAAAAAAAAGGAAGATCTGTATGGGAGATGTTGAAGATCTTTCACCATGATTAGAAGATTACGTTCCGAGTTTCCCAAGACACTAAACTATTACGGTCCTTGTGTGTGTGTTTTTGTTATGTACTAAGTATTCCGCAAAAGTAATGTAATTTCCGTGTACGTCAAGCTTCGAGTATCTACATTTGGTATCAGAGGAAAGGTTTAGTCAACCTTTAGAAACTAGGATGTGAGAACGTTAGTGAGATCCCTAGAGATATTTCTAAGGTATGTCTAGGGATGTCTCTAAGGATAAGTATATGTATAGGATATAGTCCTAGAACTACGG
This sequence comes from Viscum album, assembly GCA_963277665.1. NCBI lineage: Eukaryota > Viridiplantae > Streptophyta > Magnoliopsida > Santalales > Viscaceae > Viscum > Viscum album. The sequence goes on along the minus strand of OY728155.1, from coordinate 1,151,830,979 downwards.
TAATGATCATATAATTTAACCTAAGATGTTAGATATTAAGGGTACTCCCCCTTTATTATGTTGTTTTCCCTAGCATGATTTTTGAATCTCACACTATTCTTTTTGGGTTTTAGACGATGGCTGGAACCTGAAGGAACTGTGTTGATCACTGTAATGGACAATGAAATGATTGTCCTCCTGAACAAACAAATGTTATGGGAGATGGAGTGAAAAATATTATTTCTATACTTATACATCCTATGAATTATTCTGGACTTCCAAATGAGCAGAGAAGGGAACAATATTCTATTGAGTCCTTCATGAGGCAACGTCTACCTTCTTTCAGTGGGTCTTCTGATCCACTTGTTTCTGAACAATGGATCAGTACTACTGAAAAGATATTTTCAGTTCTTCAATGTTCTGAACATGATAATGTCATCTTAGAAGTATATCGTTTCGAAGGTGAAGCTGATCAATGGTGAAATCTTATCAAAAATACGAGGCAAAGAGATGAAATTGAGTCCATGGAATGGGACGAGTTCAATAACTTATTTTTCAATAAGTACTTCCCTCGTATTCTTCAAAAAAAGATGGAGAAGGAGTTTCTTGAACTAAAGAAAAAGGATGATGAATCTGTTGGTATATACGAAGCGAATTGTACAAGGCTTTCAAGGTATGCATCTGGATTTATCATGAAACCTGAAAGTAAAGTTGATCGATTCTTCAGTGGATTAAAACCAAATCTTTGAAGGGAATTAGCTATAAGAGACTTTAGTAGCTATGAAGAAATTGTGTGTTGTGATATCAAGGTAGAAATGGAAGTTGGTTTTACTTATCCATCTCATAGTTTTGACAAGAAACGAAAGATGGAGTTCAAGGAGAAATCTCAGAATAATGGTGAAAAGAAGATGAATATTTCCTTATGCTCAAAGTGTGGAAAGAATCATGGTGGAGATTGTCTTAAAGGGACAAGTAAATGTTTCAAATGTGGAAAGGATGGTCATTGGGCATTTGAATGCCGTAATGATGGGAAGAAGATGCCTAATGATGCAAACAAAGGAAGGGATTCACAGAATGAACCTACTACACTTCAATGCGACAAGTGCAAGGAGATGGGACATTATGATAATAAATTCCCTAATCCAGGGGTTAGTGATGATCGACATGAGAAAGAACTTAAGGCAAAGGACAAAGGGAAGTCACATGCGATCACTATTGGAGATGTTGAATATAAAAATGATGTGGTGGAATGTTTAAGTGTTTATGTAATGGGATTTCAAAATAGTATCATGGAATCTCATTTATGGTAATGTGGAATTTTCGAATATCTATGTACTGGTTTTCAATAATTATATGATACTGGTAACCAGGAAAAAAAAGTGATTGAAATATTTTTGGAAAGTATATGATATGCGCATAATGAAGGGACAAGAAGATAATGAGATGTTTGATTGTATTCATGAGCTCATGATTGATATAAGGACTATGTATACAGAATTTTGAGGATTTTGGTGTGTGGAAAGAGTTATCTTTTGACAGCACTCATGTTTACACTAAGATTCAATGGATATTCATTTTTCAGGAGATTACATGATTATGGTATTCACATGACTGGAATGTGACGAACAAGATATATGAGGGATAAATGATGACATTCACGTGATCGTTTTCATTATACTATGAGCTTGGACTGAAGTATTTTAGATAAGCCTAAAGATTGGAATGGATTATGTTGGACATAAGATAGGATAGAACTTTTTTTGATATTATTGATGGGATGTTATAGTAATATAGCTTTAAAAAAGGACAACCTGCAGGATGGGCGACAGCCCATCGCGTCGGACAAGGCTGTGGGAATCGAACCCACAACCGAAGTGCGACTGGCCTTTATCTCCTACCACTGTCCTACAAGAAGTCCCTGTTTAGTAGAAACTAGTTTTATTTTATTATGCGGTATGATATATGAAGTATAGGTTCATTCTTGGAATCGTATACGATTAACCTCACCATAGATGGACTTATGTATATTTGATAACTTTTGCTAACCTTTTGTTTGAAACAGATGGAATGAACCATCATTCTATCACATGATCAATTAACACTTCATGAATAACAAATTCAACTTCATTTCTTTAAGAGATGAAGTGGAAATTATTTAAGTACGAACAACAGTGAGATTGTACCAAAATAAAGTAAGTATTTATTCTAATTCAAATTATTCAACTTTAGGGAAATGATTTTGAAAACCAAAAATGTTTTCCTAATGATCTTATATCTGACGAATCAGATGGTACCCTAGATCATCACAAATTTATGGCTTTGCGATTGTTGGATTTTTTATAGCCATGTTCTCTACCACTCTCCATCAAAACTTGATGGTTAGGTTTTTCTTCCATATCCATATTTTCACCTATGTTCTCCTACGTGGAAACCCAGTGATGAGTTAATTTGGGTAACCATTACATTTCATACTTTAGTTTTTAAAACCATATTTTGGTATTCCTTTTTACGATGTGGGTTTCTATTAAACAAACTTTCGAGTAGTAAACCATTTATAACCCCGACGAATTTCGAGGGCGAAATTAATTTTAAGGGGGTAGAATGTAACACCCTGAGATTTTATGAAAAATATTATTTTAATTTCATTAATGTCTTGTGTTGTATTCTACACCAAGATTACCTTGCGCTATACGCAACATCGTATTAGCTTGCAGTATACCTAACACTATTCTTGGATCGTGTTACACACAATTTTGATAATAGTTATTCTATGCAATATTGAGTATATATATATATATATTCAATGTATAAATTAAATATGGTTGGATTCTATTATACAAAACAACGAATGATTCTTTCACAACACACAACCCTGACTTGGCTTGCATTACATGCAATTGCGACCTTCCTCGATAGTGTGTGTTGTACGCAATACAGGGTTTTAATAAACAATGATATATTATTATATTTTCATGAACAAGCCTTTATGAATATTATTAACTAAATTTTGAATTTTATAACAATATTATTCATCTTACACATTTTCTAGAACATGGTATAAGAACAAAATAATTTTTTCGTGTAAAATAAGTATTTTTCAAAAAATGCAGATTTGCCGCCTTTTGATGGCGCACCCACATTAAATATATTTTTTGACATGTTTATATCTTCAATTTGACAAAATAAAATTCTTATTTTGAATCAGAATATAAAAATTTACATTAGATAAAGTTTTGATATTTTTCCGATAACTTTCATATTTTAATGAATAGTAAAAACACGCTATATTTTAATTAAAAACAACTTTCTTCATCGTAATATTTTATGTGGTTAAATTATAATATTTAATGGTTTTAAAGTATAAATAGAATATATTTTTACCATTTAATATAATGTATGTGATTAGCATTGATTTTACCTTGAATTCGTAGGTTAAAACAATTCAATCTTTTGCAATGTTTTAACGAAAAACGTGTTTTCTTTCGACAACGGGATTAATTTTAATTTAATTTCTGCATCTTTTGTGTATTGAATTTGAAAAAATGGATTCCATATTTGGAATCATTGGGTCCAAATTATGTTAATAAGCTACTTTTTATTTTTGGGCATTATGAATAGTAACTACGGTAAATTTTATTTACTATAGTTAAAGGTAAATCGGGTAATTAAGGGTAAATATAAGATTATAAAATTATCCTAACACTTGAAAAAATCCTATTGGATGGCTAAAGGTATACCCATATAACCTAAGGGTCGGATTATATTCATTTTATGGACTTTTGACCATGAAAATAATTTAATTATTATTAAAACCAAAGAATGTGACAACATGTCACTTTCTTAAATCTAATAAGTATAATAATTTTAATTTAGTGATAAACATCATAAAAAATCTAACATGAATATTCTACAGGAAGATAATACAATTATATACATCATAGGAATTTATTTATAATTTTTAAGGATTAAATAACTATCATTTATTATGACACAATGATGATGCAGTAATTATCCTATTAATGAAATATTGACATAATTGATGTTATAAATGCCCAAATGAATGTAATTTGAGACTTTTTATGACTTACATTAATTTTCTAGGTTAATATGACATGGTATTGTTGATATAAGTAACTTGGTTCGAACTTATCATTCTGTTATGAATTTCATAAAAAACATGTACCAAATAGTGTCAAAATTGACATAAATTAGTTTAAAAAAAAAATATTATATTATTAATTGTTATTTTATTCCTAAAAATCTATGTTTCGGACAAATGACTTAAATAAGGTTATATATATTAATAATAAACAACTTGGGGTTTGTTTTTCTTGATATAGTATGTTTATTAACCATATAGTGTAAGAAAACAAAAAGACACGGTAAAAGTTAATTTATTTAACTTAGAGTTAAATCTAATTGATAAGGTTAAAATAATAAACTAAACTTGTCTAAATCCTATTGGATGAGAGTATTTAGACCCATATCCACTTTATCTTAGAAATAAGACCCTTTGAACCATTATAAACCGAATTTTACCTTAATATAAAATAATTTTTTGAGATTTTCCTAAGGTGCCCCTCTCCTCCCTTATAAAAGGGAACCTCCTCCCTCTCCACATCACACCACTTTGAGCATTCAAGCTCGGCCAACCCCTACCAAAATCTCTTCTCCACTTCCCTAGTATCATCTTAGAGGTCCTGGTCTTCTTCAAAGACCATCTTTAGTTCTTTAAGTGGAGGTTAAGAAAAGGCGCGTCAAAAAGAGGTAACATCCATTACCGATCTTTTTCAATTTCTTTCTTCTTCAACTTCTTCTTCTTCTTTAGTTGTTTCATGATAAATTAATAACATCAGTATATATACTTTTATATTAATATAAATATGAAACAACTCTAATTAACCTTCTATCCATCCTAGGGAAAATAAAAATCACCGCGCGTGCGTACGTACGGAATACCGTCTCCACACCGTGGTGTAATCTATTTTACACCACCACCTTAATTGGATGGGTATAATGGTGTAATGAGAAACTATATATGATTATTATAAATTAATATTGATAATGAAATATTATACATACACTTCAACACAAGTTCACGATCATGAGAACGATGTCATCGCTCGTGCGTACGTACGGACTACCGTCTCCACGACGCAATGAGATACATTCTCCATGATAACCATTTAAGAATGATTATAAAGTATATATAAGCAATAATAATGAAATATATGACATTATAAAGCTACTGGATTTATGTATATATGTATTTCATCTACTTACATCCATTCAAGACAATAAGGAAAGGAAAACAGCGTTCATGCGTACGTACAGACTACCGTCTCCATGAACGGTGTGTTTAATTTCATTTATCTATCTATTATATATATATATACTGAATATATATGATATATAAATCATGTTTTATATTCTGGAAGTAAGTAAATCATGATATAAGTAATAATAATGTCAATAACAACAAGTCCAAACACCTACGATAAATGAAACGATTTTACCCAAAACGCTTCTTTAACATGGATTTTACAAAAGAACGGGTAATATAAAGTCATAAGTGAACCATGTATGATATCATAACAATGAATATGATTCTTTAATAAGTTAATGACATTATTTAAATCATTATACAGGAGGTTCGGACACTTATGAAGCAAATCAGACTTAAGGTAAGGGAAAATAACACAATCTCATTTTTATCCAAGATTGTTTATACTTTGGTCTTTAGTGGGTTGTATTTTATCATCCACATCCATGTTTCCTCAATATGTAATATTATTTCCATCCACCTACAATTGTTTAAATCCAATTTTACCCTTCGGTGAGTTTTTAGTAAAAGTTATGAAATGAATCTTTGGTCATTTTTCGTACGATATATTTTTTGACTTTTCCGACAAAAGTAAGAGAAAAAATGTTTTATTTTAACTTATACAAAAAGAATGGATTTTTAAAACATTATTTCCAAGAGTCTTCCCTTATAAGTTTTCAAGATTATTTTTAATCAACTTTGTTTAGTTTAAAATTGTATGACATGTTATGAAAGGATAAATCTTTTTGAAGTAGGAAGGATATTTTCTTCAAGAATGGAGTTCAAGAGTTTTATCAAAATTATTTTCCATCTAAGAAAATATAGGGTTCTGTTTTTATCCCTATTATTACATGGATTTGATTATGTTGTGATGGAAATATTTTTATGAATTCCTTTATCTTATATGAATTATTTTATGATGTCACGATGTTTAAGATTCCCATTTTTATTACATGGGTTATGCAATGATGTATGATTTATGATTTTGTGGCACACATAAGAATGGTATCATTATGAGATGGGTGGGACCTATATCTCCCTCCAATGAATTGGGTAAAGATTTTATATCTCATGAGATAGACATGGCTGGAACGGTAGGTTATACCGGTTCAGTGAAACAGGACTGAAACGAGGATTGTGGAGTGGGTGCAGGATGTGGTTTTCCCGCTGCTTCCACAGTATTGCTCGGTTTGTTTGCTGCAGGGTCACTCGGTGCTTTTTTGCCGCAAGCTACATGGCTCTATTCAGATGTCTGGTGGCAATCGTTCCTCTCGGTCTGTGGGGGATCGTCCTGGTAGCCATGTTTCTACTTCCTTGGTGTTAGCTTTCAGGCCTCTGGCTCGTGTGTGGGAGGCGGCTCAGGGTGTTGGTCTTGCTGAGGCTGGCGGGTCTGCTGTGGTTGTTGGGGTCCTTCAACCGGTGCCTTGCCCTATGGATTCTGCGTCGTCCTCCGGGGTTGTTCTAGGGACTTTCTTAAGGGGCCTCTGGTTGTCTGGTCTGACGTCGCTCACTGGTTCTTCTTTTCCAGGGGCCGACTTTGACCCTCGGCCGGAAAGGGGGGCTGGTGAGCGTGTTGTGGTGCCTTTCTGGGGTGACTCTTTTGTAGAGTGGGTCTTTCAGTCTGGCGGTTTGCAGAAGGAGTTGGTCGGGGATGGCAGGAGGCGGAGGGGCGGGCCTCTCGGGGGGTTGCTTATCCCTTCTCTGGCTCGGCCTATCGCGGAGGAGGGTTGGGTTTCTACCCCTGTTTCTGTGGGGATGGGGGGATGGAGAGGTCTACCATTCGAAGGGAGGGCGGCCACCCCACCTCCCGAGGGTGGTCTTGTGACTGGGAGGGTCTGAAGGGAGGGAGCCCTGGGGTGATCACCAGGAGGATGAGCAAGATGCTTAGTGCTAGAGGGAGGTCCTTATCCCCCGTTCGGAGGGCTGCGTCGCCTGGGGAGAACACCAGGTCGATGGTTGCTTAATGTATCCCTGTCTTATCTGGAATTCCCGGGGGTGGCGGCTAGGGTTAAAGCTGACTTCATTGTTTCGGAAGTAAGAAAGCATAGAGCAGTCCTGGTGGCGGTTGTCGAGCATAAGCATAAGAGTGAAAGGATACAAGAGTTTTCTAAAAGACTGAAGATGCATGGAGCCATGCATGGAGCCCCGTCGAATAACCATATTTGGTTGTTCTGGAAGAGGGATGTTTCAGTAACACTGTTGAGGGTAGGGGATCAAGTTATCACGACGAAGGTGACGTGGAACGGGTTGGAGTGGCTCATGTCAGTTGTGTACGCGAGTTGTGATGTGTGTCAGAGGGAGGGTCTCTGGACGGAGCAAGAGGATTTCAACCCAGGGGTTTGCCCGTGGATTTTGGGAGGGGACTTCAACATTGTTGCTGAACCGGAAGAGAAGAAGGGGAGGGGCGTGTTTCAGAGCCGGGCGAGCATGGTGTTTGTGCATTGCATGGCGGGGAAGGGTCTCGGGGAGGTTGGCTTCTCGGGGGACCCGTTCACTTGGTGCAACAACCGAAGAGGGGTGAATTGTAGCTGGGCCAGGCTGGACAGGTGCTTCGCAAACCTCTGTGCTTCTAAGGTGTTCGGGGACGTGAAGGTTCTCCATTTGGTGAGGGGGGTTTCGGATCACTCGCCGCTGCTTTTATCCTTTGGAAGGACTGAGAGTCCCCAGGAGGGCTTTTGGTTTTCCAAGTGGTGGATGGACGACTTGTCTTTCCTTGGGCTTGTTACGCGGATTTGGGGAGAGCCTTCCAGGGGGCACACGTGGGTGGCTTTGCATGGCAAGTTGCGGCGGTTGAAACAGGAGCTCTTACGTTGGGCCAGTTCTCTTCCAGCGTGGGATAGGGAGCTGGAGTCTCATAAAGCAGACATAGATACGCTTGAGGTCAGTCTGGAAGACAGGTGGGACGAGGGGGTGTTTGAGGAGCTTTCAGAGAAGAAGGACGCCCTGGCGTTGAGCCTTCTTTCCCAAGAACGCAGGGCTAGGGATCGGTCGAGGGTGAGATGGCTCAGGGAGGGTGATAGGAACACAGCCTACTTCCATGCATGCTTAAGGGAGAAAAGGCGGGAGGTTAAGCCTAACCTAGAGTTAGAGGATGGCTCGTTCTCAGATGACCGGGAGGTGGTCGGGGGTAGAGAGATGGAGTATTTCAAGAATCTGCTGGCTGGTCCGAGAGGCGATGGGCGTGAGGGGTTTCCATCTGGCGATTCTAGGTTATGGGAAGCGATACCGGAGGTGGTGTCAAGGATGGAGAACGAACAGTTTGAGGCCATTCCCGATGAAAGGGAGGTGCAAGAGGCAGTGTGGCAATTGAACCCGGATAGTGCTGTGGGGTCGGACGGCTTTTCGGGGTGTTTTTACAGAGGGTGTTGGGCCTGTGTGAAGAATGATCTGGTGCTGGCCATCCAGGATTTTTTCTGAGGGGGATTTCTTCCTCAGGTAGCGGCGGTTACTACCTTGGTCCTGATACCTAAGTGCAAAGACCCAACCTCACTCAGTCACTACAGGCCGGTTAGTATGTGTAATTTCCCGTACAAAGTCCTAGCGGCGGTGATCAATAGTAGTCTGTCTAATTTTCTACCGAGGTAGGTGTCGTCAGAGCAGCATGGTTTTGTCAAATGGAGGTCGATACAGGGTGCCATGGCGCTGGCTCAGGAGCTGATGAGGGATTTAAACATGAAGGTCTGAGGTGCCAATATGGTGGTAAAGCTGGATATGAGTAAAGCATACGATAGAATGGAGTGGGGTTTCATGAATGGAGTCCTGCGAAGGATGGGGTTCTCGGTCGGGGCTTGTGATATTTTCTTTAGATGCGTTAGCTCACCGTGTATGGCTGTATATTTCTTGGGGAGATCGCATGGCTTTTTCAAATCCGTTCGTGGCCTGCGACAAGGGGACCCTCTATCCCCTAGTTTGTTTATACTGTTGCAGGATTCTTTAAGTAAACTTATCAACAAGGGAATTTGAAGGGGGACATAAATCCTTTCTGTAGGAAACAGGGGCGTCTCTCAGTATCCCACCTCATGTATGCGGATGATACTATTGTGTTTTTGAATGCTGGAATGAGGTCTGTAAGGAAGTTTAATGACTTTCTAAAAGATTACTGCAAGTGGAGCGGACAGCTGGTGAACAGGGAGAAGAGCTATTTCTATCTGGCGTCTTTGTGTGGAGACGACAGGTTGGATGCGGTGAGAACGGAGTTGGGTATGGGGAGAGGGTCCTTACCGATGGAGTATCTGGGAGCGCCGGTGTCCACTGGTCGGTTGCGGAATAGGTATTTTGACAGGGTTGTGGCCAGGATGTTGGCCCAGATTACGGATTGGAAAAATCACTTCCTATCCTTTGGGGGTCGGATCTCCTTAGTAAACAGTGTACTGGCATCAATACCGGTGCATGCACTTTTGGCGGTTAACGTCCCCAAGGGGGTCATTAAGTCCATCGATAGGGTGATCGCATGTTTCATCTGGGATGCCTCGCGGCAGGGGAGGAGACAGTGGATATCTTGGAGGAAGATTGCGAGACCGGTCACAGAAGGAGGGATCGGGGTTCGTTGCATGGCGGATACGGTGCATGGAGTACGTGCGAAACTGGCCTGGGAAATTATGGAGGGAGAGACGTTGTGGGGCAGGTGTATGCGGGGAAGGTACGAGGATAGTTCCGCCGACATCCCAGTGAGAGGGTTTTCCATGTGGGAAGAGGTGTGTAATATTGTCCCAGAGTTGAGGGATCATGCTCAGTGGATCATCGGGGAGGGGAGGGTCGGATTCTGGGATTGCAAATGGTCAGGGAGGGTGCATGCGTTCCCAGGGTGCCCAGCCCCGATGATCTCGTTTAGGGAGGCAAAGCGTCACCCCCTGTTTTTCAGCGCGGTGCTGGATGCGGAGTCACGGAGAATCTTTGAGTCAGTGGTGATTAACAATGAGAGGGACAAATGTGTCTTCACACCCTCGGTTTCGGGTAAGTTCAATCTAAAATATTTCCGAAGGAGTTCCAATGTCCAGCAGAAGCAGGAGGCGGGAAGCGGGGTGGAGTGGAGCAGAAAGGTCCCCTTGAAAATGAATTTTTTAATGTGGAGGATCATTCAAAAATCCATCCCTTTGGATGAGAACATCAAACACCTGGGCGTTAGTCTAGCATCTGGATGTCAGTGCTGCAAACAGAGGAAGGAGGAGAGTATGGAGCATATTTTTCTCGCAGGAGAATGGGCCAGAGTGGTCTGGATTTTTTTGGGAAACCTCATAGTGTACTCTGGGCATGTTGAGACCTGGGAGCAGTTCTCGGGCTTGTGGGTGCAGGGGGGTGGCGGCAACGTGGAGGATAAAGAGGTTCGATCAGTGTTTTACAATGCTGGGTGCTGGGTTCTGTGGGATGCGCGGAACCGAGCCAGGTATGAGGGGCGCGCATCCACTGGGAGGGCAGTGGTGGCAAGGGTAAGGTGTTTTCTGATTGATATTGTGAAAACAGAGAGGTTTGGGGAGAGCGTTCCATCATTACGGGGATTGGTATCCCAGGGGATGGGAGGTGGGGAGGAGACTTTCAGGAGGCGGGGGTCGTGGGTTCGATGGTTTCCTCCAGTGGGCGGTCTGAAGCTGAACGTCGATGGGGCATGCGCGGGAGGGAATATGCGTGGTGGTGGGGTGCTTTGAGACGGAAGTGGTAGTGTGTTGTTGGCTTTCGTTGTGCACTACGGGAGGGGGAGCTCGGTGCAGGCAGAGGCCCTATCAGTCCTTTTAGGAATATTTGTGTGTCTGGACAAAGGCCTAATGGTGGAGCAAATAGAGACTGACTCGAAAATTATACATGATGCATTACATGGACAGGGTACGATGCCATGGAGGATTTCTTATACTATCAGACAGTGCAGGGCGATTATGGGGAACGGCATAAGGGTTACTCATACCTGGAGGGAAGGGAACAAGGTTGCGGACTACTTTTCTTCTATTGCAGCTCTGGGGGATATTTCAGTTTGGGTGGATAACGCGCTTCCAATTAGACCTGAGGGAGTCAATCTGATTAGGGGATATGCACTAGGACTACATTATTTTTGCCCACCGTAGGGGGGTCCTCTTTTGTTTTTGTTTTTGTTTTTGTTTTTCTGTTTTGGTGTTATGTATGGGGTTGCTTGGGATTAATAAAAAAAATCGTATTTTTGGTGGTGTGTATGCCAGAAAGTTTCATGTTTTAGGTTATGATTATTTGGATTACATTTCACTACTATGATTTATCCCATGTTATGAAATTGTGATCTCTTTTGCCGGTTAAGATTTCCAAAAGATATGTTCTTATGAATATGATGTGATTGATATTTCTTTTGTTTACCCTTACTGAGCATTTGAGCTCACCATTTTATGTTTTCTTTTCCCCATGATATAAAGAAAGGTTTTAGGTAAGAAAAAAAAAGGAAGATCTGTATGGGAGATTTTGAAGATCTTTCACCATGATTAGAATATTACATTCCGAGTTTCCAAAGACACTAAACTATTACGGTCCTTGTGTGTGTGTTTTTGTTATGTACTAAGTATTCCGCAAAAGTAATGTAATGTCCATGTACGTCAAGCTTCGGGTCTCTACATGTCCTCTTCAAAATTTTAGGGATATTTACCAACTCCCATGTTTCTATTTAGTAACAAATTTTTATTACCCTTGTTCATTTCCATCTCATTATATCATTTTGGATTGTGTCGCATATGATTCTTCACCACCTCCTCCAGCTATTTCCCAAAATATGATATGTTTAGGTTAATATTGATTGAATTCCCAATAATATTTACCTAACATGTACCTAATGGGGTAGCTGGATTATGAAGTGAGATAAACTATAAAGGCCGTTTTGTGGTGTTTCCTCTAATTAGGAACATACTAATTTCTATGGAGAAGGAGATTTTGATATAAATATCACTACCCCTATGGGAAAGGGTTTGTTGGGTTCTTCCAATAACATATCATGAATCCATTGAGGATTTTATTAAACCAAGAGAGGTTGTGGTGGTAAAAACTCTCTAATCCCTATGGGATGGGTCTATTCCCATATCACTATAGAGGTATCATTTTGGTTTCCTTTGAGATTTTTATTCTTTTGAATGATTATAAAATGGGTGTAACCTATGGTTTGAGTATGTAATGATAGCCACTGAGGGTTTTTCTCTAATTTAGGGTTTTTTTCGCATATGGGTGGATCACTCGACTTTCTTGGTATTCTGATATACTAGCCTATTGACAGCTCAATCTTGCCGACTGTTCCATTTATTGAGACTTTTATATAACAAGATTCTACTAGATTGACCAACTAGAACATATTAAGCTTATTCCTAGGATGGATCAAAGGTAATCATGTTTCATGATTCATTTCCTAACAAACTCTTCTAGTTATGGATCAGGGTAAAATATAGTGCTTCATGTTCAACCAACCCACTAATGTGTGTGTAAGGTAGGGTGTTCAAAATAAACCATCACATATTCTTTAAATATATTTGGCATGTCTTTTATAATTCCTCACACTTCCATCCTGACCTTGGGTACCATGCTACTAAGAGGTAAGCCATATCGATCTAGCAATTGAGCTCTCCTAATATCTTGATGTAGCTTGTGTACTCTTTATCAGATAGTTGATTTGACTTTATATGGTGATGATTTGTCTATAGATTCATATGAGGATAATATAGGAATTTGTATGTTAAATTCTCTAGAATGTCATACTATAAGGTATCCATGGGATATTAAATAACATATATGTAGGTTCTAAATAGTGAATGTAGATTCTCAATTACAAGAGGGGTGGAATTGTATGTTTAAAAACATTCATTTCTAACCTTATGGAAAACAATGTCTAACAATGTTAAACAATGTATATTTATGAAACATATTATTGTTCTACTAAAGAAACATTCTTAGGTTTCAAAAATATTGTTTGGGAAATGAAACTGAAGAAAAGTTTAGTAAAGAGAGATTTTACCTTAAAGGGTATTTAATATTTAATATCAGAGTTAATAAAAGTACAAGAAAGTATATGAATGTTATACTTTATTCCTTTTTCAAAATGTTGTGGAAATAAAACTTGAAACAAATAAAGTAACAGGTGTGAAATCTTTTATCCCAAAGAGTAAGGTATCTCACAACCTTGGATAAAGGTCCCATTATTTATATATTCAAGAAAGTATGTCTTACCCAGACTAGGGTAATCCATCGATAGGAATATCAGAATACGTCTTGTCATCCCTGCAAGCCCTCAATCTTTAAGCTAGTCTGCACCTCTGTCTTTGTATCACTCGAATCCATCAAACATTAAGATAGTTGACACCTCTATCTTTCTATCCTTGGAAGAACATTATTGTACTCATCAACAATTGGTTTCACATTAATCAAGGTTGAACAAGATGTTCAGAACGCACAAGGCATGACTGTAATTATCTCTCTAGAAATAAATTAATAGCATATAATATCTAGGTCAATCAATAGATTATGAGATCATTCAAATGAGATCATATTTATAGTCATAACTCCAACGGTCTGCTCCCTCCTCCAACAACCATATATTTCCTCAAATCTCGAAGGAACATCTACACATGTCACTCAACCAATGGTTAGTTAGAAACATATGGCATGATATCATTTCATAATAACAAAATTTGTTAGGAAAAAGAAGTTTCTAAAACAAATCTATTTTTTCAGAGTCTAAGGAAAAAATAGAATTTAGATACTAACCAAATAAACATTCTGAGTCTTTATGACATGGAAACTTGGTTTCAGTTTTACAAATAATTCAGTTCCTAAATTTTATAGATTTTGGAGTTTGAATTATAATGAATTAGGAATCTGAATTTTGTTTAATTCAGAGTCTGAATTATGAGGAATTTAGATTTGAAATTCAGAGTTGAACTTTTAAAGAATTTAGAGTCTGAATTCTGAGGAATTTGAAGTTAGAGTTCTAAGGAATTCAGAGTCTAAATTCTGAGGAATTGAGAATATGAATTCTGAGGAATTCAGAGTCTGAATTCCGAGGAATTGGGAATCTGAATTCTGAGGGATTCAGAATCTGAATTTGAAATAATTTGGAGTCTAAATTTCATAGAAATTAGAGTCTAAATTTCAGATAATCTGGAACCTAAATTTCATAGACTTCAGAGTATGAATTACAATGAATTCAATGTCTGAATCTCATAGAATTCAGAACCTAAATTTCAGAGAATTAGGAGTATGAATTTAGATAATTCAGAACCTGAAAAAATAACCCTCTGTATCCAAGGAATTAAGAATTATGCTGTTTTAGATATGAATTCAAATTTTAGACTTAGAAATAAAATTATTTTGATTTTAAGAGATTATAAAATGAGACAATGAAACTATGGATCAGGATAAAAATTTCCTTAGGGAAGGGAATTTCTCTTTATAAAAAAACTTCCTTTGGGTAAAGAAAAATAATTTTCATTAAGATAAAGTGTTTGTGATTTTCAAAACATAGAGGAATGTAAAATACATATGGAAACCTTATATACTTAACATTCTCCCCCTTTTTGGAAAGCACAAAAATCCTTACAAAAAATAATATAAGGATTAAGTATTTTGTAATATGAACTTAAAATAAAAACGTATAAACCTTTACTTATGAATCATAGTGAATATGAAGAACTCCCCCTCAGGTTTTAAAATCCCTAAGGATCGCATTCTTGACTTCCATAAAACAATTTCTCTTTTTTTGGCATAAGGAAATCTTCTTTGTGTAAACTCCCCCTTAGATAGACTCCCCCTTACTTAGGGCATTCTCTTCTTTACTTAGTATTATTTTTTATCATTCCTTTGTCCCCATTTGTGATTTTCAAAAACGAATAAAGGGAATGGAAAAAAAATATGGTACCTTCAAGATTATAACTATACACATCAAACAAAATGAAGTTCAACAAGAATTTTCATTAGCATTGGAAATATTGATACAATGAGAGTACAAAAAATATCAGAATTAAGGAAAACAATTTTCCCTTATTTCTCCTATGGAATTAACTTCTTAAAAATAGTATTTAGCTTCTTAAACTCATTATGATAAGCTTCAAAATTATTGTGTATCTATTCCTGATCCTCATTTTTCTTTTTCAAAGCTGTGATGATTTCATACTGAGACATTATGATCTCTACCTGGGAATTCAAAATATCTTCTTACTTGCTGAACTCATCTTAAAAGGCGATTATGAGATCTCCTTCCCTCTTCGAATTCATGTAAACTGAATTGAGTTTCTCATTCAAATACTTTACTTCTTTATTTTAGGAAGCTTGATCTAGGTTTGGATTTTTTGAAAAACTTTTCATAAGGTTCTTTATCCTCTTATCTTCTCTATAGAAATCATATTTCACTGAGTCTTGAAAGTCATCAGGAACTATTAGATCTTCAATCATCTTCTTATACCACTAAGTGATTTCCTTGCATGACCTCTTATGAGCTTTATAACCAATGTAGAATGTTTTAAAATCTTACTTAACATTAATGAATTTTTCTATGAGCTTGAAAATTGAATCTGATATTTGGATGAGAGAATGTTGAAGCAACATACACCTCAACTCAATACTCAAAATCAAGGGAATGGTGTCAACTAATTTTATCAACAATTGAACCACAAAGTCCAAACCTAATGAGGAGGATTCTAAATCTGATTCCCTCATTGGTGAGGATTCTTTCTCTATATCAAAATCCTTTCCTTTTAATAAACCATCAACATCTTTCTTAGCTAACATGACCTTCTTAGGTGTATCAACTATCACATGTTTTCCTTTATCATCATTAGAAATAGTCTCTACAGCTTTTGGTAATTCATGTTTTCTATATGATACCTGAAAGATTTTTTCCACACCAACCTTTTATTTCTCAAAATCTACCATAAGATCATCTGGTTGACCAAAATCATGATTACTTATTTCATCATCAGATGGTTTTTTTACTTCTTCCTGACCTTCATCATCTTTTCATAGGGGAAACATTTTGTTGATTCGTCCAGATATGTTCATATTGAAAACTTTTTAGAAGGTCTTTCCTTCTAATGATATTATTCATCTTGCCTTATCATATCATTAGTGTCATCACTTCTTTCGTCTTCTTCTTCTTCCACTTCCTCTTCATGAACAATCTCTTCCCCTTCTTCTGGTTTTGGAATTACCATCTTCTTTCCCATAGTCACAAGTACTGATTCTTGTAGAAAGGATTCTGGTACCTTGATTTTTTTAGAATATTTCTCAGTATATTTGAGAATATATTGAACTATTTCAGCATCTGGCATCTTCTTATTTACTTATTTTACTTTTCTTGCTTCTCATATTCCTCATCAGCCTTGATCATCAAAGATTTTTCTTTAATAGGATCCATTCCAAATCTAGGATCTTCTTCCTTTTTATCCTTCTTCTCATCCCTCCATTTGGAAACCAATAAATTAGGGTAATTTTTTTTCTTCTTAGAGTTTGGGGTACTGACTATGTTTCTAGAACTATAGGATTTTTTTCCTTTGACTTCTAGTTCATTCTACTTTCTCTTCTTCCCACATTTCTTGAAAGTATCTGATTCTTCCTGTTTCTTAGATAAGGATTCTATTTCACTTTCTAATGATTCATATAATTATATGGAATTTCTATTAAATACAATGTTCATCCTCCTTAGGTTCTCATCACTCAACAACATAACCATGAAATTTTTGGCTTAGAACTGCATGGGATTTTGAACGAATCTAGGAAAAGGAAAATTATTTTGGATAGGTCTTTTAGATACATGAAATATGATATTTAAGGGTCCCATTCTTGATATTAGTAATTTTTATCAAGATATACTGCACCAAATTTATCTTCCTCAAGTTTATCAGAAAATCCATAACATAGATATCACTTTTCTTCAAGGTGTCCTTATCACCTTTTCTCAGAATGAGAAATCCTTAAACCCATAATGCTAAGATCCTAAAATTTGTAGGGAGACGATTGATTTTCTGTGTCTTTAATTCTGATAAACCCAGACATTCTATAGTAATTTCCTTTTCAAAACTACTTATCTCATCTGGTAATTTATGGGTACAATAAACAGCTTCACCCTGATATAGAATTCCAACGATATTTGCATCTATACTAATGGAAAGGGAAAAGGTTTTCCCAAAATTTTTGAAGTAAAACTTATCTCCCCCACCTTCATTACAATAAATTACAGTCTTATAATTCTCTACAAACATCTCTGGATAAATTGGATCTTATCCATTCAGTTTTGTTATGCACAAGATTTTCTATCCATTCACACTGATATTTTTCATAATGAGAGAATCATACTTAGAAAATAAATTTGGATAAACTACCCTTTATTTGTAGATTTTTCATTCAGAAATTTCCTTAACTGATGACATTTAATTATTAGGATATGTTTCCAAAAACATTTGTATTAAGAAAACCAGAAAAGTGGAACGATGATAATATAGAGAGGAAGATCATCGGCATGCAATCTCTTGAAAAGAAATTTGGGGAAACTAATAGTGGGCCTTTATATAGGCATTGAAGTGATGGTTCATATTCCAAGATTGGTCCAACGGTTAGAACAAGCTCAACATGATCTGAGGGTTGTGTTGAATTCCGAAGAAGGATTTTGGTAGGTTCCAATCTTTTAAGGGTTTTAAAGTAAAAAACATCAGATTTAAGGAACATGAATCTGAATTTTTTTAAACAAGATAAATATACCAAGAAGTAAAATATTAAATTATGAAAATTTAAGAAAGGAAACATACTTTCTAGATTACTATGAAAATTTTCAGTAATGGAGAAATTTAGATTTTGGAAAATTTTCTCATGAAAGGAAAATTTTTAATTGCGAAATTTTGTTAAGGAAAATAATTTTTTGAAATCGGAAAATTTCAAAGTAATGGGAAAAAAATATGTGTTCCATAATTTGAATTCTGAAAATTTTGACAAAAAATATTGATTATAGAAAAGAAATTTTATTACTCAAGAAAATATACACCCCCTATGAAAAAGAGTTACATAATGTAAGGAGATCGGTTTCAGCAAAAATTTAATATGGAAGATTACATTATGGTTATCATTCCAAACATTATTTTAATGTATTCAAATATATTTAAGGGTAAATATTTTGTGAAAATATGCAGAAGTTGATCTTGTGTTATGATAAATTGAAGAATGATATCTCTTTTAAGTGTGAAATCCCTAAGAATGTGATGCCTAATATCTATGTGTTTTTCACAGCAGTAATGTGCATGGTTTTTTCATAGGTAAATGGAACTAGTGTTATCACACAATATATGTGTTTTGGTAAAACTCATTCCATGGTATTTGAGTGTGTGTTGCATCCACAACACTGGAGCACAACATCTTCCATGTGATATATATTCAGCTTCAGTAGTGGAAAGTGATATTGAGTGTTACTTCTTATATAACCAAGAAACTAATTAATCTATTAAGAAATGACATGTTCTGGAAGTAATTTTTCTATCCATTTTACATTCACCAAAATTAGTACCTGAAAAAAGTTTTGAAACACAATAATTCCTTAAAGTAGAGAAAAATCCTAAATCCATGGTTCCCTTTAAATAGAGAAAAATTCTTTTCACTGCTTTTAAATGAGATTCTTTTGGATTAGATTGATATCTAGAACATAAGAATACTAAAAAAATTATTTCTGGACGACAAGATGTCATGTATAGTAAACTTCCTATCATACCTCAAGATGATTCTTGATCTATAGGATTCCTAGATTCATCGAGATCAAGAGAAATTGAGATACCGATTGGATTTCATATACTTTTAGTGTTTTCATATCCATATTTTTTTAAGAAAATATTTAATATAATTATGTTGAGATCTATAAGTTCCTTATGGTTTTTGAGAAATTTCAAAACCTTGAAAAAATGTTAACTCACCCATCATACTCATTTCAATCTCAGATTTCATTAGATTCGAAAACGAATTAGTTTAAGGTTACTGAGTTGAACCAAATATAATTTCATCAACATAAATTTGAACAATAAACACATTTTTCTTATCTTTCTTTATAAAAAGATTTGGATCAACAGTGTAACACCCCGAGATTTTATGAAAAATGTTCTTTCTAATTTCATTGATATCTTGTGTTGTACGTTACACCAAAAAGAGCTTGCACTACATGCATCCCTGACATGGCTTGCATTACATGCAATCACGACCTTCCACGATAGCATATGTTGTACGCAATACCGAGTTTCACTGAACAATGATATGTTATATAAACTAGCTGTTATGAATAGTAATACCCACTTTTGAAATTTTATTTTTCAAAATGGACTTCATTTTTGGATTCGGAATATCGAAATTAGCCTCCGGTGATTTTTTGTAATTTTTCTGAAAACATTCAATTTTTGATGAATAGTGAAAACATTGGGTTACTATATAAAAACCGACTTTTTATATAAATAATTATTTATTTTATTTAATTTTATTTTAGGTCTAAATCGATACATAATACCTATATAAGTTCAATGTAATTCATTGGGGTCATTTTATAATAATTTTAGACATATAATAATTTTATTGAACTTTTCACTGTCTTTTACCCACCTCCTAGGAGAGTTTGAAAATTTACATAAAACATAATTTTACCGCTTCTATGAGATTAATTTTTAAAATCCGAGAGACACGGTCAATAGCAAGGAGTAAAATTTGGTTCAATAAGATAAAAATAATTTTTGGTGAATAGTAACTTTTTGCTTTTATTTACCACGGTTAAAAATAAATAGGGTAATTAATGGTAAAAATGATATTATTATTTCTCTAACACATGTCCTAATTATATTGGATAAGTTTAATTCGACCAAAACAACCTTAGTAATAAAATATTACCCTTTAGGTCCACTTGGATTAGATTAGGACATTTATTATTATTTTATTTAAAGAAGAGTTAAAATAGTTAAAATCAAAGTTTAATAACTGAAACAT
This sequence comes from Viscum album, assembly GCA_963277665.1. Classification (NCBI taxonomy): domain Eukaryota; kingdom Viridiplantae; phylum Streptophyta; class Magnoliopsida; order Santalales; family Viscaceae; genus Viscum; species Viscum album. The sequence goes on along the minus strand of OY728155.1, from coordinate 1,151,810,749 downwards.
TTTTAATATAGGGTTATACATAAGATAAATTCGACTATAAATATTCAGTAGAAAGATAAAAAGATTTCCTACATAATTTTATTTTATTTATAATTTTTAGACATTAAATAATTTAATTTATTTGTGACCCAATGATGATGCAGTAATTACCTTATTACTGAAATATTAACATAATTGATGTTATAAATACCAAAATAAATGTAATTGTACACTTTTATTAATTACACTAATGTTATAGGTTAATATGACATGTTATTATTGATATAATAAACTTTATTCGAACTAATCATGCTGTTATGATATTCAAAAAAATCAAGTACCAAATAGTGTCAAAATTGACATAAAATAGTTTTTAAAACAAATATTATATTATTAATTGTTATTTTATTCCTAAAAATATAATTATTGGCCAAATGACTTATATAAGGATATATATATTAATAATGAACCACATGGGGTCATTTTGTGTTGTTATAGTAAGTTTATTAACCATATAGTGTAAGAAAACAAAAAGACATGGTAAATGTAAAATTATTTAACTTAGAGTTAAATCTAAATGATAAGGATAAAATAGTAACCTAAACTTGTCTAAAACCTATTTGTTGAGATTATTTATACCCTTACCCACCTTATCTTAGAAATAAATCTATTTGGAGCAATTTAAAACCGAATATGAATTTATTATAAAATAATATTTTATGTTTTCATAAGGTGCCCCTCTCCTCCCTTATAAAAAGGGCACCCCTTCCCTCTTCTCTTCACACCCTTTCGAGCCTTGAAGCTTGGCCAAACCCTGAAAATTACTCTTCTAAAAATCTATAGTTATATTATAGAGTTTATGGTCTTCTCAAAAGACCAACTCTAGTGCCCTAAGAATAGGTTTAAAGGAGGTGCATCGAGGAAGAGGTAATCTCTTCTATCGATTCTTTCAAGTTTTCTTTCTTCTTCAACTTCATCTTCTTTGTTTGTTTCATTATAAAGTAATAACATCAGTATAAATAATATACTGATATGTTATTATAAATATTAAACAACCTCATTTCACCGTCTATCCATCCTATCGAAAATGAAATCACCGCGCGTGCGTACGTACGGAATACCGTCTCCACGCCTTGGTGTAATCAGTTTTTCCACCACCACCTTACTTGGATGGGTATAATGGTGTAAAGAATAAATATATGTTGTTATTATAACATCATACATATTCTAAGGTATTATATCATCCACTCCAATTACATTCAATAATTATGGGAATGATATCATCGCTTGTGTGTAGGTATGGATTACCGTCTCCACGACGCGATGAGATTCATTCTCCATGTTAACCATTCAAGAATGATTATAAAGTATATATAATGAATAAAAATGAAATATATGACATAATTAAGCTATTGAAGTTATGTATATATAAATATATATATATTTCATCTACTTACTTCCATTAAAGTCAATAAGAAAAGGAAAACAACATTCATGCGTACGTACGGCCTACCGTCTCCATGAACGGTGAATTTCATTTCATTCATCTATATTATATATATATATATATACTGAATATATATGATATATAAATCATGATTTAAATTATTTATGTAATTAAATCATGATATAATTAATAATAATATCAAGAACTACAAGTCCAAACAAGTACGATAAATAAAACGATTTTACCCAAATCGCTGCTTTAACATGGAATTTACAAAAAAAAAGGTAATATAAAGACATAAGTGAACCATATATGATATAATAAAAGTGAATAGAATTCTATAATAAGTAAATGACATTATTTAAATCGTTATACAGGAGGTTCGGATACGTACGAAGCATATCGGACCTAAGGTAAGGGATAATTATTCCAATCTCATTCTTATCCGAGATTGTTTATTCGTGAGTATTTACTGGGGTAATATTTATCATCCATGTCCATGTTTTCTCAAAATTATTTCATAAAATATTTACTATTCTTACATATATGTTTAAAGTCATTTTTACCCCTTTTTGAGTTGTACTATGATGAATGGAAGGAATCTTTCTTTTGTTTACCATATAATGTACTTTTTGACTTTTCCGACAAAAGTACGAGGAGAACATGAACGAATTTTTACGGTTTTCATAACGCCTTATTTTCATGAAGATTACTCTACAAGATTTCATGAATATTGTCACCATAATCCTTTTATTTTAACATTGCATGTATTTTGTAAAAATAAAATGATTTTGAAGAAGAAAGGATATTTTTTTAAGAATTCATTTCAAGTGTTTTATTAAAATCATTTTCCATTTAAGATGACATTATTTCATATGTGTATGTTTCAAGTATAATGTCTCTATGATTTACTTGATTTCACTTTTATTATGATGAAATGATATCCATTTGTTTTATATGGATTATGTTATGATGGGATGATGTTTATGAAACTCATTTTATTCTTTGGGTGATGATGAATGATTTATGTTTATGTTGTGGAACAAGTAAAAATGATTTCATTATGAGATGGGTGGGAACTATATCTCCCTCCAATTCATTAGGTAAATATTTATATCTCATGAGATAGACATGGTTGGAATGGTAAATTAATCTGGTTTAGTGTTACAGGACTGAAAAGAGGAGTGAACTTGATTCAGAAAGGGACTTTGTCCACTAAGATGGTCTTGGAAGCAATGCCTTGGCTAATATGGAAATCATATCATGTGCTTAATCATTTTCCACAATTACATGTTTTATTCCCATTCTATTTTATCATGATTGATGATCCATTATGATCTATTCCTTACGTACTGCCATGTTTTATGTTTTTTCTAAAGATATCGATATCTAAACATTATGTTCTTGTTTTTATGTTTAAATGTATATGGTTTGTTTTATTTTCTCCATGATTACCCTTACTGAGAATTTGAGCTCACCCTTTATATGTTTTCCTTTTCCTAGGATATAAAGAAAGGTTTTGGGTAAGAAAAAAATGGGAAGAACTTTATGTGAGATGTTTAAGATCATTCACCATGATTAGAGGATTATGTTATGAGTTTCCAAAGACACTAAACTATTACGTTCCTTTGTTGTCTATTTTTGTTATGTGTTAAGTATTCCAAAAAAGTAATATAATGTATATGTACGTAAATATTTGGGTCTCTACAGTTGGTATCAGAGGAAAGGTTTAGTTAAACATTGGAAACTAGGATGAAAAAACTTTAGTGGAATCCCAAGAGATATTTCTAAGGTATGTCTAGGGATGTTTCTAAGGATAAGTATATGTATAGGTTATAGTCCTAGAATTACATTAACAATCTTAGAATTAAACTTAAGGTGTTATATATTGAAGGTACTCCCCCTTTATTATGTTGTTTTCCTAGCATGATTTTTTCCTCTCACACTATTCTTTTTGGGTTTTAGAAAATGGCTGGAAATAGGAAGATTCACGATAATAGAGGATATGATGGACAATGGAATGATATTATTCATGAGAAAACAAATGAAATGGGATTTGGAAGTCCAAACATAGTTTTTATGCCTAATCAGAAATCTCATAATATGATCAATAATATCAACTTTGGTAAGTTTCCTAACTCAGCTAATAAGAGAAAGATGGAGTTTCATGATGATCATAGAGGAAAGAAAGTTCAATTTCCCGCATGTAAATCATGTGGGAAGAGGAATCACGTAGATTGTTTCAAAGGAACTGGAAGATGCTTTGGGTGTGGGAATGAAGGACACAAAGCCATTAATTGTAAAGGAAAAGGTTTAGTTAACACCATGGGAAAGGATAATGGTATTTCTAAGACATCAACAATTGTTAAAAGTTTTAGATGTGGAATGTATGGGCATTATGCAAACCAATTCCCTAAGGGAAAGTCTCATGAAGAGAATCAGTATGGTCGTATGGGTAGTATTTATGTTGATGATGATGAAGAGACTAAAAATGATATGTGAGATGAAATAATTATTGAAGCTCAGTCAAAGGTTTAAGAAGGTAGTGGAATGATTTATGTTTATCAAGAGATATGTTTTATAGGTAATGGTACTATGTAATAAAGACACATCTAAGGATTATTACACTATTTTTTCCTAAAGTATTTGAAAGTATATGTTGAATGGTGCCGGTAACCATGAAAGGATATTAAAATATTTTTGGAAGGTAGATGATATGTGAATAATGAAAGGATAAGGAGATACTGAGATGTTTGATAGTATTAATGAGCTCATGACTTATATAAGGACAAAGTGATATCATGGATTGAGTATGTAGAAATTTTAGGATTTTGGTATGTGGAAAGAGTTAACTTTTTATAGCATTCATGTTTTCACTAAGGTTCAATGGGTTTTCATGTTTCAAGAGAATACATGATTAAGGTATTCACATGTTTGTAATTTGACCAACAAGATATATCATATGATATATGGGGGATAAATGATGGTATTTACATGCTCAGTATATGACATGTCTAGTTATTGTTTTCATTATACTTTGAGCTTGGACAGAAGTATTTTGGATAAGCCTAAAGATTGGAGTGGATTATGTTGGACATATGTTAGTATTGTTTAAGTCTAGAACTTTTTTCGATATTATTTCTGTAATGTTATAATAGTGAAGTTTTAGAAAAAAGACAACCTGTAAGATGGGTGACAGCCCGTCGCGTCGGACAAGGCTATGGGAATCGAACCCACAACTGAAGTGTGACAGGCCTTTATCGCCTACCACTGGCCTACAGGAAGTCCCTCATTATCAGAAACTAGTTTTATTATATTAAGCGGTATGTTATATGAATTATAAGTTCATTTTAGGAACCATATACGATTAATCTCACTATAGATGTACTTATGTATATTTAATAACTTTTGATATCCTTTTGTTTGAGACAGATGGAATGACCTATCATTCTATCACATGATCTGCTAACACTTCACCGAAGACAAATTCAACTTCATTTCTTTAACAGATGAAGTGGAAATTGTTCAAGGCACGAACAATGGTGAGATTTTACTCAAATAAAGTAAGTATTTCTACTAATTCAAATTCGTCAACATTAGGGAAATGATCTTGAAAACCAAAAATGTTGTCCCACTTCCCTTATATATGATGAATCAGATGGTACCTTAGATCATAACAAATTAATGACTTTGTGATTGTTTGATTTATAATAGCCTTGTTCTCTACCACTCTCCATCAGAACATCATGGTTAGATTTCTCTTCCATATCCATATTTTCACCTATGTTCTCCTATGTGGAAGCCTAGTGATAAGTTAATTTGGGTAACTGTTATGTTTCATACTTTAGTTTTTAAAGATAAGTTTTCTTATTTGCTTTTATGATGTGGGTTTATATTAAAACATTCGAGTAGTAAACCATTTATAACCCTGACGAATTTCGAGGGAGAAATTCATTTTAAGGGGGGTAGAATGTAACACATCAAGATTTTGTGAAAAATGTTCTTAATATTTTCATTGATCTCTTGTGTTGTACGCTACACCAAAATGAGCTTGCGCTACATGAATCCCTGACTTGTCTTGCATTATACGCAATCACGACCTTCCACGATAGCGTATGTTGTAAACAATACCGAGTTTCACTAAACACCGACATGTTATATAAACTAGTCGTTATGAATAGTAATACCAATTTTTTGAAATTTTATTTTTCAAAATTGAATTCATTTTTGGATTCAGAATATCGAAATTATCCTAGGGTGAATTTTTGGTATTTTTCTGAAAACATTCAATTTTTGAAAAATAGTGAAAACACTGGGTTACTATTTAAAACCCGACTTTTTATATAAATAATTATTTATTTTATTTAAATTTATTTTAGGTCAAAATTGATATGTAATACTTATATAAGTTCAATGTAATTAATTGGAGTAATTTTATAATAATTATAGACATATAAAAATTTTATTGAACTTTTTCACCGTCTTTTACCCACATCCTTGGAGAGTTCGAAAAATTACATAAAACACAATTTTACCTCTTCTATGAGTGGAATTTTGAAAATCCAAGAGACACAGTTAATATAAAGGAGTAAAATGTGGTTCAATAAGTTAAAATTATTTTTTTTTGAATAGTAACTTTTTACTTTTATTTACCACGGTTAAAAGTAAATACAGTAAATAAGGTTAAAAATGATATTATCATTACCCTAACACATGTCCTAATTCTATTGGATAAGTTTAATTCTACCAAAAACAAACTTAGGAATAAAATATTACCCTTTAGACCTACTTGGATTAGATTAGGACATTTATTATTATTTTATTTAAAGAAGAGTTAAAATAGGTAAAATCAATGTTTAATAACTAAAACATTTTTAATATAAGGTTATAAATAAGTTAAATTAGACTATAAATATTCATTAGAAAGATAAAATTATTTTCTACATAATTTTATTTTATTTATAATTTTTAGACATTAAATAATTTAATTTATTTATGACACAATGATGATACAGTAATTACCTTATTAATGAAATATTAACATAATTGATGTTATAAATACCCAAATAAATGTAATTTTAGACTTTTTATGAAATAAAATAATATTACAGGTTAATATGACATGTTGGTATTGATTTAGTTAACTTTTTTATAAATAATATTGTTGTTATTATTTTCACAAAAATCAAGTACCAAATAGTGTCAAAATTGACATAAAATAATTTTAAAAAAATATTATATTATATATTGTTATTTTGTTCCTAAAAATCTATGTTTCATCCAAATTAATTAGATAAGGATATATATATTAATAATGAACCTCTTGGGGTTCGTTTGGATTGTTATAGTAAGTTTATTAACCTTATAGTGTAAGGAAACAAAAGACATGGTAAAAGTTAAATTGTTTAACGTAGAGTTAAATCTAAATGATAAGGATAAAATAGTAACCTAAATTTGTCTAAAACGTATTAGATGAGAGTATTTCGACCCATACCCATATTAGATTCGAAATAAATCAATTTTGAGCTATTAAAAACCGAATATGACTTTATTATAGAATAATATTTTATGTTTTCCTAAGGTGCCCCCCTCCTCCCTTATAAAAAGGGCACCCCTTCCCTCTTCTCTTCACACCCTTTCGTGCCTTGATGCTCAGAAAAACCCTACCAATTCTTCTTCTCAGCCTATCTAGTTATATCATAGAGGTTCATGTCTTCTCAAAACACCAACTATAGTTCCCTAGGAAGAAGTTTAAAGGAGGTGCGTCGAGGAAGAGGTAATATCTTCTATCGATTCTTTCAAGTTTTATTTCTTCTTGACTTTATTCTTCTTTAGTTGTTTAATTATAAAGTAATAACATAAGTATCACAAATATACAAATATGTTATTATAAATATTAAACAACCCCATTGCACCTTCTATCCATCCTATGGAAAACAAAATCACCAGGCGTGCGTAAGTACGGAATACCGTCTCCACGTCGTGGTGTAATCAGTTTTTCCACCACCACCTTACATGGATGGGTATAATGGTGTAAGGAATAACTATATATGGTTATTATAACATCATAATGATTCTGAGGTATTATATCATCCACTCCAATTCCATTCAATAACTATGGGAATGATATCATCGCCCGTGCGTACGTACGAATTACCGTCTCCACGACGCGATGAGACTCATTCTCCATGTTAACCATTCAAGAATGATTATAAAGTATATATAATGAATAATAATGAAATATATGATATAATGAAGCTACTGAATTTCTTTATATATATATATATCATCTACTTACTTCCATTAAATTCAATAAGGAAAGGAAAACAGCGTTCATGCGTACGTACGGCCTACCGTCTCCAAGAACGGTGCATTTCATTTCATTCATCTATATTATATATATATATATACTAAATAAATATGATATCTAAATCATGATTTAAATTTTGTAAGTAAGTAAATCATGATATTATTAATAATAATATCAAGAACAATAAGTCCAAACAAGTGCGATAAATAAAAGGATTTTATCCAAAATGCTGCTTTAACATTGAATTTACAAAAGAAAGGGTAATATAAAGTCCTAAGTGAACCATATATGATATAATAAAAATCAATATGATTCTATAATAAGTAAATTAAATTATTTAAATCATTATACAGGAGGTTTGGATATGTACGAAGCATATCGGACCTAAGGTAAGGCATAATTATTCCAATCTCATTCTTATCCGAGATTGTTTATTCTGGGGTTATATTTATCATCCATGTCCATGTTTTCTAAAAATGTTTTCATAAAATGTTTAATATTAATATATATATATATATGTTTAATGTAATTTTCCCCATTTTGACTTTTACTATGATGAATGGAAGGAATCTTCCTTTTGTTTACCATATGATGTACTTTTTGACATTTCCGACAAAAGTACAAGGAGAACCTGAACGGATTTTTACGGTTTTCATAATGCATTATATTCATGAAGATTACTCTACAATATTTCATGACTATTTCCAACAAAATCCTTTTCTTTTCAAATTGAATGGACTTGATGAAAAGAAAATGATTTGGAAGAAGAAAGGATATTTTCCTCAAAAATTCATTTCAAGTGTTTTATTAAAATCATTTTCCATTTAAGATGAAGTTATTTAATATGTGTATGTTTCAAGTATAATTTCTCTATGATTTACATGGTTTCACTATTCTTATGATTAAATGATATACATTTGTTTGATATGAATTATGTTATTATGGGATGATGTTTATGAAACCCATTTTTTCTTTGGGTTATGATGAATGATTTACGTTTATGTTATGGCACAAGAAAGAATGATTTCATTATGACATGGGTGGGACCTATATCTCCCTCCAATTCATTGGGTAAAGATTTATATCTCATGAGATAGTAATGGGTGGAATGGTATATTAATCTGATTCAGTGTTACATGACTGAAACGAGGAGTGAACTCGATTCAGAAAGGGACTTTGTCCACTAAGATGGTATTGGAAGCAATGCCTTGGATACTATGGAAATCATATCATGTGCTTAATGGTTTTACACTATTATATGTTTTATTACCATGCTATTTTATTATTATTGATGATCCATTATGATTTATGCCTTACGTTCTGCCATGTTTTATGTCATTTCTCAATATTTTGATATCTAAACATTATGTTCATGTATTTATGTTCAAATTTATACGGTTTTTTTTATTTTCTCCATGCTTACCCTTACTGAGAATTTGAGCTCACCATTTATATGTTTTCTTTTCCCCAGGATATAAAGAATGGTTTTAGGTAAGAAAACAAAATGGGAAGAACATTTTGGGAGATTTTTAAGATCTTTCACCACGATTAGAAGATTATGTTCTGAGTTTTCAAAGACACTAAAATATTACGGTCCTTTGGTGTCTGTTTTTGTTATGTATTAAGTATTCCAAAAAAGTAATGTAGCGTCTATGTACTTCAATCTTTGGGTCTCTACAAATAGTTCCCTTTACATAGTTGTTTTGTACCAAAAATAATGTAAGTCTATCATACAAAGCTCTAGGAACATGTTTAAGTCCATATAGAGCTTTGGTAAGTTTGAAAACATGTTTTTGATATTTTGTGTCTTCAAAACTATGAGGTTGTTCAACATAAAATTCCTCTTAAACATATCCATTAAGGAGATCACATTTTACATCCATTTGAAAAAAATTTAAAATTATAGAATGACTCAAAGGAAAGTAAAATGTGAATAGATTCAAGTCTAGCTACTAGAGCATAGGTTTCTTCATAGTCTATTCCTTCTTTTTGATTATAGACTTTAGAAACTAATCTAGATTTATTTCTTACTATGATTCTGTTTTCATCACACTTATTTCTGAAGACCCATTTTACTCCAATTATAGATGTTTCCTTAGGTATTTCAACTATGGTCTATAATTTGTTCCTTTCAAATTCATTTAGCTTATCTTGCATGGCTTTAATCCAATCATCATTTTCTATATCCTCATCAATGATTTATTGTTCTAATAGGGAAAGGAATGATGGATATTATACATCATTTATTAAGGAAATTCTAGTCCTTACTAGTTTATTTACATCACCAATGATACTTTCAATGGGATGATTCTTAAGAAAAAACTGACTTGAGTTTTTAAAAAAATGTTCATCAATATATGGTAGGAAATATTCTGGGGTAAATGCTTCATAAGTATTTTCTTTAGAATTTTTCTTATTAGAAGAATCTTCTATCATGGATTGATCATCAGTTATTGAAAACACATTTGAAGATGTAGGTTGGTATTGTTTAAAAGCAAAAGTATTAGTTTCATCAAATTTAACATGCACAATTTGTTGAATAGTAAAAGTGTTTTTATTAAAAACTCTATTATCCTAATAAGTAGTGGAGTATCCTAGAAATATTTCATTTCTATATTTGGGTGCAAATTTATGTTGGTTATCTTTAGTATTCAGGATGAATACTTTGAAACCAAATACTTTGTAGTAATAAAGTCCATGTTTTCTACCATTCCACAATTCATAAGGTGTTTTTTCAATAAAATATCTGATTAAAACTTGATTTATAGTATAACAAGTAGTACTTACAACTTCGGCCCAAAATTGTTTAGCTATAGAATATTCACTCAACATGGTTCTAGTTATCTCTTAAAGAATTCAATTTCTTCTTTCAACAACACCATTCTTTTGAGGAGTTATTCGGGCAGAGAAGTTATGAGTAATGCCTTTCTGAATACAACAATGTTTCAAAATCTGAATTTTGAAATTCTCCTCCATGGTCACTATAAAATGTTATCAAAGGAATTTTTTCTCATTTTTAAATTGGGATCTAAATGTTTTTATATAAGAAAAATAATTATATATCATTGCTAGAAAATAGACCCACATAAATCTAGTTTAATCATCAACTAAAATAAATACATAATTTTTTCCTCCAACACTTCAATTTTGTGCTGGACCAAAAAGATCCTTATGCACTAACTATAATTTGTCAGATGTTGAGACTTCAATGATTGATTTAAAACCTGATTTATGTTTCTTTCCATATAAAAAAGGATCACAAACTTTTAAAAATTAATATATAAGAACAGGTAGATCCTTAACAAGTATTTTATTTGAGAGTACTCATAGGTTACTAAGGTTACAATGTCCTAAACTTCTATTCCATAACCAAGATTTATCTTCCATTGCACTATGGAAAGGTAGATTTTGGCTCCTAAGGTCTTCTATGTTTAGTGTGTATACATTATCTTGCATATGATTAGCAACAATAAACTCTTCCTCGGAATTGTTTACTAAGAATTTATCATTCCTAAAATTCACAAGGTAACCTTCAACACATAATTGAATTTTTCTAATGAGGTTGTTATTAAGACCCTTAAAAAATAAAACATTCGAAATAAATGTTTTTCCAAGAAGAACAATGTTACCTATACCAAAAATTTATCTCTGAGAATTGTCTCTAAAAGTTACTTTTCCTCCTTTCATCTTGAGAATCGTTTCAAAGAAGTTTTTGTTACCAATCATATGTTGGGAACATACACTATCCACGTGCCATGTATTGCTATTAGTACTTTCCTTTTATTCCTGAAAATAAAAGAGTTAAACTTTCATAATCCACACATTCTTGGATCTAGAAATACCAAAAAGTAAGACTTTAGGAATCCACATTTCCTTAGAAAAAATAAGCTTTATGAAAACCTAAATATTGAGTTTTGTTTAATGAACAGTTTTTCTCCCAATTTCCACCACAATGACATTTAGTACAAAATAGAGAACTTTTATGAACAAAATAGTTATTACTAAAAATTGGTTTTGAGTAGATATAACCAAATCTAGAATGATTCCTCAATGGATGAATTAGGGAATACATCTTGTCAAAATTTACCTTACCTAAGGTAAAATTTGATAGTAATTTCCTTAAGGATAATATTTCGGACAATAGTTTAATAGAAAAGTTTTTATCCTCTAGGATATTAGTTTTAGAACTAGAGTTAGCCTCTTAAATATTTTTCATAGAAATAGAATCTTCAAGATCCTTAAAAAGTTTACCCTTCTCATAATTAACTTCCTTATGGTTTCTAGAAATACTTCCAAACCAAAACATTTCTGATCAAGATATTTAGAATGATCTGATACTTCTTTGGTTAAAACAAAAATTCTATAATTTTCTTTCTCTAACTTCTTTTTCATATTTCAATTTTTATTCTCAAGAAGTTTAGAAAATATATATATTTCGTCAAATGAACGTAATGTATTATCTTCCAATGAGAAAGATTTTTCATCTGAAGATTCATAATAATCTTCATTAGAAAAATTTTCATTTGAAGAAATATTGGTTAAATATTCAGCATTGTGTACCTTAGGCATAAGAAAATGATTTTCAATAGGTACTCTAGCTATTATACTAATATTCTTCTGACTAGAAGACTCATAATATAAATATTCCTCTAATGAGTCACCAAAACTGGCACTGTGGGTGTTATTAGACATCAAGACGTTCTTAGCCTTAGTCTGTAATACTTCTTCTTATTTCTCTTAGAATACTTTTCCTTCATGTCTTTTCTCTTAAGCATTGGACTATCTGGTCTAATGTGTCCATATTTTTTTCTTTAATAAAAAGTGGCTTTCGAGTATTTCTTTTCTTTTCTTTCTTTCTTCTTATATCTATGCTAAAAAATTTTCTTTACCACTATATTTTTCATCCATTTAAACAGATTAACTAACTCATTTTTAGAATGTTCACTTTCACTGGATTCAAATATGACAACTTTTTCTTAACTTTAGATCTGTTTACCCTTTCCGGATTCTTTTCTTTAGATGTAGTAGTGCAAGATACACTTTCATTACCATTATTTTTTTTTCAAATCAACATATCTCTTCATTCTAGATTCATGTTGAAGAAGAGTTACAAATATCTCATCAAGATAAATTTTTTATACTTTCCTATTCTCATCATTAACTGTCCTTTTTTATTCCCATTCACATGGAATGATATCAATTATCTTGTCCACAACAGCTTCATCATCATGACCATTCTCTCCCATAGATAAAAGACTACTGACTATAGTTATTAATCTTTGTTTTACATTTTAAACAGGATCTCCATAGGGGAATAATAATCCATGATATTATGCTCTCAATATAGATCATCTAGTTTCTATCACTTTAGAAGTATAGAAATGTGTAACCCCAAGTTTCTTCCAAATTCAGTTCAAAGCTTCAAATGAATATATCTGAATATATATATTCCTAGTCATGTAACACAACAATTTATTGAATGCCTCGTAATTTAAATGATATTCTGAATTTTCCTGGTTGGTGAAGGTTCTGACTTCCTTGTCTGGAATTTTGTAATCTCCACTAAGCATAAAAAAATTTCCTACCCTAATGTTAATAACATAAGTCTTCATTAAATATCTCATATACTGATAATCATTACCATCATAAATAGGTGGTTTGGTAGGATTTAGATTTTCAATATACCCAACATTCATTCCTTCCATTCTATAAGAAAATATCTTTCTACAAAAGCTTGTTAGTAGAAAAAATTTATAAACAAAGATAAAAATCTCTAATAAAAACATAAGAAAGAAAAGATGAGAAAGAAAATATTATAACTTTGAAAACTTTATTAAGAAAAATTATATGTGAATATAAGTATATCAGATACCTCCTCTACTACCAATTATAGGATCTAAATATTGAATGTAGATGCTAAATTGAAAGATGGGGGTGAATTGTATGTTTAAAAACAGTCATTTTTGACCTTAAAGAAAACTATGTTTAACAAATTTAAATAATGTATATTCACAAATCCTACTAATGTTCTACTAAACAAACATGCATATGTTCTGAAAATATGGTTTGGAAATTAAACTTAAAAAACATTTACTTAAGAATGATTCTACCTTAAAGCGTACAAAATCTCTAATATCAGAGTTAATCAAAGTACAAGAAAGTATAAGAAAGTTATACTTTCTTTCTTTATCATAAAGTAGTAGAAATAAAACATCAAACAAATCAATTAAGAATTATAAAAAATTTTAACCAAAAGAGGTGGGTATCCAAAAACCTCGGATAATGGTCCCTTGATTTATAATTTCTAGAAAATCTATCTGACCCACACCAAGGTAAGTTCTTGATAGGAATATCAGAATCTATCTTTATACCCTTGCAAGACCTAGATATTTAAGATAGTTGGAACCTCTATCTTTTTATCCCTGTAAGCCCTCAAACATTAAGGTAGTCAGAAACTCTATCTTCATATCACTAGAAGCCCTCTATTGTACTCAGCAACAATCGGAGTCGCGCGAATGAAGGTTGAAAAAGATTTTCATAACGCACAATGCATGAGAGTCTTTCTATATCTAGAAATCACTTCACAGCATGTAATATCTAGGTCAATCAATAGATTATGATCTTGTTCAAATGAGCGCCTATTTATAGGCATAAATCCAATGGTCGGTTCCCTCCTCCAATGGTCATATTTTTTCCTGAATCTTAGAGGAACCTATACACGTGTCACTCAACCAATGGTTAGTTATAAATATATTGCCTGAAATAATTTCATAACAATAACATATGTTAGAAAAATGATGTTTCTTAACTAATTATACTATACAGAGTCTAAGGAAAAAATAAGATTTAGATTCTATCCAAACAAACATTTAGAATCTATAAGACATGGCATGTCAGATAATATTTTATAAATAATTTTTAATTTGAATTCAATAGATTTCGGAGTCTCAATTCCAATGAATTCGGAATCTTAATTCTGATGAATTTGGATTCATAATTTTAAATAATTCAGAGTCTGGATTCTGAGGAATTCAGATTCTGAATTCTAATGAATTTGGAGTCGAAAATATGAGGAATTTAGAGTCTGAATTCTGAGGTATCCGGAGTCTGAATTATTGGGAATTCAGAGTCTGAATTTTGAGGAATTCGGAATTTCAATTCTGAGGAATTTGGAATCTTAATTTCAAAGAATTTGTTGTCTTAATTTTAGAGAATTCAGATTCTGACTTTTTGGTAATTCGGAACCTGAATTTCATAGAATTCAGAGTCATAATTTTATATATTTTTGAGTCTTAATTTTAGAGATTTTGGAGTCTGAATTTTAGAGAATTAGGAAACTAAATTTCTGAGAATTTGGAGTTTGAATTTTAGTGAATTCAGAACCTAAAAACAGAACACTCTATATCCATGGAATTATGAGAATTCGAATTTTTATTTATGAATCCAAATTTTAGTCTTTGAAATAAAATGAGTTTTATTTTAAGATATTATAAAATGAGTCAATGAAAAAAGGGGTATGGATAAAAATTTCCTCAGAGAATGGATATTTTCCTTATAAAAATACTAAGGGGAAAGCAAAATAATTTTCTTTAAGATAAAGCATTTTTGATTTCTAAAACATAGAGGAAAGGGAAAGTCATAAGTAATCCTTATTAGCACAACAATATATGTTTTTTTATTGCTCCTTTATCATAACCATACAATTATATTAATGTTTCAAGAATGATTCATCTAATTAATTTAACTAGAGTGATCACTTCCCAAATCCCTTATTGATAGGAACATGATCATTTAAAATCTAATCCATTATGTTGTGGAATAGGTATTATAGGTAATTATGTGTTTCTAAACATAGTTTACATTAAACCTATAAGAACCTTTTTATATGAGATAATCTTAAAAATTGTTCAACATGGGGAGGACCTTATATCTAGGGTGATATTTCATTATAGGGTGGACCTTGGTAGCATGTTCCATTGGGAGAACCACCAAGGTGGTTTCCCTGGTTTCCATAGAGAAGGAATTTTTGGTTACCAATGCTTGATAAGTTAGAAAGAGGAGGACCTCCTTAATACTTAATCTTTTAACTATAGTAATCATTTTTAAATCTCACACCATGAGAAGAGCTCAGATGATCGATCATTATGTTACCACAGGAAGGACCAATTTAGAAGACACTCTCGAGAGGGCCTCCATAGTCGTTGATCATAGTAATGCATGGAGGACCTCCAAAATTGGAGCTACGTACACTTTTTTATAATGATTTAACCAATATTTGGGTTATGATCATGAGATATTTATGGGTTTGAAGGAAATTAATAGATATTACGGATGGAATATGAGCACGTACCATGTGTGTGTTTTTCCTCCATGATATTTTCTCTTATACATTCTTCATTAGATAGATTGATTTTTTTATTGAGTACAATAATATTTTTTCATTGGATACACCTTAAGTGACTCCCACATTTTTGTTATAATATATACATGTACACTTGTAGAGTTTTCATAAATATGAACCTACCCTAATATAGCCACTGAGATGGGCTAATTAACATTAGTTGGAATGATGATGTGCCACCAGTTGTGTTCTTTATCATTCATAAATATGTGATGATTATCCTCATAAATGGGAGCGATAATATTGGCCTACTCTTATGTAGTAGTCTAGATATGCCAACGACCTACAATAGAAATGGTGGGAGTATGAATATGTGAATTCTATTTGTGACCACTAAGATATACCAACAAACTTATACTATTACTATTACCAGAATATCTGGAAAACATTGTAATGTATGGGAAGGAAAATAATCCCATTCATCCATAACTACCAGGATATAATGATGGGATTCTATGGTGGTAATGGGTCCATTTTTTATTATAATATAAATATATTCCCATTACTATTTTATGTTTTCCATCAGTATATATTTATGGGATTCATATAAAGGGGTAGGAGTATAGGACCGCATTTTAGTGGATATCAAGATATAATGATGTACTCTCTCTGATTCTTTCAAAGAATACAAAAAGGACTATCTAGAATAATTATAGATAAGGAAATAATATTCCACTAGGATGTTATGATGGAACTAATTATGGTGGGATAGGAATATAGGTATATTATTGGTGATGGTGGGTCTACTATCCTTTGTAGATCCCCATTTGGTGAGTCTTGGCCTGAATGGAATGGATTGAGGTATCTAGGGAAACTTCTTCATAGTAATTATATAGAATTTGGGTAATATGATATTGAATTTAGTGATATCCACTGTCAAGGTCCCTTTTAAGAAACTCTTAAATAGTATTGAGGTCATAGTCAACATATTTATTTGGCTCGCTATGATAATTTAGGTGCACATCGGTGTAATCTAGTGAGAGGCTCCCAATTATATTGGGGGTAAAAATATGTTCTGACTACTTCTTCATAGACCTTTATGGTGTGTAAGTCTTGTGAGGATTCATATATATAGATACTCATGATTTTTATACATTCATATTTCAACTTTTTAGATGAATATTCTATACATTATAAAAGTACATTCATGAGGATTGTAATAGTTTCGTTCCGTTGGAAACATGTAGACATAGTATTCTTACTTGTTGGAATATCATCAACATCCCCCTTAATGATATTCCCCTTTGTTACTCTTCACAAACATACCCTATATAAAATATTTCATTATAACCTAGGGTAATGAAATATGGAATCCCACCATTTTATTAAATAAAATTTCATTACATGGTATAAAGAGAGGATATTTTAAAGTTTAGTTCCTTGGAAATAAGGTAAATAATAAATGAAAACATAAAACATTATTCTATTTACACTAAAAGATTCATTCATGTTTTAATGCTAAATTACTTTTACAACATCTCATATATTGGGAGTATACATCAATGGAAATGGGTGACCATGAAGCCAGGGGAATAAGAAAGAGATACATATAACTTGTGATCATGGGATATATCAAAAAGAACAAAATGCATAACAGTAAGGCATGAAAAAATGGTATAAAATGAAAATAATAATAATAATAAAATTATTCATTAAATAGAAGTGTGGATAGAAAAAATTAAATGCGACATTCATAAGCATATCACAATGGTTTATCACCAAGGTGTTATAAATGAAAATTAACAAGGTTATTCCCCAAGGTATCATTAAAAAATTTCATCTCTAGAGATTAAATATTTTACCCAATACATTGGGGAGCTATCAGGGTCCACCCTAGATATGTCTTAATTTCATGTGATCCAAAAAGATCATAATAAATAATTTCATTAATACCCCATGGAGAAATAAAGAACGGGTTTCTTATCAAAATCTTGGAATACAAAAAGGTTAATGACAAGATCATTACATCATTTTTAGCCCATTAAGAGGAAATAGGGGTTAATTATGTGTATATCCAAAAATAAAATAAATCATTTTTACATATATGTGAATAGACCTAGAAAATAAATATGTTTGAGTATTCATAGAAGGAAAATAAATGATAATTTTATAAGTAGAGAGAGAAATTTTAGAAGTAAATTTGGTAGAATGATGGGTAAAAAACGTGGTTTTAGAAAGGGATAAATTAAGATGGGATAAGGGTATACCGTTAGTAAAACAAAATTTGGTAGTAAAGGTATGATTGAAATCGTAATAAATGATAGTAACCATGACTTTGATAGGACATATACAAAAAGTGGTCCTTGAATTGAAGAGAATGGAAGGATAATTCAATTACAATGAAGAGTTAACCCTAGATATTAAGTAATGAAACCCTGGGGGATTGAGGAAACCTTGTGTGACTATTTCAGAGGTAAAAGAAATATAGATTCATGGAGGGTGGATTAGAAGTGAAAGTAAATGAGGAAATTGGTGGGTATTTATAGTAAAACTGGATGAGTGGTTTAATAATTTCCAAATATAGGTCTGGGAATACTAGGTTATAGAAAATGAATGACAATTATCTTACCCCTGGTGTTTTCTTGTGATTCTGAAAATTTGGGTCACATGTTTTGTTTTTTAACCTACCAAAATATGTCATCATTTTTTATTAGTTTTTTTTTACATGGAAATGAAATGTTTCTACAAAGTAATTTTTTTAAAGCCAAATATTCTATTTTAGACATTAATAAGTCACTTATAGATTTTTTAAATTGATTAAAAGACTATTAAAATACTTAATGTAAATAAAATAGCATATTTTTGGACATATATTTTTGCTAGTTAATTATTTCATCATTATGACATAAATATGAAGTCATTAAACATATTGAAAACTCAAAATTGTATTTTATTATTCATGGGGAAAATATATTATTTTAGAAAATTCTTATAAATTA
The DNA here is from genome assembly GCA_963277665.1 of Viscum album. Taxonomy (NCBI): domain Eukaryota; kingdom Viridiplantae; phylum Streptophyta; class Magnoliopsida; order Santalales; family Viscaceae; genus Viscum; species Viscum album. The sequence continues at coordinate 1,151,791,673 of OY728155.1, read as the reverse complement.
ACCTCATGATAATTTTAATGTTCTAATTTCAAATATAATGTTTATTTTAATAGAAATGTTTTCTGAATATGTTAATTTTAACTTTTAAATATATAAATCCTTATTCATTTAAAAATAAATTTTTTGAGGCACAATCAAATTTCTAAAATTTATAAAAAATTTCCTAGGACATTATAAAATTATTTTATCATTTATATTTTGATAATATTGTTTTAAAATAACATTTTATTAAAAAAAATATTATTCTGAATACCTAAGTTTATTTAAAAGTGCATATATTTTCTAGAAGAAATAATATTATGTTTTATTTGCGTCCAAAACTCATATTATCAAATTCATCTCAATTAAACATATATTTTATTAAGAAAAACAATTAATAAGATAAATTGAAAGAATAAAATATTTATTTAGAAAAAGGATTTTACATCTTTAGTAACTATGGTCTTGATGTGTATCTCATTATTACACTCACATACGCCCTAAGGGTAAGGTGTGTGATGGTTATGGTTTAATGGGGTGGCTCAAAAAACATTATCCAAGTGGTAATAGATACTAATTTGAAATTCATTGATTAGTGATTTCATTCAAGTTTCACTTGGTGAGTCTCGACATGGGATTAGTCAAGGGATAACCCTAGTGATGCCTCCTGAGTTTCGAACAATGCTCTTTAAATGGCATGACTCTACTAGTTTTGGCCATCAATTCTAATTTATGTATCAATTATCCTCTGTAATTACTAATTGTAAACACTATTTATAATAGTAAAATTATTCACTAAGTGTATAGTTTCCAATGGTCATCTTTGACCAGCATTGATATAAAAGTCAAGTCCTTACTATCACATTTCCCTTTATACCCAATAAATATAACATTATTCTTTCACTCAAAATTCCCCACAAATATATCCCTAGCATTGTATTTTTATTTCTTAATATATTTATTGTTTTACTTATATTATTTCATTTATATAGAATTTTTATTGGGGGTGATGATTCTAGTATATTTGGTTGATCCATACAGTACCATTTCAGCTATTCTATTTTATATTTTTATCCAGTTGTAATGTTTTGAATTTTATGTTTTTCACAACTGACTAAGGTAATGATCATTGTTAATGATATAAAATGTTGTTAGTTTATATTTATTTTTTATATGTATAATACTATATAATATATAAAAAACATTTTCTCAAGAACCAAATATTATTTAAAAACCATGGGTTGTTACATTCTTCCCCCATTAAGAAATTTCATCCATGAAATTTCAAATAATTCCCTTGGTTGAGAAAAGGATAGGCTAAATTTTTTTCATTGAATCCTCTGGTTTCCATATCACTTCTTCATATTCAGGGTTACTCTACAACAATTAGAATTTATGGGTACTATTGTTGCATATAACCTCATCTCTACAATCCAATATCTCCACTAGTTATTCCTAATAAGAGACGTCATGTTCCAGTTATACCACCTTCAGATTTAGTACATGTGAGGGATCTGGAATGTACTTACTCAAGAGAGATACATGGAATACATCATGAACTCAGGATATATTTGGGAGAAGTTCAATCTAATAGTACATTTCTCCAATGCGATCAAGTATTTCAAATGGGACAATGTTCCTAGCTCTAAATTTCCCTTTATTTATAAATCTCATAACTCTATTCTATGTTGATATCCGAAGGAAAAAAATCTCCCCAACAACAATCCCTATGTTCATTCAATTATTTTAATCATAGATCTTCAGATGAATCTGATTAGAAATTATATGTTGTTGGATGGAAGAAATTGTTCCTATCATCTCTTTTATAATATAAAGCCAAAGAAATTTCCCCTCACTAACTTTATCCCAACAAGTTGGAGTTCAGTATCACTTCTTGTATAGTGTTTCATATGGTTCTGTTTGAATACTCACGTGGAATATGGTGTTGTATGAGAACTAAAATATTGGGATTTGTTGATCTCATGCACCTTATAATTCTATTTTGAATGTTCCCATCATGTCCTCGAGTGTCTAAATTGTCCTTTCATATTGTCAATTAGTTTGGGTGTGACAGGTCATACAGAAATTTAATTCTGTATTCAGAGAATGTTTATAAATTCTCTAAAATTTATATGCGAACATGGAATCATGATCTAAAATGATAGAAAGTGCCACCCCATGAAACCTCACCACTTCCATTATGTATATCTTGGAATGTTGCTCAAGAGTTAAATCTTCCCAAATAGGAATAAAATGTGTAGTCGTGGTGATTCGATCAACTATAAACCATATTGCACTCTTTTCTTTGGATGTTCATGGGAGACCAATGACAAAGTACATAGTGATATTGTCCCACTTACATGTTGATATGGGTACTGGTTCCAATAACCTTTTTGAGCATTGTCTCTTCACCTTCACTTGTTGAAATACCAAACACCATATAGTGTATTCAGTAATATACCTTTTCATGTTATCCCACCAATAATGATCACAAAGGTCCCTATACATTTTAGTGCTTCTATAATGTATAGAGAATATAGATCTATGATCTCCATCCATCAATTCATTCTTTATCTCTAGGGTAGATGGTACACATATCCTTGTATAAAATTTTAGTACACCTTCTTGATCAATATTTAACTCATGAAACTTCCCATTCTTCACATCCTCTATCTTATTTTTAATAAAGGATCTTATCTTTCTTCTTTATTGATATTATCTATCAATAATGGTTGTGAAATCATTTGGGATGGGGATTATGGTGTCCCTGCCCTTAAAATTCTCATTTCCAATTTTTTTAGGTCCTTTATCGATGGATCTCTTTGAGTCGTCATTATTTCCACCATAATAAGGTCATTCCTACTTAATATATTAGTTACTTTATCTTCTATTCTGGGGTGATAATGAATTGAACATTCATAGTCTATAATATTTTTAAAATATCTCATTTGTATCATATTCAATTCATTTTTCTAGAATATATACTTCAAAAATTGGTGGTTTTTGTATATATTGCATTTCTCCCCATAAATTTAGTTCTTACATATCTTCAAAGAAAAAATAACTACAGTTAACTCCAAGTCAATAATAGGATAATTACAACCATGAGACTTTAACTATTAATATTCATAAGCAATAACCTTTACATTTTACATGATAATTTACCCAATAACATTCATAGATTAATCGCTATAAAAAATCATTCTCTAATAGAGGGTAGAGTTAACACAAGTTCAATAACCAATCTATTCTTATATTCATGGAAGCATTATTCACACTCCTTTGTCCAGCTGAATTTAGAACCTTTTCATGTTAACTTGGTTAGTGGAATAGAAATCCATGACTTATTTTTAAAACACCACCTCCGATATCCTACTAAACTAAGGAAACTATTAATCTCATTTACTATTGTAGGATGAGGCCGCTCCTCTACAGACTTTGTCTTCATAGGGTCAACTGAGATTCCATTACTAGTTACAATGTGCTCCATGAATATGGCTTGTTGTAACAAGAATTTTTATTCTATGAATTTTATGAATAGATTCTTCTTCCATAGAGTTTATAATATATATCTTATATGATCATCATTCTCATCGAAAAATTTTGAGTATAACATAATATCAGCAATAAAAACTAATATGAATTTATCAAAATATTTATGAAAAAACAATATTTATAAAATCCATAAATATACCAAGAGAATTAGTCAAGACGAAGGACATAACCACAAACTCATAATTCCCACATATTGGTCGAAAGGTACTCTTTATAATATATTTTTTCTCTCACCCTCAATTTATCATACCCAGATGAGAGTTTAATATTGGAGAAGAATTCAACCCCACAAAACTAAGAAAATAAATCATCAAACATGTAGAGAGGGTACTTGTTCTTCATTGTGATCACGTTAAGTTATATATAATAAATTCATAACCACATTAATATATCCTTATTATTTAAAAATAGAATAGGTGATCCCCAAGGATGAACACTTGATCAGATAATTCCATTCTCCAAAAGATCTTGATGTTGCTTCTTAAATTCAACTAAATCCACATTTTTCATTCTATACTGGGTCTCGATATTATCCTAGATCTAGGTATGCTTTCGATGTAAAACTATAAATATCATTATAGGGGAGGTCTATGTAACTATTTATGAAATATATCAATGTATTTTGGAACTATAGGGACAGTCTCTATCTTTATACTTTCATTCACTTCTCTCTCTTCACATATCATATCCATAAGGAAAACTATGGGAGGTTATTCTAGATGAATCTAATGATAGGATATCTCTACATTGAAAATAACTATATTTTTTCCATTCATGCCTACTAAAACATCCTTCCTTGTGTAGTTTATCATAGCATTATATTTTGAGAGCCATCCCATCTTTAGTATAGTGTGAAATTCTACCATGGGAATGATTACTATATTTTCAATGATATTGTACTCTCCAAAGTCAATACGATAGTTTATATACACTCTTGGTGATAGGATTATCCCTCCAATAACCTTTACTGACAACTCTACTTCTACTAATTCATGGTTTGATTCTGTATTTTGTGCAAACTTTTAAGAAATAAAGGAATGTATAAAACTAGAATCTAACAAAGTACTTGCTAGCCTTGAGAGACCAACGTGTATACCTGCCACCACTTCATTTGGATCCTCCGCTTCTTTCATCGTGGTAGAAAATGCTCAATATTTCTCTCTTGGACTATGTTGTGTTGATAGTGGTTCCCATGCATTATCTTCTATTTTGGACCTTTATTTGAAAAGTTCCCAAGATTTACACACATTAAGTATTGAACATACCATCGGGCCTGCATTATATTCCCTTTTTCATTAGTATTTAGAAGATGATTCTTCACTCAACCATGATAGTTTCAAGCTATATGGGATTCTCTTATGCAATTGTAGCACATTAGACTCCCAATAAATTAGTCCCTCAAATGCTTCTTCCCACATTTATTTCACGTGGGATGTTAAAATCTATTTCCCCCTCTTCTATAATCAAATATCCTCCCCAAGTTTAGATCCATTTATATCTTCTTTTCATTCGATATATGTGACCACTGTATCACTCAAAAATAGAATTCAAACTCAATAGATCTCAACAATATCTCCTCATAGATTTCATAGTCTCGATTTTCTAGATTCCACCACAGATGATGCCTCATTCCACCAAAGATTCTATCAATTTTTCCTCAAGATCCATAACAAAGATAGATGTGTATCGATAACATCTTGTAAAGTTCATCTCATTGCTTCTCACTGATTCAATTTCCTTCTTCTTGATCTCTAGAGATTACATCCCTATTTTTATTCCCATCGAATAGGGAAAATTTTTATAGAGAATTATCCCCCTAAATTATTCCCACTCCAAATCATTAATCTCCCTTCCATGATAAATGTTTTTAATAAATGTCCAACACTAATTAGAATCTCATTCTGAGTGTTATACTTCCTGAGTGAATTTATCTTCCTCCAAACAATAGAGTATGACAATATATTTTCTATAGAGCTTATCCATTGTTCAACCGTCAATGGGCCGGTATATCCACTAAAAGAAGGTGTCCATTTATGTATGAAATACTAAATGGAATGTTGTCCTATTCAAGGTGAATGTAGTCTCAGAACTTGATTCAATGTATTATTAATAATTAGAGTTAGTTTATTCATTTCTCGCATGAAGTTTTTCATTCAATATTCCATCATAATTTCTTCATTTCATTGTCTGTTGAACTCATAATTTAGGTGGTTCCCCCTAATTCCCATAATTTTTCTAAAATAAATGAACCTTAGTGAGAAACCTGTTACTTTTAAAAATAATAAAATTCTAAAATAATTTTATGTATTAAAACATCATTCTTAAATATGTTATTAATATCCTTTAAAAATATTTTCTATATACCCTTCATAAAGGTTTATAAAAATATTTTGATTAACCAAACATATCACCTGGTAGTGTCAAACCAAGTGCGAAGCAAGATCTATTGTCGCGCACCAGTTATTATTCAAGTCTACCACAATGCAGTGTTTTCTGGTGTTACCCCTAGGTGAATCTGTTCCATATCCACATCCACTTATAATATACAGATAGGCATGTATTTGTTTAGAAACCACAAACTTATTACTTACCTAAATACTAGGATATTTTCCTATATCTTAACTTTCTCATATGGTTATTCCTAAAGTTTTCAAGTCCTAATTTCAACAAATATCTAAACCATTCTTTGATACCAACTATGGAACCCCTCCATTTTGATTCATAACATTTCAATACATGGTACAAATAAAGGATCTTTTAAATTATAGTTTTTTGGAAATAAGGTACATAATACATGAAATCCTAAAACATTCTTCTAATTACACTTGAAGACACCTTCATTGGTTCTCCCTAAGTTTCTTTTACTATATCTCATATCCTAGGGACATAAATTAAAATGAATGGTAGATTATGAAGCCCAGTAAGGGAATAATCTAGAGAGTCATATAGCATGTGATTATGGGACATATAAAAAAGAACATGAGGGATAAAAATAAGGCATGAACAATAGGAATATCATAATAATAAGAACATGTATTATAAAAGGTAAATGTTTTTTAAATATTTAAATGATACATTCATATGCATTTCACCATGGTTTATCACTAAGATTACTTAATGGAAAATGACAACGGTTATTCCCCATGGTATAATAAAACAAGTCATATCTAGAGATTAAATTATTTACCCAATGCATTAGGGTGATATCCGGGAGAACCCTTCATATGTATTAATTTCATGTCAGCCACAGAGATCATAAAAATGATTTCATTAATAACCCATGGAGTAATAAAAACAAGTTTATTATAAAAATCTCAGTATTCAAATGAACTTAATGACAAGATCATTATGTCATTCTTATCCCATGAAAAGGGAATGTGGGTTTCATATGTGTAAATACCCAATTGAAATAAATTATTCTTACATATAGGATAATATCCCTATAATAGAAATAGTATTGGGTATTCACAAAATTTAAATAAAATATATTTTCTTAAGTAGAGAGATAATTTTGAGAACTAAATTCAACAGTATTATGAGTATAAGATTTGGTTTTAGAAAGTGGTAAATTGAGAGGGGAAAAGGGTATCCCCTTGATAAAACATAATTTGATAGTAAGGGTGTGATAAAAAGGGTAATAAAAGTGATTAAACATAACATTGAGAGGATATATACAGAAATATGTTCTTTAATTGAAGAGAAATGAAGGATAATTCCCTCACCTTGAAGAATTACTCCGGGATCTTGAGGAATGGAAACCTGGGGAATTGAGGACAGCTTCAGCGATCTCTTTCAGAGTTAAAACTACAAGAAATTAATTAAGGATTGATATTAAGTGAAATTAAATGGATAAATGTGTGGGTAATTATAGAAAAAGTGGAGGAAATGTTTAGTAATTTTCAAATACAAGTCTTGGAAAACTGGGTTGTTGAAAATAAAAAACCATTGGCTTACACATGGTTTTTTTTTCAGGGTTTTGGATATTTGGGTCACATTTTAAATTAATTTAACCCACCTAAGTAGAGAATCATTTTTTATAATTTCATTTTTTATTTAAAAGTAATGTTTCCACAGTGTAATATTTTTAAAGTTAATGTTTCAATTTTAGGCTTTAAAAAGTCACTTAATGGTTTCGAAAATAGATTAAAATCTGTTAAAATACATAATATTAATAAAACATCATATTTTAGGTCATGTATTTTGGTTAGTTAATTATTAAGTCATTATGACATAAATATGAAGTAATTAAACATACCGAAAACCCAAAACAATGTTTTACTATTCTTGTAAAAATTAAAGTATTTTAGAAAATTCTCATAAATTCACCCTTAAATAATTTTGAAATTCTGACTTCAAATATGATGTTTAATTTTTTAGAAGAAATCCCTACATATAATAATATTATGTTTTCAATAGAAAAATCATAATTTTTTTCAAATATAAATTTCTAAGGTGGAGTCAAATTTCTAGTAATTATAAAAAATTTCCTAGACCATTATGCAATAATTTTATAAATTATATTTTGATACTTTTTTACAAGACTATTTGAATAAAAAATATTATTCTGAATAATAGATTTTTTTATTAAATTGCATATGTTTTATAGAGAAAATATAATTTATTTTATTTGTTTCCAAACATCAAATTACAAAATTCATCTGAATTAAACATTTATTTTCATAAGAAAAACAATTATTAAGTAGAATTGATAGAATAGACATTTTATTTATAAAATACAATTTATACTTTAGTTATCTAAGGTCTTAACATGTATACCCTTATTACACCCGCATACACCCTATCATTAATGTGGGAAATGGTGGTAATTTCATTGGGTGGCTCGGCTGAGATTGTCCAAGTGGTAATAAACAGTAACTTGAACTTCTCTCAAAGGTGATTTCATTCAAGATTCACCTCTCAAAGTTCATATTGGGTTGGTCTAGGGAGAACCCCAATGGTGATACCTCCCTCCCATGTTTTTGACATAAAGGCTTCAAAAGGCATGACTCTTCGAGATAATGCCATCGATTATCCATTCTATATCAATTATCCATTATCATTACTACTTATAATCACTAATTATAACAGTAAATTTATTAACCAAGGGTATAGTTTCCAACGTTTATTTTGACCAATGGCCATATAATGGTCCAAACCCCGTGGTCACATTTCCCTTTATACCCTATAAATACCCCATCATTCATTCACTCATAATTCACTATAAATTTATCTCTAAGGTTATATTTTAATTTCATAAATTTTTTGTTGGTTTACTAATATTTTGATTTATTTATATAAAATTTTCATTCTGGTGATTATTTTAGAAGATTTGGGAGATAAAAACATTCCCATTTTATCTATTCTATTTTATATTTTTTTCCAGCTATAATTTTTGGCATTTTAGTTAGTCTTGTAGCTGACTACTGTAATGATCATTTTTAATGAGATAAGTTTTAATAAGATTTTCTTTGTTTTATAAAATTATAATATAATATAATATCTATCCAATATTCCTTTAGAAACAAATAATATTTTAAAAAAAATTATGTTTACATGAAACAAAAAAAGGGTGAGATCAGATGCTCAGTGAGGTTAAACAAGAGAGATACATATAGAAAACATGATTATAAGGGTGTGAGGACATGATCATAACATTTCAAAGCCATACCTTGCATATCAAAGATCATAAACCAGAGTCATAAAATAAATATTGGAATTCCATAAGACATTAATCATAAAGTAATGAAAAAAATTAGCCATGTAAGCATAAAGTTTCCATAAAACATATATTCTTGGCATATACATAAGCATAGAAAATCTTATATCAAGGTTACCCACCATGATATTCATAACATGTTAGGATTGCGATAACCACCTGCATACCTACTTCAGGACTGGGATAACCACCCATGTACCCTCCTTTTTAGGTTATGTTCGACCACCCATGTACCCTCCTTTTTGGACTTGAGCTTACCACCTCTATACCCTCTGAGTTCATAAAGCATTTATCTTTACCCAATTCATTGGAGGGAGATATATTTGCCACCCATAAAATAATTAAAACCATATTAATATTTGACAAAATATAATAAAACATTATCATATAATAACTAATGAAATGAAATGTGTATCATAAACATTTCATCATATCATAAACTATAAAAAATATATTGGTTTCATAATAATATCATCATAGCATAACATGCGAAAAGAAGCAGGTTTCATAAGCATTTTATCATGGTATAAACCGTGGAAGAGAAACATGTTTCATAAAAATAATTCCATAAAAACATAAAAAATTAAGATAAATAATATTAATGGAACCCTTGGATCATATCCACATCAAGGAAAAGGTAACACCATTATATTTCATCTTATATAGATAAAAGTTTTGAAATATTGTTTACAACATTTTATAAGGAAAATATCCTTTCATCTTTGAAATATAATTTTCTAATAGAAAACATTTGGTAAACCTTTTTCATGATAAATAATCATTAAAATTTATAAAGGAATATTTGGATAAACTATTGGTTATGAAATAAGAAAAACCAATTCATGTCATACATGTGAAAATGAATATTCATTTTACATTTTCAGTACAAGACAGACGAGCAATTTTTAGAAAATGACTTGAGTATTAATCTGAAATAATTTTTTTGTAAAAAGTAAAATATGGGTAATATTTCATTTTTAAAATCATAATATAGTAATAAAAAATGATTTTTTATAGAAAAATAGTTTTGGGAGAAAATAGATTTCTGACTCAAGAGAGAAATATAGTCATATTTTCTTAAAAAAAATTCCTAATACTTTAAAGTACCAAAGATTTGAAAAAAAATGTAATATTACTTAAAGAAATAATGAATAACTAGTGGAGAATAAATTTAATTATTTTATTTAGAGATGTTTCATAATAATTGATCTTCAGAAACATAGTTATAAATAATCTCAATAAGTGATGAGATTGTAACATAAAATCATTACCGATTTGGTAAATTTGAAACGTAATATCCATGAAAGAATAAAAATAAATTAAAATTAACATATAATGAATAAACATATAGTAATGATATAACATGTCAAAGGTTAATTATATACACCTCATAGAATAGGATAGGTGAAGAACATACCTTATGTCCTAAAGGAGGTAAATTAAGAGAAAATTAACCCCACGTCTCTTTTTTAACATTTAATGTGTGAACCCCATGAAAGAGATTTCATAAAATATATATGAATATCAACCTAATTTTAAGGATTATAATAATAAAATAATTTCATGGTTTTTATATAGACCACATAAAATAAAAATTTGGTTAATTTGGCATGTGTCTCAAAGAAGTAAAAATGTGAGACAGAAATCCCCTACCTTAAGTATTGACTTCCTTCTAACTCATTCAAACATTCTGTATAATAAGTATAATTTTATTATACATATTATAAATAATTATTATATATATCATACCATATATTATTTTCTTATTACCTTTTATTACCAATTTATTAACAGTTCCATGTTAATGTTATTTTTCGGGTAATAACATCTTTGTTTTTCATATATGTTTTGACTTTTTATTTTTGGTCCTCTTACTTATGTCATGGTTTAATCATCTAAATAACTTAATACATTACATAAATATCATATATATTCATTATATATTTATTTATATTAATCCTAAATATTTATTTATAGGAAATGAAATACATCATTCATGGAGATGGTAGGCCATACATACGCATGAACACTTTTCTATTTTCCTGTCATTTAGAAATAATGAAAATTAAATTACATATATATATATTAACATTATAGTATAAGATTATTTCGTATATATCATATATTTTATCGAACTCATATGAAATATATTACATGAAAAGCATGAACGTGTCACTTCGCTTCGTGACATGGTAGTCCACCATACAAACAAGCGACGTTATCGCATTCCCCCAAAATGGAAACTATGATGGTATGTGTGATATAATAATTTTTAGAGAACAATAAAATCATATATATCATATATATCAGATATAAACTATAAATCCATCATTTTTACCATCCTTTATTGGTGGTAATGTAAAAATGAATGACATCGGTTTGTGAAGCAGTAGTCCGCCGTACACATGAATAACGATTTTGTAACCCATTTGATGGAATTGTGTGATCTTGAAGGTCATACCATTAACATAAAAACAAATAAGTGTATGAAATATTCTAATGTTATTATATAATCATGGTATTATAATAATTTAAGGGGTGGAGTAATAAATAAAATGAAAACATTCGTTGATGAATGTTACCACTTCTTCGGGTATCCTCCTTTTATTTGAACTAAATACATTATTGGATGGATTTATGTCCAACCTAAGGAATCTATTATGTGGATAGAGACTTTTTAAAGTTAATGGGAATAAATATTTTCAAAATATTGATTTAGAGGTGTGAATAAGTGGGGAGAGTGATTACCCTTTTATAGTTGTGGATGTGTGACATTCTTGTAAATACTCAAATATATTCTTTATTGGGAGGTTTATCTTACGTCAAGTAGATAAAAATATGATATTTGAAGGTGTGTAGTGATGATATGGTTGAGTAACACCTCCAATTCACAATGAAACACTTCTTTTAGACATTTTATTCCTTTCTTTTTAAGTATCCATATTTTTACAAAATTTTTTCACTATGGTAACTAGTTTTATAAGTTTAGTAATTTATCCATTACAACTAATTTAGAGTGAGACTTATTAGATAATTTTTACCCACTTTTTTTAAATATTATATAAAATTTATAATATATAAATACCATCGGTTTTGTAAATATGTTCTAGTAACCTGAAAAAACAATGTTTTAACAATAACCATACAAAATGATTTTTTACTATTTAATGGTCAATATAGTTATTATAATGGAAAAATTGGTCCAAGAATGGAGAATACTTTATATTTATTAATATTTAAAAATAAATTGATAGAAGATAATATTTTTATTAATATTAAATCATTTAATAATATATTATTTATTATAAAATAATAATAATGTCAATTTGGACATTATTCATTTAATTTCAATTTTAAAAATATATTAACAATGATGGAATTTGAATATATTGTTTTAAAAACGTTGTATCATGATATATTAATCTGAAAAAATAATGGAACACAATATTTCATTCAGTTTACATCACTTTTAATATTTTTTTTACCAGTTATTTTATTATTATTGTTAACTAAATAATTAATATGTTGGCATTTATTAAGCATTTAATGTAACTAATTCATCTCCAAAAAATTAAAATAAATTATCATGAAAAAAATCATTTATATTTCAAAATGATATATATAACTAAATATATGTGTTTTTCACTATCCCAAGGTTTTATATATATTTAAACTATAAAAAGTATCTTTATGTATTTTTTTATTTACTTAACTTATTAAATATGTCACTTTCAAGAAAAAGTGTCCCAAAAACTCAGGAAAATATGGACTAATGTCATGAGTTTTGAATGTTTTCTAAAAAATTGTCATTGGAAAAAATTCTAGTTCATTTTAGACCCATCTATCTTAGTTTAACCCCTAATAACCCATTTTTACCTTAACCATGGTGATTCATTTTTACAACATTCACTATTAATATTGGTAAATATGTTAAGTTAACTTTATTTTATAATATAAATCATGATATTCAAAATCATTAATCCATTTTTATAAATTCTATTCACAAAATTGGCAAAAACTAATTAATGTAAAATTAACCCACACACGTGATGAGAAGGCGGGGAATTAAAATAAAAATATTTAAAAGATTGAAATGTTTTTATAAAAAAAATCAAATTTAAATTGATTTAAATGACCTAAATTGGATTAAATTATAGAAAATTTACAAATTTTACATTAAAACCAATTGAAAATATATTTTATCTTTATAAATAATTTAAACAAAATGGCAGTTTTTAATTAAATTTTAGTACTTTTCACTATTCATCAAAATGTAAACTCTTTCGAGAAATCTAAAATATTCACCCTAAGACAATTTTTACATTCTAAATTCAAAAAAATTATTTATTTTCTAAAATTAATTTTCTATAAGTTTCAAAAAAAATAATTTCAATATTGGTCAAAGAAAGACATAAAAATTAGTTTTTTAAAAAAATTTATTTTTAAATTATATAAAGACTTTATTGAAAAGTATATATTTTATTATCAATATATTTTATTTATATAAAACAATTATTATTAATATTTAAAAAATATTTATTAATTTCCATATCACTATGTTTAGTGTCTAGGATATAATGGTCTTGTTTAAATAATATATCAGGGTTTTGTTAAAACTCATGTTTCTGTCTAACACAAGTTAAGCTAGTGTTTCTTATAACATAAGCTTAACATGGTATTTCATATTACACACGCCTAACATGATATTTTTTGTAACATAATTAATCAAGGAAATTTAATTTTTTTGAAAAATAATAATAATTAATAAAAACTCTGGGTGTTACATTCAACCCCCTTAAAATGATTTAAGCCATTGTAATTCATCATTCTAACAAAAACAAATGAATATAATTCTATGTCATCATATCCTCATGTTCTTATATATATTCCTTAGGCTAGGGTATTTTCCAAAAAAATTGACCAGGTGAGTGGTTTGGTTTCGTAGAATTTTCTTGATTCGATCCAGAAACTCTACAATTTATTCTTCAAAAGTAATCTCATTCACCAATGGTACAACCTCTAAGTTCAATATATGTGATTGATCAGGTATCAAATTCATCATGAGTGATACATGGAACATATCGTGAACTTTAGATATGTTATATGGAAGAAAAAAACAATAAGCTACTATCCTGATATGATCAAGTATTTTATTAGGACTGATATACCAATTTCTTTGTTTACCCATATTTCTTCCATGAATAAATTCATAGAAATAAATTTTTACGAACATAAAATTTTAGATCATGTTTATAATTATTATAATAAAATTTCTATCAAATTTTTCTGGTTTATTAATATTGTTAAATGTAATTAAATTTCTCTATTATATCATCAGCTTAATTGTGTCCCAATAGCTTTCATTCATTAACTTTAAGCTAGTAAACTAAAGTTATACACTTATTTCCTAAAAGTTCTTCATAGGGATCTAACTAAATACTCAAGTTAAAAATATTTTTAAATGAAAATCCCACTATTGGAAGGTATTGATCTCAACCATCTTTCGTAACCATTAAAAAGATCCTATTATATATTATAGGGTTTGAATTTTTCTCGCATATTGATCACCTTGTTAAGGATGATATATGGTGCTGAAACTCTACTTTATATCAAGATATTGTGGAATACATCACCAAAACATTAAGGTAAGCATTGCATCCAAATCATATAAAATAGAATATTTTACCCCATTCAATCCATAACCCATCACTAATTTATATCCTACAAATATTATACAAAGATTAATATTCTCTTATTGGGGGAAAGCATGTTGAAATTGCATGGTAATTGACAACAACCCGTAATTACCTCAAAATAAACAAAAAGGTAATCAAAAATTTTTACTTGTACCAATAATTATATATCTATAAAAAGAAATTCATCCTTACTTCCAAAGGGTTATATTATCATAAATTCATCATTAGTCATTATAATCAGTCTTCGCGTAAATATTCAGGATGGGTGTCTAAGAATTTTTTCTTTTGATCACCCTCAGACATATAAACACTTTATGGAATTCATAACTCTTATGTTAATATTACATGGAGGCATATAAAATTAGAAATTTTAATTCACCATTTATTTTTCATATATGATCTTATCTTATACAAAAAAATTCACTGGAATCTTGGGTTCATCCTTTTACTAATATAATATAAAATGTAATTTCATTAATATAAAATCCATTTAGAGGGATATAATCACATGAAATTTCACTAGAAGATGAATAATAATATTTTTATAGGGATCATTCTTACAAAATAAGACTTGAAATGGATAAATGTATCCTATTAATCTATTGTGATTATAGAAGCATTCCCATTATACATTTTCTTCAGTGGTTGTTGTAGATTATCATCCAAATTAGCTCTTGGATTGGGTAATTGATTCACATAATGACCAAACTCCATGAACTTGAAAAAATGTAGAGTGTTTGGTTCATTATTTTTAGATCACTCTCTATTTATTTAATTGAAATTACCATTCACATCACTTATACGTTATTTTTTCCAATGTTTGATCTTCCTACACTTGTAACACCCTCTTCTTCCATTAATGAATTCATTTGAGTGATTCTTCCCACTTATCTAGAAATTAGTTGACTGAAATTGTATTCTAACATGCTATTTATTATAGTTATCATGTGACTCTCTCTTCCTTTTCTTATCAAAACCACGAAAATGGTCAGAATTTCAAATTTCCATGTTTACCTTTACTTCACATCTAATTACATATTCATAACTACTAAATTCTCTTATAGACAACACATTTTGATAACTTGGTCTTAATCTACCAATAAATCGTTCATTTTTTCTCTAGACTAATGAATAATCCAGAATCATACCATTCAAGTCTTGTAAAATTGGCTTCATAGGTACTAATAGATTCACCTTCCTTTGGATTGAGCTTGAGAAATTTCCACTCTATACTTATTCGAAGAATAAGAGGGAAGTACTTACTTAAATATATCCTCTTATACTCATCCAATTCTACGTAATCAATTACCTCATCTTACCTCATATTCTTGACAAGATTCCACCATTGATCTATTTCTCCTTCCAAATGATTGATAGCCAAAATGGATTTTTTCATGTTCTGAATAATGGAGAACAGAAAATAACTAATCAATGGTACATATCCATTGTTCAGAAACTAGTGGATCTGAAGTCCCACTAAAATAATTTTTACATTTTCTTATGAAAGACACAATATATTATTGTTCCCTTATTTTTTTATATGGATGTCTAGAAAGATTCATCGCTGGAGAAGGTTTCATAAGCATAAAAAACAATTTTTCATTCCATCTCCCATAAATTTTGGATTCTTATGAGGATAATTATTTTATGGTATATCACACTCATTATTACCATGATTCATTTGGATTATAACCATTGACTAAAACCAAAAGCATAGTATGAGTAACAATGATCATAATGGGAAACCAAATAATCATGAAAATCACTTATAAGATGTCTAAATCATGAAACATTCTTCACTAATCTATGAGACCTTCGGTTTATCATATACCATTTTTATTTATCATCTATTTAAATCCTTCATGATGGTTCATAAAGAGTTAATGAATTTCAAAATCATGACCCCATGGAGTGTCAATCCAAGTGTACATAAATGCTTATTTTCATGCATGAGTTCCCATCTGAGGCTAGATTGATACAGTGTTATTTGGGTTGTTCCCTCTAGGTACATATATGCCAGAGCCTCATCCACTTATAGTATCCAAACAGTTATTTAACTTCTTAGAAACCACATGATCTATCCATTAATAATATTATATGACATTTTCTTATAAATTGAATCACCCTTTCAATTATCCTTAGAGACATCCCTATACATATCCTTAGAAATATTCCTAGGTATATCACTATCTTTTTCTCATCTTAGTTTACAAATTTTAACTAAACCTTTTCATCGATACCAAATATAGATACCTATTATTTTCTTACTTGGATATTACATTTTTTAGAAAAATATTCAATAAATTAAAAAATTACAAGCCAGAGGAATGTATTAGTTTAGTGCATTTGGAAAATTAGGCATGCAATCTTCTAACTTATTGAAAGATCCTAAAAATTTAACACCCCAATCTTACACAATATGCTCTTTTGAATAATACAATAGTTTGTGATGTACGTAACTTCGAGTTCAAGCACACCACAACCAATCAAACTAGTCCTTTAAAAAGAAGTTATGAATATTAATAACATCTTTTTGAAATTTTATTTTTCAAAATGGACATCGTTTTTGGATTCATAATATCAAAATTATCTTTTGGTGAATTTTTGGTATTTTTCTAAAAACATTCATTTTTTGATGAATAGTGAAAAACACTGCGTTATTGTTTAAAACCGAATTTTATTTAAATATTTATTGTGTTTTAATTAAATTTATTTTAAAGTCAAAATAGATACATAATTTATATATTAATCCAATATAATTCATTGGTGTCATTTTATAATAAGATTATATATATAAAATTTTATTGAACATTTTACCGTCTTTTACCAAACCTTCTAGGCACATTAGCAAATTTACATAAAACGTAATTTTACCACTTCTGTGATTTGAATTTCAAAAATCCAAAACACTTGTTTGACATCAGTAAGTAAAATTTGGTTCAATAGGTTGAAAATTATTTTTGGTGAATAGTAACTTTTGAATTTTATTTACTACGGTTAAAAGTAAATAAAATAATTAAAGGTAAAAATGATATTATAATTGCCCCAACACATGAACTGATTCTATTGGATAAGTGTTTTTAGAATAAAATCAATCTTAGGACAAAAATATGATTCTTATTTATTCACTTGGATTAGATTAGAGCATTTATTGTATTTTATTTAAAGAAGAGTTAAAAGTGTTAAGTTCAAATTTTAATAACTAAACCATTTTTAATATAGGGTTATAAATAAGATAAATACAAATATAAATATTCATTATAAATATAAAATTATTTCCATCATCATGGTATTTTATGTATAATTTGTAGACATTAAATAATTAAATTTATATATGACACAATGATAATGCAGTAATTACCTTATTGATAAAATATTAAAATAATTGATATTATAAATATTAAAAAAATTTAAATTTAGACTTTTGATTCATTCCACAAATTTTTTAGGTTAATATTATGTGTTAGGGTTGATTAATTTAATTTTTTTTGAAGTAATAAATTTTATATGACTTTAAAAAAACAATTACTAAATAGTGTCAAAATTAAAGTGAATGAGTTATTAAAAAAATACTATTTAATTAAAAGATCTAATACTCCTAAAAATATATGATTCGTCCAATGGACTTAGATAAGGTTATATATTTCAATAATGAACCACATTGAGTTTTCTTGTCATTTTTTAGTAAGTTTATTAATCATGTAATATAAAAATAAAGAGGACGCGATAAATGTTAAACTATTTAACTAAGTGTTAAATCTAAAAGATAAGGTTAATATGGTGATCTAAACATGTCTAAAACCTATTTTTTGAGAGTTTTTCTAACCACCCACACCTTATTCTTGAAATAAATCCATTTGGATACATTATAAATTTAAAATGATTTTATAATAAAATAATATTTCAAACTTTTCCTAAAGTGACCCTCGCCTGTCTTATAAAAGGGTACTTCCCCTTCTCTCAAATTCAAAACTATAAATCCATTTTTCCTGGCCAAAACCTACTTTAATATTCACAAAACTACCCTATGTTAAAACTATAATCCTTACTTTGATTCGAAATATAACCTAAGGAGCCCTTTTTTCAAATCAAAAGGAAGAACCTGAAGAAGAGGTAATTATTTCATCTCCTCTTTCAATGTTCTTTTCTTATTCCACTTCCTATTTAATTGTTGTTTCCATACCAAAATAATGAATCATGTACCTTCTACATATTTTAATGTTATTATAAATATGGTACGACCATATTCATTATTCTATCCATCCTATGAATGGAAAGGTCACCATACATGCATACGTACAGCTTACCATCTCCACGTCATCGTGTTCTTTGTTATTCAACACTTCATTATTTGGATGGATATAATAATGAGTATAATTGATGTAAATATGAAATATAACATGTTAATGATTTTTTATATATAATATACCATCCAATTACAAATTATTTGACCATTAATATAATGATAATGTTGCACGTGCATACGTATGACTTACCATCTTCACGACGCAATGAGATTTCATTCCCCATCATAACCATTAAAGAATAATTTTCATTTGGTGACTAAAAATAATGTTTTATAACTTATAATAATTCTGAATATGAATCAAATATATCATACCCATAACATATATGACTTACATAAAAAAAATATATAAAGTAAAATAAATCAGTTAACACCCAAAAAAATTATAATACTAATATATTATAAACAAATCAATATTAGAAGGTCATATATGATATCATATTTATGTAAATGGTTCTTGAATAATTTAATAATAATGATTTAACCATCATACAGAAGGTTAATATACCCTCTACTAAGGAAAAATATAAGGTAATGGTTAATTTTACAATCTCTTCATTATCCGAGGTTGTCTATACGTGAATAGCTACTGGGACCTCTTTATCATCCACATTCGTGTTTCATAAAAATGTATTTAAAAACATTTTTACTATTTCCTAGAATAAGGGTTATGTTCATTTATACCCTTGTTTGAATTTTTATAGAATTCTTTGAAAGGAATCATTCTTTCATTTTCCAAACAAGGTACTTTGTGACCTTTTTGACAAAATTAAGGAAAGAA
Organism: Viscum album; assembly: GCA_963277665.1. NCBI lineage: Eukaryota > Viridiplantae > Streptophyta > Magnoliopsida > Santalales > Viscaceae > Viscum > Viscum album. The sequence continues at coordinate 1,151,771,640 of OY728155.1, read as the reverse complement.
TGTTTTCTAACATATACGGTGGGTGCGGTTATTTTCTTCCATTATAACACCTTTGAAGCTTAAAGTACAAGATTATAATAATATTTTGACAAAAAATGTTTTATTTTATAATTACATTACTTTTAAATGATTTCAAAATAGAAATATATATTTCTCTCAAATAGTTTTGATTTAATCTATGTTAATATCCTTTGTCGGAATTTACGCTTGTTTGAAAATGATTAATTATGATAAAAACTTCCATATTGTATTGATGTTTTTTTGATATGTTTGACTATGGATGTGATATTTTTATACCATTCATGGTTTATGGTTAAAATATTAACATTTTTTATTCTAGTTTTAATACGAATATTTATGTTATGCTTTATCCTTTTCATATGAGGAATGCATTGGACATAGTAAGTGATGGGTGGTGCCCACTATAGCCCCTTGATGCATCGGTCCGTCTAATGAGACAAATTAGTGTCTTGGAACAAGCCCTTGACAAAACATTATTTGTGGTCTTGGCATGAGGCCTTGACTATGTGGTTATGATGTCTAACATTATGTATTCTTCCATTATGAAATTAACTATTGATATTACATCTGATTATTCGACAAGTATAATATCTATGTGAATAAGTAAATGGAATTATTTGATTTATATTTTCCATATTATGCTGAATTTTAATTTTAAAAGGCTTTATTTTTAATCTTATGCATTTCCTTAAATGTTTTTTCTTATTTATGATCGTTTCTGCTATAATTTTACCTTTACTGATCATGTGAGCTCACACCTTTCTTATGATTTATTTTTTCTAGGATTCGAAGAAGTATATTATGATTTAACTATAGTAATAGGATATGGGATAATATTTTGTTCAAAGGGGACACAATGTTATTGTTTTTTCATTTAATAATGTAATGTAAAACTTATTTATGTATCTAGTACTTCCAAGGATAATGAACTGATCGGTCCTTTGGGACATGATTCCCTATATCATACCAATATTATGTAATAATACACTGACTCTGGGTAACTGGGTTCAGGGAATTACAATTGGTATTAGAGTAATTTTAGTAAAAACCATGGAAAATAGATTTAGAAAAACTCTAATTAGAGAACACTGCCCTAGGATAGACTTTGGGGATTATTATAGAAGAACATCTGAAAATTTTGGTAATGTAAATATTATGTGGGTTTTGCAAGAATTAAATTCATGTCTGGATATGATCAGGTAGAGGCGGCTCTTGAACAAATTTACCTAGGGGTAAAACCTGAAAACCACACATTGATCTAGACTCGGATTTGAACTGGTGCACAATAATGGGCCTTGCTGCACTCTTGGTTATGACACTTCTAGTTGATATGCTTAGGATAATTAAAATATTCTTAACAAAAAATAATGAAGGATTTATGATAAAATAGTACCCAAAATAAAACATTTTTTATGATTATAGATTATATGCATAAACTATTCAATTTATGTTAAGTATTTTACATGTTTTGAATAATTCATTGTGATTCATAAACTAATCTACTGTATGAAACTGTTTAGAAATAGTGTTGGGTGGAAGGAATGGAAACTGTATAAGTGCATGTAATCTATGTAGGGATTTCCCTCCTACTCAAGATAATTATAGTGGAGATGGTTATGCAATTTGTGCCTAAAATCTTATAACCATACCAGTACAACTCTCTCATGTTATGAATAATAACCTTACCCATATGTAGCACCCTGATCCACAATACGGAGGATCAGTGTTGGACCTCTTCATGAGGCAACAACCTCCAACATTCAATGGGACTACAAATCCATTCTTAGCTGAGCAATGGATAAGTTTCTTAGAGAATATATTTCATGCTTTTGGGGGTAGTGAATGTGATAAAGTTATCATGGTAGTTTATAATCTTAAAAGAGATATAGATAAATGGTGGTCATTAATGAAAAAATACAAAGGAGGATGGAGAAGTATCAAATATTTAATGGAGGGAGTTTAAAGAGATTTTCTTGGAAAAATAATTTCCTCTTGAACATCGAGCGAATATGGAAAGGTAATTTCTGAGTCAAAGGAAAAATGAGGATGAGAATGTCCCAAAGTATGAGGACAACTTTACAAGGTTATAAAGGCATGTTTTATATTATATACCTAACTGAAGAAGTAATATTGATCGATTATTTGAGGGGTTAAAACCATTTCTCTATCAAGAATTAGTCTCACAATCCTTCTCATCATACGAAGATATAGTCTCATGTTCTATGAAGACAGAAACAAAATTCTCTAAGTCTTACGACTTTAAAGAAAATTAAGTGGAGAATAGATCTGTTGAACACTATGAAATAGGAAATAAGGGGAAGAAGATAAAAGTTGACTTTCCACCCTATAATAAATATGGGAAGAAACACCCTGGTACTTTCCTGAAGGGGATGGGAGTTTTTTACAAGTGTGGAGAAAAATTCCACCAATATCATGATTTAAAGGGAAAGAAAGAGGATATAAATGTTGAATTCTACAATTGTAGAGAAATGGTTCATTATGCAAATAAATGTCTTATGCATCAGGGAAACTTACCTTAGAAAAAGCCAATGGAGAAAGGCCAACCTTATGCGATCACTACTGCTGAGGTTTATGCTCTAAAGGACATACTGGAAGGTACTTTAATTATATCCTCAAAATTGAGAAATGCTTTATTTGATTCTGGATCATCACATTATTTCATATCTTCCCAGTTTTCCAAGAAAGCTAGATATTTCCAATTTGACTTAACAAGGGAGTTGTCTGTCAAAACTCCTAAGGGAAGTATCAGTGCAACAATGTTTTGTCAGTCAGTTACCATTATATCATATAAACATGATTTATCTACTGATCTTATTATCGAACCCATTATTGAATTTGATATAATCCTCTATATGGAATGGATTTCAGACTATGATGTGAAAATATATCATAGGAATAAGGAGGTTACAATTTTTTATGATGATAAGGAATACCTTGTCTTTAGAGCTAGAATGTGACCAAATGATTCTCATCTAGATCCACCCCCAGTAGCTCTAATAAAATCAATTAGTGGGGAGGAATGGTGTGAAATAACTATGGGTGAGAAAATGAATGTTCAATTAGATTATATACTTATTGTGTAAGAATTTTTTGATGTGTTTCCAAAGGATTTATGTAGACATAATCTGGAATGGGAAATTACGATTTCCATTATCCTAATTCCAGGTTCAAGGACCATATCGAAGACCCCTTATAGAATGGCCATTGTGGAATTCATGGAACTAAAGAAACATCTAGAGGAACTGAGTAATAAAGTACTTATTCATCCTAGTGTTTCTCCATGGGGTGCCTGTATTCATTTTGTTAAGAATAAAGATGCATCTATGAGGCTGTGTATTGACTATAGGGAGATAAATGATATAACAATATAGAACAAGTACCCCTACCTCGCATTAATGATTTATTTTATGAACTTCATAGAGGTCAATATTTTTCAAAGATTTACCTTTGATCTAGATATAATCAGTTGTGCGTGAAAAAATAAGACATTCTAAAAATATCATTTTGAACCAAGTACTGGCATTACGAGTTTACAGTAATGGCTTTTGGACTAACTAATGCACCATTTGTTTTCATGGATCTAATGAATAGAGTTTTCAAGGAATATTTGGATGACCTTTTAGTGGTATTTATTGATGATATCATGGTATACTCAAAAAGCTATGAAAATCATGGAAATAACTTGTGCAATATTCTAAAGACACTTAAAAGAAATGAATTATATGGGAAGTATTTCTAATGTGAAATATGGATTTAGGAGATTTCTTTTATTGTTCATATTGTCTCTAAGGATGGAATCTCTGTTGATACTTCTAATATAAGAGCAATCCAATAATTTCCAGCACCAACGATTATAATTGAGGTACACAATTTTATTGATTTAGCATGTTATAATAGGAGTTTCATCCAGAATATTTCTCGATTGGCTAACCCATTAACCAAGATCACACGTAAAGGGGTTAAATTTGTTTGGAAAAAAGAGTGTGAATAATGTTTTGAATGACTGAATAAAATATTATTCAATGATCCTATATTGACTCTACCATCATGGAATGATGACTTCGTTATTTATAGTGATTCTTCAAAGAATGAACTTGGTTGTGTCCCTATGCAGAATGATATATTTATTGCCTATGAATCACGGTAGCTAAAAATTCATGAACAAAACTATCATACTCACGATCTTGAGTTAGAAACTGTAATCTTTACACTAAAAAATTGAGACACTATATCTACAGTAAAGATGTGAGAAATATACAAATCACAAGAGTTTGAAGTATATTTTCTCACAGAAAGAGCTCAACATGAGGCAAAGGCGATGGCTTGAACTACTCAAGGATTATGATTGTAAAATACACTACCACATAAGGAACGAAAAGAAGGTGGAAGATGCTTTGAGAAGAAAGTATCCCGGAGTTCTGAACAATATGAGAGCTGAAATATATCTTATTTTCATGGATCTAGTAAAAATGGATACGGGAATAATCATGGAAGGTGAAACATTAATACTTTTTCAAATGGTTTCAAAAAAATATTTACTAGAAAGGATAAAAATTTCTCAGAATTATGTTGAGGAGTTTCAAAAGAAAATTAAAGTTGTGAATGATGGGAGATTCATTGACATAGTATATGAAGATGGAATTTTGAAATCTAGGAAGAGAATTTTTGTACCTGTTATACTTGATCTAAAAATGAAATTGTTAGATGATTCTCATATCTCAAATTTCTCTATACACCATGGTAGCACTAAGATGTATATAGATTTGGAGGTGCATTTTTGGTGGGACAACATGAAGAGGGATATTTTTGATTATGTGTCAATGTGTATAGTTTTTCAATAGGTTAAGGCTGGAAGACAACATCTTGGAGGAGTCATACAACCTCTTCCCATACCTGAGTGAAAATGGGATGATATTACGATGGATTTGTCATGGGGCTACCAAAGACTCCTAGAAGGAATGATGCAATATGGGTAATTATTGATCATCTTATAAAGTCACCACATTTTCCTGCTATAAGAGAAGATTTACCAATTGAATGCCTAGAAAGACTACATATTAATGTTGTTTTAGGACTTCATGGTGTACCTTTATCGATAGTTTCAGATCATGGTCCATGTTTTACATCATGATTCTGAAGAAGTATTCAGAAAGCATTGGATACTGAACTTCATTTGAGCACTGCTTACTACCCTCACACTGATGGAAAATCAGAACAGACTATTCAAACCTTAGAAGACATGTTGAGATCTTTCTCACTTTAATTTCAAGGAATGTGGGATCATTATTTACCTCTAGTAGAATTACCCTATAACACATGATTCCATTCAAGAATTCAGATGGCACCATATGAAGAGTTATATGGATATAGATGTTGCACACCAACTACTTGGGGTGATTTTGGTGAAAGAAAACTCCTAGGTCAATAACTTATTGAAGAAACAATGGAAAAAGTGAATATTATCCAAACCCACATCAAAGTAGCTCAATGTGGGGAAAAGAGTTGTGCCAATAACTGAATGAAAGATTTTTAATTTCAAGTATGAGATCATGTTTTCTTGAAGTTATCTCCATGTAAGGGTGTTATAAAATTTGTTAAGAAGGGTAAATTAAGTTCAAGGTATATCAGACCATTCAAAATTCTAGAATGAATTGGAGTTGTAGCATACTATTTGGAAATGCCTCCAAGTTTCTCAAAAATTCATGATGTGTTCCATGTGCCACTGTTGCGAAAATACATACTCAACCCTACGCATGTACTCACCTATGAAGAAATATAACTGAAACCTGATCTGTCTTATTTTGAATATCCTTTCAAGATTCTTGATACAAAAGAACAAGTGTTGAGAAAGCAGATGACTTTTTAGGTAAATGTTCTTTGGAGAAACTATAAAACGGAAGAGGCAATGTGGGAACACAAGGAACTTATGATGAAAACCACCCAAATCATTTTATGAAGTAATATTTTAGAAATTTTAATGAAGAAATTATATGAAGGATGGGATAATGTAACACCCCAAGCTTCTATTGTACACTTCTCTTTAAATAATACAATAGCTTTCTATGTACGCAACTTCGACCTCTAGCACACCACGACCAATCAAACTAGCCATTTACAAAGAAGTTATGAATAGTAATACCCAATTTTTGAAATTTTATTTTTCAAAATAAAATTCATTTTTGGATTGAGAATATCAAAATTAGCTCAGGGAGAATTTTTGGTATTTCATGAAAACATTCAATTTTTGATGAATTGAGAAAAACACTGCATTATTGTTTAAAATCGACTTTTATTTAAATAATTACTATTTTCTATTTAACTTTATTTCAAACCCAAAATAGATACATAATGACTATAATAATTCAATGTAATTCATTGGAGTCATTTTCTAATAAAATTATATACATATAATTTTATTGAACTTTTTCCTGTCTTTTACCCACCATCTAGGCACATTATCAAATTTACATAAAACATACTTTCACCTATTATGTGAAATTAATTTCAAAATCTGAGAGACACGGTTGAAATCAGTATGTAAAATGTGGTTCAATATAATGAAAATAATTTTTTGGTGAATAGTAACTTTTGAATTTTATTTACCACGGTTAAAAGTAAACAGGGTAATTAAATGTAAAAATGATATTATAATTACCCCAACACATCTCCTAATTCTATTAGATACATTTTTTTTCGACCAAAATCAACCTTTGGAATAAAATATGATTCATTTTTAGCCAGTTGGATTAGATTAGGACATTTATTATATTTTAGTTAAAGAAGAGTTAAAAGTGTTAAATTCAAATTATAATAACTAAACTATTTTTAATATAGGGTTATACATAAGATAAATTTTACAATAAAAATTCATTAGAAATGGAAACATATTTCCTACATCATGGTATTTTATTTATAATTTTTATACATTAAATAATTAAATTTATTTATGACACAATAATGATGCAGTAATTACCTTATTGATGAAATAATAAAATAATTGATATTATAAATATTAAAATAAATGCAAATTGAGACTTTTTATGCATTCTAAAACTTTTCTTGTTTAATATGACATGTTATGGTTGATTTAATAAATTCTTTTTGAATTAAGAAACTTTTTATGACTTTAACAAAAATCAATTACTAAATAGTGTCAAAATTGACATAAATGAGTTTTTAAAACAAATACTATTTTATTAAATGATATAATAATCCTAAAAATATAAGATTCAAAAAAAGGACATAGATAAGGTTACATATCTCAATAATTAACCACTTGGTGTTATCTTGGGTTTTTATAGAAATTTTATTAACCATGTAATATAAAAATACAAGAGAATATGGTAAATGTTAAACTATTTAACTAGGAGTTAAATCTAAAATATAAGGTTAATATTCTAACCTAAACATGTCTAAAACTAATTTGTTGAGAGGTTTTCGACCCATCCCTATCTTATAATTTAAATAAATCCGTTTTAAGGCATTAGAAACTGAAAATAATTTTATAATAATATAATATTTCATGTTTTTCTTAAAGTGACACCCACCTCTCTTATAAAAGGGTACTTCCCCTTCTCTCAAATTCACACCTCCAAAGCAATTTTTCTCATCCATACTCTACTCATGAATCCTCCCAGATACCCTCAATACAACCTATAGGCCTTAATTCGATCATAAATCCAACCTAAGGAGCCCTTTTGTTCAAATCAAAATGAAGAACCCGAAGAAGAGTTAATTATTTCATAACCTCCTTTCAAGTTCTTTTCTTCTTCCACTTACTCATTATTTTTTGTTTCCATACCAAAATAATATATCCAGTACCTTATACATACTATTATGTTATTATAAATTTTTTTGAACCATATTCATTATTCTATCCATCATATTAATGAAAAATTCACCATATGTACGTACGTACGGCTTACCGTCTCCACGTCGTGGTGTCGTTTGTTATTCAACACTTAATTATTTAGATGGGTATAATAATGACTATAATTGGTTAAAATAATATATAAAACATGTTATGATTCATTATATATAATATACCATCCAATTACATACGATTTCACTATCAATATGATGATATTGTTGCTCGTGCGTACGTACGGCTTACCGTCTCCACGACGCGATGAGATTTTGTTCCCCATCGTAACCATTCATGAATAATTTTCATTTGATGATTAAAAATAATGTTTAAGAATGTAATATAATTTTGTATATGAATTAAATATATCTTATCCATGACTAACATGAATTACATAACAAAACATATAAAGTAAAACAAATCAGTTAACCCCTGAAACAATGATATTACTGAAATATTATTAACAAATCAATATTAGAAGCTCATTTATGATATCATATTTATGTATATGGTTCATTGATAATTTAATAAAAATGATTTCACCATTGTATAGGAGGTTAAAATACCCTCGACTATGGAAAATTAGAAGGTAATGGTTAATTCTAAAATCTCATTATTATCTGAGGTTGTCTATATGTGAGTATCTACTCGGGCCATTTTATCATCCAAATTCGTGTTTCTTAAAAATGTATTTCAAATAATTTTTACTACTTCCTAGAATATGGGTTAAAGTCATTTATACCCTTGTTTTAATTTTCATAAAATTATTTTAAAAGAATATTTCTGTCGTTTTCCAAACAAATAACCTTGTGACCTTTTCAACAAAATTAAGGAAAGAATGTTTTTTAAATTATATGGCGGTTCAAGTTATTTTCTACCATTATAATACCTTATAAGATTACCTTAAAAATTATAATAAGATTTTAAAAATAAATGTTTTATTTTATAATTTCATTACTTTTAAATGATTTCAAAATAGAAATAGGTATTTCTCTCAAATAGTTTTTATTTCATCTCTTCCCATATTCTTTTTTGGATTTTACACCTGTTTGAAGTTGATTTATTAGGATACAAACTTCCATATTGTATTGAATGTTTTTTTATTTATTTGACTATGGATATGTTATTTTTATACCATTCCTGGTTTATGGTAAAAATTTTAACATTTCTTATGCTAGTTTCAATATGAATGTTTATGTTATGTTTTAACCTTTTCTTATGAGGAATTCATTAGACGTAGTATGTGATGGGCAGGGCCTGCTACATCCCCTTGTTACATTGGTAAGTCTCATGAGAAAAATTAGTGTATTGTCCCAAGTACTTGAAAAAAAATTATTTTTAGTCTTGGCATGAGGCCTTAAATATGTGTTTATGATGTCTAGAAATATGCATTCTGTCATTATGAAGTTTGCTATTGATATTACTTGTGCTTATTTGACTAGTACAATATCAATGTCAATAAGTAAATGGAATTATTTGATTTTTCTTTTCCATATTATGATGATGTTTAATTTTAAAATCCTTGTGTTTTAATCTTATACATTGCCTTAAATGTTTGTGATTTTTTATGATAGTTTATGCTATAATGTTATCCTTACTGAGCATTTGAGCTCACCCCTTTATAATGTTTCATTTTATCCAGGATTTGATGAAGTATATTACGATTAACCTAGAGAAATAGGCTAAGGGTTAAGACTTTGTTTAAATGGGACACAATGTTGTTTTTTTTCATTTCATAATGTAATGTAAAACTTATGTATGTGTCTAATACATACAAGGAAACTAAATTGATTAGTCCTTTGGGACATGATTCCCTGTATCATGCCAATGTTATGTCATAATGCACCGAATCTAGATAACTCGGGTCGGGTTACAGTTCTTCCACTTTTTTACACTTCACAAATATACCCTAATTAAAATAATTATTCATAACATGCGGAAAAGAAACATGTGAAAGGGTTATATTATATGTTCATCATGGGTAAACAGTGGAGACATTTAAGAATAACATGACCATATGGGTGTGAGGACATGAGCATAACAATTGAAAACTATACTGTTCATATCAAAGACCATAATCCTAAGTCATGGAATAAAGAATGTAATTTCATAAGATATAAATTATAAGGAAATTGGTAACATAATTCATGATAGCATAACATTTCCAAATAACATATATTTTTTCCATATACGTAATCCTAGAAAATATTATGTCAGTGTTACTAACTATGTAATTCAAAACATGTTAGGCTTGGGATAACAACATATGTATCTAATTAGGGGATGGGATAACCCCTCATGTAACCTATTTTTTTGGTCTTGGAATGACCAATTGTGTGCCCTATTTTTTTGTCTTTGTGATGACCAATCATGTACACTATGGTCTATTATATCATTTATCTTTACCTAATGCATTTGAGGGAAATATATGTCCCACCCATCACATAATGAAAACAATATTTATGTGTTACAAAATATCATATAACATTTAACATATCATAACCCATGAAATGAAATGTGTATCACAAACATTTCATCATATCATAACATTTGGAACACATAATTTTTTAGAATCGTTTCATCATAGCATAACATATGGAAATAAGTAGGTTTCATAATCATTTTACCATGTTTTAACCGGTATAAGGCAGACAAATTTTTTGAATATCATTCCATAAAAACAAAAACCTTTCAGAAAAACAATGTGGATGGAATCCATGTATAATATCCCTAGTAATTCATAGGTAAAACAAACATATTTCATATTATATGGATAATAATTTTGAAAAATCATTTAAAATATTTCTTGAGAACAAAATTATTTCCACATGGGAAAATGATATTAAAATTTAAAACATTTGTAAAACCTTTTTATTTCAAAAATAACCTTAAAAATGTATAAATAAATATTTGAACCAATTATTATTCATGACAATGGAAAATTTTGTTCTGTCATATATGTAAAAACAAAGCTTTCTTTCACATTTTCGGTAAAATCCAAACACACTTTTTTGGAAATATACTTGAATATTACTTTAAAAAATGTATAAAAAGTAAAATATGGGTAAAATTGTATTTTAAAAATCATAATATATTCATAGAAAATGTTTGAAAAAAATATAATTCATGGTTTTGGAATAAAACATATTTTATAATGAAGATATAAATAAAGTCTAATTTTCTTAAAAACATTCTCTTAATAATTTTAAGTACCAAAGAGTGGGAAAATGGAAATATAACTTGAATATATCATTAATAAAAAAAGAATAATATTATTAATTAGTTTATTTAGACTTTTATCATAGTATTATATCTTCAAAACACATTCATATGTAATCTTGATCAGAGATGAGATTGTAAGATAAAATCTTTACCACTTTGGTAACTTTGAAACATAATCTACATAAAAATGACATTAAAGGAAAATTAAAATATCATGAAGAGAATTAAGTTCATAGAAGAGGATAGTTGCAGAATAGGATATGTTCCTAAAAATGGTAAGTATATACACCTCATATAATAGGATAGGTGTAGAACATAACTTATGTCTTGAAGGAGACAAATTGGGACAATACAAAAATACCTTATCGATTTGTTTGAATTTGAACTATAAACCCAATAAGAGAGAGGTCCTAAAATGTATATGAATAACCCCATAATTTTAATTATAATTATCATAAAATAAATTTATGTGATTCATATATATTACATAAAATAAATAGGTGGTGAATTTTGCATGTGTCTCACAAAAGTAAAAAGTGAGACGTAAATCCCTTACCTTATGTCTTGAATTCCATCGTAATTGTTCAATACTAATATATGATAAATATAAGTTTGTTATAAATATATTAAATAATCATACTTATATATTTCATACCATATAAGATTTTATTTTGACCTCTTATTACCTATTTATTAACAATTCTATGTTAAAGTTACATTTCGGGTAATAACCGCTTTGTTTTCCGTATATGTTTTGACTTATTATTTTTGTTCCCCTTATATATATAATATTTTCATAACCTATAGAATTTAAAACATGATATAAATATCATATATATTAATTATATATGTATTTTTAGTAATCCATAATATTTAGTGATAGGAAACTAAATACACCTTTAATATAGATGGTAGGTCATACGTACACATGAACATTGTTTCCATCTTCTTATCATATAGAAAGAAAGAAAAGTAATTGATATATATATTTCCATTATGGGATAATATTATTTAATATATATATTATATATTTTTTAAACCCATCCATAATACATTCCTTGTAAACCGTGAACGAATCACATTACTTCACGAGGCGGTTGTCCTCTATGTACACGAACAACATTATCGTATTCTAAAAAAATAAAAAAACATGAATATATGTGTGGTATAATAATTATATAATCATAATAACATCATATATATCAAATATAAATTATAAATCCATCATTATGACCAACCTTCAAAGTGTTGATTGAAAAACGAATAATGTCGGTACATGAAGTCGTAGTCCTCCATACACATGAATGATAATTTTGTAACCCATTTGATGGAAGTGTGTGTGTTAATTGGTCATAAAATTAACATAACATCATTTAATAAAATTTAATATTATATTTTTATTATACATTCTTGTTATAATTATAATTTATGGTGTGGAGGAAGAAATAAAATAAAAACACTCGTTGATAAATGTTACCTTTTCTTTCAGTATCCTCTTTAGGTTTCCAAAAAATCCTTGATTAGTTGGAATTTTTTCAAAATAAGGATTCTAGAAATATTTAGGGTATTTATTAAGTGATTTGGGTATATAATGGTAGATCTAAATGGCTTGATAGGTCTAAAGAAGTTAAAATTGTGAGTTCCCTTCTATAATTTAGGAGGAGTGACATTCTTGTAAATACTCCAATGTATTTACTATTGGGAGGTCAATATTACCTCAATTGGATCCAAAAATGATAATTAATGGTATTTGGGGATGATACAGTCGATTCACACCTCTATCACATAATGAAACAAATGTTTTGAACAATTCATTCCTTATCTTCTAAGTATCCCTATTTTTACCATTTTGGTTTTTCACTATGGTAACTAGTTTTATAAATCTCATAATTTATCCTTTTATACATAATTATAGTGAAACTTATTAGATAAGTTTGACCCACTAATTATAAATATTATATTTAGTTAATTAAATATAAATCCTATGTGTGTTGGAAATAGATACATGTAACGTGAAAAGACACTACTTTAACCATAACTCTGTTAACTCAGTTTTTACCATTTAACTATAAATACATTATAAAAGAACATTTGGTACATCAATGAAAAATAGTTAATATTTATTAATATTTTAAAAAACGTGTCAAAAGATATTATTTTTTTAAATTTAAATTATTTAATAAAATATCATTTGTTGGAAAATAACATTAATGTCAATTTTGACAACATTCATTTAATTTCAATTTTAGAAATATCAGTAAAACAATAGAGTTTGAATATTTTATTATAACCTATGTATTATAATATATTAATATAGAAAAAAAATGGAACACAATAATTCATTCAATTCACTTTACTTTTAATATTTTTAGTATCAGTTATTTTATTTTATTGTTAACTAAATAATTACTATGGTTGGATTTTATAATCATTTAAAGTTATTGTTCCATCTCAAAAAAATAAAAAATATATATCTTGATAAAAATTATATATTTAAAAAGGATATATATAACTGAGCATATGGTGTTTCCCTATCATAAGGCTTGAAATATATTTAAATTCGGAAAAGTATATTTTGTCATTACTTAACATATTATATGTGTCAATATCATTGAAAAGTGTCCCAAAAAATGATAAAAATTGACCCTCAATTAATAAGGGTAAACATATGGTCATCCAATGGGTGTTAGAAATATTAGAAGTCATTTTATGCATATTATTCTTTTTTTATCCCCCTGATAAACCCATTTTTACCTCAACCATGCGAAGTGGGGGTTAATACTTAGTAGTATGTTTATGGTTAGCATATGGTTTCCCAAACCATGTAGACTAACTATACTACATGCCTAAAAATTAGATTTTAACTCAGTTTTAACCCCTTAAACCAACATTTTTCACATCTCCTCTCATACTCTCAAGAACTACTCCACTTCTAAGAATACATGGTGGTTTCCTTTGATTATAGAGATGTTTATGGTGAATCCAAGTGAATTGGATCTCCAGAATAAATGTAAAGTCTCTATTTTCTCTCTTTATCTCAAAACATCTCCATATCCTCTCACCAAGAATTCTAAATCTAATCCATTATAGATATATCTATGATATATGATGTGTTTTGATGAGAAAATAGTTAGATTTAATGAAAGGAAATGATCATTGGTCTTAGACCTTATGGTTCCATAGTGTAGTTCACTATTTTTATCACCTGTTAAGAGGTAGGTGGTTTCTCTATCTTCTCTACTTATTTTTAAATGCAATGGTAAATATTTATTAAAAAATATTATTGGAACATCAAAGGATATATTGGATTACTTCATAAAAGAAATAAATCATGATTTTTGGTATGGAAAACATCGTTATTTTATTTTTTTGGAAAAACCATTTTAATTATGGTATTAAATTATGGTTTTTGTTTAATCGAAGAAATGTGTAATATTAAATGTTTAAAATAAAGAAATAATTTCTTTGGAATTATTTGTAATGGGAATTTAGTGTACGTGGTTTTTTTTGTTATGTTTCATTGTATTGGCTATTGTTGATATGGACTTGGTGCTCGGTGGTGGATGGTGGCACAAGGTATATATCACCATGTGACAATATGTTGATGGATGGATCACCACTCATGAGTATTGGGGATTTCATTGCACATACATTTCTGTGTGAGTTGATGGATCTATTTTTGGTATTCCAAGTGGTATTAATGAATAAATTTCTTATTTTAATTTAAATTATTTTAAATTGGTAAAACGTTTCAATGTTTCTCTCTTAGTTTTAATCAATTTTTTCAACTATGAGATAACAGGTTGTTTTCCGAGTGGTGTGAGTTAGGAAGTATCTTTTGGAAATCTTACTAGGTATGATTATCCATCCCCTATATACACACTTTGGTGTGTCTGTAGATGTTATTATTGATGGAATAGTTAAAGGAATGGACTCTTATTTATCTAGTGTATAATCATGATTCTATATCCTCGGGATGGTGTTGGAGCCAGGAATTGCTCAAATAGATTGGTTGGACTCATTCTATATCGGTGTTACCACATCGGGACATCTTTTAGTTTTCATTATTTTCATTATTTTACCTTTTCACCAATACTTATTTTTTATTTTTTATTTGGTTTTTCATTTGAGTTATATTTTTTTACCTTAGGAATCATATAATTGGTTTGGATTATTCTAATATGTATTGATAGGTTATATGTTTAAAATGGTGAATAATCCCCCAATATTAAAGTAATCCCTTGGAATTTGTTTCCAACCTTTGGTGTCTTAGGGAAGTCACCTAAGGTCATTAAAACCCCCAACATAACCCAAAAAAATTATTTGGGTGGGTATGTTACCAAGGGTATCACTATTGGTTGTTCCATAAACATTTCCTGGTAGAAAAGAGATATAGCATGTCATAACATCAAACGTGTAACATAAAAATTCATAGATAACCTAATTATGTTAAACTTCATTTTAATATGGTGGTATAGGAATAAAAATGTATTTTAGACCCCTATAGGTCTGTTTGTATCTCATCGTTGTGGGTTTATCCGATGAGTGTAGCATTTCATTCATTGGTATTGATACTTCCCAAAAGGACTGAATTATTTATATTATGTTTTATTTTATTATTTTGTAAATTTTTTATAATGATTGTTTTTTTTATGATTCTGAATATTCTAATACATCAATTTCATGTGACTAAAAAATATATTTAGTTTTCTTATGAATATAGAGAAATGGAAGCAGTAAGATAACATAAAAACCCACCAGCAGAGGATGAAAAAATGTTGTTTCACTTGAATCCTAGTTAAAACAATATCTTGTTCAAATAATAGTTTATGTTTTTCAACTTTCTGATATGAAAAATTGAAAGGGAAAACCAAGATAACTTCATTGTTATATGCAATTTCAGAAACATAATCTATTAATCTTTTGGAGGGATTTAGAACCTAAAAAAGAAGATGCATGCCTTTATAAAATGAACCAAATTGTTGATTTATATGGAATCCAAAATGATCTAAAGGTTATGTTAGTTTTCTACATACTGGTGGTTCTTACATGACAATTGTCGGATTTTGTTTTGCAAGCTAAATTCGACCAGGGCCTCACATGGGAAGACATTAAATATTTATTAAACAAACAATTATACCTCAACACCATCAAGATATCCATAATTATATATTTTTTCATCCTTAAGAAATATATTCTATCATTGATAGAATATATAGGTATGTTTATGAGCTTAGTTCATTTTTTACTAGAATTAGTTGCTAGTGCGTCCTTCAAGGAATGCATCATTGAGTCTAGACTATGACAAAAAATTCCTTCTACGATAGTTTTCATCTATATTACTAATTATAAACAGATGGTTAATAATGTAATAGTGGATAAAATGGGTATCACTATAATTTCAAC
Organism: Viscum album; assembly: GCA_963277665.1. Taxonomy (NCBI): domain Eukaryota; kingdom Viridiplantae; phylum Streptophyta; class Magnoliopsida; order Santalales; family Viscaceae; genus Viscum; species Viscum album. Next base: position 1,151,755,106 of record OY728155.1, on the reverse strand, counting down.
TACAGGATGTATATTTTTATCCATTCAAAGAGGTTTGAACTCTAATTTTGTGAACAAGCATAATAGGGACACCTACTTTCAATGTGGTAGAGATTCTCAAAATCAAACTATTAAATCATTTAAAATTTATCCATGACCCAATACTATGCATGGATATTTCCAAAATGGTATTTAAATTATATTAAGAAATATTATATAACACAACTTATGGAATGTTAAAACTATAATATGATCGGACATCTCTAATGTTTTTTCTATAAGGATATAACAACCGTTACTGAAAATCTATCTTAAGTGTCTTGGACATATTATTCTTCAACTGGGTAATCACTTAAAAATATTTCTCATCCTTGGAACCAATAAAACCAAGGTCATTCTAGTAACACATAAAATTGGTACCAAAAAAATTACATTAGGGAATCAAGGAATAATTGGGAGTTTGTAAGTAGTTATATGGTGCAAAGAATATGATCATAGGAGACCAACCAGGTCATTCAACTATATGATGCACCATTCTTCTTAAAATGACTATAACATAGGTTATTTTCAATACTAGTTTATCCCACACATTTATTACTTCATATTTCATTGATCAAATGGGGTTTTATATTGGGTTGATTCTATACACAATGAGTTTCCAAACTCCTCTTAAGTGGCAAGAGTACAGTGGACTTAAATGTTTATTTTATACTTTAATAATCAAATGAGTCATGTTTTTCTTGGAATTTAATATTTTTTACATTGATGTAATTGTCTTAATATTAGGAATGGATTGGATAATTTCATTAAAGGACCATATCAATTGTTATGCATGATAAGTAATGCATGCATAACTTAATGAGATGGTGTATCTATTTAAAGGAGAATGGGATGTGGAGGATGCAAATGTACAATGTTTTTTGACAATTTTTGGAACTATATATTATAAATTATGAGTAATCTATTTGGGTAATAATAAAATAATTGAAATTATAAATTGTATTACTATTTTTTATAGTTATCCCTACATGTTTCCAGAATATTTCAATGGTTTTCTAACTAAAAGGGAAGTGTAATTTTTTGTTGATCTCTTTTTCAGACCAAATCCTATTTAATATCCACTGTATAGAAAGGAACCAAAATGATTGAAGGAATTGAAGATCTAATTCGAATAATTGGAATGTAAAGGGTTTATAAGACATAGTACATCTCTTTTGGTTGTTCTAACTCTATTTATTAAGAAGTAATATGGTTTGGTGATACTCTATGTTGATTATAAAAAATTGAATCAAGTTATGATAAATAATATATATCATATTTTATGGATTTATTATATTTTTTATCAATTTAAGGGATCCCGACAGTCCTCTAAAATTGATCTATGGTCTGTGTATCACTAAATCAGGTTTGGGTAAGATTATATTCTTAAAATAATGTTAAAGAGTCTCTATAGTTCTTATGAATATATGGTCATGCCCATTGGTTTTATAAATTAACTAGAAATTTTTATAGAAATGACGAATCATTTCTTTTAGGGGTACATCAACCCTTTCATTAAGGTATTTTTGGATGAAATTAATGTATATTATTGAACTCATAAAGACCATGAAATGAAATTATAGATTTTGTTGAGAATTTTTTGTAAGAGAATTAGTTATATAAAAATATTTCTAGATGGCGTCTATGGATACAGGAAGTTAACTTCTTTGGAAATCTCATTTTTGAGAAATTAATATTAGTAAACCCTGAAAAATAGATTTTTTTTGTATCTTGGAAACTACTGAGTAATTTATTTGAGATACATAGCTTTTTCTTCTTAACATATTATTATTATTGCATTATTCAAGACTTATCAAAACTATCATCACATATAAAAAGATCTCATAAAAAAGGGAACTCCATACCATTAGAGTGATGATTTTTAATAATCCTTTTTAGCATAAATAAAGATTCACATCCATGTAAATTATTTTCTTTCTAGAAATTTATAATGGTTATCTAGTTTATTTTGACGCTTATGGATATAAAATCATCTGTATTCTCAGGTAATGATATATTTTCATATCTTATAGATTACAGAAATTAGAAGTTATTAAAATAATTATATAACCCATGACATGGAATTTGTTTCTCATATTCATTCTTCAAAAATATGGTTTCATAATCAATTTGGTGAGAAATTCTATATATTTACAGACCATAAATTATAAAAGACATCCTTTCACTAATATATTTGAACTTGATACAAATTAAATAGATGAAATATCTCAAGGTGATACAATTTGAATAAGTTTATAAACATAGAAAAGAAATATATATTGAATATGGTTTAATCTAAAATCTATAAAATCAATTAGCTAAAAAATATCATGATTAGTGGAAATTGATGATTATGATTTCATATATACATTAGGATTACATAGATTATAATGAAGTCCCAATATTATGCATAGGGAATCTTATTCATTACATGGTTGTAAAGTTAAGGAATCTCAAGTAATGGATCCTTATTTCCTAACTATTATATCAAAACATTATGGAGGGGAGGGATATTAATGTATTAAAAAGAGGTGGAAATTATATGTTTCTTATTCTTTATCAAATATTTGTTCTTATACCTTGTTAAAAATAACCCCTTCAGTTTTATCAATAATCAAAATTGGTTTTTCACCAAGGAATAAAAAATACATACAAGGATCTAAGAAACTATTTTTGGTGGGATGTTATAAAATGAAATATGGTTTATTTTTTCTCAAAATTACTAACATGTAAGCAGGTCAAGGTAGACCATCAATGACAAGCTAGAATGATGCAATCTTACCTATCACTGTCTAAAAATGGGATCAGATTACAATGTATTTTTTTCACAATTTGACAAAGAACTATTCCAATGAACAATTTGATTTTTTTGTTTCTGGATGGACTTGAAAAGTCATCCCACTTTATCAAAATTCATTAATCCAATATGGTAGATGGCTTGGAAGTTATCTATATTCAAGAAGTGGTAAAATTGCATGAAATTCCAATTTTGATCATCACTTATTGAGATCCTCATTTCAACTCTTGGGTTTAGTGATCACTTAAGGAATATTTGGGTACCCAACTAACCATGATCATGACATATCATCCTCAAAGGGATGGGAAATAAAAACATGTAGTTCAAAAACCTAAATTCATGAATCAATCATATGTTATTGATTTTTCTTTCTCATTATAGGATCATTTTACATTAGTATATCATTTATATAACAAAATTTATCAGGATATGAGACGTGTGGATCCATCTAAGTAATTTTATTTCTATTCTTATCATTCTCTACTTCGTTATATAGAGATCTCAGAAACTTCACTATTAGGACCTAACCTTGTCCAATGTTGAGTCAATAAGGTTTTCCTTATGACTTTTCCATTCCTTCTTGTTTTGAAAATCACAAACACCTTATCTTTAAGGAAAATTGCTTTCTTAAGGAAAATTGCTTTCTTAAGGAAAATCGCTTTTATAAGAAAAATTATCCTTATCATATTTTCATTCATATTCTTCTTAGGTATGAGTTTTGGATTCATTTTCTCGGAATCATTGAAACTTTGATATAAAGAATTCTGTTTTAGGGTTCGGATTCTGGACAAGAACTATAAGGAAGTTTCATTCCGAATTCCGGATATGAACTCTGACTAAGTTCTATTCCAGATTCAGGATACGAATTCCAATGAAGAATTATCATTACGAATTCTAATGAAGAAATCTCATTCCGAATTCTCATTACGAATTCCAATGAAGTATTCTCGTTACGAATTCTAATGAAGAAATCTCATTCCGAATTCTCATTACGAATTCTGATAAAGAATTCTCATTACGAATTCTGATGACGAATTCTCATTACGAATTCTGATGACGAATTCTCATTACGAATTCTGATAAAGAATTCTCATTACGAATTCTGATGACGAATTCTCATTACGAATTCTGATGATGAATTCTCATTACGAATTCTGATGATGAATTCTCATTACAAATTCTGATGATGAATTCTCATTACGAATTCTGATGATGAATTCTCATTACGATTTCTGATGACGAATTCCTATAACGAATTCTCATTCCGAATTCACCTGTTAAACAGAATCTGATTATCATTGTTTTATACACTCTGAATTTATTCACTCCGAACCTTCACTCCGAAGTTTCTATTCCGAACCTTTATGTTAGAGTTTAAAACGATGTCGTAATTTCTATTACACTCACTTTGTTATAAAACTATGTCGTCCATTTTGTTATAAACTAACCGTTGTCTAAGTGACACATGTACAGGTCCCTCCGATCTTTAAGGAAAATATGACCGTTGGAGAGGAGCTGACCTTACCTATAAATAGGAGCTCATTTGAAAGAGCTCGAGGCTGATGATGCTGATAGATAATAGCTGATTGCTGAAAAAGTACATACATGTTGTTGAAGTGATTTCTAGAGAGAGTCTCTTATCAACTCTCAAAGCTTCGTGCGACTCCGAATGTTGGTGATTACATTCGAGGGCTTCCGGGGATAGGAAGACAGAGGTGCCGACTACCTTAAAGATCGAGGGATTTCTTGCTGAGAAAGACAGAGGTTACCAACTACCTTGAAGTTGAGGGCTTGCGGGGATAGCAAGACAGAGACTCCGATCTTCGTATCGAGGGCTTACCCTGGTGTGGGTAAGACAGACTTTCTTGAAAGTATAAATCAAGGGACCTTTATCCAAGGTTGTTGGATACCCTTCTCTTTGGGTTAAAAGACTATTATCTTGTTACTAGTAGTTTTACTACTTGTCTTTATTCCGCTGCATTTTGTATCATAAGGAAAGTATAACTTTCTTATACTTCCTTACTTACTCTGATTCATTTAGATTCTATACGCTTTAAGGTAGAATCTCATATTGTAACTTTTGTTAAGTTTCAATTTCCGGAACCATATTTCCGGAACCTACTTTTGGAATTTCTTTTCAAGTTTAGTTCGGTATTAGAGGTGTTGTGAATTTACTTAGTTTAACTTTGTTAAACTTAGCCCTTTCCTTTTCTTAAGGAAACTATAGTTTCTTAACTAACTTTAAAGGTTCCAAAGGAATTTTTAAAGTATACAATTCACCCCCCCCCCCCCCTCTTGTATATTGAGCATCTCATATTATATTTCGATCCTACAATTGGTATCAGAGGTTGGAAACCTCTTACTCTATACCATTCTCACCATTGGTATCAGAGCCAAGGTTACTGAAATACTTGTACTCACATACAAGTTTTTCTTGCTCACTTTTCATTCCGAACTTTTCTTATTCCGAACTTTGTTATAACGAATCTTTGCTACTAACAAGTTTGTGTGCAAAGTTATTTTTAGTATGACAGGAATTAATGTTGGATCGATTGACAATCTGAATCCTACAAGACCAACTATATTTGATGGTAATGATTATGAATACTGGAGAGATCGTATGAAGACATTTTTTATCAATACTGGGGTAGATAACTTTGTCATGCTTACTGGTGACTATAAAATTCCTGACAAGGAAGTCAGAACCTTTACTAACCAGGAAAAGCAATAATATCAACTCAACTATAAGGTACGCAACACTTTACTATGTTCAATGACTAGAAATATATATAGCCAAATTTCTTCTTGTGAAGCAGCTAATTGTATATGGAAGAAGTTAGAGGTTACACACTTTGGGACTTCTAAGGTGATTGAGACTAGAAGAGCTATGCTTAGAGATGAATATCATGGCTTCAATTTTCCTTATGGAGAACCTATCTGTAAAGTTCAACAAAGATTTATGACTATCGTCAACAGTCTACAATCTATGGGAGAGAAAGGATTATATGATGAAGCTCTTGTGGACAAGATAATTGACATTATGCCCAATGAGTGGGAATCCAAGAGAACAGCTATAGATGAGAACAGGAAGGTCACTCAAATTACTCTTGATGAATTATTTGGAACTCTTCTACAACATGAAACTAGAATGAAGAGAGATGCTGACAACATCAAGAAAAATAATGGAAATGGTACTGTTGATTTTACTACAACTTCGAATCAGATGAAAGCTAAGACTCCTGAGAGAGTAACCAGATCCAAGTCTAAGAAAGTTATTTTCCAATCCGAATCTAGTGAGAGTGAAGTTTCAGAAAATGAATTAGCCAATCTTGCTCGAAGGATGAACAAGATAGTTGTACAGAGAAACTTTCAATCCAAGTATAAGAAGAAGGACAGGAAAGATAAGAAAGATGGAGAAGTAACTTGTTATGAATGCAAAAGAGCTGGACATATTCGACCAGATTGCCCTATGCTCAAAAAGAAAGAAAGAAAGGAAAGACATTCAGACAGGAACAGAAAGAAGTATTACAAAGCTAAAGCTAAGAAAGTTCTGAAAGTTAATGACACCTGGAGTGCTAGTAGTGGTGACTCTTCAGATGAATCTTCTGATTATGAATCTTCAGGATAGAAGAATCTTGGTCTTATAGCCAGATTACCTATTAATAATCATTGTCTTATGGCTAAGGTACGAAATGTTGAATCATTGACCAATGTTTCTTTAAATTCTAATGATAGTAAGTACTATAACTCTTCTGATGAAGAATCATCTTCTGATGAGGAAAATACTTTACCTACTTATGAAGAAGTCTCTAGGTTTGCTGAACTTCTTGAGATTGAGAATTCCAAACTCAACAAGAAACTTGACAAGGAAAATTCTAGGAATTCTATTCTTACTAAAGAGATATCAGATCTTTCTAAGGATCTTGATAAGAAAAATGCTGATTTTGAAAATATTACAAAAAATCTTGAGGAAGTAAGTTCTGAGAAGAATAAACTTTCTAAAGAGTTAGAAAATGTAATTCCTAAGAAAAATGTTTTCGAGCCTAACTCTAGTTCTAAAACTAATGATTTTGAGGATAAAAACTTGGTTGTAAAACTCAAGTCCGAAATTTTTTCCTTAATGAAGTGTTTATCAAACTTTACCCATGGTAAAGAAAATTTTGATAAGATGTATTCTCAAATACGACCTTTAAGAAATAAATCTGGATTTGGTTATACCCATACAAAACCAGTTTTCAGTAACAATTATTTTGTTCCTCAGAGTGCCCCATTTTTCACTAAATGTCAATGTGGTGGTCACTGGGCAAAAAATTGTTCCTTAAACAAAACCCAATCCTTAGGTTTTCACAAAGCTTATTTTTCTAAGAAAATGTGGGTTCCTAAAATTTTATTGTCTGGAAATCTCGGATCCAAACAAGTTTGGATTCCGAAAATCTAACTTTGTTCTTGATTTCAGGAAAATAAAGGAAGTTCCAGCAACAATATTTGGTACATGGATAGTGGATGTTCCCGGCACATGACCGGTAACAAAAGCTTTTTTGAAAAGATTATCAAAACGAAAGGAGGAAAGGTATCTTTCGGAGACAATGCTAAGGGAGATATTTTTGGTATTGGTAATATAGTTTTTCTTGGTAAAACCTTTATTTCAAATGTTCTTTTTGTTAAAGGTCTTAAGAACAACCTCATTAGCATAAGTCAGTTATGTGATGAAGGTTACCTTGTGAATTTTAGGAATGATAAATGCTTAGTTCACAATTCCAAGGAAGAATTTATTCTCTCAGCCAATAGGCAAGAGAATGTCTACACTTTGAACCTAGAAGACCTAAGAAGCCAAGATTTACCTTGCCTAAGTGCAATGGAAGATCATTCTTGGTTATGGCATAGAAGACTAGGACACTGTAATCTTAGAAACCTATGTAAACTCTCTAAGAAGAAACTTGTTAAGGATCTACCGGAGCTTAGATTTGATTCTTCTAAAGTTTGTGATCCTTGTCAATATGGCAAGAAACATAAATCTAGTTTTAAGTCAATCGGTGAAGTCTCAACAACTGATGCATTACAGTTGGTGCACATGGATCTTTTTGGTCCAACACAAACTGGAAGTATTGGAGGAAAATACTATGTGTTTGTTCTAGTTGATGATTACACTAGATTTACTTGGGTCTATTTTCTAGAAAAGAAATCTGAAGCTTTTTCTTATTTTAAAAGTTTTAGAGCTCAAGTTAAAAATGAGAAAAACCTTCCATTGAAAACTATTCATAGTGATCATGGAGGAGAATTTCAAAATTCTGATTTTAAAACTTTTTGTAGTAAGAAAGGTATTACTCACAATTTTTCAGCACCTAGAACTCCTCAACAGAATGGTGTAGTTGAAAGAAGAAATAGAATTCTTCAAGAGGTAACTAGAACCATGTTGAGTTAATATTCTATTGCTAGACATTTCTGGGCTGAAGCTGTAGGTACTGCTTGTTATACTATAAATCGAGTTTTGATTAGACCTTTTCTTAATAAAACTCCTTATGAGTTATGGAATGGTAGAAAACCTTGACTTTCCTACTTCAAGGTTTTTGGTTGCAAAGTATTCATTTTGAATACTAAAGATAACTTACATAAATTCGCACCAAAGTCTGATGAAGGAATTTTCTTAGGATATTCCACAACCTCTAAGGATTATAGAGTTTTTAATAAAAACACTTGTACTGTTGAGGAAACAGTACATGTAAAATTTGATGAGTCTGATCCTTTTGTTTTTAAACCATCTCAACTTACATCTTCGGATGTGTTTTCAAAAACTGATTATCAACCTTTGATAGAAGAACCTTCTGATAAGGAAATTGTTCTAGAAGATACTTCTGAAACAGTTACCCCAGAAGACTTTCTACCCTATGTTGATGAACAGGTTTTACAAAACCCAAATCAGGTGTTTCTTAAGAATCATCCCAGTGATAGTATCATTGGTGATGTAAATCAACCTGTAAGGACTAGAAGTTCCTTAAGAAATGAAGTAAAACATCTATCATTTCATTCCCAATTAGAACCTAAAAGCACTGATGAAGCTTCATGTGATGATGATTGGATCAAAGCAATGCAAGATGAACTAAATGAATTTGAAAGGAATAAAGTCTGGACCTTGGTTGAAAGACCTAAGGAAACTTCTGTTATTGGAGTAAAATGGGTTTTCAGAAATAAATGTGATGAAAATGGAATCATTGTTAGAAATAAAGCTAGACTTGTTGCTAAAGGCTATAATCAGCAAGAAGGAATAGACTATGAAGAAACCTATGCTCTAGTAGCTAGACTTGAATCTATCCGTATTCTACTTGACTTTGCAGCATTCTTTAATTTCAAACTTTATCAAATGGATGTGAAATGTGCTTTTCTTAACGGTTATGTTCAAGAGGAAGTCTTTGTTGAACAACCAGCTGGATTTGAAGATACAAAACATCCTGATCATGTTTTTAGACTTACCAAAGCCTTGTATGGCCTTAAACAAGCCCCACGAGCATGGTATGATAGACTCACTGGATTTTTGCTTCAAAATAACTATATTAAGGGAAATGCAGATCCAACCCTTTTTATAAAGAAAGATAAGAAAAATGTTTTGATTGTTCAAATTTATGTTGATGACATTATATTTGGTTCAACTCAGCAATCTTTGACTGACTCTTTTTCTAGTCTAATGAAATCTGAGTTTTAAATGAGTATGATGGGTGAGTTAACATTTTTCCTTGGTTTTCAAATTTCTCAAAAACCAGAAGGAACCTACATATCTCAACATAAGTATATTAAAGATCTTCTTAAAAAGTAGGGTTATGACAACACTAAGAGTATAAGTACTCCTATTGGTACCTCAAACTCTTTAGATCTTGATGAAGCTGGGAAAACAGTAGATCAAACATCTTTTAGAGGTATGATTGGAAGTCTACTTTACTTAACAGCTAGTCGACCAGACTTAATGTTTTCTGTATGCTTATGTGCAAGATATCAATCCAATCCTAAGGAATCTCACTTAAAGGCAGTTAAAAGAATTTTTCGCTACCTTAAGGGAACCATGGATCTAGGATTATTTTATACTTCTGGAAATGATTTTGTTCTAAAAAGATTTTCTGATGCTGACTTTGGTGGATGTAGAATGGATAGAAAGAGTACATCTGGAACTTGTCATTTCTTAGGAGATTCATTAGTTTCTTGGTCCTGCAAGAAGAAACATTCTGTAGCACTCTCCACTGCTGAAGCTGAATATGTAGCAGCTGGAAGTTGTTGTGCACAAGTGTTGTGGATGCAACACACACTCACAGACTATGGCTTGAGTTTTACTAAAACTCAAATTTTGTGTGATAACACAAGTGCCATTTCCCTAAGTAAAAACCCTTCACATCACTCTCGTGCAAAACACATAGATATTAGGCATCACTTTCTTAGGGATCACACACTAAAAGGAGATATTATTCTTCAGTTTATCGAAACACAAGATCAACTTGCTGATATTTTCACAAAATCCTTTCCTTCTGATAGATTTGAATATATTAAACAGAAGTTAGGAATGATAACCGTAAGGTAATCTTCCTTAATTAACTTTCTGTTGAAAAAATCTCCTTACAGTAATAAACTCCTTTTCATAGGGGGAGTACATTTGATTGTTTGTTTAAACAAAGTTTTTCAAAATTTGTTTTCAAACTTTTCGGAATAAAGATTTCCGGAATGAAAACTTCCGGAATGAAAATTTTTCAGAATGGATATTTTCGTACAGAATACTTCTGGAATAGAAGTATTTGTATTGGAAATTTCCAGAATGAAAAACTTTCGTACTGGTATTTTCATAACGAAACTTTCGTACTGAATCTTCCATAACAAGTTTGTTTTTTTTCCTCGTATTAAGTTTTTAGAATTGAGTTTTTCGTATTGAGTTTTTAGTATTGAGTTTTTCGTATTGAGTTTTTCGTTTTTTTATTATTATTGAGTTTTTCGTAGTCATCTTTATATTACCCATTACGAACAACTTTCCTAAGCTAATCCGAAAGGTATGACTTCCTTACTGAAGTTTTTCGTAATCATATTTTACTTGCTGGAAGTTTCTTATATTTTGTTTTCGGTTTTTTAGTTTTCTTAAATCCTTGTTTTAATAAAACCTCAAAAAGATCGGATTCAAGCTCTCAACCGTCAGATCTGATTGCAGCTCATTCCAACCGTTAGATCAACCGTGGAAGGTGAACCGTCATCCCATTGCCTATATAAAGGGGACCATATTTTCTCGTCCCACATCGGTTTCAAGCATTCGCGGGCTGAAGCTCTGACTCTCCGATTTACGGCCGTTCCGAACCAAAGTTTTCTCCGCTCCGAACTTCAGTCTTCTCTGTTCCGAATATCTCAGAAGACTTCAAATCCGATTGTCTGCAGAGTTAGCTTCTCAAGAAATGTCTTCAACCAAGCCTATATCTCAGTGGTTAATATACAAAGAAAGGTTAGTTCATCCGACTTTCTTCAGCAACTATGATTCTGTCATTTCAAAGAATATCAAGTTAAATGGCTGGGAAGATGTTGCGGTATCAAAAACCGGCAACCAAGATGAAGTGTACTCAGATTTTCTTGTTGAGTTTTATGAGTCAGTTGCATTCTTCGAGGAAGATAATAGAGAAAAAATTTCGTTCAAATCATATGGAAAGAAATATAAGCTTTCTTACACCAAGGCTGTAAGCTTGGTAGGGATATCTTATGAAGGTGAAGCTGAGTTTATTTCTCACGTATTGCCAGACTCCAAGGGTAGCTTCAACAAGGAAAAAGCCTTAGAAACTCTCGGATTGGATGATGACAAGGCTCCGAAAATTGCAAGCCTATCTACAAACTTCCGGATTCTGGAGTTATGGGTGCAAGGGCTTATCGTACCAAGAAAAGGTGATAAGGATAGCTTGAAGAAGAGTGAGATATATATCTTAGATTTTCTGATAAATCTAAGAAAGTTCAACTTGATGAAGCATATTCTTCTTAATATTGAGAATTTGAAGAAGGGGAATCTGAGAGCTCAGATAATCATGTACCCAGCAATATTATCAAAGATCATAGTTAGGTGCCTAGAATCTTTCAAGGTAGCTTGCAGTTATAAACCGAAAGTTTGCAAGATCATGTTGCTTAGTGATAGCATGCTTAAAAGGATGAATATAGATTTTGACAAGAAGTCTGGGAAGTTTATTGATCTACCTCCTCAAGTAGAAGTGACTCCGAAATCTGCTGATCTGGAATCATCCAAGCCGGTAAGGAAGAGAAAACTGAAAGAAGTGGTAGTCGAAGCCGAGGAACCTAAGTCTAAGGAAGTCCACTCCGCACCACCAAAGCCTAAGAAGAAGAAGACCTATCCTGATGAGGTTGTTACGAAGTGGAGAGCTGACAAAGAGAAGAGTAAAGAAGGGGATCCGCAATTCGGATTGGACCCTGCGGAGGCTAAAGCTTTGAAGGAAAAAGCTGCTGATGAGCTTGACAAACAAGCTAAGGAAAAGAAGCTTAAGAAGAAAATTTCAGAAGCTGAGGCAGTCCAAGAGTTGTTGAAGTTCAATGAAATGGTTTCAGCAACAATTCCAGTTCCGAGAACTTTCTCCCTGGAATCTCTACCTGAGACTCCAGGAAGAAATCTTGTTGCTCCGGAAGAGCCTGTTGCTACGAATACTGAGGAAGTGGAGTAAGTGGAACAAGTTGAAGAGGCTGCTGAAGGAAGTGGTGAGACAGGAGATGTGCTAAAACAAGTTGATGAGTACAAGGGAACTCCTTCGGAACACTTATCACTCCGGACTTCAGAAGCTGAATCTTCGAAGCTTGTCACTCCTGCGATGGAAGAAGAGAAAGGAGAAGAAGAAGTTTCCTATCATGGAGAAGAAGAACAACTTTTACAAGATATTGCTCAGATGGGAAACGTAGAGGTTGGTGTTCAAGAAGTTGCTGATGAGGAAGATTTGGTTGTTTAAGTTTCTGACAGTGAAAAGAAAACTCCGGAACAGGATTCCATTCCGGAAAAAGATAAAGGAAAGAAAGTTCTTACCGAGACTCTGAGCTCAGTAGTAAGAAAGAGGAAGGAAGCTGGTAGTTCTTCTAAGAGGAAGTTGGAGCTTATTGAGGAAGAAAATTCTCCGAGCAAGATTTCAGATTCGGAGTCATCTTCGTTGGGGCACGATTTTGTTGTTCAGTCCTTGAAGAAGTTGGTGGGAACCATTCCAACCTTCTCAAGCATTGATTCACGATGCCAGATGCTCCAACATGCGTTGAATAAGAAAACCGACTCCGTATCGATGGTTATGGATAAGTGTGTTGAGATTGACGCTCAGTTCAAAACATTCTTTGTTGGTTACGAAGCTCATAAAAGATCTTGTAAGAGGATGACAAGCTGGTCGAAGAAGAATGTGGAAGAGATTAGGTTGCTTGATGAGTTTCAATATAATGTTAAGGATGCCTTTGAGACCGAAGACAAGAAGATTAATGAGCTGACTGCATCCTTCAAAGAGAAATTGACAAAGGAAAAGAACTTTCGGATTCAGGAAGTGAGAGATCTGAATGGAAAGCTCAATTCCGTTAATCAAAGTTGGAAATATGAAAGGGATTATCGGATCGAGTTTGAAGAAAGGATGAAGGCTCAGGAAGAGAAGATGAAAGCTCAGGAAGAAAAGTTGAAGGCTCAGGAAGAAATAATTGAAGCTCAGTCAGCAAGAATAGTCATCTTAGAGAAGCAAGCAGAGGAAGATCACAAAGACTTAAAGAAGATCAAGACGATTCTTAAGGGGCTAATGTCGAAGGAGAAAGATCCGAAATATCCAATCCGATCTTTTTGTTGTTTTCTTTTTGTTGAGATTCTAATTTTAATGAAAGTCGTACTTGTTGTTTCTATTGTTGTCATTACTAATTTTTCAGGTACTTTGTTAAGTTTTTCCATTCCCTCCAATTCTTTTTGAAAATCACAAAGGAGGAGAAGGAAAAGATCCTTTAGAAAAAGTGGAACTCTAATAAGAGTTTATCAAAGGGGGAGAAAGAAAAATACCCAAGGAAAAAAGAATTCTAATAAGAGTTTGTTTAAGGGGGAGTTTTTCGTAAAGAAGACCTTCTTATGAAACATCACTTCGGAAATATGAATACGATCCTTAGAGTTTCAAAGCCTAAGGGGGAGTTAGTCGTATTCATCTATATCCTTAAACCGAGGGAGATAAGCTTTAATGTGTTTCTTTCTTCTTGGAATAGCTTTTTCGTAAGGATGTTTGTGCTTTCCAAAAATGGGGAGATTGTGGAGTCAATAAGGTTTTCCTTATGACTTTTCCATTCCTTCTTGTTTTGAAAATCACAAACACCTTATCTTTAAGGAAAATTTCTTTCTTAAGGAAAATTGCTTTCTTAAGGAAAATTGCTTTCTTAAGGAAAATCACTTTTATAAGAAAAATTATCCTTATCATATTTTCATTCATATTTTTCTTAAGTATGAGTTTCGGATTCATTTTCTCGGAATCATTGAAACTTTGATATAAAGCATTCTGTTTTAGGGTTCGGATTCTGGACAAGAACTATAAGGAAGTTTCATTCCGAATTCCGGATATGAACTCTGTCTATGTTCTATTCCAGATTCAGGATATGAATTCCAATGAAGAATTCTCATTATGAATTCTAATGAAGAAATCTCATTCCGAATTCTCATTACGAATTCCAATGAAGAATTCTCGTTACGAATTCTAATGAAGAAATCTCATTCCGAATTCTCATTACGAATTCTGATAAAGAATTCTCATTACGAATTCTGATGACGAATTCTCATTACGAATTCTGATGACGAATTATCATTACGAATTCTGATAAAGAATTCTCATTACGAATTCTGATGATGAATTCTCATTACGAATTCTGATGATGAATTCTCATTACGAATTCTGATGATGAATTCTCATTACAAATTCTGATGATGAATTCTCATTACGAATTCTGATGATGAATTCTCATTACGATTTCAGATGACGAATTCCTATTCCGAATTCTCATTCCGAATTCACCTGTTAAACAGAATCTGATTATCATTGTTTTATACACTCTGAATTTATTCATTCCGAACCTTCACTCTCATGTTTCTATTCCGAACCTTTATGTTAGAGTTTAAAATGATGTCGTACTTTCTGTTACACTCACTTTGTTATAAAACGATGTCGTCAATTTTGTTATAAACTAACCGTTGTCTAAGTGACACGTGTACAGGTCCCTCCGATCTTTAATGAAAATATAACCGTTGGAGAGGAGCCGACCTTAACTATAAATAGGAGCTCATTTGAAAGAGCTCGAGGCTGATGATGCTGATGGATAATAGCTGATTGCTGAAAAAGTACATACATGCTGTTGAAGTGATTTCTAGAGAGAGAGTCTCTTATCAACTCTCAAAGCTTCATGCGACTCCGAATGTTGGTGATTACATTCGAGGGCTTCCGGGGATAGGAAGACAGAGGTGCCGACTACCTTAAAGATCGAGGGCTTTCTTGCTGAGAAAGACAGAGGTTACCAACTACCTTGAAGTTGAGGGCATGCAGGGATAGCAAGACAGAGACTCCGATCTTCGTATCGAGGGCTTACCCTGGTGTGGGTAAGACAGACATGCTTGAAAGTATAAATCAAGGGACCTTTATCCAAGGTTGTTGGATACCCTTCTCTTTGGGTTAAAAGACTATTATCTTGTTACTAGTAATTTTACTACTTGTCTTTATTCCGCTGTATTTTGTATCTTAAGGAAAGTATAACTTTCTTATACTTCCTTACTTACTCTGATTCATTTAGATTCTATACGCATTAAGGTAGAATCTCATATTGTAACTTTTGTTAAGTTTCAATTTCCGAAACCATATTTCTGTAACCTATTTTGGAATTTCTTTCCAAGTTTAGTTCGGTATTAGAGGTGTTGTGAATTTACTTAGTTTAACTTTGTTAAACTTAGCCCTTTCCTTTTCTTAAGGAAACTATAGTTTCTTAACTAACTTTAAAGGTTCCAAAGGAATTTTTAAAGTATACAATTCACCCCCCTCTTGTATATTGAGCATCTCATATTATATTTCGATCCTACATCCAAGAGACTACTGAGAAAATTTAAATGATTATAAAATGGATGTTTTCATCCCAAAGTTGTTATAAATATTTTTCTAATATTTTTTGTATAACTTTTTCATTTTCCATGGGAAATCAGGTTTTCCAAAAAGTCAATTTGGGGTAGGAAATCATCATTTGGGAAATCCAAGGAAATTTCCACATATGTATATTGTACCATTTTAGATACATGAAATAATTGGTGACCTTTATTATTGGTAGGATTTACTGTCAAGGTTTATTATTGTTTATAATGTTTTCCATGTATCTCGACTATAAAAAAACGTTCTTGATTATATCCATGTTATTCAATGGGTCTATTTTGATCTTCAAATAGATACTAATTTTATATGTGAATGAATACATATATTGTATAGAAAATATAAAGTACTGAGTTTCAAACGTATTCCATTATTTCATGTTTTATTGAAACATGTAAAGATTTAGGTGAATATTTTGGAACATGAGAAATAAATACTAGAACAATTGACCAAACACTTCCAAAGCACTATAAATCTCTAGAATTATATGAAAATAAATCCTATGGAGGGGGTGAATGTAACACACTAATTTTTTAATACTTTACCATTTTATATTTTCTTTAAATTTATATAATAATTTGGCTGAGTTTAGGGAGTTTATTTATGGTTTTAGTGTATCTTGGAAGTATTTATATAGGTTCGTATTTTGAGAATTTTTATTAGAAAGCATTCGATTTTCTCTAGGAAACTACGTGAGAATCATTAGAGGACAAGAATTTGTGAATTATATGTCGAGACCATGTGGGTTTCAATGAGAAACTGTATGAGTGTAAACATAGGGAAAGTATATTTGGAACGTATTTCATCAAACTATACAGGACAGCTATGCGAGGTCGGCATTTAGAGGTAGTAGCATGTCCGTGGTTAGCACAAGGTTTCCAAAACCCTGTGGACTAACCATGTCATGTGCATTTAAGGCTATAAAAATTAGAGTTTAACTCAATTTTAACACCTAAAATCATCCTTATTCAACTCTTCTCTAAGGATCTCAAACTCCAATCCTCTACTAATAATTCTTGGTCATTTTCTTTGATCCCAGAAAATGGTTTTTAAAGATCATAGCACAATAGATCTACATAATTATGGGTTTTTCCCTTTTCCCCCTTTCTCTCTAGTTCTCCTAAAATCCTCTCACACAGAATGCTAGATCGAATCCATTATTGATAGATCTTTGTTTTGTGGTGTGTTATGATGAGATCATGGTAGGATTTATTGAAATAAATTATTATTAATCCCATATCTAGAGGTTCTGTATTGTCTTTCTCCATTTTCAGCACGTGTTCAGAGGTATGTAGCTTATCTCCCTTCTCTAATTTCTCTATAATTTTATGTCTTGACATTTTTAGATGTTTTTATTTTATTTCTAAATAAATTATTAAAATGTTTCATAAAGTAAAAACATCATGGTTTAGGGTTTATAAATCTTGGTTATTTGAATTGTTTTTGGAAAATCCCATTGAATTATTATTTTAAATTACTTGCTCTGGTTTAATATAATAAATATTTACTATATAATTATGTAATAGAAAGAATGAATTTTTGTGTAATGATATGGAATTGAAACCTAGAATACATTGTTTTGGTGGGATCCTTTTCATTATATGGGGACATGTTGATATGGACTTGGTTCTTGGTTCCAGATGATGGAATATAAGATATATCACCATGTGATGAATTATTGAAGCACGTATCACTTTTTATGAGGATTGGGATTTTCATTCGGCATTCATGTTTATGTGAGTGGTTGGATGTTATTTTATAATTCCTTGTGGTATAAATGAAAAAAAAATTCTAATTTAAATTTAAATTGTTTTAAATTGGAAGACTATTTTTATATTATTCTCTTTGATATATACTATATTTTGAACTATGAGATAACATGTTCTTATCCTATTGGTGTGAGTTGGGAAGTATATTGGGGAAATACTAATGGGTATGACTACTCACCCATATCATATAGACTTTGGTTCATATAAAGATGTTGATCCTTATAATACAAGTAAATGAATGGTATCTTATTTCTCTAGTGGGGCACCATGATGCTACTTATTGGGGATGGTGTTTGAGATTATAATTTCTCATATATATTAGTTAGACTGATTAAATATTAGTGTTTCTATAATGAGATGTTCTTTAGTTTTCTTGATTCTCGTTATTTTACATTTTCAAATTAAATTCGAGGTTATTTATTTAGATTTTAATTTGATTTGTATTGAAATACCACATACATAATATTATCAGTTTGGTTGTAATTATTCTATCATGAAAATTTTTGTTTTTTAAAAATGTAAAATCATCAAAAAAATATTTAGGTTATCCCTTGTAATTTATTTCCATCATTTGGTGTCTTGGTGACATCACCTAAGGTAATTTTCACCTCTGAACTAGCCCAATAAAATGGTTTGGGTGGTGATTTTACAGTTGGTAATGACTGTTGGTCGAGAGGATAGGAGGTAAACATCATTAAAACCTTTTTGGGGAGATTTTTTCCTACATTGGGGATCTCTTATTGATTCCATCTATGTTCATATTGATGTTTCCCAGTCAGGATTCATATATCATTGAGAGTGGTAGGGGTGAATGAGTGATATATTTTTCTTTTATGTTTCATTACTTTTGAAACAATATTCGCCTCTAATTAATGATTTATTTCGCTGATGAACACAAATCAAACACACATCCATAGGAAGATAAGAATTTATAAGGTTCACTACTGAATAAGAGTAGTTACGTCTTTTTTATGGTTTTGAAACAATCTAATACCACACAATCCAATAGAAAACAATCCTTTGATGTGGAATAAAATGAGTACCACATTCACTTACACTCATGAGATACTATAAATACAATCCAATAATTTGTGTGCACCCTCTTAGAACAAATAGGGTAAAACACTATTTCAGTTATTCATGAAGAACATACACTGATTTGATATCTCAAATCAATTCTTCACTATCCTACCAAGAAGATGGTAAGAAATTCCTTGCACACAACTTAATAATTGTGTGGAAATACCTTCTTACATTCAACGAACAACTTTTGCACCACTAACATATTTTGCAGCATGCCCTGCTTGCATGCCACTCACTGCTTGCACTCCATGCTTGTGCGGCAGACTCTTCTTGTGTGCAACTCACTTACTTACATGCAACTCATTTCTCTCATACCACTCCCTTATTACACCCCACTTACTACATGCACGATTCAAAGCTCAAGTTTTCATTATGTTTTGATAAACAAAGAATGAGGAGGGTAGCGACCTATTTATAGGAATTTTTTCGACACTTCACATAGCTCGAATAACTTTTCCCTGAGAACACAAGTCCATTCACGGAAGCTCGTCTTGCATGGAAACTCCCTAACTTGTGCGAACATCATTAATGTTCTATATTTTTGAAGTACTCGTCTTGAAAACTAGTTGTCATGAAACATTCTAAACCTACTTAGCAATTTTAGGCAACTCAAGTATCCAAAAACACTTTTTTCCATTCTCCAATTTTTGGACACAGAAATTTGGAAAATAGTGGAAAATTGCACCTCCTTAAATATCTACTTTGGAAAAAACACCAATGCAACTTTGCAATAATCTATAATTTTCAATAAATATTTTCTTTCATCACAAAATTTATCTGTCATGATATATATTCTTTGATCAATCACCTTTAGAATTGATAGATTTTCTATGGAAAATATTTTCACTTTCTTATCCACAAGAATTATTTATATTTCCAATCAATCCTGAATTTTATTGGCATCAACATTTCTCCCAATTTCCCTTATAGGTCATTCATACAAATTTATCCAAAAAAATTATAATATTTTTCAAATACAAATCAGTAAATAATCATCATGTTCTTCAAGGGTTTTACAAAGTTAATTGATTAATCTTCTTTGACATCAAAAAATATCACTTTTCTGAAGAATACTCTTCTAAATTCCTTCTCCATCTAACTTGGTCCCAAAAAATATGTTCATGAATACTTCTAGGATCCTAGTTCATGATTGGTTACAACAATGCAAGAAATTCAACTTGATTTATGCCTTTTATGTAACCATATTTATGTATTAGACACTATCCATCAATGGAAATGATTATATTTTCCAAATATCTTCATCAATGTGAATATATTTTTTTATTATACTCTGTACATATTTTTTTACCAATAAGTGATGGATTCATTTAAATCTACAAATTTTGGAACTGTGGAGTTTTTCTCTCTTGAGGGAAGTGGTAAGTGTTAATGGAGTTGGGATTGGGCCCATGAAGGGGATTCCAATATATCTTTATAAAGGGAATCATTAACAAAATATTTTAGCTCCATATAATGATAAAAATTTTACTCTTTATGTTCATGTGATAAGTAACATCATGGTCCCTTTTAAGTTCATGTAACCAAGCCCATTTCCAAATAGTTTAATTCCATATAGACTAAACTAACAAGAAAAAAACCTGTAGATGGTTAATGTAGAACTTAACAAGAAGGATTATTTCTAGTTGGTCTCAAAGGGAATACATTCCAATGAGGTTGGGCTTATCTAAAAGGGAATGTGGAAACATTTGTTTTTTGTTTTTTGTCTAATTAAAGGATGGTTGATAAGGAATGTTACTCTATGGTATGGACATCCAGACTAATGGTGGAAATGGCCTGCTGATAGGGGACAAAAATAATTTAATCAGGAATATTGACCCAGGATCATCGGAATGGGGGATTTGTGACATTGGTTTCATACCTGATAAAGGGGTCTTATATGTATTGGTCAATATGAGTCAAAAACCAAATAGTTTGAGAGTCGGAATTTATGTTCATGTTTCATTATTGTACTATGTAGTTTAACTTATTAATGTAAGGACATTGTCAGATATTTTTAGGTCATGAAATACGGATATTGGATATTTGTTTTAATGTTTTAATGTAGGGATTTTTGTGCTTTGAAAGTTTCAACAATAAAGGATGTCGTGGGGATAAAAACATTTGTTCCACCCTTTCTCTTACACGGTATAGGAAAGGATATGTGTGGGGAAAATGCTTGAGCTAAAAAAATCGCTATATCTCTCCCTAGATCTTTGATGATTTATGGATGGTGAAATCATAATTGGTATATTCCTTAAGTCTCACACAAAATGGGTGTTCCCAATCGTGTATGTATCATTGATTAGAATTGACATCCAAGATTATAATTTATGTTCAGGGAACACCACTCCAACGTCCTCTTAATATATTTCCTCATTTTCAAGGGGATACATGATATTAAAATCCCTAAGAATTTTATCTGCCTAGGATTCAATTCAATAGCCTCCTTTTATCAAGGAAATACATGATTGAATGAGGGAACTCTGGTTTTCCCATTGACTTGATTGTATAAATTTGTTGGTTTTGGAGAGATCTTAGTTTGGCCTTATCAGGGCTTAGACATTAAATAATGGATGACAAAAAGGTCATTTGAGTTGATAAAACCCATGTTGGTGAATTTGGTTAAGTATAAGACATATCGGGGGTAGATTTAACCATCATTTATTTTCATCGTGAAGTGGACATAGGGAAAAAATGTTACGTGAGCAGGAGATATTGGGACTAGGCTAGTGGATACATTCAATACCACTCGGTTCACATAGAATGGGTTATATACAATGGGTGATAATACTAACCCCACAAGACATGATTCCACAAAAGCATCATTAAGGATTTAACATGATACACCCTCTACGAACTGTGTTCTCAAGGTCCCTTTTTGAAGGAGCATTTGTGAAGGAAATCCATTTTGAATCCCTTGTTGTTTCTTCACTGGGTTTTTCTCTATGAGATTACCAATAGGGATTCATCCAAATATTATTTTTCACCTCTAAAAAATCCTAATCAAAGCCTATTCTATGTAGGGATTCATATATTTATATATGGAAAGGGATAACCACTTTTCCAAAATGGGAATCCATAATGTAAGTATGCAGTAGAATACTTTGACTGTCATGGGGCTAGAAATGTTGAAATATCACAAATGCACTCCAAAGTGGGCCCAAACTCCATAACTTCTCATTTTATATAATGAAGTATCACATAGAGATTTTTAGGTGGGTTTCAAATCCCATTTTCATTATCACATATGATTAGGTCTTTCATAGGAGGTTCACGGTGGGCCCTAAATTCTTACCTCGTCATCACATGCAATGAGAGATCATATATGAGGTTAACTATGACTGTGTAAATGGATTTCCTTTTCAAATATGATAATACTAAGTAGACCATGTATTTTTGTGAGGGATACATAGCTTAAATGTAGATGGCATAGTTTTTATGAATACTGCATAGTTGTTGTGATGAATGATCATCTATTTTGTTAATTTATTCACCAAAATTTTCCTATATAAATTTAAACTATGTTTTCAATATTAATTTTATCCTTGTTCTTTACTATGTGTTCTTTAGTACTTTTAAGGACTCAAAAAAAGAATATAAAGAATTTTTATAGATAGTTCTGCAGGCATTGTTCTTTTCGAAATGGAATTTCTCATTGCCTCGAAAAGTTGGGGAGAAGAACCTGGAGGAGCTGTTTTTCCTAACTCATCTTTGAGAATTATAAATTTTTCCACCAACCTAATGTAATTTACTGAGGATGAGTCAAGATCTTCATTAGATAATGCCTCTAGGATCAAAAAATTCACATATCGTTTTCCCAATATTAAGTGCATGAATTTTATGAGAGTTCACACTATCTTGGGGACTGGACTTGATTCCTAATCATCCTTATCTATCTAGAAACAAAACTTTTGATATTTTGAAGGTTAAAATCTATTAACACTACTAAATAGGTAAATATTACCATATAAGGTGATGGAAGATTCAGTCATACATTAATGATCATGTGGTCTTGAGTGATTATATTTTCAACCATCCAATCATTGAAATTTTACACTCCTTGGTTAGAGATAGGTTTCTAGTCCCCGTTATGCATATCTATATTGGAAGTACCATAGATTCGTGAGACATGTATTATAGTATCACCTAGTTCCTCTATATTTTGATCTACCATGTCTTGGACCTCTCCCTTAAAGACAAAAACTCATTGATGGTGTGTCCAAGGAGTATGTGTTAGGGGAATTTTGTTGGGAATTTTCTCCATATTATCCTACCATAACTTCTAAATATTTCAAATCATGAAGAAATTTATACTCCATGATACAAATAAATAAGTCAAGGTACTTCTCATCTAAGAATGAATACACCATATTCTTATTATCTATAAATGGTATGGAAGCTAATACTTAACATGGAATTGGGGGACATTCCCAGTGTGAATGTGTTCTTAACAGGGATTTTTTGTTGGGCTTCTTGGAGAGAAATTAGATGAGGGGACAAGGCTTTCATGAAAAAAAATAATTTTTTTCTTTTGGGATTTCATATATGTGGTGAAGGTAATGGTATATTCCTTTTATTGGTCTACTACAAGGATTTCTTGAGGCCGTGAACTCTCCCAGTGAATTCTTATAATCTAACTAGATATTTCTAAGAAATGAGAGTAGAGGCAAGATCATACTATAATTTCTAAACACACATCACCTACAATTATTCCTGGGGAATTTGAAAATGTGGGTATTATTTTAGTCCCTTACATTGGGTCATGAATTTAGACAAAGGTAAATTTTATACTTCTTTAATTTGGATTCGATAGTGACACTCATTCTGCATAGAGTGGACATGAAATTTTAGTATATATTCCAATGGAGATCCCACACATTGGTTATAGATACTAGGTCTAGATGGATATGTGAGAATAAACCAAGTAACTCTATAATATAAAAAAAATGATCAAAGTTTGGTGGTTTCCTACATCTCTGGTGTTCCAAACATTAGTTTACATCGAGAGGCAAATGGACAAGGTGATGATCTAGATCACTTATAACATTGTAGGAGATAAAGATTGGATTTCCAAAATCTACTTGTGGAGGGACATAGTCCACCCACACTAGGTATGACTTTTTTTTAGTCCATTTATAAGATTGATGCAACTCTATAGATTACAGGTGAGTGGTGAGAGTGTATTTAAAGAAATCACTAGGGAATGTTCCATGTTTATTCTCCTTTAATAGTAAATTGGATAAGGTGGCAGAGAGGTTGTGATCATATAAATATAATTCATGTGTATTAACCATAAAAGGATTCATGGGGAAATAGAACTATGTCTCAGGTGGGCTAAGCCTCTGTCCATAGACTCAGTTTCATGTTCAAAACCACCTACATTAGCCCTATATTATTGATCATGGTCTATCAGTTATTGATATTCCATAGGAGGTATGATAGGGTCTTCTTAGGTATATTTTATATCAATGTGATATCCTCATAGGAGTTAAACATTGAGTTTACTTTATCCATCATATTTTTGAATTAAATCAAAAATCCGAGAATCCACTTTAGTGCTCTTAGTTTCCTCCGGGGAACTGAAAGATTTCCTCACATATTTTACCTTTTCATGGCTTCAATTGGTGATTTAGAGTGGTATATTGAAAGGGAATACAATGCCCATTGCATGAATTTACTAATGGGTGATAAAATTTACATGAGGTTTCACTTATCATAGTTGATCCTATTGGGGTGGATCTTCCTCAGTTGGATCATCATAAGCATATCACTCCAGATTAACAAGGGGATTAGTACTGATGACATTTACCATGGAAGTTATTACTAGATAAAAATATCTAGAATTCTTTGATTCCCCAACCATGGAAACATTATTTTTCTACAATAGAGGGATGAAATACAAAGTGGTATACTACCCCCATCCTCTAATTTACTTATGGGGAGATTCCTCTTCCATAATTTGGAATGGCACTATGAGACATTCAATATACACATGTCTAAATTTCTAATGGTGCCCACCAAAATTGGGATGTTAAAACACTAGTAGAAATACGAGATAAACCTTTTGACATTACTAGTCAAGGGAATCAAGGTGAACATATCATTGTAGGATTGTCCAAATGATAACCCTAAGTAAAGATAAACATCTCCCATAAGTTATACTGGGGATTTTCTTAGTGATTTTTAGTGAGAAATTCTTGGATGGTGATGTTAAGAGTTACATTAGGTTAGAAATCGCAGGAATTTGAATAGTATGTAAACCCACCCACAAGTTATCGCATTCCTATTTGTCTTTCTCAGAGGGTTAATCCTTCGTTAATGTGAAAGGATAACAGTAATTCGGTGAAGGTGGTGATGAATACCTCCACTATTGTGAGTCCCTAGATAAGAGTGTTATTGAATGATTCACCCTACCTCTATCTAAGAGGTTATACTGTTGGTGTGGTGTAAAATTTTTTACTATACCTATGTTGGATAGAAAGTATGCATCCTCGTGTATATGTTTGTTTCCTAAGTTCAATGATTTCTTGTATTAATAATCACAAATCATTTTTATGTGTTCCCAATCAGTTTTGTGTCTTATGAAAGCTAAAAAAATTATGGGAAATTTGGAATTTTCTAAATTTTTGAAGTGTCTATAAATCCAATCAAGGTAGACTATTGACCATTAGTCTAGAGGAGTAAATGTTTAACATGTGCTCAACTAACTATATGAAGGAATATAGAAAGGAAAATTTTCCCAAAGTACTAGAGATATTACATGAAAAATGTGTCACATGTATAACCATATAATCAAACACAATAGAAATATTTAAAAGTACTGAAGTGGCCATTATACCAATTAGAGAGACCTCATGTCATATCTAAATGTAACTACAAATATATCAGAATGTATGGAATGTATCGAAGTGAAAATTGGCTTAGAAAACTTATATCACACACTGAGAGACTAGTTTTCATAAAATGCGTATGAAACGCACTACAAATGAACACTAATAGATGATGATAAGGTTTCATGAAACCATGGTGTGATGCATTCAAATATTTGGATTCACACAAAAATAATATCCATGCCCAAGAAAATGCTGAAAATAAAAGTTCTACAGGTACTCTCAAAGCCCAAAATGATGTCCAAGGCATGTGTTTATAAAATGGGAGCTTTTCCTATAGAAACATCACATGATCATCCATTTTTGTGATAAATGGAACATTTAACCACGCATGTTTTGAAGACATGCCCCATAGGCAATGGATAGGGAAGAAAACAACCCTATGAAATGTTGTAGTGAAGATTCACAACATTGACTACCAATTTAAAGTATAAATAAAACCTCCCCAACACTTTTTGGGTAGATCTGTAGAAGGAAAAGTTTCCCTATCAGTTGAGAAAACATTTATTCTATAGCACCACACAACACCATAATCCCATGGACCCTCAATGGTAGATATCTTTCATGACCAACCTCCCATGGGCCCCAACGTGTTTTGGCATGTGGTTAAGAGTTCCTCACGCAACACCTCTTAAGGATGATTGGGTTTTCATATGAAATCATAATTCATGCAACCCTATGATTCATGTGACAACAAAAAAAATACACACCAATGAAACCCAAATCAATTTTCTGGAATTTAGTAATATCCCATAGATCTCACAACTCAATTTTTGAAAAATATAATAAATTTGAACACAAAAACTTTCTAGTTCATGACCTGAAACTCATTATGCTTGAAGAAAGGCCATTACCCTATATTTTTATCCTAATCATATTTTCCCTAATGTCATTATCTCTTAATAATAGTCACCCTAACATTAGGACCCCCGATTGCTACTCCTCTACGATAATGTCTACACCATGACCTACCCATAGGCACATGAGAAATGGACACATAATCCCTAAATGTTGCATCACCAAGGGAAATGACATGCCTATATTGGTAGATATAATTTTTATGGATCTTTTTCTTTCCTTGAATCAGTACCCTTGGGGTGTAAGTTTTATCCATGTCCAAGCATCATGATGTAAAACAGCCTAACTCCACATCGTATTCATATGACATTAAACATCATGAAAACATCCTTAGCACATGATGTTAAACTGTAGCCTTACCCCATGTAAGGAACTTGATATACCCCATGTATGATCATCATGGGATTCCACCTCCTACCCTACCATGGGATGAAACTTTTACCCCTAGAAAATTCTACATGTAATCCCCACACCATCCCTCATTGGCGCTACTTCTGTGAAACTGGCATCCATACCACATGTAGTTAAACTCCATGGACCAGTCCTATCACACGGTCATAAACTAAACCATAAAATTTATCCCTATTTACCTATAGGTGACATGGTACACCTCCATGAGGTTTAATCCTAACATACTTGAGTGTGAATTCATTCCCCTAAGGGACACACTCAAAACCTTTGAGTGTAAAATATTCCCCCTTGGGGACACTCAACAAAATCTAAAGTGTTAAATATACCACCCCCATTAAGGACAGACTTATCCAAATCTTGACTATAAAATATTCCCCCATAGGGACACACTTAACCACTCCCCAAGTGTAAAATCGTCCCCCTCCCCATGGGGACACACTTCCTCAAATCACAAGTTTGAAAACTTCCCCATTGGGGACACACTTAACCACCCAACTATATCCAATAGATTTTAAACTTATAACCTGATCTAGAATCTCTACCCTATGAAATGATCATGGGATTCATAAGACAAAAAACCATGGAATAAATACCCCCCATAGCATCAACTACCTCATTTTCGACATGGGCTGTCTTAGGTTATGTGCATAAGATTCATCACACATGATATGAAAATGACATAAAAGGGAGAATACTTTATAGGTATCCAACCTAATCAACATCAAGAAATTCCCATAAATGTACAAAATTAAAATATACTCTAATCAAAGTATGTTTCCCTATTGAGACACAAACATCATAATTAACCAATGTCCACCTCGAGATAGAACCAGGAAAAAGTATCACAAACATAAATTAAATCTATGAGGGATACTCGGGCTAGTTGATGAGCTCAAAGGTGGAATCAATGAAAGGGATAACCGATATCCCATTTAAATCATGGATCTAACATCACTAACTAAAGTGATGGATGTTTTCTACCTTTGGAAAACAAGAATGCAATAAAGAAGTGCATGCAACACTCAGCCCCGATGGAAATGGTTCGGACATTGATCAATATATCTAATTTTTCAATGGAATAAACCCTCCTTAGTTAAAACACTAGGGTTGAATAAACCATTATATTTTTCACCCATAGAAATAATATAATCTACATATAAAATATGAAAAATTGATACATCTTTATCATCTTCAATTTAGAGGTTGTTTTCCACACTTACAACATTAAATATTAATTGTTTCAAGCATGTATTTAACTTCAAATACCATACACATGAGTCCTGTTACAACATTAATAGATCCTTATTTAATTTTGAATATACATGTTTGATTACAAATTTATATAATTATATTTAAATGTATAGGGAGAATTAAATTAAATACCTATGGATAAAAGTTATATTAACTTACCTCGAAACACACCTCAGTATGCCATGGGATTAGAAGAATTATAAATCATGTAATTGAAAACCGGTCAATGGATGGTAGAATAAAATGTAGGTGTCATGATTATAAATTCATATGATGGTTGAATAGAAACAAAATATAAGAGAATTTGATATTGAAACAATTTACTACTTGATATGTATGTTGGATTTGGCATGGTGAATAAAATTTAATGGAAAGTCAAAATAATGACAATACTACCAACGAAATACAAAGTGACCCAGTAGAAGATAATTCAGTTCATAATTTGTCAAATGAAGTGTTTGGTTTTCTAGAATACAATGACCAAAATTTTAATAGGTCAATGAACCTTAAATTTATCCTGATCTAGTTAATATTGTTCAGAACTTCAGGGAAAAAATGATTTTAGTGAATTAGTTGAATAATGACATCAGGAATTGTATGAAGGGAATTCCAAGTATTCAAAGTTTTATTTTTTATTGAAGTTGTATCATATAAATTGTCTTTGTGGAATTACTGAAAAATAAATTTCCATGATTTTAGAGCCGCTTCATGATGCATTTAGTGAAGCTAAGATCCATGAATCGGTCTATGAGATGAAGAAAATCATCAACTAACTTGAACTTGGTTATACAAAGGAATATGCATTCCCTAATGATTGCATACTTTACGTGGGAGAAGATTCTAATAAAGAATATTGAACAAGATGTCATACAAGAATATAGAAGTCAGTAAACAAAAAATGAGATTATAAAGCAATGCAACCCGAGGAAGAAACATAATAAGGGGAATCTTGTAAAGGTATTGTGTTACTTTTCAGTAAAACCACACCTTCAAAGATTATTCATGTCATCTAATACTTTATACAATATTAAGTGGCATGCTCATGATAGTAATGATGGACTGATGAGACATCAAAAAGATTCCAAATCATGGAATTTGTTTGATTCTCTATATCCATATTATTCTTTGGATTCTAGGGAGGTATTTTTGGGATTGGCTTCAGATTGTTTTAACCCTTTTGGTACTATAAGTTTTAATTATAGCATCCCGCCAGTTTTTTTGATCCCATATAATCTACATCCATGGATGTGTATGCAGAATACATCTTTAATTATTTTTATGATTATTACTAGAATTAAAATGCCTAAAAATATAACACCCTGATATTTTGTGAATTATTTATTTTGAATTAATTTTTCCTTTTTTATATTTTTCATTTTTCACAACACTAAAGATAGATAATTTTATATCAAATCGCTATGTTTGGATAGTATTATATAAAACACCAATTTAACCATGAAAATCATGAAACATAAAATTTATCTTTCCCTACATGGAACAAAGAGGTTATCTTTTGTTACATGAAATAATGAATTTCCATGATGGATTGCATAACACACATGATTGAGATTTATTGAACAATAATATATTATTAAAATATAATTTCTTAATATAATAATATATAAACATTATTTTAAATTATAGCTTAGGAATTTTCCTTACTTATTTTTTTAAAATAGATGGTTTACACAATATAATATGAATTCATAGTTTATTAATTATTTATAAATGAATATGAAAACTGATTGAATGTATAAGTAAGTATTGTTATTTTTAGGGTCACAAGGTTGTTTTACCATAAACAATAAAATTAAATGAAATTAGTGAGTGATATTAATTTAATATATATGATATATTTTCAATAAAATATTTTTTATATTCATTTAATAGATTTTATAGATGTAATATAAGAACAAACCCAATTTTATTTTTAAAAATCTATTTTTTATAAATATAGTTTTACCACATTTTAAGGGAGAACCCATTTTGAGTCCTAGTTTTGGATCTTTTATAGACTTAATATGTAAAAATTAAACATCATATTTTAAATTTAAACATAAAAAATGGGTAAGTATACTTTTTTGATTTTATTCTATAAGGTTTCATTTTTTTAATGAATAGTTAAAAATATAGAATTTTAGTTCGAAACTTATTTTTCATCTAATTTATTTATAAGGTTAAATTATATCTTAAATTCATTTAAAACATTAATTAGATAATATTTTTATAAATTAATCCAATTTAGGTCATTAGAACCAATTTAACATTGAAATTGGATACAAAAACATGGCAAACGTCTGATCATTTTTACTTTAAAAATAAATAGTATCGTCCTTTCAGTGGGATTATTTTTAAATTAATTTATGCTAGTTATGTGATTAGAATTTTGAAAAATGGATTAAATATTTGGAATAAGAATAATTTATAATATATATTAAGTTCAAATTAGTTTTTTTTAACCAAAAATATTAGTGAAATTAATTAAAATTAATTACATAGATTAAAGTAAAATTAAGCTTAACAAAGGAATAAACCTTAAATTTAATTCCCAAAAAGGCGTGTAAACTTGTACAACACCCATATTATTGAAATTATTTAAACATTAACCTTAATTTATTGAGTTTTTTTGGTTTTTTATGACTTTTTTTAGGTAATAATATGGGTACACATAACTTGTTTTCAAAAATACCAAGTGAGTCGTTTCCATTCCCTATAAAAGGCCACCAATTCTCCATCTTCTTCACACCTCTCGAACCACTTAGGATTGGAAAATATCTTTCAAATACACGTAAAAACATCCCTGACATCCTTATTGATGCCTACCTTTGGAAATAAAGAAACCCAAGGATTCATTTTGGCACAAACCAGCAGGAGTTTCCCGATTAAGTGGTAACATCTTCTCTCAAACTTCTTTCTTTTATTTTCTTTCTCCACCACTCCAATATCATTATTCCATTCTGGAATAACAACACAAGTATCCTAAATATACTAGGATGTTTTTATTCCTATGTTTGAACAAACACTTATAAACACCTCTATCTAATGGGTAACGAACATACTCTTTACATGTACGGTGAACTGTCGCCTCGCTAAATGATGATTGTTCATTTTTCCTTTACTACCTCTCATGGTGTATATTTTAATGAAAAATAAGTTTATATATGTTATATATTATATTTGTAATGTATTTAATATTATATATTACTTTTCAAACACATATCTTTTTTAATTTCCATTTGGTGTATATATGATAATTTTGTTTGAGGAAGTGTGGACTACCGCCCCCTCAAAATGATCTGGTTCATTCACACACTACATGGAATATATTAAGGATATATTTTGTGCAGTTATATTATATATTAGAAATTCAAATTCAAATTTAATTATATTAAATAAATATATACATATATTTAATTTTGTTTCTTTCTATCAATATGACAATAAAAACAGAAACAACGTTCATGCGTACGTACGGCTTGTTGTCTCAATGAATGGTGTATTCCATTTCATGATTATATATTTTATATATTATTATAATAAAAATATAATAAATATGTTATATATATATCATGTTTTACATTATTTAATCATGATATAAGTATAAATATCCAAGATATAACAAACTATGAAACATGTCAAAAAAGAGGGTATTACCCAAAGTGATTCCTTAACATAGAATTGTTAACAAGAGGGTAATATAATGCCATAATCAAACCATATATGGTATTATAAGTAATTATATGGTTCTTTTATATATGTATAATAATTTATATTTATTTTATCAGAGTTTTTTATGAGTATGAAGAGAGTCAAGACACAAGGTAAGGGGATTTCATATCACTTTTTATTTATGTGAGATACATGATTTATACACCACCCATTCCATTTCTGTAGTGTGTATACTAACCATAGATGTAATAAATGATTATTATAGTAAAATTTATGGGTAATTACATATCTATTATATGAACTTTATTTCTTTGTTTTTTTAGTTTCAAAGGTTACCAAATCGGTAAAATAGTTTTGTCTCAATTTGCCTTCTTTGAGACTCATGTTTTGTTATGCGCCTAAATTTATTTTGAGGTGTATATACTTCCATTTTAATTGATATATAATGAATCTCCATATTGTAATGATATTATAAGCTTTATTTAATTTTCTTTACTTACACGGTTTGTATGATCCCAAGTTACCATGTGATATGTGCTTATTGAAACTATCTCGTCGCTTTTGAAGATAGTTTATGTTTATACTTCCTTTTATGAAATATTATAACCCATATCTCAATAAACATAATTTATTTTCATCTCCTATAGATATTAATGATATATTCATCTATTATAACAATTTTTATACTATTTAGAAAATAATATAGTTAATAAAGTGTATTTAATAAAGCCCAACTTTACCCTCTCTTCGATCAGAAACATATGTTCCTTCAAACCCATGTTTTCTGAAAAGGGTTTCCATGATTATTTTACCATTATCATTTAATCATTAAAAGAAATTTTTATCATTTTTTATTTTACCAAAATATTCAGATAAATATTTTTGTATATTTCCAAACAATGCATTTTTCTATCCTTATTATCATGAAAAAGAAATGGTATTTTTACCTCGTATGGCATGTATGAATTTAACCATCGTCATTTCTTTGAAGCACCATTTTCATTTTTAAATGGATTATTTTTAAGAATTTTTTTAAAAATAATTTCTAAGGAAAATTTCTTTCACAATGTTTTTAACACTTATTTATATTTTTTAAAATTATTTTCAAAGAAAAGTATTTCAAAAAAATCAATATTTATTTATATGTTTTCAAATTATTTTCAATAAAAATGGTTTTTTAAATTTTGTTAAGCTTATTTTATATGTTTTCAAAGAAAATTGTTTTTTAAATAATTTTATGTTTTCTTTATAATTTTTCAAGGTATTTTTTAAGAAAATTATTATAAAATGGTTTTATGTGTTAAAAATACTTCTTCCAAAAAAGAAAGTATATTTTATATAAAAAACATTTTTGAAAGATATTTCAAAATTATTTTCTATCTATGGTAACATTTATTTATATTAATAATTACCTTCTAGTAAATGATCTAAATGTTCCATTAATATTCTTCATATTAATAGGTTATTCTAAATTTCATGGTCTTTATGAAATCTATTTCTCATTCACGGGTTATATGTTTATGAAATCTGTTTCTCTTTTATAGGTTATGGTTTCGATAAAATGATTATGAAACATTTATATTTTTCCAAAGGTTATGATATGTTTACATGTTTAGGATCCCCATTTTATTGCATTAGTTAAGATATGATATTTTATGACTATTTGGAACATATATGTATGATTTCACTATGATATGGGTGGAACCTATTTCTCCCTAAAATACATTGGGTAAATAATTATATATCATAATAAAGACATGGATGGAACGAGAAATGAACTTGGTTTAGAATTACATGGTTGGAATGGGAAATGAACTCAGTTCAGTATTACCAGGATGGAAGGGGAAATAAACTCTGTTCAGCATTATAGGGATGGAATGATGAGTGAACACAGTTCAGTAATACAGCACTGGAAGTGGTGTGAACCTGGTTCAGAAATGGAATATTTCCACCAAGATGTCCTAGGCTGGAATGCCTTGACTACTATAGACATTATTATTATATTTTTATGCTTTTTCCACAATTCCATATTTTATTATTATGTTATGATTTTATGTATTATGTTATTTATTTACTTTTGATTAATCTCTAATGAAATGTCATGATTTATGCCATGATTAATTTTTATAAACTTTGATATACGTGGTATGATCTTCTAATTTCATGATCATGTTCTCTTACCATTATTCTCATGACTGGGATTATATTTATCCCATGTTTACTGTTACTGAGCATCTGATCTCACCCCTTTTTATGTTTCCTTCCGACATGTTATGATGTTTTGTATTATTTGTTATGTTTCTTATATGGGTTCTAGTCAATAATAACTTTGTGAGAGATGATGTACCTCATTTATGTACCATTATTTATGTTTACATGTTTCCAAAAGCACTAGACTAGCACGGTATTTGGGAATTGTTTGTATAATGTTTTAAGCATTTAGAAAAATTTATGTAATGTTGATATATGAAAAGAGAGGCTCGTTGTAGTTAGTTTTTGTGAAAAGGTTTAGTTATCCATTATAAACTGGGATGATAAAACATTAGTGATAACCCTATGTACATTTCTAAGGATAATGTTAAGTATAAGGAAATGTATAGGAAAATGTACTCGAAGTTGGTAAAGGATAGAGTGAGTGTTTTCTTAGAAATACATCTCTGTATAGATACTACAAGTGGATGTGTCTCTTGTAGAGATGTACCAAGGGGTAAAAAGTATGTAAGCTGTTCCAGGCCAAAATCAGGGTAATATGGTACATGATAATGGGCCTTGTTGCACACCTAGTTTGACACTACTAGGGGATATTATTTGGGAATTCACATACCTCTTCATAAACAATCTTAACGGATTTAAATATAATTTGGATATGAATAACCTAGGATGAACCTAGGGTGTCATTGATTAAGGAATATTTCATGATTTAGACATCCTATAAGTAATTATTTTCATGACTATGTGTTTTTTCTATGATAAGTAATTATCACACTATGCTTTTGGTTTTAGTCAGTTGTGGGAATTGGAAGGAACAGAATTGATGT
This sequence comes from Viscum album, assembly GCA_963277665.1. Lineage (NCBI taxonomy): Eukaryota > Viridiplantae > Streptophyta > Magnoliopsida > Santalales > Viscaceae > Viscum > Viscum album. The sequence goes on along the minus strand of OY728155.1, from coordinate 1,151,720,198 downwards.
TGAATGTGGTGGATAATTTTTTATGATATGTCAAGTGGGATGATCATTAGAGTGAAATATGTTCTTATCATTCTTAATAAGTTTTCACAGAACATGATTAACAATGTGTACTTTATCCAACCCTCGTAATCACCAAGTAATAGAAATAAGGATTTCACTAAGAGTTTGGGTAAGGGATGCCTTGGAGAAAATAATATTTGGTTCCCTTTGTGTCAATAAACTGGAAAGAATCACCTAAGTGAATGTCTTAGAGGAAGAAGAAGAAGTTTTGACTATATAAAATAAGGAAAAAATGAACATGAATTCAAGGGAAAAACAATGAGTTTGGTTAAAAAAAATTATGAGAATATTTTCCTCCCTAATACATTATTTCATTTTAAGTGTTTTATGTGTGAAATAAACTATAATTATGCAACTCAATGTCCCAATGGGAAATATCCTGAAGAAGATATGTGTGGTGGTATGAGTAATGGTTAAACTACTAATGGGGAAGAGACTACAAATAAAATGGAAAAGGAAAGAGGAATTTTGTAATAGTATTAGGTAGCCTTTATAATGGCATAAGGATGAAGTAGAATAATAAAATATTATATTTATTTGGATTGAGTAATTATGAAAGGTGAAACATATAAGGACTTTTCATTTTATGTTTTTTTATGGATTTACAAGAACACATTGAATGGTTCCAATGAAATAGAGAAGTGATATATTGGAAAGTTTATGTCCATGTAAAACACATAATTAAGGGAAAGATAACCCTTAATATGTTTCTTATGTTATGATAATGTTGTTTGGATAATGATATGTGGTATATGAATAAGTAAAGTGGATGGTACTGATTAGCTTGGAACTAATTAAGGTCGTGTTAACAAATAATTTATGATATCATTCAGGAAGTTTAAAAAAATTAGATTTAAGAAATAATAAAAATATAATTTGAATAAGGAAACCTAAATTTTTTCAATAAGGCTTTATGGTAATTCAGGTTACTACCATGTTTCAAGATCATATTTGACGAGGGTATTCACATGTTTGTAATGTGAAAACCAAGAGCTACATTATGATATATGGGACAATAAATATTAATCTGATTTCATGGAAATCTTTATAAAGTGTTATATTTTCATGTTTTATAAGGGTTATAAGGTTAACCATTCCTAATAATTTTAAGTTAATCTTCAGAGGAAGTATTTATGCACTGATTTTGTATCAAAAACATTGGTTAAAAGGATATTTATTGATTAACCTTATTTCAAGGAGGTCCATCATATTTATTTTGGAAATTATATTAGTGTGGTTTTAAAAAAAGACATCATGTATTTCTAGTGACAACTAATATCGTATGGAAAGGTCACGGGTCTTGAACCCATGACAGAAGGATGATAGGGGTTTCACGCCCACCACTGGAAAGTGCGAAGTCTAGGTTAATGTTTTTTTTTGAATAATTATTAATGATGAACCAGAAGAGTTAATTTTTCTATGTACAGATTATTGTATTAACCATATGGATTTTGAAAAATATTTAGAGGAAAATAGTTATACATTTCATTATTTTATGGGCCTTAAGATCTACTAAAAATGTATTTTAGCACTTCAGGCATCAAAGTTAATTTTTGGATGTCCATTACACAAAGTAATAGATGAATTGGAAATTGAAATAATCATCACTAAAGAATGAAATTTCATTTATTTAAATGTATCAATTAATTATATTTTCTTTATATTCAAGGTTAATAAAAAATTACTCAACATTAGGATAGTGATCAAAAGAAAATGTGTTGTCCTAATACCTTAAATTTGTAGAACCGATGGACTTTTAAATTATCATAGACTTTTGAGTTTCCAGACATAAACTTTTCTTTGATCATTCATTTTTTTGTTATTGATAACCTCAATCACTCCCTATAAATATTTAAGATTTTACTCCACATACAATCCTCACTCCCAACCTATTTTCTCTTATGTGGAAACCTAGTTATATGTTACTTTTGGTAACCATTGTGGTTCCAACTTTCCCTTTTTAAGGGAAATTTTAGTATCCATTTTTGCAAAGTGGGTTTCTATTAATGAATATTTCAAGTATTAAACCTTTGATAACCGATATGAATATTAAGGATGAAATTATTTTTAATGGGGTAGAATGTAACACCCTGAGATTTTGTGAGTTATTTTTTTCAAATTAATTTATCCTTTTTGATATTTTTCAATTTGTGTAACACTGAAGATAGCATGTTTTATATTAAAGAACTATGTTTGGATTACTTTATATGCAGCACCAAGTTATTAATGCATAAAACACAACATAAACATTATTTTTCCTTACATTTAACACTATGTTTAGCTTTCATTATATGCAATAATGTCTTTCCATGATGTCTTGTGTAACAAAGAAGATCGAGGTTTACCGAACAATTATATGTTATTAATATATTTTTATTGAATATAGTAAGACATAAACTAGACGTTAAATTAGAGGTTAGGAATAGTATTAACTAATTTATGAAAATATTTATTTTACACAATATAATATGAATTCATAAGTTACCAGTTAATTATAAATGAATATGAAAACCCATTGAATTTAAAATGAAATATTATTATTTTTATGGTCATAAAGTTTTTTTACCCTAATAAATTAAATTAAAAACATTTAGTGAGTTATATTAATGTAATATATATTTTATATATTCAATAAAAATAACTTTTATATTCATTAAATAGGTTTTATAGTTGTAATATAAAAAACAAACCCAATTTTATACTTAAAACATATATTTTTATAAATGTACTCTTACCGGTTTTTAATAGAGAACCCATTTTAAATCCCATTTTTCAAAATTTTATAGAATTAATATGTAAAAATAAACTTAGTCTTTAAAATAAAAACATAAAAATTTGGTAAGTATAATTTATTGGTATTTTTCATTAATGTTTCATTTTTTAATGAATAGTTAAAAATATGGAATTTTTGTTCAAAACTACTTTCTCATATAATTTATCTATAAGATTAAATTAAATTATAAATTTAATTAAAAGTTTAATTAGATAATATTTTTATCATTTAATCCAATTTATGTAATTGTAACCAATTTTACATTGATATTGGATGTAAAAACATATCAATCTTTTGATTTTTTTTACATTTAAAACATATAGTGTTGTCCCTTCAGCGAGATTAATTTTAAATTAATTTCTGCCAATTATGGGATTATAATTTCAAAAAATGGATTCCATTTTTGGAATTACCCTGATGTATGATTTCTAAAACGTTCAAATTTTTTTTGACCAAAAAGATTTGTTAAATTTATTAAAATTAATTACATCGATTAAGGTAAAATTAAGTTTAACTAAGGACTAACCCTTAAATTTAAGACCCAAAATGATTTTTAAACTTGTCCAACACCCATTTTATGGATATTATTCGTCCAATAACCATAAATTCTTGATTTTGTTGTTTTTTATGACTTTTTTTAGGTAAAAACCTGGGTACACTTAACTTGTTTTCAAAAATACCAAGTGAGGACTTTCCCTTCCCAATAAAAGGCCACCACCTCTCACCCTTATTAACACCTCTCAAAACACATTGGCTCGGCTAGGATATGACCAATAAACTTCCCAAAATCCCTAAATTCTTCATTCAATCCTCAATTTTGGAATAAATTAACCCATTTAATCCTTTTGGCACAAACCAAAAGGAGTTACCCAATTTACAAGTAATGTCTTCTCTCAAGATCCTTTGTTTTATTTTCTTTATCCACCTCATAAACTCTCTTTATTACATTATGGTATAAAAAACCAGAATCCTCAATATTCTATTATGTTTTTATTCTTTGTTTTAAACCGACAATTATACACATATCTATCTAATGGGTAAGGAACATGTTGTTTACGTGTATAACGAACTACTGCCTCACTAAACGACGATTGTTAAATTTTCATATGTCACCTCTCATGGTGGATAGTATGATAAAAAATCTATTTATATATGTTATATATTATATTAATTATGACTTTAAGATTATTTATCCCTTTAACAACACATATCTTTTTACTTTCCATTGGGTGTAAATACGATAATTTCATTTTAAAAAGTGTAGACTACCACCCCCTCAAAGAGATTTGATTCGTTCACACACTATATAGGATGTATTAATGATAGGTTTAGTGAACTTATATGATATATATAACATGATAATGATACTTTAATTATATTATATACATTTATACATTTATTTAATTTTATTTATTTTTTTCAATACGATAATAAAAATGGAAATAGTGTTCTTGCATACGTATGGTTTACCATCTCCATGAACATTGTATTTCGTTTCATAATTTTATATTATATAGATTATCATAATAAAAATATAATAAATATACATGATATCTATATCATTATTTAAATTATATAATGATTATATAATTATAAGGACTGATTATATAAAAAATTAAGACACATGTGGAAAAATAAAGAGGATATTACCCAAAGAGAAACCTTAACATAGATTTAAGAAGGTAATATAAATCCATAATCAAACCCTGTATGGTATTATAATTAATAATATTTTTATTTTATATATTTATAATATATTTATATTTATTATATAGCAGGTTTTAATTAGTACGATGAGAGTCAAGACACAATGTAAGTGGATTTCATATCACATTTTATATTTGTGGGATACATACTTTATTCCCCACCAATTCCTTTTGTATGGTGTGTATAATTCCAATGGATGTAATCAATGATTCTTATAGTTAAATTTATGAGTATTTAAATATCCATTCTATGACCTTTATTTCATGGGGTTTATATTTCAAAGGTTACAAAATCAGTAAAATAATTTTTCTCAATTTTTCTTCCTTCAGACTCGTGTTTTGTTAGGTGCCTAAATTCATTTTGAGGTGTATATAATTTATTTTTATATGATATATCATATATCTCCATATTTTAATGATATTATATTTTTAAGTTAATTTTATTTTCTTACATGGTGAGTATGATCCCAAGTTACCAAGTGATAAGAGTTTGTTAAAATAATCTCTTCACTTTTCAAGGTTTTTTATGTTTATAATTCCATTCATGAAATATTATAACCCATGTGTCAAGAGAATTCATCAATTTTCTTCTAATCAAGTATTTAATGATATATTAATTTCATGGTACCATTTCTCTACTCTTTAGAACATAATATAGTTAATAAATTAATTTTAATAAAGCCCTACTTTACCCACTCTCTAGTCAGAAATCTTTGTTCCATCAAAACCATGTCCTCTAAAAAGGGCTTCCAAGAATATTATACCATTATCATTTAATATTTAAAATGAATTTTATCCCTTTTTGTATTTTACCAATATCTTCAAAGTAATATTCTTTTATCCTTCCAAATAGGTAATTTTTCTAACCATTTTACTATGAAAAATGTTAGTTCTTTTTACCTCATACGACATGTATGGATCTACCCATTGTTATTTCTTTCAAGCCACATTTTCATTTTTACATTGATTATTTTTAAGGAGATTTGTTTAAAGTAATTTTCAATAAAAAACAATTTCAAACTGTTTTTGAGGCTTATTTATAAATTTTCAAATTATTTTCAATGAAATGGTTTTTTAAAAAAAAATCAAAAATTTATTATATGTTTTTAAGTAAAAATATTTTCAAAATATTCTAATGATTTATTTATAATTTTTCAAAGTGTTTTAAAATAAAAATATTTTTAAAATATTTGGAAAATTATTTTATAAGTTTTCATGGAAGAAGGTTTTCAAAATGATTTCAATTATTCTTCATAAGTTTTCAAGGTATTTTCTAAGAAAATGATTTTCACAAGGTTTTATGTATTAAAAATCATTTTTCAAAGAAAAAATGATATTTTTATGAAGAAATGTTTTTGAAAGATATTTCAAAATTATTTTCCATCAATGATGAAATTAGTTGATGTTATTCATTCCATTCTTGGAAATAATCTAGAGGTTCCATTCATATTCATTTTATGAATGGGTTATGCTTAATTTCATATACATTATGAAATCCATTTGTCTTTCATAGGTCATATGTTTATGAAATTTTTTTCTCTTTCAAGGTTTAGGATTTTGATGAAATAATTATGAAACATATATCTCTTTTCACAGTGTATGATATTTTTACATGTTTATGATAACTATTTCATTGCATGGGTTAATATATGAATGTTTATTATTTTTTGGTTCATGTATGTATGATTTCACTATGAGGTGGGTGAGACCTATATCTACCTCCAATGAATTTGGTAATGATTTATATATCATGAGATTGGCCTGGATGGAATGAGAAATGAACTTGGATCAGTATTATAGTTCACGAATGGGAAATGAACTTAGTTCGGTATTACAGTACTAGAATGGGAAATGAACATAGTTCAGTATTATAAGGCTAGAATGAGTAGTGAAATCAGTTCAGTAATATAGGGCTGGAATGGGGTGTGAACCCAATTCAGAATAGGACATTGTCCACAAGAAGGCCTTGGAGGCAATGCCTTGACTACTGTGTAAATCAATATTATATGCTTATGTGTTTTCCACAATTCCATGTTGTATTCCTATGTTATGCTTTCATGGATTATGTTCTTTATTTATATATGATTCATGTCTTTTGAACTACTAATCTTAATTCCATGATTCTTGTTTATGAACTTTGATATGCAAGGTATGATCTTCTATTTTCATGATCATGTTCTCATACCCTTATTAACAAGAATATGCTTATGTATATCCTAGGTTTATCCTTACTAAACATTTAAGCTCACCCCTTTTTATGTTTCCTTCCCCCATGTTATGAAGATATTAATTATGTTTGATTTTTATTAGAAGGGTGAAAGTTAAAAAGAACCTAGTGGCAGATGATGTAGCTCATTTATGTACCAGTGTTCATGTTTCCATGTTTGGAAAGGAATTATACTACAATGGTCTTTGGGCATCTGTTTGTATAATGTTCTAAGTATTCGATGAAATTTATGTAATGTTAATGTATGAAAAGTTAGGTTCACTATATTAAATGACATTGTTGTATTCCTTCAACCACTAATCAAATAATTATAGGAATTATAGGATTATTATGTGGAAACATATGTTGCTTCAATTAGACCACTATTCAAAATACATGTTTATTTAATGTGGATAATTAGTTACTTTCCAAGACATGTAAATTTTTCTTGTTGGAACACTCATATTGGTTTGGCTTGTCCGGATTGTAATTTTTAGTTTGAACCTCGATGATTACATCATAATAGAAAATGGTGTTTTATGTGTTGTAGTCTATTTCCTTATGCTCATAGTGGCAGTTTGATGATGGAATGGAGACGTGATTTCATTGAAAGTGGTGGTGCTAGTTGCGGCTATCTGTTGATGTTGGTATATGATGATGAATATGGAGATTTCATTTTGAAATTTGAATCTTTAAAATATGTATGTGTCCAGTGGTACTATTTATGGTTTGTGGTGGGCTCGAGGTGACTGTAAGGTTCCATCTGCTCACATGATGTTTTCTCCTAGGGTGGTGTGATTTTGATTTGTTTTCATTTGCACTTTGAATTTTGAAACTTCATTTGGGTTTTTTGGATCAGTATTCTGGTCTTCATTGGGCTTGTTATATGTTCTTTTGAATTTTTTATTTGAATTTCTATGTATGGGGGTTTGGAAATTGGTTTGGATTCTCTATTTTAGAGGAATTGTGGTTGTGAGATTCCCACTAATCCGAAATGTGATTTATTTAGAAAATGAAAAAAATGAAGGAGGGGAAGTCACTGATTGTGTTATTTGGTTCAAAAATCTTGCTAAAATTAATGAATATCACTGAAGAATTTGGAAAATGTCATCTATTTAAAGAAGGTGAAAAGGGTACGAGTTATAGTATTTGAAGAGTCTAGAGCATAAAAATGGAAGAAAAATAGTATATTTTTTAAACTTCCTTATTGGGAGTTTAATTTGGTATGTCACCATCCTCACATAATGCATATTGAGAAGAATGCTTGTGACAATGTAATTTTTGAAGCACATAATGGTAAGGGTAAACCGAAGGATTACCTTAATTTTCATAAGGATTTGGAGTCAATGAATATAACTCATGGTTTGTGGAAAAATGAGAATGAAAAGTATCCTTCAACTATTTTTACAATGAAAAATCGGGAGAAAGATATATTCCTTCAAGCTTTAAAGAATGTAAAATTCCAGATGGATATTTAGGTAATATATCATTGTGTGTTGACTTAAAACATCAAAAGTAACATGGATTGAAAATTCATGGCTCACATATTTTGATGGATCATTTGTTTCCATTGGATTTTTGTAACACTTTACCTAAAAATGTAACTGCATTTCTAGTTGTATGTTGGACCATTTTCAGAGATCTTTGTTGAAAAACTCTAAATCCAACTGAGCTCTTTAAAATTCAAGAAATAATTATTTTGAAACTATATCAATTAGAGATGTTATTTCCCCCTTCATTCTTCACAGTCACGATTCATTTTACTATTCATTTGGTAGAGGAAGCTAAACTTGGGGGACTGGTATATTATCAATGGATGTATCTAATTGAGAGATATGTTGATATTTTTTTTATTTTCATTGGTGAATTTGATTTTATAAAATATTTGCATAAATTTTTTTAATATGTTCCTTATTATTTCCATCAGGTACTTAGGTCATTTGAAATCATATATGTGGAATAAAGCATAGCTAGAAGGCTCTATTATAGAAGGTTACATACCTAAAGAGTGATTGATCTTCTGTTCTAGGTATTTGGATGTGATTGAGACTAGATTCAATCATGTTGGATATGATGATGACATATCCACTAATTCTCATTATGAAAATCACTCATAGGTAAATCCAAGTATTGTATGACCAATTGGAATGGGGTCAAATTTTACACTGGCATAATTAGAGTCGCTACAAGCATATAGATATGTGTTACTCAATAGTGTCATTTAAGATCCATTTATTGAAAAATTACATTTACAAACAATGTGGTATTTGTTCTTTGGTCATTTTTGGCCAAGGCATCACCTTTTTAAAAAAAACAGAGGTGACTAAGGCTTTGATATTGAAATGAGCTTGAATTAAAAAATGTGTTAATAATGAGCTTGTCAAATGGTTTTCCTGTCGTGTAAGTATATACTCATATTCATATTATTAAATTTTTTTATTTTTTCTATGTTAAAAGTGCATCTTGTATCTTTTTGTCTAGATAATGAATATTGAAAATTGAGATCAAATATATATTGATTTGATATTTTTAGATCAAGGTTTTCTATGGAAGGATAAGAGATTTGACACCTAAAATATTCATGGCTTTAGGTTTTGTATAATTTATCATGATAGAAGAATAGAAAACTCAGAATATTGGTGTATGTATATTTGAAGATGTGGTATGCTATGAAAAGCTAAATGATATAATTAAATTAAAATATCATGGCTAGTTTTCATTTGTCTTGTTCAAATGAAAGTGGGTAAAAATTGATAGGGTTGTAATGAAGGATTCTTCATATTTTATTTCTGTAAACTTCTCTCATTTTATGGATACCAGTGAGCATACAGAACATGATCTATTTATCTTGGCTTCACAAGAGAAGATTTTTTATTATATAGATGAGGAAATACGAGAAGGTTGGAATCTTGTTTTATACTTATAGAATAGAGACTTATATGATATAGGGGATTAGTATCATTTGGTGCTTTGTGATAGTGAACCTCATCGACCATAAAACATTGAAAAAAAATTCCAAAAAATATTCAAACAATAGAATGTAAAAGAAAGGTTGAAAATGAAGGACTCATTACAATGGAGGTTTCTAACAATTAAGATAATGAAGATGAAGATAATTGAATTTTTAATTTGGTAATGAAAATATATTACAATTTTTCCTTGATAAGTGTTTCTTACATAAATACATTGTTCTTTTTTTCCTTTTTCTTTTTTTGTAAAAAGAATTAGTTTTTCCTTTTTTATACATTTAATATACCTTATTCATTTAATATACATGTGATGCCCGTAAATACATTTTTAGTGTTTTAAAATACTAACATTCAAACAAATAACAATTGAACTCATATTGAAATGAAATCATGGTATAACCACCATTAAATTATTTGTGATGTGTGCAAGAAAAAAATAAGTTCATTCAATGTGTGGTGTACTCAAAATAACTCAATTAGTAATTTTAAAAGATATCAATGTTTTAGAAACATGAAATAAGGGTAAAACCTAGAAAAATATGTGGGATTTCTCTAAAATAATGGGACAACAACTGTATATTTAATTGTGAAATGTAGGAACCAGAAGCACGTCAATCTAAATTACGATATTCCCTCCTATGGTTAGAAACAATTTTTTAGTGTTTTAAAACATGAAAACATGTGTTAAATGGTCAAAGACATAAAATGGCCCCATATTTACATTAAATAATTTTATGACCACCATTATGTTATTTGTGACATGTGAACTTAGACAACATGTAATTTTGATGTGCAGATTGGTCAGAATGACTATGTAACCTCTACTTAAAGGTACAAAAACTATTAAAAACAAGTGTTAGTGTATCATATATTGGAAAATTATGTTTGATTTACCTAAAATCAAGGGACACCAACCATATATTTAATTGTATAATTTAGCAATCTACCACACGTCATTCCAAATAATGGTTTTCCCGTTATGGTCGTAGATGCATTTTTAGTGTTTTAAAAAACTAAAACATGCATGGAATAGTAAAAACTACAGAAAATGACCACATATTGATGTAAAATCATTGTAAAACCACTTATAAGTTATTTCTAACATGTACGGAAAGACAAAACAACAATCCAATGTGTGGTGTGGTCAGAATGACTCAATAACCATTTCATAGAGGTAGAAAACCCTTTAAAAACAAGTATCCAAGGGTCAAAACTAAGAAAATGGTGTCATATTTCCTAGAAATCAGAAGACAATGACTGTATATTTAATTTTTAAATGTTGGATCCAATTGAACATCATTCTAATTGATAGTTTTCCTGTTATAGCTGTAAACAAATTTTTAATATTTTAAAACACTAAAACTTGCATGGAATGGTAAAAACCATAGAAAATGACCTAAAATTGACATAAAATATTTAAAAAACTACATATAAGTTATTTTTGATGTGTACTCATAGGAAATACATAAATATGACAAGCGGTGTGGTTGTAATGACTTATTAACCACATTTAAAAGGTATAAAAACCATTCAAAACATGTTTGGGGGGGAATAGGTAGAATGATATTGTATTGCCCTAATGTCTAGGTACAATGACCATATATTTAATTATGAAATGTAAGAACTGAAAAATGTAATTTTAAAATATATTTTTCCCATTATGGTCATAAATGTGTTTTTAGTGTTTTAAAGCACAAAAATATACATGGAACGGTCGAAACCATATAATACAACCACATATTGACTTCAAATCATTAGAAACCCACCGATAAGTTATTTCGGATGTGTACGCACATACAATACATCAAGATAATGTATGGTGTGGTTAGAATTGTAATGCCCCAACCCCAGTTACGCAGAGTTGGTGCATTATTACGTAACATTGGCATGATCACAAAAGATCATGTCACGAAAGACCGATTAGTTTAGTAGCCTTGGAAACACTATATACATTCATAAATGTTAAATTACATCATAAACTAAAAAACTACAACAACATAGTCTCCATAGTCCACACTCATATCCCCTTCAAACTATCCCTACAGGTTAGTCATAAAATATTTCTTCACATCCTGGGAAAAATAAAACATAAAAAGGGGTGAGCTCTGATGCTCGGTAAGGATAACAATATAGCGAAAACATTCATAAATAAACATAAACATTTAAGGCAATGTATAACTAAAATAAAATCCTTTTAAACATGAACTTCAGCATAATATGGAAAAAAATAAAATGAAATAATTCCATTTACTTATTCACATGGATACTCTACTAGTTGAATAATCACATGTAATATCAATAACCACTTTCATAATGATGGAATGCATAATTCCAGACTATCATAACCACATAGTCAAGGCCTTGTGCTAAGAATAATAATAAGATTTTGTCAAGGCCTTATGCCAAGACACTAGTTTGACTCATTAGACCTACCGATGCATCGAGTAGATATAGCGGGCTCCACCCATCACTTACTAATTCCAATGCATTACTTATATGAAAAGGTTTAAACATATCATAAACCACAACATAATCATATCAGAAAAAACATGCATAAAGGAAACATAAATTTTCCACATTTCAATCACAAGATATCAATACAACACATTGATATAATTAAAACGTTATCAAAACAATTTTCAATACCAAAATAAAACAAAAGTAAAACATGATGTTTATTTTTCATTTAAAAAAAAGGTTATGTCTTGTAGAGAAAGTCAAAACTCAAATAATGGTCACGGCGGTGGAGAAGTTGTTGTCGCCGCATACGTAAGGAAAAACATTCCTTTTGTCTTATAGTAAAAGCGCTTCATATAAAAATATTCCTTTTGAATAAAAGTAAATTTTAAAGGGGTTTATACACTGTATAAAAGAAAGTTGTGTATAAAACAAAATATGCCTCAATGAAATGAGATTGAGACGAAGTCCCTTACCTCGTGTCTGACTTGACTCGATCGTTATTTAATCTCCTGAATAATAAACTATAGTTAATTTTTATTTGCTTAAGAACATTTTTCAAGTTCATTATTCTTTTTACATTACTTATTACCATGTTATGAACATTATGTAATCATTTAATTTAATAATGGTCGTTTTGTCGATCTTTGGTACTTGAGTCAATAATAAAATTCTTATAATTACATGTTGTTCATGTGGTAAAATATCCATTATATCTAGAATTATATTAATTATCTTGGTATCATATATATCATATATATCTAGTATATACATGCATTTATAATATTACATAACATTTAGAGGTAAGAAATGAAATGCACCGTTCATGGAGATGGTATGTCGTACGTACGCATGAACGCTACTTTCATTTATATTTCATATTTAATGGAATGAAATCATAATGATAAAAAGGTATATTATAATTCTAGTATAATATCATATATAATATCATTAACTACATCCTTTATACATCCCACATATGGTATTAACGATTCAAATCACTTTGAGGGGCGGTAGTCCGCACTTCCTAAAATGAAATTATCGTGTTTACCCATAATGGAAACCATAAAGGTATGCCATAAATATAAAATACATAAGCATTAGGAAAATATAAACATAATATATATCATATATAAATAGATTTACATCTTAATGGCCACCATGAAAGGTGTTAAAAGAAGATTGAACAATCATCATTTCATGAGCCAGTAATTCACCAACCACAGAAACAGTATGTTCTTTAACCATTAGACGGAGGTGTGTGTAAGTTTATAACTAATACTTCTCATAAAAACATCTTATTATATTTAATATATTGTTTTTGTTATAAAATAATGGATGACAAAGTGTTTAAGTAGTTTGAGAAGAAAAATAAAACAAAAGAACATAAGAGAAGACATTACCATAAAATCAGGTAACTCTTTTTTATTTGATCCAAAGGCTTCCTTGGGAAGAATTATGCCCAAAGTGAGGCTTCTAGGATGAAGGGAGGAAATTTTATAGGTCATTTGGGAAGTTTTTGGCCAAGACAAATGGCTTTGAAGATGTGAATAAGGTGGTAGAGGTGGGGGCCTTTTATAAGAGGAGAGGAGGGGCTCTTTTGGAAAGATTGAAATGTTACTTTATTATGAAATTATTTTCAAATTTTAAAGGTCCCACAATGATATATTTCGAGGATAAGGTGATAAGGGTTCTAAATCCACCCATTCTATAGGATTTAGACAAGTGTAAGTCTTATATTTTACCTTATCTTTTCATTTTATTTAAATCATTTATTAATGAGGTAATCACTGCATCATCATGGTGGCATAAATAAATTTATTTATTTAATGCCTAAAAATTATAAAAAAATTTCCACGATGTAGGATATATTTTTAGATTTACAATGAATATTTATAGTTGAAAATATAACTTTTATATCTTCTTGTAAAAATGTTTTTAGTAAAATAACACATGTTTGTGACATTTTTATATTTACTTTAAATAAAAGGTATTAATGTCATTATCTTACCCAAGTGGCTCCATGGGGTCCCAAAAATCATCACATGGTTTGTCTGGTTCGGAAATGACTCATCCAATAAGAGTTGGACATGTGTTAAGATACTTTTATATTCTTATAATATCATTTATACATTAAATTACCCTAATTACCTCTAATCGCGGTTAATAAAACTCAAAAGTTACTATTCACCACAAATTATTTTCATCCCATTGAACCACATTTTACTTACTAATAACAACCATGTATGTCATATTTTTGAAATTCAATTCATAGAAGCGTTAAAATTTCATTTAAATGAAAAATCAGTTTTTTAACTACCCCTTAGTGGTTTCACTATTCATCAAAAATTGAAGTTTTTCAGAACAATACCAAAAATTTGCCCTAAGCTATAATTGATATTCCGAACTAAAAAATGTTGTATATTTTACAAAATTCCAAACATATAAGTTGCATTAATTAATTTTATAATTAATTCCCATTGTCAAAACAAATAGCATGTTTTCAAAAAACAATATCAATCAAAAGATTGATAATTGTTTAAGTCCAATTTCAAAGTGAAATTAATTCTAATGACCAACATTGGATAAAATGGTAAAAATATATTATAATTATACTTTAAAACCACTAAATAGTATAATTTATCACTATAAATTAATTTGATTAAAAAGTTGTTTTTAATTTAAGTTTAGTATTTTTTACTATTCATTAAAAATTGGAGGTTCTCAGAAAAATACCAAAAATTAAACTTAGGATAATATTGATATTCCGAATCCAAAAATGAAGTCCAGTTTGAAATATAAAGTTTATATAAATTCAAAAGGTCAGTTTTACTATTCATAACGGCTACTTTGATTGGTCGCAGTGTGTTATAACTCGAGGTTGCGTACAACAAACGCTACTCTATTATTCAAAGAGAAGTGTTCCATGGAAGCTTGGAGTGTTAAATTCTCCCCTCCTTCAATAAATTGCATCCTCGCAATTTGAAATTGTTTTTGAAAATAAAAGGTGGAAAATATAAAATACCTTTGTGAAAAACCCATATTGAAAATAAGGTTAATAATATTTATTCTTAATAAGAGGGAAAGGGAAATGAGAAAGTCACCACCAAATTAGGGTTTCAAATAGGAGAAAATTGGTGGCAATTATAGACACATAATTATATTAAAAACATTAATATTTATAGGGATTGATTGAGGTCATCAATCACACACAAGTATAAAATTGAGGGCCTTAAAGCCATAAATCTATGATGAAAATATCATCAGTTCAATAAAACATAAGGCATTAGGATAACACATTTTTGTTTTAATATCCCTTCCCTAAAGTTTAAGAATTAATTTCTTTATAGAATAAGATATATATATATATATATATATACTTGACAAGTAGAATCTCAACCTTCAACTAATTTCTACCACAAACTCATCTTTCACTCAAAAAGGTAATATAAATCAAAAATATTATATTTATCCTAATCGTACAAGGTTCCAAATATTAACACAAACCATTTAGATTAGGAAAACTATTTTTTAATAACGAGGGTATTCTTGTAGGCTAGTGGCAGGTAATAAAGGCATGTCTCACTATGGTTGCGGGTTCGATTCCTGCAGCTTTGTCCGATGTGACGGGTTATCCCCCAACCTATAGGTTGTCCTTTTCCTAAAAATATATTATTATAATATTCAAAAAATAATCCTAAGAAATGTTTTAACCTTAAATAATACTATTCAAAGTTCAACATAATCCATTAAAAACATTATAGTTATCCAAAATACCTCTGTCCAGACTCTCTGTAAAAGGTATCTAAATTCAAAAATCCATTGTGACATCTGATTCCCCTGAAAAAGTAAGGATTCTCTTATTGTCACATACTAAAAATAAGATTACCTTATTCATATTAAAACCTTAATGCGAACAAAATATATTTCAGTACAACCCTTATATATATCACATTATTCTTATAAACAAAATATAATCCTTGAGTCCAAAAGCACCAATAAATTAATTATTCCACTTCAACTGTAGTAACAACATAAGATTGGCCTTGATCCCTTGGCCTTTTCTAAGGTAAGTTTCCCTGATGCTTAGGACTTCAATTTTCATAATTCCCCATTTACCTACAATTGTAGCATTCAATATTGATATCCTCTTTCTTTCCCTTGCAATCACGAGCCTCGTGACCTTTCCTCCACATTTATAACAAACTCCCAATCCTTTTAGGCAAGTACCGGGGTGATTCTTCCCACAATTATCACATAATGGAAAATATTTCTTTCCCTTTTTCCCATTATTTGTCTCTTGTTCCACCATTCTCTTCTTCTCTTTCTTTACTTTGTTCTCATAAGATTTAGGGAATTCCTTTTCTTTCTTGATAGCACACGAGACTATATCTTCATACATTGAGAATGATTGTGATACTAAAGCTCGATGGAGAAATTTTTTTAACCAATAAAAGAAGTGATCAATTTTACTTCATGGGTTACGTATATAATCTGAAGCATTCCTTTCTAACCTTGTGATGTTAGACACATACTTTTCGACATTCTCATCCTCCTTTTGTCTCAGACTTAGAAATTGCCTTTCCATATATTCTCGATAGTCACGAGGAAATTATTTTTATAAGAAAAGCTCTATGAACTCCCTCCATTCCATAGTTGATACTTCATCATCTTCCATTGTGTTTTGAATCAATGACCACCATTGATCAACATCTCCAGGGAGGCGGTAAACTGCCATGATAACCTTTTCCCTTTCACTACTCTCCAAGGCATGGTATATTTTCTACATGGAATTTATCCATGGCTCAGCTACTAATGGATTTGTACCCCCATTAAATGTTGGTGGTTGTTTCCTCATGAAGAGCTCTAACATTTATCCTCCACATTGCAGATCAGGGTGCTCCATACGAGTAAGGTTATTATTCATAACCTGAGTGAGTTGTCCTAGTATGGTGATAAGCTGATCAGCACCAGGTATATCACTAGCTCCACTATAATTATATTTAGCAGGATGGAAATCCCTATATGGAGTGTGTTCATTGATACGGTTTCCATTCCTTCCACTAAGCGTCATTTATAAACAATGTCATAAACTCGATCAGTTCATGAATCAAAATACATAATTCCATACATGTAAAACAGTTAACATAAATTCAACTATTTATGAATATAATCCATAATAATAAAAAGAGATGTTTTCTTTGAGGAAGTATATACTCATAAACCCTTCATAATTGTTTGTAAAGAAAATGAGAATTATCCTAAGAATATCCCCTAGGAGTGTCGTAACCAAGAGTGCAGCAAGGCCCGTTGTCATGCACTAGTTCTCGTTCGAGTCTAGCTCAAAGCGGTGTTTTTGGGTTTTACCCCTAGGTATATCTTTGCCAGAACCGCCTCTACCTGCTCGTATCCAGACAGGGATGTATTGCTCGGAAAGTACACAAAATCTATACATTACCAAAATTGTAGGATGTTCTTATATACTAATCTTCAAAGTCGTTCGTAGGGATATGTGCTCTAATTAGATTTTATCTAAATATAGCTTCCAAGGTTAGTATTAAACCGCCTCTGATACAAACTGCAACGCCCCGACCCCAGTTACCCAGAGTTGGTGCATTATTACGTAACATTGGAATGATCACAAAACATCAAGTCTCGAAAGACAGATTAGTTTAGTGGCCTTTGAAACACTAGATACATTCATAAATGTTACATTACATCATAAAGTGAAAAACTAAAATAACATAGTCTCCATAGTCCACACTCATATCCCCTTCAGACTTTCCCTACAGGTTAGTCATAAAATATTTCTTCACATCCTGGGAAAAATAAAACTTAAAAAGGGGTGAGCTCAGATGATCAGTAAGGATAACAATATAGCGGAAACCATCATAATTAAACATAAACATTTAAGGCAATGTATAACAAAAACAAAACCTTTTAAACTTGAACTTCAGCATAATATGGAAAAAAATAAAATGAAATAATTCCATTTTCTTATTCATGTGGATATTCTTCTAGTAAAATAATCACATGTAATATCAATAACAACTTTCATAATGATGGAATGCATAATGACAGACTATCATAACCACATAGTCAAGGCCTTGTTCAGAGACTACAAATAAGATTTTGTCAAGGCCTTGTGCCAAGACACTATTTTGTCTCATGAGACCTACCGATTCTTCAAGGAGCTATAGCGGGCTCCACCCATCACTTACTAATTCCAATGCATTCCATATATGAAAAGGTTTAAACATATCATAAACCATAATAGAATCATATCACATAAAACATGCATAAAGGAAACATAAAATTTCCACATTTCAATCACAAGATATCAATACAACACATTTATATAATAAAAAATATATCAAAACCATTTTCAATACCAAAATAACAGAAAAGTAAAACATGGTGTTTATTTTTCATTTAAAAAAATGTTATGTCTTATAGAGGGAGCTGAAACTTAAATAATGGTCACGGCGGCGGAGAAGTCATTGTTGCCGCATACGTAAGAAAAAAAATTCCATTTGTTGTTTTGTAAAAATTATTCCTATAAAAATATTCCTTTTGAATAAAAGTAAAATTCAAAGGGGTTTATACATCGTATAAAAGAAAGTTGTGTATAAAACAAAATATGCCTCAATGAAATGAGATTGAGACGAAGTCCCTTACCTCGTGTCCGACTTGACTCGATCATTATTTAATCTCCTGAATAATAAACTATAGTTAATTTCTATTTGTTTAAGAACTTTTTTCAAGTTCATTATTCCTTTAACATTACTTATTACCATGTTATAAACATTATTTAATAATTTAATTTAATAACGGTCGTTTTGTCGATCATTGGTACTTGAGTCAACAATAAACTTCTTATAATTACAAGTTGTTCATGTGGAAAAATTTCCATTATCTATAGAATTATATTAATGATATTGTTATCATATATATCATATATATCAAGTATATATGTGCAATTATAATATTACATAACATTTATAGGTAAGAAATGAAATGCACCGTTCATGGAGAAGGTAAGTCGTACGTACGCATGAATGCTGCTTTCATTTATATTTTATATTTAATGGAATGAAATAATAATTATATAAAGGTATATTATAATTATAGTATAATACCATATATAATATCATTAACATCATCCTTTATACATCCCACATATGGAATTTACGATTCAAATCACATTGAGGAGGCAGTAGTCTGCACTTCCAAAAATGAAATTATCATGTTAACCCATAATGGAAACCATAGAGGTATGCCATAAATGAAAAATAAATTAGCATAAGGAAAACATAAATATAATATATATCATATATAAATAGAGTGACATCTTAATGTCCACCATGAAAGGTGTTAAAAGAATATTTAACCATCATCGTTTCGTGAGGCAGTAATTTGCCACCCACAGAAATTGTATGTTGTTTAACCATTAGACGGAGGTGTGCGTAAGTTTAAATCAAATCCTTATCATAAAAACATTTTATTATATTTACTATACTGGTTTTGTTATAAAATAAAGGAATAAAAAGGGTTTATGTTGTTGGAGAAGTAAAATAAAACAAAAGAACATAAGAGAAGACATTACCTTAAAATCGGGTAACTCTTTTTGATTTGAGGCAAAGGCTTCCTTGGGAAGACTTATTCCCAATTTTAGGCTTCTAGGATGAAGGGAGGAAATATTAGAGGTTATTTGGGTAGAGGTTGGCTGAGCCAAATGGATTTTATGGTGTGAATAAGGTGGTAGAGGTGGGGTCCATTTATAAGAGAATAGGAGGGGCTCTTTTGAAAAGATTGAAATGTTACATTATTATGAAATTCTTTTCGGATTTTAAAGGTCCCAAAATTATATATTTAGATGATAAGGTGATAAGGGTTTGAAATACATCCATAAAATAGGCTTTAGACAAGTTTAAGTCTTAGATTTTACCTTATCTTTTCATTTTATTTAAATCGTTCATTAATGAGGTAATCGATGCATCATCATGGTGTCATAAATAAATTTATTTATTTAATGCCTAAAAATTATAAAAAAATTACCATGTTGTAGGAAATATTGTTATCTTTCCAATGAATATTTATAGTTTAAAATATAACTTGTATAACCCCTTGAAAAAATTGTTTTAGTAAAACAACACATGTTTGTGACATTTTTATTATTACTTTAATGAAAAGGTATTAATGTCATTGTCTTACCCAAGTGGCTCCATGGGGTCCCAAAAATCGTCCCATGGTTTTTCTTGGTCAGATATTACTCATAAAATAAGAGTAGGACATGTGTTAAGATATTTTTTTATTCTTATAATATCATTTTTTCCTTAAATTACCTTAATTACCTCTAATCGCGGTTAATAAAACTCAAAAGTTACTATTCACCGAAAATTATTTTCATCCCATTGAAACAAATTTTACTTACTAATGACAACCATGTATGTCGTATTTTTTAAATTTAATTCATAGAAGCGGTAAAAATTTATTTAAACAAAAAATCAATTTTTTAACTACCACTTAGTGGTTTCACTATTCATCAAAAATTGAAGTTTTTCATAACAATACCAAAAATTCGCCCTAAGCTATAATTTATATTCCAAATTCAAAAATGTTTTATATTTTAAAAAATTCCAAACATATAAGTTTCATTAATTAATTTTATAATTAATTCTCGTTGTCAAAACAAATAGCATGTTTTTAAGAAACAATATCAATCAAAAGATTGACAATTGTTTATGTCCAATTTCAATGTGATATTAATTATAATGACCAACATTGGATAAAATGGTAAAAATATATTATAATTATACTTTAAAGCCATATAATAGTATAATTTATCACTATAAATTATTTTTCTTAAAAATATTTTTTTTTAATTAAAGTTTAGTATTTATCACTATTCATCAAAAATTGGAAGTTCATAGAAAAATACCAAAAATTCAACTTAGGCTAATTTTTATATTCAAAATAAAAAAAATGAAGTCCATTTTTAAAAATAAAATTTATATAAATTCAAAAAGTGGGTATTACTATTTATAATGGCTACTTTTATTGGTCGTGATGTGTTAGAACTCGAGGTTGCGTACAACACACGCTACTGTATTATTCAAAGAGAAGTGTACCATGGAAGCTAGGGGTATTATAGGATTGACTCGAAAAAAATATCTTAAAGGTATAAAAACCTTTAAAAACAAGTTTTTTGGGGGTCAAAACTAGAAAATCAACATCATATTTCCCTAAAACTAGGGGAAATGACCCTATATTTATGTTTGAAATGTAGGAACTGACGGCACATCATTTCAAATAACATTTTTCCTTTTATGGTCGTCAACGTATTATTAGTGTTTTAAAATGCTAAAACATGTGTGGAGTGGTTGAAAACATATAAAAAGGCCATATATTTACATAAAATCATTGGAAAACCACTACTATGTTATTTCGGATGTGTATGCATAGACAACACATCAATCTAACATGCGGTGTGGTCGAAATGACTTAGTCAGCACTTCTTAAAGGTACAAAAACCATTAAAAACATGTTTCGGGGGGTCAAAACCAAGAAAACAATATCAAATTTCCCTGAATCAATAGATAATGATCATATATTTCATTTTGAAATTTCGGAAAGATGGTTCATCATTTTGAATGAATGTTTTCCTATTATGGCCATAAACGCAATTTTTGTGTTTTAAACACTAAAATTTGCGTAGGATTGTAAAAAAACTATAAAAATACTTCATATTAACAAAATATCATTGTAAAGCCACTACTAATTTATTTTTTATGTGTATGTAGATACAACACATCAATATGTCGTGGAGTGTGGTTAGAATGACTTAGTAACCGCTTCTTAAAGGTATAAAAACCATTAAAAAAGTTTTGAGGGGTAAAAACCCAGAAAAAGATGTTTGATTGCCATGAAATTAGGGGAAAACAACTATATATTTAATTTTGAACTTTAGGAACTAACGAAACTTCATTCTAAATGTTAATTTGCCTGTTATGGCTGTAGACATGTTTTTAATATTTTAAAGCACTAAAACTTACACGGAATGGTCAAAACCATTAAAAATGAACAAATATTGACATAAAATCATTGGAAAACCACTAATAAGTTATTTTTCAAATAATTTACAAGTTGTGATATCAAATTCTTTAAAAAATTATTAAGTAAATTTCAAGCACACCACATGTCGCTTTAAAAATAAATTAGAATATTTATTTATCTCTTTTCAGTTTCAAGGGTCCGTTATTATCATAAATAAGTAAGTGTATGTTTCCAAAGAGTATTTAATTATATATTATTTTTTTAATGTTAAAATTTTAACTTTTTTATTTACAAAATAATAAATTTTATGTGCAACATTCTGAATATATTCTAAGTATATTCTTTTTCACATTTCTTTTCGTAAATACTCTTGTTTTCATTATAGGCTGTAGATGTTGGTAGTATGTGGGAGGTTAACCATTCCCTTCCACAGCATTATTTATAATGAATTCGTTATGTTTCATAGATTACATGGTATGTTAAAATTTTATCAATTATTCTAATGTAATTATGATTTATTATGATTAGTTTTATTTTTTCTTTTCATTTTTGTTATAGTTGATGGGATGACATGGTCGGTTTTTGTTGATTAGATGCATTGGAGGTAGAAAGATATAGTGTAGGTCATGACATGGATGTATATTGTGCATGGGTTATTGGTGGACATATGTTAAATGTATGTATTTATTATTGAGTTATTTTTTCACATATGTATGGGTTAATTGAGATTGAGGTTATGATGATTGTGGATGTTTGTATATTTGTTATGGATTTATGATATATGTATGTTAGTTTGTCATATATCTATTATTTAGTTTATTTCATGTTACTTTTTTTTATTTAATGTTTTTTAATTCAATATTAAAAAAATCTTATTTAGCAGCAGTTTTTAGAAACCACTACAAAATACATTAAATAAAATTTTTTATGGGCGTTTAGGATTAACCGCTACTAAAAAACCATTGTTGAACATATCATTTGAGGTTATTTTGTTTTTAAATCATTATTTGAGATATTGTTTTATAAAAATCACCTCTAAATAAAAAAACCCACCGTTAAATACTCAAAAAACTATACATAGAAAAACTACAATAAAAATAATGAAACTTCTACTAAATGACTAGCGACCATGAAATACATGAAATTTTTTATAATCATCATGATACTAATAGGTTTCAGTTTTAAGTAAAACTATTCAACAAAAACAGGCTATTACTGTCCCTTTTTTTAGTGAGTTATATGAAACAACTCAGCATCTTGCCGAATTAATGAAATGGACTAAGAAACATTCATGAGATTGTTCTTCCAACTCTGACAATAAGGCATAAAAAGTAGAGATAGTCATTATTGTGCATGCATATATTTCTAATTCGGTATACATGTTGTACCCTTTACCATATGTACCTTGCCGAGTGTATCCCTACCAAGCATAGCCTCACCAAGTGTAGTCACCTCAACAGGAGAATGTATACCTACCCCTCATCAAGGACATGACCCAAGGATGCCTTTTGTGGAAAGTCAAAACAAGAATTATTCATTTAAAGATGTATAGGTCTTGGGATATCCCATATTCATCATGGAAAAGGTAATCCTAGAGTTTCAAGAGTTCAAGAGGCTGTGGGAGGTCAGAATCATTGGCCACACCAACCATTGTTCATATCACAAGATCCTCAAACACATCACCAAATAAATTATTTTATTATTGATTAGATTTTGGATCATGTATATTGCGGCTTTGTCAAATTAGGTGACATTTAAACATAGTCAGTGCATATTTTCATTGACCCTGATAGTGATAGTGAAGACTTTAATGATTAAAAATCAGTTCTCATCCATGATATGTAGAATTAAAATACCTAGTGTGATCATAATATAGTTTCCAATGATCATTGTATCATTTTTACCCATTTTATGAAGCCAAAACATTTTGTGGTTTCATGAATCCTTCGACAGCTACCTATACATCTTCACCATAGCCTCCCATGTCTCATAAAAATAGACATCAATGGAATAAGGTAAATCCAAGTCCTCCTTCAGTTCCAAAACCTACTCACAACCTCAGTAATTTCAAGCCTCCTGAATTGGGAGATGTGCATATGTTACGCCCATCCTTATAAAATTCCACTGATTAGGAGATATAATACAACACTATGAATTTTTTTGAATTAGTGGGTCGTTTCACAACACCCAACAATACGGAATGCTATATGGACCCTGCGTACACCTCCAGCTAACACCATCAGAGGAGAGTTAGAGGAAACACCAACACACTGAATGATCATGCCAGTGATTTAGACAAGGTAGTTCATGGTAATGGGACTAGGTTAATAGGATTTCGTAGGACTCAGCAATCACATCCCTCCTAGTCCATGATGTAAAATTTTCCTCTATAGCCAACTATATTAGTTGAACTTTTAAATCAACTATAACTACACCAAGATTAGTTGAGTCCAGCTAGAGATTGACCTTAACTGATCATCACTCGACCATTAGTTTGTCAGGATAGACTGGCTAGCTGATATTAGAGTATCACAAGTACTAACCAATACCCATCAATTTATCTAATGGCATCTGTCGCGCCCCCTAACAAGGAACAACACTCCTCAAGAATAAATATGGTGCTATTATAGAGGTATGATATACTAAATCACCGCACGGACATACCCCTGAGGCATTAAATCCTTGAGTCTCTCCACTTATCAATGGAAATATAGGAGTCCCTTAATGGAGCTTTGAAAATCCCCCATTAGTTTGAGGTGGAGTTAGATACTATTGAGGCATACTATGTAGAGGAGTCCAAGCAATAGGAATATCGATCCATTATCCCATTTTTTGGGGAATACATGGGTTCTACCATTCAATGTCATATACATCCACTATATATCACATGTTAGTTTAATGGTGTTGAAGTATGCTACTGCCTAGTGGATACTGGCTTTGGTATCAACCACAATCCAACCCAGACACTTCATAATTTGGGACATATAGAAACTGATCTGACTCCTTCTAAACTGATAATCTAGGGATACGATAAGACTAAGAATAATTTTAATGGAAAAATATAACTTAAGTCTCAGTTTTTCAGTCTAATTTTAAGCATTAAACTTATGGTAATCTCATAGTATACTACCGATAATGTGTTCTTCGGAAGGACCTGAATTAATCTGTAGGGAGAAGTCCCCTATTTATATCACAAGTTCCTCAAAATACTCCCATTTATGGTTAAGTAGGGGTAATCTAAGGTTATTCATCACCATTTGTCACATATGAGGCCCACTATCTAGAAGTTGGTTACTATAAATGAGAGGAATGTTAGTCCAGACTGATGGGGTTAAGCTCATCAATTCCCCTAATGATCTAACGACCACTATAGACGATCCATGGGTAGACATGAAAGATACATTAGTCCTCAAAATTCATTATTTAGAGCCCATGACACTATACCTAGGGGTTATTTCATTTCTTTCATGAAAAAGGAGTTCTCATAGACTAAATTTTTAGGGACCTGTGTTTTTTGGACTAAAGATTGAGAAAAATTTTGAATTTTTATTGTAGATGCTTAAAAGGGGTAAGATAGTCTTTTTTCCTCTAGAATATGATCTCATATTATTTTTTTGACCCATATATTGCTCTAGAAATTGGGTGTTTACCCTAGGAGAGTAGTTTGGTGGAATTCTAATCTATTCGAATTTTATCAAAATAATTAATATTTAATATTTAATAAATTAAATATTAAATTGTTCATGTAGTTTTTCTCGATGATAACTTGTTAAAGGAGTGTCAGATTGAGTTTTTGTCTCTACAATTGAGTCTGTAATGGGGATTTTTTTCTATTCGAGACACAAACTCGAGTTCGGTGCTGAGGCCGGCCCATTCCCCTTTTTCTTTTCTTTTCCATTTCTTCTATTCTTTATTTTATTTTTATTTTCTTTCTTTTACTTTCTCCTTCCTTATCTAGAATGACTTGTGTGGTTCCTCCTTCATCGCAGATAAAGAGAGAAATGAGTTAGGGGATAGTAAAAGAGAGATAGGGGAAAGAGGTGTGTCATTGTGAATCCCTCTACGCGCTAGATCGACATGCAGCAGTCATGGACCATAGATTTGGAAAAAGATTTAGTGGTTTCCACTCAAACGTAGGTGCTATTATTTTTTTACCAAAAATCCTAGTAGATTAATCTTTTTTAAGTTTTAATCCCCTCATATTCTTGTCTTTGTCCTCTCAAGTCCTCATGTAATATTTTTGGGGGAGAAACAGGAGTTTTGGGTTAATCTGAGGATTTTCCATTTGGGAAAACCTGATAACACGGCGTGTATTCTAGGGTGGAATTCCATGTGTTCTTCCCATTTAGTGAAGATGAATTTTAAGAATTACACAATGTATATAGTGGTGTACATTCCATGTATTGGTACTCGTCTGTGTAGCCGAGTACACATCCATGTGAACACATATAGGGGTACATAGCCTAGTGGAGTACATGGCCAAACCCTGTGTGGGACAAAAACTATGTATAATTACAGAGTCTGGCCATGTATTCATCTAGGCCAGTTTAGGGACACTGGATAGTAACATATGTGTGGTACACATTGTGTTCCCTCTTTACACATCATGTACATGGGTTATTTACATGCCCATGTCAGAGGAAGTACATTCCCATGTGGGACTTTTGGAGTACATAATGTGTACCAAGGCTGACATGCCATGTACCGACCCTTTTCAACCCTTTGAGAGGGGTTTCCATGTCTTCATTCCCTGGAGTCAGAATTGGACCTAAGAGTATTCCATTCTAAGTATTTTTTTACATATATCCTGATGGTGAAACCCATGGATTGATCTAAGGACTCATAATGGGTGTTTATATGATTCTAACTAAATAAATAGGTTTCTCATCTAGTAACTGAATTCAGTCATCTCCAAAGGGAGAGACTTGAGCTTGAATGATATGTTGGTTGTTTGGACCAACCTGTTTGATATCTTAATTTGAGATGATCCACGAGCTATCTCTTATGACCGGTGCTTTCATGGATTTATTTTGAGGACATCTCCCTTCTGATATGTGCACTTCTTGCCTAAGAGATCATGAGAATAGTGGTTACTGAGGATCACCTAAGTTATGCCTTTTCATACAAGCTAATCTAGGGAGTACCTTGTAGGATCTCTTACCTATATACCATTTAGATGATCCCAGGTAGGATACCTCTACTTCTTATTCTCTCTTGAGGGCCCCGTGTAGGATTCCCCTTCTTATGTACCATTATAGGATCTCATGTAGGATGCCTATATTTTTTATAGTTCAAGGATACTATGTAGGATTCCACATTTACCTTGCATATAAGTATCCCAATTAGGATTTATTCTCTTCTATTGGTAACTCAAGGATCTAGATTTAGATTTCTATTTATGTTTTTTATTTGAGGGACCGAGCATGTTCCCATTGTTTGAATGGCCATGAGTTATACATCTATTTTTGGTAGATATGGTGTCAGGTGTCACCTTAGAACTCGTTTCAAACTTCAATGCTCATGGTTCTATGGAACTACTATTGGGTTTAGGCATTCTGACACACTCTCTCTTTATTTATATATTTCACACGTTCATTGTTGATTCAGTGATTTTTACCAGAGGTACTTCCTAGTTGGTGGCTATTGAGACGGACATGATCCATCTTTCTTCCTTTTGGAATTCCTGAACATTATTCCTTGGTTATTTCATGCTTGTTGTGATTCCTAAACATGCTTTACTGGGATTCGGCTCCTGATCCATGTTTAATTATATGTTCACTAGTATACCAAGAGGTACTACCTAGGATTAGGCTATTGAGCCTCTATTTTTTATATTTATATGGTTGGGTTATCCAGAGGTGTTTCCAATGATCTAGATGTTGAGATTTACTTGATGTATATAGGATGCCTTAGATTAGCTCTATGGTATTGATGACTGGTACACCTTGAGGGATACTTGGATTCCCATTATAGGAATTCCTTGGTCAGACTCATAGGATAGTTCATATGTGGTGGCGATGATTACGCTCTCCTCAACCTATGATGTATGGGTATAGAACCCCAAGACTCATGGATGATTATACTCTCATGACTGGTGGGGATGATTATGATCTCTTATACATATGATGAAGATGATTAGACACTCCCTGATTTGTTACGACACTCGAGGAGTGTTTCATGGCGCCTCACTAATGAGTTCCCTTTATATGGGTATGGATCCCAAGACTCATGGAAGATTACACTCTCCCAATTATTCAGGATAATTAAAGTCTCATCATCCAATGATCGGGATGATTACACTCTCTTGGACTGGTAATGAGACTCTATGGGTGTTGTGTGGAATCTCACCGGTGAGTTCTCTTTATAGGTCACCTAAGGTTCAAACCCTTAGCGACTATCCATGTTCTGAATGTCATGACCACCTATGAATAGGGACCTAGGGCATACACATTTAACAAGATTTTTATGGCCTGGGCAGCAAGGTCACTAACTCAGTTACCATTTACAATATGTATGTATTTACTACCTATAATCCTTCTTTATAGGTTTTACTACTGGAATACTGTATCCTTCTTTGTAGGATTGACCATCATTATATAGTGACCTTCATTACATAATTGTTCGTCGGTATATGGCATCTTTCTTCATAGGATTGACCATCATTATATTGTATCCTTCTTTAAACAGATTGGAGGTGAGTATGAATTATCCCAGGTGTTGGATGATTATCCCCCTGTGGTGACGTAGCATACTCAGAGACATATCCAGTCTTATCTGAAGCAGGTATATGTCAATTGGGATTATGGACCCAGAGATCGACTTGATGATACATGGATGTAGTTTCATGACTTCCATCTCAGTTCCCTTGCACAGGATGTCTAGGTAATCAGGATTATGAACCCATAGATTGACTACCTTTTGATTTTATATTATTTTAATTCACATACTCATGATTATTCATATTTATATATATATGTATAGGTATAGGACTATACATGTATATGTATATAGATATGTACATCCATGTTGGCATTTTCCTAGTTGGCCTGGATTACAGACCCGGGGTTTGAAAGTGGTTACCCATTTTTTTTACTTATCTTTTCAGTTTTTTCTCATCTAGGCTGACCATTTTTATTTTTTATACCCTCATAGTAGCATATTTTATAGATTCCAAGTTAGTTTGACCTAGTGATATTATTTCTCACCCCTATACATGCACCCTTGAATATTTGTAGGTTGTATGTATGTTTTTTAGGTTGATCGTGAGTTTCATGGTGGATAGGGCTGAGGAAAATATTTATATGATTGAGAAAGAGATTCTCATGTGGGTTCTTCTAATTGGGATGTTGTAGTTAGATAGTGTCATAGAGACCAGGTAAGTGTACTATCTCATATTTAGTATTAGATACATGTACTTTTATTTCATTTTCTTTTTATACTCCTATATCTATTTGTTCAGCCCATTAGGTGACCAGTTTTATATTGTATGACATAGTTGTTTGGGATTTTGTAGCTTTTTCATTTATTCTTATAGAATGCCCTATTTTAGTTTGTTTTATGCTTCTGCACTCTATTTACCTTCTATTTTTTACGATACTTAAATATTTTTCGATGTTTTGTTACTATTATATGAGGGTATAGTCTCCCCACTATCACAACCTAGGCCCTTACTTCTAGTCGGTAGCCTCTATCATATGAGGGAGGTAGACTTGAGGCCTCATAACCCAGTGGATTGGGGAACTATTTTAGTGGTATCTATTTTGGGTCATTAAAAAATTGGTACCATAGTTGTTTTTTTCCTAGACTTTACTATTTGGGATATGTTAGACATGAGTATTTGTTATTTGTTGGAAACTGTGATGGATATTTTACTATTATGTCAAGAACATTTTTTTCTTATAAGAATTACTGGTTTCCAGGGGTATGGGATTGTTGTTCTGATCTGTGATGTTACACTTGTACAAGATTTTCACCTTGATTGATGCACATGTTGTGTTAATGATATGATTTTAAAGGGATCTATGGATCTTGGATGTTGATAAGAGGTCATTTATAGATAATTACTCTTATTTGGAAAATGCCAAAGGCATCTCATTCATCATATTTGGCATATAGGATTCACAACATATAGGGCACCCAGTGTGTAATTTTACTAATGACTGGGGAATATTTAATTGGTCTTACATACGTATATATATTTAATTCTAATGGAAGGATATGTGGATCTATGTTGAGGTATTTGGTGTTGAGGATGATGGATCGGTCCTCCTGAACGAGGGATGCAATGACCCAAGTTAGTTGATATGGCACGTGATGCCTTTTTGTTGTTCCCTTTAGAGTGTAATGATTCTCATTTCATGGTTATCTAGTAAGATCAATCAGTATGATGCTAATGGATACTAGGAATTATCTCATGAACCAGACCTCTTGGGGGTATTACCATATATGGATTCCTGGTGAGTTTCATATTAGTCTCTTCTATTTTATTAGTATAGTGAGCTCTGGGGAGCAGTTATTTTGAGGATGCTCAGTGAGGATGAAGACCTTTTACGTCATGTTTTTAGTTTAAATACTTACAGGTCGACATCCATTTTGTTCAAGGTAATCCTATGTGAGAGTTTGGACCATGTATTCATACACCTTTTTAGATAGTGAGTTTAGTTTTACTCTTGTTTTGAGATCAATTCATGGTATGTGATCAAGTTTTGTATTATAGGAATGTTGAAGCCGTCAACTTTTGATAGATCGCCTTGGGAGATTTTTTTTGACACTGAATTTGATGGGAAGGACTATTTGAGTTCTTGTCCTAATCAAATGGTGTTTCTGTTATTGCTAGTGTAGTCAGAGCATAGGTAGATTCTTGTGACTGGAATTACATCATGTGATGAGCTTTCATGGAATAAATCATGGCATAGGCGAGGTGCCTGATTTTGAAGAGGAGTTCTAAGGGAGATTCCGGATTATTGAGGCTAACATGAGGTGTGTGATGGTCAGCATAGCTATGTAATGGATATATCATTATAGTTTGAGTCGGGTGATAATGGAACGCGCTAGTTTCATGTGGTATTGTTTGAATCTTTATCTATGGGGGTCCAGGTGTGAGTTTAGGACTAATGTCTTCACAACATGTCGTTGACGTGGTTTCCTGGGATTTGTGGTAAAATGAGGAATGTCCCTCCATAATATAGGTGATATTAGTATTAAATGGGGTACCATAAGACGGTCAGTCTGTGTTGAACCTGGAAATGATTTTTTGGGAGATGTGGTGTCAGGTGTCAGATAAGGTGGGTTATCCTTCTTGTGGTGAGTGTGTCTCAGAGGGAGTTGAACACACCCTGTTGTGGAATCTTAGTTTACTTCTGGTTAGAGACTATCATGATCTATCTTGAATTATTCCTGAGTATGATGAGAGAAAATCATCCCTAAACTGAGCTCCTTTTATTTATAAATGTTATTACCTGATGGGGGAAGGAACCTATTGAGGTTATTCTTGAGGAGAATTGTAATGTAATCCATATATAAGGGAGTTCACCAATGGCCATTTGAGGGCGGTGACCCTCACTTTTAGTTTAATTTTTCTGTTTTCTATCATCCATTTTCCTTAGAGTGTGGGGATTTTTTACGGACTTGTGTTTTTCATGAATGATGTTTTGAGTAAAAATTTGAATTTTTCCTTTCAGATACTTGAAAGGGGTAAAATTGTATTTTTCCCTCTATAAGATGAGTTTGGATAATTTATTTGACCACTCCCTTGGTCTTGAAATTGGGTGTTTACCAGAGGAGATGATTTTGGCAGAATTTCAAGCTGCTTGAATTTTGACAAAATAATTAATATTTAATATTTAATAAATTAAATATAAAATTTTTCTCACAGGTTCATTCAGTGATAAAATTTGAATGGAGCAAAAGAATGAGATTTTTTCTCTAATATTGAGTCCATAATGGGGATTTTTTTCATATGAGGGATATAAACTTGAGTTCTCTCCAGGGCCGGTTCAGACCCCTTTATCATGTCTTTTCTTTTTCTTCTTTTCTTTCTATTATTTTTCTTTTCTTTGTTTTCCATCCACTTTACTTCCCATAGATGCCTCTTGCGGATCCTCCTTCACCCCATCCAAATAGATAAATGAGGGAGGGGTGGATAGAATGAGAGAGGGGGAAAGAGGGGTGTCGTTGTGAAGCCCTCGATGCGATGGATCGATGTGCGACTGCCATGGACTGTGGATTTGGAGGAAGCATCAGAAGTTTCCACCCAAAGGTTGTACCTTTTAAATTTTTTCCACAAATCCATATAGATTCATCATTTTTCAGTTTTAATCCCCTCTTATTCTTGTATGTTTCCTCTTGAGTCCCGATCAACGTTTTTGGGGTGTTAAATGGGGGTTTTTGGGTAATCTAAGGGTTTTCTGTTCTGGAAAACCTGATAATATGGTGTGTAATCCTGGGTGACATGTCGTGTGTTCTTTCAGTTCAGGGAAGATGAATTTTAATGAGTACACACCATGTACAGCGGTGTACATTCCATGTACTAGCACTTTTTTGTGTAGTTGTGTACCCGGCCAGGTGAACTTGTGTTGGGCTATATGGTCATGTGGAGTACATGGTCGGACCCCGTGAGGGTCATACACACTATAAGAGTACATGGATTGGCCAATTATCTAGTTAGGCCAGTTGAGGGACATGGGTTGGTGAGCCATTTATGGTACACGTCATGTTCCCTCCATACATACCATGTACTGGGGGCACTTACTCACCCAATCCAGCAGAGGTACACACCCATGTGGGCCTTTGGGACAACATGTAATGTACTGAGGGTGACACTTCGTGTGCTGCCTCTTTTCAATGATTTCAATGTTTTTTGTGTCTTTTTTACCCGGAGACCAAATGGTACCCAAGAGTAGAGAATTATGAGTTTTTTACATATATCATGATTGAGAAACCTATGCAATGATATGAGGAATCCTAATGGGTGTTTTGTACTTCTACCTAAATGGAGTGGTTTTTCCTCCATTAATTGAATTCAATTTCCTGTTGAGGGAGAGACATGAATGTGAATTATAGGTTGTGGGTTTTAACAAAGCTATTTGAGATCATGATCTTAGATGATCCAAGATCTATCTCTTATAAGTAGGGCCTTCATAGATTTCCTTTGAGGGAATCTCCCTTGTGAGATATTCCCTTCTAACCGAAGAGGCCATGAGACTAGTTGTTACTAAGGATCCCCTAAATGATACCATTTATTACAAGATAATATAAGGAATCCATTATAGGATCCCTCACCTATATAATGTTCTGAGAATACCATATATGATGGAACTACTTATTTTATGGTCTTGAGGGTCCCATGTAGGATGCCCCTTCTTATGTACTGTTAGAGGATCTCAAGTTGGATGCCTCTATTGCTTACCGTTCAAGGATCCCATGTAGGATTCCTCCTTTACCTCAAAGCTAATAATCGTAATTAGGGTGACTTCTCTTGTTTTTATACCTCTAGGATCATGATTTGGAATCCTATTCAGTTTTTTGACTTGAGGGACCCAACTGATTCCTATGGTTTGACTGACCCTGATTTGTACATCAATTTTGGGTAGATATGGTGCTGGTTGTCACCTTAGAACCCATGTTGAACTCGTAATCCCTTAGGGATATGGTGGTAGTGTTGGGTTTAGTAATTTATCCACCATCACTCATTGATTATATCTTTCACATTTTCATTACTGATGCAATGATTTTTACCATAGGTGTTTCCTTGTTGGTGGTTATTGAGCCTAAATTAAGGAGTATTTATTTCTTTTGGGATTCTTAGATGTTATTAATTGGATCTTTCATGCTTTTAGGGACACCCAGACATGTTTTTATAGGATCCAGCTCATAATCAATGTTATTTTATATGTTTACTGGTATGATCAGTGGTACTACCTTGGATTGGGATGTTGATCTAGAATTTTGGATGATTAATATTACTGGTATGTTCAGAGGGGTTTCCTATAATCTAGCTATTGAGCCTTAATTGATGTATATGGGATTCCTTGAATGAGATCCTTGAACCCTAATGACTTATATGCCTTGAGTTATACTTAGATTCTCATTGAAGGAACGCCATGGATAGGCTCATAGGCTAGTTGATATGGGGTGGGGATGATTACGCTCTCCTTAGCCTATGATTTATGGGTATGGAACCCAAGACTTCTGGAAGATTATACTCTCTCCGGTTGTGGGGATGATTGCGATCTCATCAACCTATAACCATTATGAATACGATCTCCCATATTAGTTTCAAGATTCGAGGGGTGTTTCGTGGAATTTCACCAGTGGGTTCTCTTTATATTGGTATAGCACCCAATACTCATGGATGATTATGCTCTCTCTAGTGGTGGTGATGATTAAGATCTCCTAGGCCAATGATCGGGATGATTACACTCTCCTGGATCAGTTATGAGACTCGAGGGGTGTTGCATGGTGTCTCACCAATGAATTGTCTTTATCGGTCACATAAGGTTCATAACCTTAGGGGCTATCCGAGTATTGAATGTTGTGACCACCTACAGATGTGGATTTAGGGCTTATACATTAGACTGTATTTACATGGAATGGGTAGTATAGCGACTGACTAAGTGACCATTTACAGGATGTTCGGATGTACTTCCTAGAATCCTTCTTCATAGGATTGACCATCATAATATCATATCCTTCTTTATAGTATTGACTTTTGGTACACGATATCCTTCTTTATAGGATTGACCATCGGTATACTGCAACTTTCTTCATAGGATAGACTGTCGGTATATGATATCCTTTTTTATTGTGATTGGAGGTGAGTAAGGGTGAACCTAAGTGTAGAGAGAGTATCCCCTTGTGGTGATGTAGCTTGCTCAGATACAGTTCTAGGGTTGGAATAAGTAGGTACATGTCGATTGGGATTACGGACCCAGAGATTAGCTTAATGATACATGGCATAAGTGGAATGATGTCTAACTCAATGCCCTTGTAGAGGATGTCCAGGTGATCAAGATTATAGACCCAAGGATCGAATGCCTATTGGTTTTATTTTATTTTGATTCACCTACTCATGAGTATTCATAATAATGTATATATGTATATATGTATATATATATGGAACTATAAATGGATACATATATAGATATGGATATCTGTGGTAGAACATACCAATTGTTTTGGGATTATGGACCCGAGGTTCGATAGTGGATTCATGTGTGGTTTTACTTATCTTTTTAGTTGTGTCTTATCTAGGCTGAGTAGTTTGATTTTTTATACTCTGATAGTAGTATATTTTATAGGTTCCTCATCAGGGTGTCCTACGGAGATTCTTCCTCACCCCTTCATGTGAACCCTGGTGTACTTGTAGACCTTATATATACTTTTCAAGCTGATAACTACTTTCATGGTGGATAGGGCTGATGTACAGATCCCTATGATTAATTAAGAGTTTCTCGTGTGGGTTCATATGATTAGGATGTTGTAGTTCAAAAGTGTCTTGGATACCAGTTATGTGGTATGGCTCATAGTTATTCATTGACACATTTACTATTATTTTGGTTAATTTTTGTAATATTATATCTATATAGTAATCCCATTGGGTGACCAGTGTTACAATACATGACATGGTTGTTCAATATTTTGAAGCTCTTTTCATTTATTACTATAACATTTCCTATTTTAGTTTGTTTTCTGATTCTTACTCCATTTACTTTATTTTTTTTATGATGCTTAGCTATTTTACACTTTTTTCTTAGTCATATATGAGGTTATAGTCTCCCTAATATCACACCAATGGATCTCACTACAAGTTGTATTTCTCTAGAATATGGGGTGGTGTTCTTGAGGCCTCACAACCAACCAACTTGGGGAACCATTTTAGTGGCATTCAAGTTGGGTCATTACAACCTTGCACTACTTCAATGGAAATTCCTAGCTGATATCAAAGGACAGAACTCTGGTGAAGTATCAAGAGGTTCTCCCCATGGACACTGATCTATGGTATTCTCATATATTCCATAATTCATGGCTGACTCAATGAACTTGGACTCATCCCTATTACTTAAATAACAAGAGTTGACCTCACAGTTGGAAACTGAATATAATTGGATCAATAGACTTGGTCACCACAGTCTTAGTGGAGTGAGAACCCCTCAGCGAGGATTCTATATCTTCCAATGTAGATGTTGTTTCTCTCCCTCGGACAACTATCCTGGAAGAGTCTCCTCCTCCTTCTAATCCCGCTATCTCAAATAATGAAGTGGATTTGTATGTATATCCTGTTCTATTTGAAGATTTTGTCTCCACCACTATTGATGAGATAACCCATGTTGTCCTTAGTACTAAGTAATATCTAATTCCAACACTAATTAGTTCATCCATTCCCCTGGACATTCAATAGTAGTAAATAGAATTCCTAAGACAACATCATGATGTATTCAGCTGGATATATAATTAGATGGTAGGGCTAGACACTCAAGTAAACATTCATCATCTTGGCCTTCTAGTTGTTCATCTTAAGTTTAAATAACCATATAGAAATATGAACCCCTCTCATGGTGTTTTGGTCAAGGTCAAGTTTGAAAATCATATTAAATTCTATTTTTTTTGTAGGTCTAGTACTCCTGGTCGCTGGCCAAAAGTTTCCTCATCATGAAAAAGAATGGGTAGATCTGCATCAGAATCAAATTCTAAGACCTCAACTATCATTTTTTAAGGTTTTTCTCCTCTTAAAGTTATAGAGTTATTTAATATTGATACAACTATACTTGAGGCCCTCTCTTTCATGGATGAATATTTCAGGAACAATCAGATCTGGATTGACCTTGAGGAGGAGGATTCCACCACTTTCAAGGCACCTCAAGGAACTTTTTGGTATTAAGCAATCCCTTTACACGTAAAGAATTTGGGATCCACTTACTAGTAGAAAATATACAACATATTTAAACTAATTATATGAAAATTGGTGGAGTGTTAACTGGATGATAAATTTGTCAAATTTATCATGTTTCAAGACCATCTCAAGGATCTTGGGAAATTGTTCAGTTTCCCCTACTCCCAACACTTGAATATGAGCTGGTTGAAGTGTGAATTCATGGCTACCATTGGAAAATTTATCATCTTTATCATAAGATACATAGGTATTGAAATTCACTAATATAAAATAAATTACATCAACCAAATGTCTCCCTAGAGAAATATC
The DNA here is from genome assembly GCA_963277665.1 of Viscum album. NCBI lineage: Eukaryota > Viridiplantae > Streptophyta > Magnoliopsida > Santalales > Viscaceae > Viscum > Viscum album. The sequence goes on along the minus strand of OY728155.1, from coordinate 1,151,682,772 downwards.
CAAGAGTTATGAGGCCCTCAATACCACTTATTCTACATACTCCGATTTATTAATAATATCACCAAAAAGTTTAATCCCTTCTCAAGGATGACTAAAAAGTGCATTATTTACCAATAAGACAAGGAATACTAGACTAACATGGAGGATATTAAAAAGTACCTTCTAAAACCTCTGAGTCCGATGCCACCCATCTTAGGAAATCCTTTTTTCCTTTACATAACTTCTTTGGAATAGTCCCCTGGTTCCCTCCTAGCCTAGAAAAATAATAAGGTAAATGAAAATAGCCTCTAATATTTTAGTTGCATGCTCCTCAACACCGAGACCAAATAATACCCTATCTATAAGAGTGGTTGTATGCTGGTTTATGCACTGAAAAAAATTGTAGCATTATTTGTAGCATCATGGGATAAAGATAGAGTCTCAAGTATACCAACTAAATTATATCATTAATCACTATAAATGATGGGGTGATTGGAATAATGGGAAGTAATCCTCCAACAGTTTGGCATTGGGTTTTTTCTAGAAAAGGCCATCAAAGGATACAAATTGGTAGAATTTATGGTCACACATCAATCAACTAAAAACATCCCATGGATTTTGATTTCTCATATGAAGATATTATCTCATTATATATGGTTATACCATGGTGGAAGAATCATTTCTATGGGGCCTCCCAAAGCTATACTAGTATAAGGCTTAACTATCACCATATTAAAAGGATAGCCCTAAGAATTTTTTTCATCACTCTCAAATAGGTTTTATTTCTATACACATTCCTATTACTATAAGACTTCACCAACAATGAGGAAGAGTCTTAAGACCTCATTACTGGTCTTCAATTGTCCCTCATGATTTATGTCACATGTTTACATGTGATTGGAGACTCTTAGTTAGTCATCAAATAGATCAAGGGTGAAAACATCATTAAAAAACAATAACTAATGCCCATGTTGGAAGAAACCCATTAAATTTTGGCCTAGTTCCCTTCCCTACCTAAGGTGACCCATGTTCCTTAGTAAAATAATAGTCAATACAATGTTTTGTAATGTTTAGTTGTGTATCTAGAAGAATCTAACAATGATGACCTAATCATCCATGTGGAACATCAGAGTTCCATTTCCCTCGCCACCCCAGATGATGGAAACCAATATGCATATCATATTTCTACTGATACTTCTAATTCAAGGACCCTAAATCATCCCATTGTCAATAAAATTCATTTTATATGATTCCCTTTTTCAATTATCTACAACAGGGCATAATCCCACCATACTGAGTTGAGCGTGAGCAAATCTACTAGCATTTAGCATTATTTACCATTCATAGTAGTCAAAACCATGAGAGGACTCTCTATAGAAGAGGGTTTGATGAAATTATCCTCATTTTGATCCAAGGTAGTGAGATACCTCAGGTCTTGAAGGAGGTCCATTTCATATCTTATGTCGCCCATCAAGAAGGATTGAAGTTCTCTAAATAGATTCAAGGATTGGGATACTTATATTCCACCATGGTATGCAACTGTATTTATATCACCAAGAGGTGTCATGCGTGTGAGATCTATGAAAAAATTTCGCATCAACTAATAAAACTTCTTCTCAATACCATGTATTCTTACCCCTTTTGTTGTATGGGTAATCGTTGTTGTGGGGCCACACCTGCCAGCAACAACTCGATAGTGTAACTTAATTTTTACCGCAACAGGCTTTTATACCAAGTGAGAAGAATCATTTTCACTCAAAGTAGTTAAAACCCAGTATATGATTTGGATTTTGATCTCTCATATCATCCATTAGTTTGGTGTGTCTCATCATATTCTCATAGACAATAGAACCAACTTTTGGGCTTCTAGGATAAATAAATTTTATGATAAGTACAACATAAAATAAAACCATACGTCTTGCTACCATGAATAAGAAAATGAATAGATTGAGGAATTAAACAATACCATCTATAAAATCTTGTAGAAAATAGTAGACAAAACAAAAATATTTATCTCAAAGAGTTCTCTAAATCCATTTGGGCCAATTGTTTGAAAATTAGAAACTCCACCCAGGTGATCTCATGATCCTTGGTGTTTGGAATAGAGATAGTGTAAACCATTTGGGTTTAGATTATATTGATCTGAATGGTGTTTTATGACCAAAAGACACCAAATAGAATGGTCGAATTATATCAAGATGAGTTGGAATCCATTGAGGAGATAGGCTTTAATATTTAAATAATATAGACAGACACTTGAACAAGATAGCAAGATAATTCAATAAGAAGGTTCATCTCTGCTCAGTCCTCTGAGGTCACATGGTACTTGCTCAAAAAAATAGATAATTCCCAAAAAAAAATACATCGAAGTTAGATCCAAATGGTAAAACCTTACATTATTCATAAGGTCTATTCCAATGGATCATACTCTTTAATCAATATGGATAGAGATCATATCCAACCTCCCATTAATGAAAAGTTTCTAAAGAGGTACATCGTATGATACCACCATGGACCAAACTTTTGGAACATAAACTAGGATCCATGGTCAATGTTATGTGACCATAAACTGCAGCAACTTGGGTTCAATGTCTATGACCTTAAACTAATTGCAGCCTTATGTTCTAGGCATTATGACCTTAAACTATTTGCATCCCCTATGGTTTGAGATCTATGAATTTAAATTATTAGAAACCATATTATGAGTTGAATGACTCTATACTCCAATTCCCAACATCCCATGAACATGATATTAAACAATTGCCTTACCCTATTCAATAAAAAATAGGATTCCTGACATACTATGTATCAGAAGACCAAAAAATATCCCTAGTACACAATGTTAAACTACGGTCTCGCCCTGTGAAATAAACATAAGATGCCTCACATACCAAGTTTGAGATGACCATAAAAGAAAAATTCATCAACACACGATAAAAAAAATATATCCTTACCCCATGACATAAATGTGGTATTCCCCATAGAAATTGTGGGAAACCTCAATTCCCTATTCAAATTTGATAGAACCCCACATCCAAAATCAACCTCCTACTATGCCATGTCCCAGAACTATGTGTGTCTTGATTCCCAATCCCATGGGATATGTGGTAATTCCTATTCTTAATGTATTCACGTCCATCTACCAGTTCATCCAAAATCATTCCCTATGGAGAAGGGAATTGAAAATACAATCAGCAACATCTAGCCCTTTTGGTCCAACTTACAGTCCATTCATTATTACCTTAAACTACATGTATTTGGTTCTAGGATATTTATGTGTCACATTGGTTTGTATTACCTTCATTCCACATCAGGTTTTCCTTATTTCATTCCATGAATATATCCTTAAAAAACACTAACCCAATCCAATCATCAAGACTTTAAACTTTTTTATAAATTCCCCTTGGTACTAGATTAATGAATTTATACTTCCTAGACAGAGTCTTCTATATGAAATTTAAACTATAGAACATATGTCTCATCCTTTTCTGAAACGATATCCCCGGCTATCTTCAGTTTTGGTCTTCTACTATACAACATCTTCATAAATACATGTGTCTTGATTCCTATTTTCACGGGATACATAGTGATATATAGACCTCCTTTCATCAAAACTAGCTATTAATAAATCAAAAAATAACCCATAACCTATGAAACTATCACTACCAAATTACATTGGTCCTGATCCCTAGTTGTAAGCCCCCAATCATGTTCCTTGACTCATTAGAGGAATGATTTTCCATAGGGGCCTGACATGTGGAAAGGAAAACGAGAAGATCAATGTGTAAGCCCTACACCTATCCTCAGAATATGGTGTTAAACTATAATCCTTACCTCGTATAAACCCTAGACGCCTCACATAAAAAATTTTATATGAACAAGAAAAACCAACATCCTTGCTGTAATATAGTAAACTACAGTCTTACCCTACGTAATAACCATATTATTCCTCACATACTAAGTTTGAGATGACTAAAAGAATAAAAAATCTCACATACTCAACACACAACAATAAATTTTAGCCTTACCCAGTATAAAATAAGGATTCCTAATACAAAAATTATTGGGTGACCAAAAACCAACGGCATCAATACAAAATTTTTAACTATAGCCTTACCCTGTATAGAATTATGATACCTCATATGATAAATATAATATTATCCAAAAAAAAATTCCCATCACATGATTTTAAAGTGTATCCTTACCCAGTATAAGTTTTAGATGCATCATATCACAAATATGAGATGATTCAGTGTCTTCACCAGAGATGACACTGCCCCACCAATGTCAATCTTCTACCATTCCATTTCCTAGAACTCTGTGAGGCTTTATTACCATTCCCCAAGGTATATGTAGTGATTCTTAGATTTCCTTTCTTTAGGCCCATACTCATCACCAATCTATTTTAGTTCTTCCACTTGTCCACACATTATTACCTTGACCTATATGAAACTGATTTCATGAATTTTTTGAGGTGTAGAGCCTCTTTGGCTCCTTCACATCAGGTTTTATCTATTTATCACCATCTGAACATTATTGAAGTAACTACTCGAAGTCCATGTATTATGACATAAAACTGTGTTCATCCATCCCTTTTGTATCCCCATATTCTTATAGTTTCCTCCACCCCGATGTTTCAAAAATCTAATTTCCCCTTCTCTTTTACAATGTCCTCACTCAATAGGATATCCCCTTACCAACATTGGTCTTCTACCATATAAAATTATAAAACAACATGTATATTGATTCCCATTACCATGGGATACAAAGTGATGTCTGGATCTCATATCCTGGGTTTGGCCCCATTACCAACAAATTATAGGTTCTTTACAACCTAAACATCTTGACATCATATTGGATATGTTTTTTCATGTTTTATGTGGAATAGGGTCTGTTTGGTTCACATTTATCATACTACGCAAGCCTCCATAAGACACCCATACCCTATGGTCCAAGATCTCTGAATTTATACTAAAAAATATCTATTTGGTTTGAGCTCCATAACATTAAGCTAGTATCATCCATAGTCCAAGTTGTATGAATTTAAACTGCAAAGTCAAACAACCTCAACACATGTTGTTAAATAGTAGACCTACCCCATATAAAATTAGGATTCCTGATATGATAAATATGAGATAAACGAAACAGATTTCCTCATTAAATGATGTTAAACTATAGCTTTACCTCATATAAAATCTATAAGCATCATATGATAGGTATAAGATGAATAAAACCAACATCTTCAATGAATAACATTAAATTGTTGTCTTACCCTATGCAATGAACATAGTATGCTTCATCTGACCAATATGAGATGATTTTATGCCCTCGCCATAGAGGATATCACCTTTCAAGAATATGTCATATGAAAAATTGTGTTCTAGAACTATGTGTGAATTGATTCCCAATCCCATGGGATACATAGTGATGCCTAAATATCATATCCTCGGTCTAGTCCCACCATAAACTCATTTCGAGGTCTTTACTTTACATTTTAGGATTCATTATCATCTACCCACTCTTTTATCTAGAACACCTAAGTGTTTGAAAGGGTGGTCCCTTGGATACTCAACATTCCCCACCTATAAGACCACATTCCATGCCTTCTTCAATTTCAATAATCGTCATCCTCCCAATCAGAATAGTCCCCCATAATGGTAATGCTTCTTGTCCACATATTCTCACTCACTATCCTTAAATCACACCTCTAAGGATATTTGATAACATATCGATACTATCATGTTTTAAACTCATTCAATAGTTGATACCACATTTTTTTCACCCTATCCTTTGCTAGAATGGGTGTAGAACATGTGTCACAATCATGGTAAATAGTTTTTCTATACACATCAGTTATCCCCTTTTCACTAGCCAGGTCACTAAATTCATGATCTACCCTGGTGGGACATCCTTAAGTTAGTCACTTTTTCCTCTTATTGTTTTATCCCCTATAAAAATATAAAATTTGTACCCCAACTTGTTTCTCGCATCGAGCATGGATCACATGGTCTTAGGAGTGGGGAGGGGTTTTTACTCAAGAAAGGTTGAGATGCATCGGTTCCCCTTTATGGTCCAAACTCAACAACATTAAAAATGATATCAATTCCAAGAATCATGAATTAAAACTATGTGAAAGTAACCCTGGGAATATTTCATGTGGAATCGATGTTCCTTGGACCTCAATTTATATCAAGTTTCCACTCTTTCATGATACACATGTTCTGTTAGAGAATTCATCCTTTAGTCAAAACTCTATGACCTTACACTAGAAACCTAGGTCTAGGAATAATTACCATTAACTATGTGAATGTTATCTTAGAGATGTTTTATGTGGATGGCCATCCAAGGCCACTCATTCACTCCAAGTTACCTCTACCATGTGTCACAGACATTTATTTGAGAAAAACAACCCATTGCTTAGGCATCGTGAACATAAACTATGAGTGGGTGACCAATATATTATTTTTCTGGTGCAATGCCTCCTAGACATGCGATTTTCATTGGTTTAGATCCCTCTGGGGTCTTAATAACTTTTCTCAAGAAAGCCCCTTCAGGTATAAACATTATAACCTTAAAATATTTTCAACCTCATATCAGATCATTATGACCATAAACTATTTTCAACCTGTTCTCTAATCCCTATGTCCATAAACTATGATTCTTGGTCAAGAAATTATGACCATAAGATATTTTCAACCTTAAGTCCAAGCATATGACCTTGAGCTATTTCAAGCTCATGGTCCCAGATATATGACCTTATAATTGGAGTCTAGGTTTGAGAATTATGAACTTACACTATTGTCAACTTATTATTCTGACAGGTATGACCCTAAACTACCAAAGGAAAGAAGCAAAAACATCTATTAAATTGAAAACCCATAGGTTAAACATGATCATGATTAAAAATTCCCTATCAGGTCAATCCCATGACTTGAGAAAACGATAATGTGCTAATAAATAGGTACAAAGACAATGACAACCAACTATGGACCTTGGAAAAAACATGGTTGTTCTCTTTGAACCCACCAGTTTATTAAAAACATATAGACAAATCATAAACTCTCTTCCTCTCATTATCTCATATAGGAGGTACCCCATTGGGTTACCCTCTAACCCCCCCCCCCCCCCCCCCCATCACCTTGGATGAGTGGATGTTATTCATCTCTGTTCAAACATCTTGTCCTAAAGATGCTAAAATATTCAATGAGCATCCTAATCACATGATGTTATACTATATAAAACAGCATCCCCACCAAATAATGCTAAACGGCATGTAAATAATCCTCACCATATGTTGTTAAACTATGTGTCTATCTTATACATTACATGAGGAGAAACTATTAAGCATTTTTGTCCCTTTTCTAAGAATCTAATTTCCCCCTTCGGTGACAATCACCTCCCACACCATTAAAGTTCTTCTGTCACTTGGAATTGAAGATGAAAATCATCTTATAATATGATTATAACCTTTATTTATATTGATACACCTACTTAATGTTTTCAAATCCATGGTGGTGTAATTTTGAGAGTGTTTAACACTATCAAATCATTCCCCCAATTCATCCTCATGCTTCACATCTCCCTCGACTTGCATACCTATTATCTTCCATGTATGAAGGAGTCCCCCTAATGGAAATGGTGCTAGGTCACACTATCTCATCTTCCATCCTCAGTACATTCTCTGAAATAATTCTGATGATATTTTGATATAGTTCCCATTTTTTTGAAAATGGTTAGCATTCAAACCTCGTTTATTTATGGAATCCTTAGAAAAAATGATATTGGATTCACTATTTTGAAAATGGTTAGTAGTCATGCTCTATCATAATGCCATCACCTTTGTGTTCTGGATATTAGGTGTATACATTCACACTATTCATCCCCCCTTTTTTGAGTAGAATTGAATTATCGTGGTGTTACCCCATTTATGCACCTATGTGGATTGATAAAATAAGACGATTGTTGAGAGAGTCCCATTCTCCAACCAAAACATTGTTGGTCATGACACTCATAATAGTAGATGAATGGTTCAGAACCCAAGTGTTCATACATTTTCTAAAACTCTCATATAATTAATCAATATCATTATCATCCATTGTTTCTCAGACAAATCTTGACCCACCTGGGCTTAGGGATTGGTTTTTTGTTGTCACATCAATATGATTGAAGTGTAGCGGTGAAGTGTAAAAAAAGAAACATCTTCATAAAAATGAGATGTTTTAAACAAATATACTTAAAAATATTTCTAGGGTCATCTAAACACTATATCATCTCTTAATAATGATCCTTTGGGCTCCTCATCCTCAAATGAGCAATCCAGCCCAGCCGTCCTCTTCCATATTGCCTTGAGAACCTGTTATAGTATAATGAGCTCTGCCTCTTCCTCCTCAGACATAAGAAGAATCTCATAGACCCTGATTGTAAAACCCTTGGATTTTTAAACAATAACATTTTTTATATTGTATGTGACATAGAACACTGAGCATAAACACCCAATATAATAAATTTCCATAAAGGTAATATCTTCAATAGCTTACGGAACACAAAACCCAGAGTCTTAATAAAACATAATATAGTATATTTTTATAACCTAACCATTAAAATTGTGGGTATTACCATTAATAACTAAATTATAAAAAAATTATATATTTATTAAGAATAATATATTCCTCATTTAAGAAAAAAAATAAACTTTTCTGAAAAACAATTTTTTTTCTAAAAGATGTTTTAATCACTCTTTGCGCACATAATTTAAAATTAACATTTAAAAAATTTAGAGAATATATTTTATAAAATAAAATTCAATTTTTAAATTATAGCATCAAATTTTAAATAGGGTTAATTTTTTGTATTTTTCTAAAATATTTCATTTTTGATGAATAGTAAAAAAAATGCAGAATTTTAATTGAAAACCACCTTATTTTTTAAATTATTTATAAGGTAAAATTATATTTTTAATTGGTTTTAAAATAAAATTAGTATAATTATACATATATTAATCAATTTTAGGACATTATAATCATTTTTATGTGGAATTTTGATATAAAAACATTGTAAACTTTTAAACATTTTCTCCTAAAAACCCTGCTTTCTCGCCTCGTCTACAGGATTAATTTTAAATTGTAATTTTTCAATTATATGAATTTATTTTTTAAAAATGGATTCCATAATTGTAAAAATAATAATTCATTTTATCTTATAATTTCAATTTAATAATTTTCAAAAATGAATAGTGGAAATAGTTAAAATTATTTACCATGGTTAAGGTAAAGCTGGACTTACCGAGGGTTAAACTAAAACGATAAGGGTTAAAATGACATATAGACTTTTCTAAAATATATTTTTTTAGAAATTTTTAGACCCTATAATTTCTATTTTTATAATAATATATTTTATACCCTTTTATCATGTTAAAAAGAGGGGTACACCTTTTTCTTTTTAAGAATTATAAATGTGTCACTCACCACACTTATAATAGGCCACCACCTCTACTGTTTTATTAGAAACATAAAACCATTTTAGATCAGAAAATCCATAAAAAATAACTTCCAAAAATCTATAATATAATATTATAATCGTAATTATTGGAATAAATCCAACCTTGTAAGTCTTTTAGTGCAAACCTAAGGAGGTTACTCAAAGAAGATGTAATGTTCTTCATCAAGCATTTTTTTTATTTCTTTCTCCACCTCCATCAGTTATTTTTAAACCATAATGAAATAATATCATAAATATGTTATGTATAAGGATATGTTATTATGTTATGTTCATAACCAAAAACCATCCCCACTTCCTTAAAATGGGTTACAAAATCATCATTCATGTGTACGGTGGACTATCACCTCATGAACTGATGTCAATAGTTTTTTATATTACCACATATTACAATTGGGTATGATGACGGATATAAAAAATATATATTATTTTTATAAAATAAATATTCATATTTATAAATTATATCATAAATTTATTTTTTTACTTTGCATTCTGATGGGGATACAATGACGTCGCTCATGTGTACGATGGACTATCACCTCACGAATCAATGTGATTAGTTTTTCAATAGCTCTTTATATGGAAGATAATAAGGTTAAGTTTAATGAATATACCATATATTCATGAAATAATTATAATATTAATGAAAATTTTATCATTATTAAAAGATAAAATATCATTTTATTTCATACCATTTCACTCACTAAAAGATGATAACATCGTTTGTGTATGTGTGGACTACCACCTTCAAAAAACGATTTGACACTCTTTTCATCACCACACCACATGGATGATATATATTAGATTTTTAAATAAATAATATTCACTTATGATATCATTATAATTATTTAATTTTAAAATATTACTTACCACCATTCTAATATGCTTATTGTGAAATGTAAACATTACTCATGTGTACATCAACTCTTCAGTCTTCATGATCGTAACATACTTCATTTCTTATAAACAATATTAATGATATGTATTAAAAGTATAATTGATGTATAAATATTATGATTATGTCATTATAATAATTATTTATATGATGGATCTAAATCATATACAAATGAATCAAAACTTTCATGACATAAAATGCATGAGAAAATAAGGAAATTAACACCTGAAACATTTAAAATAAGGAAATATTATAAACGAATGAGTGATAATATATTATAAAAGGATCATATATGATATAATAATTATTAACGTGGTTCTGTTAAAATTTAATAACATGTTTAAACCCACTATAAAAGAGGTTAAATCACATTCAACCAAAAGGAAACTTTTGGTTAGGGATTTCTTAACTTAGTTTCCATTCATTGGGTTGAACTTATACTTCAATGATTATGTCATGATAAGATTATATCCATACTGAAAAACTACTATTTTTTGTTTTATTTAAAATTTTATATTTATATTTACATTTTATACACATAATAAATTTATTTTTTATTCCCAACTACGGTGATATGATCTTTGTAAGGAACTTTGTCCCAATTTCCCTTCATTGAAGCATATTGTAATGTTATACACATAATTTATTTTATATAGTGTGTATATTGACCCTTTGATATGTAATATCATTATTAATTAATAATTAATTTTATTTTAAGTTTCAATTTCAATTATTTCATCCCAGGGGATTTGACTTAAGAGTTACCAAGTGCTACAGAATTTTGTAACATAATTTCTTTTCATTAAGATATATTAATTATTCATTATCTTTGATATTGTAAGATTACATGTGTAATTAATTTTGATTAACTTATGTTTTTTTTCACTTATTTTAATTGTATTTTCATTTGATACACATAATCATTTCATTGATTAATTCTTACTTCAAAGTTATGATCTTTTAATGTTTTATTTCAAAATATTATTTTAATTTGGATTATTTATACTTGAATTTCCAGTGAAGTAAAATTTATGACCATTATTTAATAATACCTTTAAATTTCCTATATTTTAGACCATCATTGAATTTCTGATGTAATAGTACCATTTTTTTACTCTTTAGAACTTAAAAATATTTAGAATTTGTTTTTAAGAAAATCTGACTTTATTTATCTCTTTGGTCAAAAAACCATTTCATCAAAACCCATGTTTTCTCAAAAAATATATTTTTTAAGGATTTAAATAGGATTTATTAAATAAATTTTTACCCATTTTTACCTTTTAAAAAAATTAATGGAATATTCATTTCATTTTCAAAATAATGCCTATATTTATTTTACTGAAAAGTTGAAAGGGATCTTTGTTTTAATGTATAGGTCATGAATGAAATTTCCAACCTTCATGACCACTAAAATCTTTTAAAGAATATTTTATATGATTCATGGGTTATTTTAAAAGAATATTATTTTAAAAATATTTTTTCAAATTTAAGTTTTAAAAGGTGATTTTTAAAAAGAAAATGATATTTTCCTCAGGAATGTGTTCATATATATATTCAATGAATTTGTATTCATCAATGATAAAAAAATGTAATCTACTTAGGCTGTAGTGGGGTTACATTGTATTTACACCATCCTTGTTAACTCTATGGACTATTTATGTTCATTTTGACCAATAAAATTGTTGAAATTCACTTTAGTTTTTTTAGTCATAAACTTTCCTTTGAAATATTCACTTTCCTATGATTATTGGACATTAAATTCACCCTAATTATCCATATTATTTATCATGGATATGTTAATTTTTTAATCCATGTGTCATTTAAATATACAATTTTCTAAATTGAAAGTTATTTTTTCATCAGGTGAAATATTGATAAATAAATACTGTTTACTAAATATGGGTATTTGATGATATGTCACATTATTCATAAATTAAATCAATTATTCAATATTTTAAAAATGTTTGGAAATGTAGTACGGGTGAGGATAAGAATTTTACATTCCCTTGATGTTTTGGTAGTCTTATGAGGTGAATCTGTAACACCCCAACCCTAGTTACCCAGATTCGGTGCATTATTGAAAAACATTGGCATAATCACAAAAGATCAAGTCTCGAAAGACCGATTAGTTTAGTAGCCTTGGAAACACTAGATACATTAATAAGTCTTACATTATATCATAAAGTAAAATAAAACTACCATGAAATATTGTCTTCATATCCCCTCATACTATCCCTGCAGGTCATTCATAATATAATTTTTCACATCCTGGAGAAAATTAAAACATTGGAAGGGGTGAGCTCATATGCTCAGTAAGGATAACAATATAGCGGAATCTTTCATAAATAAACATTAACATTTAAGGCAATGTATAACTAAAACAAAAGCCTTTTAAACTTGAACATCAACATAATATGGCGAAAGTAAAATGAGATAATGCCATTTACTTATTCAAATGGATATTCTACTGGTTGAATAATCACATGCAATATCAATAACTACTTTCATAATGATGGAATGCATAATGCCAGACTATCATAACCACGTAGCCAAGGCCTCGTGCCAAGACTACAAATAAGATTTTGTCAAGGCCTCGTGTCAAGACACTAGTTTGTCTCATGAGACCAGCCGATGCATCGAGGAGCTATAGTGAGCTCCACCCGTCACTTATTAAGTCCACTGAATTCCTCAGATGAACAGGTTTAAACATATCATAAACCATAACAAAATTATACCACATAAAACATGCATAATGGAAACAAAAAATTTCCACATTTCAATCACAAGATAGAAATACAACACATTGATATAATAAAAAAACACTTTCAAAAGCATTTTCAATACCAAAATAAATGAAAATTAAGACTTTGTATTTATTTTTCATTTAAAAAAATTTATGGCTTGTAGAGGAAGTCGAAACTCAAATAATGGTCACGGTGGCGGAGAAGTCATTGTCACCGCATACGTATGACAAAAAAGACATTCCCTTTTGTCGTTTAGTAAAATGATTCGTATAAAAAATATTTCTTTTGAATAAACGTGAAATTCAAAAGGTTTTATACACCGTATAAAGGAAAGTTGTGTATAAAATAAAATATGTCTCAATGAAAGGAGATTGAGACGAAGTCCCTTAAAAAGATTATTTTTTTAAATAAAAGAGATATATTATGGATATTAACTATAAGTACACATAATGAAAGTAAAAATACAAGATAGAATATAATAATATCATGACATAATTTGAAAGTAGCAGATTAACCCAAAGAACGGAAATCCGGTTAAGAAGTTCCCTTACCTCGTGTCCGACATGACTCGATCGTTCTTTAATCTCCTGAATAATAAAATAGAGTTAATTTCTATTATTATAAGAACCTTTTTCATGTTCATTATTCCTTTTATATCACTTATTACCATGTTATGAACATTATGTAATTATTTATGTAAATAACGGTCATTTTGTCGATCTTTGGTACTTGAGTCAAAAATAAACTTCTTATAATAACAAGTTGTTCATGTGGTGAAATATCCATTATATCCAGAATTATATTCATGATTTAGATGTCATATATATAATATATATCCATTATATACATTAATTTATAATATTACATAACATTTAGTGGTAAGAAATGAAATGCACCGTTCATGGAGACGGTAAGTCGTACGTACGCATGAACGCTGATTTCATTTCTATTTCATATTTAATGGAATTAAATTATAATTATATAAATTTATACTATAATTAAAGTATAATATAATGTATAATACCATTTACTCCATCCTTTATACATCCCACATATGGCATTAACGATTCAAATCACTTTGAGGGGGCGGTAGTCCGCACTTCCTAAAATGAAATTATCGCATTTACCCATAATGGGAATCATAAAGGTATTCCATAAATAAAAAATACAGAATCATAAGGAAAAAAATATAATATATATCATATATAAAAATAGTTTCATCATAATGGACACCATTAGAGGTGTTAAAAGAATATTGAACAATCATTGTTTCGTGAGGCAGTATTTCACCACCCATAGAAATAGTATGTTATTTAACCATTAGACAAAGGTGTGTGTAAGTGTAAATAAAATCCTTCTCATAAAAACATCCAAGTATATTGAGTATACTGTTTTTGTTACAAAATAAAGTAATAAAAGGATTTTAGTGCGTTGGAGAAGCAAAATAAAACAAAAACACAGGAGAAGACATTACCTTAAAATCGGGTGACTCTTTTTTATTTGAGCCAAAGGCTTCCTTGGGAAGATTTCTGCCAAAATTGAGGCTTCTAGGAGTAAGAGAGAGAAGTTGAGAGAGTATTTGGGCAGAGTTTGGCCGAGCAAAATGGCTTGGAAGGTGTGAATAAGGTGGTAGTGGTGGGGTCTTTTTATAAGAGGAGAGGAGGGGCACTCTTGGAATGTCATGAAATGTTACATTATTATGAAGTGCTTTTCAGATTTCAAAGGTCCCAAAATTATATATTTCTAGTATAAGGTGATAAGGGTTCGAAATATACCCATCCAATATGTTTTTGACAAGTTTATGTCTTATATTTTACATTATCTTTTCATTTTATTTAAATCGTTAATTAATGAGGTAATCGTTGCATCATCATGGTGTCATTAAAACTATAATTTATTTAATGTCTATAAATTATATAAAAATTACCATGATGTAGGAAATACTTTTAGATTTCCAATGAATATTTATAGTCTAAAGGTTAACTTATATAACCCCATGTAATAATTGTTTTAGTAAAACAACAAATGTTTGTGAGAATTTTATTTTTACATTAAATAAAAATTTATTAATGTCATTTTCTTACCCAAGTGGCTCCATAGGGTCCCCAAGTTGACCCATCGTTTTTCTTGGTTGTCCATGACTCATCCAATAAGGGTAGGACTAGTGTAAGGGTATTTTAATACTTTTATAATATCATTTTTACCTTAAATTTCACTAATTACCTTTAACCGTGAGTAATTAAACTCAAAAGTTACTATTCACCAAAAAATTATTTTAATCCCATTGAACCAAATTTAAATTCCTAATGAAAACCATGTATGTTCGATTTTTGAAAATCAAATCACAGAAGTGGTAATGTTTCATTTAAACGAAAAATCATTTTTTTAACTACCACTTAGTGGTTTCACTATTCATCAAAAATTGATGTTTTCATAACAATGCCAAATTTTCACCCTAAGATATAATTGATATTCAGAATTCAAAAATGATGTCTATTTTACAAAATTCCAAACATATCGGTTTCATTAATTAATTTTATAATTAAGTCCCGCTTTTTACAACAAATAGCGTGTTTTTAAGAAACAATATATATCAAAAGATTGACAATTGTTTATGTCCAATTTCAAAGTGAAATTATTTATAATGAACACCATTGGATAAAATGGTAAAAATATATTCTAATTATACTTTAAAACCACTCAATAGTATAATTTATCATTATAAATTATTTTGATTAAAAAGTTTGTTTTTAAGTATTTTTCACTATTCATAAAAAATTGGAAGTTCTCAGAAAAATACCAAAAATTCAACTTAGGATAATTTTGATATTTCGAATACAAAAATGAAGTCCATTTTGAAATATAAAATTTATATAATTTCAAAAAGTGGGAATTTATATTCATAATGGCTATTTTTATTGGTCGCGGTGTGTTAGAATCTCTAACTTGCGTACAATACAAGCTATTTCATTATTGAAACAGAAGTGTATCGTGGAATCTCGGGGTGTTACATTCTCCCCTCCTTAAATAAATTTTTTCCTTGAAATTTGAAATTTTTCTTTTAAAATAAAAGGTTGAAAATAGAAAATACCTTTTTGGAAAACTCACATTGTAAATTAGGTTAACAAAATTTAGCCTTAATAAGAGGGAAATGGAAATGAAAAAGTCACCACCAAATTATGATCTCGATAAGGAGAACATTGGTGGAAATTAGAGACATATAATTGGAGGAAAAACGTAAATACTTGTAGGGACTGATTGAGGTCATCAATCAGAAACAAGTGTAAAATTGAGGGCCTCAAAGCCTTCAATCTATGTTGATTTAAAATATTATTAGTTCAACAAGACATAAGGTATTAGGATAACACATTTTTTTGTTTTAATATCGCTTTACTAAAGATTAAGAATTAATTTATTCATAGAATAAGAGATAGGTATATATATATTTATGCTTGACAAGTAGAGTTTCAACCTTCAACTAATTTCTACCACAAACTCATCTTTCACTCAAAAAGATAATAGAACTCAAAAATATTATATTTATCCTAATCGTACAAGGTTCAAAATATTAACACATACCATTTAGATTAGGAAAACTATTTTGTAATAACCAGGGACTTCATGTAGGATAATGGTAGGTAATAAAGGTTTGTCGCACTATGGTTGTGGGTTTGATTCCTGCAGCTTTGTCCGACGCGACGGGTTATCCCCCAACCATGAGGTTGTCCTTTTCCTAAAACTATAGTATTATAATATTCCAAAAATAATCTTCAGAAATGTTTTAACCTTAAACAATACTATAAATGGTTAAACTTAATCCATTCCAACCTTTATAGTTATCCAAAATACCTATGTCCAGACTTTCTCTAAAAGATCTCTAAATTCCGAAATCAATTGTAACATCAGATTCCCCAATCAAGGTAAAGTTTCTACTGTTGTCACATACTAAAAATATGATTACCTTAATCATATTAAAACCTTAATGAAAACAACAAGTACTGTAGTACAATCCTTATATATCTCACATTATTTTTATAACGAGAATATAATCCTTGAGTCCAAAAGCACCAATACATTAATTATTCCACTTCAACTGTAGTAACAGTATAAGCTTGGACTTGATCCTTTGGCCTTTTCTAGGGTAAGTTTCCCTGACGCTTAGGAAATTCATTTTCATAATGCCCCATTTCTCTACAATTGTAGCATTCAACATTGATAGCCTCTTTCTTTCCCTTGCAATCACGAGCCTGGTGACATTTTTCTCCATAGTTATAACAAACTATCATTCCTTTTAGGCAAGTATAGGGGTGATTCTTCCAAAAATTATCACATAATGGAAAATCCTTCATTCCATTTTTTCCTTTATCTGTCTCTTGTTGCACCGTTCTCTTCTTCTCTTGCTTTACTTTGTTGTCATAATACTTAGAGAATTCCCTTTCTGTCTTGATAGCACACGAGACAATATCTTTGTACGATAATAAGGATTGTGATACTAAAACTTGACAGAGAAATGGTTTTAACCCATCAAAGAAACGATCAATCTTACTTCTTGGGTTACGTATATAATCTTCAGCATACCTTGATAACCTTGTAAAGTTGGCCTCATACTTTGCGACATTCTCATCCTCCTTTTGTCTCATACTCAGAAATTTCCTTTCCATGTCTGCTCGATGGTCACGAGGAAAGTATTTTTTTATAAAAAGATCTTTGAACTCTCTCCATTTTATACTTGATACTTCTTCATCTTCCTTTGTATTTTGAATCAATGACCACCATTGATCAGCATCTCCAGTGAGGTGGTAAACTGCCATGATAACCTTTTCTCTTGCACTACTCCCCAAGGCATGGAATATTTTCTATAATGAATTTATCCAATTCTCAGCTACTAAGGGATTTTTAATTCCATTTAATGTTGGTGGTTGTTTCCTCATGAAGTGGTCTAACATTAATCCTCCATGTTGCGGATCACGGTTCTCCATATTAGTAAGGTTATTATTCATAGCCTGAGTGAGTTATCCCAATATGGTGATAAGCTGATCAGAACCAGTTGTATCACCAACTCCATTATAATTTCATAAGCAGGGGGGCAATACCTACATGGAGTGCGTGTATTAATACGGTTTCCATTCCTTCCACTAAGGTGCAATTTCTAAACAATTTCATAAACTATATTAGTTTATGAATCGATATACATAATATCAAACTTGAAAAACACATAACATAAATTAAACTACTTATGGATATAATCCATAATCATAAAAATGTTTCCTTTAAGTAAGTATACACTCATAAACCCTTCATAATGGTTTGTAATGAAAATGAGAATAATCCTAAGCATATCCCCCCGGAGTGTCATAACCAAGAGCGCAGTAAGGCCCATTGTCGTGCACCAGTTCCCGTTTGAGTCTAGCTCAAAGGGGTGTTTTCGGGTTTTACCCCTAGGTACATCTATTCCAGATCCTCCTCTACCTGCTCGGATCTAGACAGGGATGTATTGCTCAGAAAACTCATAAAATCTCTATAATACCAAAATTCAAGGAAGTTCTTATATACTAATCCTCAAAATCTATCTTAGGGATATGTGCTCTAATCAGAGTTTATCTAAATATAGATTCCAAGGTTAGTAATAAACAGCCTCTGATACCAACTATAACGCCCCAAACCCAGTTACCCAGAGTTGGTGCATTATTGTGTAACATTGGCATGATCACAAAAAGATCAATTCTCTAAAGACCGATTAGTTTAGTAGCCTTGGAAACAATAGATACATTCATAAGTCTTACATTACATCATAAAGTAAAAAAAACTAAAACAACATCTTGTCTTAATATCCCCTCATATTATCCCTGCAGGTCATTCATAATATACTTCTTCACATCTTGGAAAAAATTAAAACATTGGAAGGGGTGAGCTTAGATGCTCAGTAAGGATAACAATATAGCAGAAGCTTTCATAAATAAACATTAACATTTAAGGCAATGTATGACTAAAACAAAAGCCTTTTAAACTTGAACTTCAACATAATACGGCAAAAGTAAAATGAGATAATTCCATTTACTTATTCACATGGATATTCTACTGGTCTAATAATCACATGGAATATCAATAAACACTTTCATAATGATGGAATGCATAATGCCAGATTATCATAACCACGTAGCCAAGGCCTCGTGCTAAGAATACAAATAAGATTTTGTCAAGGCCTCTTGCCAAGACACAATTTTGTCTCATGAGACCTTCTGATGCATCGAGGAGCTATATCGGGCTCCACTAATCACTTATTAAGTCCAATGTATTCCTCATATGAACAGGTTTAAACATATCAAAAACCATAAGATAATCGTATCACATAAAACATGCATAAAGGAAACATATCATTTCCACATTTCAATCACAAGATGTCAATACAACACATTGATATAATAAAAAGCACTTTCAAAACCATTTTCAATACCAAAATAAAAGAAAATTAAAACTTTGTATTTATTTTTAATTTAAAAAATGTTATGGCTTATAGAGGAATCCAAAACTCAAATAATGGTCACGGTGGTGGAGAAGTCGTTGTCGCCACATACGTACGGCAAAAAAACATTCCATTTTGTCGTTTAGTAAAATGCTTCGTATAAAAAAGATTCCTTTTGATTAAACGTAATAGTCAAAGGGGTTTATACACCGTATAAAAGAAAGTTGTGTATAAAATAAAATATGTCTCAATGAAAAGAGATTAAGATGAAGTACCTTACAAAGAACATTTTTTTAAATAAAATAGATATATTATGTATATTCACTATAATTACACATAAATAAAGTAAAAATACAAGATAGAACATAATAATATCATGACATAACTTGAATGTAGGAGATTAACCCAAAGAACAGAAATCCGGTTAAGAAGTTCCCTTACCTCGTGTCTGACTTGACTCGATCGTTCTTTAATCTCCTAAATAATAAACTAGAGTTAATTTCTATTTTCTTAAGAACCTTCTTCATGTTCATTATTCCTTTTATATCACTTATTACCATGTTATGGACATTATGTAATTATTTAAGTTAATAACGGTCATTTTGTCGATCTTTGGTACTTGAGTCAAAAATAAACTTCTTATAAATACAAGTTGTTCATGTGGTGAAATATCCATTATATCCAGAATTATATTCATGATTTATATATCATATATATCATGTATATCCATTATATACATGAATTTATAATGTTACATAACATTTAGAGGTAAGAAATGAAATGCACCGTTCATGGAGACGGTAAGTCGTATGTACGCATGAATGCTACTTTCATTTCTATTTCGTATTTAATGGAATGAAAATATAATTATATAAAGGTATACTATAATTACAGTATAATATAATGTATAATACCAATTACTGCATCATTTATACATCCCACATATGGCATTAACGATTCAAATAACTTTGAGGGGGCGGTAGTCCGAACTTCCTAAAATGAAATTATCGTGTTTACCCATAATGGAAATCATAAAGGTATGCCATAAATAAAAAATACAGAATAATAAGAAAAAAAACATAATATATATCATATATAAAAATATTTTCATCATAATGGCCACCATTAGAGGTGTTAAAAGAATATTGAACAATCATCATTTCATGAGGCAGTATTTCGCCACCCATAGAAACAGTATGTTCTTTAACCATTAGACGAAGGTGTGTGTAAGTGTAAATAAAATCCTTCTCATAAACACATCCAAGTATATTTATGATACTAGTGTTGTTACAAAATAAAGTTATAAAAATATTTTAGGGGGTTGGAGAAGCAAAACAAAACAAAAACACAAGAGAAGACATTACCTTAAAATATGGTAACTCTTTTTGATTTGAGCCAAAGGCTTCCTTGGGAAGAATTCTGCCCAAAGTGAGGCTTCTAGGAGTAAGAGAGGGAATCTGAGAGAGTATTTGGGAAGAGGTTGTCCAAGCCAAATGGCATGGATGGTGTGAATAAGGTGGTAGTGGTGGGGGCCTTTTATAAGAGGAGAGGAGGGACACTCTTGGAATGTCATGAAATGTTACATTATTATGAAGTGATTTTCGGATTTCAAAGGTCCCACAATTAAATATTTCGAGTCTAAGGTGATAAGGGTTCGAAATATACCTATCCAATAGGTTTTTGAAATGTGTATGTCTTATATTTTACATTATCCTTTCATTTTATTTAAATCGTTAATTAATGAGGTAATTGTTGCATCATCATGGTGTCATTAAATATTTAATTTATTTAATGTCTAAAAATTATTAAAAAATTACCATAATGTAGGAAATCGTTTTATATTTCCAACGAATATTTATAGTCGAAATGTTATCTTATATAACCCCATGTAATAATTGTTTTAGTAAAACAACACATGTTTGTGACAATTTTATTTTTACTTTAAATAAAAATTTATTAATGTCATTTTCTTACCCAAGTGGCTCCATGGGGTCCCCAAGTTTACCCATGGATTGTATTGGTCGTCCATGACTCATCCAATAAGGGTAGGACAAGTTTAAGGGTATTTTCAAATTTTTATAATATCATTTTTACCTTAAATTTCACAAATTACCTTTATTCGCGATTAATTAAACTTAAAAGTTACTATTCAGAGAAAAAAATTATTTTAATCCTATTGAACCACATTTTACTTCATAAGGACAACCATGTATGTTGGATTTTTGAAAATAAAATAACAGAAGAGGTAATGTTTCATTTAAATGAAAAATCAGTTTTTTAACTACCACTTAGTGGTTTCACTATTCATAAAAAAATTGAAGTTTTTCAGAACAATGCCAAAATTTCACCCTAAGCTATAATTGATATTCTGAATTCAAAAATGTTTTCTATTTTAAAAAATTCCAAAAATATAGGTTTCGTTAATTAATTTTATAATTAATTCCCGCTTGTCACAACAAATAGCGTGTTTTTAAGATACAATATATATCAAAATATTGACAATTGTTTTTGTCCAATTTCAAAGTGAAATTAATTCTAATGAACACCATCGTATAAAATGGTAAAAATATATTAAAATTATAATTTAAAACCACTCAATAGTATAATTTATCATTATAAATTATTTTGATTAAAAAAGTTGTTTTTAAGAATTTTTCACTATTCATAAAAAATTGGAAGTTCTCAGAAAAATACCACAAATTCAAATTAGGATAATTTCGATATTCCGAATACAAAAATGAAGTCCATTTTGAAATATAAAATTTATATAATTTCAAAAAGTGGGTATTAATGTTCATAATGGCTAA
Organism: Viscum album; assembly: GCA_963277665.1. NCBI lineage: Eukaryota > Viridiplantae > Streptophyta > Magnoliopsida > Santalales > Viscaceae > Viscum > Viscum album. Next base: position 1,151,660,389 of record OY728155.1, on the reverse strand, counting down.
TTTGATTGGTCGTGGTGTGTTAGAATCTCGAACTTGCGTACAATGCAAGTTATTTCATTATTGAAAGAGAAGCGTATCGTGGAAGCTCGGGGTGTTACAGAATCAGTAATACAACATTAAATAGGTTTATACGAGTAGTTATAAACCATCTTATGAAAGGTATTTATAGTAGTGGTATCATGATTCTTGATATCATGGTATCCAATATATAATAATTTCATTCCTTAAGAATCTAGTTATTATTATATATTATATTTTAACAATGCAATTATCTTTGGATGTGTTTCATCCTATGTTTTTTGATTAAATGGGATGTAGTTTTTAGTTATTTACCTTTCCACATTTATTATGAATTATCATGTCATGATGGTAAAGTTTTTAAATGGAATGTGTGTTCAGTTATTTCTGTTTTGATATTGATTATGCTTATTGATTCATGATATCTTCCACTATACTTAACCCTTATGGAAAATTTTATCTCGCCCTTATTTTTTTCATTTCATAAGAATTTTATAAGTATAAAAGGAATTTTATATAAGGATATTCTTGAGGGAATATATTTATTTTTGAAAAAAAAATATGTTATAATTTTTGTTTCCAAAAGTAATGTAGGAATCAGGTATATATCAAGTTTTCCAAGTCTGTTAAACTATTAGTTCCTTTGGAATGTGATTCCTTATATATTATAAAAATGTAATAAAGTAGATATTGGCTCCATATTTCAAGGTACAGGGTCACAATAGTTATTATTAGAGGAAGTTTAGTAAAAACCTTGGGATCTAGATTTAGGAATACAAAGATTAGGAAATATAGACCTATGATATAATTTGATAATAAGTATAGAAGAACGTCCTAATTTTTTTTAAGGTTGATATTATGAGGTTTTTCATTCAAATATTTATCTGTCTTCATACTATAAGTGAACGTGGTTATGTAATAGATGTACCAAGGGGTAATACCTTCAAAAAGGGTTTATTAGGATTTACCTGATCATCACCTGGTGCACGATAATGGGTGTTAATATGAACATGTCTAGAAACTCTTGAGGTATATGCTTTAAAAAATAACATTTTATTCAAAACAAACATTATGAAGGATTTTAATAGATAATGACAATGAATGACCTAAGTTAAACTTAAGGTGTATTAGTTTGAAAAGATGACATCTCAAATAAATTGGAAATGTTTTATATTCATAATGGAATGAATTTATGAGGAAAAATGAAGATAATGATATGGGGAAATAAATCTCATCCTATGGGTCGAATTATAGTTCATTGTCTTAAATATGGACAGCCTAGGAATTATTGGAGTCAATGTCATCTTCTTAAGGTTAACCCCTATATCAAGGAAGTGCCTAAGTTGAAATAAAATGGATAATCTATTTATGTATTGTGATTCATGAATTAAATTATATAAGTGTTTTTACCAAAGGTATTTTGGTTTTAAGAATCATGAAACATCTTAGGATTTTATAAAAGTTTAGAAATATATATGTATTCATTTACTAAATATATATGAATTCCACCATGGGTTTATGATTTTAAGATTGATTATAAGTTCAAAGTCTTAAACATCCCTTTTTAGGATTTATGTTATGGGATTCTATCAAGAATAAGGATATTTTGGAATAAATTTGTGAAAATATAATGTTTTAGTGGAAAATTTATTTGAGGAATAATGCCTTTATGTTTTATAGAAATAAGTTTAAAGTTATTAATGAAATTTATGTTTGATATACAAATATGATTATTAGACTTTTGGGGAAAAAATAAGTTGTATTGAAAACCATAGTAAAAAAATTATTTAATGATTAATTTTATTTCAAGGATATCCAACATATTTTTATGGGAATTTTATAGGAATAATATTAATATATTATCAGAAAAAGTAAAACTATTCATGTATGTAAATTTCATGGGGATTGAACACACAACTGAAGGATGGTAATAGTTTAATGTGTGCCACATTCCTATGTAATATCCTGGTTAATATTTCATTAGTTAAATGATTTGAAAAATAAATATTAATTATGAATCTATGGTGTTACTGTTTAGGGTTATATATTAATGTAATATATTGGATAACTTGTGAAATCTATATTAATTTTGGAAAATAATTTAAGACATATAGAAAGACTAGTCACAATTTTATGGATCTTAAGATTTATTAAAAGTGAGTTTTAGTGATTCAGGAATAAAAATATGTTTTTCATTTATTGGAGTAAGCAATGAGTTGGAAATTAGTTGATGCAAAAGGAAAGGATGAAATTTTATTTTTAAATATAAATGTATCATGTAAATAAATTTCAATATATTCATAGATAGTAAAAGAATTCATCAACTTTAGGGAAAATATATTGAAACAAAATGTTTCCCTAATACCTTCATTTATGTTAAAAAAATAATATTTTATTTTATCACATATTTATTATATTTATGTTCTTATATTTCCATTAATCATTCAATTTCTTGTGATTAATGACCCCTATCACTCTATATTTGTTTATGACTTTTATTTGACTTCCATCTCATCGCATTCTATAAATGTTCTACTACTTAAAACCCAGTTATATTTTATTCATTAGGACCTTCATACATTGATTTATCTTTAATCAAGAGGATGTCTTATCTACCCTAATATTGATGTGGAATTTAAATAAAAGTATTTTCAAATGAAAAACCCTTAATCAACAAGATCAATTTTAAATTAGAAAGAAACAATTTATTTAAGGTGGAGAAAATGTAACGTCCTTAAATTTTAAAATAATAACATTATTTTTAAAATCATATGTGATGTATTACACCAACCTTAAACAACCCATTAAATATATTTCATTAAAGTTAATCTGTTTGATAGCTTGCAAAAGACGCACTCCCATGTTTAAATGAGATGTAATATAGTATAATGTTATAACCTAACTATTAAATTGGTGGGTGTGAATAGTACTAACTAAATTATGAAAATTATGGTTATCTATTGATTATAAATATAATAATAATCATTTAAAATAAAAATAACTATTTTTTAAAAAAATTGTATTTTTTTTAAAATACTTTTAAGTCACTCTTTGCGCACATAATTTAAAATTAAATTTTTCCACATTTAGAAAATTTATTTGATAAAATTAACATAATTTTCGAAATTATAATATCAAAATTATATTAGGGTGATTTTTTGGTATTTTTATGAAATGTTTCATTTTACTAGAAATGGTAAAAAAAAATAGGGAATTTTAATTTAAAACTCTATTTCTTGTTAAATTATTTATAAACATAAATTATATTTTTAATTGGATTTAAAGTAAAATTATAAAATTTATATATATATATATATATTAATTTAATATAGGTAATCATAATTATTTTCATTTTGAATTTTGATATAAATTTTTTTAAAACTTTTCAATATTCTCTCTTTAAAAACTTTTTTTCACATCACGCCTACTGGATTAATTTTAAATTTTATTTTTTCACTTCTATAAATGGAATTTTGAGAAATAAATTTTTTATTTGGAATCCGAATAATTTATATTTTCTAATAAGTTCAACTTACTTTTTTTTGCTAGAATGAACAGTGAAAATAATATAAATTATTTATCACGTCTAAGGTAAAAATGGATTTACTCGGGGTTAAAATAAAACTATATGAGTTACAATTACCTAAAAACTTATGTAAAATTAATTTTATGGCCATGTTTTGACTTTATAATTTCTAATCCTTGATAATAGTCTATTTTGGATCATTTTTTGGGTGAAAAACATGGGTACACCTTTTTCCTTACAAATATTACAAGTGTGCAACTCACCTCGCTTATAAAAGGCCACTCACTCTCCTATTTTATTAACACTATAAGACCATTTATTATACAATAACTACCCAAATAAATTCATAACTTCCCTCCAATCATTTTAGAATCCTTATTTTGGTCATAAATCCATCCATGGAAGGATTTTGGTGAAAGCCTAATGACGTTACCCAAGGTAGAGGTAATGTTCTTCGTCGAGCATTTTTTTATATTTCTTCCTCCAACTATTAAATTATTATTAAACAATTATGATATAATAACCTCAGTATATTAAATAAAAATATGTTATTATGTATTTTAATTACTTATAACCATCCCCAATTCCATCAAATTGGTTATGAAATCATCACTCGTGTGTACGTCTAACTACCAAATCACAAACCGATGTCATTATTATTTCCATTATAACCTCTCAGAGTTGGGTATGATGGTCTATATAAATTATATATATTATTTTAATAAAATAATTTTACCTATTTTTCAATTATATCAAATATAAATTTTTTACTTTTCATTCTTTATGGGATAGGATAACATCACCCATATGTACGATGGAATACAGCCTTATGAAGCGATGTGATTTGTTTTTCACTAATGCTTTACATGGAAGATAATAAGGATAATTTTAATGAATATATTGGATATAATTTATTTAATTATTATATTAATTATATATTTATAATTCAAAAATATATAAAATTTCATTTTTTATCTAACCTTTTCATTCACCGAAAGATGATAACCTCATTCATATACATGTAAACTGTCACCTTCACAAAGCGATGTGAATCTGATTTCATCACCAAACCACATGGATGATATATATAAGTATATTTAAATAAGTAATATGGAATTTATTATATAATTATCATTCTGTAAATATAAAATATTACTTACCACCTTTCAATAATGATCTATGAAAAATGGAAATGGTACTCATGTGTATGTATGACCTATCGTCTCTATGATCGTAACGTACATAATTTCCCAAAACCATATTTAATGATTTCTATAGAATTTATAATTGATGTATACCTATTATAATTATTTAATTATTTTTATTCTATATATTATGGATTTATTTCATATAACCAAGAACAAGAACTTTCATGACAAAACACGCATGAGAGGTCAGGGAAATTAACACTTGAAACAATGAAAATAATGAAAGATTATTAACAAACATGTGATAAGATGTTATAAAAGGATAATAAATGATATTTTAAATATTAATATGTTTCTATTATAATTTAACAACATGTTTAAAACCACTAAATTTTATATAATATAATGTTCAACCAAAAGGAAACGTGAGGTAAGCGATTTCTTAACTCAATTTCAATTATTTAAGTTAAACTTCTACTTAATTGATTGTTTCATACTAAGATTATGTGTGCAATGACCTTTATTATTTTATTTTTTATTTCCCATTTTATTTATGTGGATTGAAATTTTATACACATTATCAATTCATTGGTTAATCATCACTTCAATAATATGATCATTGTGAGGAACTTCATCTCATTTTCCTTTTATTGACGCATACTGTAATTTCATGAACCTAGTGTATATAATACCCCTTTTACATGTAATATAATTATTAATAAATAATTTATGGTATTTTAAGATTAAATTTGAATTATTTAACCTAATGGGATTTGACTTAATAGATACGAAGTGGTAAAAAATTTGATAACCCAATTTCTTTTCATCAGGTTATATTACATCATCATTGTATTTTATATTCTAAGATTTTGTGTATGATAAATTATTATTATCATATATTATTTTTCAATTTTTTTATTTAAATTCAGTACACATAATCAATTAATTGGTTAATTCTCACTTCAATGTTATGATCATTTCAAGGGTTTGTTTTACAATCTCATTTTAATCGCGATTATTTATACTTGAATTTACATTAAAAGAAATTATTAAATAATTATTTAATATACCCTATAATTTTCTTATAATATGGTTATTCATGAAAGTTTCATGTAATATTACCATTTATCCACTCTTTGGTACTTAAAATTCTTACGAAAATGTTTTTAAGAAAATCAAACATTATTTCTCTCTTTAGTCAGAAAAAAAGTCATCAACACCAATGTTTTCTCAAAATGTTTTCATAAATGATTTTAACCTTTTAAAAAATATTTATTAAATTCATTTTTACCCATTTTTACCTTTTTCAAAAAAAAAATAATGGAATATTCATGTCATTTTCATCATAATTCTCATTTTTCTTTTATAGAAAAAGTGAAGGGAATATTTATTTAATGTATATGGCTTGAATATAATTTCAATCCTTCATGACCATTAAAATATTATAAACCTTATTTGAAATATTTCAAAGGTCATTATCAAATAAAAGTAATTTAAAAAGGTTTTTGGGAACTTTTAGTTTTAAAATACAATTTTTAAAATGAAAAGGACATATTCCTCTTGAGGATTTTTAAAGATCTTATCATGGAATTTCTATTCATCAATGACAACAACCCATATTCAATTAATGAATCAGTAAGGATATATTGTATTGATATAATCATTATTCACTCTATGGATTTTTTGTGCTCATTATTACAAAGTAAAGTATTAAAATTCACTTTCTTGATTAATTTTTTTGTCATTAACTTTCCCTTGAAATATTCCCTTACTTGTGATCATTTGACATTAAATTTCCCCTAAATATATATATTATTTATCATGAATATGTTTATTTCTAAAACCATATATTATTTTCTTATATTTTGTTCTATATTTAAAGTTATTTACTTAACAAGGGAAATATTTATAAATCTATATTCTTTACTCAATATAAATATTTGATGATAAGTCAAATTGCTTATGAATTAAATCAATTATTTTATATTTTAGGAAAGATTTGGATAAGAAGAGATAGGTGGGGACTAGATATATATAGACCCTTTATGAATCATTAGTCTCATGAGTTGAATCAATAAGCAAGAAATAAACGAGTTTTTACTTGTAGTTTTACACTACTTATTTAAAGGTCTTGACGGTAGAGATATCATGATGCCTGAGATCATGGAATCCAACAATTCAGCATTTACATCATCGAAAATTCAGTTATTATTATTCATGATATTTTAACAATGATATTTTCAATGGATGCATTTCATCCTCAGTTTACTGATAAAATGGAATGTGTTTTTAGTTATTTACCTTGCCACATTGATTATGCCTTATCTTTTCACGATAGTCGGATTTTGTAAATGGATTGTGTGTTTGTTTATTTGCCATTCCATGTTAACTATTCGTATTGATTTATGTATCTTCTAATATACTTATCCTTTACTAATAATTTGAGATCACCCTTTTTTCTTTTACTAGGAATCCAAGAAGTGTACTAACAATGATTTATCAGGATATTCTAGAGGGAATAAATTTATTATAAAAAAACTACATTATGATTTTTATTTTCAAATATAATATGGGAATATTTATTTAATCTAGTTTAACAAGATTACTAAAATATTCAGTTCTTTGGGATGTTATTACCTATATCTTATAACAATGTAATAAACCAGACATCATCTCAATGTTGTTGGGGTCTAGGTCGCTAATCTAATTCACACCTGGTCCTAATCAACATGGGACAAGGATATCTAAGATGTATCCCCTTCTTCTAAAGTTTTTTCCATCACCACCTTTTCCCTTATCTAGATGATGGTATATGCGTGGGAATTAATGAAAAGAGAGTGGTAATTCACTTTCACTTACAGTCTTAGAAGATCTTGATCGGCCACCTGGAGCATCTTGGTTCCATCAAAATTAACCCAATTTGTAGCAACATTGAACTCTTAAAATTATTCATGCACCTAATCATCATGATAATCACGGACTAGTGCATAGAGAGTGTGACCATCAGGCCCGTCTGGTTCCCATTTTTTGTAGCCAGTAGAAGTGGGACCCTATCTGACTCCCAAGATTTGGCTCCAGAGTGTGGGTAATAAAGTTCTACTTGCTCTTCTACATTATTCCTTGAACAATGTAGTTCTCCTCTACAACATTTGGCCCAAAACCATATAGTTCCTCAAGTGGTGTAGGTTTATAATCTAGGAAGACCGTGATTAAAACAGATGTATGGTCTTCCTTCTAGATGCTCTCATATTGGTTGGGATCCAAGTTGATAGGGGGGCTCATCATCATCTAAATAACCATTGGAAACACCATTTCTACCAACCTCAATATCAACCTCTTTGTATATATCACCCACATCCATTAAGGGGTACCCTCCAAGGATTAAGCTTGGGTTAGCTTGAATGACTGGATCCTCAATATTTAGTTCATCCATTGGGGGAGGCACCTTAGGTTCCCCAACCATTACAGTTTTTTGGGAACAACCCTATCGAGAAATATTTTAAACAAAAAAATATTCCAGTTATTTTGTCTAGTGAAAATATATTGGTAAACCATGGCTCATGTAATTAAAAAATACATATATAGAGAAAGATTTTTTGTAAAATCTGGTCTCAAAGTTTCAAAAAAAAAATCCACCATTGGAGTCCCCTCAAAAACGGTTGTCTCCTCAATAGATGGCACTGAACCCCTTAGTACTGGTTGGGTGGGATCTACATAAAAAAAACAAACACATTGATGAAATATACTCAATAAGCCTCATGAATTTTTTGAGTTATCAAGGAATATTGAGTTTCAGTCTTACATTAAGGCATGGAGATCTCAATAATGAGTCACCCTTGCTGGTCTATATTATTGGCAGTGGGTTCCATCCTTGTAATGTCAGGGCATGATCCCCTATATTTTATTGGTAGGGATGGGGACTCTGAGACCACCCTTATGACCTCCGCATCAGACCGTACATTTATAATGACCTGGGGAATAGACTGTTAGGTGTTCCCATTGGTACCCATTGGGGTACCCTCATCCCTTTCAATTGAGACCCAATGTAACTCCTTAGCTTGATCATGTCATTTTAGAACCATTAAAAAGTAAGGGAAGGAAGAAATAAAAGGTTAAAAAACTAAACTTATGTTATCGAACAGAAGGTCAGTAATGTCTTCACCGTTAGGGGTGACCTCTCTAATCTCTTGGGGAGTTACCGGATTGGTGTATGATCCCCATGATGTTTCTTCAATAGTTCCCTATGTATCGGCACTGAGGGTAGACACCTAGAGAGTTAATTATTCAGGGGGTGTTGTACCCTCAGAATCACCACTAAACATCACACTTACTCTACCAATTGAAAGCTTACCTCCCCCATGTGGATGCATAAAGGAAACCATATCTTCTAAGAACATAAATATCTCCTAGATATTCACCCTAGAAGTTATTTTTGGTAAGCCCAACCTATGGAATCTCAATTCCATCCAGATTTAGAAACTAATATAACACTTCTTCCATCAGAGTCAGCAGCAACATTCCCTAGGCTAACTAGAGAATGAGAAAGGAAGCATCAGTAGCTGGCTTCAATAGATGCCATAGATTTTTTCTTAGGTCCTCCCCTGTTATTTTGGTCATAGCCTGAGAGCTCTCTACCTGCTACTTCACTTGCTTCTAAAGGAGTCCTACCCCTTCAGGAGGTGTTGGTGTAGCAGACCCTTGAGCTTCCCCCATTGAATCCCTGGATGGAACCCAAGATGCTTGATGGGTAATTCAGAATTAGCATATCTATTTCCCTACTGCTCTTACTCCTCTCTTGATAGTGCAACTCTCCTCAAATACTGACAAATTATTTTACCTGGATATGACACTATAAAATTTCTAACATAAGACTAAGAAAGACCATCATTTACATTGGTAGGTAGAAATTTTTTTACCTCCCCCATGCCTTCACCAATGAATATCCATCACAACCAATGAAGGATACACAGATTCTTTTCCTCATGGATACCGTGTAGACATTCTTCTTCGACAGCTAGATGCATCCGAACTACCAGGTGAACCGAGATGGAGATAGAGTTAAAAATTAGTGTTATCATGTATTATAGAGACCAATACTCTTACCTGGAATGTCTAATTATACTCCCAATTCTACAACATCTTTGAGAAATTATCAAACATATCAACATAAGTATTTGAGAATGAATGAATATTGAACTTCATAGAGTTTTTTATATAAACATTGACCCTAAATTATGAAAGAGTTACCCGTAAAACCTTGTAAATTTTAAGATAGATGGTTTAATTCTAGAGTTTGGAGGAGTAACAACATTTAGAAATTTGTATCCCCCAAAATATGCTTCAATCCACCCATAAAAAACTGGAATGGACCACAAAACCACTTTTGTATACTTCCTCTAGCTACATTTCCCAACTGACTAAAGATCCAAGACAGCACCTATAATACTGGGTTCACTCGGCTGACAGATGCCATAATTGATTCCATTACAAGAATCATTGAATGAAATCCTAGGCATGCATCCCTTATTGTAAGTACCCAACCAATGAGGAAGGTGGATAGAGATATGGTATAATGAACCACCAGCTTTCATCCTTCCATCATGCAGTATCCCAACTCTGGGTAGCACCCTTCCTCCCAGATCATCTAATAGGATCTCAGTTTCCTTCTCTATTATTTCATTGAAAAAAAAATTTCCTCCTTTTCATCGTCACATTTGGGATATTCAAGAACATCCCTAGCTAGGTCTTCAATGAAATGTCTCGATGTATTGAAGGATGATGTTTCAGTGCCTAGTTCAACCTATCTAGGAGAATTTGTACTACAATAAGGGTATGATCCTTATCTTGCTAGGAATTTTTGGTTGGGAGGAATTCATATTATTGGAATCCCATCAGTGGGATATCTCTAATGTATTAAATATCTCATAGGAAGATCCTTACCTCTCCATGATAGAGGTGGAAGGTTTTGGTGTCTGGGGACCATCGGCTAAGAAGCTTCGGTAGAAACTCCTATTATCAATAAATTTTTAAATGGGATATACACACTACTTCATATAGTATAATATGATGAAACTCATCCCCATACTCCAAAAAAGTAAGGCATACATAGTACACCCATGCCCACTCATCAGAGATGTTTTCTCGACTCACTGGTCCCAATCATTTTACCAATACATGTAGTCATTTTCTATACTGATTTGGAAAATTCTTACATAGATTTATGGTAATTCCTCATCCTCTAGAAGCTCTTATATCACTATCCATATCCTTCCTTTTAGATTTTAGATAGAGGTGTCTTCATGTTCTCTACAAGGATGAACCAAATTATTGATGTTCTAGTGGGTATTCTCATCATGGAGAAAAAACCAAAACATTGTTCAGTTTACTTCAATAAATGGGATAGAAACTTTATTAATAATTTTGAATATTTAGATGGGAAGGAGATTTATTGGTAGGTATTCCCTATGGGATTCCGTCAATAATAAAAGGAGCCCCCTGTTATTAGAAATAACTCTTCTTACAAGGTTATTTTCTATATTCACTACAATTTCGTCCCTTCAGTTCACAGCAGCAGTTTTGATGATTTCTTGATCTACAAGGTTGGCCATTTCTAAAAAAAATGGATTCAAACACTAATTCATGAAATATTAAGATTATTTCCTAAATAGTCTCCACATTATTCAACTTTTGAGTTGGTCATAGAAAATTTCAACTAAAGAGAATAAACGATTTCATGAAAAATAAGAGTTATTGTGAAATTGATAGCCTAAAGCTTGGTATTTTTCACAATGATGAGTTCCTCACATGAGATAAAACTTTTAGTGCATGGATTCTAAGTGACTGTATGAAGGGCCCCTTACATATTTATAGGAAAATTGTTATTGACTTGCATGATTGTGCAACATGGTTGTGTGGCCAAATATGGTAGTTTCATGACCATGAAAAAATCATCTATCCAATTCATTATTTCCCTTAAAACCCTAACTTCCGGTCCCCCATTAGCACTAATTCTGAGGGAGGCATTTCATTTCACCATAAATGTGTCTTGAATCCCCATAATGTTGTTTATTCATAAATATAGTATGATACCCACTCGAAATTAACATTTTGAGGATAAATAATAGGTTTTTGAAACTATGGGGTGATGCATGGAAATATTCGAATTCACATGCAAAGAACTTGCACGCCAAATACAATGTTGCAGTTAAAAGTTCTACTGGTACTCTTGAAGAACCAAAATGATTTAAAAGGCATGTGCATGAAAAAGTGGATATTTTCATTCAAAACCATCACATGATAATCTAGTTATGTGAAAAATGTGATGTTTAACCCCACATGTTACATTATTAATCCCCATTAATAACAGGCTACGAAGCGCGCAACCTTGCTATGTGTTGTAGTGAAGTTGGAGGACATCAACTGCTGATTTTAGCTATAAATAGAACTTATCTACTACACTATGGAATTGGATCTCTGGAAGATGAAGTTATTCACTCTCTTAGGAAAATATATCTTTTTTGACATCACACAACACCAGAATCCCATGGATCCTTGATGGTAGATAACTTGTGAAACCAACCTCCCAAGGGCCCCAATATATTTTCACCTGCCGTTCACAGTTCACCATGAAAAACCTCTTAATTTTGATTTGGTTCAAAAAATATAATCGTCCTTTAAGAATAACTAAGTTTCTTGTGACACTAAATGTTGTGTGGACCAACACCTCTTGAATTCATGTGCTTGAGTTTTTCTAGAGACAATTGTAATGAACTGAACTGTTATAGATACAATTTCCCTTATGATTTAACTAAATGTAATATTGTTATAGAAAACACAAGAACTTATTTGGTTTTATTATATCAGATTTAATAGACCATTATGAACAATTTTCATTTATAATACAATCATTTAATAGTGATCACATGATTAGTATAAATATTTGGTTTTACCAAATCTAATTGACACTGACAAAGGAAGTCAAAAACTCAACTAGTATGATAATACCCTATAAATCTCATATATCAATGATTTAGAGGGAGATAGAATCACTGGACTTTTCCCTTGACCAATCCCATTTTGATATCAAACAAGTTAATCATGGTCAAATTGACTATGGGAGAAGTTCAAGTTCATCGAGTTCACGGCCCAAACCATGTTTTTTGAACATACCCCTGAAAGTCTCATCATTGCACACTTTACTCTTAAAGAGTTCAATGTTTTATTAAAGTTATATGTGTCAAGACCCTATATATATGAGTATGTACATTATTTTCAATAAAATAATGGTTATATTCACTTCTTATTATTGTCACTATATAAATTTTTTTAATTTTGATTTAATAAAAGACAAAGTGTATTTTTAGGTAAAATTAAAAATAAATGATAGTATTTATTTTAATGAATTATTGGATTTTTTAAATAAAAAATATTTTAATAAAATAAGTTTATTAAATAATTTTAATTAAATATAAATGATCGAATAATTTTTATGAAGTCAAATTTAATTTTTATAAGGGTTCAAAAACTGTTATTGTCACAAAAAACAACCATTTCTCAAAAAATGTCAAATTTATTTTGAAAATGAAAATTAAAATATTTAGTAAATTATTTTGGTAAAATGAATATTATTTTTTTAGTCATAAGGTTGATGTTTTTCAACAGTGAAGTTTTCATAATTTTCTGAGATAGTAGAATTTTTGGGTAAAAACTAAATACCCTATAAATTTATTGTGTGTATTATTACTTAATAATGAACTAAAAGTGATGAAATAAATACTATAAAGGGTATCCATGGAAAAATATGTGTTTTACCTCTAAGATAATTTTATTCTATTCGTATTTTATTAATATTATAATGTCTTTATGAATCCTCCAAAACCATTAATATATTTTAAGGATTTAAAATCATTTCATTATGAGTACGACTCACTTACCCTTCAACAATGGTATTATTGTATTATGTTAGGCCCTTAGACATATAATATAATGAAAGCCAATCCCATTTTTTTAGAAACCATAGGAAAAACCATGGGATGGTTTGTGGTTTTGGTTATTTTATTATATAGAGTCCAAAACCTAAGTTTGTGAAATGATAAAGAAATCCCAACTAATTTCCTATATAAACCCAAACAAGCTCCCATATAGCTTCACTAAAAAAACTTAAATCACATCTGTACTCATGCCTACCCTATCTAAAGTTCTCCCAAGGTTCCCCTGAGCTCTTAAGAATCCCCTCGGAAGCATTTTGAGTCACACACTCAAGTAAGGGATCCTCACCATCTCTTTTTTATTCAAGTTTCTTTATTATCTTATGCCTTAAATTTCCAATTCCTAATGTTTGAATATATCTTTCCATGACCCTATCACTTTCCATTTTACGTAAAAATTATGATATACCCCTTTCACTCTCATCAGCCCATTTTATGATTTTTTATGTGATGTCGTTAGGCTACCGAAATTTCACTCTGATTTTCCATGCCAAAATAATTATATATTGACTACCATACCCAATTCCTATCAAGGGTGTTCACTATTATACACTTATAATTATTTTACATGGGAATTATGTGTATATATTCCACACTCCGTGATTGTGTAATGAAATATTATAATGAATAAACCCATGTTGCAAGTTCTATGTGGCACACTTAAGCATGAGAATGAAATGAAAGTGATGGGTGCACCTAGAACTATATAGAGATCTAATGAATTGGGTAATGTTTAGTCTTGTGAGATGACATATTGGTATGGTGAGTGAACATGATTATTTTATGGGATTTTTCCATCTTGATTTCTTGTTATTTATCCTCGACTTATGTTTAGGATGCAGTGTTTTATGTTGTTGCCACATTTCTCATGTTGCCTTTATGATTATCATGCAATATCAAGTCTCATTGTTCATATTTATGGTTACTACTCTTGTTATGACCCATTGATATACCTATTTTTAACACATATTATTTTCCTCATGTTATTAGACATTTATTACCTTAAAAATATTGATAGCTCACCCATTTCTTATATATGTCCAAATTTTATCCCATGTACTTTTAAAATCCAAGCAATTTTAGAAGCATATTAAGGATGTTTTCAATAATGTTGTTGTATCCCATGATCAAGATGTTATTATATGTACTTATTTCCCAATACACTAGACTTATCTGTCTTATGGTTTTTATTAATTGTAATCATATGTAATAAATCATGTATTAATATGTAATAAAGAGATGGGTAGTTTTACCAATAGCTTGAGCAACTCTATTTTTTCACTATATAATAAAGTTGTGTACAAAACAAATTTAGCCCCTATACTGATTCCCTTTATGATTTAATCACGGCCATAACCATAAATATTACCTAACAATAAGTTCTCTAATTAATTTTTCTTCTATTCATAGGCACCCTAACATCAGGACCCCAAATTCCCACTCCTCCATGGCAGTGCTTCTTCCATGACATGCCCGAAGGTGCATGAGAAGTTGAAACATAAGTCCTATAGGTGGAATCATTTATGAAGATAGATTACCTATCTCAGTAGAGGTTCCCTTTTCTAAATATTCCTCTCACCTTGATGTTTTCCCCCTTAGGTTGTAAGCCCCATCCACATTTGAGCAGCATGATGTAAAATTATCGATCTCCATGTCCTAGTTATATGATATTAAACTGTATGACAACGTTCTCATCACATGACATTAAATTTTATCCATACCATGTGTGATGAACATGATATTCCACATGACAGATAATTATCATATTCCACCTCTCCACCTACCACAGGATGAAACACCTACCCTGGGAAGCTTTTGCATGAAGCCCCACACCATCCCTCGTTAACACCCTTTCTATGATAAGGGTGTCTTTACCACATAATGTTAAACTACATGGGATAGTCCTATCATAGGACCTTAAATATAATCATTATACTATTTTTTTATCCCAGTATACCAATATGATACATAGTCACCTCCATGAGGTTTATGTTGGATACCCCTGAGTGTGGAATTGTTCCCCCGAGGGACACCCACCAAACATTCGAGTGTGAAATCTTCCTCCTTGGGGACACACTCAAAAAAAATCCCAAGTTTTAAATATTCCCCCTAGTTATACACTTAACCAAATCCAAAGTGTGAAATATCCCCCCCTAGGAACACACGTAACAACTCCCAAGTGTAAAATCTTCCCCCCTAGGTACACACTCCACCCAATCCCATGTGTGAAATATCCCCCCCTATAAACACACTGACCCACCCACCCACAAGACATTAAATTTTTCAACTAATCTATAATCTCTACCTCATATAATAAAAACGGGATGCCTAAGGTAAAAATTCTCAGAATAATTATGCTCATGCCTTCAAATACCTTATGGATGACATTAGCTACCTTAGGTTCCCCACCTAAGACTCCTCAGACATGAGATTCATCTGACTTCAAAAAGTGAAGAATTTATAGGTTCCCAACCAACCCAACATCCAAAAATTCATAGAAATTCCTGATGTAGCTATCTAATCTAATAAAATACTATTTCCATGTTGAGACAAAAGAAACATAATTAACTAGTGTCCACATTGGGACTCCATCGGGAAGAAGTTCCACGAACACTAATTAAATATATGTGGAAGTCCAAAACTAGACAAATAACTCCATGGAGGAATCCATTTAAGGATTAAATGCACGAGTAACTAAGAAAAATCTAGGCCAATGTGAAGTGAATTCATGGCTTATCCATTGGTTTGAAATATTTTTGTGTATTGGTGTGACGGAACATTCTTTTCCAATTGAAAACATAATGAAGTCAAAGTGACCATGACAATGTTCAGATTTTGACAAACTATGAGATCTTCTGTGAGACTTCATGATTTTGTACATTAAATTAAACTTACATAATGGGAGAGATGGGTTTTATCTATGTGATGAAGTGACCATATATACATCATGTGAGCGCATGGTTCGTTGAAAATATTGTCTCAGGTAGTAATAATTTTTCAAAGAACTACATCACCATAACTTCAAAGAAATTAACTATATGACATTTCATGGAACTTGATCAGTGTATTTGAAAAGTTTTGGAGCTACCATCGATAATATTACATGACACACTATGAGCATCCATGTCAAAAAGTCTGAATTATATTTTAAAATAATATATTCCAGGCACTTTTTAGGAGTACGTAAATGTGATGTTAGAATCATTTAATGTATATTAATTTCTTACCATGTATAAGTATTAATAATAATGGGTTTCCAATATAAATTTTCGGAGGATGATTTATTTTTATATAAGACTAAGTTCAGATAAAAATATGTGAAATAAGAGGGATTTTTATAATCATAAAAAATGTAAACATCTCTTTTATGTACAATATGATTCTCAGTTTTCATGATAAATTAACTAAATGATATGGTAATATCCTATTATCCTTAAAAATCATAACCAAACTAAACTAATACATCAATAAGTAAAGATATATCCATAGAACAATATAATTTTAATCTTTTTCATTATCAAATTCTTTTCATTTCTCTTTATATCTATTTTTATTAATTTTGATTTATTCTTGAATTTTCTATAAGTATGTTAAATAAAAAACAATTTTTGGGAATATAAGAGTTCTCAGATACTCTAATACTATTTTATATTATATTTGTGACCCCAAAAAGAATTATGGAAGAGTATTTGTATTAGTTTATACTACCATGTGAGATTTTCTAATATATACTAGATCTGGTTTATGGATCATCTATTTATTTTTAATAAACATTATTCGAAATGGGTAAAGATCAGGTTGAGAGTATTAGGACTCGAATTGAGACTAAACAGTTTGTATTTTTTTATTTTGTTGTGTGTCTCAAATTTTTTATTACTCTTTGTTAAAACTATTAATAATATCTCTTTTTCAAAACTATACTTTGCTAGTTATCATTTCAATGTGATATTTATAATATTTTCTGTAAGTAGATTAATACCAAATGATTATGATAACAATATCATTATTCTAACTGATTATTTATCACACTTCTAAGAGGTCACTAAAAATCATTAAATTAAATATACCTTCTATATAAGTTAATTGTGTGAATTTCAAAATGGGGGATTTTTTTTATAAATTATTTTTAACTGAGATTTTTATTAGATACTCAATTTACCCTCTTATTTATTACTCCACTTTTAACAACATTAAATATCATAGTATGAATTATTTATTTCCTGTTTTTATCTAGTTTTAAATGTTGTCAAATTATTACCCAAAAGATATAAATCTCTATTAATTATAAAAATCTATATTTATAGAGAATAATAGGCCTAAGGTAAATTTTACTGATAGACCTCCATATTTAAATTGTAAAAAATATCCACAATGGAAAATTAAAATTTAAATACATCATGAAATCATGGGTTTCAACATTTGGGCAGTAATAGAAGAAAAATATGAAGATATACAAAACTCTAGAGTTGAATGGAGTTATTACACTAAAGATACTTATGAAGGTAATTTATCATAAATTAATTCTTTTTAATTTTTACTAGTATAATATGAATTTTAAATAATATATAAATTTCCTATAACATATGAAATTTTGGATACTTTATCTATATATCATGAAGTCACATTGAATGTCAAAGAAATGATATGAAATACATATATTATTAGATATGATACATTTGAGATGAAGTATGAAGAGTCTATTTATAATATGTATCTCATTATTAATGATATTATCAATATAGTGTATTCATTGGAAAAGACCATTAATGGAAACTCACAAGTGCTGAGAATTTTAAGATGATTACCAGATAGATGTATAGATACTACTATATCCATCCAAGAATTATGTGATGTGAAAAAGCTACCAATAAAATATTTAATAGGAAAATTAATTATTTATAAGTAATATATCAAGGTTAATGATAAAGATGTTTACCCAAAAATAAATTTCATTCAACGAATCTATGTCAAAATCCAAATAAATATTCAAAGAAGATAGAATAAGTGGAACTGATAGTGACACTTACTTTTATGAAGATATGTCTCAACAAGAAAGAAAATTCAAGAAATTATATATATAAAAATTATTCTTTAGGAAATAAAAATTCAAATTAAATAATTATAATAAATGAAACTGGAAGAAAGATGATAATTTTGAAGTGACTTTCTATGAGTGAAAGAGAAAACAATGCATCAAAAATTATTTTCCAAAGATAAAATACAAGGAAAAGTATGAGGATAAAGGGAATAAATTCATAAAGGGAATGAAGGAAACATTATGTTATTATGAGGATATCATCAGTTAATCTAATTCAAATAGGAAAGATATAAATGAAGGAGTTAAAATGTGTTTTATTGAAAGCACATCTAAGGTAACAAATTCCATTCCTACCTCTTCCACTAATATTTCTAATATCTCTAAAAATGAAAATCTCCATGAAAATGATATTTCCATTAAATATATCTTTAAATATTTAAATTTGATACAAGATATCATTAAAAAAATTAAATATAATATAAAAATTTAAATAAACTACATGGTTTATTCTTTTATACTAAATCTGATATTGTTATTGCAAATGAAATGAAACAGCTTCTCCTCAAAGAAAATAATTATTTAAAACTATTAAATGAGATGCAAAATAATGACATTAAAGGTTTATTCATAATAAATAAATCCATTAACAAACTATTTTTTAGTCATGTTGTTTCAAAAAAAAATTTGGTTATCATCATAGATAAAAAAACAAACTATACAAAAAATATTGCATTCCTAGTTCAAATGGTGTAAATATATTTTTAGTAAATAATGAATCCAAAACATCAAAAATTCGAATCAATACAATTTTGACCTAAGAGAGATTATTTTTTAAATTAATTTAATTATATTCATAAATCTCGTAATAAATATTGCAAACATATGTGGATCCCAAAAGCTTTTATTACTAACCATTCTATACCCAAATAAATTAGGGTATTGAAATCAGTGTACATTTAATTGATTGCAAGAAACCTATTAGAAAAGTTCTATTAAAAATATATAGTATCTTGGCAGTGGGTATTCCAGACACATGATAGCGGAATTGTAGAGCTTCCAAAATTTTACTAAAGTAGATAGTGTTTATGTCACCTTTGGTGAAATTGTGAAAGGAAAAAATATTTTCCTTATTCGTGTTGGTAATAGTAAAACATGTTTAATTTATTATGTTCTATGTATTAATGTCATAAAATATAATCTTCTAAGAATATATCAATTGTGTGATGATAGATTAAATGTTATGTTTGAGAATAATTCTTAATATTTCTATCATTCAAATTTTAATTTAGTATTTACTACCTTGATAAATGATAAAGTTTATGAAATATATTTAAATTCATTATTTTCTCAAAAAAATCTTGTTTAAATGATTTTTATTGTGAATCTTGGTTATGGAATTGGAGACTAAGACATTATTATATATACTCACTTATTAATTTATCCAAAAGGGGATTATTCAAGGGTCTACCTAATCTATATTTCACAAAATACAGTGTGTGTAATCCATCTCAGAAGGTAGAGAAACATAATGTTTATTTCAAAATAAAGAAAGAGGTGTCTACCTATCAACCACTAGAATTGGTTCACATGGACTTGTTTGGACCACCGATAGTTTCATGTTTAGTAGAGAAACATTATTCTTGTGTAAATTTTTATGGATATTAAAGGATTACTTGGGTAAATTTCCTAAATCCCAAAATTGAGTCATGTAGAAGTTTTTAAAAGTATAAAATATTTTATAGAACCTTAGATGATATATCACTAAGATTTTTAGAAGTTATCATGTCCATGAGTTTGAAAATATAATCTTTTAATACTTATGTTCATAAAATGGCTATAATCCTAATTTCTCTTATCCTCAGGCACATCAACACAATGGGGTGGTTAAAAGATAGAACAGTTCTATTCAAGAGATAGCATGAACCATAATAAGTGAATATTACATACCAGTATACATTTGGGATGAAGCTATAAATATATCTCTTCATGCAATAAATAGTATTGATTAGATCTCTTTTAAATAAGTATTCATATGAATTATGGAGTTGGAGAAATCTTATGGTAAATTATTTAAATGTTTTTGGATGCAATGTTTATATTCAAAAAAAAGTGATAATCTATATATGTTTGTACCCAAGAAAAATAGGGGAACATTTCATGGTTATTTTATGTCCAAAAAATCCTATAGAGTCTTTAATAAAAGAGCAACTCTGGTGGAAGAATCGGTTTGTGTCAAATTTGTTGAAATAGATCTAGATGAACCAAAAGGTTCCCTTATAAAACCTAGAGGATGATATATCCAATTAAAAAATGAATAAAACCTCTAAAATAATGATCTTTCTAGTTATTTACTTGAAAAATATCATAAGAAATACTTCCATGATGAAACAATCCTTGATGAAAACTTATATAAATCCAGTATTCCTTGAACCATTATAACCCATATAGACTATCCATTAGATATTTTTGTTGTAGATCTAAATAATGGAACTCAAAATCTATCATTACTTAGAAACTAGGCTGAACATCAAACATTTTTATCATAGATTGAACCCAATAATATTAATAAAGAAATTAGTTATAAACATTGGTTTATAGCTACACAAGAATAATTGAAAACATTTTCACGGAATAAAGTATGGGGAATAGTTAAGAGACATAAAGACAACCATTGGAACTAAATAGGTACATCTAAACAAGGTTGAGGAATCTAGTAATATAATTATAAAAAAATTATATTGTTAGAATAAATTTATTATTAATAAGAAGTCATTGAATATAAAGAAACAGTTTCTCGTGTAAATAGACTTGAAGGTGTCATTATACTTATCTCATATACAACACATCTAAATTTCAGGTCATATAAAATGGATTCTAAGATGGATTTCCTTAATGTTTAGATTTTAAAAAAAAATTTGTTGAACAACCACTATCTTCTAAAATATTCATTTTCCAATTTATGTTTTCAAATTGACAAAAGTAATTTATGTTTAAAAATATTCTCCCAAATCTTAGTATGATAGGATCAACACTTTTCTTCTTTCAAGTGATTTTAAAAAATTTATTGTTGATCCTACCCTATTCATCAAAATAAATTCTAAATATATTTTGATTACACAAATATATATTGATGGTAATATTTTTGGTTCTTTAAGAAATTCCTTGGGTACTGAATTTTCAAAACTAATGTAAATGGGATTTGAAATCATTTTTATAGGTAGATTAAAATTATTTATCTATATTCAAATATTTTAAAATAAATAATGATTTATTTTTAACAATAGTATATAAAATAAATATATTTTAAAATTCATTGTCTTGGAAATCTCAAAAGCAAGTGAAACTGTAACATGTACCACTTATAAATTAGATCCTAATGAAACCGGGAAACTAGTTGATCAAACCATTTATAGAGGTATTATTGAGTGTTTGAATTTATTAACATCCTATTATACTGACATTATTTTTACTATGTGTATTTGTTTATTTTTTTAATAAAATATCATGGAATTATATTTAACTTTTGTTAAAAGGATTTTCAAATACCTCAAAAGTACAACTAGCTTAAGATTGTTCTATTCTATTGGAAATGATTTTCATTTAATTATATATTTTGATTTTGACTTTCATGACTATAATTAAGATAAAAAAGTTCCTTTAGAACATGTAATTTTTATGGGAAAATCTCTAGTATCATGTGTTAGCAGGAAACTGAATTGTATTGTAGTTTCCACTGTCAAAGGTGAATACATATCTTCAGGACGTTATTGTGATCATATTATTTGGTCAAGGCACACCTTATTGGACTATGGATATCAATTTAGGAATTTCCCTATAAACTATGACAACATAAGTGAAATTTCAATTTCCAAAAATTATTCATATCATTCTAGGATAAATCACATTTATATAATAAATCAATTTTAAAAAGATTATTTTCAAAAAGTGGGTATCACTCTAGAATTCATTAGCACAAAACATCAGCTTACTGACATTTTTATAAAGCCTATAAATTATGATAAGCTAAATTATATTAGAGATGAGTTATGAATGATTAATTATGTTTTAATTATATTGTGATTAATTTGATATGCATTTATTTTTTAATTTGTTTAATTAATATGTGATGATAAGTTCTAGTTAATCAATCCCTAAATGATTTTAATATTCCAAAGTAGAATTAAAATAATTTTGTTCCTTTCCAATTCAATATAAACCATCCTTTAGCATTTCCTTTACTGAAACCATGGTCTTCTAACCCTTTAATCATAGTTTTGAGTAGTTGATATGAATAGATATTTTGAACAAGACTCTCCTAAATATTCTGATTCTTTCAAAAGATAGAAATCAAGAACAAGTGGATCTATAATTCTCTTAAATCCACATCTTTTTAATGTGAAGTTTATCTAGAGAAAGAAGTGAACACTGATTGGTTTATTGAAACTCATTCTCAAGTATACAGAGTTTTTCTTTAATAAGGATTTAGTGATTGAATCTTGGATGATAATCTACTTTTATATCCTCTATTAGTGAAGAAATTTTATGTGGATTTGGTGTTATATGCAAGAGATCAATCATATCTAATTAGAAAATTTTTTATGGTATTGAATGTGAGATTTCTTCAACAGTTTGGGATAATATCTTAAAAGTGCCACATCAAGGTAAGTATGATGATTAAAAAAGTTTGTATCCTTCAAACTATCATCATTTTGATATTCAAAATGAATTATCATAGTTAAAAGGTGATAGAACTAGTGTAATGAATAGTTATATTGACTTAAATGAAGTGTATGGTGATGTTAAACTTGATATAGAATACCATAATCCCAAGAAAGGGGGATTTCAACCCCATTAGGCACCAATACCTATGGATTATATATTTAAAGGTTCATGATATATTGATAAATATACAAATATTTTTAATGAGATATATATAATATCTAAGTAAGACCACCTCATGATATTACACTCTACCTTACCCCAATTGTTTTCATCTCTTATCAAACAAATGATACTTATCTCTAATGTAGTATAAAATCCGATACTTTTCGGTGGTATTTTTCTTAACCAAACAATGTGAAAGGGAATGAAAATCAACTGGGATCCATTTAAAAAGATGTGGGTAGGATATGAGGATAGGATTTATGAGAACTTCAACCCTATGATGAACCCTTCCAAACCAAGGTATGAAATATATCTAGGCTTAAATCGTGACAAGATAGTTGAAGTTGGGTACTCATTTAATGGGAATGGATATTAGTCTACTTTTTATGTAGTTAAAGAGTTTAAAAAAATTATGAATCAATAATGGTATGATCTCTTAGTATAGAATATTCAAATGATTTAAAAGTCCCAATAAAGGCTAAATAAATAAGGAGAATATAAAAATTAAATGGGGACTTTAGGTTCTCTATTATTTGGAAAAAAACCTCACTGACTTTAAGAGTGATAAGGATTAAGATCAAGATACAGACAATCATCCTATCTTTGAAATAATAGTATCCCCTATTTTGAACTTAACACCTTCTAGGGAAGATTCATTTCATAAGAAACTCTCTTTTAGAGGTTTGAAAACCTATCACGGACTCTTCCTTTTACAAATACCTAGATCAAAAACCTACACATTTTGCAGGAGTCTTAACATCACATGTGACCTAAATTTTTTTTGGGATTCATAACCCAAAACATCTTTTTCAGTGGTATAATAACAAAAATTCAAGACCTAATTTTGATGTGGAAAAGAATAAAACAAACATGGACAATTTAAAATAGATATTATAAATAATAGTAATAATAATAATAGAAAATTTAATGAAACCTAGTAAAAAGATCTGATGATAAGGATGATGAAGTTAAATGATTGATATCACTACAGAAGTAGAGGATTGAAAATTAGAATTCATTTCATAATATCAGCATGTAATTAGAAATAACAAAGGTTATTGATTGAATTAGCATCAAGAAAATGTGTACCTAAAGTTATTATTTGAGTTAAAATAAAATAATTTGTCTATAGTTGTTTTATTCATTGATCATATCTCTAACTAATTAATTCGGATTCATTAACTCAAATATATCCTGGGAGTGTCAAGTGATCTAATAACCACATGCCCCTTGTTAGCACATCAAAAAAATATTAATATTGTTACCTTTGTTTAAAAAATCATGATTAATATAAAAGAATATTCAATATTTTTATTTCTTCATCAAATACCAATACCAGACTTCAAGCATGATCATTAATATATAAATTAATTTTTCACAATAATATTTCAATTAATAAATCTGAATTAAATTTCAGTTTATTCAAATATGAAAAACGCACCAAAATAGAGTGTCATATGTTGCATATATGTAATTTAAAATATGTGTAGGAAATTATAAATATATATACTCAAAATAATTTTTACACAATGTGTAATTTAATTTTTAACAATAATATAATAAAATATTTATTAAAATATTTATTTTAATTATCACACATAAAATAAAAATATATATTTTTTAGAAAATTATTTTAACTAATATATAGAGATACCTAGTGGTAGCATTTTTTTTTACCGCTTGACAATATACTATTGAGTGAGATACCATTATACGCTGTGGGGAAGTGTTCTACCATTGAAGTAGTGTAACAGTCAGCCATTTTGATCTACCATTATAAATGATATATCGTTGCTTGATTTTGTTGAACAATTGGCAAAGCTATTATTGGTGCATATATATTCTATTGTAAAAAAAGTGATGGAGAATCTATTATTGGTGAATAATAGAGAAGTTATTAACATAGTCATTTCTTACCGCCACTGTGAGGTGATGGTGATGATACCATTGTATAATAGTGAAATATGAGTTATTATTGAGTGGTGCATCTGTGAAGTAGGTTGAACTATTGACTGTTTTTTTCCACCATTATGTTTAGTGAATGGTACTTCTGTTGAGGTGAGATACCATTGATGAAGAAGGTGGTTGAGTAGTTGACTTTTGGTGCTACTACTATCAGGATGAAAGAGAAGCTAATGTTGTGCCATGGTACTAAAATCATGAATTGATAGTGTTAGTGCTATTGTCGACTAACGTAAATTCTAGGGATGATGAGGTGAGAAAATTTATAGTAGTGATTCTCCCAAATGATGAATATTTGATCTCATAATGTACAATAAAAACATGATACGATTTCTACAACTCCATTCGTAAATGGAATAATTATCTTCTTCGAATTAACCACATTTGTGCAAGATGTGAATGAATATAGGATGATATAACCACATCAACTCATTATATTTTCCTTAATATCTCATGAAATCAGCCATTTGATCTTGGATAAAAAAATTTAGTAACATCTTACATGAACTCCAGCGACTATAATACTAGAACGATGTTGTAGGAAGAAGATGATTGAAGGATTTAATGAGTGGTTATGAACATCTAGATCGGATGAATTAAGAAATATATGTATATAATTAAGGCATACAAATAGTGATGTTCTTATCCATTGTACCACATTTAATACATGGTTTTTTTATCCATGATATATAATCCAAATGATCCCACTAAACATTTAATTTGGCACCAAGTTCGGCACCCCGAACACTTGCAAAGCACACCACAATGGGCCACACTACACAAGAACTGGCCCATCATAAACCTTATGGGAATGATATCCATTTTCTCATTTACTCATGTGGGTCTATACATGGACCACCTTCCATCATGGTTGGTGCATGTGGACTGGCCCTACCATGGGGTTGACCACTGGTCCCATATGTGGTTTAACGAATGGTCCATTGGGCTAGACATGGTTGGATAAGTTTTTGTTCAACTAAATCCACAAAAAAATACTAGAATAAAAAATAATAAAAAATTAAAAAATGATAAACATATAAAATATAAAATTAAACTATTAATGACATGTGATTAATAAATTCAATTATTAATATATATTAAAAATAAAATATTACATTTTAAAAAAAATTACATTTAGTTAAATGTGAATTATTATAGTTTTTTAGAAAGAACAAAAAGAGATGAAAATATTTAAGATCAAATGAAAATAAAAAATATTTCCAGGGAAATATATCTCAACTTGAACTTAATATCATATAATTCCAATAAATTAATTAAATCATTTTCAACAAATATTAAAAGAATAGAATTTAAAAATTATCATAGAAGGATAAAAAATGAATTTTTTTTTCAATTTAAAAAAAATAAAATAAAAATGAAACCCCCAATAAAAACAATTAGGACAATTACTATATTTTCATTACATCCATTATTAACTATTTTCTACCTAATCCATCAATTTGTAAAATTAGAATAGATAATCTTGAGTGATTAATATTTTAATCATAAGGGAATTATGAAAAACTCAACCATGAAATGTGTTACTCTTTAAAATCATCACATTATCTTTTAGTTCAACCTAAATCACCCATGGTTCAATCTAGGTTATTTAGATTGTGTTCTTTGATAATTCATATCCTAATTCCTTAACATAATAAATCCATCATAATGGCTTATAAGTAGAATATGGTTAACTAAACCATATCCCCAAGGAGTCTCAAACTAAGTGTACAATTATCCATGTTTGCCATTCACTAGATCGTGGTTGAGTTAATATCCAACACACCCACTATAGGTTTGTTAGCCCTATGTACAACTGTTCTAGAGCCAATATCCGCTCTTAGTATCCAAATAGAGATGTAATTTCTATTGTAACCACAAAATATCTATTTTACCAAAAAAATTGGATGTTATCCTATAGTTAGACTCATCCCTTATACTATTCCAATGGGTTTTCTATAAATTCCACTAATCAAATCTCTAAAAATAACTAAACCCTTCTATGATACCAACTATATAAACCCATTTTAAACATGAATTAAATAATACATTAATCTTGTGATTTAAATAATACATCTCATATATAGTCACACAACCCAAGGACCAAAAGGATTAATGTCTTGGATATTAGCTACATAAGAATCATAATCTACAATATTTTATCCATAATTTAACTACAATAGACTAAATTCTTAACTTTCCATAAATTATACTTATATTTATAAACCCATGAAAGGAAAACATAAGAAATTGGTGAGATCAGATGCTTAGTGAGGGAAAAACATACCATAATGAGTAAGATCATAAACATAAAAGATAATATGAGGAATTCATAAATATCATAATAAAAGATCATAAAAACATATATGATAATCAAAAAACATAATATCATAACAATATATTTAAGGAATTATATAAGGTATATCATTTCTCAAAATATATATCAATAACAATAAAACATGTGTTCCTAATATAAAGTGTGAAATAATTGAAAATAAGGAATAATGATGAAAACTTGTTATTTAATGGAAATGAAATACATCATGAAAATTTTGAATAACTTGATAAAAAACTTTAGAATGTGGAAAAATCATAAGAATAACAAATCTCATGAACAAATATTTTTGTTTCATATTCACTCAAAAACTTTTCAACAATTCTTCTTGTATCTCATTCATGAAAAAAACTTGCAAACAAAGCTTCATGTATCTCATTCAAATAAAAAACTTCTAAAAAAATATATATCCGTATATCATTCAAAAAACCTTACATCATTTAATATGATATGAAACCTTAACCAAATCATTTTATGGTCATATAGGACCCCACCCATTATCAACCATACATATGAATGACACTTAAAATCAATCATAAACATATCTTAATGAACGCATCAGAAAAGAAATGGGTTTCTTAAAATTTCAAGATTACATGAATTAAAGAAATAATAGGATATCAAAAATATCATTTTTGAAAAGTACTAATTTCATAAAAAAACATTAATTTGATGATCAAAACATCACTTCATGAAAGATAAACCATATATAGTAAATATAAGTTAAAAAAATCACAAAACCTTTTGAAACATTAATTTTTTAAAAAATTGAAATGAAATAGTGGAATTTTGAAAACATTATTAAAAATATTTATAAATAGAAAGACATTAAGGCTATAAAATTTAATTTTTATGTGTTTGATAAAAAAATTATTTTTAACAGATGGAAAACCTATTTGATCATTTTAAAACATCCTTGTTTAAAACCCACATTGTTAAAAGGATGAAGAACTCAATGTGTTAAAAATAAATAAAGGGGAGAAAATGTATGATTGGAGATAAAAAAATTGATTTATACTAGGTAAAGGAGAACATAAGTGGGAAGTAAAAACTTGAATATGAAAGATAAAATCATTAAAATAAATGGGAATTATTCTTAACAAAATTAATTTTCCCGGGGCAATAAAATCACCAAGGAATAAGACTCTGGTGTGAAATATGATTTTCCTAGAACATAAGGTGGGAATACAATATAAAATCATTATATTTCAAAATATATCAGTCTACAATAGTAAAATAAGGGTTATTATGTCCTAATAAAGAGACGTGAGTCATGAAAATTCCATCCATCTAAAGAAACATTCTAATAATAATTCCTAAAAAGAGAGATAGAGACAGCTTCAATTTTGTAACGACCCAAAGTTTTTAAATAGAAATTCCCTTTTTATATTTATGTCATAAAATCTCATGAAAGCACAACATAATCGACTACTATGTGATAAGTGACCATTAAACATAATTTTTTCACTTATGTGTTTGGAATTTCGAAAATCTGGAACACACGGTTGTGTTCAATATGTTTTTTGGAGTCTAATAAAACAAAAAAAAAATTAGTGAATAGTAACCAACCCTAATGAATAGTAACATACCCTTATGAATAGTGATATACCCTAATGAATAGTAAACTCACCTATGGTGGTATAAAAATAATATTCAAGTGGGAAGTACAATATACCTATATTTTAGAATGAGTTAATGAATGTTTTAAAACTGGTTTTCATAATAAATTATTATTTTAATTAAATATTAAATTATCATATTTTGAAAATTATTTTTGAAAAAAGGACTTCATTTTTGGATTCTACATGTTGGAAAATGTTTAGGGTGAAGTTTTTGGATTTTTCTAAAATACTTGAAATTTTGAAGAATAGTGAAATACGATAACTCACAAAATAAGCAAAATACATTAATTATGAAGTCATGATGATGTTATGATGATGTAAGCCCAATTGGTTCGGATTAACATGATAAATTTACTATTTTTGGTCAAGGAATAATCACTATTCCTTTTCTTGAGAGAAATTAATAAACTATTGAATAAACAATTGGGAAAACCCTCTCCTCCCTTACTATAAATACCCCCTCTTCTTACCTCTTCTCCTCACACCAGTCAAGTCTTTTGACAAGCCAAAATTCTTCCCAAATACCCTCCCAAGATCCTTCCCCACTTCCGAGGCTTTCTTGTCATTCCAAAATACCAAAATCAAAGCCCCTAAGAGGATTCTCAAGGAGAGGAGATCAAAGGGTAAGAACCATCTTTCGTTTTCAAGTGTTTTGTTTTCATTTTCTTTCTTTTCTTAAACCCTCTTCCCCTTCCCTTACCCAAAAGGAATGAAAGGTCCATAAATTCATACATTCTGGATTCTAGTCATGTTTAGGTAAAATTTCAAGCATCATGTTTCTCCTCCTCTCCCACTCATTCTAGAATTAAAACATCATCCGCGATATATCAAATTACCGACATCATGGATAATGTGTTTTCAAATTCTTTTATCATTTTGTTTCTAGCCATGAAACCATTTATGTTATGGTTGAACCAGATTATTATATATTTTATATGTCCTATTTAATTTTCTTTAATCCTCTTACACTCATGATATAAAACAATAATACAAAACAAGTCCATTATGGGAAAAATCATTAAAATTAATTCAAGTGTTTATCATTAATGTTTAATGTAAATGTTCTCTTTCACTCTAATTAACCAAATGAATTTTGTAACCATTTAACATACTGGATGTAAACTATTGTTATATAACTTCAATTCTAGACAACCACTTTCATCTTACAATTTATTTGAACATAAATATAATTGAATCGATCATTAAAACAAATGAAACAAACGGACCCGAACAATGAAACTGAACGTTGTAATCAATCAAAAATGGGTATAAATGAACATAAAAAGGTTATACTGAATCATTTAATTTCAGATAAGGTTCTGGAACTATTTATTAATAAACCTAATTTTACTATTCATGTCATTAATATCAAGTGGAGAACACCAACGGACCTAAGTTAAGTGATTATAATTCCTTTTCCTCTCTCACTAATCCCCCTTAAGTACTCCCGATACCATGCTGATAATCCGTAAAGAACCCTACCTGAACCTCTTTTATTCCTTCGGGTTGTCTTATCTACCTTTCTAACAAAATGATGTTATCTTATATTTTCTTGTACATACTCTAAATTTTTTTTGCACATACCAAGATTATTTAACAAGACTCTTTCATCACTCTATTACAGGTATATGCATGCTTTTAAGTGATTCTCTCCTTATTACTTCCCGATAAGTGAACCCGTTTTTAGAAAACTTCCTGAATTCTTTCCTATTATCATGTGTACTCTATCCTCTGTTTTAAGTCGCCTTTTTTATTATAAAATCAGTATTTATATTATGAAAACCCTCCTGGTTTACTTCTGGTTTTATAAAAAAATATTATGTCACTTTTTGTTTTAAGAGATATTCGATGTTTTCTTAAACCGCACTAAAATGTTTTGACTCAAAGATTACTAAAAACTATTTTTTCATGTTATCACTTCAGTTTGTTATCACTTGTCTTGATTTATTACTTTATACATTATTAATGTCTATTTATGATTTAATTCCTTTCTTTCATGGACTCTTGTATGTAAGTCACTTTTTATTATGCTTCATGACGTGATTGTTTACCCATTCCTTTCCTTGGGTACTCTTATGTTTATGTATGATTGATTCTGTGATATTATTTATGTGGAAAGCATATACATGAATAAGATTAGATGGTGCAACCAGATATCCCTCCAATGCATTGGGTAAAGTTAAATGTCTCATTAGAAGAATATGGGAAATGGTCCGAGCGGTTAGCCTTGTCTTGTGCTACTATGGGAAACGAGATTGGTGGTTAGCCTTGACTCGTACTAAAATCATATTTAAAGCTTTTGCAACCTCTATATGAAACTACGATTATATAATCTCATGCTTATATGATCCCGTGATTATTTTGTTCCATGTTTTTATGATCCCGTGTTTATATGTTATGATTCCATATGTTACATGCTTCCAATATCATTATGTCAAGCCTCCTAAATCATGTGCTTAAAGTTTATTCTTATGTTATTTCCATTACTGAGATTTTTAGCTCATCCCTTTGTTCATGTGTTCTCTAGGGTACCCTATGTAGTTGTAAGGGCTCAAAGGATGTTAGGATCTCATTATAAAGATTAAATAAAGAAGTGTTTTTAGCCCCATGTTTTGTGATATATGTACCTAGTCCTCCAAGACACTAGACTTAACGATCCTTGGCTTGTACTCTGAGGATGAATTATGTTTAAAATAATGAAATTTTAGGTGTAAAAGGCTAGGGTAACTATAGTTGGTATCAGATGGAGGTCTAGTTTTTTTTTGGAGATTAAGAATAGAGAACCATAGTGAGAACCTTAAGGATGAGACTAAGTATTATAAAACATTCCCAAATTTTGGTGAGTATTGAGTAAGTGGTTTATCAAGAAAATGCATCCCTGTCTGGATATGAGCAGGTAGAGGTGGCTCTGGCACAGATGTATCCTAGGGGTAAAACCCAAAAACACGACTTTGAGCTAGACTCGAATGGGAACTGGTGCACGACAACGGGCCTTGTTGAAATCTTGGTTACGACACTCCCAGGGGATATTCTTTGGTAGATTCATGAGCTTAGTACAAACCATTATTGAGGGAAAAAGACCATAAGAATATAAGTTATGAAATATATTGAGGATAACCTAGATATAAACCTAAGGAATCACAAGTTAGGATGTACTTAGTCTTTATAAGTTTATCCTTTAATGTTCAATGTTTCCTTTCTTTACTCAATAGCTAAGTATTAAAGAAATCTAATTATATGTTATTTTTATTAGTTAATAGAGGGAAATAGAAGAACACATTCCAACAACCAATGTGATAGGCAATGTGATGATTTCCTTAATGACATGCCTGATGTGACAGAAGCGGGTGCTCAAAACCTCATTGTAGTTCTTGCTCAGATGGCATGAGTTATGAATAATAACATGAATCAAGTGGAACATCCCCCTCCTCTAAGGAAAGAGAAAGTTTTCGTAGAATATTTCATGCGGCAAAGGCCTCCCATGTTTAGCAGGTCTTCTGATCCCCTCCTCGCAGAATAATGGATTAACTCCATTGAAAATATTTTCTCTATCCTCCAGTGCTCGGAAGAAGAGAAAGTTGTACTGGTAGTCTACCGTTTTGATGGGGAAGCTGATCAGTGGTTGAAACTGATCAATAATACAAAGTCCCAATAAGAAATTGATTCCATAGATTGGGAAGAATTCAAGAGGATGTTTTTCAACAAATATTTTCCTCGAACCCTCCGTCTCAATATAGAAAGAGAGTTCCTCGGACTCAAGAAGAAGGAAGATGAGTCCATCGAGGCATATGAAGCAAACCTTACAAGGCTTGCAAGGTACGCCTCTGGCATTGTCATGAACACTGAAAGAAAATTTGATTGCTTCCTTAGCGGACTAAATCCGAGTCTACGAAAATCATTGGCGATTCGAGACTTCGACGGTTATGAGGACATTGTACATTGTGCCCTCAAGGTAGAAGTGGTGATTGGAGACTCTCAGTGGTATCATGGGCCCGGTGAAAAGAAGCGGAAAATGGAAAACATCATGGGTGTTCCATCAAACAAATCCCATGATGGAAATAATCCCAACATTCCCCTTTGCAAACATTATGGGAAGAAGCATCCTGGTAACTGTCTGAAGAGAACCAAGAATTTCTTCAAATGCGGAAAGTTTGGTCATCTGGTCAAGAACTGCTGAAGGGGTATGAAAAATCCCGCTAATGTTGAAGAATAAATGAAGGTTCAAATCAACACTCAGCCTGTAGTGCAGTGTTATAACTTCAAGGAGCTTGGGCATTATGAAAACAATTGTCCTAAGCTGAGGGTTGTCGGAGGCAATCAGCAACAACCTCCAAGGCAACAAGGAAGAGATTATGCTATCACTACTGCTAAGGTGGATCTGGAAAACGATGTGCTGACAGGTACTCTTGTTATTAATTCAAGAATAGCGAACGTACTATTTGATTCTGGTTCTACGTATTCTTTCATATCTTTCAAGTTTAGTAGAACTATTCAAACACCACCTCAAAATTTGGAGGAAAAGTTATTTGTGAGAACAGAAAATGGGGCAATTATTGCATCCATGGTTTATAACTCCTCTCTGATTAATGTTTTTGGAATGAACCTCCCAGCAAATCTTGTTATACTTACTTTAGTGGAATTTGACGCTATCTTGTGCATGGATTGGATATCTTTGTACAAGGCCAACATCAACTGCCGGGAAAGGGAGATTACTCTCCACATCCCAAAGCATCCTACAATTCTTTACAACTGCAAGGAGAAAGGTGAATATCCTTTCGAATTATCATCTCAAGTGTGGATATTTCTTCCTTATAATCATGCATATCTAACTCAAATGATTGAGATGAAGAAGAGAATCATTCTTGAAGACATGCCCATCGTGAGGGATTACACTGATGTATTCCCTGAAGAGTTTACTGGGCTTCCTCCTGACTGAGAGGTTGAGTTCTCAATTTAACTTATCCCTGGATCTCTGCCAATCTCAAAGACACCTTACAAAATGGCCACCATAGAGCTAGAAGATCTGAAGAAGCAGCTACAGGATAATATGGAGAAGGGTTTTATACACCCGAGTGCTTCACCGTGGGGTGCTCCAGTCCTATTCATCAAGAAGAATGATGGATCAATGTGCCTCTAAATTGATTATCATGAGATCAATAAAATCACAATAAAGAACAAGTATCCCCTCCCACAGATAGATTACTTGTTCGATCAGCTACGTGGGGCCAGTTATTTCTCTAAGGTGGACCTTCGGTCAAGATATCACCAACTAAAGGTGAGGAAGAAAGATATTCCCAAGACTACCTTTCAAATGAGGTATGGACACTATGAGTTCATAGTGCTTCCCTTTGGAGTAACTAATGATCCATCAATATTCATGTATTTCATGAATAGATTATTTATAGATTACCTCGATAAATTTGTGGTAGTATTTATTGATGATATTCTGATATACTCCAAGAGTAAGGAGGAACATGAGGAGGATTTGGAAACTGTGTTAAAGACTTTGCGAAGGGAGAAGTTGTATGAAAAGTAAAATAAATGTGAGTTCTGGATGGAAAAAGTATCATTCTTGGGGCATGTTATCACCAGCAAATGGATATCTATGGACCCTTCTAAGACGAAGGCAATTGAAGAGTGGCCCAGACCAACTTTTGTAATGAAGATCCGCAGCTTTTTGGGTCTAGCTAGGTATTATCGATGATTTTTGAACAACTTTTCATGATTGTAAAACCCAATGGCCAAGCTGACACAGAAGGGAGTAAAGTTTGTCTGGACATAGGAGTGTGAAGACTGTTTCAAGGAGTTGAAAAAGAGGCTTATCACTATGCCAGTACTCACACTCCCTACCAATGGGGAACTCTTTGTGGTGTATAGTGATTCTTCTAAGAAGGGACTAGGTTGTGTGCTGATGAAAAATGATAAAGTGATAGCCTATGCTTCAAGGTAGCTGAAAATCCATGAGCAAAACTATCCAACACATGATCTGGAGTTAGTGGTTGTGATCTTTTCCTTGAAAATATGGCGGCATTATCTCTATGGGGAAAAATGTGAGATATATACGGACCACAAGAGTCGCAAATATATTTTCACACAGAAAGAGATTAATATGTGCCAAAGAAGATGGATAGAGCTTGTCATGGATTATGACTGCTCAATCCACTACCATCTCGGTAAGGAAAACAAGGTGCCGGATGCTCTAAGTAGAAAGGATCATGCATCTTTATCAATGATGAGAATAGAAAAGGATCCGATCTTCTTATATTTGCAAAGGATGGACATGGGAATCGTTAAGGGAGTAACACCATAAATCCTTTATCAAATTATTTCTCAACCATCCCTCATAGAGAAAATAATGGTTGCACAAAGAAGGGATGTGGAAATTCAGAAAAGGGTGGAAGCTGTTAAAAATGGGAAATCCTCCTTTTTCCAAAATGATGAGGAAGGAGTTGTAAGATTTGGGACACAATTATGAGTACCATATGATCCAGAGATAAAGAATGGGCTATTTAATGATGCACATAGCTCGACCTTCTCTATCCATCCTGGGAGTACCAAAATGTACCGTGATCTCCAAGAACACTTCTGGTGGGATAACATGAAGATGGATATTGTGTAATGTATATCAAGGTGCTTGGTATGTAATCAAGTTAAATTTGAACAACAAAATTCCAAAGGTATGATGCAACCATTTCCTATACCCATGTGGAAATGGGAAAATGTTTCTATGGACTTTGTCATGGGTCTCCCGAAGACATACAAGGGAAATAATGCGATATGGGTTGTGGTTGACCGACTCATCAATAAATCCCATTTCATCGCTATTCGGGAAGATCTTTCGCTTGAACAAGTTGAAAATTTATATGTGAAGGAAGTGGTGAGACTTCACGGTGCTCCACTCTTAATTGTATCTAACCATGATCCAAGGTTCACATCTAAATTCTGGAGGAGCCTTCAACATTCTTTGAGTACTGAATTAAAATTCATCACGGCCTATCACCCCCAAACCGATGGCTAGTCTGAAAGAACTATTCATACACTTGAAGATATTCTTAGAGCCTGCTCTCTAGAATTCAAAGATGGATGGAATCAAAATCTCCCATTGGTTGAGTTATCATACAACAATAGCTTCCACTCAAGTATTCAAATGGCTCCATATGAAGCTCTATATGGAAAGCGATATAGAACTCCAACCTTGGAATGAAGTTGGAGAAAGAAAGAAACTTGGACCTGATCTTGTTAAAGAGATGACAGAGAAGGTTCAAGTCATCCAGAAACACATCAAAGCTGCTCAATGTTGGCAAAAGAGCTATGCTAACAACCGTTGAAGGGACTTGTAGTTTGAATTTTGAGATAAATTCTTCCTTCGAATATCTCCATGGAAGAGAGTCATGTGATTCGGGAAGAAAGGGAAGCTAATCCCAAGGTATATTGGCCCCTTTGAGATCCTGGACCGCATAGGAGTCGTGGCCTATAATCTTTCACTTCCACCAAATATGGCTCGATTTCATGATGTTTTTTCATGTATCACTCTTGAGGAAGTACATACCTGATCCCTCACATGTACTAAACTCAGAGGTGGTGCAGTTGGAAGATGATATCTCTAATGAGGAGCAGCCAGTAAAGATTCAAGATCGTAGAGATAAGGTTCTACGCAACAAGACAAGCCATCTTGTCAGAGTGTTGTGGAGAAACCATAAGTTTGAAAAAGCAACATGGGATGTGGAGGAAGCAAGGAAGTAAAAGTACCCGCACCTGTTTTTGGCGTAGTATGTAAAACGAAATTTTGAGGGTGAAATTTCATTAGGGGGGGAAAATGTAACGACCCAATGTTTTTAAATGGAAATTTCCTTCTTATATTTATATCATAAAGTCTCATGAAAGCACAAAATAATGAACTATTATGTGATAAGTGACCTTTAAACATAATTTTTTCACTTCTATGTTTGGAATTTTGAAAACCTGGCATACACGGTTGTGTTCAAGATGTTTTTTGGATCTAATAAAACAAAAATAATTTTTGGTGAATAGTAACCAACCCTAATGAATAGTAACATACTCTTATGAATAGTGATATACCCTAATTAATAGTAAACTCACCTATGGTGGTATAAAAATAATATTCATGTTGGAAGTACGATATACCTATATTTTTGAATGAGTTAATGAATGTTTTAAAGCTGGTTTTGATAGTAAATTATTATTTTAATTAAATATTAAAATAATCATATTTAGATTTTTTTTGAAAAATGGACTTCATTTTTTGAATCTACATGTCGAAAAATGGTTAGGGTGAATTTTTGGGATTTTTCTGAAATACTTGAAATTTTGATGAATAGTGAAATACGATAACTCACAAAATAAGAAAAATACATTAATTATGATGTCATGATGATGTTATGATGATGTAAGCCCAATTGGTTCGGATTAACATGATAAATTTACTATTTTTGGTCAATGAATCAACACTATTCCTTTTCTTGAGAGAAATTAATAAACTATTGAATAATCAATTGGGAAAACCCTCTCCTCCCTCACAATAAATACCCCCTACCTTTAGCTCTTTTCCTCACACCTCTCGAGTATTTTTCCTAGCCAAAATTCTGCCCAAATAACCTCCCAAGAACCTTCCCCACGTCCAAGGATTTCTGGTCATTCCAAAAGACCAAAATCAAATCCCCTACGAGGATTCTCAAAGAGAGGAGATCAAAGGGTAAGAACCCTCTTTCATTTTCAAGTGTTTTGTTTTCATTTTCTTTCTTTTCTTATACCCTCTTCCCATTCCCTTACCCAAAAGGCATGAAATCTCCAGAACCTCATATGTTCTGGATTATAATCATGTTTATGGAAAATTTCAAGCATCATGCTTCTCTTCCTCTCCCTTACGTTCTAGAATTAAAACATCATCTGGGATATGTCAAATTACCGACATCATGGATAATGTGTTTTCCAATTATTTTATCATTTTGTTTCTGTTCATGAAAACATTTATGTTATGGTTGAACCATGTTATTATATATTTTATATGTCCTATTTATGGTTCTTTAATCCTCTTACACTCATGATATAAAACAATAATACAAAACAAGTTAATTATGGGAAAATCGTTAAAATTAATTGAAGTGTTTATCATTAATGTTTAATGTAAAGGTTCTCTTTCACTCTAATTAACCAAATAAATTTTGCAACCTTGTAACCTACTGTATGTCCAATACTATTATATAACTTCAATTATGGACAACCACTTTTATCTTACAATCTATTTGAACCTAAATACAATTGAACCGATCATTAAAACAAATGAAACAAACGGACCCAGACAATGAAACTGAACCGTGTAATGAATCAAAAATGTGTATAAATGAACATAAAAAGGTTATAATTAATATTTTAATTTTAGATAAGGTTCTGTAACTATTTATTAATAAACCTAATTTGACTAGTCAGGTCATTAATATCAAGTGGAGAACACCAATTGACCTAAGGTAAGGGATCCTCTCAATTTCACCCTTATTCAAGATTGGTCACTATGTTAGAACATGTTGTGTGTAATTATTAATTATGGGGTATGATTTTCCACCTCCCCCATAAATCCCCATTTATGTATAAGTGATGATAATTCCATTTCCTTTCTCACTAATCCCCCTCAAGTACTCCTGATACTATGCCGATAATCTGTAAAGAATTCTACCCGAACCTCTTTTATTCCTTCGGGTTGTCTTATCTTCCTTTCTACAAAAATGATGTTATCTTATCATTTCTTTTTCATACTCTAAATTTTGTTTAAATGTTACAGGATTATTTATCAAGTCTCTTTCATCACTCTATTTCGGGGATATTCATGATTTTAAGTGATTATATTCTCATTACTTCCCAATAAGTGAACCCGCTTTTTGGGAACTTCCCGAATTCTTTCCTATTATAAAGTGTACTCTATAATCAGTTTTAAGTCACCTTTGTCATTATAAAATCAGTCTTTTATTATAAAAAACCCTCCTGGTTTACTTCTGGGTTTATAAAAAAATATTATTCTGCTTTTTTAAGAGATATTCGATGTTTTCTTAAACCACACTAAAATGTTTTAGCTCAAAGATTCCTAAAAACTATTTTTACATGTTATCACTTCAGTTTGTTATCTATTGTCATGATTTATGCCTTTATACATTATTAATATCTATTTATGATTTAATTCATTTCTTTCATGGATGATTGTATGTTATGTCACTTTTTATTATGCTTCGTGACGTGATTGTGTGTCCATTTGTTTCCTTGGGTACTCCTATGTTTATGTATGATTGATTATGTGAGATTTTTATTTGGAAATAATATACATGAATAAGCTTAGATGGGTGCGCCCAGATAGTGCTCTAATGAATTTGGTAAAGATAATGTCTCATGAAAAGATTATGGGAAAATGGTTCGGGCGGTTAGCCTTGGCTTGTGCTACAATGGGAAACAAGATTGGCGGTTATCCTTGACTTGTACTAAGTCATGTTTAAAGTTGCTACCACCTCTCTATGAAACTATTCTTATATAATCTCATTCTTATATGATCCCATGATTATTTTGTTCCATGTTTTTATGATCCCATGTTTATATGTTATGATTTCATATGTTCCATGCTTCCAATATCATTATGTCAAGCCTCTTAACTCATGTTCTTAAATTTTATTCTTATGTTCTTTCCCTTACTGGGATTTTTAGCTCATCCCTTTGTACATGTGTTCCCCAGGGTACCCAATGTAGTTGTAAGGGCTCAAAGGAAGTTATGATATCATTATGAATATTAAATAAAAAAGTGTTTTTAGCCCCATGTTTTCTGATATATGTACCTAGTCTTCCAAGACACTAGACTTAACGATCATTTTCTTATACTCTGATGATTAATTATATTTAAAATCATGAAATTTTAGGTGTAAAAGGCTAGGTTCACTATAAATTTGATGTTAAAATACCAATAATAATGATAAATAAATGATATTATACATCCAATATGAAGAATAAATTCCATTTAAATGAAATTTGGTGAATAAAATAAAATATTCCTCAAAGAAATAAATTTTGTAACAAAACCATTACCTTTTTTCTCCTCTTAGTCAGATGCACTATAAACTCATGTATCAAAATAATAAATATCATAATAAATAATTTCAAAACCATATTCAAACATAAAAATATTTATAATTCCCATTTATTATCATTATCCACAGATATATTAGTTAGTTTTTTCCTATTTTCCAATATCATGTGTTTATAGCTTTCACTATTTATAGTAGTTTCATAGGAGGGGCGTTGATATTCATTCTTCAACCAAATCTCATCTTTACCAAATAAATAAACATACTATAAGGGTTTATTTATAGTTATATAGTAGGTTTAATTTACTTTCATGAGTACTTTAGTCTTTCTCCTAGAAGATGAAATTGACAACGATCATTTTTTTGAGTTTTTATCCTCCAAAGCATATTTTATTAATTAATGACTGAAATATTTATGTATCCTTTCTATAAAAAAACAATTATAATTTTTTACTTATTTATAAAATGCTATACCATCAATTATGTTTCCATAATCATTCATGATATAATTTTACATCATTTTTCTAGTAGGTGGTCAAACTGACCCAATCATAAACATACCATGATTATTGATTATTTTAAGGTGATTCGGTTGTAATAACATTACACCTATAGAATAATGATATAATTTAGTTTTTTTAGTTTGATATATCACAATAATAAAGGAAGTATAAGAATTAGTAATTCATAGGAAAATATTAAATAATTTGAGTTAAAGATTTTCCTCTTAGTGTGCTTATTTTAAATGACTAAATTAATGATAATCATTTGTTGGTCATATCATTTAATGTTATAAAATTTCTAAATCAAGAACCAAAAAGATATCATAAACACAATATTTAGACTTTAAATAAATTTTCTTGACCATATATGTAAGTTTTACATGAAATAAAAAATGGAAGTTTATTTTTCCGTATAAGTGGTAGTCTACACGTATGCATGGATGATGATTTCATTTTCCCAAGAATGTAAAATGAAGTAATATAACTTATCATTTTAGAGTTTAAAATATGAAATAAATATGATAATTATATACCAAATTCTCTATTAGTACTATCCTTGTTGGGTGGTGAAGGAAAAAATAAACACATTGCATAGTGGGGCATAGGGCTGGGAAAAGTTTAGGCAAAACTTATGGGGTTTTGGTGTGAAGGGAATTGAGGAGGGAGTGCCCATTTTTTAAGTGAAAAGGAGTTTATTTTTTGCAAATACTCAAAACTTTCCAATAATTGGAAGTCACTCTCAATGAATGTTCATCCAAAATTTAATGTAATCGATTGGGGAAGAGATAAGGTAAAGTTACACCTCCACCACTCAATTAAAAACATGTTTTAATCATGTTAGACCATGTACCTCTAAGTTTAGTCATTTTTACTATTTTATTTTTCAACATGGTTACTATTTTTTACCTTGGTAATTTATCCTTTGTTACTGAAAATAAAATGGGAAATATTTCAAAATTTGTTCCTAATGATTCCAATTTTTAAAAGTGATAAATTTATAATTTATACTTATATAGTAATGATGGAATAATATTTGAAATATTAAAAAAATGGTTTATTTTACTATTCACACAGATGTAAAATGTTTTAGAAAAATTCAAAAAAATATATTTTATTTTAATTATTCCTTGATAAATCCAATAATGTTGTTAGTTTTAAAGTGGTTGGCCTTTCACCATCAAAGGTGATAGTGCCAGCTCCTCAATCAGAACAAGATAATGGGATTCCAACTCTTCCTTCCATAGATTCTTCTATTGAGTTCATCAGCATGTCCATATATACCTTATATATTTAATACATGCACATGATTC
This sequence comes from Viscum album, assembly GCA_963277665.1. Taxonomy (NCBI): domain Eukaryota; kingdom Viridiplantae; phylum Streptophyta; class Magnoliopsida; order Santalales; family Viscaceae; genus Viscum; species Viscum album. The sequence continues at coordinate 1,151,617,978 of OY728155.1, read as the reverse complement.
CATTTCTTCATTCCATATTCATATATACACCGGTTAATTACGTCACTTTATTCCATGATAGGGTGACCACCTTAGGATCTGAGCTAATATGTTTTCTAGGTATGTCAGTCATTTAAAATTATCATTCTCATATAATAGTATGATGTAATATTTTAAACATCTCATAAGTCTTATTAGGACTAAAAACCAAGGCATATATTGCTCACCATGAAGGAACTCATAATTGTCACTTGAAAAATCATTGAGTTTATTAAACTAATAAACTTAAGACTATCGCATATTCCATCCCTAGATAATCACCAAAGGCATCCAATTCTCATCCCACAAGGAAAATTTTTATTGTCGCGTACGGTATCCCTAGGTTATCACAAAAGTAATATGTTCTTGGTACGCAAGTAATATTATTCCCTTCATATTAAGAATGGAAGAATATTAGGATCATCACCTAAGAAGATAGTGTGGATATACCACTCTTATCACATGGGATTATTATGCTCATCACATAATTGAAAGTAATATTATCACTATAAGAATCATTTTTCCATCGATAATAATATTATCCTCATCCCCTAAAAGGTGGGTAGAGATATCTCAAAACCCTCATATAGTAATATTAGGCTCATCACCTAAGGCCTCCTAATCTTGTCTCTTGGTATTGATTTTTTTGATACATTGGATTGGTTTATCCAATTATTTTCATGTAAGAATCCTCATGCTCAAGACATACGGAGGGAATCCACTTAGTCACATCACCTAAGGGAAGGAACAGGTTAATATCTTATTGTATTGATACACATAGACTTTTTATGTAAGGGTAGGCACAAGTTAACATCCTATTAGGATTGATACACATATTTTAATCATGTAACAGTGAGCACGTGTTAAAGTCCACTAGGGTGGTAATAACATTTAATGTCTTAGGAGGCCTTGTTATTGTTTTTTCATAGGTTTAGTATGTAATGAAATAATTATCAAGCTTCATATATACCACCTATTGAGGGGTATAGATAATGTTCGTGATGTCGGGATTGAACCTCAAAGAAGTTTCATATCAATCCTACCAAAATAGGAATCAAAACCCATGTATGTTTAGCTTTACAGTTTTTGGTTGCATCATTGGAACTTACTATTCCATTTATTAAGGAAATTATTTTGTGAAAGTGACAACATCAAGTGATGGAGTTGGGATTAAACATTAATGATTCCCAGTGTTCTAACATGGTTGGAAACTTTGATGAATGCATTGAGAATTTGGTCATACACATATAAGGATACCTAAAAATATTCTTGAGATCAAGGACATAATTAGTGGGGATTATTCATGAATACTTATTTTCCAACCTCATATTGGATCCAAAAACATATATAATTCACAACCCTTTCTTAATTCCATGGATCTGGGGGTGAGAGTCGATAATATTGGTCTTCCAAATGAATTTTTACTGAAGGAAATTGGTTTAGACATGGTGGGAACCCATGATCTCTTGATTTTTTTTAAAGTGGTTTGTGTGAAAGGATGACACCATTTAGTTCACTATAATATGGGTTTCATGAAAGTTTTTTGTTATGTGAAACCATGGATTCAGTGAATGTTAGGTGATTTTTTTGAAAGTGTGCACTTCATGGGAGGGATTTATACAAAATAAACCCAAGCACATGTGAATACATTGAAAGAATTTTATGAGGTAGTCTTAATTAGTTTTAACCATTTTGAATCCAAGAAATTATTTATGGTTACATAAATTTCAGAGTTCTAGGTCTCGCGATCTAGGTGCTTTGTCTAATTAATCATTGGAATTAAAAAAATGTCAACTAGAGGGGTATTTATAGGCCTCCAACTCTTGGTAGGTGGTTGATCATGAAAGTCTAGCACACTTGTATAAGGTATAATTACATTATATTCTAGTGTCATTTCTTACAATTTATTTTCTGTCTATATAGGTGACAGTCATACAATGCCCTGACCACATTCCAGACTCATGCAATTCGGATTTGTGATACCACTATTCATTTTCTCTTGAATTGTATTTTTTATTGTTCTTCCTCCTAGATTGACCATTTTCCCTCTTGGATCCTTATTGGAAACATTTTTTTGTTACCAACACCACTAGGGAGATACCTCTGAAAAATAAATTACTCAATTGCTAATGAAAAATTAAACACAATAAATTAATGATCTGAATCAAAATATCACTAAAAAATCTCCTCAATGTCAAGGAAAACAGGGTTTAAAATATATCGGGGTAGTGATCATGAATTTGTGAATCATGTTCCCACATAAATTCCTATAAGACACTATGATTACACAAAATGTGAATAAAGGGAATGATACCCCTACACAAAACCTTCTCCCAAACATCTTTAATGTCAACCTATTTCTCCACAAACATCACATTATCCTCTAAATAAAACACTTTTAATATTTAAATCATACTAAAATAATGATATATATTATTTAAGGAAATTCAAAAAAATGAAAGTGATTCACTCAATATTCACTAAAATCTAAAACATATGAGCACAACATATGCTATAGGTTTTGGATAGTCTACTCCATTTGGCTATCTATCAAAGGATTTAAGGCGGTAATAATGTATAGATAAGAGTAAAAGTTACATTGAATACCTCCCTATGATCATGAGGTAAAATAAGGATCTCAATTAGATATTATGGTCCTCGATACCCTGTGAATCTTCACTATCACATCCATATATTACCTCAATAAAATATCTAAAATAATCTACTCCATGATCACAAATGAATGAGAAATTTTTTTTAACCAATCCACAACCACCCATAAAGTGTTACACGCTCTTGAGCTCAAGGAAAATGAGTTAATAATTCAATTATAATATCCTCTCACTTCTAATCAAGGATATCCACTAGCTAGAACAAAATCACCATAGACATGATTATTCTATTTCACCTATTGACATATCAAACATCCTGACAGAAACTCCACTATGAACTTCTTTATCCCCAACTATAGTAACCAAGTCATCAAGGCATGACACATCTTAGATATACCCGGATATATTTACAAGGGTGAGCTAAAAAATTCACAATGAATCAACTTTCACATTACCAGCATAACCAAAAACCTCCCTAGGAATAACATCTAATTTTGATCATACTCTAACCATCCATCTTGTGTATTTCCATGAAATAAAAAATCATAAATCACCTCTACCATTAAGTATCCCTAATAAGACTCCTCTACCAACTTTAATAACGACAATTTCATGTTTATATTGTATATGAAACTTATACCACTTGGCTTTTATGCATCACGATTATTTTTCATAAGCTCATCCATCACTCTCTAAGAATCTCCAAACACTTGAAAAAAATATCTCTTTCTGAATTCCTACTCAGTGCGTCAGCAACTAAATTGTTTTTTACTGATATTAAATTAATAAATATGCCTTAATCCAAAAAAACAATATACACCTCTATTGAAAAGTATTTAAATCCCACTGAGAAAATATATATCTATTATCTTGTGGTTTTTAAAGAGTAAAAAGCATTCACAGATAAGGTAGTGCCTATATATATTGATAGAATACACCATTGATGCCAATTTGAGAACATTAGTGACATTTATATACTTATAAGGAAATAACTTCTTAGACCAATATGGGATCATAAAACATCATTGAATCAAGATATAACCCAAAATGAGACAAGAAGAATGATAGAAGATCCAAATCCTAACTCCATCCTCTTGCAATTGAAAAAAAAGCATCACTGGTCAACTTATATTTCAAGTAGTCAAAAGTCTCCTATCATTTATCAATCCATACAAAATCCTGATCCTTCTAAGTCAAGGATGTTAAAGGTGAACTAATCCAAGAGAAATCAAACATGAACCTATGATAAAATCCCCTTTGAACAATGAAACATAAAACCTATATACAATTATTGGGTGATACCTAAGAAAAAACAACCTCAATATTCAAAGGATAAACTATTACTCCCTACCAAGACACAACATTCTTGAGAAAATTCACCACACTCATAAAAAACCTGCACTTATAAAAATTCCCATAGAGTTGATGGTTTCTACGGGCTTTTAAAACATACCAAAGATGCTCAACATAGTCTTCCAATGAATTTGAGTATAAGAGGATGTGTGCAATGAGTAATACCACAAAATGATTTAGGAACTCTGGAAAAATATATTTCATGAGTCCCATGATATTAGATTACTATTTCATGACACCAAAATAAATTACTTGAACTTGAAGTTTTCATAATGACACCTCAACATGACCTTCAATATATCCTCCTCCTTCACCCTAATTTTATAGTACCCAAACCACATGTCAATATCTGAAAACTTGTTGGCTCCATTTAAAAGATATATCAAATAATATATCTTTGGAAGGGGATTAAGATTCTTGATCATCACTTAATTCAAACACTCATAGTTTATTCACAACATCATACTAAAATCCTCCTTATTTTAAAAAAACATTAGGGTACCCTATGATAACATACTAGGTTAGATCAAACCTTTTTATATAAAATCATCAATATAAATAATATAATATCATATCTCATAAGGTTCCATAAAATAAAGAGCTATTGAAATTATAGAGGTGTCGAGATGAAACTCTATCCTAAACTCAATATCTTGTTAAGGGTGTAGTGTCACAACTTGTTTGTAGAAAATATCTAAAAAATATATGACAAATATTGGAAACTCCACTACATGAACCACCACCGAATCCAATGGAAACTCCACTAGCTAAGACAAAAATTCCTTGAAGTCCTATAAATTATATGATGGCCTTATTCGCTAAAGAACACAACACGATGGATTTCCCAATCATACAACATAACTCTACTCCAAAAGTAATTGATGACTGTATGCATATAATACATCTAATCCATGCTAATCATGACATCATATGGTTGTATACATAATAAGAATAAATACCTGAATGAATGATGTTTTCCTATCATCAACTGTTAACAATGGAAAACATTAAGAAATAAATAATGGCATCCAATTTGAATTGTAAACACCATAGGAATAGTAATTCTCTTCACCTTGAATCATGAGGTGTGGACCAAGGTGGGTATAATAAAAGAATGTGAAGTTCCAAAATAAAAAAAAACAAATATAAATATTCAGAAGAAAATAATCAAATAGTACCTCAAATAATATATGGGATACCTAGAGATGGCATAATTATGGCATGTCGATACACATGCACATCTATTACTCCCTCAATAGGGGTGTATCATGAGAATAACATGAGAGAAATTGGTCTGAATCAGGGTATGAAGATCACTTAATGAATTAAAATACATGTTCATTTAATGTCTCACTTTTCTATGATCATGAACTCTAATTCTTGGTGCTCACTTGTTATGCACTTTTACCAACTATACTTTTGGTTTCTTGATTTATTTTGGTGTGCATGCATAGTGTAAAAAGGGACAGGGGAATTTACATGGTTTTCCCCCACTGTAATACATCCCAAGATCATAAAATTAAAATGTTTTGTACACCAAATAACTATAAATATCACTTCTCTTTGGAGGGGTGGCTTTCCTTTATAATGGTTTAGGTAAAACTCACTCTTTCATAAGGGTAACTCCCTTTAATGCTCCTTCTGATGATCACTATCAGTGGAATGGATCACCTTCACATAGTTTATATAATTTTTGTTCCCTTCTCTAACAATACTTTCATTGTGTGCATCCTCATGTATGAATAGATTTTATATTGATGTCTTACTAGGATACTCCTTCACAATATGTGAATATCCCCTTGAAAACCTTCTTATTCTTATAAATTCAATGTATAATTCATCATATTCATATAGAAATATCCTCTTATTCTTTGCAAAAGTATCCAATGGATTCAAACTTCTTCTTTATTTCATCCCATCTCTTGGAACACTTCCTTAACACAGGGATTCAGATATGAAATACATAATTGGGACTATCTCCTCCCCATATCTCATAATTTCATTAAATCTCCCCATATTTAAATATAGAGACCATTTTCCCAATAATTAGGACATATTCAGAAACATTATGGACTAAGAAAACAAACCACAACTCCTAATGATCTTCTACCCTAAATTCCATAACTGTAGTCCAACATAAGTACATCATGGTCAAAATTCACTCTGTTTTTTAACATGAATTATATCTCTGTTTAATTTACAATTGTAGAACTAAAAACTCCTTTGAATAAGGCTATAATCATGGTCTATAACCAAGACACATGATTATGAAATCATTCAATAATTCTTCATGCATTACTATATTTATTTTTATTAAAATATATGTGCCACCCATCAACACACCCTTCACCACTGCATGGTGACAAACCTTTGATTGTTTTCCCTCCAAAATACTTGTCACAATAGAATGTTCATATAATGTTGGTTGTTTTGTCTTAAAACTCCACTTATTGACCTTGACCATGATTGGACACCTCCACTCCTATAATGGGCTTCCACATGTTTTATAGGGACACACCTAAGCCATTATGTCCACTGTTATGGCATGGACTATCCCACGTTTACATGTTTTAAATTGATGTTCTTCAACAAAACACTTTAATTCATCAAAGGCCTCCACTATGTTCACTCTGTGAGCATTTTTCTCAAGAAAACATCCATCATTCCATTCCAATATCTAAAATATAGTAAAAATAATGATAACCTTAGCAATGATTGACCAAAACCTACACCAAGACCATATTTTCCTTGACAATTATTTTTAGGTTTTATGGAACTCCACTACAGGAACTACTAGAGTGTGGTCCCTATTCAATTTCACATTTCAGGAACATTATTCTTAGTACTTCCAACATTATTGTCATGGTTTCCTATAAATATCCTTTATAACTAGCACGATGACCACCCCTATAGTGTGGTATTCTTTGGTATTTCCGGTTGCAGTCTTTTGTAAAGCACTTCCATTAAAATTAATTGTGAATTTACTTAATAATTCCTTAGTTCCTTTTTGGGGATGATATATCTAGCACAAAACCCTTTAAGATACCTTTTCAAAAAATCAAAACATCAAGTTATCAATATCATTTTTAACAATCCATTTTTCATCAAATATTCTTGTCAATAGTCCTCTTTTCAAAAATCCATCACATCATGTCAATAAATACAAATCTATCCTTTGGGGTTCCAAACATTATTTCCTCTACCTCACGATACCTACTGATTACCACCTCCAACACCATATCCATTACTATTTACCTGAGGATGTGGGATTTCATAGGGTTTTCCTCTACCTAATATATCTCCCCTCAATTTTCCGAATGCTTACTTATCATGTTTCTTATAAGGTAGTTGAGGAAATTTCTAATGAGGTTGAATGTATAACTATCTACTAACATTGTTCTAGACACTGAGAATATTTCTGCACTAGAATTAATGATGACTATGACCTATACAAGGAAATAACTCAAGTTAGGTTCCCCTAGTGGATGTATAAGTGCTTCCATCCACCAAGAAACAAATATGAAACCACTGATTCTGATTCCCTATTATCCAAAACCTTGAATCCCTTAATATATATGGTCCTCCAATAATTTCTCTTCTCATCTAGGTGTATGATGAATCACTTCTCAAAGATATCATAACAATTCATACATCCTATCAATAACCTATTCTTTCTTCAACGCCTCCAAATATATTGACAATATAAAGATGGAAACAACATAGAAAATAGTTGGATCTATTTCCTCCTAAAAGCACTACACTCTCACCAACATATCTATAAAAAATACCAAGGTAAAAGTGGATAATATCCTTGTATTGATTCACAAGATCCTACATGATTAAGATCCACTTGTGGAGGTTGATTATTATCTTCCTCTTCACTATCTTCATCATTAATTAAAAAAATATTCATGTAAGTGCTTTAAGAAACATTCACATGAAATCTAATTCTCTTTGTGCTCTGACAAATAGAATCCATCACTTTAATAAAACACCAATCATCTAATTAGTGTCCAATGGGACTCAATAATTTTTCCTAACATGGGTCAAACTAAAATAAATCTCTATCTCCTCTAAATAGTTATTTGTCTCTATATCAGAGATACTCCCCTTTAAATTTTCCAAACTCTGATGCGGGAACTCAGAAAACATCCTCCTTAACCAGATCAACTCTCCTAAAAGTCATATCAGGGATCCTACTATACCTCTCCAACATGTTCAACTTTTAGATGTTGTCAAATATCCATCTCTATAAGAAAAAAAGGAAACTCTTAATTTTGTTATCATTAAATTTATTAAGGATGATCTAATTAGATTTATTTTAATTATTTCCGTAGAATCGCTCCAATTCAAAAAAAATGAAATATATGATTCATATACATATCCTAGTTCTCTACCCCACAATCAGTATTACCTCCCTAATGATGTTTAGTAATATTAATGTCCGTGTGTTTGATAACATGGGGGCATAATCACACATGTCTTGTCTAGTCTCTCTTACTACATAACACAACATGCTCAACCAAACCCATAAAATCCTAATTGGTTCTTATCTCCAAACTTCAAAATATATTTCAACCATATATCTTTTACCGCATTTTCATGACCCACCCCCACTTTGAATCCCTCCTAGACATGTAACGAATGAGAGACTTCCCCTGAAGCCCTCCATCAATGGGCCACAGGTTAGTGACTAGAATCAATGGTATAATTACAAAAATTTGAGATGAAATATATTTATGATCCCAAGAACATATAAGGAAAACCAAAAATAAACTCTATACTATAAAATAAAAACCTATATCCTTTAATGCATGCAATTTTAAAACATAAAAGATGTCTCTAAAATAAAATACTAAAAGGAAACTCTTACTATAGAGACGCTGATAGAAACTCTATACTCTGATGTATTAATATTTTTCTAGGTCACCAAATCCCTCTGGGAATCATGAAAATAGATTTTTATATAGGGGTGACCATAACATCATACTTAGTATGATCCTCCACAAAACCTCACCAACAAATGTGGAAGAAGCATAATAATGTCTCATGGAATAAATGGCCAAACAAACACTCAACTATATCTCTACACGTATCACCAAACCTCACTGAGGTTCAATCACCCAATATTGCATCCATAGAGTTTCAAAATAATATATCAATATGGTAACCTACAACCACTTTGGTATAGATTTTTCACTCTCATGCCCAAACAAAAAATGTCATTGTTCTTCCATCACTTTCATATCCACTTAACCAAATATCAATATATATACATTTCACATCATAAACAGAACCACATATCTTTATCCCCACATCATAATAGCACATGATATACTCATCATTGTATGGTATCTTTAACAAGGACATCAACCACATTCCATCCTCCTACCATGAATGACCCCCACCATGTATCATATCCTCTAGAAAATCATCATCCAATCATTGGAAAACAATCATCACATAACATCATTCCACTCTCTCCTATGTCCATCATAACCCATGTGTCATACCCTTCATAAATCATAGAATTTACTATTTCTAGAAGAGAGATAGGGAAATAGGGATTCATCATCCATCTGTTTACTCACCAACTTGGATGTTGGGTAAAAAACTAGAACCAAAACCATTTGGTGATTAGTAAGGTTATCTAACTTGTTTGGGGGTGTGTATAAAATCAAAAGAAAATACAACATATATCATAGCCGAAAACAATCCCAGTCCAGGGATTTATACCAAAACAATGATACTAATTCATGTTTCAATAACCACAATATCGCTAACATAGTTAACAACTGCTATGAATACTATAGGAAAAACCAACCCCACATTTCTATGTAAGACAACTATAAAATCAAAATTAACATTCCATTTAATCATATCCATTATTTATTTCCATATTTACCATTTTACCAGCTATATTTTGTTCATTTTGAAATTAATTTTTCCATATTTAATATCAAACCATTTATTATCCATCACCAATGTTTATATCATCCAATAACCATTTATTTCAATCATTAACAACCCACCACTTATTAAATTCAAACCCAATTACCAATAACATGTTCATTATTAACAACCATATTCAATGCTACTGAGAAACTACAATGCATACTAAATTACCCTTATATCATGAAAACATTAACTAATGTACAAATATAATTCAAAGTGAATGTTTTCGGCATAATTAAATTGAATATTGGGTAGTATCCAACTTGGATTTTTGTCATAATCAATGAATAATCTAAGATGATCATAACAAAGAATTTTATAACCAATAGAATTAATCTGAATATTAAATGAAATACACACTAGAACCAAGAATATAGGATTATCACATATAATTTATAATTGATTTATATAAATTAATAATTGCCTTAAGTTAGAATTATTTATCATTGAATATTATGAAGACCACTTATTGTTAAACATACTTTTTAGAGGTAGGATTAAAGGGTATAATCCTTCTAGTGTTTATCCACACATTCACCATGAACCTATGAACGTCACTATAGAAATACCTATGTTCTAGCATGGAATATTTCATTGCTAGCATATTTGTTTGGTGATCACTATAAGAATCACTTCGATGTCGAAAGAATTATTATTATTCTCTCCATAGTCAAGAGGGTAGTGGAGGGTAATTTCTCTTCATTATTTATAGAATTATATGGGGATATCTCTCAAAATATTGGGAGAATTATCTCTTGGAATTTGTTTAAAACAATTATGATTAGGGTCAAGAATTATATAATTGATTTTAAATATTTCTAGTGTTAGAAAATAATAATTTCACATGTTCCTTTAGTATTTCTTTAATCCCCACTGAATCCAATGTCTAAATAATATTATTATTATTATTACTACTATTTACTAGAAAATTAATTCAATTGTAGATAAGTAAATATTATTTCTTAAGAAACTAAATTTACACTTATTAAAATAATATTTAATATATTATTTCTCGTTTGACCATTAAAACCGATCTTTCAATCCTCTTCAATATTTATCAGTCCTTGAATAAATATTATTTATTTAATTAATTAAATATCACAACATTACTTGTTGTTAAATAAATAAATATTATATTCACTAAAATAGAGAATAAATAATTATTAAATATTCAACTCACACTTATTTCTCAAATAATATGTGACTAGATATTTGAGATCTACCAAACATGATTAAATATTTAACCACAGTTGAGAATATGATTTTTTTTAGCATGTTAAATTCCTTTTAATTTCACTGAGGTTTTGGATATACTTATTGTGTGACCCTTTAGGCCCATTTCTTAGTGGCATTAGGCTACACCACCAAATTTCCATGTTTACCATCTAACAACATGTCAAAATGTCACAGTGACATAAAACCACATATAAATGTACACTATGTAATATTTTGCCTTTATCTAAATATCGATAATCAAGATAGTTGCGCATTGGTGTTTTTTCACACCGAAATACAAGCTTCATGGGAGAGTTCAAGGAAGGCTGACCAGCTTGAATCAAATCTATTCCAAAATAGTTCAAGACCTCACATAAGGTTCTTTGGTCAGGAAGGTCCACACCTTCATGAACGATGGTGCCTCGCAAAGAACACTGACAGGGTGGATCTTGATATAGTAACCTCTATGAAATGTATCTGTGATTTGTGAAGGTCTCCAACACATGTGGACCTTAAGTAAGTAACCCTTACACAATGCATCTCTGATTCATAAAGGTCTCTAGCATGTATAGAGTTTTAGGTAGTAACATCCACATAGTTAATGTATATTCATAGAACCCCATTCCTTCTTGAAAGTCTTAATCTCTCCTGAATACCTTTATATTTCATGAAATTGCTACCCCCTTCTCCATTAGGCCTATAAATACCTCCCCATGTTCAAATTTTCTAGGTATGTGACCTTTGGAATTCCATCCAATGATATAAATTTTTGGAACTCTAACCTTAGTGAGCCAAAGACGAGATGGGTTTCCCATGGTAGCTATCTTTCACAAAACAACCTCATATGGGTTTTTGGGGACCTCAATACATGGTTTATATACCTTTCACAAAGTACCATGGCCATAAAATAAGATGAAATCCCTTTAAGTCTCATGGGGTTTTTGAGAGATAATTATCCTTTATGAAACCAACCCCATTGAAACTAAGAATTAACTCCAAGAAAGGGCTAACCTATTTTATGAAACATACACCTTCAATATACCCCTATTCTTCATGAATCCCTCACCTTTTTTGAAACCTCAACCTTTTTGAAACCCATACAAAACTCCTCTCAATTTTTCATCTATTATGCCAACACCCTTTCATGAAGGTTAGTCATCAGGGCCCCCATACACATCCATAACTAGTTCATCCACTCCCCAATTTTTTGTTTGAATAATATCATCAATGTGTCCTATCATTTTTACTTCCCTTGTAGCCTTCACCATTACATTTCCTTTTCCACTAACAATAGGAACAATAATGCCTCATGCCCCGAATCATAGGTGCCCTACCATCGAGATTCCAGATTAACACTCATCCATGATAGTGTGTACATCGTGCCCCACCCAGAGGTGCAAGATAAATAGACACACAAGTCCCAAAGGTGGAATAATCATAGGAAACTATTGACATTTCCTGATAGATAGGAATTATGTTGGATCTTTCTCTTCTAGTTGGAAAGTGTCTCCCTATATGAAAATATCACTAAAATATGAGTTTCATAATGTAAAATTTCCAAGCCAAAATTCTTAGTCACACAGTGTTAAAAAGCATGAAAACATCATGAGTATATGACATAAAACTATATCCTTACCTTGTGTCATGAACATTGGATTCCCCATGTATGAATGATGTGGGATGACCCCACTCCATCTTCCCCCACCATGGGATGAAATACCTATAATGGGAAACCTATATGTTTATGTATTACACCATATCTCATTGACACTCCTTCCACGATATGATAATCCTTAATGCATGATGTTAAACTATATGGACTGGTCCTGTCAAAAGTCCTTAAACTAGGGAATCAAAATATGTGGATTTTGATCAATGTTTCTCAACAGTTTACATATGACACCTCAATGAGGTTAAATCCAAACATCTAAATACACATGTGGTACATCCATGTGGTTCATTCCTTACACCCCCCTATATTACCATAAAATCTAAAAGTGTTATCATATCCCCCCACCATGGGGAAGAAATTTCTCTCATCGCCACAAAATCACAGGTGTGAACTGGGGGAACACTCAACCAAATCTCAAGTGTGAAATATTCACCCCTAGGGACACACTCAACCAAATCTCATCTATTAAATCTTCCCCCATGGGGACACACTCAACCAAATATCAAGTGTAAAATACTACCCTTTGGGGACACACTTAACCAAATCTTAATTGTGAAATACGCCCCATATGGACACACTTAACCAAATATCAAGTTTGAAATATTCCTACCTAGGGACACTCAACCAAACCCTCCAGTGTGAAATATTCCTCCCTAAGGAAACACTTAACCACCAAACTATCCCCACAAGATGGTAAACATGTAACCCACTTGGAACCTCTACCCCGTACAATAAACATGAGATTATTATGGTAAAAAGTCATAGATGCCTCACAATCCCTAGATTTGACTACCATGTAGTCGACACGGGATACCTTAGATTATATGCCTAAGATGCATCATAAGAGAGATTCCTCTAACCTCGAAAGGGGGTGAATTTATAGATACCTAGTTTGATCAACATCTAGAGATACCCAGAAAGGCCCAACATTACTATCTACTCTAACTGAATGATGCTTCCCTATCAAGAAGAAAAGTAGCATAATTAATCGTTGTCCACTTTAATATGGAATCGGGAATGATTTTCATGAACATGACTCAAATATATGAGGGAGACATAGACTATGGATTGATCTCCACAGAGGAATACATTTAAGTAATAACCAAAATCCCATAATATTGTTTTGATCAAGGAGACAATATCACCAACCTTAGTGGCTGAGGCCACCCACCTTTGGAAATTGGGGATTTGGGGAAAATATATGTGCAAAGAAAAACCCCTATGTAAAGTGTTAGAAACAAAAAATAGTGAAACTAATGTGAAACTCTTCTCCCTTCAACTATAAGAACTTGTAACATTAGGGAACCATCATATTTTCATGTAACTAGATCTATATATTTGGTTCCATTCCCCAAATGAATGAGTGGTGGGTCTAGAATAAAACTCATTTTCTCCTTGGGGTAGATAATGTTGGGAATCCTCGATTTTTAAAATCACCAACATGGATTTTTTCCCTAGTTTATAAATAATTGATGATGTTGGGGAATTGGGAATCACTTTCACTAGAATTTTACTAATTGATGATTCCATGTTCCTTACAGGACTCAAGAAACATGAGAGAGGTAACCCAATGCTGAAAAGCATGGGGGTAGGAGGAATGTGGGTATGGAAATTCTGCAAGATTATACTCCTACCATTTTAGACACTACATCTTCATCTACTAGGTGCTCACGCCCCATTAAATCCTTTAATAACATCTAGTGGAGGGTGATCAAATATCGTGTTCATAAATATGAACAATAAGGGGTCATTCTCACTAGGCATGTGGTGTACTAGGACCTTGAAGCATTGGAACCACACTAACATTATCACCCCCAAGTTCTGCATAGGGGGAAATCACTCTTGTTTAAACAGAAAATTTCTTCATGAATCTTCCCCCAAAGTGTCCAAACATTTCACTCCCCTAGGTTGAGGGGGTAGGGGATGTTCGAGTATCACTTGAAGAATTTACCACTTGGAACCCACCCAGGAAGGATCCCACCTAGCTGCTTCAATTACAAAACTAACCAGTTCCACCAGTCGATGAGTGGGTTTACCTCATCCCCACTCCATTGACCACGATCTAGAGCACATGACACTAATTTAAAGGGAAAGACCAAAAACATTCCTAACAAGAGGCATCCTTTACATCTCTAGTGGCCCTCTCCAATGGCTTCATGTCCCATAATATTTTCACAAGTGGTGAGTGGGGATTTATATCCACCCTCTTAAGAAAAAGACCCAACTCTCAGGAAGGTTGGGTTGACTCTCTTTGTAGAGACCCATAATTGACGTACAGAGACATTACATTACTTTTGCGGAATAAATAATATATAACAAAAACAGACACACAAGGACCATAATAGTTTAGTGTTTTTGGAAACTCAGAAAAATAATCTTCTAATCATGGTGAAAGATCTTCAACATCTCCCATAAAGATCTTCCCCTTTTGTTTTCTTACCTAAAAACTTTCTTTATATCCTAGGGAAAATAAAAAATAAAAAGGGTGAGCTCAAATGCTCAGTAAGGGTAATCATGGAGAAAATATAACAAACCATATACATTTGAACTTCAAAACCTGAACATAAACTTTTAACATCAAAATATTGAGTTGTGAAATAAATCTTGGAAGTACGTAAGGCATAGATCATAAAGAAACATTAATCATGATAAAATAGCATGGGAATAAAACATGTAATTTTGGAAAACCATTAATCACTTGATATGATTTCTATAGTATCCAAGGCATTTCTGTCAAGATCATCATAGTGGACAAAGTCCATTACTAAACCGAGTTCACTCCTCATTCCAGTCTTGTACTACTGAACCGGATTAACTTGTTGTTCCAGCCATGTCTATCTCATGAGATATAAATATTTACCCAATGCATTGGAGGGAGATATAGGTCTCACCCATCTCATAATGAAATCATTCTTTTGTGTTCCACAAAATCATAAATCATATATCATAGCATAACCCATGTAATAAAAATTGGATTCTTAAACATCCTGCCACCATAACATAATCCATATAAAAGAAATGGATATCATTTCATCATAAGAAAAATCAGACCATGTAAATAATATAGACATTATACTTGAAACATACACATATGAAATAATGTCATCTAAGATGCAAAATGGTTTTTATAAAACACTTGAAATGAATTATTGAGGAAAATATCCTTTCTTCTTCAAAATCATTTTCTTTTCAAAAAAAGCCATGAAATTTTAAAAGAAAAGAATTTTATTGAAAATAATAATTAAATTTTTTAGAGTAAACCTCATTGAAATAAATCATTATTAAACCATAAAAATCCATTCACACCGTATAAGCTAAAAAAACATTCTCCTCATACTTTTTTCAGAATGGTCAAAATTGTTTCTCATATGGTAAACAAAAGAAAGATTCCTTCAATAACATGTGGTAAAAGTCAAAAATGGGTTAAAAGGGTCATTAAACATACGTGAAAATATTTTTAGAAAACATGGACATTGATGATAACAATAACCCCAGTAAATACTTACGAATAACAATCTCGGATAAGAAAGAGATTGAAATAGTTATCCCTTACCTTAGGTCTGATATGCTTCGTACATATCCGAAATTAATGTATAATGATATAAAAAATGACATTGACTTATTAAAGATTCATATTCATTGTTATGATATCATATATGTTTCACTTATGACTTTATATTACCCGTTCTTTTGTAAATTCCATGTTAAAGCAGCGTTTTGGGTAAAATCGTTTTATTTATCGTACGTGATTGGACTTGTTGTTCTTCATATTATTATTTCTTTTATCTTGATTTACTTAATTACAGAATGTAAATAATTATTTATATATCATATATATATTCAGTACATATATATATATATATAATAGATAGATAAATGAAATGAAATACACCGTTCATGGAGACGGTAGGCCGTACGTACGCATGAACGTTGTTTTCCTTTCCTTGTTGACTTGAATGGAAGTAAGTAGATGACATATATATATACATAAATAAATTAGCTCTATCATGTCATATATTTCATTATTATTCATTATATATACTTTATAATCATTCTTCAATGGTTAACATGGAGAATGAATCTCATCGCGTCGTGGAGACGGTAATTCGTACGTACGCACGAGCGATGATATCGTTCCCATAATTATTGAATTGAATTGGAGTGGATGATATAATATCACAGAATCAGTATGATGCTATAATAATCATATAGTTTTATTATTTACACCATTATACCCATCCAATTAAGGTGTTGGTGGAAAAACAGATTACACCACGGCGTGGAGATGGTATTCTGTAAGTACACGTGCGCGGTGATTTCATTTTTCGTAGGATGGATGGAAAGTGAAATAGGTTTTTTCATATTTATAATAACATATCAGTATATGAGTGATACTTATGTTTTTAATTTATGATGATACAAATAAATAAGAAGAAGTTTAAGAAGAAAGAAACTTGAAATAATCGGTAGAAGAGATTACCTCTTCCTCGACGCACCTCCTTTAAACTTCATCTTAGGGCACTAGAGTTGGTCTTTTGAGAAGACAAGAAACTCTATGATAAAACTAGAGAGGTTGAGAAGAGTAATTTTTAGGGTTTTTCTGAGATTCAAGGCTCAAAATGGTGTGAAGAGAAGAGGGAAGGGGTGCCCTTTTTATAAGGGAGGAGAGGGGCACCTTAGGAAAAACTTAAAATATTATTTTATAATAAAGTCATATTCGGTTTGCAATAGATCCAAATTGATTAATTTAGAAGATAATGTGGATATGGGTTGAAATACTCTCAATTAATAGATTTTATACAAGTTTAGGTTACTATTTTAACCTTATCATTTAGATTTAACTCTAAGTTAAATAATTTAACTTTTACCGTGTCTTTTTGTTTTCTTACACTATATGGTTAATAAACTTACTATAACAAGACAAACGAACCCCAAGTGGTTCAGTATTAATATATATAACCTTATCTAAGACATTTTTTGAAACCATAGATTTTTAGGAATAAAATAACAATAAATAATATAATATTCGTTTTAAAAACTATTTTTTGTCAATTTTGACACTATTTGGTACTTGATTTTTGTGAAAATCATAAATTAATTATTAGTTCAAAAAAAGTTAATTAAATCAATAATTACATGTCATATTAACCTAGGAAATTAGTGGAATTCATGAAAAGTCTAAAATTATATTTATTTGGGTATTTATAACATTAATTATGTTAATATTTCATTAATAAGGTAATTACTGCATCATCATTGTGTCATAAATAAATTAAATTATTTAATGTCTAAAATTTATAAATAAAATGCCATTATGTAGGAAATATTTTTATCTTTATAATTAATATTTATAGTCTAATTTAACGTATGTATAACCCTATAATAAAAATGATTTAGTTATTAAACTTTTATTTTAACTATTTTAACTCTTCTTTAAATAACATAATAATAAATGTCCTAGTCTAATCAAGGTGGACCTAAAGGGTAATATTTTATTCCAAAGGGTTTTTTTGGTCTAATTAAACTTATCTAATAGAATTAGGACATGTTTTAGGGTAATAGTAATGTCATTTTTACCCTTAATTACCCTATTTACTTTTAACCGTGGTAAATAAAAGTAAAAAAGTTACTATTCACGGAAAATTATTTTTATCTTATTGAACCACATGTTACTTGCTGATATTAACTATGTCTCTTGGATTTTTGAGATTCCACTCATAGGAGTGGTAAAATTATGTTCTATGTAAATTTTCAAATTCACCTAGGAGGTGGGTAAAAGAAGGTCAAAAGTTCAATAAAATTTTTATATATCTAAAATTATAATAAAATGACTCCAATGAATTATATTGAACTTATATAGGTATTATGTATCAATTTTTACCTAAAATAAATATAAATAAAATAAAGAATTATTTAAATAAAAAGTCGGTTTTTAAATAGTAACCCTGTGTTTTCACTATTCATCAAAAATTGAAAGTTTTTAGAAAAATACAAAAAATTCACCCTAGGCTAATTTCGATATTCCGAATCCAAAAATAAAGTCCATTTATAAAGATAAAATTTATAAAATTTCAAATTGTGGGTATTACTATTCATAACAGCTAGGTTATATAACATATCGTTGTTTAGTGAAACTCAATATTGCGTATAACACACGCTATCATGGAAGGTCGTGATTGCATGTAATGAAAGCCAAGTTAGGGATGTCTGTAGTGCAAGATCCTTTTGGTGTAGCATACAACACAATACATCAGTGAAAGGAATATTTTTCATTAAATCTCGGGGTGTTACATTCTACCCCCCTTAAAATGAATTTCACCCTCGAAATTCGTCGGGGTTATAAATGGTTTACTACGTTAAAGTTTCTTTTATAGAAACCCACATCGTAAAAAGCAATACTAAAACTTAATTTTAAAAAGTGAAGTATGAAACATATCGGTTAGCCAAATTAACTCATCACTGGGTTTCCACATAGGAGAACAAAGGTGAAAATATAGATATGGAAGAGAAACCTAACTATCATGTTCTGATGGAGAGTGGTAGAGAACATGGCTATGAAAAATCCAACAATCACAAAGACATAATTTTTTTATGATCTAAGGTACCATCTGATTCATCGGATATAAGGGCACTAGGAAAACATTTTTGGTTTTCAAGATGATTTCCCTAAAGTTGAAAATTTTGAATTAGAAGAAATACATACTTTTTTTCGGTACAATCTCACCGTTTTTTCATGCCTTGAACAATTTTCACTTCATATCTTAATGAAATGAAGTTGAATTTTTCATTTGTGAAGTGTTAGTATATCATGTGATAGAATGGCGGGTCATTCCACATTTCTCAAATGAAAAGTCAGAAAACGTTATTCAATACACATAAGTCCATATATGGCGATATTAAATGTATATGGCTCCAATAATGGACTTATACTTCATATATCATAACGATTAATATAATAAAACTAGTTTCTACTAACCAGGGACTTCCTTTAGGCCAGTGGTAGGAAATAAAGGCATGTCGCACTTTGGTTGTGATTTTTCTTCAAATAGCCTTGTCCGACATGACGGGTTGTCACCCATCCTGCAGGTTGTCCTTTTTCTAAAACTAAATTATTATAAAATTCTATCGAAAAAGTTATATCCTTATACATTACTAACTTATGTCCAACATAATCTATTACAATCTTTAGGCTTATCCAAAATACTTATGTCCATGCTCATAGTATAAAGAAAAAAATTACTAAAAATTTCAACTTCTGAGCATGTGAATACCATCATTTATCCCCCATATATCATACGATATATCTTATTGGTCACAATCCAAACATGTGAATACCTTAATCATTATTATCTTGAAAAAAATGAATACTCATTGAACCTCAGTGAAAACATGAATGTTGTCAAAAGTTAACTCTTTCCACATACCAAAATGCCAAAAATTCTATATACTCAAACCATAATATCACTTAGTCCTTATATCGGTCATGAGCTCATGAATACTATTAAACATTTCATTTTCTATTTATCGTATCATCTGCTTTCCAAAATCAAATTTCATGGTTACCGGTACCATAAATTTATTGAAACCCAAAATAGACCAATACATAAATATTCCAATATTCCACAATACTATAAATTAGATTCAACAACATTATTTTGGAATCCTGTTACATAAACACATAATAATTCCAATACATCGTTTTCATACTCAACATCGCCAATGGTGATCACATGTGACTTCTCTTTTCCCTTTTCCTTAAGAGGTTTCTCATGTCGATCATCATTAACCCTTGGATTAGGGAATTGATTAGCATAATGCCCAATTTCCTTGCACTTGAAGCATTGAAGTGTTGGTGGAGCGTTCTCTATAGTCTTTTCTCTATTCACATCATTAGAAACATTTTTCCAATTACTTCGGCACTCATCTACTTGATGACCTTCTTTTCCACACTTGAAACATTTTCTAGTACCTTTTAGACAATCTCTATCATGCTTATTTCCACACATTGAGCATAAAGAAACATTAACCTTCTTTTCACAATTGTTCTAAGGTTTTTCCTTGAACTCCATCTTTCATTTCTTGTCAAAACCATGAGACGCATATGTTAAACCAACTTCTAGTTATACCTTGATAGAATAATGAAAAATTTCTTCATATTTACTGAAGTATCTTATAGCTAATTCCATTTGAAGGCTTGGTTTTAATCCACTGATGAATCGATCAAATTTACTTTCAGGTTGGATGATAAACCCAGATGCATACCTTGAAAGTCTTGTAAAATTCGCTTCATATATACCAACATATTCATCATCCTTCTGCTTAAGCTCAATGAACTCCTTTTCCATCTTTGTTCGAAGAATACGAGGGAAGTACTTACTGAAAAAAAAAATTCTTGAACTCGTCCCATTCCATGGATTCAATTTCATCTTGGGTCCTTGTATTCTTAATTAGATTCCACCACTGGTCTGCTTCACCTTCTAAATAGTAAACATAAAAAATGGCTTTTTCATGTTCTGAACAGCAAAGTATGGAAAATATCTTTTCAATGGTACTGATCCATTGTTCAGCAAAAAGTGGATCAGAAGACCCATTGAAAGATGGTGGACGTTGCCTCATAAAGGACTCAATAGAATATTATTCCCTTCTCTGATCATTTGGAAATCCAGAATGATTCAAAGCTTGTGTAAGTATAGCAATAAGATTTTGCACTCCATCTCCCATCACATTTGGTTGTTCAGGAGGAAAATCATTGCATTTTCCAATACATTGATCAACATAGATCCTTCGGGTTCCAACCATCATCTAAAACCCAAAAAGAACAGTGTGAGAGGAAAAAATCATGCTAGGAAAACAACATAAAAAAGGCAGATTACATTCAATATCTAAAATATTAGGTTTTATTCTAATATCATTATCATAATTCTAGTACTATAACCTATACTTATACTTATCCTTAGGGACATCCATAGACATACCTTAGAAATATCTCTAGGGATCTCACTAAATTTCTAGCATCCTAGTTTCCAAAGGTTAACGAAACCTCCCTTCGATACCAACTGTAGAGACCCATACTTGACATACAAAGACATTACATTACTTTTGTGGAATACTTAATACATAACAAAAACACACACACAAGGACCGTAATAGTTTAGTGTCTTTGGAAACATAGAAAAATAATCTTCTAATCATGGTGAAAGATCTTTGACATCTCCCATAAAGATCTTCCCCTTTTGTTTTCTTACATAAAACATTTCTTTATATCCTGGGGAAAAGAAAACATAAAAAGTGTGATCTCAAATGCTCAGTAAGGGTAATCATGGTGAAAATATAACAAACCATATACATTTTAACTTCAAAACATGATCATAAAGTTTTAACGTCAAAATCTTGAGTTGTGAAATAAATCTTGGCAGTACGTAAGGCATAGATCATAAAGAAATATTAATCATGATAAAATAGACTGGGAATAAAACATGTAATTGTGGAAAACCATTAAGCACTTTATATGATTTCTATAGTAGCCAAGGCATTGCTGCCAATACCATCTTAGTGGACAAAGTCCATTACTGAACCGAGTTCACTCCTCCTTCCTATCCTGTACTACTGAACTGGATTAACTTTCTGTTCCAGCC
The DNA here is from genome assembly GCA_963277665.1 of Viscum album. Lineage (NCBI taxonomy): Eukaryota > Viridiplantae > Streptophyta > Magnoliopsida > Santalales > Viscaceae > Viscum > Viscum album. The sequence goes on along the minus strand of OY728155.1, from coordinate 1,151,595,518 downwards.
ATGTCTATCTCATGAGATATAAATCTTTACCCAATGCATTAGAGGGAGATATAGGTCCCACCCATCTCACAATGAAATCATTCTTTCGTGTGCCACAAAATCATAAATCATATATCATAGCATAACCCATGTAATAAAAATGGGATTCTTAAACATCATGCCATCATAACATAATCCATATAAAAGAAATGGATATCATTTAATAATAAGAAAAATCAAACCATGTAAATAATAGATACATTATACTTGAAACATACACATATGAAATAATGTCATCTTAGATGGGAAATGGTTTTGATAAAACACTTGAAATGAATTCTTGAGGAAAATATCCTTTCTTCTTCAAAATCATTTTCTTTTCAAAAAATGCCATGAAATTTTAAAAGAAAAGAATTTTTTTGAAAATAATCATGAATTTTTGTAGAGTAAACATCATTGAAATAAGTCATTATGAAACCATAAAAATTCATTCACTCTGTATAAGTTAAAAAAACATTCTCCTCGTACTTTTGTTGGAAAGGTAAAAAATGTTTCTCATTTGGTAAATAAATGAAAGATTCCTTCCATAACATTTGGTAAAAGTAAAAAATGGATAAAAGGGTCATTAAAAATACATGAAAATATTTTTAGAAAACATGGACATGGATTATAACAATAACCCCAGTAAATACTTAAGAATAACAATCTCGGATAAGAACGAGATTGAAATAGTTATCCCTTACCTTAGGTCTGATATGCTTCGTACGTATCTGAACCTCCTGTATAAAGATTTAGATAATTTCATTGACTTATTACAGAATCATATTCATTATTATGATATCATATATGGTTCACTTATGACTTTATATTACCCATTCTTTTGTAAATTCCATGTTAAAGTAGCGTTTTGGGTAAAATCATTTTATTTATCGTACGTGTTTGGACTTGTTGTTCTGGATATTATTATTACTTATATATTGATTTACTTACTTAAATAATTTAAATCATGATTTATATATCATATATATATTCAGTGCATATATATATATATAATAGATAGATAAATGAAATAAAATACACCATTCATGGAGACGGTAGGCCGCACGTACGCATGAACGTTGTTTTCCTTTCCTTATTGACTTGAATGGAAGTAAGTAGATGAAATATATATATATATATACATAAATCCAGTAGCTTTATCATGTAATATATTTAATTATTATTCATTATATATACTTTATAATCATTCTTGAATGGTTTACATGGAGAATGAATCTCATCGCGTCGTGGAGACGGTAATCCATACGTACGAACGAGCGATGATATAGTTCCCATAATTATTGAATTGAATTGGAGTGGATGATATAATATCATAGAATCAGTATGATTTTATAATAATAATATATTTTTATTATTTACACCATTATACCCATCCAAGTAAGGTGGTGGTGGAAAAACAGATTACACCACGACGTGGTGACGGTATTCCGTACGTACGCACGCGCGGTGATTTCATTTTTCATAGGATGGATAGAAAGTGAAATAGGTTTGTTTCATATTTATAATAAAATATAATTATATTATTGATACAGATGTTATTAATTTATGATGATACAAATAAAGAATAAGAAGTTGAAAAGAAAGAAACTTGAAAGAATCGGTAGAAGAGATTACATCTTCCTCGACGCACCTCCTTTAAACTTCTTCTTAGGGAACTAGAGTTGACCTTTTGAGAAGAACAAAACCTCTATGATATAAATAGATAGGTTGAGAAGAGGAATTTTCCAGTTTTGTACGAGCATAAAGGATCGAAATGGTGTGAATAGAAGAGGGAATGGGTGCCTTTTTTATAAGGGAGGAGAGGGGAACCTTAGGAAAAACATAAAATATTATTTTGTAATAAAGTCATATTCGGTTTTCAATAGATCCAAATTGATTAATTTAGAATATAAAGTGGGTATGGGTATAAATCCTCTCAACAAATATGTTTTAGACAAGTTTAGGATACTATTTTAACCTTATCATTTAGATTTAACTCTAAGTTAAATAATTTAACTTTTACCGTGTCTTTTTGTTTTCTTACACTATATGGTTAATAAACTTACTATAACAAGAAAAAAGAACCCCAAGTGGTTAATTATTAATATATATAACCTTATCTAAGCCATTTGTTTGAACATTATATTTTTAAGAATAAAATAACAATTAATAATATAATATTTGTTTTAAAAACTATTTTATGTCAATTTTGACACTATTTGGTACTTTATTTTTTTGAAACTCATAACAGCATGATTAGTTCTAAAAAAGTTAATTAAATCAATAATAACATGTCATATTAACCTACTAAATTAGTGGAATACATAAAAAGTCTAAAATTATATTTATTTGGGTATTTATAACATCAATTATGTTAATATTTCATTAATAAGTTAATTAGTGCATCATCATTGTGTCATAAATAAATTAAATTATTTAATGTCGAAAAATTATAAATAAAATACCATTACGTATGAAATATTTTTATCTTTCTAATGAATATTTATAGTCTAATTTATCTTATGTATAACCTTATTTTAAAAATATTTTCGTTATTAAACTTTGATTTTAACTATTTTAACTCTTCCTTAAATAACATAATAATAAATGTCCTAATCTAATCCAAGTGGAACTAAAGGGTAATATTTTATTCCTAAGGTTGTTTTTGGTCGAATTAAACTTATCCAGTAGAATTATGACATGTTTTAGGGTAATAGTAATGTCATTTTTACCCTTAATTACCCTATTTACTTTTAACCGTGGTAAATAAAAGTAAAAAAGTTACTATTCAAAAAAATTATTTTTATCTTATTGAACCAAATTTTACTTACTGATATCAACCGTGTCTATTGGATATTTTAAATTCCACTCATAGAAGTGGTAACATTATGTTTTATGTAAATTTTCAAATTCTCCTAGGAGGTGGGTAAAAGACGGTCAAAAGTTCAATAAAATTTTTATATATCTAAAATTATTAAAAAAGACTCCAATGAATTACATTGAACTTATACAGGTATTATGTATCAATGTTGACCTAAAATAAGTTTAAATATAATAAATAATTATTTAAATAAAAAGTTGGTTTTTAAATAGTAACCCAGTGTTTTCACTATTCATCAAAAATTGAAAGTTTTCAGAAAAATACCAAAAATTCACCCTAGGATAATTTCGATATTCCAAATCCAAAAATGAAGTCCATTTCGAAAGATAAAATTTATAAAATTTCAAAAAGTTGGTATTATTATTCATAATGGTTAGTTTATATAAGATGTCGTTGTTTAGTGAAACTCGGTATTGCGTACAACACTCGCTATCGTGGAAGGTTGTGATTGCATGTAATTCAAGACAAGTCAGGGATGCATGTAGTGCAACCTCTTTTTGGTGTAGCGTACAACACAAGACATCAATGAAAAAAATATTTTCCATAAAATCTTGGGGTGTTACACTCTCAGTCATTGGTGCCACCAAAAACCATTACGGTCTCTCTTGTAATGAAAAAATTCTCTGTGGAGGTCCTCCCCACAATACCACCAAAAAACAAGGAGGTCCTCCTCATGTCAAATATATTCCCTATATTGATGATATTTCATGGGGATGGATTGTGAATAACCATTATGGGGGCCATTCATATGGTGCAAGTCATAACAGGTTTGAAGCAAACCCAGGATACACTAAACAACTTGCGGTTGGATAAGTCATGCATCATCAAAGATAGGACCCTAGGAGGTGTTATGTCACCATCAACCTCTCAGAATTATAGATGACTGATGACTCAATAGGGGATCCTTTACCCTACTACTAGATCTAGGATCAGAATCCCATTAGTTGAGGCTTACGATCCCTAAAGTTGATGTCCAAAAAATACCCAAATCCCTCTATAGGTACATACAAGTTGTGGAAATTATAGAATCCGCCCAAGGACTCACAATGAAATTGTATCCATCTTAATTAGTTTTCCACCTCTTAACTTTCACATTGTATGTTAGAGAGACATAAGGGTCTCAGTTGAATCCCTCGTATGATGGTAAATAGTCCATTGAGCCCCAAAGAGATAATTCTTATATCACACATGTAGAGGTAGTAAACACCCTATCTTATATGGATATGATCTTGATGTTGGATATTCCTCTGGGAGACATTCCTATATACAATGGACCTTTAAATCATTTTGTGTCACAATGTTGGGGAATCTAAAACAGTATGAAGCTTCCAGGCTCTAATGTTTTTTAAAAACCCTGGAAGAACATATATTTTTGTGGAACAACCATCTGGACCCAAAATCCATAGAAATAATAGAGGATCTCCAAATATTGTTCCTCTACTAGTTCAACATCACCTCTTACAAGACTATAATCACTGGCCTCTCTAAACGTAAATGAAGGTTCGATGAGTGAGTTAGTGACTTCATTCTCTAGTTGAAGGGACTCACATACTTGATCGACATTAAATGTTCTATGGAACATGTGTTAATGGTTTTTTTGGATAATATCAATGATGATTTGGTCCCTACCCTCATCTCCGTGAATTATTTAGGGATATTTTGAGATTTCTCTAAAAAGAATCATCATCTAGAAGAATCCTTATAGTGAACCAAATAATAGTCACACCCATTACCCCTTCTAAATCCTATGTGAAGGAATATTATAGTAGATAAATTTGATTCCATGCAATAAAAGCATCCGTAGTTTCTTCACATACAGTCCCCTTAACCAAACGAACCTATCAAGGTAAAACCCCTTCAACTATTGCCTCATCTGGTGTAGCCTCATCAGCCAAAACCTCATAGAGAGAACATTTCATCGGCCCCTCATCATATCTAGGAACCCAAGGATCCATTATTAGAAGGAATTAATTGGACTTACTCCATCAAGGATACACAAGTCCCAGTTTATATCATCTTTACCCTAGAAAATTGGATTCTAAAGCTAATATAATGAAAGGGAACCCAAGATTATGAACTAACTGTTCATACTAATCATTTCCCATACCATATGATCATTAGGTACACCATCAGATATTGTAATGTCTTCAAATATACACTTCAGAACTAATGGGAACATGACCTAGTCAAATTGAGAGATGATTGGGATCAGGTGGAACATGTCTCTACTGGCCTCAATAGTGACAGTGAAGACTCTGATGAGTGGTGGTGGTCTCTTCGATAAGGAATAAGGAATTGCAATGACTGGTTATCTTGGAATACAATCACTCACTCCCATTAAATTACCTGTGCTCATTTGAGAAAACTATATCCTCAAATGGTCACTACAGCTCCTCCAGATACCATATCCTTATCTACTCTATAGAATTACAAGTCTTGAAAGAGTAAATGTTTGAAGAAAAAGAGAAATAATTCGTTCCCATCAGTTCCAAAAATATATCACACCCTTGGTGACTTCATGCCACCTAAATTGTGAGATTCAACCAGGTTTCATGTGTTCCAATAATATTCCACCCATTATGAGAAATAATGCACCTCCATGAACACTGAAGAACTACTAGATCTCTATACAATGATCAATGATGAGAAACTCTATGTGAACCCCATAGTAAATTCCTTCTGACCTTGTTGAAGGAGAGTTAGAGGGAATGACAGTATATAGAATGTTCAAGCCAATGTTTTAGTTCAATGAATGGGTTGGCTAGAACTTCAAACTAGGTTTTTCATGCTACTGAAACTAGATAGTAGGACTCTTGTAGGGTTCATCAAGTACAAAAGAACTCCCATTTTTCTCTATCAGGCATACCTTCAGTGCTGACTATATTAGATGACCGTGTGAGTCATTTGAGACTGCACCATGATAATCCTCTCTAATATAGTTCCCAACATCAACTTTCTGGTGCCTACCCCTTAGACATTCAGAGAAAGATAGCTAACCAAAATTAGAGTACAACTAGCACTATCAAGGCTCCAATACCTTAGTTGATGATGCCTGCAATTCTCCCTACTAAAGAGATTCCTTCTACATGAAAATACATGCCATCACCCTGAATTATGATATGTAGAAGTACCTCTCTAGCATACCATAAATTCTACCTATCCTTAAGGCTATTCTCTTGTGAAAGGAAATGAATGAATCCCTTATAGAAGCATTGAAAATAACCTATCAGTTTAAGATTGATGTAGATACTTCTAATGCCTATTATGTAGAGGAATCCAATCAGGATGAATCTCGGTACATCATTTATTTATTTATAAATGATAAGGTTTCCACCATTCATGGGATTATAGGAAAAATGTATATCATTGTCTAGTTCAAAGACATGAAATTATACCACTTACTGGTGGATAATAGCTATGGGATCAATCTCATCTTGACCCAAACACTCAATAAGATAGGGATCATGGAAGAAGATCAGATCCCTATAAAATAAAAATTTTGGTATATGATAAGAGTGAGTAGAAGCAATGTGAAAATATTTAACTGAAGACTTCATTTGGTGTCATGGTGGTAAGAACTGAATTTATGGTAGTCTATGGAAAATAGCCTCAAACACCCTATTGGAAAGGCCTTGGCTCCATAGGAATGCATTTTTCCCCTCTTCATACCACCATTGCCTCAGATACTCCCTTGATGGTCAATTATGGGTACTCTTGGGTGATTCATATCCCTTCAAATCGTGTGAGTCACATTATCTGGATGTGGGGTACTATAAAAGGGAAGTAAAACTTCACCAGATTTATTAGGTTGATAATATCTATTCATCCAATGATCTGATATCTATTGTATCAGATCCTTGGTTATAATTAGAAGATAGATTTATCCATCTAATCCTTCTATTTAAACCCAAGACATAAAACTAGAGAAATGGCTTCATAATACCCAAGAAGATGTTCTCACATATTACCTCATACTTCTACAAAAAAAATGTCTGACCACTGTTGGAAGAGCATACCCCTATAAAGTATCAAGAAGTTCTCCATATGACCATAGATCCACATCATTCCCACATATTCCACAAATAAGTATTGACTCGGAGGAATACAACACGTCATCATTTAATTGAAATTAAAAATAAATATCCTAGTCAAAAACAATATGGAATTGGATCATCATACATTATCATTGATGCCTCTATTGAGAAAGAGTACCTTATTGAAGAATCTTTCCCCATCATATTAGATCATGATGTTTTCTATGGATCTTTATTTTCAATAGAGTTTCCACATTCCCTAAATCCTCATATTTTGGATGAAGAAAATGATATGGAGGATTTCTCTCTTGCATTTTAAGAGGGTGTCTCTACCATTTTTAATGAGTTAACTCAGGTTAACCTCGACACTATGAAATATTTGAATCCAACACTGATCATCATAGCTATTTTGGTATGGGAATAGGAAAAATATGTTTCATCCTTGAAATAGCATTGTGGTTTGTTCTCCTAGAGTTATGATGAGATTTCAAGGTCTCAATCCCCATATTTCCATCCATCTCCTTGGCCTCCCAATGATTCATCACTGGTTCAAGAAGCCTCTCAAAACATTTCACCCTTACCATAGTGCCATGGTCAAGGATGAAGTTGAAAATATTATTAGATCCAACTTTATCAAAGAGTTCCAACACCCAAGGTGGTTATCCAACATTATCCTAGTTAGGAACAAGGATGGGCATATCAGAGTATACATCAACTTCTAAGACCTCAACCACCATTGTATGAAGGATTATTCACCCCTTCTAATGATATAGCTATTGATTTAAGATACATATAGGTTCCAATACCTCTCATTCATCAATTGATACTCTGGGTATAATCATATCAATATATACCCTGAGAATGAGGAGGCAACCACCTTCAAGTAATCCCAAGGAGCCTTTTTTTATCAGGTAATGACTTTCATATTAATGAATGCTGGAGCCACATACATTCATTCTATGAACCATATCTTCAAAATGCTCCTCATGATGCTAGTGGAATGTTATCTAGATGATTATTTTTCAACTCCCACAAATTTTAAAACCATATCAATGAACTTGATAAATTTTTTGGTTTCCTTTGTTCCTACTACTTGAAAATAAACCCTCTGAAGTTTGCATTCGATGTCACCTCTACAAAATTTCTCAACTTCATCATCATATATAGAGGCATTGTAGTTGAACCAGAGAAAATTAAGGCTATTGTAAAGACCCGGAAATTTCAGGGAAATTTTTTTTCCTAAATACTTTGGAATTTTACGAGTCTGTGGCTTCTGATAGCACTTGATTCTGAGGCCCGGTGTTCTCGAAATCAATTTTAAAAGTTTAGCTCGGGTACATTCAGTAATCGAACAAGCGGGTTTTTCTATCTTTTGAACCAGTGCTCAGAATTGAAATCTGAAGGAACCGATGAACTCACAGTGTTGGTAATTTCATAAGAGGAACATTACCGAAGATGTGTTTTCACGGGATGAAAAGTTAAATTTTGTGGTTTAATTAAGAAGTGGATAAAAATTATAGAACAATTTTTATTTTATATCCTGGTGGTTACATCCTACATGGGGGAGTTGGGGTGGGACCCACAAGCTCCTAACTACCCATGTGAGGATAATTGTGAGGTGGGGCCCACACGAGGCCCAACCCTTCACATTCCATAACACCTCCCCCTTTAATCTTTTTAACTCCTATTTAATGAGGACTCTTCATCTCCCTCTCTCAATCCATTAAAACTTGCCAAAATATCACATCATTAATTATAAAACTCATGGTTTAACTTATTAAGTGAATTGGAATTTGAATTTTGTAAATTTGAATGCATGGCTTGTTTAATTATAATAAGAATAATCCTTATTTTAATTTTGGTTGGATTGTTGTGTTGAAATTTTGGGGAGGGAGCTCTTGAGTTTTGAAGAACGCTTCATATCCTTTGTTGAAGAATGAAAACTCTCTGATGAAGAACTTCGACTCGGTGACCCCAAATTCTCCATCCTCTTCTTCCTCCATGACAAAAGGGGAGACACCGCTTCCTCCTTGGGTGCACTCCATCGTCGCTTATGGAACCTCACCTCGCGACGCTGTCTTCCGCGACGCCCGACGTTTGACATCATTTGTTTAGGTAGGGGTGTGTTATTATTGAATCTTATTTCCTTATTATTTTGTTCTCTTTAACCGCCTACTACAAAACTAATGTGGAGAGGTTGGGCCAAACTAACACTGTCCGAAACCTCCACCAATTTTGTGATTGTTGGCGGTTCTTCGTGTTCTTCATGGGTGATTAACAACGGATAGTTACCAGTTCGTTAAGTGACGCAACGATCCCAAATTGAGGACTCATCGTCACTGCAACCTAGAGGAGGTGCGAGGACAATAGCGGGCGATGGTTCGGACCAGAACGGGATGGACTATTCCGCAACCGTTCTTCGAGCGTGAATTCAAAACGTGTTTTCATAGCCGATTGGAAGCCCGAGAACTCCGGAATGGACTTCGGGACAACGGGGTGACCTAGTGTCTGAAGTTTCATAACGAACGAACGATCAGAGTGAAGAACTGGAATCAAGGGAGGCGTTCTGGCCAAAGGCATCGTTTCTGGAAAATTCTAGACTACACGGCGTGTACTCCTGGAGAACACACCCTGTAGTGTGGGAATTCTATGACTAGGGTTTCGGACGTCAGATGACTAACACACGGCGTGTGACCTCAGTCACACAGTGTGTACTCGCCACACAGTAAGGAGGTGGAGGCTACGCAAGACTCGGCGTGTAACCTGGGAATACACGGACACGGTGTAGAGTACACAGGCATGTACTCTACCACATGGAAAGACATGGCCAATGGTGCGGTCTAACCCATGTACCAGTTACACAGGTTGGAGAACACGGGTTGAGGCTGTGTACGGGCACATGGCCAGCGTACAAGGAGCCTACCCCAGAAGTTTGGACACGCCGTGTAACCATACCACACACTGCGTATGTACTTTTTACATGAACAGCCCTTCGACACGGGTTGTGGTACACGGACAGTACCCGAGGACTAAAGAAATGGCGTGTAACCATACCACACGCCGTGTACTTAATTTTTACATGAACACCCTTTCGACATGGGCCATGGTACACAAGTAGTACCCAAGGTCTGAAGACGCGACATGTAACCATACTAACACGCCATGTAATTTTTGGAAAATGGCTTGGTCATCTTGTACTCAGTGTCTTGGACATGTTTGTTTGGTTTATCCCCCTAAGATGTGGCGGACCTTCGGGATACATAAAATTTGGACTACGTGTCAATTGATGTATCGACTTCCTCTTTACTCGTGGAGCAGACCCTCCCGGAATCAAGTGTGTTGTGTGCGGTAACCCTAGAGGTAGATGTGACTGCGAAGACTACCATGCCGGGATCCTCTGTGGGTTCGACGACGGAGACGACTGTACTTGGATCCTACGTGGGTTCGGCAGCGAGGAAGACTGTACTTGGATCCTCTATGGGTTCGACAGCGATGACGACTGTACTTGGATCCTACGTGGGTTCGGCAGTGATGGTTACTGTACTTGGATCCTACGTGGGTTCGGCAGCGACGACCTCTGTACTTGGATCCTACGTGGGTTCAACAGAGGAGATGATTCAGAGGCTACATCTAATCATCTTCACCCCTCTTCGTGAGTTGTATACCTATGTGAGATGAATCTTAACATTAGTCATTGTCATCAATGTGATTGACTTGCTTTCCTGTGTGGACTCGGTTGTGCTTTCCTGTGTGGACTGGGTTGTGCTTTCCTATGTGGACTAGGTTGTACTTGGGCTCATGAGTTAGAGCCGAAGAGGATTTGATGACTTAGGTATATGTATGGGCAGATACCTAGGTAGAGTTTGTTGATACTCTGTGTTTGTATCATTCCATTGTGGTTTATCCTTTGTGGATTCTGGGAGACCTTCGGGGGTTATGGGGTCCCTACTGAGTATCGTATACTCACCCCTGCACGGGTTGTGCCCGCACTACGTTGTGTTGGATGCAGATGATAGACAGCACTGATCGAGGTGGAGTCTTGTGGAGAGGGACGGTACATAGAGGTGGTCCCCTTGGAAGGACTTACACATAGCGGAAGGCTAGAACCGAGGAGCTAAGGAGATCATTTATACCAACCCTTCAGGTGGGATATTCGGAGGATGACTCAGTGGTTGCTGGTTTACTTTACTACAGCTATTATTTCCTTTCTGTTGTACTGTACTTTCAGTTGGGTTTGTATTCTAGCCCATTTACTTTCCAGCACTTACTTTTGTACTCATTTTACTTAGTGTTGACTTCAGCTTGCATAATCTGTTGTGTTTTTTTACTTATATAAAGTAAATGTCTTCCCTTTTTATCGGGATTTACGCCTTTGGTGCTAGTCATCATCCCCTAGCCTATGGAAGACGGGGTTGGGGTAGTCACGGCACAGACCCTAAGGACGGGTCGTGAGAAATTGGTATCAGAGGGAGGTTATCAGTCTAGGGAGTCTACTGTTGGCGTGGCGGTCGACGTATCCATACACCAGGACCCTAACTTCTGATTTTCAACTAATTGCACGAAAACATTGATTGCATGTGTGTTTCAAAGGTTTTCTTTGTGATTACTTTATGTCAGCTCACCAGGTATATTGTACTAACTGTGGCGCACCTGTTACTTTTCAGGATGGCCCCATGAATGTAGCCAGCTGGGGTTCCGAGCTTTGTGCGAGATGGAATCCCACCGAGCGACGAGGCCTCGGGGCAGGGCCCCATTACAATGGAGGAATCGGCGATACCTCTACCCGCTAGGCCACCGATACCACCAGCCCTAGTAGCGGAGAGTGCACGATGCCTGAGTGCACTGCATGAGTTTCAGCAACATAGGCCTCCTAGGTTCCGTGGAGAGATGGACCCTCAGGCAGCCAAGGATTGGCTGGAGGCTATCATCCGAGTCTTCAGATTGGTAGGGACACCATCAGATCTTATGGTGATCCTTTCGATTAGTCTCCTTCACGCATCAGCAGGTAGATGGTGGAGCCTGATGCTCCAGGTGCATGATGAGGCATCACTACTTTGGACGGACTTCGATACCCTCTTCTGCTCGGAGTTCATTCCAGTCACCCTCTGTGCGGTGTGAATCCAGGAGTTACTACAGCTACAGAAGGGTAGCATGAGAGTATCCCAGTACTCGGCGAGATTTACCGACCTCTCGCGCTTCTCCTCGGACATGGTACGGGACACATTCTTCTAGGACTAGACCTTTGAGCAGGGACTGAGGCATGAGATCAGGGCTTCAATGATCTCCCCCATCATTCTGATGCAATAAGGAGTACTGGAGAAAGCCCTTCTTGTGGAGAACTTTCTTGCTAAGCCTACGCCAGCAGCGAGGCCTACCGCAGGGCGACACATAGTGGAGTCTTCTGCAGCCGGCAGTAGACAGATGTCATAGAGGTCCAAGCGGATCAAGCCGTCAGTTGGGAGACCATAGGATATTGGTTCGGATGTGTGGGGAACACGTAGTAGAGCCAGCCATATGAGAGGTAGGAAGTGTTATGCATGCGGCGGGCAGGGCCACATGGCTCGTGACTTCCCGACCCGCCATGCAGAGGAGCAACAGACGGTTGAGGTACCACCCAGGAAGAGGCAGAGTTTTGACCGTGGTGGTTTGTAGGGAGCTGTAGGACGAGGCAAAGGAGCTAGCCGAGCAGTCGGTGGTGGACGACGCTTTGAGGCTCTACCACCACCACCACCAGGAGAACCACCCTGACCACAGGGAGCTGGCAGATAGGGGTAGGCTTAGCTCTAGGCAGTCGAGGCCTACGACAACAGTGCACCTGAGATGATTCAAGGTACTATCTGTGTCTACTCCACCCTTTCTACAGTTCTTATAGACATAGGATCGAATCATTCTTTCATTGTCGCTGCCCTTGTTCGGAGCTCGGAGATTCTGACAAAGCCATTGGCTTGATCCTTACGTCTAGAGACTCTTATGGGAGCAGACTCAATGATTACGCACTGGTTCCAGTAGTGTGATCTTACTCTAGGAGCCAAGAGCTTCAGCTGGAATCTTCTTGTATCAGCGTTGAGGCCTTACGATGTCATCATGGGTATGGACTGGTTATCTACAGTCCATGATCATATCGACTACATTAGGCGCGAAGTGCGGTGTATCCGCAAAGACGGGACTAGGTTTACCTTCACCGGTGAGAAGGAAGCCTTTGCAGTGCATGATGGACTTACACAGCGCAGGAGGCAACCGATCACACATCAGTTGGCTAGTCTCATCCTCGGAGCGGTTGATGTGTGGAGTCCAATTTTTTCTGTTGTGGTGGATCAGTACGCGGACGTTTTCCCTAACGAAATTCCAGGACTACCTCCTCGCAGAGAGGTAGACTTATACATTGACCTATACCTCGGGACAACACCGATATCCACTCCGGAATATCGGATGGCTCCCACCAAGCTTCGTGATCTGCGGGTACAGCTGGAGGATTTGCAGGGAAAGGGATTCATCCGACCCAGTGTTTCACCCTGGGATTCTCCAAATTTTTTCACCAAGAAGGTGGATAGGACCTTATGACTATGTGTCGAATACCGTCACCTGAATCAGGTGACCGTAAAGAACAAGTATCCACTATCTAGGATTGAAGACCTTTTTGATCATCTAAATGGAGCACGATGGTTCTCGAAGATAGACCTCAGGTCATGCTATCATCAGCTTAGAGTTCGAGATGAGGATGTGCAGAAGACGGCCTTCATGTGTCAGTATGGCCACAAAGAGTTCTTGTTTATGCCCTTCGGCATAACCAATGCACCAGTAGTGTTCATGATTCTCATGAACAGGATCTTCTAGCCTTACCTCAATCGTATTTTCATAGTCTTCATTGACAACATATTTATTTACTCGACTACTGAGGAGGAGCACGCCTACCACTTTCAGGTTGTCCTGGATACACTTTGAGAGTACTAGCTTTATAGTAAGCTCTTGAAGAGCCAGTTCTGGATTCGAGAGGTTCACTTCTTGGGGCACGTCATCTCGAAGGCTGGAGTTACTGTGGATCCTGCAAAGATCGAGGCAATACTTGCTTGGGAGCTACCCAGGAGCTTGATGGTGGTGCGGAGTTTCCTAGGTCTGGATAGGTACTATCGGAGATTTGTGATAGACTTATCCAGAGTTACAGCACCGCTTTCATCTTTGACGAAGAAGGGGAAACCCTTTGTGTTGTCAGATAAATGTCAGTAGAGCTTTCAGGAGATGAGACAGAGATTGACCAGTGCGCCCATCTTGAGGCTTCTGGAGGAGGGTGTAGGGTATGTAGTTTACTGCGATGCATCAGGGACCAGACTCGGGTGTGTCCTAATGCAGGAGCGGTCCATGATCGCTTATGGTTCATGACAGTTGAGGTAGCATGAGCAAAACTATGCTACTCATGACCTAGAGTTAGCAGTATTGGTATTCACCTTGAAGATGTGGAAGCCCTATCTGATGGGCGAGCACTTTATAGTCTACTCTGACCACCAGAGTCTTAGGTAAATCTTCTCATAGAAGGACCTGAACCATTAATAGTGAAGATGACTTGAGTTCCTCTAGGACTATGACATTGATATAGTCTATACTCCTGGGAAGGGGAATGTTGTGGCTGATACTCTTAGCAGGAGATCGGGCATTCAGCTACTTGGAGAGGCGACGGAGAAGTTAACCACTTTGCAGATATCCTTCAAGGGTAGTGATGGGGCAGCCTTTCTATAGTCTCTCACAGTCACTTCTCCAATGCTTCAGTGGGATAGAGAGGTACAGAGTGGTGACGTTGACTATGAGACGTGACGTGCTCAGATTTCCACAGGGCAGGCGCCTGATGGATTTTCTAAAGGAGGAGAGCATATCATCTTCTTTAGGGGATGTACCATGGTATCAGTTGCATAGCAGGAGGAAGTGCTGATGGAGTTTTACACTTCCCCTCCAGCGGTACATCCTGGAGTGATGAAGATGTACCAAGACCTCAGCGACAGCACTGGTGGCCGGGTATGAAGAAGGTTGTAGCAGAGTTCGTTTCAGATGCCTCACTTTCCAGCAAGTGAAGGCAAAGCACTAAGTACCAGTAGGCTTGGTACAACCCTTAGAGGTCCCGGAGAGGAAGTGGGACGGGATATATATGGATTTCATGATGGGGCTCCCTCATACTTCCAGAGGACATGACTTCATCTGGGTGATTGTCGACCGACTCACCTAGTCGGCCCACTTCCTACCTATCAGAGAGCAGGGCTTAGTGGAGATATTGGGACGCCTCTACATTCAGGAGATCATACGGATTCATGGTGTGCCATTGTCTATCATCTCTGATCGAGATGCTCGCTTTACTTCTCGGCTTTGGAAGGGGTTTCAGGAGGCTTTTGCGATGAAGCTGCGCCTGAGCACTGCCTTTCATCCTTAGACGGATGTCCAGATATAGAGGACCATTCAGACTCTCGAGGAAATGCTCTGTACATGTGTCCTCGACTTTGGTCACAGCTGGGAGGGTCACCTACCCATGGTGGAGTTTTCATACAACAACATCTACAACTCCACCATCGGGATGGCACCATATGAGGCATTGTACGGCCGACCTTGCATATCACCTCTGTGCTGGACTGACCCTGGGGAGTCAGTACTCGTTGGACCAGAGATGGTTTAAGCTATGATGGAGAAGGTGCAGATCATCCAAGAGGGGATGAGGACTACATAGAGCAGACATAAGTCATATGATAATAAGAGGCGGAGACCACTGGAGTTCAAGGATGGCAACCACTTTTTCCTACGGTTCTCACCTCAATGTGGATTACGGAGATTTGGCCGAGGCGGGAAGTAATCTTCGTTCTTCATCGGACCATTTTAGGTCCTCAGCAAGGTAGGTGAGGTGGCTTATCGCCTGGACCTTCCACCTCAGTTGCATTGGGTGCCTGACGTCTTCCACATATCTCAATTGAGGAGATACGTGCACGACCTGACACATATCATTGATCACGGAGAGCTGGACATCAATGATAGGGCAAATTTTGTGGAGGTCCCAGTGGAAATCGGGATCGACGGGAGAGGGTCATACGTGGACGTTCGATCCCTCTGATGCGCATTTGTTGGTAGCATGGGAACCTCCAGAAGAGTAAATGGGAGCAGGAGGCTCAGATGCATGCAGAGTACCCTCATTTGTTTCCCTAGTTTATGATGTAGCTTTATGGGGATGTAAATCCCTGAGGTGGGAGTAATGTAAAGACCCGGAAATTTCATGGAAAATTTTTTCTTAAATAATTTGGAATTTTACGAGTATTTGGAATTTTACGTCACTTGATTCTGAGGACCGGTGTGCTCGGAATCAATTTTCGAAGTTTAGCTTGGGTACGTTCAGTAAGCGAACGAGCGAGTTTTTCTATCGTTTTAAACGGTGCTCGGAATTGAAATCTGAGGGCACTGATGAACTCATAGTGCCGGTAATTTCTTAGGAGGACCATTACCGAAGATGTGTTTGCATGGGATTAAAAGTTAAATTTTGTGGTTTAATTAAGAAGTTAATAAAAATTGTGGAACAATTTTTATTTTATATCTAGGTGGTTATATCCTACATGGGGGAGTTGGGGTGGGACCCACAAGCTCCTAACTACCCATGTAAGGATAATTGTGTGGTGGGGCCCACATGATCCCCAACCCTTCACATTCCATAACACCTCCCCTTTAAACTTGTTAACTCCTCTTTAATGAGGACTCTTCCTCTCCCTCTCTCACTCCATTAAAACTTTCCAACCTATCACATAATTAATTAGACAACCCGTGGTTTAATTAATTAAGTGAATTGGAATTTGAATTTTGTAAATTTGAATGCATGGATTGTTTAATTAAATTAAGGAGAAGACTTATTTTTATTTTGGTTGGCTTGTTGTGTAGAGATTTTAGGGAGAGATCTCTTGAGTTTTAAAGAACGCTTCATATCCTTTGTTGAAGAACACAAAATCTCCGACGAAGAATTTTGACTCGGAAACCCCGAATGCTCGATCCTCTTCTTCCTCTGTGACAAAAGGGGAGACGTCGCTCCCTCCTCAGGGGCACTCCGTCGTCGCTTACGGAACCTCACCCCGCGATGTCATCTTCCGCGACGCCCGACGTTCGACATCATTTGTTGAGGTAGGGGTGTGTTATGAATGAATCTTTTTTCCTTATTGTTTTTTTCTCTTTAACCGCCTGCTACCGAACTAATGCGGAGAGACCAGGCCAAACAAACATGGTCTGAATCCTCCGCCAATTTTGTGATTGTTGGCAGTTCTTTGTGTTATTCATGGGTGATGAACAACGGATCATTACGAGTTCGTTAAGTGACACAACGAGCCCAAATTGAAGACCCGTCATCACAGAATCCTAGAGGAGGTGCGACGACAATAGCAGGTGACGGTTCGAACCGGAACGGGATGGACCGTTCATCGACCGTTCTTCAAGCGTGAATTCAAAACGTGTTTTCAGAGCCGATCGGAAGCCTGAGAATGCCGGAATCAAATTCGGGACAACGGGGTGACCTAGAGTCTGAAGTTTCGTGATGAACGACCGATCGGAATGAAGAATCGGCATCAAGGGTGGCGCGCTGGCCAGAGGCATCATTTCTGGAAAATTCCAGACTACACGGTGTGTACTCTTGGAGAACACTCCGTGTAGTGCGGGTATTCTGTGGCTAGGGTTTTGGATGTCAGATGACTAACACACAGCGTGTGACCTCTGTCACACAGCATGTACTCGCCGCACAGTAAGGAGGTGGAGGCTACGCGAGACTCGGCGTGTAACCTGGGAATACACGGACACAGTGTAAAGTACACGAGCATGTACTCTACCACACAGCCAGACATGGCCAATGGTACGGGCTAACCCGTGTACCAGTTACACGGGTTGGAGAACATGGTTTGAGGCCATGTACGAGCACATGGCCAGCGTACACGGAGCCGACCCCAGAAGTTTGGACACGGCGTGTTACCGTACCACACGCCGTGTACATAATTTTTACACATACAGCCCTTTCACATGGGCTGTGGTACACGGAAAGTACCAGGGGACTGAACACATGGCATGTAACCATACCACACGTCATGTACTTTTTATACGAACAGCCTTTCGACATGGGTCATGGTACACAGTCAGTACCTGAGGTCTGAAGACATGGCGTGTAACCATACCAACACGTCGTGTACATTTTGGAAAATGTCTTGGTCATCTTGTACTCACTGTCTTGGACACGTTTGTTTAGTTTAGCCCCTATAACGTGGCAGACCTTTGGGATATATCAACTTTGGACTATGTGACAATTGATGTATCCACCCCCTCTTTACTCATGGAGTGGACCCTCCCAGAATCGAATGTGTTATGTGCGGAAACCCTAGAGCTAGATGAGACTATGACGAATACCATGTCGGGATCCTCTGTGGTTTCGATGACGAAGACAACTGTACTTGGATCCAACGTGGGTTCAACAGCGAGGACGACTATACTTGGACCCTTTGTGGGTTCGGTAGCGATGACGATTGTACTTGGATCCTATGTGGGTTCGGTAGTGATGGTTACTCTACTTGGATCCTATGTGGGATCAGCAGCAATGACCTCTGTACTTGGATCCTACGTGGGTTCGGAAAAGGAGATGATTAAGAGGCCACAACTAATCATCTCCACCCCTCTTCGTGAGTAGTATACCTGTGTGAGCTGAGTCTTAACTTCAGTCATTTTCATCAATGTGATTGACTTGCTTTCCTGTGTGGACTGGGTTGTGCTTTCCCATGTGGACTGGGTTATGATTTCCTGGGTGTACTGGGATGTACTTGGGCTCGTGAGTTGGAGCTGAACTAGATTTGATGACTTAGGTATATGTATGGGCATATACTTAAGTAGATTTGGTTGATACTTTGTGTTTGTATCTTTCCTTTGTTGATTCTGGGAGACCTTTGGGGGTCTTAGGGTCCCTACTGAGTATCGTATACTCACCCCTGCACGGGCTATGCCCGCACTATGTTGTGTTGGATGAAGACGACGGACAACACTGATCGAGGTGGAGTCTTGTGGAGCGGGACGGTACCTGAAAGTGGACAACTTGGCGGGATGTACACAGAGCAGAAGGCCAGACCCGAGGAGCTGAGGGGACCATTTGTACCCACCCTTCAAGTGAGATATTTGGAGGACGACTTAGTGGTTGCTGTTTTACTTTACTACAGTTGTTCTTTCTTTTTTGTTGTACTGTACTTTCAGTTGGGTTTGTATTCTGGCCCATTTACCTTCCATCACTTACTTTTGTACTCAGTTTACTTAGTGTTTACTTTAACTTGCGTACTCTATTGTGTTTGTTTACATATATAAAGGCAATGCCTTCCCTTTTTATCTGGATTTAATTCTTTGGTGCTAGTCTCCAACCCTTGTCCTATGGAAGGAGGGATTAGGGTAGTCACAGCATGGGCCCCGATGACGGGTCGTGATAGCTATCAAGAAAATTCCTCCCCCACCCAACCTTCGATATTTTCAGATCCTCTAAGGCCAATTAGCATTTATTCTCTAATGTATTTTAATTCTATCTTGTAAGTGTAATCCCTTTTGAGTCTCATTAATAAATTCACTGATTTTAAGTGGGATGAGCACTGTTAAACTAATTTGAGGATGTTAATAAGTATATTCTATAGCCTTTTTTTATGTACAATATCTCAAGAATGGATCTTGTCCTCTACATGACCACTCTAGAATGATTCCCTGGTTACCTCTTTTACGAGAAGAATAATGAGGGCAAGGATAATTACTTATACTATCTTAAATACATACTCCTTGATAAGGTAGCTATGTACTCTCACATCAAAAAGAGTTGTTCCATTCTTTTCTTCATAATGAAGAAGTTATGACATTATTTATAGCAATGTGATATGAATATGGTATCCTGTATTTACCCAATAAAATATATTTTCAAACACTCTTTGCTAACACGGATATTGTTGTGTTGGGTGGTAATCCTCCAACAGTTTGATATCAAATTTTTCATGTAGAATAATATAAACATCTAGGATTTGGAAGATTATTGGCCATAAATTCAACCCCTGAGGAACTTCCCCAAGATATTAATTTACCAGATGAGTAAATTCTCTTATTTGATCAGGTTTCACCATTTTAGAAAATGAATTTTGATGGTACCTCCTGATGTTTTTTTGATAAAAGGATCAATAAATCCAAATTAATAGGTTTTTCCAAGGGATTGTCATCATTACTCTTGCATAGGTTGTCCTACAATAAACATTCCTATTGTTATAAGGTTTCACTAATAATGAGGTGGATTATCTGGCTCTTATAACTAGTCTCTAGTTATCCCTAGAGATTATTGTCCTATGTTTAAATGTGAAGGTATACTCTGAGTTAGTCATCATGTAGATCAAGGGTGACTATATCATCGTAAATAAATATCGTGTACCCCTGTTAGAGTGGAAACATCATCTAATGGCCTAGTTCACTTTCCAACCAAAGGTGAACCATTTTCCTCAATGGAAAAAAACAATTTTAACTGATGATTTGGAAATCCTGGATGCATCCATTATAGAGTCAGATCAGGATGAATTGATCATTAATGTGTCACACTAGAGGGTTATCACCTCCACTACATCAGATAATAGAAGAAAATAGGTATATCATCTGGATACCAGTACTTTTTCTCCATTTTTGTCGAATTAACCCATAATTGAGGGGACACCAGATTGGATGACTCCCTTTATTAAGTCAACATAGAATTCTTACTCCATGCCCAGTTGACTGTGAGAAAATATTCCAGCTCGCAACATGTTTTACCCTATATAGTGTCCCAAACCTTGAGGAGGATCTCTATAGGAACATGTTCAATGGAATTATTTTTCATTTCATCCAAGGATATAAGATACCCCAGTTTGTGCAAGTGGTCCATGCTGAAACTTATGGTTCACAGAAATTTGGATTGAAGATCTCCCACCAAGTTTAGAGGTTGGGTTACTTCTAGTGCACCATAATTCATGAATGAATTGAATTTTCCAAGATGAAACATTAATTTTAGATCCACACCAACTTTTTTCATAAGCTAATGAATCTTCTCCACAAAACCAAATACTCATGGTCCTTCATTATTTGGTGCCTTGATGTTTTGGGTCCTTACCCACTAGTGGAATATCTATAGTGTAGGTTCATTTTGACTGCAATGAACTTCCTCTAAAAGTGGTAAAAATTAGTTCCACTTAAAGAAGTTAAATCCTAGCCCGTGATCAAGTTTTTGAACTCTCAAACCATTCATTTTTTTCAGTTCCTCATACCATTTTCACAGACAACAACACTAA
This sequence comes from Viscum album, assembly GCA_963277665.1. Lineage (NCBI taxonomy): Eukaryota > Viridiplantae > Streptophyta > Magnoliopsida > Santalales > Viscaceae > Viscum > Viscum album. The sequence goes on along the minus strand of OY728155.1, from coordinate 1,151,574,276 downwards.
TTTATAGGCTTCCAATCTGAAGAAATTTTACGCCAAGTATAGAATTAGGTACAACCACACATCCCACTATCATGTGTTGGGAAATTTATAGATTAAGGAATTAAATTAAACCCTCTATGGTATTATTCAGATGATAGTGGGCCAGAACAAAAGGCTTTTTCCAAACTAAACTCACCAATTCCCCTTGGGCCAATCAGACAACAACTCAAAATTCCACCCAAGAAACCTTATACTCCCTGATATATGGAAAATAGGTAGTTTTATTTATAGTGTTTTAGTTTCCATCACTATGAATAGTTATTTTTGACCAAAAAAATCTAGAAATAATAGAATAATTCCATATAGATTTGTTGGAATATCTTGAGGAAAACATGCTTCAAGAATTTCATGACATAGAGATACACCAGAACCAAATAGTGACAGTGTTCAAAAAGAAGGTATACCTCTGGTCCTTCCTTCAAATGACATGGTACTAGCTCTCAAAGCACCAGTGATAACTGAAAAAATTCACTGAAGATGGAACCCAAATGTGAAGGACATAACATTATCTATAAGGTCAATTCTAATATACCATGATCTTTAGCCACTATGTAAAGAGAATGTGTCATGCCTCCCACTAATGTGAAGTTTTTCAAGTAGTAATTCATGTGAAATTTATGGTCAAAGCTATGTGACCTTAAACTATACAAACATGATCCCAAAATTATGACCTTATACTATTATAACACTTTTATCTGATCTCAATGGCCTGAAACTAATAGTAGCCTTAGTCTAAGTTGTATGACTCTAAACTAAAGTGCACAAAATCATTATCACATGATGTTAAACTACATCCTTTCCCTATTTTATGAACACTATATTCATCACATGGTAAATGTGAGATGATAAAGACAAGTTCCCTTGGCACACAACCTTAAATTTCAGCCTTACCCTATGTGGTGAACATAGGATACCTCACATGACTAATATGGAATGAAAAATACTCACGTCCTCTACACGTGATGTTAAATTGTAGCTTTACCCTATGTAATGAACATAAGATACCTCATATGAAAAATATTATATAAATTTAGGTCTCTATCAAAGAGGATTTCACCACTCTGATGTTGATCTTCTACCACACCATTATCTTGAACTAAATGTGGCTTGATTCCCATGCCTAATGGGATATATAGGGATTCCGAGATCTAACATCTTGGGCCCATCCTTAACACTAAACTATTTTTTGTCCTCCCCCTAGTCCAAGCAATACGAACTTATACTATTTTCAACCCCCATGTGCTTATCACTTTGACCGTAAACTAATGGCAACCATGGTCCAGGTCTCATGACTTTATGCTGAGTACTATTGGTTTTAGGATTGTTTTGTGTTGTGTAGGGTCTCCTTGGATCTTTATTCACATTAGGACTTATCAATTTTTGACCACCTGAAAATACTTGATGTACCTATACCTTTTCAGTTATAAGTGTTGTCACTATAAACAAGGTGCATCTACCCCCCTGAGGCCCCTAATTTACATGGTTTACTTCACCCCTGATGTTTCAACAAACCAATGCCCCGCTCTCTTTTTCATCACATCCTCACTCTTGCGGACTTCCCCCTACCAGCATCAGTATCCCATCATGCCAAGTATGTGAACTGTGTATGAATTGATTCACATTCTCATGGGATACATAGTGATGCCCAGATATCATATCATGGGTCTATCCCTCACTATCAACTCATTGTGGGAGCTTCCACCTTAACATCATGACTTAAACATGTGTGCAGTTTTTCTTGGAAGTTTGTGAGGAAAATTGTCTTATGTCATTATCTCTCTTTTCACTGTATGTTATCACTCTTCTATGACACAAAAGATACTTTAAGATACCCACACCTTTTAGTTTGAGCTCCATGACCTTAAACTAGAAGTAGCATTAATATAAGTTGTATAACTCTAAACTATAAATCCCAATGTCCTAAAAACATGATGTTAAACTTTATCTATACCCTATGTGATGAACATAGTATACCACACATGAAAAATGTGATATTATAAAGGAAAACATCCTCAGCACATGATTTTACACTATATCCTTACCATATTTGATGAACATAGGATGCCTTATATGATCAATGTGAGATGATCCAAAACCAGCTTCATCAGCACAAGACGTTAACCTATAGACTTACCCAATTTGATAAACATAGGTTACCACATATAAAAAATATGATATTATCCATAATACTCTCTAGAAATTAAACTACCCTTCTGGCATTTTTTTCCCTAACATTCCATGTTCTGGAACTATGTATGACTATATTTCTATTCCTATGGGATATGTAATGATTCCCCGATCTCTTATCCTAGGTCCGCCCCCACCACTAACTCCTTCTATTCAATTTGGGTCCTTATCATCCTCCCAATTGGAACAGTCCCCAAATGGAAATCTTTCTTAGCCATATTGTCTCACTTACCATTCTAGGAACACGCCTTAAAAGATCCCTCATAACATATGGTTATTATCTTATTTTCAACATGGATAATGGTTGATCCTGCATTTTTTCCCATCCTTGATAGGTTTTTGTGTGGAACTCATGTTTCAAACTAGTTCAATAGTTGTTTCCAACCCATCGGTCATCCCTTTCTTACGACAGAAAACTTATAAGTCACGATATACCTTCCTTTACACTTCCATTTACTCTGATGGGAATCCCAACAACACCTTATGTATCATTTACCTATACAAATGTGTATGGTGACTAAATAATTCATCACCTTTTTGGATATCCTCATTTCACCACTTTTAACTCCTCGTTGTGTTCTCCCATTTAAAAAATATTAACTTCATATCACTCCTTTTTTCTCACATAAATCATGGCTCATGTGGTCTTAGTAGTTGTATAATATTTTCCCTTAGAATGGTAGATATGTTTTGGATCCACTTAATCAGATTAATGTATCTTTGGTCGAAACTCTAGGACGTTAAACTAGGATTCTAGGTCTAAGCATCTTGACTTTAAACGATGTGAAGTTTTATTTGAGATATTCTATGCTTTCTGGAGACTTATTATCCCTCCATTCACATCAGGTCACTTACCTTACATGAAACAGACACTCCTTTGAGACATGCCCTACATGGTCCAAGCATTATAACCTTAAAACTATTTATAGCTCTTGGTCCAAGAATTATGAACATATACTATTTTCAACTACTTGGTCTGACTGCAATGACCTTAAACAACCCAAGTTAGGAGTCGCATATGTCTTCTATGTTGAAAACATATAGTGTAAACCTAAGAAAAATTCATACTACCACTTTCTAGGTCATTCTTGTGACTTGGGAAAAAATATGGGTTTAAATAAAAAAGTTCAAAGATATAGGGTCCCACGATGAACCCCAAAAAACCAATCTACGCTCACTGGACCCTATTGTTTCAAGAAAAATTTACATCCAAATATTAGAACCCTTTTCTTCGTAAGCTCCTATATGGGGTAATTCACATTTTATTTTATTTTTGTGCACCCCCTACACTAATTAGGTAGGATTTATTCATGTAGGTTTACACATCCTAGTTAAAAGATGCTAAAATATTCTAAAAAAAGTACCACATGACATTAAGTTATATGATGCATCACCTTCACCATAATATTCTAAACTACATTTTCAATTTTCTTAATAGAATATTTTAAATGTCACACCCTTTATCCTCATAGAAAAATGTAAAACTGTGAAACATATTAATCCCTTACTTGAGAAATTTATTCCCCCTTCAGTATGGGTAACCTAATACACCATTTGAGTTCTTTGAAAATCACTAGACAATTGAGATGGTGCTAACCTCGGAAGATGAGTCTAGAATTCATTCAAAAACATATGCCAACATGATTTTCTTAGAATAAATATGGAGTAAAACCAAGGGTGATGAACTTCATTTGAACTTCCCATAAATTCATACCCATGCTTACTGTCCTCCCTGATTTGGACCCCCATCATCTTTCATGTCTGAATCGGCCCCCAAACAGTAATGGTATCTAGCCACACTGGTTCACCTTCTGTCCTAAAAACATGCTCTAAAATAATTTTAATGAAATTTTGATAGGTATCCTACTTCAAATAAGTTTAATAGCCAACCCTAATTTTTCTATAACAATACCTGAAATAATGATAGTGGAATCTATGTTTATAACATGATCAATAGTAATCCCCTATCTCTATATCACCCCCTTCTTGTTTCAGTTCTTGGGCATCTTGATTCATTCCCTTCATCACTACCCTTTGTTTGGGTATAATTTAAATCCACTTGTGTTACCCCATTTGTGCACTAGTTCACATAAAAAATAAAATTGGCTATACAGAGAGAAATGTTCTCCAACCAGGACTTTTTTGATAAGGATAATCCTTTTTGTCAATAAATAATTCATACCCAGAGTGTTCATCCCTTTTACATAACTCTCATATAAATGATAAATATTTTGTTTGTTCCTTATTTCCTATACCAAGCATGACTCATGTGGTTTTAGAGATTTATTATTGGTTGTCTCATTAATATGATTGAGATGCCGAAAAAATAACATAATTAATCATGAAGGAAAATAAAAAAAAACATTTAAAAAGTTTTTTAAGATTGTCTCCACATCATATCATCTTCTTTATTTATATTTAAGAAAAAAATTACTAAGGTTCATCCCCAGTGATTGAGCACACTAGCATAGCCAGCCTTACCGAGTAGCCTCTAGGGTCTACTACCACTCTTCTAAATCGGCTGATTCCTTCTTGTAAATAATTTATACCTCATTAACATTGATTCACACCCATTCCTACCCATATTGGAACTCATCCACTAATGATTCCACCTCCACTTCCCTTGCATCATCCATTGACCAATGGGCCCTCAATTGAATGATGATCTATTCTTAAGTAGTGATGATGGTTGTGGGTCATCATGCCAACTCTTATAGATGAGATATACCTTATTCATCTACCTAGATATCCAAGGTTCCAACATATTTCTTATTATTCCAGGAAACATCAAACTCCTTTCACTCAACATATGATCATTCGATGAGAAATTATTGAGATAGTGCATGGAGGCCACTAAAATATACCTCACCAGTACATGGGATGATTAACCGATGGTAGATGGATTATAAAAGGTTTAGAAGATCATTTAGGGGAGTGTGAGTGATGAGATTTCATACACTGCTCCATTCCCTATGATGAATGACCCAGTTCCCCTTATAAACATTGGATCTGTAATCTTTAAAGTCCTCAAATGGCATATGCTTGTATTGAGGGAATACCCCTAACACATCAGAGGTGGTTTTATCTACAGGAAATTTATCAGGTGGACTAAGCCCCTGTCCTAGATTAAATTCATCCTCACAAGATCATTCACCCACAACAGGAGCTTCCTCAACCCCTTATGGAACATCCGTGGAAGGCTCAACCATAAAAAGTTCCTTAACTATCTCCATTGGTGGTGTGATATTGACTACCTCTATGGAGTTATCAATCCGAAAACTAAATCCTATGAAACTTATGCAGTTGTACCAACTGACACAACCTCCTCAACCACTACATTTTGAAGCAAATAATCCTCATCCATCATTATTGGGATAGCAGCATCCATCATCACCACCTCGGTTTTTAGCTATATGGACTCAAGCACCACCAAAGGTGGATGAGCTCCGAACATGGTTTTAAATTATATTTAAAGTATATTATTAGATTATTATAACTTATAGGAGGAAAAAATGAAGGAAAATGTGAAATGAGGAGAATCCTTACAAGAGTGGTACAATATGACCATCAACTGAGAAATATTCACTAGAAGTCCCCAAAATGACGACATTCCCCTGGTGGTCAATAGCCCATATATCAAAAGTTTCCCTATGGATGGGTGTGATGAATCTATCCAAAATAATACAAACAATTCAACATAGGTTCAAGCAAAAATCCTTGAATCCATACAATGGGAGAAGGATTGCCAGGCAGCACCTAGGACTATCAATCCCTCACCCCAAGAGTAGGCACGACTTCAATAGATAGTGGGACACATATGACCACAATATCAGGGGGAGGTCCCACCCCATCCCCCTCAAATTTTGGGGCTCCATCATCCTGCACTTTAGGATCATCATGAACTTACCCATCCTTAATTTGTTACAATTTTTTTACAAGCAAGAAAGGAGTTATGATGAAATCTTACATATTTAATAATATCCAAGACACATTAGATCAAAATATTTACCTAATCAACAATAATATTAAAATCCTGGGGTATTCCTAATATTAATTTGTTTCATAAAAATGAACCTCTGATACCTCCTCCCTATATACACCAGCAACAAATTGATCCACATAATGATCTATATGAGAATTCATACTAAGAAACGCCTTCACTCGGCTGTTTAGGGGATGTGTGATGTAGAAAAATTTGGCCAAGTATTCCTGATTCACTATGTATCACACCATATTGGCTTAGTGGACATGGAAACATTCCCCTGCATTAACCATCCTAGTAATGTATATCCCCTAGAAATTGATATTTTTCTATATCCCATGAACATAGGTTAGTTGTCTGTGGATCCCCAAACTCTCCCCAGAATCAAGAAATATTATGTCATTTGGGTCATATGGGTGACACAATCACTTCCTCAAACCATGTACTTGTGCCCTCATAACTACTCAATTGGTTTCACCTTCCTCCCTATTTTGGTTTCCCATGATCAATTATCATGTTGTCTCTCCCTTCCCTGAATCTTTTACTAATGCTAGACTGATCACTCTTGGAGATACATCAACTACTCTACCTTATAGTCAAACTCTAAATATATTTAATTATATTCTTGTCATTCACCCCTGACCCCATGGTTTTAAGTCCCCTTCCTCCTATGATTGAGTCACTACTTTATTCATAATATCAAAAAGATACGAACTTTCTCAGCTCAGCATGTATTCATAGACGAGCCCATGAGAAGAAGTCAATGGTGGAAGATTATTTCACATCATCTCATCCTTACATAAAAACATATTCCATATCCATTGAATGTTATATGGTTGGTTATCACTATGTACCCCATATACACATTTTGGGTGAGCCATTGGAGGCAATGAAACTACTGCACGAAACAGTGTGGGATGTACAACTAAAAAATCACAATACAGTCCACCCAGGACACTAATGCCCGATCTCGAAAGGAAAAGTGGTATGACCTCTTCTTGATACTACCTATTCCATCTCCGGTCACCATTTCTATAGGTAGGGGAAATTAATTAAAGATGAATTAGTTTTTTGGCCTGATCCCCTCTAGCACATCCATTGAACAAAAGTCAAGAGGCCAACTCCTAGAAATGATGAGGATTGAGGTCAAAAAATCATTTTAGGGGGATATAGAGTTTAGGTATTTATATCCCCCCGTGTTTTCAGCAACCCAATTATATGGAAAATAGAAGGGCCTACACACATGGAATATATTCTTCTTCTGATTGATATGGTGCATCACCTTGTACAAAAATTACAACACTATGACTACTAAGTTATTTTTTTCCCCATCTCCTGCATTATTACCATAATATGGGTGCTTGGACACACCCCCGTGCACAAATACCAAACTATGAGAATCCACCTACATATTAGTGGGTTAATAAATCCTTCGAGATAGACTATAGGAGCCTCAGGCTTCACACTGTATCCTCATATTACCGATTGTCTCACCTCTAGGACCCTCCAATATGGATACTCCTTTAATCTATAGAGACCATAGGACAATGGTTCATCCTCTTAGGCATCTTGATTGTGGAATCCTTTCAGAATTATTTGGACCATTTTTTGAAAGGGATATCCTTTATCCCTAATTTTTTCTTACTCTCCCCATACATCAAGAATAGAAGAACCCTCACAGTTTTTAAAATCTACTCCTGGTCACCCCGAATATCCTCATATAGGAGGAAATAATCATATATATCCTCTTGTATTGGGATCCCTACAATGTATTAGAGGTCCCAAAAACTAATGCCAACCTCCCCATGATGTAGGTGAAACTTTTTGGTCCCCAGTGACCACCTTCTCATCAACTCTTTCATGATTTCCATGTGATGGTAGACATAAAATTATGAATTCCATGTCACTTCTTACAAACCTTTCATCTTCCTATCCACCTCAAACTCATGATAGGACCGGTATACCCAATATTCCTATACCCATTTATCAATAAAAATGACACCCTGGCCCAAATTTCATTCCTCGATCTAACTATAGAGATTTTCCATCATACCCTCCTTGAGAATTATCTCATATTAAGGGGGTGAATCTTCCATAAATTCCTCCTTGTTGAAATTTTTCACATGGTTCCACATGGGTGTGAGTGGTGAGTGAGGAGTGGTCCGTCACAATGTTACCCCTAATAGATTTGAGCCATTAGTACTACTTAGGTGTGATATTGAACCAATAATTATGTCCATGTCGATCACAATTGGTGATGAATACATTATCCCTCATCCCAAATCCATATAATGGAATCCTCTTACAAAGTGTATAGTTCTATTGTTACTCCATCAGCAATCTATTGAGCGTGTCATGAACTGATGTGATACATACACTCTATCTGATAATAATTTTTCCATACATCACCCTTCATCAATAAAAAAAATCCTGAACGCCCTCAGAGACCATCATTCAAGACATTAAATTTTTTAGAAACTAGTCCATTAACGTTTTCTCACAAAGTTCATGTTTGTGAAAGTTACCAACCCTGTGGAATTATTCTTGTGAAATCATGGTTTGTATAAGTGGATATAATTATATGAAGTGAGGATTGAAATTATAAAAACATGATAACATTTCAGTTTTTCAATATGTTAATGCTAGAATATCATTTGAAAAAATCTCATGGTCCCCTCAGGGACCCCCACCCATATTTAAAGGAAAATATTTAGATAAAGTTTCACAAACATTTCTTGAAAATTTCTATTTTTTAATAGCTTTCCCTTAGAATCTAAACCTACTCTATCTCATCATATCTAATTTTGATGGGGAGAATTTTTTGACCCTGAAATAGACACATCATATGAGAGTTCAATGAGGTAATGAATAGTTTTAAGAAGAATCAGTCCATAATAGTTCAAAAAAAATAACTTAAGGGTATGTGTTCACAAAGTTATACACCTTCAAAAATGGTAGTGCCTCACGAAGATCATCAGTTTCATAGATATTAAGGAGGTAAATTCCATGAAATGTATCTATGATTCACTAAGGTCTTCAGAATTTGTGAAGATTTAATTTATAACCTCCTCGCAATGTATATTTGATTTTTGGAGGTATAAAACATGTGTTGAGGTTGAGGAAGTATCCTTTGTGCAGTGTATTCCTATTCACAGAACCCCATTCCTTCACAAAATTCTCAATATTTTGAAAAGTCCTCTATATCTCATAAAGAAGATACCCCCTCCTCCACTAGGTCTATAAATACCTCCCCATGTCCAAATTTTTTGGGGACATAACCATTATAATTCCTTCTAAAGATATTAATTCACGGAACTCTAATCATCATGATCAAAAGAGGATATCGATTTTTTAAGGTCTCTATATTGTTCAAAACATCCTCCCGTGGGTTTTTGATAACCTCAACCCATGATGGAGATTCCGTTTTCAAATTTCCATGGCCTTCACATAAGAAGAAATCCATTTTTGGTTCTTGGAGTTTTTTTTTGATAATTATCCTTCATAAAACCAACTCCATGTGAACTAAGACTTCACTCCTAGGTAGGGCCACCCTATCTCATGAAATATATACCTTCTTGAGACCCATTTCTATAGCGATGCAATTCGTATTTTAAATAATCCAAAACTTTATGAAACCCATCCACCATTCCTCTCCATGGTTACTCTTTTTTTCCAACACCCATTCACAGAATTTTAGTTCCCAAGGCCCCCGTACCAGTCTAGAGCTGGTCCAACTGCACCCTAAAATTTCAAGCAACTGGTATCATCAACATGTCCTCACTATTTCACATCAAGCATGGCCTAGAACATTACCTTTCCTTTTTCCCAAAATCATACGCACCCTAATGCCTCTTAATCCTTAGTTTAGGCACCCAAACATTGGGAGTCCTAATTTCCACTCCTCCATGGAAGTGTGTATGCCATGCCGCACCAAGAGTCACAAGAGAAGTAGAAAAGTAAGTCCTGATGGTGAAATATTCATGGTAAAATAATTAAATTTCCTAGTAAAGTGGCCTTATTATGGATCTTTTTCTATTTGGAAATTTTCTCCCTGTATGAAGACATCATTGATGTCTGAGTTTCATGTTGCAAAACTTCATATCCAAACGTCCTAGTTGAAAATTCTAAACTTCACAACAACTTCCTCACAACATAACATAACATTATAGCCTTACATAGTGTGGTGAACATTGGATTTACCATGTATGAATGGAATGGGATGACCCCACACCATCTTCCCCCGCCATGGTATGAAACACCTTCCATGGGAATCCCATATTCATAAGCCCCACACCATCCCTCATTGACGCTCCTTACGTGACATGAGCTTCCATACCGCATGATGTTAAATTGAATGGATTGGTCCTTCCATGTGACCTTAAAAATGTGGAGTGAAATACATGGGTTTTAATCACTATTTCTCAATAGGGTATGTAGGACACCTTCATGAGGATCAATACTGACATCCAAATACACATGGGTTACCTTCATGAGGCTCAATCCCTAAACCCTTAACATTACCATTAAATCCCAAATTTGGATCTTCTCCCCCCATGGGGGTGTAATTTATCCCATCACCCCCAAATGTTAGGTGTGAATAGGGGAAACACTCAAAAAAACCTCATGTGTGAAATATTTTCCCCTAGGGACTCACTCAACCAAATCTCAAGTTTGAAATATTCCCCCTTAGGGACACACTCAATCAAACCTAAAGTGTGAAATCTTCCCCATGGGGACACACTGAACCAAATCTCATGTGTGAAATACCCCCCATGGGAAAAAATTTAAGAAAATATCAATTATGAAATATCCCCCCCTTTTGACACACTCAATAAAACCCTCATGTGTGAAATCTTCCCCCCTCATGACTCACTTAATGACCAACCTGTCCACAAAATATGTTAAAATTGTGACACACTTGGAACATTTATCCCATAAAATAAACATGGGATGCATGTGGTAAAAAGCCTTAGATTCCTCTCACCCATAGTATCAACTACCCTATGATCGACACAAGATGACTTGGTATTTATACCAAAGATTAATCATATGAGAGATGCCTTTAGCCTCAAAAGGTAAAGGCTTTATAGATGCCCAATATGTCAAACATATATAGATTCCCAGACATGAAAAAAATTACTATCTACTCTAATCAAAGGATACTACCATTTTAGGATATAATTAATGTAATTTATCAGAATCAATCTTGAGATGGAACCATGAACTAGTTTCAAAAACATGACTCAAATCTATAAGGGAGACACAAACTAGGTGATGAGCTCCAAGGAGGAATCCATGGAAGGAGGAACTGACATTAGATAATCCTATTTAGATCAAGAAGCCAATGTCACCAACTACGGTGGTCGAGAAAACCCACCTTTCATAAGTGGAAATGTAGGGTAATGACATGCGTGACATGTGGACATGGAAGTAAGCCACATAAACAGTGTCATCAACCAATGTGCTTGATGTCACTTTCTTCGAATTTTCAAAAATAAACTTACCCAAATAATAAAAAAAACATGGAATTAATCAAGAAGTTACATTATCATAAATGGTCCTATGACATAAAATTCTATTAAATAATTGAAGGGATAAATCCATTATCACATTATTCATTATCGTAATGTCACTCATGAAACACCCAATATATCTTACCTCGCCAAGATCATATGTCATTATAGTTTTCATAGATATGTAAAATTAAATGAATCATGATATGAATTAATAATAATGTTAAAGTATAAAGAGTATTACACACATCTGTAGATAGGAATATTTAATAACACATGAATGTGGATTTTCTACTAGTGATCCATGTTACCATAATCTCCTTTCCTGAGATTACCAAGGGTATACACCCAGAAAAGTGTCTCATAGTCCTGTGAGTCTCCACCCTTTATATCTCATACAATTTTTTCCTATCAAATTATATCATCTATCCATATAACATATATTTAAAAATAATATCATAGCACTTATAGGTTCTTGTCATAGCGGGGAACTACTATAACCGTTTAGGGTAACATATACCCTTAGGACATTATCACATACAATGTGACATATAAAAACAATAATGATGTGATAAGAACATTATTTAATATTCAAAACCATGAATATAAGTACTTTATGGTCTATAGAATTTTTTTCTAAGACACCAACTTCAATAGACCCCCACTTACACTAGATCCAACTACTAACATCTTTTAGTCTGTTATATTTAAAATCAATTCGATTCTTCTACTAAGGTAAGTCTTTAATTAAGGGATCCTCCACGTTCTACTTCATAAAAACTTTTCTTGTAGAGACTTTTTTTACCTTTAAGAAAAAACCCTCAATAGGTGATACTTTTGGAGTATGTTCATTTTCTATTGATGTGACCTCATCTCCTTTTCAAGAGCCACCACTATAGTATTATCACAATATAATGTGAAAGGGTCTCTACTCCTAGACACAAATCAAACTCTTGGGTGAAGTTTTGTATCTAAAATACTTATTTATCTATTTCAAAGTCATCTATGTACTCAAAAACTCTTTAGAATTGGTTAAAAATGGATGCTTTGAAATTTTCTAGAACCTAGATCCTTCATTGAGAAAGGATACATATCATGATTTTGACTTCAAAACATTATGATTTTTCTAAAATCTGGAATCTTTATATCCCCTGATGATTCATTCCTTATCTACTATATATACTAGGAATATATTATTAGTATTGATTGATACTTAAGGGTATCCATAATAGCAAACAAATGTTGTTCACCTAGGTTAGATTGAAATATTTCTACCATGAATAAGAAAAATGCATCATAAAGTTTGGTATATAACATGTCATATATGATCAATCATGTCATATAAGTTTTTGGGATCCTTCTCATTCTCTTTCTTTCCTATTGTGGATGGGGACAAATTATCTTTGAAATATATATACCATGTGACACTAGAACTAATCACTCTTGGATTGTTCCATACTGAATGTATTCCGTATCTATTCAATGTATACACCTTGAATGCATCTAATAATCCTCTTGGATCTGTCATGAATGGTCTTGATTCCAAGCATATATGCTTCTTCACCAAAGTTATTCATAGAGACTCACTTTTTAACCAGTTTTTAACTAACCGTAAGACCATTGAATCATTTTAAATAAGTAATATTCTATCAAAATATAATATAAGTAAAAAAACAAACTACTGGTAAACTTATTATAAACGCATGTCTCATATTCATTCTTAATAAAACCAAATTCTCTTATGGATTCATAAAACTGAATTTTCCATGACCTAGATGCTTACTTTAATCTATAAATAGATATCTATAACTTCCATACCTTTTTTGCATTACATGGAGTCTTATAACCTTCTAGTTCCATCACATAAATATCTACTTGGAGGTTCCCATTAAGGAAATCTATTTTGAAATCTATTCACTAAATATTGTTTCCATGGAAAGATCATATATAAATCATAGTTACAGTGGATTAAAACATAAATACTAAATAAAATGATTCATCATAGTCAGTTACTTTATATTATTTACACCCTTCATCTGTTATTAATTGTTTATAGGCACTCACATTGCCTTCCGTGTTTAGTTTTCTCTTAAATATCCATTTTCACAAAATGGTCATTATATCAAATAGAAGATTGACCATAACCCAAACATAGTTCTGATACATGGAATCCATATTATAATTCTTGTATTCTTTTTTATCATGTAGATTCTATGATATCTACTACCTCATTTTAGGAAATAGGATCATTATTTTAAACCATTAATGAGTCACTATCATCGATGACTAAAAAACCATATCTTTTTAGTTCTCTAACCTCTATGGTTATCCTACCCAATACTTTTGTTTTAAGAACAACATTTTCCACAAAGAAATATAGAATATATTCTTTTACCAACACTTGTGTATCTTGATCATCACCCTTGTCAAATTAAATCTTTCTCATGTTTTCCTCTTTGAGGATATACTCCCTCTCGAGAAATATGGAAAGTCTTGTGGAATTTACCTCCTTGTTTGAGGGGTTTTATGAATATGTTTCCCTTGTTTCTTGGGGATATTCTATAAAGACATACTTTATTCCCCAGGGTGATAGTTTTTTTACCATATCTAGCCTTAAAAAAACCACATTTCCCCATTCATGTATATTTTACAACACATATTTCCTTCCATACATTAGTTTATAGACTCCAAATAAAAAATTACTTTAGAAGCACTTTTAATGAAAAAGTCTGAAACCAAGAAATAACATAATATAGATAAATTCAAAACTCATAAGAAATAATCAATCCATTATAGAAAAATTTAAAGTGGTTAGAACTCTTTATCATGAATAATCACCATTTGGTGGATGTAACTTCCATTTCTTGATTTTACTCACTGGAATTTCATTTTCTACTTTAGTTTATACTTTGTTTATCATGTATGTTGCATAATTTAATATATATTCCCAAAATAAAATTGAATATTTTCATGGATAATCATAAACCTCACCATGTAAAGAAAGTTATATTTCCTCCTTTCACTAACTCTATTCCATTTTGGTTTATATAGTTGAATTAGATGAGATTGAATCTCATTCCCCCATAATAATTTGATAATATATTGGATAAGCTACTCACCACCTAAATTAGACTAAATATTATTCATCTTATTACCAATTGAATTCTATAATTAATTCTTTGATTACTTAAATTTCTCAAAGGATTCAAACTTATACGTCATCGTGTATATATAACCATAACTACTCAAGTCATCAGTAAAAGGAAAGAAGTAAGAATAGCCACCTATAGATTATACTTGAAAAGTTCTACACACATCATTATGTTCCAAACCTAGAAGAATTTTTTCCCTTTCACCTTGTAAAAAAAATATTGGTTTGGTCATTTTTCCTTGTAAACAAGTAAGAGATCTGTTAAGTTTTTTATTCCAAAAAATCGAAGTCACCATCTTAAAAGAAATTTTTTCAAAATCTTTTTTTATATGGATAAATTGGTGAGGCCAAAACTAGGTGTGAAATAAGTATTTTGAAATAGATTAATTATAAATATCCAAAACATTATCTTCAATATCTAAAACATAACGATAATTATTTAAATTCTCCATACCATAATATATGATATCATTTTAAGAAACATATTTAATTTTCAAATTTCAAAAAAAAAATCCATTTTCAACTAGAGTGGATATAGAAATTATATTTTTTGAAACACTAGGTACATAATAATAGCCTTTCAAAACCAATATCCTCCATGTTTTAAATATAAGTATTTATTTTCTTATATCCATATAGGAAATTCATTCTCGATTACCTTCTCAAAGATCAAACTCTTCTCTAGTAATATTCCAGAATCTACTTGGTTTCTATATTTTTATAAAGATTTTATTTCCAAAAGATGTATCAAACATCCTATTAGTAAATATGGAAATAATACAATCAATAATGAATGCATCAGAATCATCCCCTTTCTTCTTTATCTTGGATCACTTCTTCTTCTAGTGCCCTAACTTTTCACATGTAAAATGAACTACATTTTGTCATTTTCTTATAAATGGATCGTACTTTTTTCAGAATTATTGTACTCATAATCCTTAGACATGGAGTGAGTCTTAGGTCCCTTTTACTAGTTTTTTCATTTAGTCACCATAAAAACCTTATGTTTTTCTTTACTCTTATCCATGTAAACACGGCATATCGAAGTAAGGAGTTCCATAAGATTCTTATCGCTAATGATCATACTATAATTCAAAATGAAATTTGAGAATCCTTTTGGTAGTGAGGATAAAATGAGATCTATGCATGATACATCAATGATATTAAATCCCAAGATGTCTAAGTGCTCGATGTATCCAATCAATATGAGTACATGAGTCCAATCCAACACTAAATCTTCATGATTGTTCATGAATAGTGTATTTTAAATCACATATCACTCATGTATCTCCTTCTTTTGATAAATTACACAAAGGTGAGGCATGATGCTTTATAAATCCATATCCTTATATTAATTTAAAATCCCACAGGATAAGGATGATAGTTTGAAACGTTGTACATATGTGGAATCACTCAAATGTTTCATTGAGAGAGATAATTCTTCCTCAATAGCCTCTTTACCAAGAAATGACATCGTATAACATTCAAGTACCTATGTTATTCTTATAAATTTTCTCCAGTGAGAGGGTTGTCCTTCTCTAATATGAATCACACTGATATATTCAAATTCATTTGGTTTTCCATTTATATAATAAGTAAGAGAATAATTTTAGTTATTTATATCAATTTATATATTAGATAATAAAATTTTAATTTATTAGTTACCCATTATTTTATCAAATCCCAATAATCCTCTCCATTTGTTTCAAAATATCCAATAACATGGATACTCTAGTGGAAATGATCCATATTTGCCTTCTTATAACCCATGTGAGGGCTGAGTAAATTACTCTATACTTGGATTTAATCAAAAATATGATCCAAATTTAAATAATTTCAAACAAAGGCTACTTCAATTGATGTGAATTTTATTAATTAAACCCAAATCCTTCTTGAAAACTATTCATAAAATTGTAGTGTCCTAGAATGTGTCAGATCAAACACTAGGATCTAATGGTTCTATTTAAAATCATGTAATAGACGGATATACTAATATCATATTTTAAATTTTGGGGGTGTTTTTGTATATTTAAATTTATCATTTGAGATTATTTCATCATCATTAATATTTAGTGGATTTTAACTTAAGCGATTAACTATGTCTTAGATAAAACTTACATGTAATCTAATTTATTTTAATTATATCTTTCCTTCCTGATAATTCATTATTTTTAAAAATGATAACACATCCATAAACAATTAAACATGAAACTAAGAGAACTAAAAAATAAATTTTTATTAACGTGAGATTATTTACTAGTTCTTTAATCTAGAGGATGATAAACCAACCCTTAACTTAAGGGAATAAATTCTCGGAACCATGCCTCGTTTGAGTTTCAACATTCCTCATGTGATCCTATGTATCTCTTGGATTGGTTTCACCTTGGTTCTAGACTAGAACTTCCTCCACTTTCTAGGGAGATCTATCCATTATATAATCATTACCCACACATAGGTGAGGAGAACCCTTGGATTAATTATGGGGTTTTAATAAAAGAAACTTTAGACATGTAGAACCTTAAATAATGAGAAAGAGGATATGACACATAGACCATAAAATTAATTTAATAAATTATAATAAAAAATGAATTAAAAATAAATTAAAAGTAACCAATAACATACACAATTTGGTCTCGAATAATGATCATCCATATACAAACAATGACTACACATTTAATAAAATATCATTTATTTTAATCATTTTTAATTAAGATTTAACATGATCAAATTAATTAATTGTCTATGTTAATTAAAATTAATTTTTCATAATTTCCATCCAAAATATCCTTGATATTCATATATATTACAATTTTAAATAAATTAGTTTTATTTAAAATTAACTAAGTACAAATTATGTACTATGAAGAAAAATTATGATTGAGTGTATAAAATACATGGTGTGCATTATGGTTGTATATTGTCCATACATATGACATGTGGCATGCACATCTTGTCACATAATTTAATAGAGTGTAATTTTAATTAAAGTGTACACAAACACATGTTATTTATGTGGAGTATAATGACTTTACTATGTTATGAGTAGTCAATATATTATGATTATATAGAATTTATAGTTTCAAATATTACACAGAAATTAGTTAGGCATTTAATATATAAGAAACCTATAACATGATGTGACCTACTAATAAATGACACATGGAAACATGTGGATTATTTTTAAATAGAATAATTAATTAATTAAAAAATTTATATAAACATATAGTATACACAGTGTGTATATCCCAATTATTCATCATGTATGTTTATTTATCATCTATTTGTGACACATGACTAGGGAATTGCCATGTAATTCAGATGCAGACATTAATGGGTTATATGATGTGTACATGAGTTATATGCCATGTGAAATCTAAGTTAAATATTTTTCAGTCACATGCTTCATGTAATAAATACACGATGCATCTTTGACTTATGAACTACATAACGTGTAAGCAGGTTACACGATGTTTATTCAAATAAGTCATCTGCTGGTATGGTATAGTCAACAAATGTCATGTATAAATACATTCCATGTGAATTTAATGCATTTCTACATAGATCTGTCATGGTTTATTATGGTGTAGTGTAAATGGGTACATGGCATGTACCATCAAGCTACACAACGTATACTCCTATGTTATCCGGTCAAAATATTTGACACCTCTTTATGGGTTCTTCATATGTTATTCATATATAATTAGTCCATTTTTTATTATATGATTGAGAATAAGTAATAAGAAGTGATAATATAAAAATTCATATTTAAATAGTGATTAAACAGAAACTGGAAAATAACAGTAAATGTATAAATCAACCAATTATTAATAAATAATTATAAATTAATTTATATAAATTATGAATTACCCCACATTTGAATTATTTCATTGTTGGATATTCTATAAATCACATATTTCCATACCATCATTATGGTATTAATTACCTCCCATTCTTATTTATATGAGACTTCTCTGATTCCACTTGATAGTTTCTAGGCATGGTGGAAGCAGCTATTGAGTAGTAGCCAAATTGACTTTTTCATCTTAATCAATGAATAATCCAAGAGGTATATGACAAATAACATCTTGAAAAATATAATTAATTCTATTATTAATTAACATAAATATGATAATGTAGAACAAAAGATCATCACATATAATTTATAATTAATTGATATAAATTATAAATTACCTCACATTGGAATTATCTCATCCTTGAAGATTCTATAAACCACATATTTTCATACCCTCATTTTGGTGATAGGATTAAGGTTTGAATACCTCTAGTGTAGAAACACACATGCACTATGAACCTCTAAACATATCCATAGAAATGCTTTAGTACTAGTGTGGAATATTTTTTATTCTTGTCTTGTTCATTGATGATCACTATAAGAATAACTTTGAGTTCAAAAGGATTATTATTTGTGTCTCTATAGTTGATATAGTGGAGGAGGGGAATTTATATAGATTATTAATAGATTTATAGAGGTATATCTCTTGGGATTAGGGTAATTCACTTTAGACTTTCGTTGTGCACAATGATCATTAAGGTTGAGAATATTATAACCATGCCTAAATATAGCTATAGTTATAAAATAATAATTGAAAATGAGCTTTAATATTTTCATAATTCCCATAAAACCCCAAGTCTAAATTAAAGGATTTTTTATTATTGATTACTTAATATACGCTAGACTCATACATAAATTAATATTATTTATTGAAGAAATAAATTATCCTTTTTTCAAATAATATTTGATATATTCTTTCTCATCATACTATAAAACATGATACGTCTATCCACCTCAATATTTATTAGGACAATAACAATGAATTTATTTAATTAAATAAATATCTTTGTGTTACTCATTGATAAATAAATATATATTAAATTTAATAAAATAGTGAATACATATTTATTATATATTCAACTCACAATTATTCTTTCAAATAATTTGTGGATGGATATTTTTGATCAACCAAACATGAATAATTATAAAACCACATGTAGGAATAATATTTATTAAACATGTTAAATTATTAGTAATTTAAAAAAGATTCTAGATATATTTAGTGTGTGACCCTATAGACCCCATTCTCAGTGGTGTTAAGATACACCGCCTTAAGTACAAGGTTAGAGTCTAGAAACAATCCAATGCACCTATAAAGTAAAAGGTAAAATTTATAATGAAATATAACCAAAAACAAACATATATAGTGTTATATAATCCATGTATCCTCATATATCTAATCAATCAGGTTTCACATTGGTGTCAACAATCTATGTGATTGATGTCACTTTCATTGACTTTCTAAAAATGAAATTACTCGTAGAACACTAAGGATATAGACATAAGAAGTTACATTCCAATTAAAAGTCTTGATCTATCAACTTCTATTCAATACTAAAAGGGTAAAAAACGTCCTCACTTCATCCATTAATGCATTATCACTCATGATGCATCCAATGTATCCTGGATCACTACAAGAAAATGTCCTCATGGTTTCCATCAATATATCAAGGTAAAAGACTTCTAATATTTATTGATAATAATATTGAAATGTATGTACCATTACACACATCCATATATAGGAATATCCAAGGACACATATAAATGTGGATTTCCTACTAGAAAACCACTTTTTTATAATCTCTTTTATTAATATTTTCATGGGAATATTCCATGAGAAAGTATCTTAAAGTCCTTTGAGTATACACCCCTAATGTCCTATATTATTTATGTACCATAAAATGATATCATTTTTTCATAGATCGTATATTTAAGAATATTGTAATATAACTTCTAGGTTCTCATCATATCGAGGAAGTTCTTAAAGGTGACATTCCCTAAATACTTATATATATAAGATATATATTTATATATATATGATATATATTTATATATATATGATATATATTTATATATATATTCAATTTTTTATCGCGTGAAAATTATGACTTTAATTCACAGTATATCACCCCATGAAACATGAAAAAAAATGATAAACTATTATCATTTATTTTTATCCCATGTAAGATGTCATTTAAAGAAACTATTTCACAATATAAAACATGTGAAAGTTTTATATATTCATGAATAAGATGGTTGATTTTGTCAAAGTATCATTATATCATGCATTATAAATGTATAAGTTAATACACTATCCCAATAATCATTATTGTGGATTTATTATTGTCATTAAATTGGAAATGGGGTGTGTAAATGATTTCATAATGCTTGGTCAAAGCACTCCATCACGGGAAGATCTCTTTATCCTTATCCTTTGATTTAGAGGCTCTAGTTGGACATAAAGGAAGGATAGATCTCACCCATATAATGGATGATTCATATGAAACCTATAGATATATTAAATATAGGGGATGTATTTTTTATTCCCTTAATGATCATTATAAAACTCGTGGGATGGTGTCTAAAGATGTTGTAGATTCTCTTCGATGTAAGGTACTCCATTTATAATTTCTCTTATTTTTTATTTATTTATGTATTTTTTCATATTTTTATAAATGGATAATCCTTATAAAAGTTGTTTAAATCACTTCATTCTGATATAATATGTTTTATAAACATCATTGAAACCATTTAGTGGTGTAATAGGTATTCCCATTCTTTAGATTTGTGAAAACATTCATTTAAATAAAGAAGAAATGAAAACAAAACATCATTTTTATCTTCAAAAGATTTGTTTTTAAAAATGGTTTAACTTTTTGAAGTGAAATACTTTCATAAATTTCATACTTGACCACCCTCATGCAAGAAATTAAACCTGATGATTTACTTTAAGTAATGTATTTATGTAAATGTAGTTTGGATTGTAACCTTTACATAAATGGTTTGTGTAAGTGTATTATACAAGGGTATGATAGTTCCTTCTCTTATGTGTAAATTCAATTACATTTTTACAGGGTTTTGAAAAGGTAGTTTACAACTTACCCTTATGTAGAGATTAAGATCATAAATATATCTATTAATTTCATATATCCACATAAAGGTTTTTACCTAAATTACTTTTACATTGCGTAAGGAATTTTATGGAAACCCTTGCATAAAATAGTCCTACGTAAGTGTCACCCAGTATTCCTTTACATAATGGGTTTTAGCTGAATTATGTATTGTTAATATCGAGTTTTTAAGGATTGTGTAAAGTTAAATGATGCATTACCTTGATACAATTGGAGGAAAACCATTATGTAACGTTAAAATAACTGGTTCTACCATGATGTGAGAGTTCTATAATTGGATTACCCTTATAAAGAGTGTCTATGAAAGGGTGGGAGTATACCCATACACAGAATATGGATTCTGTACAAGATTAAAAATTAACTTTTTAAAAATTTATTCTTTTTAAATCTTAAATTGTTTAAATATTTTATAAAATATTTATAAATACTATAAAATCGTATTTAGGAAATATTTAATTTATAATGAATTTATGAATTAATTAATTAACTATAAAACTTTTATTATTAAATAAATTTAAATAAAACATTTTCCCCCAAAATATTAAATATTAATATTTTAAATACCTTTTAAAAAAATTATATGGAATTAATTATGATCTATAAATAAAAGTGTTTATTCAGAAATAATAGTAAATGATTCATAATGGGATATAAATTATGAGAAAAGGCCAAAGTCTAAATGTTTTTATATTGAAATTATGAGTTATTCTTGATTAATTAGTTTAAATTATTAAAATTAAAAGGGATTTATTTGGATATTATTTAATTACTATCAAAATTGTTTTCATAAACAATATGATCAAAGTTAAAATAATTATTAAGTATATGATATTAGAGTATTGACTTAAAAATATTTTATAATGCATAAAATATCATGAATTTAAAATTAAAATTTCATATAGTGAATAATATGAAACAATTCATATTGAAATGAGTATAAATTTTTTATATTCAATATTATGGAATGTTCATAATGTTAAATCTAAAAATTAAAAAATAATTTTAATTACCTTTCATTTATGAATTGTTCATAAATTTTTATATCATGTTTAAATATCTAGATTTTTCTATTATTTAAAAGTTATTTCTTATTTTGATCATAGTTATAAATTTTTTATATGATGAATGGTGTATTGTTTAGTTTAAATGTTAAAGTACTTCTAGGATATATATCCTTACATTACATGGTATATATATTTCTAAATTAGTTTTTTCATCTATCGTAAACATGGTTTGTCATTGATGTTATGAACATGAATTTAGTTTTTGAATATAGTTTATGGATATTATTAATTAATGTTATGAAAAATTTAATTTTATCTTGAGTAAAGTATCCCCAAGTTGAGGGACATCAGGTCAGACTACCTACCTACCTAGGGGATTGTGCCTTGTCTAGGATGGTGAATGGGCATGGCTATCTATCACTCCAAGATTTTTCATTTAGATATTTTCAATATTTCATTTAACTTGATGAATTTACTTGATTTGTTCATGTAAATTATGCATATGTTGTATTAAGATATGTATATATTAGCACAAACATATGGGTTGTTTAAAGAGTAACACATCAATATAGTTCGAACATATTGGTTTGGTGGAGAGAATAGGATTCAAAAATAAATTATTAGAATCATGCACACAGAAAAAGGAATACTATGATATAATATTGTGAGATTAAAATCCCCTACAAATATTAAGTTTGAGATACCTTCCAAAGTGTCACTTGTCAAAACATGAATCATCCAACTAGGTTGGTCATAGAAAATATGGGCTCCCCAAGATTATATTGTATGAGGAAATCAAGGATAGGTGACACGAGAACATCCTTGGATAGACCATGCCAACAATTGGTTCCCATAAATTGTCCTTTTTTATCCTATTTTATCATTTTATTTGGTTTACACTATTTGGTTGACCCTAAAAGATTAGGTTACCTAAGGAATAGAGATAATTTTATCCATTTAATGGGATGGACAAGGATTTCACTACTGGATTATCCAATATTCATATGTGATATGATTGGGATGATTCCATACCTAAGTAGCTATGTGGGGAGGGTGACACAAAATCAGACTCATTGATTAGTAAAATATGAATTTTATCCCACAAATAGTTATGATGAAAATTTAAAAGGGTTCATTATTTTAGGGGGATCCTATTAAATATATGTCCTTATTTAATGGTTTTTAAACATGATACTTGTATAGTAAATTATTAAGTTGTACATAATAATAGCATCATAATCAATCTAAACTTTTAGTATAATCCTTAAAAGGAAAAGTTTAATGTAAGAAGATACTAAGACAAGTAACATAAAAAAAATTATTAAGCATTATTGTTTATTTAACAAAAGTTATTAATAAAAATTCTATGTCTCATAACAGTTCTTTCTCTGATAACCAATTGTTGAAATTGTTAAACATATGAAACTAGATTCTTATGGAAGCATAGAGTGATTCATTCATGGTTTCAAAAGAATTATATGAAAAGTGAACAAAGTAATCTTAGTATCTAATCATGTACTCAATGTTATTGGGAACATCAATGATTTATGGAATTTTATTCTCATATAATCAATATGATTGAGTATTTAATATTATATTCAATATCATTTAATATATTAATGAATCAATGAGAATAAATTTTTTCTTAAATAATTATTGGTTATAAAATTCAGTTATATTCACATATATATGATATTATCTGTATGTTTTATAAAAGATTTCAGTATATAGATAGTTATAATATTATAAGGAATTAAAGTTTAGATCTTGAAATTATTCTTTCAAGTAAAGGAGAAAATTATTTGTTACATTGATAACTTTGATGCACCAAGATTGGACTAACTTGTCATAAGATTTTTATTTTATAACATTTTCTTGTTGATAAGGGAATGTAAACAATAGTTATTTAAATGAAATGATATGAGCATTTTTTATACATGGATTATTTTTTATTCTATAACATACATTTGGGGGATACTAAAAATAGATTTTTCTGGCTAGGGAAATTATCCTATTTCCATCTATTCAAATGTTCTAATAATATGATTTAATTAAAATAATGTTTACTAGATATTATAATATTGTTGGAAATATATATATATATGACTATTCATATGATTTTTAGATTATAATGTACTATATAGATAGTATAAGTAGGTAAAAATTAAATCTAGAAGAATAAAAGTAAGTTAAAATTTTAGATAATGTTCCTTCAAGAAGTTAATCAATGTCTTTGAATACTAGGGTTGTCTAGAAAGAAGATTAATAATTCAATATGATGGGGGTTTCCAAGATATCCTAGAAGGAGTTTATGAAACTCCATAAAATTTTCATATCAAGTATGGATGTTATAGAAACAAATTATTCTATTTTGAAAGGTATGTGATACTAAATGTATAATTTATAATGTGTTCAAATATAAATGAGTAAAAAATAAAAGGAAGAATTGATTAATATTTTTATTTATATTCATGATATGCAGTAAATAGTTACTACAACATGGATTTGAATGTAAATGATTTTATCAAGATTTAATGAATCTATGTAAAAGATGTATGTCTTTATCATATTTCTCTTATCTGATAAGAGAAGATGTTCTATAATAAAGTGTTTTTATAAATAATTATGGAATTATTAAATGTATAGACATGTTTTCTAACTCATCAATTTCAATAACATGTTTTGAGAAGAATATAGTGAAAAAAATGTTTTGTCCAGGATAAAATGTTTATCCATATATTTCTTAAAATATGAGGGAATGTGTTCCTGCCAACCATTGGTGGTATATTTTAATAAATTATTATATTTAATTGAAAATTTTCCAAACACATATAATAAAATATATTATATGGAATAAATTTTTTATTTGTTAAATATTATTATAAAAAGTAAATAAGTATTATTTATAAAACAAAAAGGAGTTTTTTATCTTAGTAAGATATTCTTAAAGGAATATTGTGTATAATAGGGTAGTTGGAGTATGTTTGGACTTAAGGGTAGTTCAAAGTTATAACATTATATCAGTCTAAGTTTAATGATAATTTTAATTAATATCCTAAAATAGTATAGGATATATTATTAAACAACAATGTAAGTAATTACTTATTTCAAGGAAAACATTTGATGGAATAGAGTTCCAAGGACAATGATGATGAACTTTGAAAGGTTTTAAGAAGACAATAGAAGTTTACATCATAACATTTGATATTGTGAAGTCAAGAGATGAAAATATATTCAAGTAGTTAAAAAATTGGTAATATGATTCCTAATTATCACCATATTAAAACTTGTTTAATTCATAGATGTTTCTCACTAAAGAGTTTAGTGGGAGTGTTTTATCAGATGTCCATATAGAGATATGGAAGGGATTATATATGATGTAATTAGTTAAAAAACCCATAAAGTGAAAAAAGTATAAGAAGATCTGGAATATTATCATATATGATATGATAAACTAGTGATTATGTTGGGCTTGTTAAATATTCTTATTGAGTTTATAAATATTAAAATGTATCATATTAGAGAAAAACTACACTTTATCATTATTTCACATTGGATACATAAACATATATATAGATATACATTTCATGAACTAAAATGATAATTAGCCTCTCAAAATATGACTTTAAATAATCCCTAATAGAGGTTCATCATAGTGTATTGTAGTTTATGTTGAAATATTAAGGTTAAAATGGGTATAATTCTTGTATAGAGATAAAAAATATACTCATGATGCACAAAACAAAGAATACTATTCTTCGTGTGCACAAGATGACCTTCTAAGTATACCACGTGTATTATCATATGGATTTATTGGGTATACTAGGGATTCATGGATCATATTTGAGTCCAAATTACCTAAATTATATTAGATACCTAGAATGAGAGTCCAAATACTTTTATACCCTACTTATTCAAGTCTACATAATGGAATTTCTAATATAGAGGGTGGTTGGGTATTTTGATAATCACGTCATCATTTGGAGTTTAACCAATATGGGATTTGTTTTCTCTTGTATGATGAGTATGAAATTTGGGACCATAATTGAGATAAACTTTGGGAGTGTGTGGTCTTACCTAGATATAATTAATCTATCTAGATAAGGGACCTATGATGTGTTTATCCATAAATATGAATGGAATGTGATGAATTCATCGATCAGGTCATTCTACACTCAGAGAATCAAGAACAGATGAGTTGGCTATATGGGGTTAACATGCATCATATCCCATGGTTACTCGATGTCTTGGAAAATGGGAAAATATGAGAAATAACATTTTTATAGGTTATAGGTTGGCAGATACATGTGCAGAGATAAATGTGTTTGAAAAGATCTCTCTAGATCCCTTTACAGCTTGAGTGGCATTTTCACTATATAGGCCTCTAATTGCATACATATATGGATCTGTAGATTCCTATTTTTTTCAATGATATAATGTCCCACGAGGAAAGGCATTGTCAATATCCAACCCAACTTCTCTCAACTAACCTCTCTAGTGTAATATCCCACATGGCTACTCTATGGGGATCTAATCCATCTAATCGGTACTAAATAGAAATTGTCTCTTGACTCTCACTATGAATCCTAGGATCTCATGTTATTACCATAAAGGATAAGTGAGGAGGTCATCACATAGATGTCACTAACACGAGTGCCAACGTCACTTCCTTTCCCACTTCACAACACCATCCATGCAGAGACCCACTCTAGATAGAGGAAAACTATGGGGGTTCCCATTATACAGAATTCATTTTGAACGTTCCAACTGAGCCAACACATCATGAGAGTTTGAAACAATTTTCCAAGAAATACTGAAAGGTGTCAAATAGACCTTATAATTCGAAATAAAAATTAATAATTTGAAACTCCCTTTAATAAATATAATTTTTGTTTAAAAAATGAAATAAATCCAATAACCATGGTTCTATGCATTTTAAAAAAACTGGGAAATAAGATTTATCATAAGGAAAACAATGTGATAACTTAGGAAAGCATGAAAAACATGTCTGAAACTTGTTCCAATCACTGCAATAATTTCCTATATTATAATTAATTAAAAATATAATTAAAACATATGGGTAAATAATAAAGAAATAATATATTATGATATAATGTGAAGTTGATAATGGATTTCCAAAACTGTTTTGGAAGAAATAAATGATTTTTAGATATGATTTCATAAGTTATTTTATAAAATACAATATAAGGTGAAATGGGAAAAGGTTAATTAGGATTTAGTTCAAGTGGTATATTGAAGGAGATATTCCCTAAAGTATTTTATATGTATATATAGGAAATTTCATATTTCATACAAATTATTATTTAAGTACATGTTATATTTCTCGATGAAACATTTATAAAATTTATAAACTATGAAACTTTATTATTCTCCCATATAATTTATCATTTAAATAAATTACTTAATAAGTTAAAAAGTGTATGAGTTTTATATATTCATGTGTATGATGATTGGTTTTTCTTAATCAACATTCACTTATGTTTTATGAACACCTGAGTCAATGAAATGGCATAAGAAGTGTTCATATGGATTTATTATTATCGTTTGATGGTAGTGTGGTGTGTGTATGACCGCATAATTATTTCCCAAAATGTTCCATCAATAGAATCTATCATTATCATTATCCTTTGCATTATATGATCAAATATGTCATAGAGGAAGGATAGATCTCATCCATACAATTGATGATTCATATAAAACATGTGGATACACTATTGAGAGGGGATGTATTTTGTATTTCATATTGATCTTTATAAAAGCCATGTGATGGTGTTTGAAGATATTGTATGAAATCTTCAGTGTAAGGTATGTCATTTAAAATTTTTCTTCATTTCTGTTTAATTATACATTTTTTCAAATTTCTATGAATGGGTTATCCTTATACAAGTGGTTTAAATCACTCCCGCTTGATCTAATAAGTGTAATTAGTATAATTTTAAACCCTTCACTTCTATTCCCTTTTAGTGTGATATATACCCTTAGGAAATTATCACAAACACTTTTATATAGATTAAAATTCATTATATGAAAAGAGTTTTATTTAATATTTAAATCCAAGATTACAATTAATAATAAATTAAATAGAAGTTGGTTTGAGGAATCCAACTCTAACAAAGAACCATAGCAACATCCCAAAAGATAGGTATAACATCATTCCATCTCTCACACATCAACCACATCAAACCAGTAGAAAATCATAACAAGAAGACACTCATTAATCATCATTTTAAAAAAAATTAATTATAGATAGCATAAAAATTATTACCAAAATTATAGATCTCCAAGTGACTATTTTATTACCATCTTTAAATGGTTATTCTTTTATTGGGGTGATTCAAGCATGTAAAAAGTGTAAAATGGGGTCTCTTAAATCAAACACACAGATGAAAAAGGTGCAGTAGTGGTTGTTTTTCTGTGGACTAGTGGCCGTTTAAACTGCCACCTATTAGTATTGTGGAGCTTACAAAAATGCCACATATTTCACAATTTCTAGTTATTTAGCTGTGGTTTTATTAATTTAATGGTTGTCTTACTCTGTGTTATTTTTGGAGTATTTAGCAGGGGTTTATTTTTTATTCAGAAGTGGTTTTTTTATAAAAAAATATCCAAGAAATATATTTAAAAAATGAAAAGAGATTCCCATGATATGTTTAGAAGTGGTATTTTTTAGTGGAGGTTAATCCTATCTGCCACTAAACATATTTTATTTAATATATTTAGGGGTGGTTTCTAAAAACCACTGCTAAATAATATTTTTCTTAAGTATTTAATAGAAATATATAAATATAAAAAAAGTGATATTAAATAAACTAAAACATAAATATATGACAATCCATTATACATATGTCATACATCTATAAAAAATATATATAAACATCCAGAGTCATCATAACCTCAATGTTAGTCAACCCATATTTTTTCAACCAATACCTCGATCATTAATACATTCATATAAGATATCAACAACAACAAAACATGCCCAATATACATCAACATCCTGACCTACACTTTATCTATTTTCCACCACTGCATCTCATCAACTGAAACAGACCGTGCCAACTCATCAACTATAGCAAAAACAAAAACAAAAACTAAATATAATAAATCCTAATTATAGTAGAATAATTGATAATATTTTAACATAAAATGGTAACTAATAACCATAATTTCAACCATCTGAAGAATGTCATAGGTCTATATGGTCAACCCCCTGCCTACTGCTGCCATCTTCCACCTACAATAAAAACCAAAATATTTAAGAAAATAAATGAAAAAAAGAAAAGACACAGAATATATTCAGAATGTTGAACATAAAATTTGTTATTTTTTTAATAAAATAGAATATATTTTGACATAAAAAATAATATATAATGAAAAAAACTCTGAAAACATAAAAATACATGTTTAAGTTAATATTCAATACTTGAAACTGAAAATGGATAAGTAAATATTCTAATTTATTTTTAAAGGGATGTGCGATGTGCTTGAGATTTACATAGTGAACAAATTTTAAATACATTTATATAAAAACATTTCATATATTTAAAAAATAACTTATCGGTGGTTTTCCAATTATTTGACGTCAATCTATGGTCATTTTATCGGGTTTGGACCGTTCTACACATGTTTAAGTGTTTTAAAACACTAAAACATGATTACAACCATAACGGGAAAATTGTCATTCATAATGATGTGACATCGATTCCTACATTTTAAAATTAAATATAGGGTCATTTTATCATGATTTTAGGGAAATATGATGTCATTTTAATGGTTTGGACCCCCCCCCCTCCCCCCGATACTTGTTTTTAAAGGTTTTATAACTTTAAGAAGTGTTTATTGAGTCATTTCGACCACAACACACATCATATTGATGTGTTGTCTATGTGTAAATATCAAAAATAACATATTTGTAGTTTTACAATGATTTGACGTCAATATGTGGTTGTTTTTTATGTTCTTTACTATTCCATGCACTTTTTCATATTTTAAAAAACTAAATACACGTTTATGGACACAATGGGAAACCCGTCATACCAAATGAATTTTTTTTTCAATTACTAAATTTCAAAATTTAATATACAGTCCTTTTACCTTATTTTAGGGAAATATAACATCGTTTTCCAAGTTTTGACCCCCCTGACACTTTTTTTAATGGTTTTTATACCTTTAAGAAGTGGTTACTGAGTCATTTCCACCACATTAAACACCTGATTGATGTGTTGTCTACATTTACACATCACCAATAACATATAGGTGGTTTTCCAATGATTTTATGTCAATATATGGTCTTTTTCTAGGGTTTTTATGGTTCCACACATGTTTTAGTGTTTTAAAACACTAAAACCATGTTTACGGCCATAATAGACAAACCGTCATTCAGAATGACATGAATTCAGTTCCAACATTTCCAAATTAAATATAAGGTTATTTTCCTCTGATTTCATAGAAATAATATTTCATTTTTGGGTTTTTACCCCAAAACACCTATTTTTAAATTATTTTGTACCTTTAAAAATTGGTTACTAAGTCATTTCGACCACACCACTTGTCAGATTGATGTGTTTTCTATGTGTACATATCATAAATAACTTATTGGTGGTATTATAATGATTTGAATTCATTTTATGGTTGTTTTATTTGTTTTTTATCATTCCATGCATGTTTAGGTGTTTTAAAAAACTAAAAACTTATTGGCAGCCATAACTAGAAAAAAATCATTCGGAATGGAATTCCATCGGTTCCTACATTTCAAAATTTAATATACAATTGTTTACACTTATTTCATTGAAATATGACATCATTTTCTTAGTTTGTACCCCCAACACTTGTTTTTAAGGGTTTGTTACCTTTAATAAGTGGTTACTGAGTCATTATGACCACACCGCATATCAGATCTATGTTTTGTCAATTTATATATATCAAAAATAACTTAATAGTGGTTGTACAATGATTTGAAATCAATATGTGGTCGTTCCATATTGTTTTGATCATTTCATGCATATTTTAGTGTTTTAAAACACTAAAAACATGTTTACAACCGTAATGGAAAAACCATCATTAGGAATGATGTACCTTTAGTTCCCACATTTAACAATTAAATATATGGTTTTTTCATGGATTTCCGGTCAATATAACATTGTTTTCCTAGTTTTATCCCCCTAACACTTATTTTTATAAGTTTTTGTACCTTTAAGAAGTGGTTACTTAGTCATTCCTACCACACTGCATGTCAGGATTACGTGTTTTCTGTGTGTACATGTCAAAAATAACTCATCAGTGGTTTTACAATTATTTTACATCAATATGATGTCGTTTTATATGGTTTTGACCATTCCACATATGTTTTATTTTTTTGAAACACTACAAACATGTTTACGTCCATAACGTGAAAATCGTACTTTGGAATGGCATGTCATCGGTTCCTAAATTTTACAATTAAATCTAAAATTATTGTCTCATTATTTTAAGGTAATCTGAAGTCATTTTCCTAGTTTTGACCCCCCCCCCCCCTTACGCATGTTTTTAAAACTTTTATATCTTTTAAAATTTATTATTGAGTCATTCTGAGCACATCGCACATTTAATGAACATGTTGTTTTCTTGTACATGTAATAAATAATTCAATAGTGGTTGTCCTATGATTTCATGTCAATATGAGATCGTTTGTTATTGTTTTGATCATTAGTGTTTTAAAACATTAAAAATTTATTTATCGACTTCTAAGGTATATTAACTATTTAAAGTATAATAAATGTATAAAAAATACAAAATTAAAAGTTTTTTACAAAAAAGAAAAGAACGGTAACAGTGTATATATATACAAAACCGTTATCAATAAAGAATTGTAATATATTTTCATTTCCAATTTATACAATAAATTATCTTTAACTTAATTATATTCAATATTATCAACCTCCATTGTGATGAGCCCTTCATTTTCACCCTATCATGCAACTTCTATTGCTTCGATATTTTCAGGAAAAATCTACACAACGTTTTGAGGTTGATGAGGTTCACTGTCACAAAACACCAATTGATCTTCCTCACCCATATCATATAAGTCTCTCTTCATTAAGTGTACAAAAACACCCCAACCTTCATGTATTTCCTCATCCACATAGTAAACCATCATTTCTTGTGAAGCCAAGATAAATCGATCATGTTCTTCATAATCACCGATATCAACCAAATGAGAGAAGTTGATAGAAGTAAATTGTAAAAAATATTTCATTATACCCCTATCATTATTGACTCACATGAATTTGAATAAAACAATTAAAAAATGTCCATTATAGTTTAATTAAATTGTATGATTCATCTTCCCATAGTCTCCCACCAATGTAAATGTAAATACACCACTATTCTGAGTTTTAAAGCCTTCTTCATGATAAATTATATACAAATTGATTCCATTAATATTGTAGTCATTGAATCTCTTAGCCTGACTTGGAGGATCTCAAGCCAAAAACATCAAATCATTCGATATTTCAGCTTGGGTTTGAATATTAATTATCTATACAAAAAATATAATTTGTTACTTTTAACATAAACCAAATAACTACATGTTAATAATATGAATATGAGTATATACTTAAACAATGGTCGAACAATTTGACAGGCTCCTTATTAACAGTTTTTGTTAATTCCATCTCATTTTGAGCTTAACCCCTTATTCACCTCTTTATTTTTATTCACAATTATTCAATAAATGGATCTGTAATAACACTATTTAGTATCACATATCTATGTTCCTATAGCAACTCTAATTCAGTTAGTGTAAAATTTTACCCCATTCAAATTTTTCCTCCAACCATTGGAAATACCGATGAATAATTTTCAAAACTAGATTTAGTGGAGATATCTTTAGCACATCCAGCGGGATTGAATATAGTCTTTATCCCATAAAAATACCTAAAATATAAGGTAATTTACTCCTTTTCTATATATCCTTCAACAATAAAGCTTCTGGATGAGTTATATTCCTCACATATTATTTCAAATGACCTAATTACTTGATTGAAAAAATTAAGAAACAAGTTACAAAAACTTATATTGTTATTTGATATAATTTAATTCTCCAATGAAAATCAAAAATATATATAAACGTACCTATCTATTGGATAAATCCATCGATAGTGTACCGGTCAACCAATTTTAGCTTCATCATCCAAATGAATAGTCAAATGAATCTTGACTGTGAAGAATGACGGGGGATATAACATCTCCAAATGACATAGTATTAAAACAATTCCTTCTTGAAGTTTATTAATCTCAGTTGGATTTATAGTTTTTCCATAAATCTCTCTAAAAAGGGTACAAAACTCAACTAGAACAACATTTACTTTTTCAGTTAATTTATTAATCAAATTCAACAGCAACAATTACTCCATCAAAATATATGAGTTGTGAATTTTCAATCCAAGTAACTTTTGATGTTTTAATTCAAATCTCCTAAATATGTTACTTGAATATCTCTCTAGCACTTTTACATTCTTTAAAGATCAAATAAATGTGTCTTTCGCATGATTTTTCATTGTAAAAACAGTTGAAGGATACTTTTCATTCTAATTTTCCCACAAATCATGCTTTATATTCATTGAATCCCAATCCTTATGAGTGTTAAGGTGATCCTTCAATTTACCCTACTCATTAAGCACTGTAAAAATTACACTATCACAAATTTTCTTCTCAATATTCCTTACATCAATATTATGACATATCAAATTAAACTCATAACATGGAAGTTTGGAAAATATACTATTTTTCTTCCATTGTTGTGTTCCATATTCTTCAGATATTGTACCTCATACCCTGTTCCCCCTTCTTTAAACAGATGAAATTTTCCAAATTCTTTAGTGACAGTCATTAATTGTCCCAATATTTATCTACCAAATAACTCCTTTGGTGACTTTCTCATTTAAATATTTTTATTGAATCATGACTTGTTAAACCTGGTTTTATAAGAAGCATCAAGAAATCGACAATGACACATAAAACACCATTTTCTGTTATGAGGTAATCATTGAGGTTCAAAATCAAAATAACATACTGGAAAATAAAACCTAGTATTAATGTTCCAACAAGATAAGTTTCCTAGTCTAGGAAAGTCATTAATTGTCAACATTAAAGCATCATGAATTTTGAATAGTTTTCTTGTTGAAGCATCATATGTTTCCATTCCATCATCCCATAATTCTCATAATTATTTGATTAGAGGTTGAAGGTATACATCAATGTCATTTATATGAATTTTCTTTCTAGGAATAATCATTTAAATAATGAAATAATTATTTTTCATACACATCCATGGAGGTATATTATAAGGGATCAAAACAACTGTCCAAATGCTATAATTGGTACCTAAAGTACAGAATGGGTTAAAACACAGATGTTAATCCCAAATATACATTCCTAGGATCTGAATAAAAATTTGGATATAGAGAATCAAACATCTTCCATGATGTTTAATATTTTAGATGTCTCATCAATCCATCATTACTATCCAAATCATTCCACTTTATGTCGTATGCATTCTAAGATGACATGAATAACATTTCAAAGTGTGGTTTTAGAAGAAAGTAATGAAATGCCTTTGATGTATTTTTATTCTTATTTTTATTCCTATGGTTTTATTTATTTATACTCTCATTGTTTTTCATTTACGTTTATCTTCTTGTATGAAATCTTGTTCATTCTTCTTTATCAGACTCTTCTCCCCAGTAAATCATGAAATCATTAGGGCATGCATGTATTTTTATAATCAACTAAAATTTTGTTGATGAATTTATTCATCTCATAGAATGATGTGGGTATATTTTCTTCACTAAATACCTCATGAAGAAACTCTAAAATCATAGAAATTTCTTTTTTAGTAATTCTAAAAAAATACATGATATGATACAACTTTATAAAAAAGGAAACTTTGAATACTCAACACACCCTTCATACATTTATTGTTGTTCGTCTTAAAATAATTCTTAAAAAACATTTTTCACTAAAGTTATAAGAAATATTAACCTACTCAAGATCAACTAAAGGTTTTTTTATCTATTAAAATCTTTTACATTATATTCTGGAAAACCAAACTCATCATTTCACAACTTTCAAACGGAATTCTTCTATGTTGGGTAGATTTGTATTCTATTGACTGTATTTTTATTATTTTTACTTTCCGTAACATTTGATTTAGCATGCCAAATACAACATGAATATTTATCATGAAATTGTTTTGGTATAAAATTATCATAAACTTCATTTCTATTTAACCATCCCTTGAATTTATAATCAGGATATAGAAAATATATTCCACCATCCAATGATCAGTTTTCAATTTCATAATCTAAAAATACTTCCAATCCATTGGCATACTAAGTTATTTTTATAGGTAAATTAATCCTACTTTTATCCATATGTATTATATTTTATTCCTCCTATATATATAGATATAAAGATATAAATGTTTAATTAAATAGGTACAATAAAAATTTAAAAAGGATCTATACGGGTTAGATTAATACCTAAGAGCATGGTATTTGAAGTTAGATACATGCTTGAAAAAATTAATATTTAATGATGGAAGTGTGGAAAATAACCTCTACATTAAATATGATAAATATGTATCAATTTTTGATATTTTTTATGTAGATTCTATTATTTTATGGGAGAAAAATATAATGGTGTATTCTAACCTATTGTTGTAACTAAGGAGGGTTCATTCCATTAAAAAATTAGCTATAATTATCAATGTCGGAACCATTTCCCATGGTCTAACTGATACCAAGAGCACCCCTTTAAAAATATTAATGAAAAGTATACTTTATTTGGATATCACACACTGTTAGATGGATAAAACTGAAAAATATAGAATTTTTAGGTTGTTATATGTTCTTATACTTCATTCCACCATTTAAGGTCATTTTATATGTGCACCTAAATTTCTTGAAATACTAGCCATCACTCCCCATGTAATAAAATAGAGACCATGCATCAATTATCACACAATAATATAGGTAACTATTCAAAATATAATCTCACCTCCACCTCTATAAACCCTTTCAGAAACATCCACTTCTCTTTCATTGTGAACAGTAATCAATATGACAATCCCCTATGGACAATCAACATGCCATATCATTTCAATTTCAAAAATATATCAAGGTGCATGGTCTATGGTTAAATTTTAAAACTATTTAAGCAATTTTCTAACCATAAAGTCGAATACACTTTAAAAATACTCTTTATAAAATTTCCATTGAAAACTAAAATACTCAATCATCATAAAGTCACTATATTCAAGGTTACCCAACATTGGTTCTTAAAAATCCATGCACACCCTTAGAATACATGAATTTACATTAAAAATTATTTTGAGGACCAAAAAAAATTTTAATATATAGAAATTACATAATAAAATACATTCTAGTATTTTATAAAATGTTAGGTGTACATGGTAGTTGAAAAATTAATTTAAAATTAATTTTTTCATAAAAAAATCCTTTACATTTAATGGAAAAAAAGTTAAACATAGTTTCCATTTAAAATATATGTATATACACATATAATTATTTCATTAGGAATCTAAAATTTAGCTTAAATAGGGAAGAAATTATTGTTAATTAATTTAATGAACTATACAACAGAGAAAACCATCCTCTGATCTTCCACTTTCACAAAGTGTGACACTAAATCACCACAACAAGGCCAAAGTAGGGGAACTGAGCCTGGGAGAGTGAGGTCGAAGGGGGGTCTACATCACTTATGAGGAGGGGAAACATCGAGGAGAGGGAGGTCAGAGGTGGTTCTACATCGTTGTTGGGAAGAGGGAGCTCAGAGGGTGGTTCTGCATCACCTATGAGAATAGGGGGTCATAGGGGGTCGTAGGGGTCAGGTTCGCCATCAAGGAAGGTGGATGGAGGTCATAGGGGTGGTTCCAAATTTCCACCAAGGAGAGGGAGGTTAGAGGGGGGTCTTGGGGTTAGATTTTCACCATAGAGGGGAGAGGAGGAGGTCGAGGGAGGGGGAGGATAGTGGTTGGGTTCATGAAAAGGGTGTGGGGGAGGGGGTTGAAATAGGAGTTTTTAAAAAAATTTATGGAGGTTCAATGTAAATCGCTACTAATTATTAAAATAATATATATATATATAGTGGAAATTTTACTAAACAACCATGATATTTTTATCTCTTTTATACCAAATTTATTTCATGGAAGTTACGATAACCACTTCTAATAAACCACTTTTAACTAGTGGTTTTTTTGTACTTCCTCTCTAATCAATATTCATTAATATATTATAACAATATTAATTATTATAAAGCTCATGAGATCCACCTTTTCCACCTTTTCCACCATTAATTTCAATAATATGGTTATTATCTTTCTTATTGTAATTCATACTATCCAAAAAATGAAAATAGAAGAATAATAGTTCCAAAATTTTACATAAATAAAAGAGATGTATTGAATCCCCTACGTCGATTGTAGCTGTAATAATAATTTTGAAAGAACAAGGAGAGAGAGATGATTGCAAAGATAAGAATATGTTAGTAAAAAATCAAACTAAGAGAAAAAAACTTCTATCAAAAACATGACCCAAGACTAATATAATTAAAGTTGACTTATTTTTAGAGCCTCTATAAGAATTATAGAGAGTGAACTATGATGAAAAAAAGTAAAACTTACCTTGAATAAAAAAGTGGTTGATCTCTTGAATATGAGGGAGAAAACTAATAAAAGGGTGATCACAAGTCTCTAAAGACATACCTCTAGTTTTCTAGAGTTTTATCCTCCAATTAATTCCCCCAATTAAAACTTCTTAAACTCTATTAATTTTTTTATAACTGAGTATGTTCATGGATCAATGATTATCACCATACCATAACATTTGAATTCCTAAAAATCATAGTGTAAACCTCATGCCCCTACCTCAGATTTAATCCCCCCAGACCAAGACCACGATGGAGCTTATTCCCCTTGGTTTAATGATCTACAGAAATATAAAACTAATAAATTCAAAAAAATGAAAAAATTATTACTCTTATGCATCACTTAAGAAGTAATGCATAAGATATTCCTTGGAATCAGAGAATTGTAATGTTTTTATAAGTCTTTTAATGTGATACATTACATATTTTATATATTATTTAAGATAATCTTACTGATACATAATATATCCCTAAAGCATATGGATGATGTTCTTAGGTTCATACAATCTTTTCAAAGGAAAAGTTCACTGGGATAAATAATATACTTTAAGGAGCATTTAATATTTTGGTGATAAGGGGGAAATTAAAGAGGATTAATAATATTTTAATGATATGTAACAAATTTTGAAAGGATATGTAATATTCTAATGTTATGTTATAAATTATTTAAGGGTACATAATATTTTTGATGATATAGTCGATATTTATTAAATATTATATCAAAATGAGGTAAAGGAATTAATGAACTTTGAATATGTAATATATGTTATATATTTTGGAATATATTTTGATATGGTATGTAAGATGTTCCAGAATGAAAATTTGTTAATGGTGAATATCATACTATGAATATATTATATGCTATCATTTTACAAAGTATAAAACATTACATATTAATTTTATTTGGGAAAATTTCATACATAATAGATATTTCAAAAATAATAAATATTTCATATGAAATGAATATCAAAAGAATCTTATATATTTATTAGGTAATGAACAGATCTTATATATAGAAACATTTATCTTACATTTCTAGTGGAGGTTTTTTTTAGTCAAGAATATTATATATTACGTTTAATTT
Organism: Viscum album; assembly: GCA_963277665.1. Lineage (NCBI taxonomy): Eukaryota > Viridiplantae > Streptophyta > Magnoliopsida > Santalales > Viscaceae > Viscum > Viscum album. Next base: position 1,151,534,606 of record OY728155.1, on the reverse strand, counting down.
CTTATAAATTGATTTTTTTTAAGGTTCTCTACTGAACACCACACACAACACACCCACAAAGCTGAAATATTATCTCCAACTCCTTATTCCTCTCTCTAACCTTATCTTAAGGCCTCAGATTCCTAAAAGGTGCAAGTAACAATCCAAAATTCCTAGGATATTACAATATATCACACATAAAATGATTAAAAAATTAATATATCTGAATAATGAAGTCATAGATCCTAACTATAACTTGATTCAATCACTAATAGTAAATACACACCCTATGACTACCATCTACCTTCTTTTTTAACAACACCAGAGCACCCCATAATGATACATTGGGTTCAATGAAACCCTTCTACATCAAATAATCAATCTAAATCCTTAACTCCCATAACTCATAATGTTACATTAAATATCCATCAAAATCAAAGATACATTGGGCTGAAACTCTATCCCAAACTCAATATGAATTCAAGGGGTTGCATCATGAACACTTTTGGAAAACATTATATAATTCCTCAATAAAAGTAGAAAGAACTCCTACCTTAATCCCCAATAAGAAAAACATCAACTCCTCTACTGAAGATAGTTGAGAACGTAAATTTCTAATTTTCAAGTCATCCATAAGAAAATAATTCTATAATTGATCTCCTATAAATTCAAAAGAACTACAAACTCCAAAAATGTATGAAAAAAATTGCTAATACCAACTTCACATTGATTGTAACCTCAACTTCTGTGACATCCAAGACCCTCCTCTTAATCACCTCATCCTTAGGATTAACTTCTATATTCGTAGTAAATATAAATGGGGTAAATTTTTTGTGTTATATAGGATTTTATAACACTTATACACGATAGTGGAACTAAATAAGAACCCCAAATCTTGGAAAAACATGCTTGATAAATGAAATCATGAAAATTGTAAATGAAGAGGCTAGTATATGTATTCCTTACAATATTGTGCAGATAATATGATATTCATCTTCATGTTCTTGAAAAATATCACATGAGAGGAATAAAAAGGATGTTTATCCTCTAGAGTTATCCATGGGATGTTTTGGATCACTAGATTCTCAATTAAGATCCTCTCATCACCCCAGACATACTTGTGACTCAAGAAAGAAAATGGGGAAGTGGTTGGGATCTATGGGATTAAGGGAGTTTTATCATAGAATGCATAAGTGATAATATACCATCATATAGTAATATTATCATATATATATATATATAATTTGATACTCCCATAAGTAGTATATGTATTTACTCTTGTGTTACAAAATGCATGAGTAATACCTCATCCAGTTATGAATTCATCATAAAAATGTAACCCTTATACATTTAATCATACAAAATAGAATACTTATTGATAGAAAATGGGTGTAATTTGAATGATTATCTATTAAAAAATCCACTAAATTTGTATAAAAAAATAAATCAATGAAATGGTTATGATATAGCACGTATTTGAGTAAATTACATGCATGTTGTAATGTACGATTTTTACCAATTGTATAACACGGAATGGTAAGAGGCCACCATATGAGTTCAAGGCTTTACGATATATGTCCTTTAATCTCCCACTTACGCCAAATCCTTGTAGACTTTTTTTCATTTCATCTTATTCTATATTATATGTAATAACTTGTGAAAAAATATTCTTCTTTTGAATATCTTCTAAAACACTTTCTCAAAGCAATCATCAAATTCATTATGTATCACATCATATGTGATATCTGGTGAATACCTATCCAAAACTCATTTTGTATAAAACACTAAACCAAATTTATAGAATCTAGATATGTCGAACTCAATCCCCATTCATTCAACCACAAAGTGTGACCCCATTGGACTTTTTAGGATTAATAACAAATATGAAACATCAAATCCATAAATGTAATCAAAGAGTGTCCTCTATAAAATAATTAGTTCTAATAAATATATAAAGGGATCTAGCATGATCTTTATTAAATATACATATCTCTATACCTATGTCCACTATTTAGTCATATGAAAGCAATAATTCTCATATGATCTTTTTTTCTAGGATATAGGGTGACCAAGGAACACTATGTTTGTAAATACCATATTTCCATCTAATGGATTCTAGAATATACAAGTATAGACTGACCAAGTTTATGAATACATCACATGTAATTAACCTGTATGAATGAGAACGTCACATGTCCCTCACATGAATATATATGCACATTATATATACTATCTATGCATATTTTTACACTTCCTTAGTTAGTCTTAACTGAGGGACCATATGTCATACTCATCATATGAGAGGATAAATCCCATATTTTTTATCTCATAATGATAACATAACCATCAACATACCTAAACCCCATAATTTTATAATCCTCATGTGTTTCATAAGATATATATATAAAAGTATGAAGGTTATCATTCTAGGTATCTCACCAACATCAATTAGTGGGGATTTTCAATATGAACTATGAACCCCTAGTATACCATAATATATAGTTTATGATTCTATATATAGTATACTTCATTGTTAGTCTAGTGAATGAAACTAATTTTGTGCCTCATGGTAAAATTATGTATCCTGATATAAGAATCCTACATAAGCTTACCTTAAAATTTCATCACAACCTATATTAACCAATAAAAAACATCAGTTAGAGATAACTCATAGCCATACATTGAGAGGCCAATTATCATTACACTTCATGAAATGTATAGAAATATATATATATATATCCAATGTGAAAGAATGATAAAGTGTATATCACCTTTTATATAACAGTGTTTAAGACACATCTTATAATTTTTTATTTTTTGTACTTTATAGGTTTTTTACCCTTTTTCACCTTATACTTTAATAAATGGGTCTATTCTTGGAGTCCCATTATTTCTTTAATTTATTAAAAAAATGTTTATATTATATATTTTTATCACTTTTAACAATTTGGAATTAATTTTTATCAACCCTACATTAAATATAGGTTTTATATGATTTTCAAGTTAAAGTAAAAAACCATACATATGGGTTAGTTGTTGGTTAAGAGTATTTTCCCCATACATAAGACATTCACATAGACAAGTAGGATTATAACCATTCCTAAAGAGATATGTGATATTATGCATTTTCATTGAGGAATTAAGAATAATTAGAAAATAAAAGGGATGCATAATATTTTTCAAGTGATGAATAAGATATTTTGAATCATATGTAAGAAATATTCCACTTGTATATGAATTTTCCCTTTAATAATAGATGGTAAGAGTCTAGACCACATATAATTCATAACATATTGAGTGATACATGAGTTTTTTTTAGCTGAAGTATTAGAATATAAGTTATTGGGGAGAATAAAAAATGTTTTGGGGGTATCATATGTATGATTGTTGACTACTTGTATAAGGATTTTTGTATCTTGTGTTACAATTTTTTTCTTGATTCCCATACCAATCAAATAAGGATTTTACCTTTTTTAAATGAACTTATTCCCAATTTTAGAATATTATGTAAGGATTTATGATTGAATACATTAGGATCAACTTCGTAAAGAGGATTTCTTAGAGTATTCAGAAAAATGATATCCCCCCTATCTATCAGAAATTTATCTTGAAGCCATGGATCAGGGAGTAGACCACATAAATATTATTCAAAGAATGAGGGACTATAACAATATTCCATTCTTATTTATTTTTCAAATAGGGATAGGTGGATTATGAACTCATATATGGTGTAACATTTGATAGATTGAGATTGATTTTGTTAGAATTAAGGGAACACATCATCCACTTGAGCATTCAAAGGAAGTGTATTCCATATATTTGGAAGAGATCAAGATTTCCAAATTTCCTAGAGACCTTTCCAAATTCAAAATTATTTCTGAAAAATCATCTTAAACTTATAAAATTAAGTGAAAATCATTATAATATGGGATATTTACTCTAATTTTTCTTCTTAATATTATATTCACTCTAGTTATGGCACACTATTCTAGTTATGTTCAATTAATGGAGGTTTCTCCCACCCCTTATTATTAATTCCTTCATTTACTATTACATTTTCGGTTGCTCAATTTTTTCATAATTAATTATTTTATTTAGGAATTATGATATTTCATTTTTTGTATTGTATTTCAATTCAAATTACTTTCATCTTCTTGGTTTTTAGTCAATTACCCTCGATCTTCTTCATTTTACATTTGGTCAAGAGGATTGAATTTTAGTTTAGGAGTGATAAAAGGTATTTGATCACTTAGATAGGAAATAAAAGTGAGTTTAGTGATCATTGTACATTGTTATTTAATCTCAACCCACATGTTTATTAGTGATAGAATATGAGAGTTATTATTGAGTAAATTATGATTTAATAGTTTAAGAGATGGAATATACAAGGTGAGTCCAATATTATCTCATTATATTTATCAATTTACTTTGATTAAATTCAAAGACACTCATTCATTTGGTTATATATTTTCCAACACCCCTAAAACCCCCTCATATACACAAAAGGAATGAGGATCGTACCTTAGCATGAGACAACCTGAGTCCTACCACACTAATCCATTTTACATGGGTTCAAATTTATATTAATTTACCAACTTGAAACAGTTTTAATAAAAAAAATTGTTTTTAAGAAGTAAATCCATATTCATTTTTTTATCATTCAAAATGTTTCCATCATAAGAAAATATCTTTCTCTAATAATCAATTTGGTTTTGATCCATAGGTTGAGATAAATCTCCATGAAAGAGAGATAAACCTAAGATGCATTGATAATTTGGATAAGGAGTATGAAAAATCCCATTAATAGAATCTCAATACCCATTTAATTCATTTATATATTCAATAATATTTGATAACATTTAAGAGAAACTAGAAAAATTAAACTGAACAATTAGAGTTTTGTGTACACTGAATTTTAACTATGAGGATAATCAACTAGTGTTAAAAAATAATCAAGTATGATTTGAGTCAAAGAACCGACTAATCATACTTATGTCTAAGATTCATGCTTTTAATTTAAATACCCTTATAATAAGTTAAAGTATTTTGGTTGTATATACAATAGATTTAAGCTGATAGGAGTTTCAGAATCTATATTTGAGTGGAAGGCATTTCCAGTCTCTTTGGAAGGATTATCCAAGGAATGAATGTTATACCTAAAACCAAGTGAGATTAAAAGATGGTATAAGCTCCATATATCCTTTCATTTGAAGTTTATACCTACATAAAGATCCAAAAAACTAAATAAATAGATTTATGGAATAAATAAATTTAGTGTAGAAACTCTTTATGAGTACTTGGAGAGGTTCTATAAGTTGACTACTAGTTTTCCATATCAACCCATAAAGGATCTACATTTATTTTTTTATGTTATCAAGACTTTATTTATAGTGATATAATTTTATAGATTCATAATCAACAATAGCTCTCATAGAATAATCTTCAACTGAGTCCAATTATATGATAGATCAGATGTCCCAAATCTCTCAACAGTTTGGTACAAGGACCACTACCATAGGTTTAAATGAGTCAAGAACATCTAACTCACCCTTCATTATTCAAGAATTAAATAACTAACCTCTATTATAAGATTTGTAACACTGAACAATGTGAATGAATCACTATTTACACTCCTTCAGGCCTACCAAGTGTGAAAGTATTTAGAGTATTAAACAAATTTCTACCCATAAGTGAAAGAAATCAAATTTTTTGATTCTATATACTATATATAGTTCCAAAAATATATGAAAATACAAGTATTAAATGTTTTTTTAATAGTCCAATATAGATCTAGAAACCAATATCTAGTAAAGACACCATTCCAATAATATTTCCAATAGACATATGATCCACTAACCTTATAGTATGTAAGGAATAACTCACAACATTCAAGAAGCTCCTATCCTTAAGGGAAGAGTCATGATCCATCCATTAAGGACCTAATGATAAAATTATTATTTTACCAAGGTAATTAAAATTATACATTGATAACCCATGGTTTTAAGCTTAAGGGTTTAATTAATGAATACATAAAATCCTTACTACTTTAAACACATTTTTAAACCAAGTTTCAAGTGAACATGAAGTTAAATTAATTCATAACCCAAAAAGAAATGTAAGTGTTATTTATTTGATAAGTTATGGGAAAGTAATAATTAATAAGGACTCACCATTAGAAGTTGAACCTAAATTAGAACAACAATGTGAAGAGGATAAGGAACCTATAGAATATTAAGTAGAGACACCTATCAAGGAGAAAGCAGTGATAGATGATAATAGAAAAGTTAAGATAAAGGATCTGCCAAAATTGTTACCACTATTTCCATTAATAATGTTTCCACCAATGAAAGTTACATAATAGTACCCATAGAAAAAGGTTTTTGATATCTTTAAGGAGGAAAAAAATTCATCTACTAGAAGTGATCAACTATGTATCTAGATAAGTGAAATTTATAAAATATTTGTATAAAAAAGGTATAAGACTACATGGATATAAAAGGATAAGATTATAAATTAAAATTTTTCTACCTTAATAACACCAAAATAAACTAGGAAATATTTGGGTCTTGGTATATTTAGTATTCCCTACTCTGTGGGAATTATTACATTAAAAAATGCTTTATGTGATTTTGGGGGCATCAGTTAATTTGATTCCCCACTTGATCTATTCTTCAATGTAGGTGGGAGATCTCAAGACAATTAGATTGGTGATTTTATAAAAAATAGCCTACTCCATATCCCTTGGGAGTGTTGGAAGATGTATTGGTAAGGGTGAATGATCCATTGATCCCTGATGATTTCTATATTCTGAACATAGAAGAATATGGAGGCAATGATCACTCTGTTATAATCCATGGGAGCCTATTCTTGAAAATAGTAAGAAATATTATTAATGCACATAAAGGGACTCTTTCTATATAATTTGGAAAATGAATTGTAAAGTTCTAAATTTTGAACCCCAAGAAAGTTTATTTAGTGAAGAATTATATTTTTACTCTTTCTCACTCTAAAAAACATTCCAATTCATATGCAAACACATTAATAATTTTTGAAATAATAAATTTAGGATAGGATTTGATATCACTAAAACCATTGGATAAATTTATTTTTTAAAATAAATTATATTTTTAACCAAATTTGTGAAATGACCATTTTAAAGATGATTTAGATCAATACTTTTTTGATTCTGTACATTCCTTGACTAAATCTATCACTAAATCTACTTATTTTTACATATATGTTTGAATCATGTGTAAAATTTTGTTGACACCATCCCATGAGAAACCATCCCAAATTGGAATTAAAAATTCTCCCCTAAAATTTGAAATATGCCTATCCATTGGATGATTATAAAGATACTATGATAATTTCCAATAATATGGGACCCAATAATGAACAAAAAATTTTTTTTTTTTTGAAATAAAATGATATGTATATAGAGTGGACACTAAGATACTTTCCTAGAATTACTCCGACTAATTAAATACACTGGATATTTCATGGTAGTGTATCAAAACTAGTTATCCAACCTCAAATATGGCTAAACAAAAAACTAATATAAGTAGTTAAAAATAGGCTGAAAACTATTGGAAGTTGGAATCATTTACCTAATATCATACTCTCATTGGGTGATCCCTATATAAATTATCTCAAAATATTCTATAAGAACCATTGTAAATAATGAAAATAATGAATTGGTTCCCACTAGGATTAAAAACTGTTGGAGGGTATATATTTGTTACAAAAAACTAAACCAAGTGACTCTAAAGACTACTTTCCCGTTACCATTGTGAATTAGATGCTCAAAATACTATATAAGGAGGGTTTTTACTATTTATTAATGGTTTATATGGTTATTTTTTGGTTCATATTGCACTATAAGGTTAGGAAGAAAACTATATTCACTTATCCCTAACAAAATTTGTATATAAAATGATTCCTTTAGGTTTATCAAATGTCCTAGTTCTAATACTATATAGTAATTATATGTTTAAACCTCATTGAGAGCTACCTAGATTTTTTTTAGTTGACATTATAGTTTATGGAACATCCTTTTAATATTTCATTGAGAATTTGGAGTGAAAATTATGATGGTGCATTGAAAATAATTTGGTTCTATATTTTGAGAAATGTCACTTTATATTGAAAAGATGAATTATTTTGGGTTATATCATTTCAAACAAGGGAATTGGAGTTGAAAAATAAAATGTTAATTTCATATATACACTATAATACACCATGTTAATATATGTTTTATCATTTTTAATAAATGATTATTTCTATAGTAGGTTTATTGGGGACTTTAGAAGAAATATATTTCCTATGAATAATTTTCATAAAAATTATATTGACTTTATGTTTGATGAATCATGCAAGGAATATTTTGATAACCTCAAAAAGATCCTAACCACAACCCCTATCATCATGATACTATCATGTTATATACCATTTTACATGTCATATGATGGTTCAAACCAAGAAGTATGAGAAATTTTGTCCTAGATGATTAATGGGCACTAATATTTTATTGATTATTCTGTAAAAACTCTAGCCTCAGTTTAGATTAAGAAAAAACTACCAAGAATGTAATTTGTTCCATAGTTATTACCCTTAAATATTTCATTCATATTTTCTGGGAATTAAATTAACAGTTTAATCTAAATATGCATCTCCTACGTACTTAGTGATTAAATGTAACTTAAAACTAAGGATGGTGTAGTTGACACTTCTTCTCTAAAAATTTAACATTGAAGTTAAGGATAAGAAGGGTTTTGAGAACCTAGTTTAAGACCATATGTGAGGACTTCCCCACACTACTAAAGTAAAAATATATACAAAAAATCCATTGAAATATGAAATCCGTGGTCAAAATCTTTATGATATAACTAGTAGGGCTCCATGATATGCAGGAATGTTAAAATAATTAGTCACCTCAAAGGAACATTCATTCTTTTTTATGTTTAGGTACCTATAACTGAAGGTTGTGTCAAATTTCTATGTATGGTAGGATATATACTTGTAGAATATATATAATTATCAGGTGATTATGATGTGTATAAAAGATGAGATTGTATCTTATATTCTTAAATTTTGTCACACATTTTCTGGTGGATTCCATTTTAGACCTCAATTAACAACTAAGAAAGTCCTAGAGGTTGGATTGTTCTGGCCAATAATTTTTTAATATTTTCACAATTTTTGTAAATTATGTACAAAATTACACTTTACTTGAAGTATTTACAATATACAAGAAATTATCTCATAACATTTGACATTTTATGAAATATTTATTTTTTGAGAAATATAATTTTTGGGGACACTTCTTATTTATTTTGGATTTAAGTATATTTATTAGTCATTGACTATGTCTCTAATTATATTGACTCCTAAGACACTATAACTAATGAATCTTGAGTTCTTATAAATTTTATCATATCAGAAATTTTTTACAGGTTTTGAATACCTCCAGCAATCCTCAGTGATCATGGTATAAATTTCTATAATTGGAGCATATAAGAGATAATAATAAAGTATGGAGAGAAACATATGACTTATACTACATACCTACCAAACACAAATGGGACTGTTGAGGTATCCAACTAATATGTAAAAATAATTTTGAAAAAATATTGCAACTAAACAATAATGGTTGGAGCTATGCACTAAAAGATTCACTATGAGAATATATAAATTCATTCAAAACCATCATCAGTATGCATGCTTATAGAATAATTTATATTATGTTTTTTCACCTTCCTATTTAATTGAAGCACAAGGCCTAATAGGCTATAAAAAAAGTTAACATGGAATTGAGAAATGATAGAGAGAATGGGAAGCTTAAAATGGTGTAGATAGATGTGTTGAGGAAGTTATATCATGAAAAATTAATTCTATACAAGTAACTACCAAAATATTCTCATGAAAAACTCATTCACAAAAAGGAATTCGGAATTGTTGATAAATTGTTACTCATCAAGCACTGATTGAAACTCATGTTGAGTGAGCTTCATTCCAAATATACTAGGCCATTCACTATGAAAAATGTATTTAAATTTTCTAAAACTCATATAAAAGGGGTATAACCATATAATCCCTTGAAGGTTAATGGGATGAAACTAAAGAAGTTTAAGGAATATTTTAAAAAATAACACCAAGAGGAGTCTACTCTCCTCCTTGCTATATATGAGTAAATTTCACAAAGTCATCTAATTTATAGATAGTTTATTTTAAACTCTCATATTATTTCTATGTTTCATTGATTATCATTCTAAAATTAACTAATAGTAATGTCAAGGAAAAGTGTGGGGGTGAAAATTTAATTTAAAATGTTAATATTTCCCACCTATTTTCTTTTTTATCTGTTTGGTATTTAGAAATAAAAATAAAAAATATAATTTAAATATTCACTCTTCATATTGGAATAGATAAAATTTTATACTAGAACCCTAGATAATTTTTTTTAGAACCAGTTAAAGGGTTTTTAATGGAAAAAAACTCAGTGGGATTAAACTTTTAACTTGACATAATTGGATCTTTGAACTAGATCTTGTGTAACTTGTCTACTTTGGATAATTAAAACCTTAGGAAGCCTTCTAAAAATAAATTTTTATAACTTGTATGAAATAAACTAAAAAATTATATAGGAACTAGTCTTTAAATTTTTCTAGGTTAAGAAAACAAATATGCATGAGAGTATTCTATAAAATAAGGTTTCGAGAAACCTATGTGCTGAAACCCCAATTATTGATTCCATTCCTGTAATATTAAACTTACTCTTATGGGATGTATAGTTTCTTCGGATAGTTTAATTTCAAGTTTATATTCACCCATATAATAAGGTCTATACAAAATAATAGTTGAGAAAAAAATATTAAGTGTTAATTGTAAATGGGGATAAAGAGATTTGGGGAATTCTACAATTAGATGAAGAAGTAGAAGATGATATATCAAAATTTCATATAGTTAGTATCAATGAAGTTTAAAAATAATAAACATAAAAATGATATTAATAGAAATATAATAATTAATTTTCCACTTATTAAATCTTTAATTCTATTATTTCTTTTTTTATAACCATTAAACCAGAAATTTGACTTAAGGAAAAGTGAGACCTCTTTAAACCTGAGGAAAATTTCTTATTCCTACATGGGGGAGTGACCAATATTTTTTTTGTATTTTACAGAGTTTTTACCCCACTTAATTATTAATAAATGGGTTTATTATTGGAGTTCCATTTCTTTTATAATTTATTTAAAACATGCTTAATATTATGATTTTTTTACAAATTATATTATTTTGGAATTAATTTAGAATAATCCTACACTGAATTAGTTTTTTTCATGATTTTTATGTTAAAGGAAAAAAACTTACATATGGTTTAGCTATTGTTTAAGATTTTTTGAACCATACATAAGAAGTTCCCATCAATACATAATATTTTATCCAGGATTGAAGAAATACATAAGATTATACCTTTATCACTGATGAGGAATTGATAGAAATTGGACAATTATTGTAATTTTTAAGATATTCCAAGTGATATATAAGATCTTCCAGATCATGCATAAGAAATATTCCCTATATGTAAGGATTCTTCCTTTTCCACTGGAGTTTATGTGTCATGATCCTCTATAATTCATAACATATTTGGTGATATAAAAGTTTTTTACTAATCCATATTGTTATTACATATGGTTTTAGGGAGAATACACAATGTTTTGGGGGAGAATACTTAACACTTTTGAGAATTTGTATAAGCATTTTTATATCTTATGTAATATTTTTTTTCTCATGTAAGGTTTTTAAAGTTTTAAAATCAAGTTATTCTTATGTTTGGAAGGACACATAAGGTTTTATTATTGATTAAATCTATCTCAAACATATTAAAAATGATTTATTGGAGTGTTCTTGAAATATTTATCCCTTCTCCCTTAGAAATTCATCTTGAATCCATGGATCAATGAGGAGTTTATGTGGTTATCATTCCTATTATCAGTGAAATCAGAATATTTTTTTCATGTTTCTTATCCAAATCAAGAAAGTGGGATCATGTACTCATAGATAACACATGATCTATGAGTGGGAGATGGATTTTATTGGAATAAATGTAACGAATCATTCACTTGAGAATTTGAGGGAATGTTTTGCTATCTACATGGATCATATTAAGCTTTCTAGATTTTATAGAGACAATAAAATATATATAAGTATTTATGATCATTCATACTACACCTATAATAGGGAAAAAAATAACTATAATATGTGTTTTTTATTCTAATTATCACTATTACTATTGCATTCTCTCTAGTGGTGGAAAACTGGGCTATTTTTGGTTGATATAAGAAGGTCTCCCCCACCAACTTCTAATAAATCCATGTATTTAGTGTTAAATCCTATCTTTTTATATTTAACTTGAATTATTTGTTTTCTTTATAAAGGAGTATATTTCCTTTGTTTATTGAATTTCAATTCAACTTCATTCCCACTTCTTGGTTTTCATGAACTACCACTAGATCTTCTTCATTTCCTATACAGTGAAGGGGGTGTATATTGATTTAAAAGTGATCAAAGGTATTTGATCACCTGGATAGGAAAGAGTGGAGAGTGAATTGATAATTTAATATCTATATTTATACTAAAAACAATATGTGAGGGTAATTGGTTGATGTCTTAGCTGATTAGTGAGAGAATATAATAGTCCTTATTCAGTGAATTATAATTTATTAAGTTAGGGGATGGAATATCATGAGTGGGGACATTTTTCTTTTATCATATTTACCAATTTAATTATATTAAATTAAAACACACTCACACACTTGGATCTAAATTTTCTACCACCCCTCAAACCATCATAACACAAATAAACTCTAAGGATCCTGCCTCTCTAAGAGATAACCCAAGTCATACCCCACTACTAAATTTAAATTGTGTTAAAAATTTTATTTTTTTCACAAAACCATTCTATTTTTAATTAATAATGATATATTTATATTATTAAAACCCTTTAATAATACTTAAAAACATACATAAATAATTGACTAACATATCATATATGATAGACTGCCAGATCAGCCTTATATTTTCGATACTATCATGAGTTTATTTAAACTTATTACATATTTTATATAATATCTATCACATCACTATGTGACCAACCAATAAAACTCTCCCAATAGACTCTTTAATGACTAACATTTGTGAGTATCCAAATTTGAATAATAGTGATATTTAGTAATCATATTCTTAATGTTCAACTACTCTAATATATTTAAACCCCTTAACTCTATAAGTTCAAATGTTACAATGTTAATAACTTCTATTTTCAACTTAGAACTCTTTCTAAGTAAATCATCATCATCATACTTTAGAAAAAATTCCAACAAGATTTTTCATTAACAATTAATATAGTTAGTCATATTTTTACCAACACATCCTAAATTATTTTAGGATAATGTGATATTCCCTTTGAATTATAATTATCATAGTATTTTATTTGTTAACTTTGTATATATCAAAGTTCAAACATACTCCAACTAGCCTCTTATACTATATTCTCTTCAAAATATCATGATAATATACATAAACTTTTTTATGCTAAATAAATAACTCTTATTTCATTTAATAGTAATGTTTAATAAATAAACTATTGTTTCCATATCATATATGGTATTTTGAGAGTTTTCTTGAAAAGAATATTATTTTTTTTAATTCTATTAATGGTGGTTGAATCTGAATTCCTTATATTATAATAAATATCTGGATAAACACTTCTATCCTGAAAATAAAAATTATTTATCTTCTTCTCAAAACATGTTATATATTCAGATGACTAATAAACCAAGTTCATTGTTTCCATCATCTAATGTTTTCTATAAAAAATCTTTGTTATCATACAAATTCTATTATCCTATAATAAAATTATATAACTACACACATCCTTTAATATGAATCATCTAAGCTTGATGCATTACTATATATTTAAATAATTTATATAGCCACACTTTTCTTCATCAATAAAATATAAACTATAAGATTTATCAACTATTCCCATGATTTTGAACTATTTTATATTTACAATACATTTAAAACATACATTTTGTGTCATATACCCTTCAAAATCAAATAATTGGTTTTTATAGCACTAGTACCTGACATGGACATACCATAAATTTTCTAAAACTCCTTTAAGTATTATAGATAATTATACCATATGGAATTATTAATCATCATTCATAAAAACAATATATTTCAATAACCTAAATTGAACCCTCAACAAAACATTATTGGACTCTCTAACAAACTTTTCCTCTAATAGTTTCAACTTTTACCACGTTTACTATCAATAAATCACAATAACATTGACATAATTGTATTTTATCATATTTCCTCAATACATTGATAAATTTGGGTAAACATTTCATGAAATAAATTAAAATTATTGGAAAAATTCCATAAATGATAATAGAATGAATTTAATTACTAAAACAAGGATTAATGTTTGGAATCCCACCTTTTTATTATGTAACTTTATATTACATCGTACAAGTAGAGGATATTTTAAAGTTTAGTTTATTAGGAAAAGGTACGAAAAACATGAAAACATAAAACATTCTTATAAGTCTACTTGAACACACATTCATGGCTTTACCCTAAGTTACTTATATAGAATCTTATATCTCGATGACATACATCAAAGGAAAGGGGTGAGTATGAAGCCCAATAAGGGAATAAACAAGAGATACATATAGTATGTGATCATGGGACATATAAAAAATAAAATGAGGCATAAAAATAAGGAATGAACAATAGTTATATAATAATAAAAAAAATTAATCATAACATTTAAAAGTGTATACAGTATTTAAATGAGTAATTCATAGTCATATCACCAAGATTTATCACCAAGGTTTCATAAATGAGATTTACCAAGGTTATTCACCAAGGTATCATAAAACATGTCATCTATAGATATTAAATTAATTACCCAATTCATTGAAGTGCTATCAGGGTGAACTCTTCATATGTCTTAATTTCATATGATCTAAATATATCATAATAAATCATTTCAGGAATAACCTGTGGAGAAATAAATAACTTGTTTCTTATCAAGATATTGGCATATAAAAGAGATTAATGACATGATTATTAAATCATTTGTGTCCCATGAAAAGGTAATGTGGATTTATTATGTGTAAATCCCAAAATCTTATAAATAATTTCTACATCTAGGTAGGTGACCTTGTAAAATAAAGAGGTTTGGTTATTTATAAAATGAAAATAAAATACAATTTCTTATGTAGGGAAGTAAATTTAAGAAGTAAATTTGGCAACATGATGAGTATAAAATGTGTTTTTTGGAAAGTGTAAATTAAGAGGGAAAACGGGTATCCCATTGATAAAACATAATTTGGAAGTAATAGTATGATTAAAAGTGTAATAAAAGAGAGTAACCATAACATTGATAAGATTTATACAAAATATAGGTTCTTGAATTGAATTGAAAGGAATGATAATTCCCTTACCTTGAAGAGTTACTCCTAATTCATGAGGAATGGAACCTTGAGGGATTGAGTACACCTTTGGAGGGACTATTTAGAAGGTAAACCCACTATAAATTTATGGAGAATGGATTTAAAGTGAAAGTAAATGGAGAAATTGGTAGGTATTTATATAAAATGTGGAGTAATTGTTTAATGATTTCAAAATAAAGGTCTTGGAAAATGAGGTTGTATAAAATGAAAAAAAATTGGCTTATTCATGGTTTTTACTAATGATCACAGACATTTGGGTCATATTTTATGTTATTTTAAACAACTAAAACTGATAATATTTATTTATTACTTATTTTGGCATGGAAAATAATGTTTTAAAGTAAAATTTTTCATTTTAGACTTTAAAAAGTCACCTATAGATTTTCCAAATTGATTAAATCAATTAAAACACTTAATATTATAAAATAAAATTTTTTCGACCATGGATGTGGGTTTATTAATTATTACATCATTTTTACATAAATATTAAGACATCAAACATATCTAAAACTCATAACTATATTTTTACAATTCATATGCAAATTAAAATATTTTAGAAAATTATCATAAATTAACCATAACATAATTATGATGTGATTATTTCAAATATGATGTTTATTTTGTCAAAAAATATCAATAAATATGATAAATTAATCTTTTAAATATATAAATACTTATTTATTTAAAAATGGACGTTTTTAAGGTGTGGTCAAATTTATAAAACTTATAAAAAAACTTCCTACACCATTATAAAATTATTTTATAATTTATATTTTGATAAGTGTGTTTTAAAAGAATTTTTTATTAAAAAAGTATTATTCAGAAAACCTGAGTTTATTATAAAAGTGAATATATTTTTTAGAATAAAAACAATTATGTTCTCATTACGTTTGAAAATAAAATTATCAAATTAATCTCAATTAAACATATATTTTATTAAGAAAAACAATTATTAAGAGGAATTTATGGAATAAAAATTTTAGTTATACAATGGAATTTACACTTTAAGTAACTAAGTTCTGGACACGTGACCCCTTATTACACCAACATACTCCCTAAGGGTATGGTTTGTGATGGTGGTAGTTTCATTGGGTGGCTTGGATAACATCAATAGAGTGGTAATCTACACTAATTTTAACTTCTACCATTGGAGAGTTCATTCAAGATTTACTTGTTGAATATCAGCATGGGATTGGTCAAGGAAAAACCCCAGTGATGATACCTCCCTCCTAAGTTCTAACAAATTGGCTTCAAACGACACGACTCTACTAGATGAGGCCATCAATTCTACATTATATATCAATTTTCCTTATTCTTACTGCTTATAAACACTAATTATAATGGTAAGATTATCAACCATGGGTATAGTTTCCAATGTTAATATTGATCAATGTTCATATCTGACCAATGATCATATAACTGTTGAATCCCAATGGTCACATTTACCTTTATACCCTATAAATACAACTTCATTCTTTCACTCAAAATTTACCTCAAATTTATCCCTAAGGTAATATTTTCATTTCTTAAGATTTTTATTAGTTTACTAATATTTTATTTTATTTCTATATCATTTTTAATTGGTGAATGATTCTAGTAGATTGGGGTGCTCTATACTTTCCCATTTTAGCTATTATATTTTATATTTTTTGTTCAGTTGTAATTTTTGGTATTTTAATTTGTTTCATAGATGGATAATTTAATGATAATTATTAATGAGAAAAAAAAATATGTTGGTTTCTATTTATTTTTTATGAGTATAATATTATATAATATGTAACTAACATTTATTCTGGAAACTAATATTATTTAAAATTTCTAGGTCATTACATTCTTCCACCCTTAAAAAATTACATTCCTAAAATTTAAACTCATTATCTCATTTGAGAAAAGTTGAGGGTACTTCTGTCTCATTGAATCCTATGGTTCCAACATATCTTATTCATATTTATGGTTCCACCACATCACTTTGACAAGTTGGGTAATATTTTTCATATAACCTTGTCTCTATGGTCCAATATCTTCACTGACTGCTCCTCATAAAAGATAGGTCACATTCAAGTTGTACTACCTTCAGATTCTGTACATGCGAGGGATTAGGTATGTAATTCCTCATGAGAGATAAATCAAATACATCATGAAATTGAGCTATATTAGGTGTAATTTCTAGTCAATAGGCCACTTATCCTATGTGTTCAAGGACTTAAAAGGGACCAATGTACCTAGGGATAAGTTTCCCTTTCTTTCAAAATCGCATAACTCTCTTCCTTAGTGATATCAAAAGGAAAACAGTGTCCCCAACATCAAACTCTAAGTCCCTTCAACAATTATCCTCATAGATCTTCTTCTGACTCTGATCTTCCTTTATATTTTTTTGGATGACATGAACCTTTTCTATTATCTCTTGCACAATTTTAGGCCTAAGCAATTTCTTCTCAATAACTTCATCCCAATAAGTAGTATTTCTACATCGCTTCCCATATAGATCTTCATATGTTTCTATTTGAATAATCGAATGGAATCTATTATTTTACGATAACTCAACTAATTGTAAGTGTTGATCCCATCCACCTTTAAATCTCATGGATTATGTTCTATGCATGCCCTTGAGTGTCTGGATTGTCCTTTCAGATTGGACATCCGTTTGGGGAGGATAGGTCGTACTAAAATTTATTTCATTATTCAGATCATGTTGAAGACTTCTCAAGGATTCATATGTGAACCTTTGATTATGATTATAAATGATATAAAGAGGAACCTACTAAACCTCACTACTTCCATTACATATATCTTGGAAATTTGGTCGAGAGAGAAATCATCCTGATTATCGATAAAATGGGAATTCTTGGTGAATCAATCCACTATAACACATATCTCATTATTTACATTGGATATTCTTGGGATACTGGTGATGAAGTTCATAGTGATATTGTCCCACTTCCATGTTGGTATGAGTAGTGGTTGTGGTTCCCCTTTAGGAATTTGTCTCTCTACATTCAATTTTTGACATACCAGTCACCTTGCAGTGTATTCAGCAATATTAATTTTCATATTATCCCAAAAATAATGTTCACGAATTTCCCCACACATTTTCGTACTTAAAATATTTATATAGAATATAGATCTATGAGATTCATCCCTCAGTTCCTTATTTATCTACAGGATAGATGGGACACATATCCTTGTATGAAATTTCAGTACACCTTGTGGATCAATATTGAAATTAGGAAACATCCCATTCTTCATAGACTCTATATTCTTTTATAACAAAATATCTTCTATTGGAGTTTTTTTTATCTTCTCTAAAAACTATGGTTGAGAAATAATTTGGGATAGGGTTAATGTTTTCCCTTCCCTTATGATTACCATGCTAAATTTTACTAGTTACTTGATCAACTGATATCATTGAATCCCTATAATTTCAAGAACAATAGGTTCTTTCCAATAGTATTCATCAGAAAATCTGGTTTCTCATCCAGAGTGATAATAAATTGATCATTAATATCCTTTAAGAAGTTCCAACCATCTCCTTTGTCTCATATTCAGTTCCTATTGTGTGAATATATACTTCAAACATTGGTGGTCTATTTATATATCACATTTATTCCCATAAATATAGTTTCATTGTATCTTTAGAGAAAAAATAACTGTAGCTAAATCTAATTCATGTGTAGGATAATTCTACTAATGAGGTTTTAACTATCATGATTGATAAGAAATCACCTTGTGATTTTTCATGAGGAACCACCCAATCCCTTTCAAATATGCATCTATATAAATAGTTAATCCTTCTCAAATATAGGGTAGAGTTAACACAGGTGCAGTAACCAATCTCTTCTTTAATTCTTATAAACTTTCTCCACAGTCCTTTGTACAGATGAACTTTTCTTCTTTTCGAGTTAACTATGTCAGTTGATTAGAAAGTTGTCAAAAAATCACAAAGATCATATAATATCCTACTAATCCAAGGAAAATATGAATCTGAGTTTACATTATAGGATGAGGCCACTCCTCTATAGCCTTTTTCTTTGTAGGGTCAACTAAGATTCCTTCATTGGTTATAATGCGCCCCAAGAATTCAACTTGTTGTAACCAAAATTAACATTTACTATAATTTTCAAAAAAATTATCCTTCCTCGGAGTTCCAAATATAACCCTTATATAATCCTCATTATCCTCACAGCTTTTTAAGAATATCATAATATCATTAATAAAAACTACCACAAATTTATCAAGCTATTCCTTAAAGAATCTATTTAAAAAAATCCATAAATATAGAATGACCATTATTCAAGATGATGGGAATAACATCAAACTCATAATTCCCATATCTTGTTCATAAGGTAGTATTTCAAATATGATATTTATTTACCCTCACTTGATGAAATCCAGATCGGAGGTCAATCTTAGAGAATAATTGATCCCCATGAAGCAGATAAAATAATTCATCAATCCCATGGAGAGGGTACTTGTTCTTAACTATGATATCATTAAGTTATATATAATCAATGTAGAGGCACATTGATCTATCTTTATTATTTACAAATATAATTGGTTCTCCCTAAGGAGACACACTTGGTCGGATAAATACCTTCTCAAAAATATCTTAAAGTTGATTCTTTAATTCCTCTAACTCTATTTTTTCTATATGGGGTCTTTTATATCTTCTTTGATCCAAGTATGAGTTCAATAGATAACTCTATCTATCTTTTTTGGGGTATGTCTGGGTAACTATTTAGGAAATATTTCAATGTATTCTTGAATTAAAGGGACATTATCTATCTTTATACTTTCATTTCCTTCCCCTCTTCACCAATATTATCCATAAAGAAATCTATTGGATATGCATCTAGAAAAATATCTGATTGGGATATCTCTCTATTGAAAATAAAAAAAAAAATTTCCATTCAAGACTACTAATATTTCCATGGTTATTTAGTTGATCTTAACATTATACTTTGAGATTTATTCCATCCCTACTATAGTGCTGAATTCTATAATGGGAATGACTACTATATTTTTAGTGATATTGTACCCTACAAAGTTAATACTAGAGTTTCTATATAGTTTTGATTCTAGGATAATCCATCCAAGATCCTTGACTAATAAATATACTTCTAAAATTTTAGGGGTTGATTATATATTCTTTGAAAACTTGGAAGAAATAAAGGAATTCATATAACTATAATAAAAAATTACTTGCTATATTTGATAGCACAACAAGTGTACCTTTCACCACATCATTTGAATCCTTCACTTTATCTGTCATGATAGAAAACTCTTGACCTTACTCTATTGACCTATGCTGAGGTTGATGGTTTTTCCCCTCCATTATCTTTTAATTTGTATGTTGATTGGAAAATATCCCAAGTTGTCCACACTTGAAACATTAAACTTCCAGATGGGCCTACACCATCTTCCATTTCACATTAGTGTTGATGAGTTGAGGTTTCACCTCACCACAACAATTTTGAGCTATATGGACATCTCTTACACACTTGTATCAATTTTCAATCCCAATAATGTGGTTCCCCAAATGCTTCTTCCCACATTTATTACACATGGAAAGTTTCAATTTCTTTTCTCCTCTTATGTAATAAAATATCCTCTTTGAGTTTTGATCCATTTATCTTTTATTTTCATTTGATATATATGACCACTATGTATCTCCAAATTTCAATTCAACCTTCATAGTAGTCTGTACTATCTCTTTATAGCTTTTAAAGTCTTAAATTTCTTGATTCCTCTGTATATGAGGTCTTAATCCAATGAAGACTCTATCAACATTTCCCTTAGCATCCCTAACAAAGTTAGATTTTTATTTATAATTTCTTGTAAATATCATCTTATAGCTTTCCTCTAATTCATTTTCCTTCTTTGTGATCTCTAGGAATTCATTCTCTATTTTTTCGCATTTAATGGGGAAAATATTTATTGTAAAATATTCACATGTACTCTTCCCACTCTAAAGAATCGATATTCCTTCTTTTATTTTTTGTTTTTAATTAGTTTCCACCACTTATCACTTATCTTTCTAAGTGGTATACGTCTAGGGTGAATTTATCTTTCTCTGAAAAATGGAGTACAGAAAATATCATTTATATAGAGCTTATCTATTTTTCACCAATCAATGGGTGGGTAGATCCATTGAAAGAAGGTGGACATTGATGCATGAAGAACTTCACAAAAATTTGTTCCCTTAGAGTTGAATATGTTCTCTTGACTTAATTCAATTTATTAATCATAACTCAAGATAGTCAATTCATCATCCTCAATAAGTTTTCAATCCCATATTCCATCAGAACACCATTAGTGAATCTTCCTTTACACACATCATTTATATGGTTCCTCCTATTTCCCTCCATTTTTCTAAAAGAATAAAACCATAGTGAGAAATGTATTACTTGTTAAAATATTATAATTCTAAAGGTAATTTATGTCTTAAAACTTCAATCATAAATATTTTATTAATCTCTTCTAATAATAATTACATTTTCTATATTTCCATTATAATTGTTCATAAAAATATTTTGATTAACCAAACATATCCCATGGGAGTGCCAAACCTGGTGTACACCAAGGCCCTTTATCATGCGCCAATTCTTGTATGTGTCTAGATCAAAGTGGTTTTTTCGAGTGTTCCCCTTAGGTACATCTATTCTAGAGCCACATCAACTTGTACTATCCAGATAGGGATGTATTTTTTGGAAACAAATTACTGAATACATACCAAAATACTAGGATTTGTTTACTATATCTAGAATCTTCCCAAGGGTTCTTCCAAATTTTTTCAAGTATTAATTTCCAAAAATAACCAAAATATCTTTTATACCACCTATGAACCCCCTATTAAATAATTTTTCATTACATGGTACAAGAAAAGGATATTTTAAATTTTCGTTTCTTTGAAATAAGGTACATAAAACATGAAAACATAAAACATTATTCTAAGCCCACTTAAATACACCTTCATGGGTTCACCCTATGTTACTTTTACTACATTTCATATCCTTGGGATAAACATCAAAGGAAAGGGGTGAGCATGAAGCCCATTAAAGGAATAAGAAGGAGAGACATATAGCATGTGATCATGGGAAATATCAAAAATAACATGACGCATAACAAAAAGGAATGAACAAGAGTTGTATAATAATAAGAAGAAGAAGAACATGAATCCTAGAATGGAAATGTGGATATAACATTTAAATGATAAATTCATAAGAATATCACCAAGGATAATCACTAAGTTTTCATAAATTAAAATTACTAAAGTTTTTCCCCAAGGTATCATAAAAATGTCATCTCTAGTGATTAAATTATTTACATAGTGAATTGGATAGCTATCAGGGATCACCCTTAATATGTTTTAATTTCATGTGATCCACATAAATAAAAATATATAATTTCATTAATATCCAATAGATAAAAAAATAATGGGTTTCTTATCATAATATTGGCATACAAAATAGCTTAATGACATGATCATTAAATCACCTGTATCCCATGAAAAGGAAATTTTGGATTATTATGTGTAAATATATAAATAAAATAAATAACTTTTATTTATTGTGAGGGGACAAGAGTATACCATTGATAAAACTTAATTTTTTAGAATTTTTATTATCAAAAGGGTAATAAAAGAGAGTAACCATAACATTGAGAATACATATACAAAAATATGTTCTTGAATTGAAGATAAAGGAAGTATACTTCCCTTACCTTGAAGGGTTACACCTAGATCTTGAGGAATGGAACCTTGGGGGATTTAGGACTCCTTGGGAGACTAATTTTGAGGTTAAACCACCATATATTCATGGATTATTTATTTATAGTTAAAGTAAATGGATAAATGGGTGGTTATTTATAGCAAAAGTGGTGGAATTGTTTAATAATTTCCAAATATTGGTCTCGAAAAACATGATTGTGGAAAATGAAAAAACATTGTCTTACCCATGGTTTTTGTACATGGTTTTTGGATATTTGGGTCACATTTTTTTTAATTTTATCTTACCAGAACCAATCATCATTTTTTATTACTTGTCTTCTCATTTAAAAGTACAGTGTGTATAAAATGTTGTTTTTAAAGTCAAAGTTTCCATTTTAGGCTTTGGAAAGTCACTTTTATATTTTGGAAACGGATTTAAATATATTAAAATACTTAATATTAATAAAATAAAATATTTTAGGTTTCTTATTATGGTTAATAAATTATTAAATCATTATCACATAAATATGAAGTCATTAATCATATCAAAAACCCAAAACTATATTTTTAATATTCATAGAAAAATTAATGAACTTTAGAAAATTATTATAAATTAACCATAACCTAGTTTTGATATGATTATTTAAAATATGATGTTTATTTTATTATAAAAATACTATAAATATGATAATTTCAACTTTTAGATATATGATTTCTTATTTATTTAAAAATAATAATTTATAAGGCACATTCGAATATTTGACACTTACAAAAAATTTCCTGGGACATTAAAAAATTATTTTATCATTTATATTTTGATAACTATGTTTGAAAATAATATTTTATTAAAAATATATTATTCAGAATAAAACCTTTTATTATAAAAGTTTATATATTTTTTAGAAAAAAATTATGTTTTATTTGCATCCAAAAATCATATTATCAAATTCAACTCAATAAACCATTTATTTTATTAAGAAAAACAATTCATAATAGGAATTTATCAAATTAAAATTTTATTTACATAAAGTAATTTACACTTTAAGTAACTAAGGTCTTGACATGGAACCCCTTATTACACCCACATACATCTTAAGGTTCATGTGTGTGATCGTGAAAGTTTCATAGAGTGGATCTCTAACATCGACTGAGTGGTAATATCCACTAATTTGAACTTATCATATAGGTGATTTCATTAAAGATTAACTTTTTAAAGCTCAGCTTCTTCTTGGTCAGGGGAGAACCCCAGTGATGATACCACTCTTCCAAGTTATGAAAAATGGGCTTCAAACGGCATGACCCTACTAATTGAGGCCATAAATTCTTCTTTCTATATCAATTATAATTTTCCATTATTACTTATAAACAATAATTATAATGGTAAAATTATATACCAATGGTATAGTTTCCAAAATCCATATTGACCAACAGTCATATAATGGTCGAATCCCAATATTCACATTTCCCTTTATACCCTATAAATACCACTTCATTCTTTCACTCAAAATTCACCAAAAATTTCTCTTTGAGGTTATATTTTCATTACTTAAGATGTTTCTTGGTTTAAAAAAAATCATTTCTATAGAATTTCCAGTGGGGGATATGATTCTTATAGATTGGGGTGATCCATACTTTCCTATTTTAGTTATTCTATTTTATATTTTTTTCTAGTTATAATGTTTATAATTTTAATTGGTTTTATAGGTAACTAATGTAATGATAATTTTTAATGAGATAAAAAAAATGGTTTCAATGTATTTTATTTCAGTATAATATTATATGATATGTAGAAAACATTTATTCAAGAAAAAAATAATATTGAAAAGTCTCGGTTGTTACTTAAATAAACTTCTAGTCTCTCCTAGTCATTAGCACACACAAACATATTGATTATATGGGCAGAGCCAATGGTTCCTTTGGTTATATAGAGTATATTTACATTGAAAAAATAAGTGGATCCTTTTATTCACCCATAAGAATACAGAATCATTTTTTGAATAGCTTCAATAGTTTGTTTATTCTGGAAGATGTTTTTATAACACATCGAATTTTTCCTTAACATCTTTTATTAAATCACTAGTCATTTAAGTTTCTTACATTTAACTTATCCTTATAAATGTATTCTCTCAACATTAATTTTCATGATCATTCTATTTTCTATAAAAAAAATATTTTATCTGATGATTATCATGTTTTACATGCATCTAATATGAACTTTTATTAAATATGATCCAATTAAAATGATGATCTATATTAAACTCATCAAATCATTTATTGGGGAAAGATCCTTATTTTAATAAGAAATGAGTTTTCTTTATAATTTCTTTAACCACTTGGTTACTAAGTTACAACATTATCCTAATCATATCATATATGAATCTTCAATATTTAAGTGGATAACACTTCACACAA
The DNA here is from genome assembly GCA_963277665.1 of Viscum album. Classification (NCBI taxonomy): domain Eukaryota; kingdom Viridiplantae; phylum Streptophyta; class Magnoliopsida; order Santalales; family Viscaceae; genus Viscum; species Viscum album. The sequence continues at coordinate 1,151,508,980 of OY728155.1, read as the reverse complement.
TCCATTATATGGATAAACTGAACACCATGTTGTCATTGACCTAGTCATATTAGGGTATCCTAGATATATGTAGCCTAAATAATGTTCCAATAGTGGGAACCTAATCCTATTAGGGTCACTCATTACTTTATTTCCTTATAGAATATAATTTTAGGGAACCTAATATTATCAAGAACCCACCCAGTTGGAGGATCAAAGTCTTGACAAATGCTTCTTTATAAGGAATCTAATACTTAGTATTTTTTATGGGGATTTAATATCCCACTATCTTTTATCATGTAATTCCAATAATTTATGAATGATTCTAATTATATAGTTTAGAATCATATTCCTTCCACCAAACTAATAAATTTAAACAATATTGATTTATAACTCTTTAAAAAACTTATTACATGTGTTATTAACCCAAATTAAAAGTCAATAATATCTATACATATCCAACTACATCCCATGCATAAGGTACACAAAACCCTTTCATGTAAATTCATAGAATTATATGAAATCAATAATCTCTACATGTGTAAGCTTAGAACCACATAGATTCAACCCTCACTTTTCTAGAAAAGGAATAATCCTCCAATATAGTGAGTAGTCTAACCCAAAGTCCCTCTACCAAAGGGTACTTTACTCAATAGAGATCTCAATTCCATGATAACTCTAAAAATAATATGTATAAATCATAATTAATTATTTAATTTAAGATCATAACATAATATAATCTAATTTCAAGGTATAATAAAAACAAAATCCATTATCATACTCAGAAAATAACACCTTAGATACATTAATGATGATGTAGAAGTGATTTATCAACATTAAATTAAAGAATACACATATTCATAATATAAATAATTTATAACTACAAATAAAGGGAATAAAAAATAAATGAAAATTTTGTGTATTTAAACGTGATCCATGATATTGATGAATAAATCATAAAAAATAAATTAAAAAAAAATTATAATATTAGATAATATTATAGACATTCCCAAATTTTAAATATAAATAATTTATATTCACTTATATAAATTGTTTTATATTATTCATTATATGAAATTTACTACAAATATCTTATATTAAATGAAATATATACATTTCATATTCCAATATCTATTATATAATCTATTCACATAATCTAATATCTATTATTTAATCTATCCACATAATCTAAATATCACATAGTTAATATTACTTAAACCTTGATCGAATCAATCATTAAAACTCCTTTTGATGTGTTTTAAAAAAATTCTGAATAAGGCCATTAATTTGAATAATTAAAAATAATTTTGAATAATTCACAACATAAATATAAACTCTTTCATAATTTTGTATTGTTTTTATAATTTATAAATACTTTATAAATTTATCTTATAATTTATAAATAAAGATATTATATATAAATTATGAGGAATGTCATGTAATTTTTAAAATTTATATCAATATTTATATTTAATATTGTGGAATATTTATTAATAAATTTTATAAAGAATATTATTTAATTAATTATAAAAAAATTCAGTTAATTAGTTTATAATAACTTTTATAGATTAATATATATCCCAAAATACCTTTTAATATAATTTATAAAAAATTTATAAATTATACATCTAAATTATAATTGAATTTTTTAAGAAAAATAATTTTTCTTTCAAACCCTATTTAAAAATATAGGAGGAACAATATAAAATGATTTATAGGGTTGTTTCTATTAAACCATTAAAGCATGATTAGTAATATTTTACAAATATTAACCATATCACCTCTTATGGTAAGCAGCTTGAGTAAGGCCACCCTTATGTATTAGCTTTTAACTTTTACAGCAAACTATAGAGCCTTATGTAGTCGATTTTCACTTATATGACAAAGTATATAATCATATGAAATGTATTTATCACTCTTATGAATGGGGAAAGTCATATTTAAAGGTTATTATATCAACTATTATGAATGGTAAAATCATATATAAATATTACCAAATAAACTCTTATGCATATGATAAGGCATATATAAATGTTACCTTCCATGTAAAGGCATGCCTAAAGGTTTCCATTGAAGTAATACTTACACATCATCTCATAAACTTTATGTATTAATGACTTCATCAGTTTTACCCTTAAGTATCTATAAAGTGACCCATATGTGTAGTTGAAACATAATCAGTGATATCACTTGTATTGCAATTATGATTTGATACTTTGTTTTTGTGAAACCTACATTTTAATCATAACTTACGATATCACCTATATCATAGCTTAAAGTATAGAAAAAAACAATATGATCTCTATGTATCATACATTATGATAAAAAATATTCATACCCTATGAATAAGAAAAACTAATCAAAAATTATTATATCTTTTATCATAAATCCAGGTAGAGTGATCCAACAACTGATGCTCAGACACATCTTACATTATAACATGGCCTATTGTAGATTATGACACATAGGTTCTTCATTTTTAAAAATTAATTTGAGAATCGAACACATGGAAAAATATTTGATTCTAGTGATGTGTTTCATAGAATTTTATAATATTATATAATAAAAAATAATAAAATGATAAATTGAAATCCAAGAACACAATTCTTGATATAACTACCACTACAATATTCATCATTGTGTGTTTGATGAATATCGCATGATAGGTGGCCAAAATAAAACCCTCCTTTTCTGGTTTCCACATATTGTGTGGACTATATTTTTCATTAAGTGATATCATCTTGTTACCCACGACATGCTAGTGCCTCATGAAGGAAAAGGGTGAAGAGGAAGAGAGCTATAAAATTGAAATATTTTTATCTTAGAACACATGAGTGAGTGTATATAATCTTGTGGTTATAGGCTCCTATATATAGCATTAAGGACTCTCTTAATATCTACATGAATTTACTCATGTGTTAAAAAATACATGAGTAATTCCTTATTTAGTTATGTATTCATCTTAGAATGAAATCCCTATGTGTTAAATCTTATGAAATGTATTACTTAATAATAAAAGGTTGGGATTATTTCAAAGTATAATTATTTAACGTTCCACTAACTTCATATAATATAATAAATAAAGGAAGTGAGTATGATATCACACATATCATATTAAATGAAATTCCATATAAGTTATACCATAAAAATGCATTAATTGTATAATAAAATACGACCACAATTCATCATATGAGTTAAAGTATTTATGGCATATCACCTCTAAACCTGATATTGGATAGCAGGATACAATTACTCCTCAAAATTTCATACTCTAGCCTCATAATTCAATAAAATATTAGAGGAAATTTGAATAAGGTCCTTAAACCAAATCCATTCTTATTTCAGGGTTCTACTCCCCTATTGAAGATAAATAAAATCATACTACATTAGTTCCTTCTTCATTAAAGAAAGAAAAAATCAAACTAATATCAAAAACCATCTTAAAAAACTACTAAATTATTGTGTTCCCAAAAGAAAAAAATCACCAATAACACAAAACTCTCTCATCTAACTAATAGACAATGGAACTCAATGTTCCTTCTTAGAACATATCTAGATAAATGTAATTTTCAACTCCTCTATCCAATATTCTATCTACTAATTAGAGACACTTCCCCCATAAATTTCCAAACATTGAAATTGGAACTCACATAACATCCTCCTCCAAGAAACATCCTCATCAAATTATTCAACCATCCAATCGTCAACTGGTCCATCTTGGTGCACCTTTCTAATATGATCCACATGTGGATAGTGGCTACCAACTATCTCTACAAGTAAAGAGAGTAAAATATTAATCCTAGGAACATAGAATTAATTTAATATCATTTAATTAGAATTATTTTATTTTCCTATAATTACCGTAATTCAAAAATAAGTAAAACCAATCATGATTCATGTAATGATGGGTTTTATAGGATCATCACATGATCAAGGAAGCAGAATCGACCCATTTAAGTGTCTGGTCGGTCATCTACAAAACAATGCCTAGTATGGAGAATATATAATAGACATCTATACCTTTATTGTAGGGATATCTATCTACATCAAACATGGTAGAGTTTTCTTAATGGGTATAACTGAGAAAAATCCATTAGATTCTTTCCTATATAGGGATGGCACAATTACTATAATTCTTGATCACAATCAGATGATCCTTAAACACCGAACACATGATAACAGCATTTCTATGAAGATAAATGGTGATCTATAATCAAGATAGATTCATAAATAGAGTTTTATAACCACAAATACAACCAATATGAAGTTATACACCCTTTATATAGACTCTAATCATTTAATTAATGGATTCAAGAGTTAGTTTCCATCACATGGAATCCAACATGCATTACCTATAACTCATTTCCATTAGGATTATGTGATCAAGAAACATTTCAATGATCATAATGTATTTTTAAATCCATAAATGGATCAACACATTTATTCATAACCAATGATATACCTTTTGGAATACATGGTAGTGTCCATTCACCTAATATCTCATATCATGTGTATATCATACACTATGATAAATACCAATTATATGTTACGATAAAAGCACCTACATACGATATCACAAGCTATAAGACTTAGAGTATATCGTATAATATGATATACTCATTTTACTGTGTATCCAAAATTCTCCCACTTGCACTAAAATAAAATAATATATTTCTAAAAAACCTCACAACCCATTAAAAATCCATTAAAAATCATTTGAATGTAGATTATCAATCTATCTTTATTTTGGAACAAACACTTAATTTAAAATTTTATTCTTATTCTAATTCCAAACTATGAGACCCTATGAGCCTTTATAGCATTGAAAAAAAATATGAATTATCAGTTTCATAGATATAAGAAAATATTGACCTCTAGAAAAATATATTCACTACCTAAGCTACAAAGGGGTCTGGTGTGATCTTCATCAAACATACTCATATCTCCTTATGAACACATCCAACATAATATATATCATTTACAATGTATGTATACCTATGTAATCAAATTTTCCATGACATCAAGTGACCACTAAACATACAACATGTTAATCTATTATATTCTAAGTCACACAATCATGAAACTCTGGAATATATTGACAAGTGTGAATGAATACATCACATGTCATTCATTTAAGTAGTTGATCACATAAAAAGTTACTCAAAAAAACATAATCATGCATATCCTCAGTCTAATTCAATCAAGGTTACAATTGTAATTAACTTTTCATATGACTGCAAAAATCCCATCTTAATCGACATCCAACTGATGACATAATCAAAAACATACCCACCCACCCCCTAATTAGCTAAATCTTAACGATTATATAAGAAATGAATCGAGGTATTAAAGTTACCATTCTCTATATCTCTCTATACATATTTAATGGGTATTTAGAATAAGTATACATCCTTAAGTATGTCAATGATTTTATGACATTCCATGTGATATAATTTGGTATTATAAACTTATTATCTCATGAGTTTATTCTTTGTATCACTTATAAACTCTTTGTATCGAGTACAATATTCTAATCATGATAATATTAACATAATATCACAACCCATAATACTTATTTATGATCATTTATTAGGGATAACTCAAAGTAAAACTTTGAGGGGATATTATCATTATTCTATTCATGTAATATAAATGCGTCACATGTGAATGAATAATAATTGGAAATTTACTTTACTATAAGTCAATGATACATTTACCACCATTTTATACATTCTCTCATGTATCTAATTTCAATCGATTAAACATTAATTTCATTTTTTTTTCTACATTAATGGTAAGGGATCCACTATATATTCCTTGGTATACACTTAAAATATCTTTATATCACTCCACTCAATGATTTATCAAATGAGATGGTATTTATAAAGTATGTGTTTGGTCCTTTGAGGAAAATTGCGTTCCTTGACCTAAGAAATATCTCCATTATTTTCATTGTAATTATATATTACTCTATAAATTCTAATAACCACCTTAAATTTAGAAATGAACTTCTTATTCCAATTAACTTCCTTCATAGTGTATGATGTAGTGATTTACTTTGTCTGTTTTGTTTATTCTACTACGATGTATTATTTTGAAGTCATCCAAATGATATATATTATATTTAGGTAAAATTGGAAAACATGTTTATATATTTTATCATATTTATTGAATTTGAAACTAGCATCAGTGTAACCCCTTACAATGATCCCATCCTCTCCCCCAAATACTAAAAATATGTCCTTACTTCTTCTTACATTCTTAAGGTTGTTCTAAACTACAATCCAGTGACCCTCACTAGGATTGGATTCGTATTTAATAGTTATCCTTAAAGAATAATATATATTGGTTTCAACACACAACATTGAATACCCCATGGATCCTATGGAAGACATGTGAATAATCATATCCATACTTTCTGACTCTTTAAAAGGATTTCTAATCATCTTTATATTTGTGTCATGAAATATTAGTAAAGAAACTTTATTGAAGATCTGCAAACTAAACCACTTTATCAATTTACCAATATATATGTTTTGACTCGTTCCAGGAAAACTCTTAAATATATCTATATATATCTTCAAACCTAATATATAGGCTACTTTACCCATGTATTTTGTCAAGAATCATTTTCCCAACCCCAAATTTCTAGAGTATAAGGCCAGTAAATAATTTTCAATGATTATTACATCAACCAAATATATTATCATAAATAGTACCAAACTTCCACTAATCTACTTATATACACAATAATCATCCACATTTTTTTTAAATAAACTCTTTTATTTCTTCATAAAACTAGGTATTCAGGTTTTGAGAATCTTACTTCAAACAATAAATGGATCATTATAACTTGAAAAACTTAGTAAACTCATTTGGAACTTAAAAACAGTTATTTTTTATCATATAAACATTCTAATATAAATTAAAATTTTGGAAATTATTATTTACATCCATTTGGAAAGTATTATAATCATAATGAGATGATTGGAGAGTAATATTCAAATAGATTATATCATCATAACTGGACAAAAGGTTTATTCATATTCAATATCATGAATGTATTTTTAACGATATTCCACTAATAAATTTTTATAGGTATACACTCTACCATCCATGTTAGTTTTCTTATTAAAAACAAACTTTCCCCCTATAGTTATCACCCCTTCAGGTGTATCCACCAAGTTAAAAACTTGGTTACTGTACATCGAGTCCATATCAGGTTCCATGTTTTTTAAAAATTTCTTAGAATTAAAAACATTCTTAACCTATTAGTAAGTAATAGGTTCATAATCAATGAATATTAATTCATCATAATTTATCATAATAAATCCATATCTCTCAATCTTCTAAAAGATACTACTAGACCTTGTAGGTTCTTGTGTAACTTGAGTCGGTTGTTCTTAAATAAATCTTTGTGGAACCGGCACAAATTTCATTTCAGTATCACTTCTTTTTTGTTGTTATTTAACATCCAAAAGTTCAAATTTACTCCCACTAATTCCTTCAATGATATATTCCTTCTCAAGTAAAACACCACATTAATTCCCAAACACTTTTTTCTTAGTTGTATTGTAAAAGTAACACCCCATTATTTCATTGGGATAACCAAAAAATAACAATTTTCTGATTTAGGGTTATGTCTATCAAAATCAAAAAATCTTATATGTTCTTCATAAACCCAAATCCTTATAAAGTGAATATTGGGACATTTATAAAAACATATCTATTATAGTATTTAAATATTCCTTATATGGAATGAATTTAAGTAGGAATATTGTAATTTGAAGACTATATCCCCATAATGAAAAAATAAAGTCACATTGGGAATAAGTGATCGAACCATGTTCAGTAGGGTATGATTCCTCCTCTCCTATATACTATTCCACTACTGTATTTTTGGAGTAGTCGGTTTTGGAATAATCCCAAAATATCTTAAATGATCAATGAATTCCAAGATCAAGTATTCACCACTCTACTCTAATCATAGATTCTAAATACTTTCTCACAAATTATTATATAATTTATTCTGAAACTCATTAAAAATTTTGAATGTTTTATACTCTTGTATCATTAAAAATGCACAACCACACTAAATAAATTCGTCAATAAATGTTTCAATGTACCAACCCCCCCCCCCCCCCCAAACTTTCCTGAGTAATCATTAGTCTATATACATCACTATGTATAAGATACAATTGTTCACTATCCCGTTCACCTTTTATACTAAACTTTTCATTGGTTATTTTAACTAATAAAAAATATTCAAATTAATAAAATTATTACAAAAATCCATCTATATGGATACTTTGGATGAATTTCTCATTTATATGTTCAAGGTGATAATGACAAAGTTAATAGGGGTTATAATCAACCATGAAATTATTATTCTAAATGTTATTGACTGGATTATCCATGTAAAAATGTATAAATATTTTACCATATTCCATATTCCATAAAACATTTCACTCATATATATATATAACAACTATTGTTCTTAATAATGAATAAAAATTGCATGTTTTCAACAAAAGATACATAAATATAATTGTGGTTTATAGTAGGAACATAATAATAGATTTCCAATTCAAGAACTAATCCACTGGGTAGATATTGATCATAAGTGCATGCCACTAATGAAGTAACTCTTTATCTATTTCTAAAATGGAGATCTACTCATCCTTTATTTAATTCTTTCCTATCTATGAGTTTACATGTATCATCCTAAATATGTGATGCAAACCCTGTATTTAATACCCATGAGTTAGAATTGGAAAAAAATCTCTATAAAATTCACATTCATTTACTTGGAATACTTTGCTTTGAGGACACTTCTCAACCTTTGATACCAATATAGAATAGTTTTATAGTTCATAACTATACAATTTATAATAATGATAAACATGATGCATGACATAATCTAAAACTAATATATATATATATATATATATATATATGGGTGAGTATCATGTTTTATATCTTTTCATCAAGGACTTTTAATGAAATCACTACCAGTAAAAATGGTTAACCCATATATCATATCAATTTTATGATCTAAAACCCATATTTCATCATGACTTATACTAATTAATCATGTAAATAATCTAGTATTGTATCTAATAGACAATTATTGTAAATCATTTCATATATAACATTTTGATAACTTAGTTGATAACTCTCTATCCAATCCCTTCATGTAGATTCACTCAAATATTTTCCTCTAGTATACTAATGGTTAAGGGTTTTTAGCTAAGTGTAATCTAATTAAAACATCAAGAACAAGGAACCTAATGGATACAGCCATCTTATTACTTTCATTACTAACACAATATAATCTACTGAAACTTAAAAGTTTGGGTCACCTGTACTGAATGATTGAGGTTTCAAAAAGTTATTCTTTTCAAGGAATATCACACAAAATATTTAAGGGGTTCACTTTTAAATGTCTTGCTAATTTAATATACATCACTTTAATTTGAACTATATAATTATGCATCTCAACAAATTCTTATTATCTCATGTTTTATTTTATTTTGTAAGAATTGTTCTAATGATTTAGTTTTAAAATATATTATCTATCCACCTGATTAATATTTTCAAACCATATTAATGTGTACCTCTTTACACAACCTACAATAGTGTTACTCACCTAAAAATAGAATCCAAATATTTTTAAACATATCCAAATACACCTTATGAAAAATCTATATTAATTTTTCATGTAATGTTTTTGAATTATATAAAATTTATAATCACTACAATAGAAATATTAGATCCATAGATAGTCAACCCCACATTTATTAAATAAGGCATAAGCCTCATGGCTAATGGGAAGTCTAAACCAAAGTCCATATAACTATGTATTCTTTAGGTAAAGAAGATTCCAATTCCTCACAACTCTAATACCTAATACATATAAAAAATATTCAAAAACTAAATTCAAGATAATAACTTTGATAAAAAATTGAGGTCATGGTAGATGAAAACAAAATATGATGCTATTGTTACTAACATGTAATGTATTTCATGAAAATTTTAAATAATCAATTAATCATATAAATTTAAGAAAAAATAATATCTATATTTAATAAAAATTTATAAACGTAAATATTCAAAATGAATAAATAAGCAAGCATTTAATTTATTTTTCAAGAAATATATATTAATATGAATATTTAATATATTATTTAGCAATAAAAATATTCTATTTACAATTTATAAGAATAATCTTTTATAAACCACAAAACATTTATATAAAAAATGTTAACTTTGTCATTTTTTTCTTATGTCATATTTTATGATCGATAGGGAAATATCAATTTTCTATAGTGACTATAATCAAATATTATGATAAGAAATAACATAAAAATTTATTAAAAAAAACATATTTATTATAGTATCATTCAAAAAAAAAATATCTTACATACCATGAAACACTTACATATCACTATATTTACTCATCAATGATAAAGAAAACTATTTTATATAAGGAAAATTTTCTTACTTATGGCATAGTCAATTACATATCACAATATATCCAATTATATGGAAAGGGGAAATATAATACATTTCCCCACTAGGTTAAATACCCTATGGGTGAATTGGGTAACTATAAATTAAACAATCCCCACTTTTGGGTCTTTTTTGTTGTAAAAAACACTCTTCTCTCTTATTCCCATAGAAATATATGAAATGAAATAAAAACATTCATAGGACACAAATATTTTACTTAATTCATCCAAAATAGGTAAATATAATGAGAATACAAAAGTGATGTGTTGATGTACCAGAATTCACTATAGATAACTATTGTTACAATGTTTGAAGCAGACTCACTCTCACCCTTTGTTCACTACTAATCACACTTTGAAATATCAACACTCCCTCAACTGAAGTGTGAATACTTCTATTCAAGGAGATGTTTTTTGTTTTCCATAATCACATTATATTTTATATGCACATTTTTTAGTGTTCAATGAATCTCTACTTACACTCTAGAGACGAAATCCACTCTTTCACATACATAACTTTATATAACAGTATTCACTTCAAACTCCACTACTTCTCCATGAACATGATTTTTAAGAGCTATTTCACCATGAAATCCAACCTCATAGTCGGCCCCTTCATGAACTTTTAAACTGCTCTTCATAATCCAACTTTTTGAACTACCCCATAAAATTCATTTAGCTTACTTACACTCTGTGAACATGATTTCGAACTTATCTAAATTTCTACAATGATAATCTTCAAATGAACATTGTTATATCTATATAAATAAGTGATTAGGGGTTCTTTACATACTCAAATCCTTCTTAAAAATCCAAAAAATAAAAATTAATATTCCTTCCTTCAATTTAAACACATCTACTTCATCATCGTAACACATATCACCAACATGACATCACGGTGCATGGAATGAATCCACTGTTCACATACTCTCCTTCATGGTTAGCCTAAAATATCCATCAAATTATTATGTACTCCTTCACACCTTTTTAACACATACTATATTCCTCTAAATGATTTTATGATCCATTCTTCCTTATGAACATGAAATTGACCATGTGGTATGTATATATAACATCACGATCCACCAGTCATGAACTTCCTACATGATTCTAAAAGATTAACCTTAGGTCCAATTATATCCTAGGATTTAATTATATATATGTGTGTGTGTGTGTGTGTGTTCCTTTAAATAAACACTATGTTTGAAAACTTGTGTTAAACACAAAACCCTACAGAAATAACTCGTAAAAAATTTAATCAACATTATTAGAAAAACTATTATAAAATATATATGGTAGTAAAAATTTTAAAAAAAATATTAACTTTAGAGGATAGATAATTTTTTTAATATTGAGAACAGTATTTTCAATAAAGGTAGTTTTTGTTATGTTTTTTAATTTATTTTAAATACTAAATGTAAAAATATTATAAAATGAATTTGATAAAATAAACTTATTTTTTTAATTATTCTTAAAAAAATTTACTTTGTAAAAAAAATTATATTTTTCTAAGATAAGTGATTTTTCGATAAATAGTGACAAATACGGATTTTTTCCAAAATTGTGTCTTTTATTAATTTATAATTATATAAGAAAGAAATATAATTTAATTAAAAAATTATTTGATAAAATATGTATTTAATGAATAAATTTCTTCATGTTAAAGATGTTTTTTAAAAATAAGACCTAGGTCAAACCTTATAAAACAAAATTAATATTTTAATTCTAATAAAACAATTGTGATATTTTCTTATAATTAATTATTTTAATGGTAAAAATTTTATTTTGATTTCATTTAAATCTATATAATTTTTTTATAATAAAATAATTTATGTTATGAAAATTTATAATGTTTAAAAATAAGGTTTTTCATAATTTTTATGCCCGAAAACACACTTTTCCTAAAAATTGTTTTTATGCATTATGTCAATTCATTTTTAAAGTAACTTTTCACACCTTTGGAAATTTTACTTCATAAAATTATTTTTAAATTTTAAATCCAAAGGTTAAAATTAGTTAAAAGGTAAAATTTTAATTTTGGTCCTTAAAATTAATTACTATGGCTGAAAAATAATTACACCAATAAAAGTAAAAATGGTAAAAATTGATTTACTAATAGGTAATGGCCCAAAAAAATTAAAGATATGTTTAAAAATAAATTTTTGAGGTTTGAATCAACCAAAAAACACCTACCCTTCTATTTTTTCCATTTTCTATCCCTTGAACCTTGAATTGTTACATTGAATTATTGAAAATGGAAAGAGTGCTTCCAAACATTCCCTCCACTTCACTTATCTGAGGGGGTCACTTATAAAACTTCTTGTTACACCTTTTCCAAAAACTATAATCCTAAAATACTACCATTTTTTCCTAATATAACTATTCCCATCTTCCTTAATCCTCTTGTCACCATTATTTATCTTAAGGCCTCCATTTCTAAGGATATTTCTAAGAGAGAACACAATATCTTGATGTAAGTATTACCTCCTTTATTTTTTCTTCTTAATATTACTATTATAAACCTTTTCAACCACAATAATATAATGAAATAAATATAATTAATATAAAAATATATAATTATATTAAATTACTAACCCTTAATTATCCATTTCTATCCACTAAGAAAAATAAAAGAACATCAATTGTGCAAACGTATTGACTACCGCCACCACGAATCGATGTCTTCCATTTTTCATAACTGCCTTTCATCGATGGTTATAATGATGTAATTGATTAAAAAATAAAGTATATTAAACATATTTATGTTTATTTTTAAAAAAATTAGTATTTACCTTCAATACCACAAATTCATTGAAAAATTAAAATGTCATTATGTGTACGTGTGGACTACTACCTCCATGAACAACATGTATTGTTTTTTAACCACCTAACATGTATGGTACTAAAATTATAATTGGTGAAATAAAAATATATTTATAAGAATATTAATATTATGAAGTTATAAACTATTCCCTAACTTCTTCCTATTCTATGAAAAAAATGAAAATGTCCTTCATTAGTAAGTGAGGACTATAGCCTCTATGATAGTGATATATATTTCTCATCCAGTATTATATTATTTTTATAACTCTTTTAAAATATGATTCAAAACCTTAATAAAATAAAAAAATCATTATAATTCTTTAATAATTACATTCTAATTAAATGACACCATAATCATACTTATTAATTAATTATAACATGTTCATGTTTTGGTCAGTTTAAGCACCTACATGAACAATGTTGTAAAACTATATCATGGATGAATATGAGAACATAAATAAAAATATTATTATAAGTTATTAAGAAAATAAATATTTTTTATGGTTCTGAAATTTTTATATTATGCATTTAACTTATTGTGAAAATATCATCTATGATCGCTAAAATTATCGAAATAAGCCGACATTGATTCCATTTTCACACAAAATAACTAAAAAACTAATAGAATGATATAAGATATTTATAAATTGATATAGGTTATATATTATATTACCTTAAATAATATAGTAAGTATGAACTTCATATCAAATAATGTATACAGAAATTAACATCATAAAGCATGTGCACAAAAATTAAAGTTACTAACACCTGATAGTAAAATAAATCTATAATAAACAAATATATTGATAATAAATAATCATTAGTGAATTATATAAGAGGTAATGTATATAAATAAATATATGAAATGGAATATTAGGATAGCTATTTTTTACAGGAGGTTAGATCGCATTTGACTAAGTGGGGAAACATGGTAACGAGTTCTTTGTCTCAAATTTAATTTCTCAAGACATATTTAATATTGTGCATCCTGATATCATTAATATGGTGAGGTTACTACCTAATGAATTTATTTTAACATATTTTTAAAATTTATGGGTTTTACCTATCCATATCATGTTATTTTGTTAAATTACTTTCAATTAAAAGGATACAATGGTTATAGAGTTTATTTGTATCTATTTTCAGTTCCATAAGTTGTGTTTAATATTACACACCATATTTTCTTTCATTTTGTGGATTAACTATCCAATTTATATATTACCGCATGAATTATATTTTATTCATGATATTTGATGTTCAATTTCAAGCTCTCTCTCCTTCAAGGATTTTTATTTTAACCTCACTCAATTCATGAGGTTTTTATTCCACACTTTATTTTACAATTAACACATATTAAATATGATAAGACATCTGGAGGATTTGTATAGTATTTGTTTCTAAGATTACAATAATTTTCTTTTCCTATGTTTATCCTTGGTTAGATTTTTATTCTATATACTTTTTTAAAATTATAAGTTTTATAATCTTTTTAAGTGATGTGGTTTTCCATAAAAAATTTTAAAAAAAACTATTAAAGGGGTTTATTTTATGCTCAACTCCACATTTTGTAGATATCCCTATATTTATTTCAAAAAATGAAAAATATAATATTAAACTAACCTGAATTTATTTTCAAGAAATTTAATATAAAATCATTTTAATGTTCCATGTATGTGTGGTTTTTGAAAAAAAAGTCTCTTAATGTATTTGTGTTAATGTATTTTTTTGACTCCTTTTTCATTTTATATGAAACTTTTCATATTTTCATGGTTTAATAAAAGAAATTATTATTTTCCTTATTTTATGTAATTCCTAGATTTTCTTTGTGTATTATTTTTAAATATTATATATAATTAATTCGAGACGATGCACTAAGACGGCATGTGATTCTGAGGCAAGGTGTGCCCGGAACAATTTCTTGAAAAAAATAAAAATATTGCACAGTGCCTGTGAGTAGTATTCTAGAAA
This sequence comes from Viscum album, assembly GCA_963277665.1. Lineage (NCBI taxonomy): Eukaryota > Viridiplantae > Streptophyta > Magnoliopsida > Santalales > Viscaceae > Viscum > Viscum album. Next base: position 1,151,493,699 of record OY728155.1, on the reverse strand, counting down.
AATTGGAATAACTTCCAAATGAGTACCCAGATCATAAATTTGATTGTATCATTGCATTTAGAATATCAACTTTACCTTATATGAGGCCTAACGCTGGACCTTTTCGGTCAGCTTCGAAATTTAATTTTTGGATGTTTTAAAGGATAAAATAAATTAAGAATTTATTTTATTTTTACATTTAATCGATGCAAAGACATAGCATCATTTTTTCATAAACCTAGAGGCAGGGGTCTAGGGTTAGACTCATAACCTTGGAATTTCCTAGAGGCTCTAGAGAGAGGAAACTTGGAGGATTCTCTTGGTGATAAAAGATGATGGGAAGTTGGATCAAAGATCGACGGGAGCCATTCATGGGAGATCTCACCAAAATTGATGATGTAGAAAACAATCTTATTTAGTGAGAAATACAATTTCCATTTATGTTGTGTTATTTTGATTTCGTTTCCTCAATTCTGAATTCAATGATGAGTGCATACCAACCAACAAATAGGTTGATCCGCGGTTCATCATTCTTGTGGGATGAGTTTATATTGTGGGATTATTATCAGGGTTTAATTATTCAGATATTTGATTCTCTTTCTTGATTGTTCTTATAGAATGGATTGAGGATGGAATAAAAAATGGTCGAGGTTTATTCCTTGGGTTGTTCTTTGTGCATTTCTCCCTTGATATTCTTCATGTTCTTTACATTCTTCATGTTCTTCATGGCTTATGAAAAAATGATCATTGTGCCTTAATTTCATGGAGAAATGATCCGAGATTGAAGATATGGCCTTGTGAAGACCAAGTAGAGGTGCAATGATGATGGGGACAGATGAATCGAAGCAATTCGTGAGATAATTTTCTTTGGTCGATTTACGTGTAGATGATTGGAAACGGATTTTGAAGACATTTGAAGGCACGAAACTCACCGATTCAGTGTCACAATGGAGAGAATACCTTGGACATCCATTTTTAGGAGAATTAAGCATTGAATAGAACACATAAGATTCAGCTGAGGTGCGTGGAGAAAGAATGGAATTTCTAGAAATTTCCAAAGAACATGGCATGTGGTCCAAGCTACATGGCGTGTGGCCCCCATCGAGTGATGTCTAGGGTTTTGTAAAGAAATTAAGTGTAACATTTCATGTGACCCTTGTCACATGGCATGTGGACCCTTACCTAAGACTCTACATGTGTTTTGGGAGATATATAGACATGGGGTAGGGTAAATGGGTTTCCAACACGGCAGGTACTCCCCCACATGGATTTGCTGAACTGGTTACACTAATAACCCAGTGTACTGGTACATGGGAATAAACACATGGGTTGAAGTTGTGTACAGGAACATAGCTAGCATACATGAGAAGACCCTAGATATAAGGACACAATGTGTGACCCTTTCTACATGTTGTGTATACCTTTTCTACACAACATGTACTTATTACATGGGTCGTTGTACATGGGTTGTACCTGGGGTCAAGGCACATGACATGTTACTCTACTACATGTCGTGTACTCTATTATACATGGATTGACCTCCTTGTCCACTATATCTTTGAAAAGTTTCATTAATATTTGTTCCCATTCTTGTTCCCCTGAAGGTTAGTTGGAAACATTTTTTATTCACTGGAGTATGATCTCTTCAGCAGGAATTTCTGGATAAAGTCTAGAATCCCCTCTTAGAGGCCCAGAGTAGGATCCTCTATCCATTCTTGTTCCCTAAGTAGAGTCTTGGTATCATCATGACCAATCCTACCGGATGTCAATCCTCTACTTAGTAGGTGAATCTGAATGAGTCGTGGTATCACCCTAAGTCCCTAGCAGTGATCCTCTTTTGTGTATCATGATCTTCCCCACTCATGGAGTGAGTTCTCCCAGAACGAGTGTATCATTTCTCTCTTCAGATCTATCAGCATATCTCTCCCATGACATTTCCTAACGAATGGTACTTCTTAGACAGACGTCATTAATTCTATCAGACTTCGGAGTGTGATCTCCCAAATTAGTGCTTCATGGAAACTTTGGACTGAATCCCTAGTGTTGGTATATGGTAGTTTCATATTACCTTTAGGCTACGGTTCTAGGTTGGAGTATATATGGATATCTCTATTATATGTATTGTGGACACATACTTGTGCAGAGATGACTATACCTTTACCTTTTGTATTTCTTTGTGGTTTCGGGGTGTCCTACTGAGTACCGTTATACTCACCCCTTCACAGGATTTTCCTATACGTTTCATGTCTTGTACAGACGAGTGACCTTTTTGAGAGAGTCCTAGTAGACCAGGACCAGGACCAAGCAGTGCTTTGTGAGTTTAGATAGGATGAGATGCTTCTATGGATTCATACAGTAGTCCCATTACCTTTTTTATTATTGGATGGACTTTATGGTTTACAAAATTTCTTTTTTGTGGGCTTGTATTCTATCTTATTTTAATTTACTTCACTTTAATTCCTTTTTGTACTCTGTTGGTTGGGGTTTAGTGGTATGCATGCATTTTTTCCTTAGTTGTTTTTTTTTCATTTCATCATTTTTGGGGCATGGATATTTGTGTGTGTGTACTGGTACTTTGTAAATGCCTCCCATATTAATGGTATGCCTACTCAGTTCTATTCACCAGCCCCTGGACTATTGGTGGTAGGCTTGGGGAGTCACGGCATGGGACCCACTGGGATTGGTCATGATAGAGTGGTATCAGAGGATTCGTTTCTACCTTTGGACTAAGAGTCTGTGAGATTGGTTTAGGGAAAACATAGTAACTATTTTGAGTACAGATTTTAGGCCAAGCAACCCAATGTTGGTGTAGTGTCCAATGTATACATACACTAGGACTCGGATAACCTTCTTTTCAACTCGGTACATGAGAACATTAGTTGTAAGGAAAATAATGGTACATGAATCATATAGAACTGGGATGTGGTCCCATGTCCTTCTTGAGTCATCTCTCCAGATATACTCATTGATCATAGTACATCTTATTTACTTACAAGATTCCTCTGTGATTCATACTAGCTTGGATTCAGTAGCTTGATCATGAGGATGACCCCCTTAATGATGAGGCTTCAATATAGGGTCCATCTCCCTAGATGTTACCTCTAGGTGGTGAACCAACTATACCAACACTAGTGGAGCATCACAAGGGACCTAAAGTACCAAAAGACTAGGAGTGCAGTTTGATCATCCTCCATGATTTTCAGATATAAAGACCCATAAAATTACGAGGTGAGCCTGACCCTCAGGCAGTTGAGAACTGGATTGAGGTAGTAACTAGATTTTCTATCTAGTGAGGACACTAGCGGACCAGATGGTGAGCCTAGTAGTGATCCTTATTCAGGATTCGACACGGAGATGGTAGAGTTTGACCACACAAACTCATGACAAGGTGAATCTTTTTTTGATGGAGTTCGAGAATCTCTTTAGAGATGATTTAAATCTTTTTATGCTAAGAGCAGTGTGTATAAAAGAGATTATTCATCTTTGGTAGGTTATCATGATAGTGGTTATCTATTCATTGATTTTCACCAATCTATCCAAGTAATTTATGGATATGGTTAGGGATCAGTACTTCAGGGCTTGGACCTTTAAGAAAGGTCTATGTTGGGATATCCGAGCCAGCATTATATGCTGGAGTGCTCGAGTGAGATTTTGTGGTTGAGAGCTTCTTGTCTTAGAAGATGAAGCCAGTAAAAGTTATCAGTAGGAAAAAAAGGTTTTGAGACCTCAGAAGTGGGGATCTAAAATCATACATAGGGATCTAGATATGGGATACATTATAGGAGGCCCCAGGATAGGGGATATGTGGTTCAGGGCTCTTTGGATGGATCCAGTTAGCCTAGGGAGAGGCAATGATATACATGCTATGGTAGGGTACATATCACTAGAGATTGCATAACCCATCAAGATATTGACAAGGAGATGGTGGATGGACCACCAAGGTAGAGGCAATGGAAAGAGTGGGCAGATCCACTGGCCAATGAGCGTAGAAGAGGAGTATGGAGAGATGTTGGAGGTGGTAGGTGTTTCAACATATTACCACCACCACCCCCATGAGGTGAATGCCAATCTCATGGAGTTATAGGACATGGGTGAGGATAGCTTCATGTGGTTGAGTCATACGAACTAGGGACTGCAAGGATGATATGAGGTATGATTTATGCCTTTTCTACCTTGGATTCCATACAAATATACATAAGTGTCGATCATTCCTTTCTTTCCACATAACTTTTATGAGACATTGGGATTCTGGTAGATCCATTGACTCAACCCTTACACATGGAGACACATACTGGAGGAGACTCAATGATCACACACCTTTATCGATAGTGTAACCTAACACTTAGAGGTGATAGTTTTGTTTAGAACCTCCTAGTGGTAGGATCAAGGCCTTACGATGTCATTCTCAGAATGGATTGACTATCTTTGGTCCATGCCCAGATTGAATATTTTATGAGAAAGGTGTGGTGTTTCCACAGTGGTGGAACGAGGTTTTCCTTTGTTGGAGAAATGGAAACCCAGAATCATATGGTGGACTCATGCATAGGAGGGTGTAGCTAATCACTATTGAGTGGTCTATCCTTACCCTTAGAGAATCAGATGTTATGAGCTTTCAGTTCCCTGCAATAGTGGTGAATTATGAGAATGTCTTTCTAGAAAATTTTCTAGGATTACCTCCCTATCAAGAGATCGAATACTGCATCAATTTACACCCTTGGACAACATAGATATCAGCACCAGAATATAAGATGGCTTCTACAGAGCTTCATGAGTTAAGGGTGTAGTTGGAGGACTTGTAGAGGAAGGGATTTATGAGACCCAGTGTATCACCCTTGGTGGGCCCATTTTTTTTTCAAGAAGGTAGGCGGGAGCTTGAGGTTGTGTGTGGATTATTGGCGGTTGAACCAGGTGACCTTGGAGAACAAGTATCCAATACCAAGGATCAATGACCTCCTTGAAAAGTTGAGAGGGTAACAATGGTACTCAAAGGTTGACCTCAGATTAATGATTTCAGAATTCAAGGAAGAGTTTGACAAGTGATCAAAACTTGAGATGGCCAAAGGAGGGTGTTAAGTATATATAATTCTCCAATGCATTGAGAATCGGTCATGGTTGTGTCATGAAACAGAGGCCAGTAGTGATTACCTATGGTTTGTGCCATTTTAGACCACATGACCAAAACAATATGACCTACAATCTAAATTTGGATGTGGTATTCTTCGCATTAAATATGTAGATACACAGCCTGATGGTAGTGCAGTTTATCACCTACTCTGATCACAAGAGTCTTAAATATATATTATATTAAAAGGATCTAAACTTGATATAGAGTAGATGGATAGAGTTCCTCCAGGACTATGACTTCATGATTTTCTATACTCCTGGGAAGTTAAATGTGGTGGAAGATTCTCTCTATAGGAGATCTAGTTCACAGTTGCTGAACAAGGTGTCAGAGTAGTTTGCCTCATTATATTTATCCTTCATTGATGAAGATAGAGCATCTTACCTCCAGTCAATGGTTGTCACCCATCCAATCTAATAGGGATTCAAGGAGGTACACCTTGGGGATACTGATTATGAGACCCTACATGCTCAGATACCTATAGGGCATACACCTGATGCATATTCACAAGGTGGGGATCACATCGTTATTTTCAGAGGATCCACGGTGGTAAAAGTGGTGTTGCGGGAGGAGGTTCTGAGGTAGTTTCATACATTCCCTTTCGAGGTACAACCTAGTGTGAAAAAAATGTACCAAGACCTTCGATGTCAATTTTGGTGGAAAGGGATGAAAAAGGTAGTTGTATAATTCATTTATCAATGCCTTATGTGCCAACAGGTGAAGGCTAAGCACCAGGTTCCAATGGGTTTGGCTCAACCCCTTGAGGTTTCGGAATGGAAGTGGGATTGGATATCTATAAACTTCTTTATGGGTTTACCACATATATCTAGGGAACACTATGATATATGGGTGATCGTTGACTAACTCACCAAGTCATCTCACTTCTTAGCTATCCAAGAGTAGAGTTAAGTAGAGAGATTGGGACGCCTCTACATGTAGGAGATAGCTCAAATCTATGGAGTCCCATCGTTGATAGATTCATATTTTTATGCTTATTTCACATCCTGATTGTGGAAGGGATTTCATGAGGTGTTTGGGACCCATTTACAATTGAGCACAGCATTTTACCAATAGATAGATGGCCAGACAGAGTGAACCTTTAAAGTGTTAGAGGACATGTTGTGAGCTGGCTTGTTGAAATTTTGTTATAGTTGGGAGGATCACCTACCTTTGGTGGAGTTCATGTACAACAATATCTATCATTCCACCATTGTTATGGTACCATTAGAGGATTTTTACAGGTGACCCTGTCAGTAACTACTTTGTTGGACTGACCTAGGAGAGTCAGCACTCATGGGCCTGGAGTTGGTGTGAGCTACTACCAAGAAGGTGCAGATTATCTAAGAGTGGTTGAAGACTACATAGAGATATCAGGAATCTTATGTTGATAGATGGTGGAGATCATTAGATTTCTAACAAGGAGGCCATGTCTTCCTTTAAGTTTTACCTATATGAGGATTACGGAGGTTTGGTCAGGGCGACAAGTTATCTCTGAGGTTTATCGGCCCTTTTCAGATATTGCGTAGAGTTGGAGAGGTGTCATACCTCTTGGATCTACCCCTTACATTTGGACTGAGTACATGATTTCTTCCACGTGTCACAGTTGAGGAGGTATGTGCATGACTTATTGCACATCATCAACTGGGGCGAGATGGACATTGAAGATTGGGAACACTTTAATGAGTACCCAGTGGAGATCGAGGATCATCATCATAGGATCCTATATGGGAGATTGATTCCCTTATTACGTGTTCAGTGGTAGCATAGGAATCTACAAGAGAGTACATGGGAGTCGGAGGCTCAGATTCATGTATGGTACCCACATATATTTCTATAGCCTTTGTTTTTGGATTTTTTGGGGACGTAAATCCCCAAGGTGGGGAGAATGTAATGTCCTAGATTTTTTCTGTGTATTATTTTTTAAATATTATATGGAATTAATTTGAGACAAAGCACTGATATGGCATGTGATTCTAAGGATCTTTGTGCTCAGAACAATTGCTTGAAAAATATTAAAATATTAAATAGTGCACATGATCAGATTTCCTAAAAAAAGTGGAATAACTTCCAAATGTATTTTCGGTCAAAAATATGTGGTCACCATTGCATTCAGAATAGAGAATTTATCCTAGGTGAGGCCTAACATCGTCTGGAGTGGGTCAACTATGAAAGTTAATTTTTGGACGTTTTAAAGGATAAAATAATTTAAGAATTTATTTTATTTTAATGTTTCATAAATGCAGTGATGTGGCATCATTTCTTTTTTAATAAACCTAGAGGTAGGGTTCCATGGTTAGACTCATAACCCTAGAATTCCTTGGAGTCTCTGTATAGAGGAAACATGGAGGATTCTCTCAGTGATGAATGGTGATGGGAAGTTGGATCAAAGATCAACGAGAGTTGTTCATGAGAGATCTCTCCAACAGTGATGATATGGAAACTGATCTTCTTCATAGATAAATCTAATTCCTTGGTAGGGTGTGTTATTTATATTTTTTTCATGTTTCTAAACTCAATGATGAACAGGGACCAACCAACAAATAGGTTGATTTTCGGTTCATCATTCTTATGGGATGGGATTATATTGCAGGATTATTATTGGGGTTTGATTGTTTATAGATTTGATTCACTTTTTTGATCATTCTTACATGATCTATCAAGGCCGAAATGAACAATTTCTAAGGTTCATTCCTTGGGTTGTTCTTTGTTCATTTCTCCCTCGATATTCTTTGTATTATTTTTGTTGATTATGTTCTTCATGGTTTATCAACAAATGATCATTGTGCCTTTGTTATGCGGCGCAATTATCCGAGATTGAAGATTTGACCTATTGATGAACTAGCCGAGGTGTGATGGAAATGGTGATAGATGAATCAAAATAATTCGTGAGATACTGTTCTTCGTACGATTAACATGCAGTGATCTAAAACGAATTTTGAAGCTGTTTGAAGGTCTGAAACCCACCGATTATGTATTTCAATGGAGATACGACATTGGATCTAGGGTTTTGAGGTGAATAGAGAATTGGATTAAACATCGTAGGATCAGAAAATGTTCACGGAGAAAAAATAGTGGTTTTAGAAATTTCTAAGGAAAACAACATATAGTCTAGGATACACAGTGCGTTTCCCCATTGAGTGGAGGCAAGAGTTTTAGGAGGCAGTTAAGTGTCACACAACGTGTGACCCCTATCACACAGGGTGTGGGACCTTCCATGAGGATCTCTATGTATTTAGGAAGATACAAAGATGTGAGGTGTAGTACACGGGTTTCCAACACAGCTTGTACTCCCCCACATGTCTTTTTTGAACTGGTTACATGGATAACCCGATGTACTGATACATGGGAATAAGCACACAGGTTAAAGATGTGTACCGGCACATGGACAGTATACATGGGTAGACCCCAGATATAAGGACATGACATGCGACCCTTTCTACACATCGTTTATACCTTTTCTACACAACATGTACTTTTGACATGGTTTGATGTACACGGGAAGTACTCTAGGTCAAGGGATATGGTGTGTGACTCTACTACATGCCATGTACTCCATTATACATGGCTTGATTTCCTTTTACATCGTATCTTGGAAAATTTTTATTAGGTTCGGTGCCCTTGCTTATTCCTCTTAAGGTTAGTTCGTATCATTTCCTATTCACAGGAATATGATCCCCTCAGTGGGACTTTTTGGATAGAGTCTAGAATCCCCTCAGAGAGGCTCGGATCAAGATCCTCTATCCATTCTTGTTCCCAAAGTAGAGTCTTGGTATTGGTTCCACCAATCATACTGGACTTCACTCCTCCACATAGAAAATGAATCTGGATGAGTCACGGTATCACCTCATAGCCCTGACAGTGATCCTCATCTATGTATCATGATCTTCCCCACTTGTGGAGTGATTTCTCGCAGAATGAGTGTATCGTATCTCTATTCATATTATTAGTGTATTTCTCTCACATAGGTTACTGAAAAATAGTAATTCTCAAATAGACATCATCTGTGCTATCAGACTTAGAAGTTTGTTCTCCTAAATGAATGATTTGTGAAATCTTCAGAATGAATCCATAGTGTTGGTATACGGTAGTTGCGACTTACCTGTAGATTAAGTGTTTGGGTTTGAGTATATCTGGATATCTCTGTTATATGTGTTTTGGACACACACTTGTATAGATATGACTTTACCTTTACTTTGTGTAGTTATTTGTGGTTTTGGGGTGTCCTACTGAGTATTGTTATACTCACCCCTACACAGGCTTTTCCCACACATGCCATGTCTTGTGCAGATGAACGAACTTTTTGATAGTGTCCTAGGTAGACCTCGACCAGGACTAGGACCAGACAGTGCTTTGTGAGTTTATATAGGTCGAGATGTTCCTACAGCTTCAAGTTGTACTCCCATTACCTTTTGGATTTTAGGTTTGACTTTGTGGTTTATAAACTTTCTTTTTGGTGTTCTTGTATTCTTGGATAGTTTACTTTACTGCACTTTAATTCGCTATAATACACTGTTGGTTGGGGTTTAGTGGTATGTATTCATTTGTTCCTTAGTGGTTTTTTATACATTTCAGCATTTTTTGGGCTTGGAGATGTTTTCATGTGTATAGGTACTTAAGAAATGCCTCCAATGTCACTGATATGCCTACTCGATGCTAGTCACCAGTCCCTGGCCTATTGGAGGCAGTCTTGGGGAGTCAAATAATGATCCCTCGTGGGACAATTCGTGACATTTTATAAAATATTTCTTTTTATATAATTTAAACAATTCAAGGATATTTTTTATATCTAAAGAAATTTTTCTAATTATATTATCAAATTATTTTCATCTATGATAATATCTCTTGACATATCTTATTCTTGATTGAGAATATTCTCTAAATGATACCATCAACCTTCTTTATTTTAATAGTTTATAGACTGTTATTTTTTATCAAATGAATAATTTATCACTTCCTTATTCTTTCCAAAACATCCACTATGAATATGAATAATTTTTCTTCTAATTTATTTCCTTTTTGAATACCCTATTTTCCATTTCTATGATCGATGGGTGTTCACCCAAATTTCATATGTTGATTGGTTGGGGAAATGAATGACTAAAATGCATAACCTTTTTCTATATGGTGTAAATACCACATGTTGTCTTATTTGATTGATATTTACTTAAAATATTTCATGATATCTTTATATACCCATTTATTTTCCATGGGTTTTTCATTTTATGATTATTGATTGATTTACGAATATTCCCTTATGTGACTCTATTTTGAAAAGGACATGAAACCCATTATTTCCATAGATTCCTTATAATATGATGAATGATTGTTTTCAAGTTCCAATCAGTTTTATGGATGATTATGTGTGAGTTCTTATATCTCCCTAAAATTCATTGATTAAGGTTATATATATATCATGATATGACTAAGGTAATAAATTATGGAATGATCTCTCCACTGTAGGAATCAAGAAGGGACGGTCACTCCACTGTGTTATAGGAATCAGGTAGTGATGCCTGCTCCACTATGATATGCTTACTTATTCTTATGGTTGTGCCACAATTCTATGATTCCTTCCAATATAGTATGTGAATTATTTTCTTATTATGACAGAGTCTTATGCTTATTCTTATGATCATGTTACGTTTTCATGGATCATTCTTATTGACTCGTGTTTACACACTATTTGATTTATGTATTATATTATACCAAGATCTATTCCATGACTTGTGATTTTTTATCCATATTTTTTTGGGTTTTATTTTCATATGTACTTTGATTATAACAATTTTATCATCATATTCTCACTTAGGATCATTGGTTATTATCTCTTATGTTAACCCTTACTAAATGTTTGATCTCACCCCTTCTTAAGATTCCATTTCCCTCGAGTTATGAAATGAAATATTATATAAGATTTTCCTAGAAGATTATATTGTGTAGAGAATTTATGGGAGATCTTTAAGGGTAGATTTTGATTAAGTAGTTTCTTATATAGTGGAAACAAAATTCATTTGATGCGACGAACATGGGTTCCACTGGTAAAATAATTTTTTTAACTATATAAAACTCTAAACCAAAAATGATACTTGGAATATAAATGTCAGGTTATTTGTAAAAGATCTTGTAATTAAATTTTTTTATCAAATCCAGTGTGTAAATTATGTATTTTCTAGAACCAAACCAAGGGTTGTTGGTCCATAATGCCCTAGTTGGTGTCAAAGTAGGGTTTAGATAACTTTAGATGTTATCATGTTATTAGTTAATGATGAATTAAGAGTTATAAAGGTCATTAAGGATTGATATGTTAATGATGATTATAGTTTAAAAGGTATATATATATATATCTCTTTAGATAGTTTATAATGAAAATTTTATATTTTTGGGGGAATAAAAAGAGAGGACATTAGTAAAAAACCCTATGGATGAGTCTAATGGGTAAAACTAAATACAGGATAACGTCCCGAAGTTTTTCTAAAGTTTTGAGTATGTGGATTTCCTAAAAATTAAATCCATATCCTTATTTGGTAATGTGGATATGTCTATAACATAGATACACCTAGGGTTAATCATCTTAAAAAAGGTTGGTTGAGTAAAAACTCAATCTTTAATCTAGTTCAAGATGAGTGGGCCTGAGGATACACACATGGCTAGATGCTCCTAGGGTATACAATTTGGTTAACCACATTATCTTTACTGTCCATTATGAAAAATTTATTATGATAAGGAATTATGTTATGAAATATGAGAGAACCAAACCTAAAGAAACCTATATTGAACTAATAGTTATTTAGTTTGAACTGAAAGATAATATAATAATTTCAAAGATTATGACATTATGATGTTGAATTTTTCATGTAATTATCCTAAACTAATTCTCTTATGGTCTATATCACTCATGTTATCCTTTTTGGGTGTTATGAATGGTTTAATCTAGAAGGAAATTAGTTAATAATAGATTTTGTAGATAATGCATAGATTTCATAATGGGCAACCAAATATGATAAGATTTAGAATAAGAAACCTTATTTTTTTTCAAAACAGCTACCAAGAATTATTATTAATAACATGAACATAGTTGAATTATAAAACAAAAAAAAGAGAAGAATAAAGTATCATTGAGGATTATATGATGAAGATGGTAAAGAACACAAGATTCAATTTTCTTTTTGTAAAAAATGTGGGAATAAGCACTAAGAAAAATTTCTCAAAGGAACTCTAATATGCTTTATTTGTGGTAAATCAAGTAATAGTGGGACTAATTACCAAGGAAAGGTTAAGAGCTTAGGGGACATAGTTAAAGGAATAAAGTTAATCCTAAAGTACTACTGACAATTTATTGTCCTAAATGTGGGAAATGTATACATTATCCAAGTCAATGTCCATGTAAAAGGTCTAACAATGATTATTAGAACTTGTAACTTCAAAGATAAGGTAATTTCTATGAAATAAAAACTATAAATGTGATTTTTTAAGATTATGTGGAGAGAGTAATTAGGATCATCAACTTAGGACCTATGAGTATTACATTTGTAACTTGTTTATCTTACTTCTCTATTCCAAGAATGTTTACAGAGAATATAAAATCACCACCCTAATGAAAATATGTTGAATTGTTAATAAATAAATTTAATTTATAGGATTTTTATATCCCAAGTATATAACTTCTCTGAAATAGATATTTATAGGAATTATCTTCCTATAAGTCTTATTATCCTTTAATAAACTTTGATGTAAAGTTAAGCATGGATTGGGATTCTTGACATAGAGTCTGTGATAATTGATAAGATAAGAAAATCACATCTAAAAATCAAGCCACAACCACCTATTAATACAAAACTTACCATAAACTCCCTATGAAAAATTACTCTCATTATATTGGGGTATTTAGTATAAATGATTATAGAAAATAATCAATGTTAATTATATTCATTTTATGAGTTCAAATGTGAGTTCACTAGTGATAAAAAGGATAGTGAGGATGAAGCCTCATTAAAAATTAAATCTAGGGTCATGTCTATCTTATAGTCACCCCTAACTATTTCATTTGTTATGAATAATTAAAATTGTGAGTAAATAACTTATTTAACAGGGGAGAATGTAACAGCCCATGATATCATTATATATATATATATATATATTTCATTTAAATAAACACAATTCTTGACAACTTGTGTTACATGAAACATCGGATCTGAAAATAGTGAATTAAAATTATTATAAAAACTATTATAAAATCTCTGATATAGTAATAAATTTGAAAAAAATAGTAACTTTATAAGATAAAAAATTTATATGATTTAATTCTTAAAAGGGTATTTGTAATAAAAGAAGTTTTCCTTATATTTTTTATTTTATTAAAAAAACTAGATTATATAATTTTAGAATTTATTTTTATAAAATAAACTTCATTTTTTAATTCCTCATATAAAAATTTACTTAGTATTATTTTTTGGATTTTTCTGAGATAATTGATTTTTAAGTAAATAGATAACAATACAGTTTTAACCAAAACAGTGACTCTTATTACTTTATCAATATATAATCAACACTTATAATATTATAAAAATATCCAATTGATTAAATATGTATTTAAAGAATAAATTTATTTATTTTAAATACACTTTTAAAATTTTTAAATCCTATTTGTATCCTTATAAAATAAAATTAATATTTTTATTTTAATAAAAAAATATTAATGATATTTTATTAATTAATCACTTTAATATTAAGATTCAAATTTTCTTTTCTTCTAAATTGACATAATTGTTTTTGGTTTTATTATAAGCAAATTTATGTTAATAAAATCTATAATGTGAATAATTATGGGTTACACATAAGGTTTAAAAAAACTTTACAAAAAACTATTATTACACATTATGTGTGTTTTTTTAACATTAACATTTCACACTAATATAAATTTTATTTGAAAAAATAATTTAAATATTTTAAATCCAAAGCTTCAAATTTTATAAAAAGGTAAATTTTAATTTTTTTCATTAAAATTATTTACGAAGGTTGAAAATTAATTAGCCTAGTAAAAATATAAATGATAAAAATTGATTTACTAACAGAAAATAACACAAAACATATTAAAAACATGTTACCAAATATGTGTTTGAGGTGTGTCTTAACTAAACCTCACCTATCATCCACTTTTTTATATTTTTGAGCCCTTAAGTTTTTAATAGTAACATTACATTATTGAAAATGTAAAGTGTGCTTCAAAAATAATCATCCTCTTTACTTGTAAAAGAGAAACACTAACATAAATTCATGTTATACCGTTAACTTTAAATTTATACTTAAAACATAGAAATTTTTTTCCTACAAGAACCCTCTCCCAATAACTTAATCATGTGGTCACCATTAGTAATCTTAATACATACATTTATAATGATATTTCTAATCGAAAAACAATCTCTTAATATAAGTATTACCTTCTTAATATTTTCTTCTTTATTTTCCACTTACAAATTTTTCTAACCCCCATAATATAATTAAATCGTTATAATTAATATAATAATATATTATTATGTTAAATTAACAACTCTTATTTATTAATTTCAATCCCCTAAGAAAAACAAAAGAAAATCGATCATGTGTACATGGGGACTACCTCCTCCATGAATCGGCATATTCCATTTTTCATAACCACTTATCATAACTGGTTATAATTATTTAATTGATTGATAAATATGGGATATATAATATATTTACCATTATGAATTGAAAAAATAATTTTTTACCTTTAATCCCTCCAATTAATTGAAAAATAAAAATGTCATCATGTGTACGTGCAGACTACCGCCACTATAAACTATGTGTCTTATTTTTCTTAAAAACCTAACATGGATGATCCTAAATGTTTAATTAATGAACTAAAATTATATTTATAACTCTATTAAATTTCTGAAATTATAAATCATTCCCTACTTTTCACCCATTCTATGAAGAAAATGAAAGCACAATACATTCATACATGCGTACTACCGCCTCCATGAAAGTGGTGTATTTCTTTCATCTAGTATTTTATTATTTTTAATACTATTTTAAAAGATTATTCTCCACCTTAATAACATCTAATTAATTTCATTATACTTATTTAATGGTGATATTATTTTTAAATCACCCCATAATCATGCATATCTATTAATTAAAGCATCTTTATGTTTCTTCAGTTTAACCACCTACATAAACAATGCTATAAAACACTATTATGCATAACTATGGGAACTTTAATACTAATATTATTATAATTTATTAAGAAAATATATATTTTTATATTTATGAAACTTTTATATTATATATTTAACTTCTTAGTAAAATATCATCTTTGATCGTTAAAATTACAAAAATAAGCGGACACCAATTCCTTTTTCATAAAACATAACTAAAACACTTATAGAGAGAGATAATAGATTTATAAATAAAAATATGTTATAAATTATAGTAACTTAAATTATATATGAAATATTAACATGGTATCAGGTAATAGATACTGAAATTGACATCATAAAACACACCTGAAATAATTAAAGTTACTAACACCTGATGGTAAAAATAATATATAAAAACTAATATATTCATAATAAATTATAATAAATAAATTATATAATATGGAATGTATATAAATAATGTTATAAAATGGAATATTAAGATATTTATTTTTGTCGTTTAGGAGGCTAAATTGCATTCTACTAAGTTGACAAACAAGGTAAGGGGTTAATTTTCTCAAATTTAAGTTCTTGAGATATATTTCATATTGTGCACCATGATATAGTTAATATAGTGTGATTACTATCTAATAAATTTATTTTACCATATTCATGAAATTCATGGGGTTTAAAGATCTATATCATGTTCTTTATTTAAATGTATCTTGATTCATAGGATTTCAAGTTTGTAAATGTTATTTGTCTCTATATTCAATTTTATGAGACTTGTTTGATGTTGCGCACTATATTTTATTTCATTCATTATATTAACTACCCTATTGAAATATTATATCATGAGATATATTTTATTAATAATTTTTGAAGTTCAATTTTAATCTCTCAATCCTTAAATGTTTGTTATTTTAATGTCACTCAATTTGTGAGGTTTCTATTCTATGGTTCATTTGAAAATCAAAATCTCCCAAATGTGAAAACCCATTTTAGGAGTTTGTATAGTCTTTCTTTCTTATATTACAATAATTTTCTTCTCCTCTAGATATCCTTGGTGATATATTTTTTTTCTTTAACTTGTTTTAAACTTGATGTTTTTTAATCTTTATAAGTGAGGTAGTTTTCCACAAAATTGTTTTTAAAAAATATAAAAAGGTAATTTAATTTATGCTTGACACCAGATTTTATTGATATACATATTTTTTTAAAATTGAAAAAAAATCATTTTAAACTAGATTGAATTTATTTACAATTATTTTAAAATAAAATAATTTAAACATTCTATGTATGTGTTATTTTCAATAAAAACGATTCATTTAACATTTATATGTAAATGAATCTTTCTACCACATTTTCCATTTTCTATAAAACTTTATCTCCACATTTTCATGGTTTTATAAAAGAAATTATCAATCTCATTATTTTATAAAATATTTCTTTTTATATATTTTCAATAGTTCAAGGATATTTCTTATATCGAAATAAATTTTATTAATTATCTTATAAAATTATTTTTATCATTGAAAACATCTATTGACATATATTATGACTGATTAAAGATATTCTTAAAATGATAGAATACACGTCCTATATTTGGATGGTTTATGAAATGTTATTTTATATCATAGGAATGATCCATAAATTCATTTTTATTTCTTAACCATCCACTATGAAAATGTATAAATTTTCTTCTAGTTCTTTTCTTTTGTGAATACCCTATTTTACATTTCATTAATTGAAGAGTTTCATGCTAGATGTAATTCATCAATTTATTGGGTAAATTATTGACTAAATATATACCCTTTATTTATATGGTGTAAATACCATGTTTTATCTTTTTTGATGTTTAGTTATCTAGATTTTTTTGTTATATATTTGGATATCAATTTATTTTCCATAGGTTTTTCATTTTATAATTATTGATTGATTTATGAATGTTCCCTTATGTGAATCCATTTTGAAAAGGACATGAAACCAATTTTATTTTCATGGGTTTATTATGATATGATGAATGATTTTTTCATGTAGTACTCATATTTATGGATGATAATATATTGGGTCTTATATCTCCCTCCAATGCATCGGTTAATATTCAATCTCTCTAGAGATAAATATAGGAATCGATTAAGGACTGATTGATCCGCTATGGGAATTAGGAAGGGATGCCTACTCAACTAAGTTATGAGAATCATGGGGTGATTACCTCTCTACTATAATATTCTTAATTAATATTATGGTTGTGACACAATTATAGCCTTTAATTAAAGGTTATACTTCATTTCATTATTATGCCACAGTCTTATGCTTATTCTTATAACTACATTATGCTTTCACAAAACATTTTTATTGAATTTTGTTTCCAAACTCTTTGATTCATTTCTTATATTATACTAAGTATTATTCCACTACTCATGAGTTTGGATCTATACTTTTTTGGGGATAATTTTATTATGTGTTTTTATTATACCTGTTTTTTTATAATATTCTCACTTATAATAACTAATTGTTATCTATTATGATTACCCTTATGGAACGTTTGAGTTCAACCCTTATTATGTTTCCATTTTCCCTATATTATTAAAGGAAGTTTTATTTATAATTTTCCGAAAATATTTTCTTTTTTGAATAATTTATGATAGATATTATAAAATCATTTTGGATGAATTATATTCTTATATAGTGGTAAAATATCAATTTAATATAAATAAAATGGGTTCTACTAGTTAAATATTATTCTTAACTCTATAAAACTCTAAAACTAAAAAAGGTCCTTAGAATGTAGATTTTACACTATTTGTGATAGTTATTGTAATTATGGATGTGTATGAAATTACATGTGTAAATTATTTTTTCTAGTATCAAACCCAAGCATGAATGTTTGGGTAACCTCATAGTTTGTATAATCAATCTCATAGTACATGTACTCTACTATACAAAAAACATCCCCTTTACAAAAACAAACTATGAACCACCAAAATTTTAGGCCCAAAAATTTAGAAAACACTATAAATGATGGCACCTTTCACATGATAATTTGAATAAACTCAAATATCCTTTTGACAAACTTTCTCAATATACAATGTTATTAAACACAACAACCCGAAATCTCCAAAACATCATTGAGATAGAATTTTTCCCAAAAATACACCCCCCCCCCTTGGGTTTATTAACAACACTGAAAACCAATTAGAAACTTTTATTGAAAAATATGCACTCATATTCTACTCCAACCACTACTCTTTATCAATGACTCCAGATAATGATCAACAACTTAATCATTACATACTCTAATCTCACATGATCCAAGCCTAGTATGAGAAATAAGAGTAGCATGAAAATTTCATCAATGAATCACATCATTCTTGATACCACTTGATAAAAATTACTTTACATCAATTAATCCTGAAATCCAATACCAACTATTGAGTTCAATATATACCAAATGTAACACATATAGAATCCCACGAGAAGACAAATTATTCAAAAAAAAATATTATAAACCATCTATCATTATAGACTCCAAAGGTTTCATTCATGATATATCTATAATGACCGAACTACATCAACATCATTATGATTTAAAAACTTACCCAATTTCACTACTCCCATTACCACACCGTCCCCCTTTCATGTACATAGCTTCTCCCCCTTTTTCAACTAACCAAAAGTTTACACCTGTGTGGTCTCTAATATAGAAAATGTCATAAATAAACACATAGAAAATAAAACACCATGCCTCAGGGAGTGGGGGATCAACATACACATTGTTTAATCATGGTAAGTCAATTATAATCCTAGATCCATATGATTCACTTCAAACACTTCTTTGGGTAAGGTATTTTTGAGGATTTATAAAACTTGTAGTTTTGTAGGAATCTACACCAACTTCACTAGTACATGATTCATGTTCTCATTGAAAAATTATATTATATTTCAATGTGATTCATCCTTGAGTGATGGATTTTATTTTTTGTAATATTTATAATGCTTGAATTATCACAATGGAATCTCATCAGTGACTTCACTTCAACTCTCATATCTTCAATCTAGTTCTTCATCCATAGTAAATTCATGAAAGATTGAGTATCCATAACATATTTAGCTAACACAGTTCTCAAAGAAATAAAATATTGTTTATTTATTATTTAAGAAAAACTCAATCTTACAAGATAAAATGAACCACCTTTTGTTGAATTTATTTCATCTTCTAAAATGGCCCAATATGCATGTGTATATCCTGATAAATCTTGATAATATTTTTCATTGTACACAAAATAAAAATCCACCATTTCTTTGATACTCGGTATAATCCTTTTTGTTATAATAAATATAATTTCCTTAGGATTACTTTTATAACATGCCTCTTAAAATGTAGATAAAATATTGTTGTGTTGTGTAGTTGTTAAGTAAAAAAGGTTACCAATGATCTACCTGTATTTTGTGACACTGTCAAATTTTCCTTTATCACACTTTATAATTTGATTCAATTAGAATCCATAATTTTCATATCCTTAGAGTTATCCATTTTTAATCTTATCAGAACCTCATTTTCAAATTTTGATTAATAAATGAATGTGTCATTACTTCTTTTCATCACTTGTATACCAAGGGTAAATGTTTGTTCCCAAATCATCGACATTTCAAACTCTCATTTCATAAATTATGTAAACTATTTTCTTTACGATTCATTCGATCAACCAAAAAGTATGTCAGTTACATACAATAAAACCATCATCTTTTGATTAATATCATTTTTTATGTTGTAATGGTAATCAAATACACCAAATTAGAAACCAAGTTTCTTTAGATACTTATCAAGTTATGAATACCATGGCCTCAAAACCTATTTTAACCCATAAAATGCATTCTTCAGCCAATAAACTGTTTTTCAATCTTTATTAATGAGAAAACCATATATAAGTTTGATTTAATATTCTTTTAGAATTTTATTCATAAATGATAACTTTTTTTTCATTTAGAAAATATTTAATTTTCTTTTCACTTCAATGGATAAAAATAGAAAAACATTATCCATATATGCCATGGGTGAAAATATTTAATCAACTTAAATTCCCTTCATCTAAGAGTATCCCATGAATACAAGTGGAAAACATATTTGTTTCCAATGACATTATTATCTATTAACCTTGAAAAAATCTCCCACATATAATTCTTTTCGATTTGGTCAAGCTCATCATTCATTACCAGAACCTATTTCTCATATTTTTTAACTTCTTTAAAAAAATTGGATATACCTATGATAAGAAATATGTTTATTTTAGAGACTTCATTATCCTCGTCTACACTGATATTATCTATTAACTGATGATGTTATTCTTATCAATTTCTACTTGACTATTCATATTTTGTATAGATACAGGTATAACATCTTCATGTTCATTATAATTATGTTCAACTGAGTTATAATTTTCATCCTACACACCCTATATGTTTCTAACATCTTTATCACCTTCTTCCTGAAACTAATTAATATTATAATAAATATTATACTCATTTTCAACCACAACAACATCATTAATTTCATCAATATTTCCTATATACTTATTGAATCATTTATTTGATTTTTCTTTTCCTAAGTATCTTGTACAAACCATTCATCTCAATGAGATTCTCACTCCCTATATTTCTACTTGTTGATAATGAAACACTTAATTCTAAGAACATGAAAGTACTTTAACATTGTATTCTTTCTATATCATATCTCATATGAGGTCTTTACTTTCCTTGGACACAACTAAGATCTCATAGAAATATTGACCAATGTTAGTACAAATTCTTTCCAAAACTTCTTCAATAGGTATTTCTCAATAATCAAAATTTCAGCCATGTTTTTTTGTTCTATTTTATCCTATCAACCATACCATTTTGCAGATGATTTATCACTATTAAAACATGGTTATTTATCCCATGTTTCTCGATATAATCCTACACTTTTTTATTTGTGAAATTCATAACACTTTCCATCTAGAGATTAAAAATATTTTCTCTAATCATTCTTTCGGCCTCTCTCAGAAATGGAGTAGTGAAACTAAACACCTCATACTTATTAGAAATGAAAAATATGTGTTTCTTCCAACTAAAATCATCATTGAAAAGAAAAAATATATCTTCCAATCGATGGTTCAATGTGAGATGGGACCATACACATCAGCATTAACTTTTTAAATCACTCTTGTTGACTTTTATTCATATTCCTTATATGTATTTCAGATAAACTTACCTTTTTTGAAGACAAATCATGTGTTTTTACGATCACTTATTATCTTTGGGAGATCTAAAGCTACATCACATTTCACCAGATCTTCCAAGGATATTTGATCGAAATGGGAAATATATCTATGATGAAATTAGTTTTTTTACGCCATGGTAACTTATTCTCTACTAAAAAATTATATATTATCCTTTGATTTATTCCCCTGTAAAATAATTGTACCGTATTTTCCCTTGAAAATGAAAAAAACTCATTTGTAAAGCTTATTCTTCACCTAGAGTCACACAGTTGAGAAACGCTTACCAAATTGTGACTGTGATCTTAAACAACTAATACATTTTCACATCTCATATCTTCTCCCACATATTTTTTATTTTCCTACAACAATAATATTTATAACTTCGTCATTTATAAACCTGATGAAACCTTCCTTATCATAATTGATTCATATCACTACATCCTTATTTCCCATCATGTATGAAATGCATCCACTATTAATGATCCAAACTCCTACATGATCTAGTACATTAAGGGAAATAACTATAACCACTTCTTGATCAAATATTTTCTTCTTAATCCTTGACTTTGACATCATAGATGGTGTTGATTGACAAACTTAATCTTTTTCAAAGTATCATAGACCAAATTCATCTTGAAAAGATGAATATTAATTTTTTGTTTTCAGATTTCTTGATGATTCATTTAGTTGTTGTGTATGGCCACATTTTGTCTATATCTATACATTATTCTACATTTTTCATGATAAATATATATCTATATATAAAAATTATATGAACCATAAATAGTTACCATAAAAGAACACCTAGAATATGGATATATATTATACTACATGTTCTTCTCTTGTTCCCTTCATAACCATTTTTCTATGGAACATACATTTTGTGGATGTTCCATAATTCCACAAAAATAACACCTAATGCGAGGTGTATCGCTATGTGGAATTTCAACAGGACCATTTTTTCATGTTTTCTTTGAATCTTATAATTTAGATGCATACCCAAATAAAATTTCATCCGCATAGTAGCTTTTGTGGTCTAGAATTAACCATCACTAAATTCCATTTATAGTTAAGGCCCATACAAGATTTTTTGTTCTAATATGTCTTTTTCTTCTTAAGAAAATCCTTTGAATTTTTTACTAGAACTCAATTCCCAAACCTCACATTTTATTCTCCTATAATATCGTCTTTCCTTATGTCATATAAGGATTACAGATTCACTCATGATCATCTAATTTTCATTATATTTTGGCAACATTCTCTTCAAGCACATTGATTTGTTTGACAAACCCTTGCCTACTCTTTAACTTTGTACATGTACTCAACCACTTTCTTTGATTTTTATAGACCTTCATATTTTATAATTTCAATTTATTCCTTAATATTGTACTTTTACTCTTCTTATTATTGTATATGGAGTTTGGAATCATAAACCAATTTGTTTTATATATTTTTTTATCCCTCCAAACATCTATTTATTCAATAGTTTCTTCCAAGTCCATATAGAGATCAAATCTTCCTTTTAATTATTTTTCATCGTTATTTCTCTCTTCCCCTATTTGGGAACACCCCACCACTTCCACCATAAAATTTTATCTATGGTATTTATTTTCTTTAATTTCATCTACCTCGGTTTATTTTTAACTACCATTATCTTGTAAAATTAGGTTCTTATTTATGAAGAAATTATTCTTAGTTCTTTTCTTAATTTCCAAATTGGTTGTATAATTCATCATGGGAAATTAATAATCATCCTTATCTTCATCTTGAAACTACTAGGGACACTTTTAAGCAAGGTTTCCAACCTTTACACATTTGAAACACTTGATTGAAAGTTTTCCCTTAAACTTTCATTTTCCCCTTTATTGATTTGAGGAAAGGAATGACATAACTCAATCCACTTATCCTTCTTCCTAGTCATCCTCATTGGTGAGATTCTTTCTGGACTTTAATTACACATCCTTGGTCTTCTCATTTTCCACAACATCATTATATTTTCTAGATTCATATGCAAAAAATAGTACTATGAAAACTATCCAATGTAAACTCCTTTGGATGTTTTTTATCATGTATATTGACTTTTGGATTGAATTAGGGTGGAAATATTCTAAAATGTATTTTTAAAATCAATACATCATCAAGGATTTCTCTAATTCCATGCATGTACTCTACAATGGTGTTCACCCAATCAAAAAATTAATTAATAATTTCATTCAGGTGTATACTCAAGCCCTAATAATTTTTTCATAGGACCTATAATTTGGATTCAAAAACTCTTGAATCGCCTTCATATATGTTTATAATCTTTTATCACATTGCAGGTGAGGATTTTAAAAAAAATGACCTTTGTGTAGATTGTTTTTGGATAAAGATCCTTCTAAGGTATTAATTCCTTTGGCATCTACATTCAGTTCTCTATATTCTACATATATTAAAGACTCACTATCTATATTATCCTAGATTCCATGAGTAACAACTATATATATATATATATATATCCATTCCTAATAATTAGAATTTGTATTTTGTCTGATTCTTCCATATATTAAAATTTATTCCTTCGAAGATCAGAATCCCATTATGATTGATGACTACCATAACTTCTGTTGATATAGAATCATTAATTTTAACCCTTATCTATAACAAAAAATATTTCTCCCATTATGTTAAATACCCTAAGAGGTGGGGAAGAATCAGTGTATGAGAAATTAAAAAACTTCCCCTTTTAGATATTTTTTATTTTTTAAGAAAAATACTATTTTCTCTCATTCCCAAAGAAATATATAAACTTAATTAAAAACATGCACATGACACAAGAATATTACTTGGTTCACCCTAACTAGTCTAGTCTAAGAAGTATACAAAGGAAATTTGTTTATGTACTAGAATTTAAAATAGTTCATTATTGTTACAATATTTGGAGAAAACTCGCTATCTTTTGTGGTTTACTACCAATATCACTTTGAAAGCTCATGTAAAGTACCCTTGTCTAGCACTCTCTCATGTGGCCAAATCGAGTTGGTTACTGGACCTCAACCACACCCCCCTGTATGCGAGAGGCTATCTACAATAAGCATGGGTGTAAATAATATAGTGGGGATACTATACCCCCTAGTATAGAGTTACAATCCATAAGAAATAATAAATAATAATAAATATCAGAGTAATGAATATAGAATAAAAAAGTACAACATACGACTGGAAAGAAAAGGAAGAACCAATAAATAAAATAATAATTAATTTAATTCTAGGATGGAATGTATCTAATGTTAAATTTAAAGTAACAAAGATAAATTATATATTGACACTAATAAATTAAAAATACCCCAGTCATGAACCCCAAGTCGATCCAACATCTATGGTAAAACCCATTCAACAATCAAAAAATCAACAACAAGGTCCCTTTCCCTTATCCAAACATGCATCCATGTAATCTTCACAAGTACCCAGTAGTATCCCAAATAGAGTGTGAGTAAAAATTGATAGGTAGACACCACCATGTATAAACAAAATGTGTCTAATAATATGTGCATTAAATAAAGTGATAAATAGGTGTATTACTTAAACAATTAATATAATACACCAAAAAACATTCTTTAGAACCATGCCGGAATATCTCTTAGCATGTAGCACAACCATTCCAACCATAACCATATTTCCATGGCATAATCACATAATTTTACAATGCCCTCTTTTTAAAAATTATATAATAACTAGAAAATCCCTATGATAATTTAAATATAACTTGGTAAAACTCTATAATGATTATATAATAACCAGGCTAAGCTCTCAATATAAGAATTCCAGCATCTAGGTGAAGTCTTCTATATAACCATTTCAACATCTTGGTCAAGAAATTTATATAATAATTTTAGAATGAATCAGAACCCAAATCATAATGGTTATAAAAACACAACATCATATCATAATCTATAAGGTTTAATTCTTCCCATTACCATTTTTCTTGTAATTACCCAATTATTCATTAACTTAAGTCTTAAAATGTTTCCATGCTAGTTTTCACAAACAATCATTATCAAATTATGACCATCCATTCCAATAATCCATTAATCCATTTTTCATGTTTAATATATCATAATAAAACACCTGAGATTTACTTTCATGCTATACATACTTTAAGCTATTAGTTGCTTCATTATTATTACAGGTTAGGATCACCATATGGGTAGCCGCAAGCTATGTCCCAACACCATTGAATCCAAGGGATCAAAAAATAATCTAACACAAGATTTATCATCATCCATTATTTAATTAATTAATTCACTCATTGTGTCTATACAATCATAACATTTCACATACTTAACAATTAAAAAGACCATATGGTATGGTTTTAGACCACCTGCCTTTATTTGGAAATTAAATAATGCTTCCACCCAGTCACTCCAAAAAAGAACTAAGGTACTTAATACTGTAACAAGAACCGGATCACACATTTGGTGATTAAATAATGCTTCCGACTAGTAACGCTAATAAAACCGAAGGCACTGAAGATCAAAAGAATAACTAAATCACACAAGATCAAGATCAAAACCTTATTCCACAGTGGTTAAAATATTATATTTTGATAACAATAAACTAGTGTAAGAGAGGTGAAACCAAAGAGAAACAAATATCCATGGATCAGATGCATCATAGGGACATTTGGAATGGAGTAAATCAATCTAAAATCACTTATAAATTTCCTAGGGCTCGAGAGAGGAGGGATGCATGTGAATGAAGAATGAATCATATGAACATCATGGATTTGAAACTACTGAACCTAATAAATACACAATGTTTAATCATTTGAGGAAAAATATTTCCTAAATTAAGAGTTATGGTGAAAACACATCACTAGGGTGAAAATAACCTTGTTCAAACAATACTTGTCGTGTAATATTTTCATAGAGTGTATACATTTCACACACTAAACCCGTTTCACAACATCTTCCTGGAGACATTTACACATCATGTAACATATACACGATGTGTATATTCCCTATAGATAGATTTAATCTCAACTTCTATAGGAGATGAAAAACTATATATGAAGCCTTCCAGACTCACATGCAACCTACGTAAGCCCCTTTGACATGTTTATAACCAGAATCCATTAATTCAAAAAACATATATTCTTGAAATTTAGGTCATTTTCCCTATAAAATTCCCTCTATCCTCAAAAATAACACAACCATAAAGTTTTAATGAAAAAAATAAACCCCAAATAAAATAGGTTCAGAAAATAGGAACGTGCTTGTAAAATATAGGATCTAACAACCTCCCTACCATAAATAGTGTAAGAACCCGGATCTTATTTTTCAGGTATGTGAGCCTTGGTTGATGTTTTTCTTGGTTTTAAAGTTAAGGTTGATGTTTGATAGATTTGGGGAAACTTTCAATGAAGTTTTGAGGGAAAACGGGGAGATGTACGAGTGGCGCACGGTTTGTCTAATCGTGCGGCCATACCATGCGTATTTGGAACTCAAGGCAGTGGCGACCGCATGGTCATCACATGGTTAAGGGAAACCATGTGAAGAGATCGTTCAAGGAGTGTTGACAAGAAAGTTCAAACCGCACGGTTAGCGCATGGTTTTCCTAACCGTGCGAGAAAACCATGCAGGAACTTAAATTAGATCCTTAAATTGTGGATCTCACACTTTTTAGCCTCTAAGTGGCTCTTTTAAGATCCTAAGTGGCCCTAACTCGGGATTTTGGCTCTCCTTAGGTCAGTGAAGGTTCTCCCATCATTCTGGAGGTGATCTTAAGGCCTCTATTGGTGAATTGAATCTGGTTTTTTAAGGTATGTGATCGTTCTTCTTCATTCTTACTCATTTTCATAGATCTACTCATATATACTTCTCCTCTTCTCTCAATTTCTTAGATCTACTCTTGTTATGCGTAGATATAAGTGTGTGGAGGACATTTTTGATGAGTTTGGGTCTTGGTCTTGTTAGGAGAATATATCTAAGGTGGTTCCTTGGAGAATCAACCAGAATTTCTTATGTATTCTTCGTTGTTGGGGTTTTTGTCAAAATCTTCCATGTAGGTGGTTTGATTCCTTACGCTGAATTTCTTTCAGTTTTTGTGCAAAATTGTCGGGTACCCATGTATCGGGTATCTCGGGTTAGGGTTTTGTTTCTTCATTATTGTCTTCCTTAGATTTCTTGTTTCCTTGAGGCTATTAGATGAATAATTATTGCTTGTTGCATGTTTGAGGATCACCCCATGGGTGTTTTCCCTATTTGGATTTTTATCGTTGTTTGGCACAGTTTTCCTATGAGGCAAACCCTGTTGTAATTGCTAGTGTTTTTGTTATAACTGATTTCATGTGTTGCTTGCAGTTTAAATACTTTTGTTGAATTGTAGCTATTATCCAAGTAGTTTGTTGAACTTGCTTAGGGATTCTATGAATTTTTATATACGATTGCTTTTGCACAGGGCTGCGGAAACCTGGTGCAGTTAGACCATAAGTGGAATTGACGTTGATTGATTCCTCAGAGGTCCTGTTTAATTATTACCACTACGAGACCATAAGGGGGATTGACTTTGTACTCTCTCAGAGGGTCTGATAATTATCTAATTGAGACTAAAGGGGGAATTAGATGATATTGATTCCCCAGAGAGTCTATAGTATTGATGCAAAACCATAGGGGGAATTGATGATGAGTGCTTCCTCAGAGTGTCTTTGCCTTTGTTGAATACTTGACCATAAGGGTCTGCCCGCGTGAGCCACCCAGAGGGTCTGTGGGATAAATATTGTTTGGTTGGTTGTGACGAGTCCACCAAACCAAAGAACAAGCTTGGGTTTGTACTACTTGTTGTTTTAGGTAGTATGCTGAGATACCCATTGTGTTACTTGCTATACCTTGGGAGTATAGAGTTGTTGCTAAATTCCATGGTTGACAATTAAATTATTGCATTAAATTAATAAATAAATGTGAATTTATATTTGCAGGATTGTTTACTTATTGTACTCATGTTTCTCAGCTGCATTTTTGTTCATTACTCTTGCTATATTGCTCACTAATAGTAGGGCCCAAATCCTGTGGTGGTTGCCTACTGGGATTAGTCTCACACCCTCTTTGGGTCCTTCTTTTTTTCCCAAACATGTTATATGGTTGCAGGTGTGGATAGGGATTGTGGACCTTCTACCTCAGGTGCTTAACTACTGGTTGGAGCTGGAGAGCATGGGACCGAGCTTAGGCTTGCGATGCTGCTGGATTTTACTTTTTACTTTTAGTACTTGGGTTTCAGTTTTATTTCAGCATGTTGCTTTGTTACTATTTTCCATAGACACGTGTACCATATTGCATCATTATTATATTACACATTGCTTCTTCTGTTTAGTTTCAGTTTTTGTATGTGGTTCACTGCTTCCGCTATTGTTTATGTTATCCTTCCACTATATACTTTACCAAATGAGGGCATAGTTTCCCCATGAACTCACCAAGGCCCTTGCTGCTAGTTGGAAACCTCTGGCATTTGGGGATAGGCGCTTGAGGTCATGTGGTGAACCGAGTACGGGGCACCAGTTGAGTGGATCCAGACTCAGGTCGTTACAAAGTGGTATCAGAGGAGTTTTCTTTCATTTCTATTTCCTTAATGTTTGGAAACAATAGACAGGGATAGAAAGGAATGGGTAGTTGGTACTTAACTGTGCCTGGGAGTAATTAACCCATGTACAGGGAAAATATATATTACCTCGCAATTGTAATTTTTTGTTTTTTCAAGTATTACAGTTGATTATATTTCACCATTGGGTGATTCACTTGTTTTGTGTTGTTACAGTTTATTTAATTGTGGTTTTATTTTGTTGCAACCCGATGAGATGAGGGTATGCCATCTCATGCATCATATAGGCACTGGTTAGAAAATCACATATCATGCATTTTACCATGCCATATAGGGTGCATTATAAATTTCATGATGTTGTGATAGATTTCGTGATAGATTATCCATGATGTTATGATAGTTGTTGTGATAGAGATACATGATATGCTGATAGGGTATTGTTTATTTTACATCTTATTTAGCATGGACACCAAGATTTCGTATTAGAGGTGTTATGGGCCCTCGAGGATCAGAATTTGGTGGATCATGGAATTTTTATACTGTTTACTTGTTATATGCATTGTTATGATGTCAAGATTTGATTCGCGGGGAGTATGGTCTCCCACATATTGGAATTTGTCACATAGATGCTAGTTTTTAGTGTTTTTCAGTGGTTTTGATGAGTTTTGTATGCCTACTGCCCAGAAACCTAGATAACACGGTGTTTTCCCTTATGAACACACGCCATGTGTTCTTCGGTTTGAGAAGAACTACTTTTCATGGTTACAGGCCATGTACCTTGAAGTACACGTCGTGTACTTTCCTTCTGTGTGATCCAGCCGTGTATTTGAATACATGGTTTGGAAAAATCTCAGGAACAACACACCGTGTACCATGTTGACACACCGTGTAGTTTTGGTCCGTGTACCAATTTGTGTGACTAACGACACAAATAGGGGAAAACAATAAGGACACTCCGTGTAGTGGACAAGCATGTCATGTAGTCAAGTTTCACTAAATTTTAGTGTGTTCTTTTCCTATTCTGCTTTTCTCTTATAAATTGCATTTGTGATCATCATTAATAAAGTTTTGCTTTTTACCTTACAGAGTCATGCCACCAAGATTTCCTCCCATTGCATGTCAGGTATCTGATAATGATCGTACGTCGGATATGGCACTAGCAGTTATTCCAGACACTGGTGTGGACACACAGTTCCATGAGGGATTCATGAGGTCCATACAGACCTTACAAGGATATCAGAAACCTACCCAGTCTATGGCAGATCTTATGCGAGTCTTCCAGCAGCAGCATCCTTCCACATTCTCTGGAGATGGAGGACCTCCGATTTTTGAATCCTGGTTTGAAGCTATTATTTCTATCTTTTATCATCACAAGACACCCCTAGATAGAAGGGTGATGCTCACGAATTACATGCTATGAGATTCCGCCAAGAGATGGTGGGATGTAGTTTCTCAGGCAGGGTGTCAGCAGATAGTTTCTTGGGAGGAGTTTCAGCGTACATTCTACGACTACTTCTACCCGGAGATGCTGAGGGCTGACAGAGCCAGAGAGTTCATGAACTTGTAGCAGGGATCTCTTTCAGTTATGGAGTATTCCTCTCGCTTCACTGAACTGCAGTGATTCACTCCCATTCTAGGGAATGATGAACTGTTCTTAGCAAGGAAGTTTGAGGAGGGAGTCATACTGAACAACAGATCGCAAGTGAATGTTTTCCAGTTGACTTATATTTCTTTTATAGTCAACCATGCATTGATCATAGAGAGTAATTTGAGGGATACTAGAGCTGTGAGCTAGGGTGGTTCAGTATCCATAGTTAGTACTCTTCCTACTGACAGTAGGAAGCGCCAATGAGAGTCTACACGAGGTGACATGAGGAAGCGATATCTTCCTTCAGGTAGTAATTTTTTGTGCTACTAGTGTGGTAAGGATGGGAATAATAAGCCACAGTGTCCGAGAGACCTAGTGGAGTGCCGATCATGCAGCAAGATGGGTCCTCTGTAGCGGTTCTGCAAGGTTCTTCTTCCAGCAGCTAGTGGAGGAGGATCTGTTTTGACTCTGCATGCTGGAGCAGGGTTACCAGTTCCATAGAAGACTGGGGGATGGAGTTTTTCAGGTCATTCAGGATAGGGTAGAGGTAGTGTATGGGGTGTTCAGGCTTAGGTAGGATCAAATCAGGGATCTCAGGCTGTTACATAGGGTTGTAGTACAATCCAGACATTTGTGGTATAGCAGATTCTTCAGGAGCAGGATCCTGGACCTTCCACAGTGTGAGGTACGATCTTAGTAGCCTCAGTTTTATCTTCTGCACTTTTCAATACAGGATATTCTCATAGCTTTATTTCTATTCACACTATGGATAGACATAGACTTACTATCTTTACATCTGAGGATATGATGACACTAGACACTCCCTTTGGACTTAGAACTGCTAGTGTGCGTCAGTGCAAGGAGTGCCCCCTTGAGGTTGGTGGGTGTCACTTATTGTGGGATTTTTATCTCCATGAAATTATGGGTTATGATTTCATTCTCTAAATGTACTAGCTAGTTCCTTTTCCGGCCTTTATCGACTGCTATCACCGCAGGGTGAATTTCACGTCACTAGAGGGAAGGTCTTTTCTTCATAAGGGCGAATGGAATGTCCAGGAGAGGAGAGCTGGACAAGAGCATTATGGGTTGTGTGGTGCTACAGCACAGATTGCTAGCTTATATCTGGATGACCGAGGAACTTTTTAAATATACTTCCCTCCAGTGGTTGATCGTTTTCTGGATGTCTTTCCAGAAGACTTTTCAGGGTTGCCTCTAGAGCGTGAGGTAGACTTATCTGTTGATCTTGTGCCGAGAGCAGCACTGGTATCCATACCTCCTTATAGGTTGGTTGTGCCTGAGTTACAAGAGATCAAGAAGCAATTGGAGGATTTTCAGGCAAAGGGTTTTATCTGACCCAGTTCTTCTCCTTGTGGTTCGCCTGGTTGATTTGCGAAGAAGGTGGATGGTACTTTACGGCTTTGTGTGGATTATCGGAAGCTAAACCAGTTGACGGTCAAGAACCGATATCCCCTACCGAGGATTGATGATCTTTTTTATTAGCTTCGAGGAGCCAGGGTGTTCTCGAAGACTGACTTGAGATATGGCTATCATCAGTTGTGCATCAGACCATTGGATATACCTCTTACAGCCTTCTAGAGCAGGTATGGTCTGCATGAGTATTTGGTTATGTCGTTCAGACTCACGAACGCACCAGAAATTTTTATGGTGCTGATGAACAGAGTTTTCCATCCTTACTTGGATTCCTTCGTGGTGGTTTTCATGGAGGATATCTTGGTGTACTCTCACACTTGACATGACCATGCTACCCATCTTGAGATCATATTGAGTACACTGAGAGAGCATCAGTTATATGAAAATCTCTCAAAGTGCCACTTTTGGATGGAAGAGATTCACTTCCTGGGTCATGTCATCTCAGAGACAGGAGTATCAGTAGACCCCGATAAGGTGATAGCAGTAGTTACCTGGGAACAGCCGAATAATGTATTCGAGGTACGGAGTTTCTTGGGGATGTCCGGTTACTACAGTTGGTTTATATAGGACTTCTCATGCTTAGCAGCGCTGTTGATGGGCTTGACTAAGAAGGGCATGAAGTACGTTTGGTTAGAAGCCTACGATTTATCCTTTCAAGAGATGAAGGGGAGGTTGACTTAAGCACCAATTTTAGTTCTTCCAGAGTCAGGCAAGAGTTATAAGGTTTTCTGTGATACATCTGGCATCGGTCTTGGAGCAGTGCTTATGCAGGAGGATCGTGTTGTTGCATATGGATCTCGTAAGTTGAGGCCACATGAGAGGAACTATCCTACGCATGATCGGGGGTTGGCCGTTGTTGTTCATGCTTTGCGTTGTTGGAGACATTACCTTCTGGGAGAGAATTTTGTGGTATATAATGACCACAAGATCCTCAAGTATATCTTCATGCAGTGGGACTTAAATCTGAGACAGCGGAGGTGGGTTGAGTACCTACAGTCTTTCGACTTCAAGATTGCTTATATGCCTAGGAAAGGAAATGTTGTAGCAGACGTACTGAGCAGGAGGACTTAGTTATAGGCACTTCAAGAGGCCAGCAGTGAGTGGAAGCTTATGGATCTATTCTCTAAGATGCATTTGGAGGTTCATGATAGACAGGGATAGACGGTTCTTTTTCTATAGTTTTTACCTCTAATCTTCCAGATCGAGTTCGAATGAGGAATCTATCAGACTCAAAAGGCCTAGTAATATAGGAGGGTGTGTTCGGTGGAGACCCTACTCTGGGGTGGATAGTGGGTGATGATAAGGTGTTACGTTTTCATGGCCTCGTATGGGTTTCAGCAGACATACATGAGGAGATGATGCGGGAGTTTCATGCTTCAGCCTGGGTAGTTCATCCTTGCATCACAAAGATGTATCGAGACTTACGTCGTCAGTATTGGTGGCTAGGTATGAAGAAGGATGTGGCTGGTTTTGTTATGCGGTGTTCCATCTGTCAATAGGTGAAGGAAGAGCATCAGTGACCAGTAGGGCTTTTACAGCAGTTACCCATTCCTGAGTGTAAATGGAATGATGTCGCGACAAACCTCGTGATAGGGTTACCAAGATCACCTTGAGTTAATGATGCGGTTTGGGTTGTAGTGGATAGGCTCGCAAAGGTTTCACATTTTTTACCAATCAAGGAGACCTTCGGTGTGGATGAGCTTGGGAGGTTGTAAATTCGTGAGGTGGTACGACTTCATGGGGTTCCAAGTTCTATCATTTTTGATAGGAATGCCCTCTTTACTTTTCATTTCTAGAAGGGGCTACAGAGGGCATTGGGCACATAGGTACTTCTGAGTACAGCTTACCATCCCAAGAAATATGGGCAGTCAAAGTGCACGATTCAGGTGCTGGAGAAGATGTTGCGAGCATGCATCCTTGATTTTGGAGGTTATTGGGAGAAACATATAACTCTAGTGGATTTTTCCTATAATAACAGTTTTCAAGCAACTATTCATATGGCACCTTACGAGGCTTTGTACGGTAGGTCGTCCCGATCACCCTTTTATTGGCTGGAGGCAGGAGAGGCATCTATGCTGGGACATCGTCTTGTTTAGGAGACCACAGATCAGGTGGAGTTGATTTGAAATAGGATGGTTACTGCACAGTCTTGAAAAAACTCTTATGCTGATCAGCAGAGACGACCTTTGGAGTTCATGGTTGGAGATCAGGTTTTCCTACATGTTACCCCGAGGTTGGGATATAATAGGATTATGAGATAGGGAAATCTTTCACAGAGATACGTCGGGTCATTTGAGGTTATGGAGAGAGTCAGGATGGTTTCTTATAGGTTTCAGTTACCTCAAAGGTTCTAGTCTATGCACAACGTCTTCCATATTTCTCAGCTTCAACGGTATTTCTCAGACCCGTCTCATGTTTTTCAACCCAAGGAGGTTGAGTGGGAGCAAGATGCATCTTTCAAGGAGCATCCTATCAAGATTTTTGATCATAGTTCAAAGGTTCTCTATGGCCAGTCTGTTCCACTGGTACGGGTGCTATGGAAGCACGGGAGAGTACAGGATGAGACTTGGGAGAGGGAGGCTGATGTACGATCACAGTGGCCAGAGTTGTTTGAGGTTTCTTCTTCTATGCCGCGTTAGGAAATTCGGGGATGAATTTATTTAAGGGGAGATGTTTTTAAGAACCTAGATCTTCTTTTTCGGGTATGTGACCCTTGGATGATGTTTTTCTTGGTTTTAAAGGTTAGGGTGATGTTTGGGAGGGTCGGGGAAACTTTGAATGATGTTTTGAGGCAAAACGGGGAGCTGCACGGACGGTGCATGGTTTGTCTAACTGTGTGGCCATACCGTGCGTAGCTAGCACTCAAGGTAGTGACGACCGCATGGTCATTGCACAGTTAAGGGAAACTATACAAAGAGACCATGCAAGGAGTTTTTACAAGACAGTACAAACTGCACGATTAGCACATGGTTTGCCTAACCGTACGAGAAAACCATGCGGGCACTTAAATTTGATCCTTAAATTGTGGATCTCACCCTTTTTAGCCTCTAAGTGGCTCGTTTAAGCTCTCAAGCTGCCCTAACTCGGGATTTTGGATCTCCTTAGGTCAGTGAAGGTTCTCCCATCATTCTGGAGGTGATCCAATGGCTTCTCTTGGCGAATCGAAGCTGGTTTCTTAAGGTATGTGATCTCTCTTCTTCGTTCTTGCTCGATTTCTTAGATCTACTTAGATCTACTTCTCCTTTTCTCTCAGTTTCTTATAAATACGCTTATTATGGGTAGATCTAAGTGTGTGGAGGATAAGTTTGATGAGTTTGGTTATTGGTCTTGTTAGGAGAAGAGATCTAAGGTGGGTTCTTATATAATCAACCTGAGTTTCTTGTGTGTTCTTCATTGTTGGGTTTTTCTTCAAAACCTTTGAGGTAGCTGGTTTGATGCCTTACACTGAATGTCTTTGAGTTTCTCTGCAAAAGTGTCAGCTACCCATGTATCGGGTATCTCGGGTTAGGGTTTTGTTTCCGCATTATTATTTTCCTTAGATTGCTTATGTTCTTGAGGCTTTTAGATGAATAATGATTGTTCGTTGCATGTTTAAGGATCACCCCTTGGGTGTTTTCCCTGTTTGGTTGTTTATCACTGTTTGGCATAGTTTGCGTATGAGGGAAACCCTATTTCAATTTCTAGTTTTCTTATTATAACTGATTTCATGTGTTGCATGATGTTTAAATACTTTTATTTCATTGTAGCTATTATCCAAGTAGTTCGTGGAACTTACTTAGGGATTCTAAGAATCGTAACATATGATTGCTTTTGCACAGGGCTGTGGAAACCTGGTGTAGTTAGACCATAGGGGTAATTGACGTTGAGTACTTCCTCAGAGGGCATGTTTAATTATTACCACTATGAGACCATAAGGGGGGTTGACTTTGTGCTCTCTCAGAGGGTCTGATAATTATCTAATTGATACTAGGGGGAATTAGAAGTAAGTGCTTCCACAGAGAGTTTGTAGTATCACTGCAATACCATAGGGGGGATTGACGATGAATGCTTCTTGAGAGTGTCTTTGCCTTTTTTGAATACTTGACCATAAGGGTCTGCCCACGTGAGCCACCCAGAGGGTCTGTGTGATAAATATTATTTGGTTGGTTGTGATGAGTCCACCAAGCTAAAGAACAATCTTGGGATTGTACTACTTGCTGTTTTAGGTAGTCTGTTGAGATACCTGTTGTGTTACTTTCTATGCCATAGGAAAATAGAGCTGTTGCTAAATTCCTTCATTGATAATTAAATGATTGAATTAAATTAATAAGTAAATGTGAATGGATATTTGTAGGATTGTTTACATAGTTTACTCATGTTTCTCAATTGCATTTATGTTCATTACTCTTGTTATATTGCTCACTGATAGTATGGCACAGATCTTGTGGTGGTTGCCAACTGGGATTAGTCTCACACCCTGTTTGGGTCCTGTTTTTCAGCCCAAAAAGGTTATATGGTTACAGTTGTGGATAGGGATTGTGGCCCTTCTACCTCGGTTTATTGACTACTGGATGGAGCTGGAGAGCATGGGACCGATTTTAGGCTTGCGATGCTACTGGAGTTTACTGTTTACTTTTAGTACTTGGGTTTCAGTTGTATTTCTGCATGTTTCTTTGTTACTGTTTTCCATAGACTCATGTACCATATTACATCATTATTATATTACACATTGCTTCTTCTATTTAGTTTCAGTTGTTTTATGTGTTTTATTGCTTCCGCTATTGTTTATGTTATCCTTCCACTGTATACTTTACCAAATGAGGGCATAGTTTCCCCACGAACTCACCATGATCCTTGCTGCTAGTCGGCAGCCTCTGACATTTGGGGAGATGTGCTTAAGGTTATGTGGCGAACCGGGTACGGGGTACCAAGTGATTGGCTCCATACTCGGTTCGTTACAAACAGCTCATCCCCAAGATGTTCTAAGAAACATTGTGGGGTATTTGTGAAAAATTATGGCCACTATGTTCGCACATCAGATTCCCTCTCCTAGGAATCCTCTTGAACATTCACATGTTACCACTACACTCAAACTAGAGTTATAGTCTTTCCTTATAGATACTATACTCTATAGACCACAATCTGTATTAGATACTCCTTAAAGGAGGCATCTATGACATGCTTGGAATCCTCAACATCTACCATATGAGAAAGTTATAGATGATATCTTTAACACTATGACATGTGAAAATTATTTTCATGTATCTATAGAATTGTGGAAGGGTAAATTGGTATACCACTAGATAAACCCTTTCCACTATCTCAAATGTCCTAACAAACCTGGGTTATAGCTTTCCTTGTTTCCTGATATGGTGTTTACCCTACCTATATGACATGTGAAGGAAAACATGATGACCAAACTCAAACTCCAAAGGTCATCTATATTGGTTATCATAAGATTTTTTCCATATCTGCACCGTCACCAAACACATCATGGTAAACTAAACCTTCTCATACATATCTTGCATGAGACTAGGTCTAACAAGTGAAACTCAACTACATCCATCCACAAAGAGGAAAATGGAATGACATACCATACAAGACCATAAAAGGTTCCATTTTTATTGATGATTAGAATCTATTATTATATAAAAACTCCATTATTTCTATATGTTTCTCCCATGAACCCCAGAAATCCAAAACATAGACTCATAACATATCCTCCAAAATATGAATAATCCACTCTAAATGACCATCAGTCTATGGATAATAGTACATATACTGTACTTATGATCCTAGAGCCTTTTTAAGTCCTTACTAGGACTAATATGTGAAACAAGGATCTCAGTTAGAAACAATACTCCTCAAAACAATTTTCAACCGTACTATCTCCCACACATAAAGACTTCCCAGATCATCCATAGTGAAGGTCTCCATAATATGTAATAATTTTTATTCATTCATTATTCAATCCATGAACACCCATGTTGTATAATTCTTATGAGGTTTCCTGGGAAATATTATCACAAAATCCATTGTGACATCATACCTTTTCCACTTAGGAATGGGCCAAGGCTGCAACAGCCTCGTAGGAATCTGATTCTTGGCTTTCTCCTACTGATAGGTGAAACATTTCATAGTGACTCCCTATACCTCCTTCATTTCATACCACCAATAATATCTATGAAGAATATGATACATATTTTTCAAAACAAGATGTACCACCCATCTAGAAGCATGAAACTCTCTTGTCAAATACTCATGGGAGTCCTTAGTAACCCTCACTTGACCAAAAAATTAAGATAATTGTTGATCAAAGACACCATCCTGATGATGGCTCCCCACCATATAGGCCTTCTCTCATAACTAAGATTTCTGGATCAGATAACTAAACTGTCTTAATCCATCCAAAATAAAAAGTATGATAGATGTTAAATATATGGATACTCATCCCTGGGACTCTTGAACATATAGATTCATGACTAAAAGAGTTTCTTCATCTTCCACTCATTTCAATACTCCTACACTTCTTTTTCTTCATCTTTTAGATCAAGGAATCAGCAGCAATGTTTCCCTTTCCAAGTGTATAATCCAACTTGAAGATGAAAACTACAGATACTAAACCCACATCCTCCTCCAAAGGTTTATGTATCCCTAAGAGAAGATGTAACTATGGAACATATAGTCTGTGTTCACCAAAAACATCTCTCCAAAAAGATAATGTCTCCAACATCACAGGGAATATACCACCCCTATCTAACACTAGATCATTAGTTGGGTAATTACCCTCATGTGGTCTCATCTTTCTGAATCCATAAGAAACCAGTTGATCATACTATATCAGAAAAACATTGAGTCTAACTTCGGATGTGTCACAGTACACATTATTTACCCAACATAGGTAAATTGAGGATAGGTGATGAGGTCATCCTACCTTTAAGATTCTGAAAATCCATCTCATAAGTGCCCAACCAAAAAAAAATTACCCCCTTCTTGGTCAACCTGGACATTGGTGCTTCTATATGGGAGAATTCAAGGATAAAGAGTCAATAATAACCTACTAAACCCCAAAATCTATGATTATAGAAGAAATATTTTTTCCACTCCCAAGATACCACAATTATAACATTCTCTGGATTTACTGACACTCTTTTCTCTAAGATGACATGGCCCAAGAAGTGAACTTTATCAATCCAAAAGTTGTATTTGGTTATCTTGGAATAAATTTGATACTCTCTCAATGTACTAAAGATGATGTTAAGATGTTGGTCATGATCATCAGCTGACTGGGATTACACTAAGATATTTTCAACAAAAACAACCACAATGTAATTTAGAAAATATTGAAAGTTCTAATTAATCAAGGACATGAATACCACTGATGCATTCTTCAAACCAAATGGAATCACAATGAAATCATTCAAGCCATACCTACTCTTAAATGTAGTTAGAGGTATGTGTAATGGTCTCAACATCAACTAATAGTGTCCTACTTTCAAAATGTTCTTAGATAAGATCTTATCACCTATCATCTAATCAAAAATATTGTTGATTCATGGAAAGGGATACCATTTCTTCACCATCATTTAGTTAAATCTCCGATAATAAATACATAATTATAAAGTACCAACATCTTTCATGGAGAAAGGAACTAGAGAACCTCATGGTGATTTACTATGACATAAGATTTCTTTGGCTTCTAGATCTTCCAACATAACTTTAAATTCTCATATCTTTGTTGGTTCCATCCTATAAGGTGGAATAAAAACTAGCTCTGCTTCCGACACTAACTCGATTATAAACTCAATATCTCAATCAAGTGGCCAGCTATAGAAATCATCAGCAAATACAACCTAAAAATAGTCTACCACTGGAGAAAAAAATTGTTATTCTCTCCATTATAATCTAGATAAAGACCTATTATCGGATATGTAAGACAATCCAATATGCATTTAATTGTAACTATATGACCAGCCTAAAGATCCCACTCACCCAGGTGAAAATATTTGTCTCCTTTTAGATATTAAAAGGGTAAGTCTCCTCTAGTAACAAAAAATATGTGCCTAATATAGTAATATGAAATCCAAACAAAGAATCAAATCAAAACCTGTCATGTCCAGCATGAACAGTTCCCAAAACAAATAGTAACCACCAATTTTTAAAGAGAAATATTTCACGTGGAAAATGCATGGTGCCCCAAGCTTAGGAGACAAGGTTCTCTATGCCTATAATGATACAGTTATCCTATAATTTCATGACTTCACATTAGGTCTACCGATTGTTTCCTTTTCATGTGTTGATTGTGGAGTTTCAAGTATAGTTGCACAATAATTTATGTCTAGTTTTCCATTTTCATTTCTTCAAAACTACCAATGGCTCCCACATTCATAACAAGGTATAGACTTTATTTCCAAAGGTAGGTTGGCCTTTAGGGGTTTAGATCCAATGGCACTTAGGACCTCACATTGGTCAATAGGATGAAATTTCGAGCTCATTACACCCTTTTGGGGGGAATTATTTTCTACTCTAGTAATCTCTTATGTATTTCATATATGTTCATAAATCTCTTCCTAATACTGATATGGAACTGGTTTCCCTAAAAAATTATTAGGAATCAAATCCTTCTATGCATAAAGGGGTTATTTTAATGAAACCATTTATATCAATCTATGATTATTCTTTATTTTCCGATAATCTCTTAAAAATGGGTAGATGCTTATATTTTAAAGCCATATAACTAGGATCTCTAAGGTTTACAGCCGTCCAGGAAGCCAATTTTTATCTTAATGATGGGATTGAAGCTTTATTAGGAATCCTACATATCATGTTTAAAATAAGAATCAAACCCCATATATTTATTTTAAATGGTACAGTTTAACATGATGTGGAAAGGAAATATATTATGGAACTTAGACATAAGGTATTGAGATCAGGTTTTAGGAATGTTTCCTACATATCTTTCTCATAATAGGATTCATAGTTATCAAAGTTTAATT
Source organism: Viscum album (assembly GCA_963277665.1). Classification (NCBI taxonomy): domain Eukaryota; kingdom Viridiplantae; phylum Streptophyta; class Magnoliopsida; order Santalales; family Viscaceae; genus Viscum; species Viscum album. The sequence continues at coordinate 1,151,452,615 of OY728155.1, read as the reverse complement.
TTCCCTCAACCTACTAATGGGAAATGATAGATAATTAATTCATGTGAGGTTTATTACCCTACGGATTACCAATGTGGTGATTCCTTTGGGAATTAATCCAAGGTGGATGCCCTTGTATGGGAAAAAATCATATCATTCTACTGAATGGGGCTTACAAACTAAAGTTTCCCTATTTGGTGGAATTAATGATGTGAATGATATGATTGTGAAAATTTCTAAGCCCGTGTGATCCATTCTCAGTGTGAGAAACAAGGGATAACAAGTAATCAGTCTCACCATGTATAGATATGAGACTTATGCACTAGGGTGGCCCTAATAGGGTGTTTAATATGGATCATGGGCCTTAAGTTGGTATCCTATGTATCCTATTTATAATATGAATTAGCATCCTCTTATTTCAATTCATACCTAACCCACTGATGGGTTTTAGTTACTTGAGGGAATGGTTGAGGCTTACAAATAATGGGACTTTAATTTTTTCGGTGGATGAGGAATAATGGGAGAATTATGGGAAAATTATGTCCCATGAGTTAATTATATTTGATACATGGAGGGAGATACAACAAGGTGAATTATCATTTAAACTCAGGCCTTAGGAAGGATTCCTACATATCATGTTTTTACCAGAATCAGAGTTCTCATAGTTCAATTTAAGGTATGCCCAAATATGTCTACTAGACAATGTTATCATATCCTAGGGTGTCTGTCTGACATGCTCTAAGTGCCTACCTAACATATCCTGAGTGTATGTTTGACAACATTGACATGTCTTAGGGTGATTTTTATAATTTAATCATACATGTTGGAGGTCGTTCACATGATCTATCTGACATATACGGAGGTATTTTTCATAACGTGGTTGATATGTCTGAAGTTCTTCATTTGATAAATCCATACATGTCCCAACATTTCATGTGATCAAAGATAAAACGTTATAAGGTTTTTATGTAACTCAGATGACATGTTGAGAGGTTATCACGTGACTAGGATGACATTTAGGAAGGTTGTCACATTACTTGTATGACATGTTGAGAGACTGTTGTGTGACTTGGCTAATAGTATAGAAGGTTGTCACATGACTTGGATGACATTTCTTGAAGACTTCCCATGACTTGGTCAACATATCCAGAGGATTTCACAAGACTTAGTTGATATGTCTTGATGAATTTTCAAGACTTGGGGGACATGTCTAGAGGAATTTTCAATACTTGGTTAACATGTCATGGCACTATCACTTGTCTTGGATAGATCATGAGAAACACGTGATTACTTTACATGAAAATAATTATATCCATATTCGCATGAGTCTCCTATATTCTTCAGCCTTTATTTCGTATATGTATCAATGTTTGAAAAGAATCAGCTTTTTGAGGTCTTATGTGACCAAGTATACATTAGAAAAGTCCTTCACATAATCTGGATGGCGCACCATAGGTCCTTCACGTGATCAAAATATCGATCATCTGAAGCACATATTCATGTTGTGTAATCCCTTATATCATTCCCTAGATCTTTACCTAGTGGAATACCCTTCTGATCATGTAACATTCCACTCTGAGAAGTCCACTCTTTTTTGCTCTTGGGGGTGTAGTAGTAGTGTGTCTACCTCTATGTGTGCCAAGTGGGAGGAATTTATAGGCCACACACTCTAGTTTTACACCTCCTTGTATGGTGCATATATCACATGTATGAGATGGATTCGGTGGAGGGATTATAACATCACACACTTCGCATGATCCTACCACGGGTCGTTCAACACATCGTATGATAAACAGTGACCACAAGAACACTCCATTATCACTATATCTATTAGACCCCATCTTTTTTAAGGGATTTATTATAACCATGTTGACATGTAAAATGGTCTTTTCATAGTTGAGGAGAAATGTCTAATAGTCTTAACAAGATCAAGATGCCTATGGAGAGGCCACCACATGATCGAAGAAGAGTTGTTTGGTGTCTTTTATATGATTAAGATGCTTTGTCAGAGGCCTTTAATGAGATCAAGTTGTCTTATTATGGTCCACTCACAGGATTGATATGACTTGTAAAGGGACCTTCGTGTGATTAATGATGATCAAATGAGGTGCAAAACCCCTTTTGTATGAAAATCACTATGTCTTCTTTTCATAAGAGGCTTCTAACTATTCCTATTTTATTTCATTATTTTAAAATGATTTGGTCCTTTTCCCATAGGTTCTCTTCCAGGGTGTCACATGATCGGAAGGGGGTATCATGACAATGTGTGATCATTTTCATGGACATTCTCTCTTCTTGTCTATGATGTTTCACACAATCAATGTTGGATCTCATGATTGTGTGTGAGCACTATCATGGACAATCCCTCTACATTCCTGTGGAGCCAAAGGGGAATCACATGATCAAATGGATGTGTCTGAGGTGATATTATTGGTGAGGGTGACATGTCAACATGATATCACATGATAAGGTCGACATGTCTCTTGGTTGATCTATGGGATCCTATGAATCTCATAACCACGTCATCTGGAAATCAATTTAACTCTCTATCACATGAAGATTTCACCTTTTTCTACCTTATTTTATAAGGTTTATTTGGTGATATTCAGGTGTCTATTGATTGAAAAATCACATGATCATAGGAACTCATCTAGAAGCCATCACATGATACTCAGCACTTTTCTGTATTCCTTCCTAAGTATAGGAGGGTTTTTCACAAGGATTTCACATTATCATTAATAGATAAAACATAGATCATGATCCACTTGAATGACATTATCAGTTTATGTGATCAAGTTTCTTCTATAGGTTATGAAATATACATGATTTGTCCTCCTAAACAATATGAATTCATGATAATTCTTCCTTTTTTATGTAGAAAATAATACTCATTCTTTAGGTATTTTTTTCAATTCTAGAATTTATTGTGCTAATTTGGAAGGAATCAAAAAATCCCCCCCCCCTCATGAGAGAGGTCTGTAGGGACAAGGGATCGATTATAAGGATATTAAATTCCCACATTAGTCCTTAGGGCTTCCACTGACCGGTGTTCCAAACATCTTTTTTTCCTTCCAGGTAACCTTTGGTATTCCGTAGAGAATCCTATAAATAGTGGATCAAGGGGATAGATCATTCCACTGGTGACTTTAAACTCCATAGATCTTATAATGTCTCACATCATGTGATTACTTAACAATACCTTACTTCAAGATCTATTTCACAAGACCTCTTCACAAGAACCAATCGCAAGAATGCTTCACATGACCGCTTCTTGATATTTGATCATGTGTTCTTACTGCATGAATTATTTCTCTTGGAACTTGATAAAAAGAACCATGAACCAACTCTTGGTAATTTTATTGAGCATTGACCCACATCCTATGGTATTTACATGATCTTCTAGCTTGTTCGCATGATGTATTAATCATTACGTAGTTCACGTGACCATATCAAGGTCATGTGATCGCAAGTATTATGACAGATCACATGAACAAAATATTCTTTGTGGGAAATTTGATTTGTGATACCCTTATCATGTCATTAAATCAAGAATCCCTTTATGTTTCATGCAATTCGCATGATGTTATCTGAGTTATGCACCTATTTCATCATGGTTTATCACTAATTTAATATGTGCTTCTTGTTTTCATACAGACGGCTTCCAGTTATCAAAGATATTCTAATACGGTCGGCCATAGGACTTTGATTATAGGGAATCAAAATTATGACCCTTGATGTCACGTGTTATCTTATAAAAATAATTTAAAGGGGATCATCCTGTAACGACCCAAAGTTTAATAAATAGAAATACCCTTCTTATAATTATGTCATATAATCACATGAAATCATAACACAATGAACTACTAAGTACCATGTGACCTTTAAACATAATATTTTCACCTTTGTAATTTGAATTTTGAAAATCTGACATACATGGTTGCTATTAGTAAGATGTTTGGAGTTTGATAAGATGTAATTAATTTTTTTTTGAATAGTAACTGGCCCTTATAAATAGTAATGTTACCCTTATGAATAGTATTACGACCCTTATAAATAGTAAATTTTCTAACTAAATAAGTAACCTTACTAATGAAAGTATAAATAAAATTTATCCATCCTATAAGTGATAAAATGATATTATTATATCTTAGTGTTGGAATTTTTTTTGAGTCATGTATATTTAATTACAATTTTATGATTAATTTAATAATTTAAAATAAAATCTATTTTCATAAAATGAATTCATAAATAATTATTTTTATGACTTATGATTATATGATAATTTTAAGCGGCCATAATTGATTTTTCAAAGTGTTAGAAAAGCAATTTTATTTTGAAAATTTGTATTTTTTAAGTAAATTATGATTTTAATTAAAAATTAAATTTCTCACCTTTAGAAAAATATTTTAATTAAATGGAGTTTATTTTTAAATTATACATGCTGAAAAATGGTTAGGGTGAATTTTTGGAATTTTTCTGAAATACTTGAATTTTTTATGAGTAATAAAATGTGATAATTTATGATAAATGCTAAAACCTGAAATTTTTCACCATTCTTGGGTCACGGATGATGTAAATAGCCATTATGTCTAACTCACATGAACGTATTACTATTTTTTGTCACAATAATCAATACTATTCATAGTCTTGATCAAGAATATTAAACTAATGATTAAAATAATGGGAATCCCCTCCTCTCCTCCACTATAAATACCACCCCTCTTTATGTCTTCCCTTTACTCCTCTCAAGCTTTTTTCCTTGTTTAAATTCTTCTAAAATCTCTACCTAATCCTCTCTATCACTTCCATCAGCCCTTTTTCTCTTAAAAACACCAAATATTATACCGTAAAGAGGTTATCAAAGAAGTTATATTCAAGAGGTAAACTCCTCTTTTCATTTCTTTTATTTTCTTTCAAGTTTAATTCTTTCTTTTTCTTTCCTTGCATCATTTAATCCAAATTTTATGATAACTATAGTACCTTACATGTAATATAATTCTTTATGATAATGTAATAATTTTTCATCATCTCTCCATTCTCCTCCCTTTATACTAGAAATGAAAACACCACACGAGATGTGTTAATTTATCAAATTCAAGGACGACGGGTTTTTAATTTCTATCATTGTCTTCAATTCTAGTCATGAAACCATTTTGATGGTAGAACCAAAATATAATATGTGTATTATGTATAATTTAAAGTACTGGAATCTTCTGTACCCGTGATATTAATTTATAAAGCAAAATGTGTTTGTTGTGATCAAAAACCGCCATTTAACCAAAAGCGTTATTATTAAAATTTCATATAATGAATCATCTTCACTCCAAACAAAAAAAATGAATTTCATGACCATGTAATCTTTTGGATGTTAAATAATAACATACAACATCAATTCTGGATAACCATTCTCATCTTACATGTTCATCCTTACAAGTATATAAGTAAACTAATCATGAAAATCAAGGAAACAAACACTCCCAAATAATGAGATTGAACCTCTTCACCCATAAAAAAGGTTCATGAATGATCTTAATAAGGCTATAATAAATCAATTTCATGAATAAGAGGTTTGGGAAATATTAATTAATCAATTTAATTTGGCTATCCACGACATTAAGATCAAGGAAGGACACCATCGTACTTAAGGTAAGGGATTATACCCGAACATCCTTTATTCGTTCAGGTTGCTCAATCATTATTTCAACCCAAATGAAGTTATATTTTTTATGTAAATATTCTAAATTCTATTTATATTCTCCAAACACATGTATCAAGGTCCATTAATCATTCTATTTTGGGTATATACATGTTTTTTAGTGGTTCCCTAGTCAATACTTTCCGTTAAGAAAACCCATTTAAGGGAACTTCCTGAATTCTTTCCCAATTTCAAGTGCACTATATCATCTATTATAAGCCACCATTGTTTTTATAACATCATTATCTTTATTATGAAAACCTTATTTGTTCGCTTCAGAATTTATATAAATGATTATTCCCTTTTCTATTTTAAAGTCTCTTTAGTATTTTCCTTAAAATTGCACTAAAATGTTGTAATGCTAACATTTATTAAATACTCTTCTTAAATGTTTTCACTTATGCTTAACATCACTTAACATGATATATTACTATTTCCCTTATCAATGTCCATGTATTTTTTAATTCCTTTCTTTCATGGACACTTGTATGATACGTTCATCAATTATGCTTTATGAAATGATTATAATACTCATTTCTTTCTATGGGTACCCTTATGATTATGTATGATTGATTATGTATGATTATATATGTGGAAATCATATTCATGAACATTTTATTATGGGTGCACCCAAATAGTGCTCTAATGCATTGGGTAAATTTGAGTCTCATTAGACGTTATGTGCAACGGTCTTGGCAGTTAGCCTTGACTCGTGCTACCATGCGCAACGGTCTTGGTGGTTTACCTTGAATTGTGATCCTCTATGTGCAACGAGCCTTGAATTGTGATAAATTCATTTTTTATGGTGCTTACACATTATTATGTATCCATTGTTATATGATCTCATGTTTATATGTTATGATTTCTCATGTTCTATGCTTTTTTATATCATTATCCCATGCATTCTAACCCAAGTGCTAAATCTTTATTATTATTATTATTCCCTTACAGGGATTTTATCTCATCCCTTTATTTATGTTATCTCCAAGTTATCCTATGAATATTTATGATAAAAATTGAAGTTAGGAGCTCTTTATGAAGACGAAATAAATAAATGTTTTATTTTGTCACGTGTTTTAAATTTTATGTTTTATGTACCTAGTCTTGCAAGAAACTAGACTTTATGATCCTTGGATTGTAATATAATGCTTTATTATGATTAAAATAATGTAATGGTATATGTAAAAGGATAGAGTCACTATATATCCTGCAAAAACATCATATCTATCCACTATCACATTGGATTATGTTGTACAGATTTGGTCTACTAGATGATGTTTTCATTCCCTCTCCTGATTACAATAATCTATCTTGTCACCTATCCTCTTACCTTAAATTTATTCAAATGACTATTTATAAAGATATCCAATTGTTCATAGAATGGTCCCAAGGGTTTTACTATATATTAGAGAACTCCCCTAATGTTTAATATGGTTTTGATCTTTCCCACTAGCAAATTGCTCAAAGTTATTTGAGCATACTTGTCTGCACCTCGAATACTCTGAGAAGAAGTTGGAGATCCAAGTGGCACTTATGATCTTTCAGAAAAATTTCAGATGATTTGGAATGTCTTTATTGGTTCAAGTGAAGATTATCAAGATTATCTAATTATTTACATGTTATTTATCTTTACATGGAAGCATGTATTTGTCAATTCATTATCTATCATCAGTAGGAACTTGTAAAAGAGCTGATCAACCATTGGTGTCCTAGAACTAATTAATTTCATCTAATCCATGGAAATGTAGGGATCAGCCTTTATAATATTTACCAAATGTCCAGGATACCCCTTCTCCAGGTAATGTATATTGAATTTTTTCCTCTTGTGGATTTTTGGGGTGACCCTATATAAACTCTGACCTTGGAAAGGGACATGCTTACCATCAACATCTTCCTCTATTGTAGTGGGTTTTTTTCCAACTTCTATACACCCCCAATGATTCTCTTCTCAACAGGTTCATCACAGTGCAGAATCTTACTAGGAAATAATTGATGCTGGGTAGTATACCACATGGGGTTATTAAGTGAGACCGAAGTTATCCCCAAGCCTTCATCTGGTGGGGTTTTTAGCCATGTTTCTAAATGGATGGATTTTTCTAGCCAAGGATGCATGACTAGGAATTCAAGTGAGCACATTAGTGATGGTAGTTGTATTAGAAGAGGGGTAGCCCCTTAATCTAGCTATATAGACCCTTGATCACCATTATTAGCTCCTCAGTCATATACAGCAAGGTAGTGTTTCTTAATATATTGGAATCCCTTTCAGGTTTTTGTTGGATGGATAGGATAGAATTTATTATATTAAAAATATCATAACACTACTGGGATCCTTAATGCTTCATTTTGTCCCTGTCTATTGAATTTTTCCAGGGTTGAGACAATACCACTAGGCCCCGATGAGTTTATTGACGTGTTTATCCAGTCTAGAAATTTTAACTCCATGCCCTAGCTTGCACTGACCATGATACTTTTTTATGATAGAAATGTATCTATTAATGATAGGTCATATAAAAACTCTCTGTGTGATGGGTTTCTTTCATCCTATGTATACGAGCTATTATTTTCATTCCATATACTCCCTATTTGTTTTTTTTCCAATTTGGATGTATTCAAAGGGTTTCTCCTCTCCCTAGAGTTGGTGTGTGGGGAGAGATACATCCTGAGCTCATCCTCCAATTTTCACTTATATTGGTGTATGAAGATACCAATATTGAGATTATTCTTCTTCCTATTGGTGCCCCTATCTTCCTATCCATTGACTATTCACAAGATTGGGTGGCATCCTACTCAGTTTGAGTACTGAATAGATTGTCTCGTTGGGTTGATAAACCTTATGCATCACTAAACCACTTATTTTTAGCTACAATAGAGTTTTTTTATGACCTAAGTGAGCCTCAAATGAAGTGTTCTTATCCTATTAATTTACATGCCATTAATGATAGAGAACTTTTTGTGGAATATGGTCCTTTAATAAGAGTGAAAGATGATGCATCATTTGAGAGAGGAGCATGTGAAACTCTTTCTCTTACTTCTTCATCAGTTCAGCTAACCAATCCTCTTTTTGACACACCCACCCTAGTGGTTATAGAGATCCAAGCATCACAATGGAAAATATGTAAGAAAATACATGCCCTGATTACCAATACTCCATTGGAGGAGCTTTGTGGCTGAGATGAATTCCTTCTTCATCTCTTTCATGATCTTGGGGTAGGTGGATTTAATTGTCAATCATTGTATGATATCATGAAACAAATTTTCCTAAATTAGAAACAATTGGATAGCAGTGAGGGGTAATTTCATGGTTTTGATGATGGGACTCCCCTAGTTAAATTGATAAGGGGGGATTTTTAGGTTCTAGGACAAATACATCAAATAATATCTTAGTCGTAAGCCTATATGGAAAACTTGACCATGAAAATAGTGAAAATGAGGAGATACTAGCTCACTAAAAGTAAAATCTTTCAACGTCGTCATCATTATTAGAAATTGATAAAATAAGAGTTAAATATTTTTATACTTTTCTCAAAACAATTCTTCCTCAAGAAGTGGTAAAAGAAGTAGTCCATACAGCACTTCATCACTCAATCGACACTTCTCTCGAGACTTTGGCTAATTTGGATAATTAAACCGATCAAATTTTACTGTGGTGGCATACAAGTTTTTTTTATGGAATCCTTGGAGAGGCTTAAGGATATAGAGATTCCTCATTTTTCATGATATCAATGAATAAATATTTTTAAATTTGCAATTCTTTGTATATATTTCTTTCATTCATGATGTGAATGACATTTTATTGATCTGATATCTCAGGGATCATCAACAATACCCATCCTTTGTATAATAACGATTAAACCCAAATGCCTAGATTTTAATTCTTAACTCACAACAGATTTCTCGAGTATTTCTCATGAGTTCCCCTTGACAAGAGATTCCCCATTGATGTACTTAATCTAAGTGTCTTAATATCACTTGATTTAAATGGATAATTTGGGTAAGATATATTTTCTGGAGGGGGAATGAACTAATTTTTTCCTAATTCAGTGGAATTAAAGAGAATAACATGATTTCTTCTAGGGAAAAATAATTATCTATATATTATTTTCATTTTTTTGTATTTCCCTATATTTTTCCTAAGCATTATATAGGGAAAATCTTAGTCAGTGTGGACTTGACTTGTTCTCAGGCTGCCCTCTCATGGGTTCTCAACCTGAAATATTTTATTACCTATCTACTTTATTAGTTATAAATATTTCCTAGATCACAAAAAGTTCATGTCTAGTGAGAAAAGACTCAACATTTTCCTTTGATTCTCTTTTCACGTTTTCAACCTATCGAGCAGCATGTCTCATTCAATTGGTTTCTCTAAGGTCTTGCAAACTAGACCATTCTTATTTTGTAATTTAGGATCTTCCATCTCATACCATCTACTTATATGTAGTGAATAATTCATGAATTAACATTCTCTATTCATTTTAACATCGTTCAATAAGGACATATTCCAAGCATTTTAACATCATACGGTAAGGATGTAAAATGCTTTTCAATTTAAAATATTGTTGTGCGGACTTGAGATATTGTTTAGTTTAGAGTCTTTCAACCAGGACTTAATATGTTTTCATTTTAGAGTCCATATTATAGGAATTGATATGCTATAGAGTTTATATTCTTACTATTATAACCTGATATGATGTGCAATTTAGAGTTTTACTACCAAGACTTAAGATATTGTGTAGTTTAGAGTCTTGCTATCAAGACTTGATATGATTTGTAGTTTAGAAACTTGATGGTAGAACTTTATAGGATATGTAGTTTAGATTATTGAAACCATGACTTGATATGATATTTATTTTAAATTATTACTTATAATAATTGAGATTTTGTGTAGTTTGGGGTCTTTCTTCCAGGTCTTGATTTATTGTACAGTTTAGAGTCTTACTTCCAGGACTTGAGATCATGATATGGATGTTGATCCAACATAGATAGTTGGAATTTCATCCATATAAATCATGTTTCTAGGGTTTTGAATTAATTAATATGAATTGGGAGTACATACTTTATATGACCCAAAACACCCTAAGGTGATGAGTTTCACTACAGTGTTGTCAGGGCACATGAGTGGAATGGGGAAGGCATACTAGGGATGACCCAAAACACTCAAGGATACTGGGTTCCACTATTGTATCATTAGGGATCATAAATATTATATTTTCTTACCTAAAAGGAAGATATTACTCTGGTTGGTAGGTCATAGACATTATGAATGAACCCATATGGTTTCCATAAATGGTCAAGTAGAGGGGATCCCCACTCTTTTCCAAGGGCCATGAAAGGTTCACAAAGACTAAAATTTCAGGATGATGAATTTGGAAGTGGAGAAAAATATATCCAAGGAGGGTTCTAGATCCCTAGGTTAGTTTTATTTTTTTATTTTGGAGGATCAGGCTCTTTTCCATGTGGTTTCATGTCATCTAATATGGGCTACTAAAAGATTTTGGAATGGAGTATCACATTCCTTCTTTGAGAAAGTATACAATACATGATGACATAACGTCGCGGATGTTGAATCCACTTGAATAATCTAGTTATTGGGATTTTAAATCATAGTATAGGAATATCTTAGTTAACTGGGGGTGGGGAGAAATCGGTACAGGTCCACCATTGGTTATGGAAGGATCCTATAATGTTTTTGTGGTAAAAAAATTAACTCCAGGATTTAAGTGGGCCTTCCTAGGACCAAAGGGTCTGTTTGGATAAACCAATCCCTATTACCAGTCTACTATAGGGAAGATCAAATAGAGAGGAAGGCCAAGGTCTATGGGGTTCCAATATAAGGGTATAAAATAGAGGAACTGGTTTTGTCAGCACAAACATCAAATACATTAAGGTGGTTTATGAAAAATTTAAGATTCGATAAGGGTTCAATCACCCTAAAAGTTGTGTCATCACTTAGTGAACACGTTTTTTACTTAAGTATATTTGAAAAATAATTACTCTTATTTTTTATAGATCAGGGGGTCATGTGAGCATTTCTTGGATTTTACTAAGGCCAAAGAGTGATCCCTATGAGCTTTATTCCTTTTTTACTTATGCAATAACTTTTTCCAAAACTCTAGATCTGAAGAATTTAGAAAGCATAGACTCGAATATTTCTTAGGCTTCCCTTTGTGGGTTTTCACCCTTACAATTTTTACGTCTCTTTCTCTAGCAGTTTAGGGTCTTATGATTTGGACCATCAAGGGATAAAGTTTAATTTCATGAAACTTTTACCAAAGTGAATGGACTTTAAATTCATGATGCATCTGGACCTAGTATGAGAGGAATGTCACAAAATAGCCTAATTAGGATACCTAGGCTCAATAGTATGACAATATCCTTTTGAGAAGGTGATGGAAATGTTGTAAATAATGGATCAAGGTTACCTATCCATGAGTAATGGTATGGTACAATCCTGCCATGGATGACTCATAGCACACTAAGCAACTGAGTTCCCCCATGGTGGAGTTATGTATTACAAGGATCATAAAACCCTTTTTTCAAGTTACAAACACATTTGGTTTATGGTCGAGAGAATATATGCAGGAACTAAGGAAAAATATGAAAATTTAAAAAAAGGATCCCCTGAAGCTGGATGTCATTTTCCAAGGTCCATGGAATGTTTTTGGTGACCCAAGGAACTCAATATATGAATTATTATTTATGGTTTCAGGTTCTTAAAATATAAAGGTAGCACCCTATACTTTGGTTTGTTGGGATAAGGCTCTTATAGTCCTTTGATAAGGAATAATAATGGGTAATGGTATATAAATTTTAACATCTTATAGTAAGGATGTTTTTTATGTAGTTTAACTTCATATGATAGGGAAACTTTTATTGCAGTTTAACATAATGTGGTAAGGATTTTTTCCTTGTAGATTAACTTCATGAGTTTAGGATGTTTTCCTTGTAGTTTAATGTCATGAGGTTAGGATCTAGAAACTAGTGTGAAATTGTTCCAGATTTCCTTAGGGGAATTTTTCAATGGTTGAGGGAATTTAGATGTAGAATGCATATTTTATCCATGAACAAGATTTATTGATGGTTTGATATATGATGGATCCCTTATTAAATATATTGTTCATGTGTTCAAGTAATCCATATATACATCTCACTTATTTGTAGGCAAAGAAAGTTTGTATGACTTGATCCTCTTTAAACAGAGGTACATGCTACTTTTATGGCTGGGATTTCCTGGGTTTCCCTTTTCATATTGTAAGGGAAGGAATCATGCCATAATCATCTCCTTTAAAGAGAACCTAATATATAGATTTGAATCATATGTAGGGGAAAGGGGTCACTAACTCATATAAATTAGGTCATTATAGAAGATGGATACCTTGAAATGGAAGGGTGAAAGGATATAATGTCTTGAACTACAGTTGAAAATTGGTATGAGGAAAAAATTATAACATAAAGAGTATATGAATGCTCTTGAATATTTGGGTTAAGAATGGTGTAAATCATAAACCAATAATTTTAGAGTTAACTGGAGGTGGGGATCGTTGGGTACAAGTCCACCATTAGTAATGGAAGGAGCCTATAATGTTCCACATGACCAGGACAATAACTCCTTAATTTAAGGGGGGCTTTCTAGGGACCAAAGGGTCTCTTAGGATTAACCAATCCCTAATAACATTTTTCTACATTGTAGATCCAATAGAAAGAAATCCAAAGGTACATGGGGTTCCAAGATAATGGTATCAAATCGAGGAACATGTGGCATTGACTCAGATATAAAAGATATGAGGTTGGATCAGGAAGAATTTAATAATAAATAAGGGTTTGATCACCCTAAAGGCTATGACAACATGTATTAAACACATTTCAAATATTAGAATATAAAATGTGATTCCTAAGTACATGTCCATCAGAGGGGATGATATGTTCAATGTGAAGTCCTTTTTTCATGCACTTTAATGTCGTGTGACTATGATGTGGTCATTTAGTTTACTGTCATGTGACTAGAAAATGATTCTCGATCTGAGATACATCTTGTTCATGTAGTAAATAGTGGTTTTCCATGTTCCCTAAGATCACATGAGTTATTCCTATCATGATAAATAAAAGATAATTGGCCATTCGATTAAGATGTGAGTGAGTACATGATAGAGGATACATAAGGGGGACTAAAATTTATTATGGACTATGACCTCTAAAAAAAATCAATCTCATGAAGGAACATGATTGGGGGTGATAAAATCCCATGGTTGGGCTTGAGATTGAGGATTGGGACGTCACTACATATCTTGTGATGGCAAGAATTAAGACACAAGTAGTTCATGGACGAAATTTCCCTACACAAGTTTGACTCGTTCAAGGGGAGGAGAGACATTTTCATCTTAATGCTGGACCTAGGATTGAATTTTTGATTGTCACTATGTATCCATTGATGGAAGGAATCGACCCTAACATAGTTCTTGAATGGGAAACTCTATGAATATTTTTTTCCCATACACATAAGAGGGAATTGTTCCTATTTATTATTGCGGTTAGACCCAAGATTGGAGATTTAGGTGTCATTATATATCCTGTGATGGAAGTAATCAATCTGCATGTATTTATTGAATAGGAAACTCTTCATTTAGTTCTAACCCATATGGATAGGGGGTCATTATTCCCCATTATTATTACAACTAGACACATGATTAGAGATTTGGTCATCACTATGTATCCTATGATGGCAGTAATCAAGCCACATGTATTTCTTAAATGGAGGTGTGGTGAGAAACATATACTAAGGATGGTGTTCATGTTGGTTGAGGTCCATAGTAATGTGTAGTTTTATTTCATGAAATAGACATCAACCGTGTAGTTTAACATTATGAAGTAAGGAATTATGGTGTGCCTTTTAAGGTCTTACATCTAGGGCCATGCTAACCTTGATGTGATCTGATACATATCGATCATGTGGGGAAGTCTTTAATAACATTCCTAAGCCCATGCCATCCATTCTTGGTGTAAGAAACAAGGAATTAAAAAGATTTCTTTTATAAAAAAAAGTAAATTAAAATAAATGTTGGGGAATTTTTATAATGTAGTTGATGGTTCAAGATATAAGATCTAGGTGTCTCTGTGTATCTCATTATAATGAGAATAAATTTATGCATAGTTCTTGATAAACATGTATTTTATTGTCATGCATCTAGGATAATGGTTACGCAATGTAAAGAGGAAGGCATGAATCCCCATAAACATTTCCCAAGCATTTGGGAAATCATCTCATGATTGTAATCCCATGTTTGTGATATGAGGCTTCCTGAGATAGTTTCCCTAGGCATCTTATGCTTGGAACATAGGGTAAGAATAAATTTTAACATCAGTTACTAAAGATATTATCGTACAATTTAATGTCTTGTGACTAGGAAGATATGGGTCATGCCTTTCAGGATGATCTGATAAGGACCTCTCTATGCAGTTTAGTATCATGTGGTAAGGATGAATGGTGTCTATATATTTTGGTTGGACCCCATAATTTGGGATTTGGGTGTCACTACATATCTTGTGATGGAAGGAATCAATCCACACATACTTCTTGAATGGGGATATTCTCTATGTGGATCTAAATAACACATACGGATCACTAATACAAAATTGGCCTTTAACAATGCTAGAAATAGACTTTATCAGCACTATAAAAGCCCTGATAACTTAAGAGATGTTAAAATCCCAAGACTTTTATCAATGATGAAGAAGAGATGGGAAAGGGTCCATTTATCAGTGCTAAAAAGAAGAGATAAAGATCTCATTTATCAGTGCTTTAATTTAGCACTACCAAAGGATTCCTTTATTAGCACTTTTTGAAGCACTGATAAAGGTTTTGTTTATCAACACTTGTAAAATCAATGATAAGGGGACATAATGCAGTGTGCTGTAAGAGCACACTACAGCACCATAATCATATATAATATCAACAAAAACAAGTACTAATACATAATTTAAATTAAATAAAATTGACATTAAAAATACAAAAAACACTATATTATAGACATTTTAAACATTGGTTTATACAATTACATAAATACAAATTATTACATACATTCAAAAACATCAATGTTCCTTTGTCTTTTAATCCTGAACTAACTCATTCTATTTCCAAACAAACCACCCCCTTCTTGAGAAAAATAACACACCTATATAAGAAAACTATTATTATGTTAGTAATAATATAAAAGAACTCTACAATGAATATTGAAATCAACATTCCGTAATATAATTTTTCAATAAAATAGAGAAAGTATATCGTAACATTACCTTTACATGTTTCTAAATGGTTTCCTTCATTATAGTTTGTTCTTATGAGGGATTGGTAACATCATCATGTACAGAAGACATTGTCTACATGAGTAGTCAAACATTTAATTTATATTATTTTAATACAGTAGAGAACATATAATATTACGATGAAAAACATAATATATTAAAAAACACTTACCTTCTCATTGAACTCTATTTTTTTAAAGGTTTCAAGGATTTGGTTCCTCTTTTGGGAATCTAAATCCCCTCTTTGTTGTCCCCTCTAAAGTATAAGACATTGTCTACATTGGGACCAATATGAACTAATTGCGATGTCCCATTGAAAGTGTCATCCTCGATTGAATTTTCATCTTACTCAATATTTTTTTTAAAAAGGTGGTGACATGAATTGGTTTCCCAATTCATGTCCCCAAAAGGAATTTATTAAAAACAAAAGGTTATAATACAATATCGAGGTGTAAATAGCTTACACCAGCATGGAGTTAAAGTAATAACAAGTAAAAAATACCAATAAAACCAAAATCAATATTTGAAGCACATGTGGTCACCAGAGAAGTAGCAGAGCCTTCCTTAAAACATTGGGTTAATTATCCAGATCCAGCCTTCACATTATCTAGGTCTGAAACTTCATGAGGATGGTCAAAATTTGAGTGGAAAAGCACTGCATCTTATCTATGAGCTCAAGTTATCAGGATCTTCATCATCTCATCAAAACCCACCATCATCAGAAAAGAGTGTGTCCCTCCATGAAGGTCCCATAGCTCTTCTTCAAAACAAGAAGAAATCAGCACAACTGAGTAACATCTTCCAAATTCATACAATCCTCTAGCACCTCCATAGAGCATAAGAAACAAAACACGATGTAGTAAAATAGATATAACAAATTAGAACAACAAAAATCAGGAGAAGAAGTGTCTTTCCTTCAAATAGAGCATAACCATCATTAATGAGAAATTCTTATAGACAACATATATAACCAGGTGCGGGTAGAACAGATTCAGCACAGACTTCCATCCAAATGTAGCTGACCTCTTTGGAGGAAAAAATCCATTAGAAATTCACCTTCACGAAGCCCGTTTCATCAAATTTAACTCCATTGATATTGTAAACCCATTTGAAACGGAAAAAAAGCTCTTGAAATGTTGTATAATACAACTTGTATATCTATTCAATAATGCAAAAATATGACCTATTTTCATAAATTGGATTTCTTTCCTTGGAACTAAATATGTGCATCACATCAGCCAGAAGCATAACACTATTTTTTTTAATTGTACTGAATTAATCATGTTCTTTTGTATATAATTTATAACCATTGATTACAAACCCAGTGTAAGAAATAAAATTTACATTCAGTCCTCTATCTAGCCCTTGAATTCTTCCATCAATTGAATTCAGATTTCCATATAACTCCTTATAAATTTGATCTTTGAACCATCCTATAAATTATTTATTATGTGTATCTGATATCCATCTTTCAGTTATTTATGGATTCAAATCTCTAAGAATTTCTTTATGGAACTAAATGTACGGATAAAAATATTCACTATTATTTAATATGTAAAGATGTGTTTTCTCCTTCTCTATTAAGGTAATTGTAACAACATCTCTTCTGGAAATCCATTCTCCCATAAGGCATTCGCTGTGACGAGACTTTGGGAGACTGATGCTTTCAACATCTGATAGGTAATCGGTACAAAATTAAATAGATTATTCAAAAGCATATCATTCTACAATACAACCTTCGGGTTGAATTTGATTCTTGAGATACCCATTAAAAATATTCATATATCGTTCAATGGGGTACATCCATATATAATGGATAGGACCACATAGTTTAACCTCTCTGGCCAAGTGAACCATTAGGTGGGCCATTATATTAAAGAATTAAGGTGGGAAGATCACATTTAATTCACATAATATGATTGAAATATCCTTTTTCATGATGTCCAACCTCTCTAGGTCTACAAATTTACTGCATATGGATTTGAAAAAGAAGTAGAGTTTGGTTAATGTATGACATACATTTTGATTCAGAATGCAACAAAAAGCAATAGGAATTAAATCTTGCATCAAAATATGAAAGTAATATAATTTTAATCCTTGTAACTTCAAATTAGTCATTGACATGGCATTATTTATATTTTATGAATACCATTATAGGACTTTTACACTCATATGGAAAAGGAAAATTTTCAATTTTTTCTATCTGGATAGAGTTTAAGCTGTCGGAGGAAGAAAATTATGCCTTTTACTATTCACTGTTGTTAACTCTTTCCTTATCCACATTTCAATCAAGTTTACCCTATCCTTGACACCTTCTTTCATTTTTCCAATAACATTTAGTAACATGCCAATAAAACTATTAAATAATTTTTTTCTACATGCATGACATCAAGAGAATGTCTGACATACAAACATTTCCAATACGGTAATTCAAAGAAAATTAATCTCTTCTTCCAACCTAATTTTTTAAGGTTTTTAGAAAAAAATTTACCGAAACCAGTGTCAATATTTTTTACTTTTTTTACAATTGATCATTCGTTTGTAACTTTTCCAATATTCCATTCGAATGTTGTCATCCAGGATTAGTATTTATGTCATCAAGGTAAAAAATTTCAATGTCCTGAAAACACTGTCTTTGAGGAATGTTTCAACCAAACTGAGTATGTTTGTTTTTCAAAAATGGGATACCCCAACATTCCTTGAATGTTATAGCCTGATAGATTTCCATAAGTGGGGAAGTCAGTTGTCATTCCATACAACATGGACCTTAATGTGAATTCTTTAATTATATTATAATCATACATTATAACAACTATATCCCTCATAAATTTCAGATCTTCGATCAATGGATCCAAATAGACATCAAAATCATTATTAGGTTGCTTTGGTCCAGATATAAGTAGAGACAACGTAATGTATTTTCACTTCATTCATAACCATGGTGGAAAGTTATAATTTACCCACATGATGGGTCATGTACTATGAGTACTACTCTATACACCAAAATGATTTATTCCATATGTAGATAACTCAAGATGAATGTTTCTCAACTCATCTCCAAATTTAGGAAAATCATAATAAATTTTCTTCCACTAAGGAGAATCTTCTGGATGACGTAGCTTCCCATATTTAATTCATGTATCTGTATGCCATGTTAATTTTATTTCAGTTTCCTAAAATCCATATAGTTTTCTAAACCATGGAATGACAGGAAAGTAACATACAGATTTTGAAGGACTTGATTCATTTTTCTTGTATCGATCTGTTCCAAACTTAGGGTATTTAATGATTGATTCGTGTTCCTTTTGAAAAAATATGAAATCATTTGGACAGGCATGTATTTTTTAGAGATCATGCACATTTAATGTAACATTTGTTTAGCGTCATATGTTCGACATGGTAGTTTATTTTCTTCTAGTATCATATCTTTCAGAAGACCAATTATCTCTGTAAAGCTGGTGTCACTCCATCTATTTCTAGTTGTCACATTATATAACTTCAATATAGCAGACAATATTTTGTATTTAGTACAACCGGTATACAATGGTTTCTTGAAAAAACTATTTAACTCCTCAAACAACTTTGGACCATGAAGGACATCTTCAATTGTCATTTTGATTTCTTCCATGTGATCTCCATCATCTTTTAAAAAGGTATTCATATCAAATGATTCATAAACCATAGTATCATCACAATCGATATCCACATTCAGTTTTCCCCCGTGTTTAGTCCAACATTTATAGATTTGATCTATTTTATGAAAAATTAAATGTTATTCCAACTATTCTGGACTAATATTGGTTGAATAACAACAATGTAAACACGGACAAAGGATTTTTGAAGGGTTTTTTGCATGCTCATTTGAAAACATGATGAACTCTTTAACTCCATATTCATATTAATTTGTCAAACAATTAGAGTGCATCCATTTTTGGTTAATATCCATTCTATTGGGTTCATAAATAGATATTTGGAAGTTCTCGGTAAAATTTAAAATAGAGGATATGTTTTAAATACATCCAAGATAACCCATATGAAATGTAAGGACAGCCAGATGAGCTATATATGGAGGTAAAAATACCAATGATTTTATTTTGGATTATAGGGGTATTTTTATAGTTTTACCTTAATTATTTAGAATATATTAACTATTTTGAAGTTAAAGTAATATATATAAAATAAAGTTACAAATTATACTAATGAAGTTATGGATATTATTCAAATAATTATTTCCATGTTAACTATGTATTTAGTGGATGTATGAGGTGATATTTAACTAGAATAGAAGCAGGGAACCAACATGAACTCAATGAAAAGTATATTCCTTTGAGAAATAGATTTAATGGGATGGTTAGAGAAGATAACTAGGATAAAATAGGTTTCAAGAATAGGTACAAAAGATGAAAATTTCATCAAAATATGAAATTTTTTGTTAAAACATCTTACGAACTTATAAATAATGAATGAAAGTAGTGAATATTTTTAGAAAGATTGAGCATAAGTTGGTTCCCAAACTACACCCCATAACATTATTAAAGAAGAATACAAAGAGGATGCATGAGGTTTGATTTTCTTGTACCAGCAATGAGTTTAAAGAAAAAACAAGAGAAGATGAAAAATGTGGGAAGAATAAAAAAAGAGAATGAGCCATCATGCTACAAAACAAATTTGATGCAAATATTGATCCTTACCATCCTATAGATGTACATAGAAGATCAGCAGTGGGTGAAAACAGTAAAAGCATCCTTTATATGTCCTCCACCCTGATCAACAAACGAGTAGTATCATTGGATACAGATTTAATTTGAACAATGGAAAGGAATAAAACAATAAGTGGCATGTATGATATGGACAGATATATTAAACCCTCCATATGATTTACTAATAAAAGCATGCTAATTGAAAGTAGTGAATGATATGTCTTTTTATATCTTAAATTTCATGTGAATGAGTGCAAAAAAAGACTTCATAACAACAAAAAACAATGTCATATGTTTTATCAGGATCTAATTAATGAGTTTGTATAAACAACCAATCATACATCGGTAGTCAGTATAAAAAACAGACCACAAATAACTCTCTAAACAACGGATCACAAAAAAATAATAAACAATCGATCATAAACAAATCATAGAATAAGAAATCAAAACCGGAACAAAAAATACAAAGAAATCGGAAGTCCTACATCGCTAGGTTGAAGAAAATCAAAGACCCTCTTCGAATGTAGGAAGAGATATTCAGAGGTAGTCGAGTGGTGTGATTTGACCTTCGATTCACTGATGAGGAGTTCCGATAGTGGTCAACTTCCATGAAAATCTCTATATCATGATGGGTTCACAAATGTTTAGGGTTTTTAAAATAAATTGGGACACTTTTATCATGCTTACAAATATGTGCTTATAAAAGTACTATTTATCAGTGTTTTTTTAGTACATATAAAGAGCTGTCTTTATCAGCACTAAAAAAGCACTTATAAAACCAATATTTATCAGTGCTAAAATTAGAGCACTGATAAATGTTTATTTTTTCATATCTTTATTTAGTGCTGATAAATCCTCATCTTTATCAATGTAGAAAAAGCATTGACAATGATTCTTTTATCAGCTCTTATTACTAAATCACTATTAAAGGATTTATAATTATAAATATAAATAAAAAAATTTATAAATTTATAAATACTTAATAAATATATGTAAATATAAATATAGTAAATATATTCCTTTTTAAATATATTTATTATAATATTATAATTATTTATTTCTAATTATAGAAATATTTTTAAAAGATGATATTTATATCATTATATATATTTATATAATTATACATATATATTTAATATATATATATATATATAGTAAATATATTCATTATTTAAGTAAATTTATTATAAATTTTATAATTATTTAAATATACATAATTATTTACTTATAATTATATAAATACTTTTAAAAAATATATTTATTTATTTATAATTATAAATATATAATTGTATAAATATAGTGACTATACATTTATAAATATATTTATTTATAAATATTTTTTATAAATATTTTTTTAACTTTATTAATGAATATCTAATTTTGAGTGCATGCATATATATTAAAAATGATTGAAATTGAATAAATTAAGAATATAGGTATACTTTAACAATATTGAAAAAATGGATAAGTTTTATGTGTGTGCATATTGTATATAAAATTGCATTAATTACATATATTTAAAATCAGTAAAATAAAAACTTGATCTATATTAAATTGAAAAATCAAACGACGTTTAATTATATGTTGATTACTAATAAATTAATCAATATTTTTAACTTATATTAATTTTTAATTATATACAATTATTCAATAATTATATGACTATTTAATATAAAACAAATAAATATTTTTTAATATATAAATCATATTTATATACATTAATATATATCTATATATTTAATATATACAATTTAATAACATTAATTATCATAGTTATCTAATTAATAAAAAATTTAATATTCAATAATGTATAATCAATCAATTCATTTTTATCAATAATTTAAATAATAAAATTTGAAATAAACATATTTTTTATTTTTTATTTATTTAATTATTTCATTATTTCATTTTATCAGTGTTAAAAATGTGTTGATGAAAGAAATATTTATCAACTCTAATCATAAAGTGTTGAATAAGTGTACCCTTTATCAGTGCTAAAAATAAAGTACTCATAAAAGATACCCTTTATCATTACTAAAAATAAAGCACTGATAAAGGTTTCCTATATTAGTGCTAAAATAAATGTGATGATAAAAGGTTAAATGTATCAGCATTTTATTCTAGCACTGATAAATTATAGCACTGTTAAAGGCCAGTTTTGTAGTAGTGGATGGCGGAACTTCATTTTTTTACCCAAATCCTGGTCAGGTGTAGTGGGTCATCTATGAAGCAACATTTATCATGCAGTTTAACATCATATGGTATGGTTGAATGGAATCTTGAATTTTTAGATCATGTAACTAGAACCATTGGAGCGGTTTAATGTCATGATACCAGGATGATAGATGATGACAATTAAGAAAAGTACTTTTTGATAAACCTTTCATTGGTGGGGGGACATAACGTGTTCCCCATCCATTGTGGTAAATGAGTAACATCCATTATTATATACTTATGTATGATGTAAGGGTATTCCCATTTGGTCTCCATATTTAGAGGTTTCTTCCCTTGTATCATTGGGGTTCTGATATCCAAGATCATTTCTCCTTGAAGGAAAAAGTAGAGCAGAACATTTTTTTGAATGATTGTGAGATCCAATTTTGATGGACTTCAAGTTTGTGCAGTGTACACAACCTCATTGAGTCATTCCAACTCATCTAGGTGCTTTTTTGATATCTCTTCATATGAGAGTTTTCTGTAGATAGCTATTCAAAGTTAGAAAAACTGTACATATATAGGAAACATTGCTTCGGTTTCATACACTAATGAATATAAAGCTGCTTGCATAGAAGTGTGCATGGTGGTATGGTAGGCCATTAAATAATGAAGGATCTTTTCTATCCATGACTTTTTGAAGGCCTTTATTTTTATATTTTCCACTACATGCTAGAAAAATGAATGGTGTAACTTGATGTTGTACTCCTGGTATAATTTCTTCAATTCAACAGAATAGAAGTTGGTTTCATTGTGTTCCAGTATTGTGTGAGGGAATCTGAACCTATTGATTTTTTTTTAAGGTGAAGCTTTGTTCAAAGACCAAAGCAAAAATTTTTTGATAAACAAAAGAGAGATTACAAGAAGTGAAAAGAAGGGATTTTTTTACAATCGCTATCCAAAAGATGAAATAAATCTGGGGGGATAGAGTCCATCCAAGTCATGCATTGATGGACACCTTTGTTGGCTAGAGCATCAGCAACGACATTTGCTTGACGATAGGCATGAGTAGCTATAAACTCGATCCCACAGAGTAAATTGAGACAGGTCAACCAGCGAGCAGTGAGCGACCAAGATAGATGAATGTTTCCAGTCCAGATGGCATTAATGATGGTGGTTGAATCACTTTCAATCCAAAGCTATTGATGATATTAAACATTATGAAGTTAATTATATACTTTATCCTAACTTCCTTGAGGGGTATTACCTCAAACCATTTAGAAAATAATTCCTTAGGATTAAGGATGTACTTAAATGTATAGATTTGTATAGGGGATATGACTCCACAATATTAATTCCCCATACAGAAAATAGCTAGGAATATTTTGTTGTATGTATAAATTCTAGTGGTTAATGGATGAAGTTTGAAATAATCTATCATGCATGACATTTCCTAGTGAATTTTACACAGTCCTATATCATAGCTTTCTAGTAGTAACCAAGCCTCATACGTTTGTGTGAGAGTCAGTTCCTAGACTGATGAGTATCATAGGAGTCTGCATGGACTTCTTCCATGACAGTGGAAATCTCTCCTTATGCTATGCATCTGAGGAGCATTCCATCTAAGACTCGTTTATAGAGGACTTTTTTTCTTATTTTGAGCATCCTGAAGGGTAAATTTTGTTGTTTTATCTCAATTTCATTCCCTTATAATTGTTCTAATGAGAGGGTCCCATTTTGGAGATAATAAATAATGGGATCCATCCATCTAGGGGTGGATATTGATTCATCATTTTCTAGGGAAGTTTTGACTTGATTTATTTCCACCATGTCAAAAATGATGACTACTGAGACCATACTTTGGTGTGTGATGTGAAATACCACCTCATCCTAATTGGGATCATTCATGACTATGGATCCATTATACAGTGTGTCGGCACTATCATTTTGTGATCAAGGGATGTGATGCAATTTTGGTACAAAAGGGAACACTACCATTATTCCTTTAATATAACCAGAAAAAGGATCCAATTCCACTTTCTTAGGGGAATATTTATCATTGATTTGTTTTATCACTAGATTTGTACCCACTCTGATTTTTAGGTAGGTTATCTATAGTTGTAGGTCTAGTTCCAAGCCAGCATTGAGGGAATGATATTTTTCCTCATTATTAGTGCATCCTTCAGATAATGAGAAGGAGTAGGGAAAATTTTATTTGTTTGAGGAAATAAATACAACCCCTAGACTGACATTCTTTAACTTTGGGTTTTCTTACCTCTTTATAATGGGCATTTGGGAGGAACTATTGAAATATATCTACCATGTTTGGGGATATTCATGAGTATATAAAAACTTTTTGTTTAGTAGTCGGTGTCCACTAGTGTGCTATCTATGGTGGGATGCGCCATAAGAAAATTAGATAGGTCCTTACCTTTCACTTCCTTCTATGACATGAACTGGATTTCATATCTTCATAGAATAATCACCCATTGGGTCAAACACCCAGTCAGCATAGGAAGAACAAGGATGTACTTGAGTAGGTTAATACAAGAGACCAAGTGGAATTCATGATGATGAAAGTAATGTCTCAAACTTTGGACAGTAAAGATGAGTTCAAGGAAGTTCTACTCGACATCAAAATACCAGATCTTGGTACCTAGAATCATTTGATTAAGGTAGTAGATATTGTTTTTACTCCCCACATCATTTTTATATGTGTGGAGAGTACTAATTGATCATTTCATTGTGTCCATAAACAAAATAGGAATATTTACTTCTACCGGTGGCATCAAGACCAGTGGGTATAGAAAATAATGCTTGAGATTCTAAAAGGATTATTGTAAATACACATCCCATCGGTAGGTGACTCCCTTCCTCATTAAATTAGTGAAGGGGGGTGATTTTCGGGCTAGGTTATCTATGAAACACCGAATATAGGTGAGGTATCATTGGATCCCCCTCAGTTGTTTGATATTCTTAGGGGGTGACATTTCAAGTACTATGAAAGTCTTTTTTGGGTAAAACTTGATTCCATGGTGGAATACAAAAAAGATAAGTATTTTCTAAGACATATCCTTGAAATTTCACTTTAGCGGATTTATATACAATTTGTATTGCTACAACTTATAAAATTATGTTTCAAGGTCTATGAAGTGATCACATCACTACTGAAATTTGACCGCTAGGTCATCGACATGACATTCTATTATTCTTCCCAAAAAAGGCTTAAATATATTGTGCATGGTGCACATTTAAGTATCGGTAGCATTATTTAATCCAAAAGGGAATGACCTCGTTTCAAATGACCGTATGTGGTGCTCTGAAGGTGGTGGCTTCCTCATATTTAGGGTCCATCTTTATCTGATTGTACCTTAAAGACCCATTCATAAAGGAAAAGTTCTTGTAATTCAATAGTTGTATTGATAAAGAGTTCTGTGATAAAAAATGGAAAATAATCCTTCTAAAAGTGTTGATTAATGTCCCTAAAATCCCTGAAAATAATATTCTTCCCGTTATTTTACTTAACGGGGATGATGTTGGTGATACATCTTGAGTAGTTCACTACCCATACAAAGTTGCCTTTGACCAATTTTTTAACTTCTGATTCTACATTAGTATCCTTGGAGGGGGGAATCCTCCTAGTTTCCTTCTTGAAACCTCAATGTTCATTAGAAAATACAAGATGGTGCATAGACACATTGGGGTTTAGATCATTAATTTCTATATAATGCCAAGAGAACACATATCAATGTTGCTTCATAAATTCAATATACTTATCATACTCCTCAATAGGCATGTAGGAACTAATCAATATAGGATAAAAGTCTTCTTTTGTTCCTAGATTCACATGTCTGAGCTTATCGATGGTGGTGGATACACCTTCTTCAAATGTAGGTGGAAAATTCCTAAGGTCATCCTATTATTCTTCCATATCTGAGTTTGTGGAGGTATTATTAGACATGGTGGGTAATACAGGGGTGTCTCTATTACTGTCAAGGTAACAGAGGCCATGGAAAGAGACATTGGAATCATGAACTACCAGATTTTTTGTAGGGAGATTATAAAGATATTTTTTATTTTATACTATCACTAGAGATAAAAGGAGTCTGCACATATAGGATTAATTCCACTACCTCAGTTAGGTTTATGGGTATCACATAATCACCATTAAGAATACTATATGGATCCACAAGGGTGTTCACCAAGACATTAGGGGATGGAACCTACGTGTCTCTATACACTATTATTTGTATTCCCTCCCTTTTATAGAAATATACCTCAGTATATATGGATTCAGAAGACTCAAAGGGAGAATTATCACCCTATAGTATATTGACCTTCCCATCGATGGGGTATTTTAAGAATTTTTAAAATGTTGAAGGTTCCGCCATGTGGATTTAAAGTTAAGGTATTCCAAGAAGTACATTATATGTTGTGTCTTACTATATAACCACGAACTCAATGTTAGATGTGAAATCCCCAAATTGATCTTTGATCTTGATATTCTTGAGAGTCCTTTTCTCACTCTTTTCATACACTTGAATGGTTGGATTTGTTATAGAAATGTCCCCTTCTCTATATATAAAATGTTAAAGGGTCTGAATAGGGATGAGGTTGATCCTGGAACAATTATCAATCAAATCCCTTCAGATGTTGGTATTTTTGAGTTTACCTGAAATATATAGGGTCTTGATATGTCCCTAGATAACATCTTCCTAATCCTACACTATGAACTAGATGGTGATATGGAATTATGATGGAATAGTATGTACTCGATACAAATTAGATATAGTAACTTCTTTCTGAAACACTTCTGAGCTCTAGAAGGCCTCGATAAGTGCCTCTCTGAGTTCTTTTGAAGTATGGAGAGCATCTACGATTGAGAGTTTGGATGGAACAACTACCAATTATTTCAAAATTTCATACTTTTGTGCCAAATGTCTATGCCTCCAAAGGTGTGGTTTCTCCTTATTATATGGCTATTGAGCTATGGTATTTGAGGTTGATGGTATTGGTGTCTGAGAATAGTTTAAGGGACCATCTACTTCCACTTTCATTGGTCATGTTGGACTTCCCCTTTTTTGGGATGATTATAAAATCACATCCCTACTAGCTAGTTTTGTAAGATGATTGGGCATGGATAACCACTAGAGGGCCTTGAGGTATTATTTTGTCTCTATTAGGATTGTTGGATTCATCAGCTATGGGTATCAGCTACATGTATGTCCTCCATGGTGATTTGAATAGAATATCACGTTTAACCTCGCTCATGTTGTCCCCTATATCCTCATTTATTATGCCTTCAACCTCCAGATCCCCAGTCAAGTCTGGGGAACTCATACTCATAGAAGTGTTCATCATCAGATAATGTATTTATTGAGTGAAATTTGTTAATAGAACAAAAAATGATCTCTTCGTCTGATTAGGATTCTATTTGGTGGGACGGTTCCCATTTACCATTCTCTAGATGTTGAAGGAAATAAGTCTGAAAGAGTCATAGCTTGTGTAGGATCTAAATATGATTCTTCCAATTCTATCTCTTTAGGTGTCAAAAGATTATTTCCACCTCTGAGAGTTGCATTCAATGTTTACTCTATTGGTGGAGGGATCATTATGGGTTTACGAAGCTATAATATTAAGTTAGAATGAGCTTATTCAAATATATTTTGATCTATCTAGTTATAAAACTTCTATCCACACCTTTTCAGAACCTCTTCTCAATCACCCTCTTCTTCTGGTTGGGAAGTGGTTACACAAGACACATGTTCCATGGAATTCTCTAGCATCACCCTTCCAGAATCAACCATTATTTTGGGAACATATTTGAATATGAATTAATCCTATATGGTGTGACATATCCTCCAATGGAAAGGGTAGTAGTTAGTATAGTCAGTAATATTGACATCAATGGGATTGTTAGGTTATGATAGCTTCAGTAGTTTATTTTACATGGCTGCAAGTAAACAACTATATAGCTTATCATTTTAGAAAGATTATTCTTTATTCATAATTTACTCAAATCACAAGTGACCCCAATCTCTTTTTCTTCGAATAGAGGGATATTTTTTATTTTTACCACTCATTGGTGTGGGATGGATGATTTAGGGCCTACCTGGGTTCTTGAATCAGCACTACTACTGGTATAATATTAATAGAGGTAATCTCTTCCTTTTCAAGTCTTTTTACCTGTACCAAGGTCATGGGACAAGATTTATCTTGGGCCCACTAAATGAAATCTTCTAGGAATTATACCATTTCTAAAAACTCATAGATTCCTACTAAATGCTTCATTGGGATCAAAGGTGTTTGTATCTCTTACCAAATATTTTTAGTAAACAGCTCTATTCACTACTCCTTAAAAAGAGGCATACTGAGTGAATAGGTTAAACCTTTCAATCTAGATATAAATTTAGTAACCCTCTCATTTTTATGTTGATTGAAATTCATGAGGTCGATAATTATCATCTTCCTTGGTGTAGAGATAAACTAATAAATAATTGATAAACAAAATCCAATAATCCCATATTAGATCCTACTAGAAGGTTGTTATACCAAACAAAATCTAGCCCCACCAGAGTTTGTACAAAACATCTCATCTTGGTCACCTTCTACTGGTCTCGAGGGCCCATCATCAGGCTGCATCAGGAAATGGAGTGTGTAAGATATTTTTTTGAGTCTCCTACACCATCAAAGGTTGAGAAGGTAGG
Source organism: Viscum album (assembly GCA_963277665.1). Lineage (NCBI taxonomy): Eukaryota > Viridiplantae > Streptophyta > Magnoliopsida > Santalales > Viscaceae > Viscum > Viscum album. The sequence continues at coordinate 1,151,423,084 of OY728155.1, read as the reverse complement.
ATTTATAATTTTGGGTGGAGGTAAAGTGTTATCCACCCATTCAGGATATGGATTCCCCTCAGGCTGCACGGGTGCATTCTAGCCCTCTATATCTTCCATTTGGGAATCCATGGATTAAATGGAATTAAGAAGCTTCCAAGATGCCATTGTCTGGTCCACTTATCATCTATAGGGAGAGGGTAGGGATTCATGAGTTGGGCCTTTTTTAATCTCCCATTGATTCTTTATATGTTTTAATAATGAATGATTTACCTTTTGGGGGATATTTTGTCATCGTAATAGTGGAAATTCATGATCTTATTCAACTTCCTCATTTATATAATCCAACTTCCAAGATCCAAATCCATCTGGATGCTCATATTCCACCCTTATAGGTGTATTATCTCTCTCATGTCATAATGGAGGAGGTATATTCATATCTTTTTGAATGCAATACTGAATGGGAATGTTACCCCTAAGTAATTCATCATTAATTTATCTGAGATTTTGTATTTTAGTCTCATGTTTTTTTAGTCATTCCTATATGGAAGGATTTTAGATCTTCCAGAAACTGAGTGGGATGTATCCACACCCTTCCCTTTATTCTTGGTAGTGTTCTTCCATATAGGTGGAAATTCATTATCTGGAGGTTCCATATTCTGGATCCTTATTTGATTCTATGTATGTGTAGTCTCTATGGGTGTATCCAAATCACCCTCCTCTCAAGGTATGTTTTCTACATTGCATCCCTCTACATTTGTGTGTTTATCCACATCATTTTTTTGTGTTTATGGTTATGGTATTAACTGAGGTGTATTGAGAAATGGTAGTTATCCCATTAGTCTCAACATGGTAGGGTGATTTTTCACCACTTACACCTCATTTTAGGGTTTTATAGGCTTCACTTTACTAACCCCTAGCCATATAAAACCATTTTGGATTATAAACCTTGTGGGGTTTGATTTCCTTCTCCATACATTCTTCCTATCTCAGTATATGAGTGGTGACCTTGAGGGAGTTTCCATCTATTATTTCCAAATGGGCCCCAAATAATGAAGGTTTTTCTTTGAACAAGATGAATGGATGGGATGAAAACCATCTATATTTACCTCCCAACCTAGAAAAGATAGATTCCTTATAGAGAGATGATAATGATAAAAATTCCCTCATACCTATGGGATGGGGACTATTCGAGGCCACCATTATCACTTGTTGATCTTTTTTTAAGAATTTAATGATTTTGATCAAGGATTTGATGACTCCTATGATGGTAATTGAGATATAAATGCCTCCATCCCTAAAATATGGGTTGATCTAGAATCGCCACTGATTTCACTAAGACCTTGTTAGGGTGTAATGATCCTGGTGTTGGTGATTGAGATAAAACTTCCCCCAGCACTATGGGATTGGGTTGGTTTGAAGTTTCTACCAATATTCCTTAGATCTGCACAAAATTTAATAACCTAAGGGGTAGAGGTAGTGGTAAAATTTACCCTATCTTTGTGGGATGAGTTTTCTCTTGTATGGATTCTATAGCAGCTACTATTGCAATCTGTTTATTTTGGCACAATTGATCTTGTGTATGATCTAGGTGCAATGGTATCACATGATGGGAGTAGTTTTCTATGGGAAGTTTTTGGGCTGGCCACAACTTCAGATTCTATGTCTAAAATTTGTTCCCATTACTTCAAGGGTCTAATCTTAAGAATCTATTGGCAGACCTCTCCTTCTATTCATGGTGCCTTTACATCTTCAAAGTGGGGGAATTTTTCAATATTGTCCAACTAGATTACGAGTTACTTAGTCCCCTGATTTCACTAGATGCTATGAAATTTTAGGATGTTGTATTTGGGGGGGTCTATTATCAGGACATAGTGAAGTGAAATGATCCATATTTTCCCCACCCTCAAATATGTACATCTAACGCGACTCTAAAAATTATTCATCGGACAGTTGATATGATGCAAAGAAAAATACTACGTAGGAATTTTTCATTCTCTTCTACACTATGGTGTCAGGATATAGAGAATGCAGTCATGTCCATCTCATAATAGAGTGGATTTGTACTATAAATTTCACCCTCATATCCTTGATGGGGGGGTTAGCCTTCAATCTTTGATGATTTACCCACATATTTTGGAATATTAAAGGCATGAACTCCTTATCTAGATCATCTAGGATCTCATAGTCAAAAGTGGAGAAGGGCCAAAACATGGTTGAGAGGTTGTTTCTGGATAAATCTATACATGTATCCATATTATCTTCCTCTTAATCAGATTAATATACCTTCTTCTGGTCAGACCATATAAGTTTTTTCTCTAGGTTGCCTTCTAACTATGATAAATTCGTGCTGATATTTTAGGGGGAACTATATAGGTTTGACTCTGGTGTTTCGATCACCCATTTATATAATGGTTTCTAGGTTTTTTGAACCTCTCTATATAGAGGTCTCTGGTTAAGGGGAGTATTTTCTTATATGAGGGAGATATCACCATGGGGAGGTTTTCCACAACGGCTATCGAGAGTAGAGTCTCTGCAATATATCTCCACACTGCCACAAGGAGGATTATTGAGGAAATGATTTCTTTATGATTCATTTTAAGATTCAATAAACCCTTGAGGTGTTTCGAATGTATATTGAATAGCCTCAAGAAAAATGGCATTGAGAGGGTTGGGGATATGAACCTCCTTATGTGACGCGGTTAGAATATGTCGACCTGCCTTTTGCAGTTGGGAAAGGATATGACATGGCTACATGAAGGAAACCAGAATATGTTGATAACATTCTAGTTCTACTGGAATATTATCCCACTATTGAGTATTTATTGGAGTATTTCGGTGCACTTCTATATTATCTGTAAGAATTTGGACCTACCTATGGTTGGTTTTCAGAATATGCTGGTCAATTATGGATGAAGTGGGGATATAAGGCAAGTTTATATATTCATTACCTATAAGAATATGATGATGGAACTCTAGAAGAGACAAGGGATATGAGCCTCCTCTTGTATGGACTCTTAAGGGTGTCGGTGTAGTCATTCATCGATGGAAGTAGGGATATGACTCTAGTTTCTATGAGCCGATGGAGTATACAGAGTAGCCTCATTGATAGTAATATGAGCCTCTCCCGAGGCATGTTCCACTCTCACTTGGTGATCCCTATTCAGAGTGGGGATATGAGTCTGGTCTTATGCCTTTAGAGTATTTCATTAGTCTTTTTTTGAAAAGAATATGAATCGATCCTGAGGCATGTGTTTCACACACTTGGGAAGATTCTGTTGGAATGGGGATATGAGCATGGTCCTATGCCTTTGCAGTATGTCACTGGTCTTTTTTGACAGGAATGTACACCTATCCCAAGGCATGTTTTTCACTCACTTGGTGAGCCCCAGTTGTAACAGTAATATGATCTCAATCCTATGTCTCGTCCTTTACCAGGATATGTTAATAATCCTACTAAATGGTAGGATGAATGTGCACTTTCTCTAAATTATCCACATGTTCATACTAATCATGGTGATGTGCTTCTTTGGATTTTGGGATAGGAATATGTTTATGTCCCTGTATCTGTACCAGTTCCTAAATATTTCTATGAAGTACCTCATCTTTTTCTATAATGTTATGAAACTTTAGAAAAGTGTGTGTAATAATGTAGGCATGTACATTTTCAGTCTCCAGTATATACTGGAAGATATATTTTATTAAATTGGGGATATAATCCCACTCTTTTCCTCCTTGTGACATCAGAATATGATGATGGGATTCAGGTGTGGGGGCATGGATATGTGCCTCCCCCATGCTTGCTATATAGACTTGATCTAAGTGAGCAAGGATATGATCATACTTTCTAGATACCACCAGAATATATCGACATATTTTTTTAATGGATGTAAGAATATGATCCAACTTCTATTTATCCTTATATTTCCATGCCGAGTGTGAATTACTTGGAACATGAGCCTCGGAACAGTTGGTGAGGACTCCTTAATTCCATCCAATAGACCTGAGATCAAATCCACACGGGGGAATTTTTTCAGGTTATTGTAGAAGTACTGTAGCAGGTACTGTAGTAGTTATTGTAGAAGGTACTATATCATGTATTTTTCAGTACTGTAACAGCCAGAACTATTCACCAATTTGGGCCTTTAGGCCACCAGTTCGGTCCTCGGGTCCCTCAAGGCCTTCGGGCCACCCAAGGCCTTTGGGCCAATAAGGATTTTGGGACACCTCAAGGCCTTTGGGCCACCTCAAGGCCTTTGGGCCACCTCAAGGACTTTGAGACACCTCAATGCATTCAAGCCACATGAGTTGTATATGTAACAAACTGACTTACAAGGAACAGGGACCTAGATGAGGATTCATAGTAGTCGCATTCACCATAGCAGATCTTATCAGACATGGAATAATGAGAGGGTATGGATTTTCCATCGGTATCAGGCCTATCTATCCCTGTACAGGATAGCTAGCCGACCAGCCATGCAGTAGTAGAGTGTAGATCATGATGCAGATGCGGGTGAGGTACATTTTCAAGTAGTCATTATCTTGTATTAATTCCATTACGACCTTCAGGTCCTATAATGTCAAGAAACCTATGGGCCATGTATGTGTTCCCCTTCAACCCTTAAAAAGGGGATTATCAAATATGAATAAAAATTGAAAGCCTTTGGGATATTCAAGAAGTGTGACTTCCTTGGTACTCATGCATGAGTTTCTAGGGTGTAAATGTGTCAGGTGATACCCTCAGTAAGAGACTGAGAGGAACATGTGGGATGAAACTTGTGAAAGAGGTTGATAGGAGCCCTCCTCGGCAGCTCTTGAAGCGAGATGGAGTCATAGTCAGCTCCTTGATCTACCTTACTCAAATATGGAATGTTTTAATTATTTTTCTATAAGGATAAGCTTTTGAAGTGATTGGTAGGGGCAAATAGCACCACTGGTTTCACTATAGATTTCCCTGAACAAGATGAACTCGTCAGCTTCAGTATCTCTAGACCTTTATGTTTGGCCTCAATTTCCAGGATTGTACCATGTTGGTGTTATTCTTGAACCATTGTGTTATCCACCTTAATTTGAAGGTATTGGGTGGATGATTTTATTCTATGACCCGTAGGGGTTGCATCCATATTGAATGTTCCAGAAGGGTCACTTGAAGAAGTTAGGATCTCAAGTTGGGGTGTTTTTTATG